>OY728147.1:1104172772-1106572772 GCA_963277665.1 Viscum album
ATTAGGGGTAAAACATTCCCAATGGTTTTTAAAAACTGCTAGGAAAGCTTCCCTTTACCAACAGTTTATCAAAACATTGGTATAGCTTAGAAAAAATAGTTTTTTTCCCAACGGTTTTCTAAAACTGTTGGGAAATCTTAGGAAAGTATACAAATTGATAACGGTCTATTCAAACCATTGGAAAATTTTGCTTCTTTTACACTATAGAAATAGTTTCCTCAAACCGTTTCTATAGTACTGTTGGGAAAACACCAAGTTCCAGTAGTGTATAAAAAAAGTTATAATTTTAAAAACTATATTTTTCAAGTAAATGGTGATTGTAATTAAAAATTAAATTTCTATTATTTAGAAAATTATTTTCATAAAATGGAATTAATTTTAAAATTTTACACATCAAAAAATGGATAGGGTGGATTTTTGGATTTTTTGGAAATACTTGAATTTTTGATGAATAGTGAAAATGTGTTAATTTATGAAATATGCTAAATAAATGAATTTTTGCATCATGATTGAGTCATGGATGATGTAAATGGACATTGTTTAAAAATCACATGAACTTATTACTATTTTTAGTCATAAAAATAAATACTATTCATAGTATTGAGTCAAAATAATTAAATTATGATTAAAATATTGGAAAAACCCTCCTCTCCTCCACTATAAAAACCACCCCTCGCCCCCTCTTCCTCTCACACCACTCAAGATTTGATCCTTTATTAAGTTCTAAAAAATACTCTTCCCAAGCCCCATCCTCACGTTCAAGACCTACTAGTCTCACCAAAAGTCTAAAACCAAAGTCTTTAAGGAGGTTCTCAAGGAGGAGTACTCAAGAGGTAAACCTCTTTCCCTTTCTCTTTCAATTTCTTTTATAATTTCCATTTAATTGATTATATATCCTCACATCCCCTCATCAAAATTAAATTATAATTCCAGTAACTTAAATTTATTATAATGATATTATGCTAAAGGAATATTTCATCATCATTTCTCTTTCCCCCTCCTCTTATACTAAAAATGAAAACACTGTCTGAGATGTGTTAATTTATCACACTCAAGGACGGTGGGTTTTCAATATCTATTACCATCTTAAATTCTAGTCATGAAACCCTTTTTATGGTTGAAATAGATCATAATATATGTAATATATCCTATTTAATGTTATATAATTGGTTTTTACACATTGTATTAAATTATAAAAAAATGATTTCGTGGTGATCGAAAAACCACCAAATTAATCCAAGCATTTATCATTAAAATTTTATCTAATGATTCATCCTCTCCAAAATAACCAAAATATTTTAATGATGATTTAACCTTATGGATGATAAATAATAACTCATAAATTAAATTATGTATTTCAATTTCCATTTTACATGAACTTTCATACTCATATATAAGCGAATCGATCAGGAAAACTAAGAAAACATGCACTCCCAAATGATGAAATTGAATCTCTTAACCCATACAAAAGGCCATAAATGAACTTAATAAAGATATAATTAATCAATTACATGTATATAAGGTTTTTTTATTATTAATTAATGAATCTAATTTGATTATTCAGGATGTTAAGATCAAGTGCATAATACATTTGGTCATAAGGTAAGGGTTTCCTCATCTCACTTCCATTTTTGTGAGATACTTTTTATTCACCACTATTTATTATATATGGTGTATGTATACTACCCATTTATGTACCATATCATGAATCTATTTATTTTCATGGTATTCAATTTATAAATTGATGATTATTAATTTTGGGTCATATAATCTAATTGATTACAAAGTGGTAAGGATTTTCTACCCAAATCTCCATTTTTATTTGGGTTACTCTTATCCTCTACTTACCTCAATGAAATTATTATTTATTCTTATGTACTCATCATATATTCTTTTTTAATGTTCTATATGTGTGTACCATCCAAAATCCTTTTTTATTTTATGGGGAGTTACATGATTTAAAATGATCTTTTAAAAATTCTTCCTGAAATACAAGTCTGATTCAATGGAATTTCTCAAATTCTTACCTATTTTCAAGGGCACTATATAATATGTTTTTATCAACCATTGTTATTCTAAAATCACTAATTTTATTATAAAAAAACTACCTTAATTAATTTTTGTTTTATATAAACTTTTTTCCAAAAGAACTCTTCTTTTCAAAGTAAAAGAGTATTTATCTCAAGAATTACTCGATGGTTTTATACGAGTATTTTCATCTATTTCAACACTCTTGTAGATTCTTATGTTAAATTGGGATTAATATTTTATGATATCATCTACCATATTTTATTTAATGTTTTATGATTATTTTGACTGTGGATGTACTATCTTGATACCATTTATTACTCTGAATGGTTAGTGTTCATATTTAATGATTTGGGAAAGTTATTTACATTTCATATGTTAGTTTCAATATGAATGTATATGTTTTTATGTTTAACCCTGTTCATATGAGGAATTCATTGGACTTATAAAGTGACAGTGGGGACCTTCTATAGCCCCTCTATGCATCAGTAGGTCTCATGAGACAAACAGATATGGACTTGGCCAAGGCCTTGCTCATTTTTAGATTTGGTTTTGGCCGAGGCCTTAATCATTTTTAGATGTCTTGGATGAGGCCTTGACAGTATGTTTTAGAATGTCTGAAATATTCATTTTCCTCATTATGATATTAGTAATTGATAAATAATGTGATTATTTAACTAGTATAATATCCTTGGTAGAGTCTCATGTGATCAGTTATATGGATTTATTTACTTAACTTTCATTCATTCCATATTATGCTCAAGTTTATTTTTAAAGGCATGTGTTTTCAATTATTCACCATACATAATGTTTGTGTTTATAATAAATTACATTGTATTACTTACCCTTACTGAGCATCTGAGATCACCCCATTCTTATGTTTCATTTCACCTGGTTATGAAGAAGAAAACTTTGAATAATCTTTCAAGGATGCAGTTTATTTCATATTGTATCATGTTTTATTTTATTTTTTCAATGTACTATGGGTATCATGACTGTAATTTAATCTTCCAAGACTGCTAAACTGATAGTTACTTCAGGATTTGATTCATTTTAATCATGATAATGTATTAAAATAATGCACTGGCTCTGGGATTCTGGGGTTGGGGTGTTACACTTGTCCCCTCTTATTTTACCCTTTTCTAAAACCACGCTTTATATCTATTATACTACCGAAATTACTCCTCAAATTTCTATCTCTACTTAATAAAACTTCTTATTCTTCTCATTTTCTATTATTTTTTACACACGTTGATACATTTTCATCAAGGTTTGAATTTATTCACACAGAGAAGAGATAAATCCTTCACAAAATGGTTGTGAGATTGTTAATTTTATTGTTTTTTACTTCTTTAATTATTCCCTAATGATTATACTTCCCGATTACATTAAGATAATAGAAACAGTAGAGGGATAACCCTTTTATGGTTTGAGACAAGGGTGTATCAAAGTTCTGGATTGGATGTTATTTTTCACTCTATTAATTCCTAATCACTTATTTTAATTGAGAATTTCATTTGAAGATCTTAAAACTTCTCTGTCCTTGTTGAATTTTAAATACACACACTTTAAGTGATAATAATAACCTTTAACTTTGTGTTCTCATAAAGATAATCCTACAAGTGTATAAGTGATTATAATTAGGTTTGTTTTGTTATTAAATGAATAAGTTATGAAGTTGTTTTTATCTCCTTAAATGAATCACTCTTGAGTCTAAGAAATTAAAATCGTTAAAAAGGAATCCCATATAATTCATACCTTATAATAACCTAGGATCAACCCTTTCTCATAAATTGAATTCACTTAGGTATCTTATTATTTTATAACCTATGTCAATTAATATCCAAATTTTTCCAATTCATAATCAAATTTCTTAACAAATCTAAGTGTCTCAAGGTTACTTCTTTGATCCCTGTAGATTCGATCCCTACTTGTACTAAAATGACCACTTCTACCTATAGGGTAAATTTGGGTGAGACCAAATTTTAGAGATTCTTCTAGGGACCTAAGTAAGTTATCTTAGACACTATAATCCTTTTATCACCTCCACTACTCTATTATGAACCCCTATTTCACTCATATAGAATAACTCTTTGAGAAAATCCTTACATAGGGAACATTTCCCTACATTGTTCACCACACACCAAGTGTAGTGTCCCATGACCATCTTATTTTAAACTGGTGGGATAATCAACATCCTAATCAAACACAATGTTTGAACTCTTATTCTCAATAAAACACTCTAACCTATAATGAATTCTAATCCCAAAAAAATCAATCTGAACATCCACCTATGAAATTCCAAAAACTTAATTATCCTCTAGGAATAGACCATTTTCCTCAACCCCTTTTATATCCTGATCAACATGAATTACTTGAGAAATTTTTTCAATAAATGGAGAGAATGAATTTTGAGGTTTCATCGAGATTATAACAACCAATAATTGAAATGATTATGGAACCCATTCCCACTCAGGTTATCTCCTCCTTGATATTGATAGAAGAATCTTATTACATGAAAACCTCACATGAACAAATCCACATTGTGACTACTTCCAAGAGTGGGAAAACTAAATAAAAACTTTGACCATTGATTTCCAAACCATTAGAGGCTTCAAAATCAAATTAAAATAATGAATAAACAACATTATAATTTTAGAAATCAGTGCTAGAAAATGAGTTGAATTGGTTAGGGAATGTTTATAGTCAACCTGAGGAATGGGAGGGAACTATTAATGAGTGTTTAAATAAGGATTAAATTTATTTTATGTGTTCAAAAGAGGAGAATTTTACATAATAGATAGAGGTTCCTATATATATATATTTATTGGTGATTTTTTCACAAACACCAATCACTGAACCATTGGGGGAAATCAAAAACTTTGAGTCTATACCCATTCCTGATATTGATCTATCCAATTTGGTGGTGGAATCTTGTGTTCAAAAGTATCCAATTCTATTGAGATATTTTTAAAATTAAATTGAGTTTGATTCAAATTCTTGACCAGTGTCTGAATGTGTTATCCAACCCGAGATCAAATTCAAGGTCCATACATTCTCTCTCAGTTCTTATTTTATAGGGGATAATGAAAAACATTTTTTCATAATTTCATTCTCTCTTTATTCTAATAAAGATAAAATTATCCTTTATGTATTAATAAAGATTAAAAAATCAATTGGATGGACCCTTTTCGATATTAATGGGATTATCCTATTCACTATAACCTATATGATTTTTCTTGAATCAATTTCCAAACCATCCCACCAAACCCAATAGAGACTCTATCATGATCTTAAGGAAGTGGTGAAAAATGTAGTTCTTAATATTTTGAAAGGTTTTATTGGGTAAGTTGGGGTGGGGGATTCATTTTGAGATAATGACATTAAACTAAGTTCTTTTTAAGAGGCAATATAGATTCTACATTGATTTTATTTAATTTTTTATTTTTTGTGTGTTTTGTGTTTTTTTAAGGAACCCCTTGGGGTTTCCAATGTAATATAATGTTTATTATGGGTGATATTTATCATTTTAAGTAGTTTAGTATTTTAAAATTAAACACATGACTTCTAGAGTTCAAACCTAACCTTCAATCATCCCTGAGGATTCCACTTGTGACATGAATCCAAAGTGATCAATTTATTTTTGATGGGTCATCAACTTCAAACTAGGTAATTCTATTCCATGAATTCATTTTAAATCTCCTCACACCCCCTATTTCTTCTCAATTATTAACTATCTCTTATCTTCTCTTTCAAAATTGAGGGCAGTGTTATTTTAAGTTGGGGGTGACAAAAAAATTGTGCATAAAAAATTAATAAAAAAATGTGTGTCCAAGGAAAATAAAATTTCTTTAACCATTTACATGATAATATATTTTTCAAACATTAAAAATGAATATCAAATAATTTTTCATTCCTTGATTTTTATTTTAATCTTTATTTAAGTTCATAAGCATAGATTTTGGAAAGTGAGGTTGTCCGATGTGATTTTTCACTATCAACATTTTCATCATATTTAATAAAAATATCACTTTTCACATCTTTTGGATTATGGGGTATTAGTTTGAGTTCATGGGGTCCCTTAATAAATGACATAAGTTTGGTGATCATTTTAATTTTAACATGAGTATTAAAAAAACAAAGAAAACTGGAAAAAAAAATTGCACGTAGAGTAATGGATTGACCTAATGTGTGGCTTTCGACACTTGGGGATCATGGATTCATAGTTGTCTAGACTAGATTTGGGAATTTTATCTCTATTTTTGTTAGTTTTTTTATTTATTTAACTTTATATTATTCCTAATTCGGTGAGCTTCACTTATTTCTTTAAGTTATTTGAGTCTGGGGATCATCAGAAAAGTCTCGCTATAGAGGTTTACTTGATTGAGTGAAATTTCAATTATCATGGAAATATTGAAAAAAAACAAAAAAAATACTCATATTAATATTAAAATTTGATTCCACCTAGTCCTTCCATTTTTCCCCTTTAATAAAAATTAACTCCCATGTCTATTGTGATGAACATCACATCATTATACTTAATTGAAACTTGATGAAATGTGATAATGAATTTTAACAAAAGAATGGGATTGGTATTAGTATATACTTTTGGACCTAGAATTTTTTGAATTATTTTTGATATGTTCGGTGATTTTTTTATGTGAATTTGAAATGATAAGCATTGTATGTTAGAATGTTCTTGTAAAAGGGAATTTAAATTTCATAATTTTTAGATATTTTTTGCTCAGGACTAGAAAAAATTAAGTTTGGGGTGTGATTAGCCACAAAAAGAGGATAATATTCATTTTTTATATTATAATATTCATGCAATTCAATGTTCATAAACAACTTTACTAGTTCATTTTACAATTTGAACTTCTTTTCTTAACAAGTTTGTAATTCCTTCTAAAATACACTATTACATGGTACATTTTTAAACACCTTCTAAAACACCCAATATTCTTGATTTTATTTTAATATTTCATTTTCAGGTCTCCCATTCTCTAATTAACATTCTATACTTCTGGATCTATTAAATATTCAATTGTGAAGATGACCAAATTGGGCCTTGAACCAAGAACATTCTAAGCGAAGTGAACTGGATAGCAGCCCAATAAAAATACTATAGCAGCCAAGATCCAATAACAATGAATATAAAATTTCATATGTACAAAAATTAAATTATGAGGAGAATTTCATCCAATATTTAAAAGAGTTAATTATATGTTTTAATGGTATTTCCATGGATTCTAAGTTGAAGATAAAATTCTAGGCCAGATTCTGTGGCCCAGAAAAACAGCCCACCATTTCAATCATATCTCGAAAAAAATATCCAATTGGGATGAAATTTTATAATATGTTAGGGAACATCTGGGGATTCATTTTCTTCTTCTTTTCCAAACCCCAATTCATCCATCTATAAGGTTATTTTATTGCCTCTGTTTGGTGGATGCAAGTTATATCCTATTTCGGGTCAAGGGTGGAAAAGTCCACATTCCATAAACTTTCCACCTCCCTATTCCTACCATAATAAAGTGGGAAGACTTGTAATATTGGGGGATTGACCCAAGTCTTCCAAAATTTCTATTTAAGGTAGTTTTTTTGGAGTATTTGAAGGGATATTTGATTTTTGTTTCATTGTAATGTTATGTTGCCTATTTGTCTTTGTAATATTTTCCTTTCGATTGTAAGTTATTCGAATCACCTTAGTTTCTTAATAAAAATTATTATTCTTCTAACTTTATTTTATTTTGGTTAACATTTTGATACATTCTCATCAAGTTGATAATTTATTCACATAGTGAAGAGATAAATCCTTCAAAAAATGGTGAAGTGTTCGTTAATTTTATTATTTTTCACTTCTTCAATTCCACCCTCATGAGTCTACTTCTCAATTCTATTGAGAGAATAGCATAAATGAAGGGATAACCCTATTATGGGTTGATACAAGGAAGTATAAAGGTGCTGTATTGGATGTTATTTCTCACTATATTAATGCCTAATCACTTATTTTAATTGAGAATTTCATTTTACGGTCTTAAAACTTGTTCATCCTTGTTGAATTTTAAGGTCATACACTTCAAGTGCTAATAATAACCTTTACATTTTAAATCTCATAAAAATGATCATCTAAGTGTATAGGTGATTAGAATTAGGTCTTTATTGTTATTAAACCAATAAGTGATGAAGTTTTTTTGATCTCCTTAAATGAATAACTCTTGATTCTAAGAAATTGAAATTGTTAAAAAGGAATTACATTTAATCCATCTCTTGTAATAACCTAGGATCAAACCTTTCTCATGAATTGAATTCACTTAGGTATCATAGTTTTTTTTTAACCCATATCAATTAATCCCCATAGATGGCCACTTCATAGCTAAAATCCCTAACAAATCTGAGTGTCTAGAGGTTACTTCTTTGGTCTCTGTGGATTCGACCCTTACTTGTACTACAATGACCACTTCTACTTGTAGGGTAAATTTGAGTGAGACCATCCATTGATCATGTCATAATTATATTCCTCATGTTTTTATTGATATTCCTCGTGATCACATGTAAATTTTTTCTCTTCCTTATTCCCTTACTAGGCCTCATTCTCACCACTTTCCTTTGATGTATGTCCCTAGGATATGAGATATAGTAAATGTACTTAGGATGAACCCATTAATAAGGCTTTCAAGTGGATTAGAATAATATTTTATGTTTTCGTGTATTATTTTCCTAATTTCCAAGAAACTAAACTTTAAAAGATCCTTTGTTTGGTTCCATGTAATGAAAATTTTATGTAATAAAAAGGTGGGATGACATATGGAGTCAATGTAGATACTCTATCAATGTACACTAGATGAAAATATCTAAAAAGGTAGTGAAGATGACCCATCTTTATTAAATCCAAAAAATCAACTTGGTCCTTAATAAACTAGGTCTTTGTGTGTATTGACCTACCGCATAGATAGTATACCACCTGGCTATCTGATTGCACACTCTGTCTGTTACTGCTCCCATGAGAAGACTCAAAACGATGCTTTTTACTGCCAGTTGAAGCAATTTCGGGTATAGGAGTCGAACCTCCATATCTCACGCCTTCATCCCCTCTTAGGTTATGTTCATTAATAAGTTTCCAATTCACTATCTCAGATACATTAGTCAACCGAAATACATTCACCTATGATTGAATTTCATGCCTGATACCATCATCGAATCACCTATCCCTAGATAACTCATCACCTAGAAGGGTTGGTGTGAAGTGTTAGAGCTCTGTGAAATGTGTGGAGTAGTCCATGAATCATAAAGAATCCTATTCTGGGTGCATAAACTCCCTAGATATATCAGCTCTCAGCATTTCAGAATAAAAATTCTCATATAAGGCTCTCTGAAAATCCCTCCAAACCCTATCCTGATAACGATCTTCCTGGGTAATAATATCCCACCATCACTTGGAATAATATTGTATCATATATGTAGTGAGATTCACTCTTCTATCAGGATGTGTCTTAAGATTCTAAAAAAAAGATAGCATGGCCTCAATCTATGACTCTGTAGAATGTGGGTTGTCATCCCCTGAAAACATGGGCGGATGTTGTTGCTGAAATTCCTGCATCTATTTAGTCATAGTAGGGGAAAGTCAAGGGGTTCCTGCATAGTCTACATAATCCAGTGAAAAACCTCTCTAAACTGGTCATCGATGCCTAAATCAAGTATTGCAGGAGGTGTTGCAAGTGGTACCATAGGATGTAGTACCGGTGTCTTAGGTAACACTACCTCTAGAGCATGGTCACCACCACCCTCTTAGCGCACAACTCAAGGACATCGTGGTGGAATAACTCTACAAATTCCAAGTTCATGCCTCAGATAAATATTTAATAACGATATAGATTGAAGACATAAGAATAGGACATGTACAATAATTCCTACATAAGATCCACACCCCTTATCCTAATTGTAAATACAATTCATGGAGATGTATAATACCATGAATAATCACAAGTGATACTTCCTACTACCCACTATTAAGGTTGGGTCAAGGTTAGGTTCTCTATTTCATATCATAGGTCCCAGTATACAGTGTTTCAATCGCAAGTTATAAAGGAAAACAACCTTTAAGTTGTAATTGGCATCACCATTTAATGGTGACCATTTCATTTAATCTTTAAAAAACACAATTCAAACTCATTTATGTGTATAAAATGGTTCAGTTAGATAAGTTACCATTATAAAGTTATAAATAAATTCTATTTATAAGATTAAATCGGCACGTTATGTAACTACAAGAAGACTTTTATATTTGGCATCAGAATGCAACAAGTTCATATATGATGATTAGATTATATGGGTTACTCTTCCCAATTTATAAAGGCCCATACGGTTTATAAATTTTTATTGGAACCCATTTAATCACAACCATAAATGTTCCATCCCATGAAATAAATGGTTCACGGCTCAAATATGTTATAATTGATTAATTAAGGTGCAACCATCAAGATATAAAGGAAAACGACATTTAGATTGATGCGTACACTTTAATAAAAAAACATTATATCATAACTACAACAAGGCATGATATAATAATGAAATAATACCAGTAAACATGGAAATAATAAGAGAATCATTGTCTATAAGTAAGCGTGTTGAATCTATACCTAAACATGTTGTATATATAAACATGGGACAAAATCAGGCAATCAATCAATGAAATATGCATGTCATGGCATATGCATGACATCTGAATCTTTATGTGCCTACAATGATACATGAGTCCAATATCTCATTTTCATACTTGGACAAGGGTAAAAGTGAATCCATATCAACAATAATAAATGCCACATATCATGTGTGTCCCCCAATGGTGAAATCAATACAACTGTAATAGGTATAATCTAGTACATTAATTCCCTTCTCGGGTAATTTGGATTTTCCCTGTACATTGGTTAGTTACTCCCAATAATAGACACATTACCAAATTCCAACACATTCCTAGTCTCCTATATAATTACCCAAATAGTAAGATAAAATGAAAAGAAGCTCTGATACCAATTTTTGATGTCTCAGGTTGTCTCACTTGATAACAGTAGTCGAACCAGTTTCCACATGACCTCAAGCATGCCTCCCCATATGTCAGAGGCTTTCGACTAATAGTGAGGGTCTATGATGGTATAGTGGGAAGACTAAGAAGACTATACCCTTGGGACCATATTAGAACATGATGGTATATAATACCAATAAGTAATATAAATAGTATAATAAAATGAACTACAGAAGAAAAAATCATCCATATAGAATAATATATATAAGAGAAACTAAAATCATATACTAAATGATGATCATGTCATGTTATAAAAAAAGGGAATACATGAGAAATAGAGTAGTAGATATATAAAACATGTTATAAAAAATGAACAAAAGCTCAAAATCTATCTATATTAGCATCATGATCACAAGCTCAGTCCTCTACTCCCGTACTTCATCATAGGATAAGCATCATGCATCCAAAACTGGACCCTTCCATTTGTCCCTACCTACAACCATAATGTTTCCTAAGTACCAAAGAGCAGCCCAAATAGGGTGTGATATATACTCATTAGTTCACCACAACGATGTCTAATTTCATTTGGTCCATGAGTATATAATAAATCAGTGTATAGGTAATAATATAACTATGTATGAAATACATAAATCATATGTCGAACTGGGTTCTGAACATGAAACTCGTCTGATACCACCTGCTTCGGCCTAAGACGGAATGTCTCTAAAATATTATAGGTTATGATTTTAATTTATAAGAAGGCATGGGACATGACTCTTAGATAAGGAGTCCCCCATAGATCATATCAATATAAGGGATGAACATATCCCATAGCATTTACACTTAATAAAGTAAGTACAACAAGGTTTTCATGTATGTAAAGTATTAGTTGAATCCAAGTATGTTATTTGACTTGAAAGATTTATCAATTTGATTGATTAATATATTTATTTTTTGGAAACCTGGGCCCGTCCAAGGAGTTTTGTATGAGGAACTTAGGTATCACCCCAGGTGTACTATGAACCCTTCACCCTATAATCTCATCCATGGCATTCCTCATAGGATCTAGGTATCACTCTAGGAGTGGTATAAATTCATCGCCCTTAGAGTTCATCCTTGGCATTCTATGTAAGAAACCCAAGTGTCACTCGTGGCATAAAATAATGAACTGCCCTATGAGCCTATCCTTGGAATTCCATACTGAGAACCCAAGTGTCACTTGTCGCATAACATAATCAATATTCCAAGTGTTCTCATCAATGGAGTCTATATAAGAACCCATGTATCGCTCATGTCGTGATATAAATCCATTTATAATTTGTTTTAACTCAGTAAGCCCAATGAGTTCTTCCATGGTGTTCCGAGTTGAAATCCTTGTTTCACCCATGACATGACATGATGGATAGTCATGGGCTCTCAATATAACCATATCATTTAACATCACATTTCATCCAATTGTCCATTTTATTTATAATTAATAATTCTAACTCACCTCAAAAGGTAGTTCAATTTCATGGAATCGACTTAAAAGGCCTAGCATGGAATAATTCCTTCTATTCAATTTGATTAAGACCCTTTTTATTTAATTAATTATAAACTCCCTATTACAAGGGATTAAGAACATGCCTCAGAAGGGGAATCAAATTCATAAGTAATTAATGGTTGTTTTGTCTAGTTTATAAACACACTCAGGGGTGGTTCTATTTGGGTTCCTCAACCCTTGTTAGTGTTTATGGGTCACATGGGTCATATAAACATAGGCCCACACATTTAGTTTAAGAAAAAATTCATTTGAGAGGTGATGCTCAGGATGTCTGGTGCACAGCACAACGACGTAGTATATAGACAACTATAATTTAAGGGAAAAGCATGAAACCACCTACCTTAGCTTGGTAGTAGGCTCCCCATCCAATTTCATCTTCTGATTTTTTCAAGATTGGGAGAAATTGAAGAAATATACGGACACCTGAAAAATAGTGAAAAAAAGCTCGCATGGATTTAGCATTCTATACAGAAAAATAATCAAAGAAAAGAAGCAAGAGGATTGAAGATCTTACCAGTATGGATCCAATGTGACAAATGGTTCTCGAATCTAAGGTTGAACGACGAAGTTATCACAATGCCTATGAGGGGAGGAGAAGGGGGATCCAACGTGGGGGAGTGGCTATGAAAAAGTGATGAAATGGAGGTTTTAATTCTTTAAGAAGGTAGGGAAAACCTGACATTTAACCCTTAAAAATGGGGTGTACGGTTTGGACGCATGGTTTGGATAAAACGTGCGCCAATCGTGCGGGGTCACTGCCTAAGTGGCACTACCCATGCGGGTAAGACGTACATTTTGTCAAACCGTGCATATACCATGTGGATCCCCTCTGCTTGTTGCGACTCCTTGCATGGTGATGCAGCCTCATGTGAACAGTTAGACTAATTGTGAACCTCCTCTTATAAGGTCGCATGATTGAGCTACATGAATTGTGCGCCTCAAACTGATTCTCTAAAAATAGAATATCCAAAGCTCCAAACAATCCTCAGATGATCTTGAACCCTTCTTTAAAGCTTTAAGAAATTCCATTAGAAGAAAAAAAATATTTATACTAAAATTTAATGGGTTCACACCTCATTAGAAAAGTTGAGATCTTAAATTAATCTTAATAGGTCTATGTATATAGCTAAAACCCCATTAGAATATGTACATTATAATTTGTGGGGTCCCTCAATGATTGTTTTCTATAGTGGAGGGCACTACTATATGACCTTTATAGATAACTATTCATGGAAAGTATGGATTTACATACTCATGAATGAATCTAAAACTTTTTAAACTTTGAAAATATTGAATTCTAGTGTTGAAAATGGATCTGGAAACAAACTCAAAACCTTTAGGACAGACAAGAGTATTTTTCCAAAGACTTCATATAATATTGTAGTTATGAAGGTGTCCTTACACATAAAACTATTTTGGATAGCCCACAACAGAATGGGCTAGTAGAGATGATGAATATGACTGTTTTAGAAAGAGTGAGAAGCATGCTCTCATATTCTGGTATTTCCAAGTCCTTATGGGAAGAAGGTGTTGTTACTATTGTCTATCTGATCAATAGATTCCCTTCTAGTTCCATTGACTTCAAAACCCTTTAAGATATGAGGATTGGTTCATCCCCTAGTTTAGGACATCTCAGATTTTTTTGTTGTACTGCCTATGCACGCAGCAAGGATGATAAACTCGAACTCAGGGTTGTGAAATGTGTCTTTGTGGGATACCCACATGGTGTCAAAGGGTATCGGATTTTGGTAGATAAGCCTTGTTTCCAGAAGTGTATAATCAACCATGATGTATTTTTCCATAAGGCATATACTACTAAACAGAAGGCCTTTTATCATGTCCAGTATGAACAATCTGAATCTGTAGGTGTTGAGGTTAGTTTAGAGCCTCAAATGCATCCCAAACCTAAGGTTGTATCCATTAATCCAACCAACTCACATTGAACTAGAGTTTATTAGTGAATATGAACCTGAGTCTATGGTTGGGAGGATGGTGACTTGAGAGACTACCAGTTGACTCATGATCGGACTAGAAGAACCATTAGGCCTCCAGCCCGGTTTACCAAGGCTGATGTTGTTGATTTTTGTTTTAATATATGCTTTGACCATGGAAATGATGAACCCCAAAGATTTAAACAAGATCTTAAATATGATGAATCTGGGTAGTGGCATGCTTCCATGAAAGATGAAATAGATTCTCTTCTTAAAAACCAAACCTGGATAATAGTTAAAAACCAAAAAAAGGAGAAAATTATAGGTTGTAAATGGATTTTTAAGAAGAAAGGAGACAATGCCTGTAACAACCCATTAATTTGTTTAATAATTTTAAATAATTTAAAATTAAGTTTTTTAATTAACAATAATACTTATAAATAATTATAATTTATAGCTTTAAAAATAATTAATTAATGTTCTAATAAAACAAATACTATTTTACACTATTATTTTGCGTAAAAGAATATTTTAATATGAATATATGTATTTGATCAATAGATTATTTAATTAAATATTTTAAAGAATAATACATATATTGACTTTTATAATTATTTTGATAAATACTACATTATTTTAAGAATATATTCACTATTAATATGACACTCCAATATTTTATAGAATGTTCTTCTTAAATAATTTAAATTCATTAGATAGCTTATATGCGCAAAACACTGAGTCACTGTGAATAAACACTTTATTATAACCTAGACAATAAACATGATTTTTCTGCTTATGTTATTTGAATTTCAAAAAACAGACATACACTGTTGTGATCAGTATGTTTTTTAGAGTTTAATAGGATCAACTTAATTTTTTAGTGAATAGAAACTTGAGCCTTATGAATAATAATATACCCTTATGAATAGTTACATGACCCATAAGAATAGTAATGTACCCTTATGAATAGTATTCTTACCTATGTAAGTATAAATAAAATTTAGACACCTTATAAATGAAAGTGAATATTTAAAACATTAATAATTAATTGTTGGTATTTTTGTGAGCAATAAATATTTAATTACAATTTTATAATTAATAAATTAATTTAGAATATAATTCAAAAAATGTAATCATAATCAATATTTTGTTGTCCTATGATTTTGAGATAATTTAATGAGACCTTAGTTAAATTTTTAGGGTATTATAAAAATAGTTATAATTTTAAAATTTATATTTTTTGAGTAAATGGTGATTGTAATTAAAAATTAAATTTCTCTTATTTAGAAAATTATTTTCATAAAATAGAGTTCATTTTAGGATTATACACATCGAAAAATGGTTATGGTGATTTTTTGGAATTTTTCTGAAATACTTGAATTTTTATGAATGGTGAAAATATGTTAATTTACAAAATATGCTAAATAAATGAATTTCTGCATCATGCTTGAGTCATGGATGATGTAAATGGTCATTGATTCGAACTCACATGCACTTATTACTATTTTTAGTCATAATAATCAAGACTATTCGTAGTCTTGAGCCAAAATAATTATACGATGATTAAAATAATGGAAAAACTCTTCTCTCCGCCACTATAAAAATCACCCCTCACCTCTTCCTCTCACACCACTCAAGTTTTGAGCCTTACCTAAGTTCTACCAAATACTCTTCCCAATCCCCTTCCTCACATCCAAGACCTGTTGGTCTCACCAAAAGGCTAAAACCAAAGGCCTTACGGAGGTTCTCAAGGAGAAGTACTCAAGAGGTAAACCTCTTTTCCTTTTTCTTTCAATTTCTTTTACAGGTTTCATTTTATTATTTCTCTCTCCTAAACTCCCCTCATCCAAATAAAATGATAATTACAGTACCTTACATGTACTATAATGATATTATGCTAATGGAATATTTTATCATCTCTATTTCCCCCTTCTCTTATACTAAAAATGAAAACATCGCCTGAGGTGTGTTAATTTATCACACTCAAGGATGACGGGTTTTCAATCTCTATTATCATCTTCCATTCTGGTCATGAAACCATTTATATGGTTGAACTAGATCATAATATATGTAATATATCCTATTTAATATTCTGGAATCAATTTGTACACATGTTATTAAATTATAAAACAAAATGAGTTCGTGGTGATCGAAAAAACCACCAAATTAATCCAAGCATTTGTCATTAAAATTTTATCTAATGATTCATCCTCTCTAAAATAACCAAAGGATTTATATGATCATTTAACCTTATGGATGATAAATAATAACTCATAGTTTCAATTCTGGATTTCAATTTCTATTTTACATGAACTTTCATACTCTTATACAAGTGAACCAATCGTGAAAATTAAGAAAACGTGCACTCCCAAATGATGAAATTGAATATCTTAACCCATCTAAAAGGCCATAAATGAACTTAATAAAGATATACTAAATCAATTATATGTAAATAAGGTTATGGGATTATTAAATAATGAATCTAGTTTGATTACTCAGGACATTAGATCAAGTGAAAAATACATTCTGACATAAGGTAAGGGTTTCCTCATCTCACTTCCATTTTTTGTGAGATACTCTTTATTCACAACTATTTCTTGTGTATGGTGTAATTGCTCATTTATGTACCATATCATGAATCTATTTATTTTCATGGTATTCAATGTATAAATTGATGATTATTTTCTGTCTCTAGTGATTTTTTTCACCTGTTGTCAAGAATTCTTCCATCAGATTGTTGTTAGCCCTTGTTGCCCGAAATGATTTTCATGTTGAGAAATTGGATGTTAAAACTACCTTCTTGCATAGTAAGTTGGATGAAAAAATTTATATGTAACCACCTGGTGGTTTTTCATGAGATTTTCAAAAGCAAACAAGTGTTCCTTTTAAGAAAATACTAGTATGGCCTTAAGTTATCATATAGACAATAGTATAAGGAATTCGATTCTGTTGTAATTAAAAACGGTTCTACTAGAAGTAAATATGAAGCTTTTGTTTACTTTAAATCTATCAATCATGTTTTTGTTTATTTACTCCTATATGTTGATGATATGCTTGTAATTTGTAAAGACATCAAGTTGATAAATCAAATGAAAAAGAAATTGCATAATACCTTTGAAATGAAAGATTTGGGGCAAGTAAAGAAAATTCTTTATATGAAAATCACTAGGGACAGAAATGTTAGGGTGTTGTATTTGTCACAATATTCTTATGCTCAAAAGGAGCTTAAAAGATATTTGGTAGATGACTTGAAGCCTATTAGTGTACCTTTAGGCCAGCACTTCAAGTTGTCCTTGTCCCAATCCCCTAGCGGTGATTTTGATATTGTTTTAATGAGTAAAATATCTTATGCAAACATAGTAGGTAGCCCCATGTATGTCATGATATGCTCTCGGTCAGATATAGCCTTTGTTGTTTGTACCTTGAGAAAGTTTATGGGAATTCCTAGAAAGCCCCATTGGAAAGAATTAAAGTGGTTACTCAGGTATGTGTTCATGTCATTTGATTTGTGTAATTGTTTTGGAAAAAATGATCCTTACGGTCAAGATGTAGTTGGTTTTGTTGATTATAACTACACTACAAATATAGATACCATAAAATCTACTAGTAGTTATGTATTCTTAGCTTGTAGTGGTCATATTTCATGGAAATGTAATGTGCAGTTCATTGTTTTCCTTTCCACCACTGAGGCTGAATACATAGCATTAACTGAAGCGATCAAAGAAGCAATTTGGCTAAAAGGATTAGTTAACGAACTGTTTTTATCTTCTGGTAATATTGAACTCTTTTTTTATAGTTAGTTTACATTGCATCTTTCTAAAAATCAGGTTTGTCGTGGAAGATCAAAACGCATAGACATAAGATTTAAATTTGTTTGGGATGTCATTAAAAATGAGACAGTGTGTGTCACTAAGATACATATTTCAGATAATCTAGTCGATAGTTTGACTAAGACTGTTCAATTGTCCAAGTTTAAGCATTGTTTAGGACTTGTGTGTTGAATCCGCATTTCCCCTACTGTTTAATTGTTCATCACTACCAAGATGAGTGGATCTTGTCTGTTGCGTAGAGACTACCATATCAACGTAGCCCCCTAACACAAACAAATCTCGAACGAATGAACCAAACACTGAATATAGGTCCACGATCTTCCAAAACCATTCCTAATAATCCTTATCACTAGAAGAAATGTGAAGATTTGAACAAGAGAAACACAAGAAACCAGACAGAAAAAAATCTGGAGACAACGGGAATACCAGGAGATGAAGAAATACCTACCTGTCTAATGGATTGTTTGGGTCTCTGCATTATCCTCTTCAAGGCACAGCTCGTTCTGCAATTACACTCTCAAAATGTCATCCGTGACTATCATCTCGAAAAGTAAGCGCCAGCGCCGTTGTCCGACCTTCGTCAATTATTCAGTATTTCATCAGTTGATCTCGTATGATGTTCCAGAGCACGGATCATCTTCCAGCGGCAGATTCAAGTCTGGCAGCCCGAAAGGAGTCCCAGTCCGAACTTCCTCCTCCGGTGCAGTGGAAGGAGACGCGTCTGAATTCGATGCATCAACAGCAGCATTTCTTTGGCACACCAGATCTGAGGACGCTGCTGGCTCGAATTTGACAGCATTTGGGACGGTCGTTGCATGCTTCGGTCGCAAATCAATCTGCAACGACGAAAACTAAATACAGGTTGTTTATGAATTACGAAGCATAAGGCGGAAGAAATGGATGTCACCTTCATTCTCTTCAACGCTTCGTTCGTGGCTTTCGTTCTTTCCAAAGCGCAGCGTAGGGCTGCTACTTCCTGAACAATCGACGAGCCATGAGTTCAGAATCCATCCGCTCATCGGTGCAAGAATCACAGTTTAACGATGAATTAACCATAAAACCCTATCAAAACATACACGTTTCAAATACTTCCTCTCCTTCATCAACAAGCTTTCCTCCGCTTTAAGTTCAGCTAAAGTCTGCAAAGACGCAAACGACAGTAAGAACCAGAGATGAAGAAGGATGATCATGAGCCCGTCTCAATGAAAAACTAACTTTCTTTCTCCTTGGCCTCTTGCCGAGAGCAGTAGCGACCTGCAGAAATCCAACAGAGAGCAAAACATTTCAGTCAGTCAGTCTTCAAATCGAAAGAATCAAAGAAGTTTTTAGCAAGAAATCGTTCAAGATCTCCAGCTCCAGACGAACTGCACTAAGAATCAACGGTCAGGATCTGGAGGATCATGCGCACACCATAGCCACGAGTAGGGGTGACCGTACGCAGTCGCTGCCCACCCACAACGCTCGTACAAAAGGCGCCACACCTCAACCGCCATCAATGATGCACCGAACGCACGCAGCGCGTATGCGGTGCGGCGAATACGCTCCCCATGCCCAAAATGCCCCGCGGTCGGACCGGGCGACCGGGACGGGAAAGCGCACTTTTCGGTCTTTTCACCTGGGGACGTGGAGGTTACCGGGGAGGCACGAGCCCCCCCCGGCCCCCGGAGCGTGTCGGCCACCGAGGAATGATGTAGAATGAAAGGACGAATGTGCCCCTCCTCCGCCACGTAGAAGAGCGGCCGGCCCTTCTTCCACGCCCACGCGGTGGTTTAAACTTTTATTTTATTTTAAAAATAATTTAAGTACTTCACGGTGTTAGAACGACGTAGATTGACGCAGATGCCCCTACCTGTTTGCCCGAGTGGGCAGGGTCTTATGGTCAAAGCGTAAAACAGAAGAAGACAAAAGCGAAAAAGGCCGGGGCACCTTATCCGGACCGGGGACCGGGGACCGGGGACCGGTTCGGAGTAAATATGGGAGGCCCGGAGGATATTTCCGTCACACCCAAAAAAAAACGCTACGAAACAGTACCAACACACGAACGCGTCGCCACCCGCCTCCCCCAACCGCTGACTCGGAGTCAGCCGGAGAACCGGTGAGCGGCGGAGCGCACTGACCTTAGATCTCGGCGGCGATGGGCCGGAGCGGCGGGATGTTTCGGAGACGCCGCCGCCGCTGGAGGAGTTTCCGCCGCTCCAGGAGAGTGGCGTGGAGGGGCTGGGCCTTCTGCCGTCGCCCTGGCTCTTCGCAGCGGCGGCTTCTCTGATATGGTGCGGCGTCTCCGACGCGGCGGGCCTCGACCTCCGCTGGCGGACGCTCCAGCCGAGACGCAGTGCCGGCGGCGGGTGGCCCCTCCGGGGAGAAGCGAAGGACGGCCGCCCCTGCTTCAGCCGCATCAGCAGCTCCACCACCAGGTGGTCGTCCTCTGTGAGGTCATCGTTCTCCCACAGCTCCCCACGCATCTCTCTCGGAAATGAAAAGCGAGGGTGAGATGAGGAGGAGAGAGAGAGGGTGGCGTCGATCTTGTGATTGCTTGTTTGCAGAAGGCGTCTGCGTCGGTCTTTTATGTGTTGACAATTTTATCGTGGCACTCGCCGGTGACACGTTGCACTGGGCCGGTCGGCGGTTCATTTATTCTTCATCCGTCCCTTTTTTTTTTAACGAAGGCCGTGACTGGAATTTGTGGCCCGAAAGCCCACTAACCAGCCCGGTCCAAAAAAGTTCAATCGGGGTGACTTTTACCCCCTTGGAAACCCGGTACCCAACTTAAATAAAAACTCAATTAATCATTACATTAATACTATTAAATTAGATTAGATTTTGGAATTAAGGGAATAATATTAGAATGTTTGAATCTTATGAAAAATGCTTGACAATTCATATCTTACCAAGAAAAGATTATTGTAAAGACCCGTAAAATTCAAGGAAATTTTTTTCTTAATTTTCTTTGGAATTTTACATGAACGCAGTTTCTGACGACACCTGATTCCGAGGCCCGGTGTGCCCGGAATCATTTTCCGAAATTTGGCTCGGGTGCGTTCAGTGAACGAACGAGCCGGTTTTTCTAACTTTTGAACCGGTGCTCGGAATCGAATTCTGATGGCACCGATGGAATCGCAGCGCCGATATTTGCTTAGAAACGCTTTTTCCAGAACTGCGTTTGCTCGGGTGTGGTTTTTAATTTTTGAGGTTAAGTTAAGAAATAAAATAAAGTTGATGTGATACTTTATTTTATTTCACTTAAAGTCACTTAAAGCCACTTAAACCCACTTAAGACAGGTTAAGCGGATAAGGTGGGACCCACGATATCCTACCCACTTGGTAGGATATTTGTGAGGTGGGGCCCGCACGAGCCCCACCGTTTCTTTTCCTCTAAGTAACGCACCCACGAAAACCTCTTTTAAATAAAGTTAATCGTGCGTTTATTTGAGTTAAGAAACGCCCCATTTATTGGGCAGTTAAGTCGTTACCATTAATTCATCGAATTAATGGTTCGTTTCTTAACTTTGAATTTCAAATCGTTGGCATGGGAATAAAATAAGACCAACACGTGTTTACTTGAGGGTTGCTTGTTGAGAGGAATTGGAAGAAACTCTAAGTCTTGGAGATCTTCATCCTTCTTCGCGAAGAACGCCAAAAACGCCGGCCTCAGACGAAGGGTGACGAAGAACGCCGGATCCTCGGAGATCGACGACGCGACGTGACGATCCTCCTTCCGCAACGCTCCTTCCGCGACGTTCCTTCCCCGTGACAATCTTCGATCAACAACCGATTGAGGTAGGGAATTGCGGTTCTTTTAATTCCTTGTGAATTTTATCCTCAACTTGGGTTTAAATGGTGCTGTTAAATCTGTGTGTTTTTAACCCTCAGAGATCGTCGACGCGACGCCGTGTACCGCGACGACAGCGACGCCCCTTTCGCGACGCGACGACCTTCTTCTTCCGCGACGGTCAATTCCGCGACGAACTCACGTTCGACGACAACGTTGAGGTAGGAGTTGATTCTTTTAAATCTTTGTGATTTATACCCGCGGCGTATGATTAAATATTTGTTGTGAGACTTTTAAAAACCGCTAACGCGGTGGGTGCGGACCAGCGAACAAGTCCGAACCCACCGCCCCTTTCGTTTTTGGTGTGCGAAACGACGGACGACGACAAAACAAGCCGCACGGGCGATGTGAGGTCCTCGCAGTGAAGGACGGCCCCCGGGAGGGCCATTGGCGAAGACGACGCGTCTTTCCGACCACCGGAACTCGTCCGGTGGTCCGCGGAGCAGCCCGCCGACACGGTGGCGCCGGCAGCAGGTGGCAGTGGCGCCCGGCGCGCCGCCGGAAGGAGCCGCGGCGGCAGGGCGTGGTCCCACAACCGCGCGGGACCGGAGGGGGACGGGACGCGGTAGCCGGCCGCGTCCGCTGGCAAGGGCGGCCCCACGCGGGGCCGCGGCTCCTTCACGCGGGGGGCAGCGTGCCCCCTGCTCCGCTCGGCCGTAACCGGCCGAGCCGACCCGCTAGCCACCCGGCCAGCGCCAGCCGGGTCGCGCCCAGGCCGGGCCGCGCCGGCCGGGTCGACCCGTTTCGGGCCCACCCAGGGGGGTTGGGCCGGGTCGGTCCGGGCCCAGACCCCCCGTTTTCGGACCCTTTTCGGTCGTTTGCTCATAACTTGAGCTACGGGCCTTCGATCGGCGCACCGTCAGTTGCGATGCGATCCTTGGATCGAGATGGTCGTTTTGGTATATCTCACTCAAGGTTTCGGAATACTTTGGGTTCGGTCGGGTTGGTTCGTACACGAACCCGACCGGGCCCTCGGAGCGAAAACGCTCATAACTTGAGCTCCGGACGTCCGATCGACGTACCGTCGACTTTGATGGATTCCTCTTAGTGAAACGGATCTTTTGGCTTACTCCGCCCGATGTTTGGATGCAAGTGGAGTACGGTCAGGTTGGTTTTGACTTAAAAACCAACCGGGCCCCTGGGACGAAAAAACCAATAACTTTCAGACCGGGCGTCCGATTGACGCGCCGTCTGCGACGTTGAGTTTCTGTTGACGATACGGAACTTTTGGATACATCAACTCTGGACTATGTGTCAGTTGATCTATCATCCTCTCGGTTCATGGAGCGGACCCTTCCGAACGAGCTTGCTGTGTGCGGGAACCCTAGAGCTGGTTGCGACTACTACGACGACGACTGTACAGAGATCCTCAGTGGATTCAACGGCGACGACTATAGCACTCAGCGATCCTTTGTGGGTTAGTGCTACCGATCATGTGTGGGTCAGCGCTCAGCGGTCCTGTGTGGGCCAGCGCCTACAGATCCTGTGTGGGTCCGATCCTGTGTGGGTCTTTGCGGGGGTTAGTTACCTATCGATCCGGTGTGGGTCAGATCCTTTGTGGGTCATTGCGGGGGTTAGTTACCTATCGATCCTGTGTGAGTCAGATCCTTTGTGGGTCATTGCGGGGGTTAGTACCTATCAATCCTTTGTGGGTCCGACGACTGAGATGAATCAGTAGATATATCTGATCATCTCTATCGTCATACGAAGAAGTATACCTGTGTGAGCTGAATCCTGTTTTGCTTTCCTTTGTGGATTGTGTTGTGCTATCCTGTGTGGATTACGTTTTGCTTTCCTGTGTGGACTGGGTTGTACTTGGGCTCGGATGTTGGAGCGTACTGGGTTTGATGACTTAGGTATATGTATGGGCATATACCTAAGCAGAGTCGAATGTTACTTCGTGATTGTATCTTTCCTTTGTGGATTATCCTTTGTGGATTCTGGGAGACCTTCAAGGGTCTCGGGGTCCCTACTGAGTAGCTTATACTCATCCCTGCACGGGCTATGCCCGCACTACGTTGTGTTGGTTGCAGACGACGGACATCGCTGATCGTGGTTGAGGCTTGCGGAGAGGATGGTACTTGGAGGTGGAACATTGGACGAGACGTTATCGGAGCGGACGACTGGACCTGAGGAGCTGTGGAGGCTATCTGTACTCACCCTTCAGGTGGGATTTTCAGTGGACAGCTCGACGTTGCGGCTTTACTTTTCAGTTGCTGTTTTCCCTTCCAGTTGTACTTTACTTTCAGTTTGAGTTTGTATACTGGCCCACTTACTTTTCCGCACTTACTGTCGTACTCAGTTTTTACTTAGTGTTTACTTCTACTGCTTTCTTGCTCTGTGGTGTTTGTTTACTTTACAAAGGTAATGCCTTCCCTTTTTTTTACTGGGATTTACGCATTGGTGCTAGTTGCCAGCCCCTGGCCTATGGAAGGCGGGCTTGGGGTAGTTACGGCACGGGCCCCGAGGACGGGTCGTGACAAATTGGTATCAGAGGAGTTCAGTTCTACCCCAGAACTTTGGACTCTGATCTTTTTCTATGTGAAGCAATAGTGTTAAGCGTATTTGGTGTGGTTATCAGTTCAGGGAGTCCAGTGTTGGTGCGGCAGCCGACGTATCTGTACACCAGGACCCTGACTTCTGATTTCTTACTTAATGCGTGAAAACATTGATTGCATGTGTGTTCCATGTTTTCTTTGTGATTACTTTGTGTCAGCTCACCAGGTATACTGTTCTGACAGTGGCGCACCTGTTTCCTTTTCAGGATGGTCCCACGACGACAGCCAGTTAGGGTTTCGAGAGTTGAGCGTGACGACAGCCCACCGAGCGACGAGGCCTCGGTACATGGCCCTTTGACAGCTGAGGCACCGACGGTACCTCTACCCGCCGAGCCACCGATGCTTCCAGCTCCAGCCGCTGACGATGCACGTCGCCTTAGTGCACTGCATGAGTTCCAGCACCAGCGACCGCCCAGGTTCCGCGGGGAGACGACCCCCAGGCAGCCGAGGACTGGCTAGAGGCAGTTGTACGAGTTTTCAGGTTAGTGAGGACACCAGCATACCTCATGGTGATCCTTGCAGTGAGCCTACTGCACGCAGCAACGGGCCGATGGTGGAGCTTGATGCTTCAGGTGCATGATGATGCATCTCTCCTCTAGATGGACTTTGAGAGCCTCTTCCGCTCGGAGTTCGTCCCAGCCACCCTCCGTGCGGTACGCATCCAGGAGCTTCTTCAGCTGCGGTAGAGCAGCTTGACGGTCGCCCAGTACTCGGCGAGATTTACCGATCTCTCGCGCTACTTGACAGACATGGTACGAGACCCATTCTTCCGGGCCCGGACCTTTGAGCAGGGATTGAGACATGAGATCAGGGCATCACTGATCTCCCTCAGCATTACGACTCAGGCAGGAGTATTGGAGCGATCCCTTTTGATCGAGAGCTTCCTTGCTGAGCCTTCATCAGCAGCGAGACCTACCGCGGGGCGGCACGTAGCAGAGTCCTCTGCAGCAGGCAGTCGTCGAATGACTCATGGGTCTAGGCAGACCAGACCCTCAGGCAGACGACCTCAGGACACTGGCTCAGCAGTGCGGGGCACACAGCATGGAGCCGGTCTTTCGAGAAGCAGGCAGTGCTACACATATGGCGGGCAGGGCCACATGGCTCGTGACTGCCCGACCCACCGTGCCGAGGAGCAGCAGACGGTTGAGGGGCCACCCAGGCAGAGGCAGAGGGTCGACCGTGGCGGTCCGCAGGGAGCAGGCGGACGAGGCAGATGAGCTGGCCGAGTAGCAGGTGGTGGACGACGCTTTGAGGCTCTACCACCACCACCACCAGGAGGTCCACCCCAGCCATAGGGAGCTGGCGGGCAGAGACAGGCACAACTCCAGGCAGCGGAGGCCTACGACCACGGCGCGCCCGAGATGATTCGAGGTACTATTTGTGTCTATTCCACACTTGCTGCAGTTCTTTTAGACACAGGAGCGAGTCACTCTTTCATAGCCGCTGCCCTTGTTCGGAGCTCGGAGATTCCAACAGAGCCGTTGGCTCGATCCTTACGGCTAGAGACTCCTACGGGAGCAGACTCAACGATTACGCACTGGTGCCAGTAGTCTGAGCTTACTCTAGGAGGCGAGAGCTTTGGCTGAGATCTTCTTGTAGTGGTGTCAAGGCCTTATGACGTCATCTTGGGCATGGATTGGTTATCTACAGTCCATAATCAGATCGACTGTATTAGGCGCAAGGTGTGATGTGTACGCACCAACGGGAGCAGGTTCACCTTCACCGGCGAGAAGGGAGCCTTCGCAGAACAGGATGTACTTCCGTAGAGGAGAGGACAACCCATCACTCATCAGTTGGATAGCCTCATCCTAGGAGCAGTTGACGTGCGGAGTCCTAGTTTTCCTGCAGTGGTGGATCAGTATGCTGACGTCTTTCCCGACGATGTTCCAGGACTACCTCCTCGCAGAGAGGTAGACTTTTATATTGATCTGTACCCCGGGACAGCCCCGATATCCACTCCAGCGTATCAGATGGCTCCCGATGAGCTTCGAGAGCTACAGGTACAGTTGGAGGACTTGCAGGCAAGGGTTTCATCCGACCCAGTGTTTCACCTTGGGCTTTACCGATATTTTCACCAAGAAGGCAGATGGGAGCTTGCGACTGTGTGTCGACTATCGTCGCCTGAACCAGATGACAGTGAGGAACAAGTATCCACTACTGAGGATTGATGACCTCTTCGATCAGCTCAAGGGAGCACGGTGGTTCTCAAAGATAGACCTCAGGCCAGGCTATCATCAGCTCAGAGTTCGGGACGAGGACGTGCAGAAGACGACCTTCAGATGTCGGTATGACCACTATGAGTTCTTGGTTATGCCTTTCGGCGTAACCAATTCTCCAGCAGTGTTCATGGGCCTCATAAATAGGATCTTTCAGCCATACCTCAATTGATTTTTCATGGTCTTCATCGACGACATTTTGATATACTCGACGACTGATGAGGAGCACGCCTACCACTTGCGGGTTGTACTAGACACACTCCGAGAGCACCAGCTTTATGGAAAGCTCTCAAAGTGTCAGTTCTGGATACATGAGGTCCACTTCTTGGGGCACATCATCTCTGAGGTGAGAGTTGCAGTGGATCCTGCGAAGATCGAGGCAGTGCTAGCTTGGGAGCTACCTAGAAGCGTGATGGAGGTGCGGAGTTTCTTGGGACTAACTAGATACTATCAGAGATTTGTGTCAGACTTCTCCAGAGTTTCGGCACCACTCTCATCTCTTACGAAGAAGGGTAAACCCTTTGTGTGGTCAGACAGATGTCAGCAGAGCTTCCAGGAGCTGAGATAGAGATTGACCAGCGCACCTATCTTGAGGTTGCCAGAGGAGGGAGTATGGTACGTAGTCTACTACGATGCATCAGGGACCGGACTCGGATGTGTCCTGATGCAGGAGCGGGCGGTGATTGCCTATGGATCACATCAGTTGAGGCCGCATGAGCAGAACTATGCTACCCATGACCTGGGGTTAGCAGCAGTGGTCTTCACTCTAAAGACATGACGACACTACCTGATGGGTGAGTGCTTTACAGTCTATTCTGACCATCAGAGTCTCAGGTACATCTTCTCTCAGAAGGACCTGAACCTGAGACAGCGGCGATGGATCGAGTTCCTCCAGGACTATGACTTTGAGATATTTTATACTCCTGGGAAGGGGAACGTGGTAGCCGATGCTCTCAGCAGGAGGACGGGCATTCAACTACTTGAGGAGGTGACAGAGCAGCTAGCCGCTTTGCAGATATCCTTCATGGATAGAGATGGAGCAACCTTCCTTCAGTCTCTCACAGTCACCCCTCCACTACTGCAGCGGGTCAGAGAGGCACAACATGGGGACGCCGACTGTGAGACGCGGCGTGCGCAGATATCCTCAGGACAGGCACCTGATGGTTTCTACTTTGGAGTAGAGCACGTCGTCCTTTTCAGAGGACGTACCTTGGTACCAGTTGCTTTACAGGAGGAGGTGCTGAGAGAGTTTCACACTTCTCCCTTGGCGGTACATCCTGGAGTGGCGAAGATGTACCAGGACCTCAGACGATAGCACTGGTGGCCGGGCATGAAGAAGGCTGTGCCAGAGTTCGTTTCTCGATGCCTCATCTGCCAGCAGGTGAAGACAGAGCATCAGGTACCAGCAGACTTGGTACAACCCTTGGAGGTCCCAGAGTGGAAGTGGGACGTCATATCTTGGACTTCATGACTGGACTTCCATGCACTTCCAGAGGTTAAGACTCCATTTGGGTGATTGTCGACCGACTCACCAAGTCGGATCACTTCTTTCCCATCAGAGAGCAGGGATCAGTAGAGAGCTTGGGACATCTCTACGTTCAGGAGATTATATGGCTTCACGGTGTGCCATCATCTATCGTCTCCGATCGAGATGCTCGATTCACTTCCCAGATTTGGAAGGGGTTGCAGGAGGTGTTCAGGACGCAACTACGTCTGAGCACCGCCTTTCACCCTCAGATGGATGGTCAGATGGAGAGGACCATACATACTCCCGAGGACATGCTCCGCGCATGTGTCCTTGACTTTGGTCGCAGCTGGGAGGACCACCTACCCTTGGTGGAGTTTGCGTACAACAACAGCTACTACTCCACCATCGGGATGTCACCATACGAGGCGTTGTACGACCGACCTTGCAGATCTCCTTTGTGCTGGAAAGACCCTGGGGAGTCAGAACTTGTGGGACCGGAGATGGTCTAGGCCACGACAGAGAAGGTCCAGGTCATCCAGGAGCGGATGAGGACAGCTCAGAGCCGAAAAAAGTCTTATGCTGACAGGAGGCGGAGACCACTAGAGTTCGAGGATGGCGACCACGTCTTCTTGCGTGTCTAAACTCGACGTGGATTATGAAGATTTGGCTGAGGCGACAAGTTGTCTCCACGCTTCATCAGACCATTCCAGGTCCTCAGCAGAATTGGTGAGGTGGCTTATCGCCTGGCTCTACCGCCTCAGTTACACCGGGTGCATGGCGTCTTCCACGTATCCCAGCTGAGGAGATACATGCACGACCTGGCGCATATCATTAACCATGGGGAGCTGGACGTTGATGATGGGGCGACTTTTGCAGAGGTTCCAGTGGAGATCGAGAATCGACAGGAGCGGGTCCTACGTGGACGGTCGATTCCTCTAGTGCGCATTAGATGGCAGCACGGGAACCTCCAGGATAGCACTTGGGAGCGGGAGGCTCAGATGCGTGCTCAGTACCCACTTTTGTTTCCCTAGTTTATGTTGTATCTTTACGGGGACGTAAAAACCTCAGGTGGGAGTGATGTAAAGACCCATAAAATTCAAGGAATTTTTTTTCTTAATTTTCTTTGGAATTTTACATGAACACAGTTTCTGACGGCACCTGATTCCGAGGCCCGGTGTGCCCAGAATCATTTTCTGAAGTTTGGCTCGGGTATGTTCAGTGAACGAATGAGCCGGTTTTTCTAACTTTTGAACCGGTTCTCGGAATCAAATTCTGAGGGCACCGATGGAATCACAGTGCCGGTATTTTCTTAGAAACGCCTTTTCCGGAGTTGCGTTTGCTCGGGTGTGGTTTTTAATTTTTGGGGTTAAGTTAAGAAATAAAATAAAGGTGATGCGACACTTTATTTTATTTCACTTAAAGCCACTTAAATCCACTTAAAACCACTTATGCCAGGTTAAGCGGATAAGGTGGGACCCACGATATCCTACCCACTTGGTAGGATATTTGTGAGGTGGGGCCCGCATGAGCCCCACTGTTTCTTTTCCTCTAAGTAACGCACCCGCGAAAACCTCTTTTAAATATAGTCAACCGTGCATTTATTTGAGTTAAGAAATCCCTCATTTATTGGGCAGTTAAGTCGTTACCATTAATTCATCGAATTAATGGTTCGTTTCTTAACTTTTAATTTCGAATCGTTAGCATGAGAATAAAATAAGACCAACACGTGTTTACTTGAGGGTTGCTTGTTGAGAGGAATTTGAGGAAGCTCTAAGTCTTGGAGATCTTCATCCTTCTTCGCGAAGAACGCGAAGAACGCGAAGAACGCCGGCCTCCGACGAAGGGCGACGAAGAACACTGGATCCTCGAAGATCGACGGCGCGACGTGATGATCCTCCTTCCGCGATGCTCCTTCCGCGACGTTCCTTCCCCGCGACAATCTTCGATCAACAACCGATTGAGGTAGGGGATTGCGGTTCTTTTAATTCCTTGTGAATTTTATCCTCAACTTGGGTTTAAATGGTGCAGTTAAATCTGTGTGTTTTTAACCCTCAGAGATTGTCAACGCGGCGTCGTGTACCGCAACGACAGCGATGCCCCTTCCGCGACGCGACAATCTTCTTCTTCTGCGACGGTCAATTCCGCGATGAACTCACGTTCGACGACAACGTTGAGGTAGGGGTTGATTATTTTAAATCATTGTGATTTATACCCGCGACGTATGATTAAATATTTGTTGTGAGACTTTTAAAAACCGTTAACGCGGTGGGTGCGGACCAACAAACAAGTCTGAACCCACCGCCCCTTTCGTTCTTGGTGTGCGAAATGGCGGACAACGAAAAAACAAGCCGCACGGGAAATGTGAGGTCCTCGTAGTGAAGGACGGGCCCCGGGAAGGCCATTGGAGAAGACGACGCATTTTTCCGACCACCGGAACTCGTCTGGTGGTCCGCGGAGCAGCCCGCCGGTGTGCCGCCGGAAGGAGCCGCGACGACTGAAGCCGCGGCGGCAGGGCGCGGTCCCGCGACCGCGCGGGACCGGAGGGGGACGGGACACGGCAGCCGGCCATGTACGCTAGCAAGGGCGGCCCCACGTGGGGCCGCGACTCCTTCACGCGGGGGCAGCACGCCCCACGCTCCGTTCAGCCGTAATCGGCCGAGCCGACCCGCTGGCCACCCGGCCAGCGCCAGCCGAATCGCACCCAGGCCGGGCCGGGCCAGGCCGCGCCGGCTGGGCTGGGTCACGCCCAGCCGGGTCGGACCCGGACCCGTGTTGGGTCGACCCATTTTGGGCCGACCCAGGGGGGTCGGGTCGGGTCGGTCTGGGCCCAGACCCCCCGTTTTCGGACCCTTTTCGGTCTTTTGCTCATAACTTGAGCTACGGGTCTCTGATCGACGCACCGTCAGTTGCGATGCGATAATTGGATCGAGACGGTCGTTTCAGTATATCACACTCAAGGTTTCTGAATACTTTGAGTTTGGCCGGGTTGGTCATACACGAAACTAACCGGGCCCTCAGAGCGGAAACGCTCATAACTTGAGCTCCGGACGTCCGATCGACATGCTGTCGACTTTGATGGATTCCTCTTAGTGAGACAGATCTTTTGGCTTACTCTGCCCGAGGTTTGGACACATGTGGAGTACGGTCGGGTTGATTTTGACTTAAAAACTAACCGGGCCCTTAGGACAAAAAAGCCAATAACTCTCAGACCGGGCGTCCGATTGACGCGCCGTCTGCGATGTTGAGTTCCTGTTGACGATACCGAACTTTTGGATACATCAACTCTGGACTATGTGTCAGTTGATGTATCAGCCTCTCGTCTCATGGAACGGACCCTCCCGAACGAGCTTGCTGTGTGCGGGAACCCTAGAGCTGGCTGCGACTACTACGACGACGACTGTACAGAGATCCTTAGTGGATTCGAAGGCGGCAACTACAACACTCAGCGATCCTTTGTGGATCAATGATACCGATCCTGTGTGGGTCCGATCCTGTGTGGGTCAGCGCTCAGCGGTCCTGTGTGGGCCAGCGCCTATAGATCCTGTGTGGGTCATATCCTTTGTGGGTCTTTGCAGGGGTTAGTTACCTATCAATCCTGTGTGGGTCAGATCCTTTGTGGGTCATTGCGGGGGTTAGTTACCTATCGATCCTGTGTAGGTCATATCCTTTGTGGGTCATTGTGGGGGCTAGTACCTATCGATCCTTTATGGGTCCGATGGCTAAGATGAATCAGTAGATATATCCGATCATCTCTATCGTCATACGAAGAAGTATACCTGTGTGAGATGAATCCTGTTTTGCTTTCCTTTGTGGATTGTGTTGTGCTATCCGGTGTGGATTACGTTTTTCTTTCCTGTGTGGACTGGGTTGTACTTGGGCTCGGATGTTGGAGCGTACTGGGTTTGATGACTTAGGTATATGTATGGGCATATACCTAAGCAGAGTCGAATGTTACTTCGTGATTGTATCTTTCCTTTGTGGATTATCCTTTGTGGATTCTGGGAGACCTTCGAGGGTCTCGGGGTCCCTACTGAGTATCTTATACTCATCCCTGCACGGGCTATGCCCGCACTACGTTGTGTTGGTTGCAGACGACGGACATCGCTGATCGTGGTTGAGGCTTGCGGAGAGGATGGTACTTGGAGGTGGAACATTGGACGGGACGTTATCGGAGCGGACGACTGGACCTGAGGAGCTGTGGAGGCTATCTGTACTCACCCTTCAGGTGGGATTTTTAGTGTACAGCTCGACGTTGCGTCTTTACTTTTCATTTGCTGTTTTCCCTTCCAGTTGTACTTTACTTTCAGTTTTGGTTTGTATACTGGTCCACTTACTTTTCCGCACTTACTATCGTACTCAGTTTTTACTTAGTGTTTACTTCTACTGCTTGCTTTCTCTGTGGTGTTTGTTTACTTTACAAAGGCAATGAATTCCCTTTTTTTACTGGGATTTACGCCTTGGTGCTAGTCGCCAACCCCTGGCCTATGGAAGGCGGGCTTGGGGTAGTCACGGCACGGGCCCCAAGGATGGGTCGTGACACTTATATTGATGATTCTGACTATAAATGGGAAACACTAGTTTGGTGATGAGTAGAGGTTAAAAGAATATGAAATAGTAAATGATGGTCAAACCACAATGATGGTTCAAAGATGTCCCCCTCCTGCCACCTGATCTTCTTTGGTTCTCGTTTGCTTCAGCGATGAGATCCATTCCTCTCACATATTGTCCTTAACATTGCAGGTCCCAAGAAAAGTGTTGTCTCCGACCTCTGATATCACTACCCCCCCTCACATTGACTATATGGTAGTGGTTTTCCTTGGTTCAAAGCCCACCTTGGGTGTTGTTGCACCCAAGGTTATTCACATCTGAAAATTGATGACATATTGTGTTTATTGTCAATCTACACTGTGTTGATTAAGGAGTTCGTAAGTGATATTATCCATATACGTGGCTTCAGTGTTTAAAGTCATGCAATTCTCCTGTGTTTGCCAAATTTTTGGTTTTAAAAATTCAAAGAAAATACACGCTTTCGTGAAAGCCGTGTTTTGAAAAACAAATGGTTATGCCTTTAAAGTAGGTTTTCATGAAAGTTTGGAAAACTCCCAAAATAAGGCAAAGTAAAAAAAAGGCTCACGGAAGATCGAGTTTCACGTACTCGTGCAAGATTGAGTTTCTTGAATAGGGTATACATTGCTGAATCGAAGGCGACACATTTTGCAGGTGTGATAGAGTTTCATGAAAGAAATGGAGTTTTCACAAAGTGTTTTTCTCCCCTATAAATAAGTCATTGATCATCATTTGAAGTATCAAAGTTTTTAGAGGAGAACTTATCCCTCTAATTTCATGAAATACTTACTTGAATATATCTCTTATGCAAATCAGGAACTTTACGTGGACACATGTTTCACAAAAAATATAAGGACTCTGGTTTTGATGGATTAGTCATTTGAATATTTCTATGTATATATCTAGATTTATCCTCGGAATTGCACGATGTTTGGGAGTCTCAGGACCCTAGAATTAATATATATATATATTGTGTCACGACCCATCCTCGGGCCCCATTTCGTGACTACCCCAAGCCCGCCTTCCATAGACCAGGGGCTGGCGACTAGCACCAAAGGCATAAATCCCGTTAAAAAGGGAAAGCATTGCCTTTATAAAAGTAACAAACACCACTGAGTACGTAACTGAAGTAAGCACTAAGAAATACTGTATACAAAAGTAAATGTTTAAAGGAAAAAGAGGCAAGAAATACAAGCCCAATAATAAGTACATTACAACTGAAAAGCTAGTACAACTGCAGTAAAGTAAAACAACAACCACTGAGTCGTACTCCGGGAATCCCACCTGAAGGGTGGGTACAGATGGCCTCCTCAGCACCCCAGGTCTGTCCTTCGGCTCCGTGTACGTCTCGCCAAGTGGTCCACCTCCGGGTACCGTCCAGCTCCACAAGTCTCCACCTCGATCTGTGTTGTCCGTCATCTGCATCCAACACATCGTAGTGTGGGCATAACCCGTGCAGGGGTGAGTATACGATACTCAGTAGGGATCCCGAGACTCCCGAAGGTCTCCCAGAATCCACGAAGGATAAACTACAAAATAAGGATACAATAACGAAGTATCAACCAACTCTACTTAGGTATATGCTCATACATATACCGAAGTTATCAATCACAATTCGGCTCCAACTCTTGAGCCCAAGCACAACCCTGTCCACACAGGAAAGAAGTCAATCACATCGATGATATTGATTTAAAGTCAAGACTCAACTCACACAGGTATACATATTTCGTATTGTGATAGAGATGATCAGATGTAGTCACTGATTCATCTAAGCCGTCGGACCCAAGTAGGATACTAGACCAGCTAAGCTGTCAGACCCACGTAGGATACTAGACCAGCTACTCTTTCGGACCCACTCAGGATACAAGTACAGAAGTCAAACTGTCGGACCCACTTAGGATACAAGTACAATGGTCATCGCTGTCGAACCCACAGAGGATTCCAGTACAATTGTCGTCGCTGTCGAACCCACAAAGGATTCCAGTACGGTAGTCATCGCTGTCGAACCCACGGAGGATTCTGGTACAGTAGTCGAAGCAGTCGCAGCCAGCTCTAGGGTTCCCGCACACAACACGCTCGATTCTGGGAGGGTCCGCTCCTCGAGCCAAGGGGGTCGATACATCAACTATAACGAAGTTTAGAGTTGATGTATCCCGAAGTTCTGTCTCGTCAAAAGAAACCCAACGCGATAGACAGCGCGTCAATCAGACGCCCGGTCTGAGAGTTATTACCATTTTTATTCTAGGGGCCCGGTTGGAAATACGCTCGTTCCAAACACGGACGTTTTCCAAAGTCGTCCAAAATTCACTAAGAGTATCGCAAAAGGATCGTCTCGTCACGAGGATCCCAGTGCTGCAGACAGCGCGTCGATCGGACGCGCGGTCTTAAAGTTATTCATGTATAAGTGAATCGGGTCCAGCCCGTTGAGCCCAGTGGGCTGGCGGGTCCGACCCGGTGGGGTGCGGCCCGACCCGGCCCGCCGCTCGGCCCGACCCGGCCCGCCGCTCGGTCCGGCCGGTCGAGCGATGCGAGGGGGGGCATGGCCCCCTATTTTCTCAAACCGGCGGCGCCGAGCGGCGCCGCCCCTCCTATCCGGCCGACCGAAGCTGGACGGTCTTCCTGGTGCGAGCGGCCCACACAACGGGCTGCTGTCCTCCCGCGCGGCACCTACGGGTGCCGTGGCCTCCATCAACCTGGCTGGCTGACGAGCCGGCCGTTTTGTCCTCCGAAGCGGCCCGCGGAGCGCGGGCCACGGTCCTCCGCAGCACGACGCCATGGGGTGTCGCGGTTCCTCTAGTCCAGCTTGCTACGACCGACCGGTTCTTCTTCGGCCGAGCGGCCCGCGGTTGTGAGCCGCGGTTCTTCCGCACGTGGTCGGCACGCGGCCACCATTATCTCCAGTCTCGATCACTTCCGGTCGCCATCTCCTCTCCCGACACTGCTTCCGTCGCCAATATAAACGTGGATCAATGGAGCGTCGTCAGGCCAGGTTTGTTCGGTCCATTCCCTCCACGTTAGGCGATATCAAGAGGCCAAGACGAACACTTTCATTCAACAACGAAAAGAGTATAATTTTATTAAACTAAAATTATACAAACCCTCTACCTCGTAATTGACATTGCACATCGTCGATCCGCGGAAGATGAGCGTTGCGGTAGAACGATGTCGTCCCGTCAACATTGGAAGTCGTTGTCGTAGACAGCGTTCCTCGCGAGTGGTTTCTTCTCCCTTGACGTGGAGGAAGAAGGAAGGATGAAGGTGTTCCTCATGAGCGTCGCCTCACATTCTTGCCTCGGTCGTCTAGAGGATATCATTCCTCGTGTTCATCGTTGGCGGGGGATGAATCTCTCCTCCAAATCTCCAAAATCTCCACCACCAGATATTTGCCAAGAAAATATAATATTAAGGCTCCCCAACTAAATAGAATTTCCATGCAATTCAAACCGATTAAAATGAATGCAAAGATTAAATAAATGTGGCATTTAATTAATCCTAGTTGTTGGAATTAATTAAGAGGAGGTGGAATGTTCACATTAAAAGAGGGGATTTGTCAAATTAATTGAAGGGGAGTTAATGGGGAGTTTAAGGGAGTTGAGGGGAGGTGAAAGGGTTTGGGTTTGTGTTGGCCCCACCACACTAAATCCTATCATGGGAGGTTATGTGGGTGTGAGACCCACCTCTAACTCCCCCTTGTAGGAAATAACCAACTCTTAAACAATAAAATTGTGTACAACAATTTAATTTAATTTAATATAAATCCCCAAAAAATTAACTTCTCCTCCCGAGAAAACGCAACTGTAGTAAAGGTCCCCTTAAGCGAATACCGGTGTTGTGAGTTCATCGGTGCCCTCTAATTTCAATTCCAAGCACCAGTTCAAAAGATAGAAAAACTCGCACGTACGTTTACTAAACGTACCCGAACAAAACTTCAGAAATTGATTCCGGGCACATTGGGCCTCAAAATCAGGTGCTGTTAGAAACTGCAGGCTTGTAAAATTCCAAACTATTTAAGAAAAAAATTTCCTTGAAATTTCCGGGTCTTTACATATTGGTACATTTTAATGCACGTTCATGCATCGTTTCAGTATAAAATGATTTTCTAGTTTTTTGAGACATTGGATGGGAAATCCAATAACACGGTTGAATCCAAAACACAGGGTTTACCCCAGTCATGACATAAGAGTGTTTGGAATTGAACGTTTCGTGGTAGATGACCATTGGAGGGTGCATTTAATAAAATAAACGATTAATTTATTTATTTTAATTAAATGAACAAACCCAATCCCCTCTCTAAAAATACCCCATTATAGAAAATCTTCAGGGTTAGCCGCATAACTCTGGATGATTAGAGAGGAGGAGAGAATCATTCTTCGTTGGCAGATTGAGATTGGAGAATAGTGATGATCGGATCAAGATGGATCGAGAAGTATGCAACGAACATAGTCGACCTTCTTCATCACTGGTGAATGCACGCTTCACCAACAATCAAACCTTAATCGAGGTAGGGCATACTATTTATGGATTTACGCTCTATTTTATTTTCTAAGCATTGATTAAATTATCTACTTATTTGATATGTGATTTATTTATCTTCGCATGATCCCTCATACATTTGGCTTATTTAATTTGATAAAACTCCCTCGTTGCACTTGTTATCACCCTTGGATACCCTGTTTATGTGATCACTGTCCGAGAATGCTCGACCAACGATTGATTTATTTTGTTTATGTGCATTTTTCCACATCGTTCTTCCTGTTCTTAATCATTGGTTGATGAGATCGTGACTTAAAATTATCAGGGTGGGTTCGAGTGTGATTGAACCCACCAAATTTTTGGTGGTTGTACGAACAATATGCAGGATGGTGAAAATTGGGATGGATTTATGAGTTGTGGGTGACGATGACACGTTTTGGAGGCTGAATTCATCATCCTTCAACCATGGGAGCGACACAGTGTGACGAGATGAGTCGTATAGGGTTCAGGTGCCTGGAATTTGGCCACTAGCGCACTATTGGAAATACAGTCTTTCCCAACGGTTCTAAACCATTGGGAAAGGCTGCAGAACCGTTGGTATATGTTATACCAACGGTTCTGAAAACTGTAGGGAAGTAAGCCATTGTAAAAGCTTTTCCCAATGGTTTACAGTGAACCGTTGGGATAGGGTGGGGAAAAATTAACCTATCCCAATGGTTCTGCCAAACCGTTGGGAATGTTTTTCCCAATAGTTTGGCCCGTTGGGAATGCCCAAGCAGTCTCCTCTTTCCCAACAGTTTCTAAACTGTTGGGAAAAGTTTTTTACCAACGGTTCATAGAACCTTTGGTAAAAAAAACCCAGAGATGCTATGCCAATGGTTTGAAACCGTTGGCATAGCCTATGCTGTTCAAATTGCACAACAGCTTGCAATTTGCACAGCAGCTCTACAATTTGCCCACCAGGTCTCATTTTGTGCATTCCCTCTCATTTTCAATCCAATTATTGTACCTGCAATAAACTAACACATATATATACAATTATCGTACCTACAATAACCAACTAACACATACATATAGAGAACAAATTCATACACATTTAACATATAATGCATCCTAGAACTATACACATCCATAATTAAATTAGAATTCATAACGTAATTATAAACATACATAATTTATTTAAAATTCAATTTAAAATTTAGTTGACAATTATACGTGGAATCCAGAATTCAATTCATAATTTGATTGTTTTTTCGTATACCATATATTTTTAACTGAAATGATGTCCATTTTAAACAAAATACATACACCTAGAGTGATACCAGCCACACCGTGCCTCGGATTGAGACGAGGTTAACTCGTACACATCACAAATGACCCATCGATCATTTTTCTAAAGTATAAATATATTCCGAAAGCATTTGATCTATTTTCCGTATGCCAGTTGATGTTTTTCATTTAAAATGACGTCCTTTTAAAATAAAAGACAGACATTTTGAGTGGTTCTAGCCACACCGTATCTCAGATTGAGGCGGTGTTGAGTCTTCCACGTCACATATGACCCATGGATCATTCTCCTAAAGTTTCAACGGAAACTGAATGCGTTTGGTCGGTTTTCCGTATGTACTTAAAATGTTGTCCATTTTAAACAAAAGAGAGCCACTTAGAGTGATCCCGGCCACACCGTGCCTCATATTAATGTGGGGTTGACTCTTATACGTCACATATTACCCATGGATCGTTTTCCTAAAGCATCAACACATTTCGAATTCATTTGGTCGGTTTTTCGTATGTCAGTTGTTCTTTTCACTTATAATCCTGTCCATTTTAAACAAAAGAGAGACACTCTAAATGGTGTCGGACACACTACGCCTCGTATTGAGGCAGGGTTGACTCATACACATCACATATGACCCATGGATCATTGTGATAAAGTATCGACACAATTCGAATGCGTTTGGTTGGTTTTTCATATGTCAATTGATGTTTTTCACTTAAAATGACATCCTTTTGAAACAAAAGATAGACAATTTGAGTGGTGCTGGCCACACCGTGTCTCAGATTGAGGCGAGGTTGATTCTTACATGTCACATATGACCCATGGATCATTCTCTTAAAGTTTCAACGGAAACCGAATGCGTTTGGTCGGTTTTCCGTATGTACTTAAAATGTTGTCTATTTTAAACAAAATGGAGCCACTTAGAGTGATCCCGGCCACACCGTGCCTTGGATTGAGCCCGGGTTGAATCATACACGTCACATATGACCCATGGATCGTTTTCCTAAAGCATCAACACATTTTGAATGCGTTTGGTCGGTTTTTCGTATGTCAGTTTTTCTTTTCACTTATAATCCTGTCCATTTTAAACAAAAGAGAGACACTGTGAATGGTGTCAGCCACACCGCGCCTCGGATTGAGGCGGGGTTGACTCGTACACATCACATATGACCCATGGATTGTGGTGCTAAAGTATCGACACAATCCAAATGCGTTTGGTCAGTTTTCCGTATGTCAGTTGATGTTTTTCAATTAAAATGACGTCCTTTTGAAACAAAAGATAGAAAATTTGAGTAGTGCCGGCCACACCGCATCTCAGATTGAGGCGGGGTTGATTTGTACATGTCACATATGACCCATGGATCATTCTACTAAAGTTTCAACGGAAACCAAATGAGTTTGGTCGGTTTTCCGTATGTACTTAAAATGTTGTCCATTTTAAACAAAAGGGATTCACTTAGAGTGATCCCGGCCACACCATGCCTCATATTGAGCCCAGGTTGACTCGTACACGTCACATATGACCCATGTATCGTTTTCCTAAAGCATCAACACATTTTGAATGCATTTGGTCGGTTTTTCATATGTCAGTTGTTCTTTTCACTTATAATCCTGTCCATTTTAAACAAAAGAGAGACACTATGAATGGTGTCGGCCACACCGTGCCTTGGATTGAGGCGGGGTTGACTCATACACGTCACATATGACCCGTGGATCGTTTTTCTAAAGTATCGACACAATCCGAATGCGTTTGGTCGGTTTTCCGTATGCTAGTTGATGTTTTTCAATTAAAATGAAGTCCTTTTGAAACAAAAGACAGAAAATTTGAGTGGTGCCGGCCACATCGCATCTTAGATTGAGGCGGGACTGATTCGTACGCGTCACATAAGACCCATGGATTGTTCTCCTAATGTTTTAATGAAAACCGAATGCGTTTGATCAGTTTTCCGTATGTACTTAAAATGTTGTCCATTTTAAACAAAAGGGAGACACTTAGAGTGATACCGGCCACACCATGCCTTAGATTGATCCCGGGTTGACTCTTACACATCACATATGACCCATGGATCGTTTCCTAAATAATCAACACATTTTGAATGCGTTTGGTCAGTTTTCTGTATGTCAGTTGTTCTTTTCACTTATAATCCTGTCCATTTTAAACAAAAAAGAGACACTCTAAATGGTGTCGGCCACACCACGCCTCGGATTGAGGCGGGGTTGACTTTTACACGTCACATATGACCCATGGATCATTGTGCTAAAGTATCGACACAATATGAATGTGTTTGGTCGGTTTTCCGTATGTCAGTTGACGTTTTCACTTAAAATGACGTCCTTTTGAAACAAAAGATAGACAATTTGAGTGGTGCCGGCCACACCGCATCTCAGATTGAGGCGGGGTTCATTTTTACATGTCACATATGACCCATGGATCGTTCTCCTAAATTTTCAACGGAAACTGAATGCGTTTGGTCAGTTTTCTATATGTACTTAAAATGTTGTCCATTTTAAAAAAAGGGAGCCACTTAGAGTGATCCCAGCCACACCGTGCCTCGTATTGAGCCCGGGTTGACTCGTACACGTCACATATGACCCATGGATCATTTTCCTAAAGCATAAACACATTTCGAATGCGTTTGGTCGGTTTTTCGTATGTCAGTTGTTCTTTTCACATATAATCCTATTTATTTTAAACCTAAGAGAGACACTGTGAATGGTGTCGGCCACACCGCACCTCAGATTGAGGCGGGGTTGACTCGTACACGTCACATATGACTCGTGGATCGTTGTGATAAAGTATTAACACAATCCGAATGTGTTTGGTCAGTTTTACATATGCTAGTTAATGTTTTTCAATTAAAATGACATCCTTTTGAAACAAAAGACATACACTTTGAGTGGTGAAGGCCACACCGCGTCTCAGATTGAGGCGGATTAGATTCATACACATCACATATGACCCATGGATCGTTCTCCTAAAGTTTCAACAGAAACTGAATGCGTTTGGTCAGTTTTCTGTATGTACTTAAAATGTTGTCCATTTTGAATAAAAGGGAGCCACTTAGAGTTATCCCGACCACACCGTGCCATGGATTGAGCCCAGGTTAACTCGTACACGTCACATATGACCCATGGATCATTTTCCTAAAGAATCAACACATTTCGAATGCGTTTGGTCAGTTTTTTGTATGTCAGTTGTTCTTTTCACTTATAATCCTGTCCATTTTAAACAAAAGAGAGACACTGTGAATGGTGTCGACCACACCACACCTTATATTGAGGCGGGGTTAACTCGTACACATCACATATGACTCGTGGATCATTGTGCTAAAGTATCGACACAATCCGAATGCGTTTGGTCGGTTTTCCGTATGCCAGTTGATGTTTTTCAATTAAAAGGACATCCTTTTGAAACAAAAGACAGACACTTTGAGTGGTGCTGGCCACACCGCATCTCAGATTGATGCAGGGTTGATTCGTACACATCACATATGACCCATGTATTGTTCTCCTAAAGTTTCAATGGAAACCAAATGCGTTTGGTTGGTTTTCCGTATGTACTTAAAATGTTGTCCATTTTAAACAAAAGGGAGCCACTTAGAGTGATCCCGGCCACACCGTACCTTAGATTGTGCTCGGGTTGACTCGTACATGTCACATATGACCCATGGATCGTTTTCCTAAAGCATCAACACATTTAGAATGCATTTGGTCGGGTTTTCATATGTCAGTTGTTATTTTCACTTATAATCCTGTCTATTTTAAACAAAAGAGAGACACTGTGAATGGTGTTAGCCACACCGCACCTCGGATTGAGGCGAGGTTGACTCTTACACATCACATATGACCCTTGTATCGTTGTGATAAAGTATCGACACAATCTGAATGCGTTTGGTCAGTTTTCCGTATGCCAGTTGATGTTTTTCACCTAAAATGACGTCCTTTTGAAACAAAAGACAGACACTTTGAGTGGTGCTTGCCACACCGCATCTTAGATTGAGGCAGAGTTGATTCGTACACGTCACATATGACCCATGGATCATTCTTCTAAAGTTTCAATGGAAACCGAATGCGTTTGGTCAGTTTTCCGTATGTACTTAAAATGTTGTCCATTTTAAACAAAAGGGAGCCACTTAGAGTGATCCCGACCACATCGTGCCTCAGATTGAGCCCGGGTTAACTCGTACATGTCAAATATGACCCATGGATCTTTGTTCTAAAGCATCAACACATTTGAAATGAATTTGGTCGGTTTTTCATATGTCAGTTGTTCTTTTCATTTATAATCATGTCCATTTTAAATAAAAGAGAGACACTGTGAATGGTGTCGGCCCCACCATGCCTTGGATTGAGGCGAGGTTGACTCGTACACGTCACATATGACCCGTGGATTGTTGTTCTAAAGTATCGATACAATACGAATGCGTTTGGTTGGTTTTCCGTATGCCAGTTGATGCAATTAAAATGACGTCCTTTTGAAACAAAAGACAGACACTTTGAGTGGTGCTGACCACACCGCGTCTCAGATTGAGGTGGGGTTGATTCGGACACGTCACATGTGACCCATGGATCGTTCTCCTAAAGTTTCAACAAAAACCGAATGCATTTGGTCTGTTTTCCGTATGTACTTAAAATGTTGTCCATTTTATGAGAATCCTCATGTATCTATTAGTGGAATGATATTTACTTAAAATATTGTGGACATTCATATAGAATATTTTTATATCATTCTTAGTATGGATTGGATTTTAGTTTATCATGCTATGAAACATTTCAGAGCTAACAATGTCATGCCCAATGAATACATCTCTTTTATAACATACCAAGAATCTATGATATTGATTAGATGTGTAAATGTGATTTACATTGATTATCATGATGAAAATAAATAAAATATATATTATAGATTTTCTAGTAGTAAATGAAATCAAGGAGGGTGGAGGGCTGTCTGGCGGGGCTGTCCGGGGGGCTGTCCGGTGGGTGTCCGGGGGGCTATCCGGGGACCCAGGAGGAGGGTGGGGGGGGGGGGGGGTGTGCGGGGGGCTGTGCGGGGGGTGTTCGGGGGGTTGTCCGGGGTCCAAGGAGGAGGGTGGGGGGGGGGGGGGGGGGCTGTTCGAAGGGATGTCTAGGGGGATATATGGGGGGTTGTCCGGGGTCCAGGGAGGAGGGTGGGGTGGGGGGGCTGTCCGGGGGGCTGTTCGGGGGGTTGTCCGGGGGGTGTCTGGGGGGGGTGTCCGGGGTCCAAGGAGGATGGTGGGGGGTTGTCCAGGGTCCAGGAAGGAGGGGGGTTCCCAAGCACACAACCACTAAAAGACAAAAAAATCCATAAAAACAGATAATATATAAAAATAACTCAACTCCAATACTATACTACGAGTCTAGATAAAACCAACAACTAGAATAGATTAAATATAAAATCTCAGTAATATTAGTAAAAAATGTAATAGATCAATTTTTCCCACATCACCATCACCATCATCACCATCATCATCACCCTCTTCATCATCCCCATCATCCTCCTCACCCTCCTCAATACCCTCCTCCTCGCCCTCGCCTTCCTCCTCGCCCTCGCCACCCACCTCGCCCTCGCCACCTGCCTCGCCCTCCTCTTCCGCATCAGACTCCTCGCTATCATCATCGTCAAGATGGACATCGTTCTGACCACCACTAGAACTTCCACTTGATGCACCATATATATAACGTATCGACGACATATACTCATCAAAAGCTGGGCTGGCCTCTGCTGGAAGTGTTGGACGTAGAACTTCAATAAATTTCATAAACGCATTGTTTGCCCTAGAAGACTGTTCTTCCGTATCTGTGGCCCTTTTCTCAGCTTGTTCTGCCTATGCCCTAATTTTCTACAGCTCGGTGGCACTACATCTCGCACCTGAGGAGGGCCAATACCTCGTCGGGGCTATCCTAGGTCGGCAGCGTACTCTTCCAGGATGCTCCTCTCCCAACACCTGACGTAAGTGATCCGTTGGCCCAAAATTGTCTGGTTCTTGGGCATTGAGGGCCTATAAAGCAACCTGTTACAAATATAAATATATTATTAAGTTAAAAAATAGATATTAAAATATAAAATCAACATATTAAAACTTACAATCTTCTGCTGAGTCGCTTCGTTGACGACACTTCCATCCTTTTTCCATCTACTCAAGCAAAACAGTTTTGCTCAAGGCACACATCATTCAATATTCTTATTCGCCTCTACAATGAAATTGAAAACTAAAGTTATACGAAAACTTTATCAAACAATTAAATAATTGATAAAACAAAAGAAAATGTAAGTCGTAAAGAAAACTTAGAAAAAATTGTCATACCTGCTTCCTCTCATGATCCGGCATCGTCGTACGTCCTAATGTGTGGAGGTATTTTTTTTGCATCACTGTTTTTTTTTATTTTTTCCAAATGATTCCTAAATAAAATTTGATAATGAAAAGGATAATATTAATGCAAAACATGAAAGTTATTATTTAAATACCTCAAATGTAATTCATACCTTAAACTGTGTACTCGTCCAATGAGTAATCATCTGACGATACTACTCTATAGGACAATCATCCATGACTGGTACCGCCTCTAACTTAGTTCCAACTCTATCATGACATCCAATATACAAATCATGCTTGTAGGCTCTCCAAATCTCGCCTAAATCCTTTAGACGTTCCACTCGAGTACCCTCACCATCGGGAAAATTAAATCGAAGCTGACATCAAAATATTAATTCATATAAATACAAAAATAATTCATGGAATTAAATACAACTGATTTTTTTACCCATATCTCTACCCAAGATCTATCATTGACCTCATGTGGCAAATGTCTCCATGACAGCGGGCTGATGGGAATGATGTCGGAGTATTTGGAAAGCGTCGCCAAAAAACTCCGACATTGCTGCCATGATTTCTCAACCATTTGGTTGTCTTCATTGTAATCCACCATAACCTGTGTGTGGCGGTTCCACACCGAACACATGCATGTACGCCCCCGCCCCCGCCTCCTATCAGTAGATGTATCTGTCATGAAAGAAAAACAAATATTTTATCAAAACATGTTATAATGAAAATAAATATTGCTATAAAAATTTGTTAGGGTTTTATAAATATACCTGCGCCAGTCTGATCATTGAGCGCCGCCGGATCCACAGAAACTGATGGAACACCCTATGGTGGAACAGGAGTCGAAGACGATGGAATATAGAAGCTCAGAGAGACAAAAGTAGAAGGAAAATAAGATGGGACAACAGTATGACCGGATTCTGACTGGGGAGTGGGAATCATCATGGGATGTGAAAATGATGGGGCAGAAGATGCAGAAGGTAGAGAAAACACGGGAGGCCTAAATATCATGTGTGTCCCTAACGACACACTGGGATCAGAATGTGGGAAGGATGACATGTCAGTGGGAGGGGCAGGGTCTAGTCGGGAATGTGCATCTGATCGTCTACCTCTAGTACGAACCCTCCTCGTACCACCGGCCTAAATACTAGGACCGGTACTAGGATCCTCATCGAATAACTGTTGACGTATAGGTGGATACTACAAAAATGTTTACAAAAAAATTAATCACATGACATTATATATTCTTTAAATATATATATATTTGAAATAAAGTACTCACTGTAGGAACTAATGGTGGAACGCCCATCTCCGCCATCCGACGTTGTTCTCAATCATTATTTTCCTTCGTCTCTCTTCAATTGGATGCATTTCCTGCTTTTAAAAACAAATATGTAATTAATTAGAAAAAGGAAACTAATGTGTAAAACAAAAAACTAAATATATGAGGGAATAGGGGGATTCATTGGTAATTTAACTATCAATTGTTTTAGAAGAGCTTGAATGAATTTAATAAATCATACAAGTTGTAATGTTCACCAAGTTAGAAATATTGTTTGACTAGGTTTGAATACAGTTCAATTCCAAATTAGAAAATGCAATTCAAATAAAATAGCAACCAATAAACATTGAAAATTCACATAATGGTCAAGTCAGCTAAAACATATTTGTGATCAATACTAAATCAATTTGAATATTACCAACCTTAACAACCAAACTCGAGGTAAACCAAAATAATTGAGAACATGGATGAATGATTCTATATATTTTCAACCACAACTTTAGGTTCACAATAAACTCTGACAATTGAGTTATTGGAGTCATCAAAAGAAATAAATGGATTGGTTCCAATGGAAATAGGGACAATGTCAATTCCATCATCACCATCATCAAAAATATGTCTTGGAATTACTTCAACTATGACACTAAATTCAGGTCCAAGTTGGTCTTTGACATAAAAAAATTGTTTATCCATTGATTCCAACACATATGGTTCTTCAGTAGCAAGAGTGAGAGTCATATTAATTACTCGAAATCCACAATCATCAATAAATTTTCCATGTCTGGTCATCTAATCAAACCAATGGCATTTCATCATTGTGACTCGTCCATGAGAGTAATAATCCAATATTATTATTTTCTCAACGACTCCATAATAACCCACATTTTCAAATCATGGTCTACTATCTGATGCACTGGAATAAAAATATGTTTTGGCAGTAACCATAACACCATCATGTTGTGTTCTCATGTTCTTTTCTCGTTCAGTGACAATAAATTTGTACCCATTGATAACAATTGATTTACAGTCACGAACCATGGTATTAGGACCAAAAGACAAAGCTCTTATTTCCTCAGAGACAAAATCAGTAGAAAAACTCAATACCTGCAATATAAATGACTGTTAAACTTAATTAAATATTGAAATAATTAATTTAAACAGTAATATTTTTACCTTCAATTTTAACCAAGAAGAAAACTCTTTGCTATGAAAAGTCTCTATCCTTCTCAAAGATAAAGAATGATGCTTCTTATTTATCATTGTTTTATGTTCCCTATAGATAAAAAATATGAATAGTTTAACAAATATATATTTAAGATATACATAATAAATTTAGTTACCTGATATAGTCATCGAACAAATCAAAGTTGAACAAAACTGTGCGATGTGCCATCTCCCGCTCTTCATGGCTTAATGTCTTCAATGTATATGATCCAGGAATTCCTCCTATTTGAGGAAGTGATGGAAAACTGGGTTCAATTTTCTCATACTATTTTTCTTTATTTCTCATTGGTCTGTTCAATCTTGTAGTAAGATCATACAAATACATCGAGCAGAAATCCATAAACTCTTGAGCCAGGTAACCGTTCACGATAGAACCTTCAGGATGATTTCTGTTTCGGACATAAGACTTTAATGTGAACATATTTCTTTCATTTTTATACATCCAATGAAAAGAAATAGGTCCTCTGAGAAGTATTTCAGTGGGAATATGGACAGTTAGATACAGCATGCATGTGAAAAATTATGGAGGAAATATTTTCTCCAACTCACACAAAATTAATGGGGCATCTGTCAACATTTTTTGCAAGAAAGACTTGGAAAATTTCTTAGCACAAATATCTCTAAACAAATGGCACAACCGAATAACAACCACCCTTAAATTATTGAAAAAAAGATGATGGATTTCTATTGGAAGAAACTCATGCAGTAGAACGTGATAATCACGAGTCTTCAAAGATTTTAGCTTCAACTCTCTTCTGTTGACCCATTTAGATATGTTGCTTGAATAACCATCAGTAACTCTAATAGTCTCTAATACTTCTAGAAATTGTTTTTTTTCTGTAGGTATCATCACATAAGAGGCACATGGAAGTTGCCATTTATTTTCACTGATACACACAGGATGAAATTCTGGTCTAATGCCCCAATCCACCAAGTCACGCTGAGATCGTAAATCATCTTCTGTCTTCCCCTTGACATTTAGAAGAACCGAAAGAAAAATTCCACATATATTCTTTTCAATATGCATTACGTCTAAGTAATGACGTAACAAATTGGTTGACCAATAAGAAAAATCAAAAAATATACTCTTATTCCTCCAATTGTAACAGGTTTCAGTGGAAAAATTCTTTCTCTTTCCAGATTTCATTTGACCCTTCCCGAACTAAAAACTGAAATCTTTCAATTCATTAAGCACATCAGTTCCAGACATACGCTGAGGTGGATCATCGGTCTCTATGGTATTATCAAATCTTCGATGATTCATTCTATATGGATGATCCTTTGGAAAGAATCGTCGATGTACCATAAAACTGAAACTACAGTGATGTTTCAGTCTTATGGATCGTTTATTCTTCATAAAAACTGGACATGATATTTTTTCCTTCATTCTCCATCCAGACATCATTGCATAAGCCGTAAAATCATTTATCATCCACATAATCACAACACACATATGAAATATGTCTTTTGAACATGCATAGTATGTGCGCACACCGACATGACAAATAAGTTTCAACTCTTTTATTAAAGGTTGCATGTATAAATCAATATCAATACCGGGATCAGAAGGACCAAATATGAGTATACTCATGAAAGTGAAATGTTTTTTCATACACAACCATGGGGGAAGATTATAAATGTGTATAAAAACTGGCCATGTGCTGTGCGAAGTAAGCATCTTCCCAAACGAATTAAAACCGTCACATGAAAGACCCAGCCTCACATTATGCACGTAAGCTGCAAAATCAGGATATCGAGCATCAAATCTCTGCCATGAAAATCCATCTGTAGGATGAACCAAATCATCATTTGTCTTCTTTCTCTTGGTATCATTCCATCTCATTTTTATTGATATGTCATCAGACATAAAAAGATTCTGGAGTCTGGGGATCAATGGAAAGTTCCACATTACTTTATATGGAATGTGGGACAGTGTTCCATCAGATTTTGACTTCCAGCGGGATGTGCCATATTTTATACAATCATTTCATTCAGCGGTTTCCTCCCAGAATAAACTGTAATCTTTCGGGCAAGCATGAATTTTGTTTCTTGAAAATCCAAGTTCCTCAACTAACTTCCATGCCATATAGTGGTTTGAGGGAATATCTGCATCATCTGGAAGTAAATCCTTCAAGAGGGTAAGAATGTAATTGATTGCTGTATTAGAAATCCCATACATAGTTTTCCCATGAAACAGTCGGATTAAAAATTCCAGCTTTTTCATTTTACCGCATTGTCGATATACTGGATTCGTGGCAGCATCATTTAATTTTTTCACCCTATCAATATCATCATTTTCACTAGATGCATCAGCTATCCTCATATCAAAGTCTTCTTGAGTCAAAATACTTTCTTTTTCATGATGATGAATAAACAGAAACCGATCATCTAACAAATTCTCCATTCCATTCCTTTCATTTCGATCATCACCAATTTGAGATTTCATTTTCTCCCCATTGTGATACCACACAAAGTAGTTTGCTTGAAAACCATTTTTGGTTATGTGGTATCTGACTTCTTCATGGCTCAACCAAGGTCTACCAACACAATTGGAACATGGGCAGTGTATGCGACCACTATCTGAAGCATTGTGAAATGAAAAATCTATAAAGATCTCCAAATTGTTTTGAAAATCGCTTGAGATCCGATCAGTTTCATACATCCAACTTCTGTACATTCTGTAAAAAGAATTTATATAAGTCATTTTGTCATAAACAATTCAATAGTATTGAACTTTAATAGAAAATAAATTTAAGTAAATGATTAAGGAATAAAATAATCAAGGTATCAACTATACATGTGAAAAAAACATACTAATGTGTTATTGAAAAAATGTAAAACCAACAAGAACATAATGTGTTATCACATCACAACATGCCTCATCCCATAACCATATTAGTAGGGTATCATGAACATGAATAACATCAACCTTGTGCCATCCTCCTACCCTACATGACCCCAACCACATGCCACATCTTATTATAGCCTTATCACATCACACCTCACCTGAAAACACTAGGGAAATCATTGTACATCTCACCTGAAGACACATGGACAATCACATCACATCTTTCCTAAAAACACATGGTCAATCACTTATGAAGGAAGAGTAGGGAAGACATGGTAGCTATCCAACCATATAACCACCATCCTAGATATTAGAAAAAATACCCATAACTCAAAACCTCTGATCGTTGGTAAGTTTATCCAACTCTGGTTGGGAATGTGTAGAAATAACATAAAATACATGATATATAGATAGCACAAAATACCTAACCTATGGGTTCACATTAACTACATAATCACACACTTCACTACCACCATACAACACATAAACCATCACAACCACTTTCACCACTATATGCAACACACCACACCACCACCACACAAGACACATAGCATTTCCCACTTTCATTTATAAGCCACTTCATTCACACTTACATTGTCCATTAATTTAATGTTAAATTAATTAAATCCATTTACCACACATCCATTTCTATTCCATATCATTTATTTACTATCTTGTTTTCTTGTTTTAACAGCATAATTTATTCCATAGATAACCAGGAAACTAATAAAACCACCACACAACAACTCACCATCTCACAATAACCATAGTCTCCATGTTACATCGGCCAACCATCTCACCAAAACAACCACATATCACAAAAAAACTATTTCACATCACAAAACACCGCACAACCAAAACCACCTCACCACATCATACACCACAACCTCATCACACAACACCTCCACACGACACAACACCACCACACATCATCACTATCACACAACTTCACATGTCACATCCATGCCCACTAACCATCACATTACAACCCCACATATCACAAAGCCCAACTGGTCACCTCAATCACCATACAAAAACCTACAACATACAATGAAACACAACAAAAAACCTCTCATAGAAGCAACATAACCCAACTTCCACAATTTATTCAAGGTCTTTTATTACATTACCCCTTTATTTAGCATGGAAATTATAACACAAATGATATTCCATGGGAAACTAATTAATTAACAAAATATTCATTCATTTCCCTATTTTTCACGGTGAAATCACATCAAAATCCAAACTTAAAACAAAAATATTAGATCAATAACAATAAAAACAAGGTAAAATATGTGTATAAAGAATAAAATACCTGATTTTAGATGATTCAGATGGGTTTTCACCTGTTCGGATGGGGGAGTTCGCAAGAGGAGCAGAGCGCCAGATTGATTTTAGGGTTTTGTCAAAAATGGGGGAGAGCAGCGACCCGATTGTATTTGGGGAAAATATTTGCCAATGGTTTTTAAAAACCATTGGCAAAGGGGTGTTCAGGGTACCCTTTCCCAAGGGTTCAATATAACCATTGGAAAAGGGGTACCCTTTCCCAATGGTTCTAATGAACCGTTGGGAAAGGCTTCCCTAAACCTTCTTTACCAATGGTTTAAGAAAACCGTTGGTAAAGAACTATGGGTAAAAACCACATTTCCAGTAGTGGAGACAGATCGGGTACGGTCGACCCAGATCTGAGACCCCCAACGTTCCTCAAGGCGAAAGCGGCAGCATGATAAGAAACATAAAGGCTTCCCTAATTTTCTATGGAAAACCCGACTACATAGCGTGTATAGAAGGAACAGAGACTGTGTAGTCCCATGGCTGTAGTAGCTAGGGTTTCAAGAGAAGATAAGTATCACGCAACATGTATTAACCATACACGCCACATGACCCGGTGATGGTGGCTTAGCATGTACTCTGGGAGTACATGGGCACAGACACGACCAAACACATGGGAACGACCATCACCCAACACTTGGACAAGGCCTCAGTACATGGGCATGACCTGAAGTACACGAGCACAACTAGATATGCACATGCATGGGTTGAGGTGCATGAGCGGGCCCCCAGGTGTCCAAGACACGTCGTGTACTACGTGTATATGTCCTGTAGTGCCACATGACCAGCCAAGCCGTGTGCGGGAAAGGGCACAGACATGTGACATAGTGAGGGTATGCGCCATGTGATCCCAGGTACACACCGTGTACCTCTGTAATGACCTCGACCCCAGTAGCCTAGAGCCGATGTCTTACTTTATTACATTGGAAAAAGATAAATGAAATCACATCCCAAAGAACCGAATAGTTTAGTGGTATTGGTAAACTCGATACATATTTGAAATTCAAACTACATTTTGGACATAAAATTAAAAAATATTTTTCATTGAGAACACCATTATTCTCCTTAGCATAACCCTGAATATCAATCATAATAAACTTCTTGACAACCTGGGGAAAATAAAACATAAGAAATGGGTGATCTCAAATACTTAGTAAGGGTTAAGTACAGTGGAAGCTATCATAAATCAATAAAGGATAATCATCATGATAAGGTGAATGACTGATACACATGCCAATTAATTAGCAACTTGACTATAATATGGTAGGGATAAAAGATGATCAAATAATGCCATATAAATAATCACATGAGCTTAGAACATGACCATGAATAACCTAACTAATCAATCACATGAAATAAAAATAATGATGGAATGCATAATGTTGGACATCTTAAATATCAAGATATATCATATTGATAGTTACTGTCAAGATCAACCCTGTTTCCAGTTTATGTATGCGGGTAGAAACCCGTCTGATTTTTGTCAAGACCTTTTACAAGACACGACTGTCAAGATCTATCCTTTAGATAGTTTACAACTACTTGGAAACAAATGTGAAGAGTTTTTCACCAACTGAATTAATCCCATGAGACTACTGATGCATCGAGGGTATTGCATTAACTAGTCCTCAACCCATGTCTTTTATGTCCAAAGTATTCCTTAATGATTGATTTCAAAAGAGATTTTTAAATAAAAGTCTCCCATACCATTTTGAAACATTTGAATCATAACCCCCATGAAGGAATAAAACTAAAAAAACATTAAATAAAATTAGAACAAATAAATTCATGATATGATATGTCAAAGAGGCTGTGTATACACCACATAAAACAAGGTGGATGCATAACATCAAAATATGCCTCAATGGAAGGAGACAAAGACAAAGTCCCTTACAAAGATTATATCATTAATCAAATGAATTGATTATATGCATTCACTATAAATACACATAAAACAAGTGGAAATAAAACATAAGGTAATAAAAAGTCATTTCATCCATAATCGTAGCATGACAAAATCAATGAAGTAGAAGTTTAACCCACTGAATGGAAATTGAGTTAAGAAATCCCTTACCACTTTGTAATCAGCCAAATTGGATTCCCCATAAAAGTAATAATTATTAAAATAGACATTTAATACCATGAATATAATTAGATTAATGATATGATATATCAAATGGTAGTACGTACACCACACACAAGGATTAAGTGGTGAATAAAGCATATATCTCACAGAAGTAAAAAGTGAGATGAGAAACCCTTACCTCATGCTTTCCTTTTGTTTTGCATACTTTAACCCCTTTTATAATGGGTTAAATAATGTTATTAACTCATTATAGAACTATATTCATATTTATAATACCTTATGTGATGATTTTATAACATCTCATGACCCATTCATTAATAATATTTCATTTTTTCATGGTTTTGGGTGCGTTCATTTCATGGTTTCGTGATTGGTTCATTTGTGTAAAATTATGGATGTTCTTGTAAAATGGGATTAAAACTCCAGAATTAGAATTTAATAGTATTAATTAAATTCCAAAAGTAGAAATTTCCCCATATATCATTTTTCTTTCTTGTACGAGTATGATTTATTTGATAAAATGTTCATGATAAATGTTTAGTTTATTTTGGTAGTTTTTCCGAACACCATGAACTAGTTACATTTTATTTACTATTTTGAGTATATATTAGTTCCAGAACATGAAATAGATTATAATATACCTATTAAAATCTTATTTATCTAGAAAAATAGTTTTATGACCATCCATGAAGGCGGGAATGGAAAAAGAACAAAAATATTATTCAAAGAGGTGATTAACCGACATAACTTGGATAATAATTTCATTTATTTGAATAAGAGGAGGTAATGGATATAAGATATTCTATTAGAAACATAAAAATATAGTATATAAATTATTATAGATTTATAATTCCTTAATGGATGAATTATATTAGGATAAAGTAGAAGAAGAAAATAAAAAAAGAGAGGTGGCTTGAGAAAATTACCTCTTGAATATCACCTCTTTGGAGGACCCCTTAAAGACCTTAGATTTGGTCTCTTGGTGATACCAGAAGCACTTGGAAATTGGGATAGTGAGTAGGAGAGGTTTGTGAAGATATTTAAGTATCTTCAAGGCTTTTGGGTCAAAATGGGGTGGTGAGGGGCGATATTTTTACTTGAGGAGAGGTGGGTTTAAGTGATTAAAATAATAATAATTTTATATTTAAAGCCAAAAAAATTGAGGTGGAATTAATTTCCATGACTTTTGATGATAATTAATATTTTTTATATTGTTTAGGGTCAGAAAACACCACAATAAACTAGTAAATTATGTATTTTTTAGGTATTTTAATCCTTTATCATTTTTACTTTAACCTGTTTCATTTTTTACCTGTACCACGGTAAATAGATTTTTTACCATTGCAACTTTTTTATGACTAAAAATAAAAATTACCTTACTAAATAATTTTTAACTTATTATTCCAAATATATAATCCATTTTAACAAATTCAATTAACATAATTGAAAAAATTATATTTAAAATAACTCTGAGAGACACAATGAGAAATTGGGTTTTTAAAGTGAAAAAGTTCAAAAGTTTGAAATGTTTTTACATCCAATTTCAACGTGAAATTAATTAAAATGACCTAAATTGGAATTATATATATATAATTTAACTAATTATACTTTAAAACAAATTTAAAATATAATTTAACTATATAAATAAATTAGAAGAAAAAACAGTTTTCAATTAAAATTTAATATTTTTCACTATTTATCAAAAAATGAAACTTCTTCGAAAAATAAAAAAAAATCATCCTAAGATAATTTTGATATTACTCTTTCAAAAATGAAGTTTTTTAGTCAAATAAAATTTATAAAAGTGTAAAATTTAGTTTTAAAAAAGGTGCACCATTAAAAGGTGGCAAATTACCTATTAGAAAAATATAGTTTTTGATGCTTAAAATTGGATTTATTCTTACCTTAAGCCTATTAAAATTATTGGACGAATTTAAAAATATTTGACTGAATATATAACATATAAATTTAATTATGATATTTCAATAATAGTGATTATTTTAATTTATTAATATAAAATGCCATTGTGGGTATAAAAATAGTTTTTTTTTACAAAAAAACATCCTTTATGTTCAATTGGTTTTTATTTTAATTTTTAATTAATTTGTAATCAATAAAGTTATTTTGTAAACATGCGTCAACTATATTTTCATAATTTAGTTAATCTTATTCATTCTTGACATTCCAATGGCTAGGTGATAACCATAATAATAATAATAATATTTAACCATTTGTTTAAGCTTAGTGTTCCATGTAATGTAATCTATCAATGAAATTGAATTTATTTGAGAAGATACATACCGTAAAATCTTGTGGTGTTATATTCTTCCCTTCAATAAATTGTATCCTCACAATTTAAAATTTCACTTCAAAAATAAAAGTTTGAGACTTGAAAATATCTTCGTGGAAAACCCATATTGTACATAGGGTTAATAAAAAATCTCCTTAATAAGAGGGAAATGGAAATGTGAAGGTTACCACAAAATTATAATATTCGAATAGGATAAAATTAGTGCAAAGTGAAAACCAGGACATGGAAGAGAAATCTAACCATCATGTTCTTATGGAGAATGATATAGGAAATGGTCATTAGAATGTTTACCATCAAATTACCATAAATCTTGTGATCAATTAAAATATAATTGGTTTCCTAGTAAAAAAAGTAAATGAATAACGTTTTTGTTAGAAAATACATTTCCCAGAGTTGAGGGATTATTTTATAATCCATATAAGTACTTGAAAAAAATAAACTTACCTAATTTAATTCCATGACATAAGAATGATCTTATCCATTGGTTGTGCTTCTATCTATTTCCACTTCATCTCCTATGCCAGGAAATGGATATTCAAGATGAATTTTTATGCCTGAATCACTTTTAATGAACCATAAGACCCATAACTCATTTCTCTAGTCTCTAAATATTTTCCAAAACTAAAATGTTTGAAAATGTTATCCAATATGACAAATATTACTTTAACTGAAAAAATAATATCTAAGGTTTGAGTTAATTTATTCTGAAAGTAGTTAACCTTAACACTCATCCAAAATAAATCAATCAAAATTCACAGTTCAAAAATTTAGAGGGAAGGTTGCAAGATTTCCAAAATCAACATTAGATTCCCTAAACAACATAATGTAACTCTTATTATTACATAACAAATATATGAATACCTTTATCACCTTAAAAACTTCATGAAAATATGAATTCTTATAAAAATAAAATGTAACACCCCAAGATTTTATGTTATATCTCTTTTAAAATTTAACATCTTCGATAGTTTATACTTCATGCAAAACCGAGTTTAAAACCATAATATATTATTAAATATGACCATTGGAATAGTAATATGACCATTAGGAATATTACTATGACTAATAGAATAGTAAATTCACCTATGAAATTATAAATAAAATTTGGGTATCTTATAAATGAAAATATGGAATATATATATAAATGTTTTAAAAATGATTAATTAAATGTTGATATTTTTGTGAAACATAAATGTTTATTTGTAATTTTACAATTAATATAACGATTTAAAAGAAAATTTATTTTCACAAAATAGATTCATAAAATAATATTTTGATATCTTATGATTATAAGATAATTTTATGAGACCTAATTACTATTTCAAAGTGTCATAAAATCAGTTATAATTTTAAAATTGGTATATTTCAAATAAATGATGATTTTATTTAAAAATTAAAATTCTCATATTTAGAAAATTATTATCATAAAATGGATTCCATTTTTTAATTCTATATGTGAAAAAATAGTTAGGGTAAATTTTCGGTATTTTTTCTAAAATAGGTGATTAATTGATGAATAATGAAATACGATAATTTAAGGTATTAGCTAAATACATAAATTATTGAGTCATGGATGATATATGACTGATGTAGGTACCATTATATCAAACTCACATGAACTAGATAATATATTTAGTTACAATAACTAACAATACTCATAGTCTTGAGCTAAAATAATAAACAAATGAATAAAATAATCAAAAAACACCCATCTTCTCCACTATAAATAAAACCCCTCACCACCTCTTCTCCTCACACATCCTAATTCTTGAAGCTTGTCCAATTTATACCTAATACCGCTCCCAAAACTCTCCCCCATGTTCTGGTCTTTCTAGTCTCACCCAAAAGACCATTTTAAAGTTCGTTAAGAAGGTTCTCAAGGAGAGGAATTCAAGAGGTAAAATCCCCTTTCGTTCTTTTAATTTTCTTTTAATTTCATTTCATTTATTATCCTTTCCTTACTTACTCTATAAAAATATACATGATAACTTAAGTATATTATATATACTGTAATTTTATTATTTTAATTCAATATTCATCATCAAATCCCTTCTCCTCTCCTTTTTGTTCTACAAATGAAAACATCGTCCGTGAGGTGCCGATTCACCACCTTCGTGGATGATGATTGCTCGTTTTCTAATACCACCTTCAAGAATGGTCATAAAACCATTATAATGGTTAAAACAGATTTTAAAATTTATATTACAACTTATTTAGTGTTATGAAACTAGTATATATACATAATATTAATTAATAAAACAAAACTAGTGCGTGATGATAAAAAACACCAAAATAACCTAAATGGTTATCATTAACGTTTTATATAATGAATCATCCTCATATCTAAAAAAAATTATATATAATACCGTTTAATCTTATTAAATTTCATTAATAACATATAATTTAAATTTTGGATAACTATTCCCATTTTACATGATATTTCATACATGTATACAAGTGAATCAATCATGAAAACCAAGGAAACAGACACTCCCAGATGAAAAAATTGAATCTTATAACTCAACAAAAAAGAAATAAATGAACTTAATAAAATTATAATAAATTAGATAAATGTTAAATAGTTTCATAATTAAATTATTAATGAATCTAATTTCATTATCCAAGACATTAAGTTCAAGTGTAGAACACTTTCAGACATAAGGTAAGGGTTTCTTCCCGAACCTCTATTTTTCATTCGGGTTACACTTTATCTTTCTTTAACCCAATGTAATTCTTATTTATTTTTATAAAACTCTTATAAATTATATGTATATTTTTCAAAATCATGTATCTAGATCAGTTAATCTTTCTTTGATGGGGTAAATACATGTTTTATAAGGTTATCTTTTCAATTCTTCCCGCTAAGCAAACTCGATTAAAGGAAACTTCCCAATTTCTTAACCATCTTCAAGTACCATCCATAATATTTTTTAAGAAAACATTATTTTCTAAAATAACTCTTTTTTTCATGGAAAACTATATTTTTTCATTTTTATTTTTATACAAACAATTATGATTTTTCCGTTATAAATACTTATATTTTCTCTTAAACCGTACTGAAGTGGCCCAATTCTAAAGTCTCTTAAATACTCTTTTTATATATTGGACATAATGTATGCCTAAAACACAATTTCATTATCATTAAATTCTCCTTTATGGGATATACATGTTTTCAATATGATTTTATGACAAATACAAATGAATTTTCCAAAATAACTCTTCTTCGTAAAGTAAAAAGGGTATTACTCTCAATAATTCTTTGATGATTTTATTAAAGTATTTTCATCTATTTCAAAACCATTAGTTGAATCTTATGAATAATTGGGATTGATATTATATGATATCAACTACCATATTTTATTAAATTTTTTATGATCAGTTTGACTATAGATGTGCTATCTTGATACTATTCACTATATTACTCAAAATTTTTAGTGATTATGTTTACCGATTGGGTACAGTTATTTATATTTCATATGTATATGTTGTTTATGTTTCACCCCATTCATATGAGGAATTAAATTGACTTATTAGTGGACCTATAACCCCTCAATGTATCGATAGTTATCATGAGACAAACCAGATTGGGATTTGGTCGAGGCCTTACCCATTTATTTTTAGATTTCTTGGTCAAGTCCACGAAGGTATGTTCAGATGTCTAGCATTATTAATTCCATCATTATGATATCAGTAATTGATAATCCATGTGATTATTCAACTACTATAATATACATGGTTATTTTTTATTCTCGTGTTATTATTTATATGAAATTATTTTTATAAGCTTTTATTCCTACCATATTATGTTCAAGATTATGTTTTAATCACACGTGTTTTTAGACACTCACCTAGTCTTATTGTTTATGTTTATTATAGCTTACACTATACTTATTACCATTAATGAGAATCTGATATCACTCCTTATATTTTATTTTTTTTCCAGGATGTGAATATGTATATTATAAATGACTTTCATGGATAATCCAAAAGTTTAAGGATGTTTACAATGGAGTTTCTATGTTGTTTTTCCTTTAAATTTGTAATGTAAAACTTATGTTCGTATATAGTTTTTCCAAAGGTACTAAGCTATTCAGTCCTTCATTATGATAATTCATTTTTTATCATACCAATGTAATAAAGTAAGGCACCTACTCTAGGATACTGGGGTTGGGGTATTTACAATTGGTATTAGATTAATTTTAGTAAAAACTTTGGAAACTAGATTTAGACAACATAGATTAGAGAACATAAATCTAAGATATACTTTGAGGATAAACATAAAATAACATCCTAGAATTTTATTAAGGTAGAGATTATGTGGGTCTTCCTAGAAATACATATATATCTAGATACTACAAGTGGATTTGGTTCTAGCACAGATGTACCTAGGTGTAACAACTCTTACAAGGTGCATTAGTCCTGACTCGACGTAACCTGGTTCATGAAAATGGGCCTTACTAGCACCTAGTTTGAAACTCTCAGGGGATATTCTTAGGATAATTCTCATTTTCTTTATATACCATTTTGAAGGATCTAAAATTAATTATCTCCCCAAAGAAACCATGTTTATAATTATGATATTAGCTATGAATAAATTTTCAATTCATGTTATGTGTTTTTCTAGTTAGAAATTATGCATTATGATTCATAACTTAATTTAGTGCATGCCATTGTTTATAAATGTCGCCAAGTAGAATTAATGAAAACCGTATCAACACACATATTCCACATAGGTATTGTCCTCCAAATCAAGATAATGATGTTGGAGTGGGAACTGTAACTGGAGCTGAGAAACTTATAACTATACTGGGACAAATAACTCGGGTTATGAGTAATAGCCTTACTTGCATTGAGAAACCTGATCCACAATGTGGTGTAAAAATGTTAGACCACTTCATATGATAATAACCTCAATTATTTAATGGGATTACAAATCCATTTGTAGCTGAGTAATGGATAAGTTCCTTAGAGAAGATATTTATCACTTTGGGAAGTAATAAATGGGAGAAGGTTATCATGGCATTTTATCATCTCTCAGGATATGTTGATCAATGGTGGTCATTGATTAAAAAAAAGTAGGAGGAAGAAATTGAAAATATGGAATTAAAGGATTTTAAAGAAATTTTCTTGGAAAAATATTTTCATCAGGAACAATGAGTAGATATGGAGAGACAATTATTAAGTTTGAGACAAAAAGAAGATGAAACCATTTCCAAGTATGAATACAATTTTATAAGGTTAAAAGGACATGCTATGGATTATGTACATAATCAAAAGAGTAATATTGATCGATTATTTGATGGTTAAAAATATTCATCTAAAGGGAACTGGTCTCCCAAACTTTCTTATCATACAAAGATATAGTCTCATGTGTTATCAAGACAAAGAAATAATTCTCCAATTATTATGACTTTAATGTAAAATAAGATAATAAGAGGGTGGTGGAGAAAATAATGGATAAATGGAAGAATAAAAAAGGGAATTTTCCAACATGAGATACTTGTGGAAGGAAAAACCCCAGTACCTACTTAAAATGAAAAGGAGTTTTCTTCAAGTGTGGTGAGAAAGGCCATCATGATCATGATTTTAAGGGAAATAAATAAGAAACCAATGTTCAATTCTATAATTATAGGGATATATGACACTATGAAAATGATTATCTAAACCATCAAGGAAACTTTCCCCAGAAAATTCCAAGGGAACAAGGCCATGCTTATGTAGTGAAAATAGTTAAGGTTGAAGTTCCTAATTATGTGGTGGAAAGTACTTTAACCATCTCCTCAAATTTAGCTAAATATTTATTTGATTATGGATTATCGAATTCATTTATATCTTCCAAGTTTTCTTAAAAAATTGGAAATTTACAATTCATCTTAACAAGGGAGTTATCGGTAAAGACTCTTAGTGGAAACCTTATTACAAAAACTATGTGTTGAGAAGTTCCTATTATGACACATAAACATGCTCTAATTTCTGATTTTATCATCACACCTATAGTTGATTTTTATATAATCCTTGGTATAGAATGAATTTCAAAATATAATGATTTTTTTGCAAAGAGAAGGAAATTATGATTCATGATAAAGATATGGAATTTCTTATTTTTAGAGGGGAGAATTCATCATCTGAGTCATATCTAGATCCACCTCTAGTAGCTCTTCTAAATGAAATTATTGGGGAGGAAGAGATAAATAATCTATGGATGAGGAAAGAAATATTAAAATTGAGGATGTACCTATTGTATAGAAATACATTGATTTATTTCCTAAGGGTTTACCTGGATATCCTCCAGAGTGGGAAGTTGAATTTTCTATTGATTTAATCCCTGATGCAAGACTTATACCAAATAGTCCCTATAGAATGTCCATGGTGGAGTTCATAGAGTTAAAAAAATAACTATATAAATTGAGTGATAAATGATTTATACGCCCTAGTTTTCACTTTGGAGAGCCCCTGTTCTCTTTTTAAGAAGAAATATGGATCCATGATAGTTTTCATCAGAGAAATCAATAGTATTATAATAAAGAACAAACATCCTCTGCCTTGCATTGATGATTTATTTGATCAAATTCAAAAAGATCAATATTTTTTTGAATATTGACCTTTGTTTTGGATATAATCAATTGTGTGTAAAGAAATAATATATTCCAAATACAACATTTAGAATAAGGTATAAAAATTACGATTTTACAGTAATGCCATTTGGACTGACTAATGCACCCTATGTTTTTATGTATCTAATGAACATAGTATTCAAGGAATATCTTGATAATTTTGTTATGGTATTTATTTATGATATCTTAGTATACTATAAAAGCTACTAGGGCCATAAAAACCACTTATGGATTTTTCTAGAGACTCTTAGAAGAAAAGAGTTATACAAGAAGTTTATCAAGTGTGAATTATGGCTTCAAATAGTTTCTTTTCTTGTCCATATTGTCTCCAAGGATGGAATATCAGTTGATCCTGATAAGACAAAGATAGTCTAGGAATGTCCTACATCAATGAAAATAACCAAGGTATGAAGTTTCATTGGTCTAGTAGGTTACTATCATAATTTTGTTCAGAATTTTTACCGATTAGCTAACTCATTAACCAAGATTACTTGTAAAGTGGTTAAGTTTATTTGGAAAAAGGAATATGAAGAATAATTTGAAGAATTAAAGATGAGATTAGTGAATTTTGTGATCTTGAATCTACCATTAGTAAGTTGCTGATTTTTTATTTATAATCATGCATCAAAGAAAGGAATTGGATGTGTCTTTATGTAGAATGATAGAGTTATTGCTTATTCATCAAGGCAGTTAAAAATTCACGAATAGAACTATCCAACTCATGATCTTGAGTTAGTATCTGAAATCTTTTCTTTGAAAATATGGAGACAATATCTCTATGGTGATTGATATAAGATACATAAAAAACACAAGAGTTTGAAGTATATCTTCTCATAGAAAGAACTAAACATGAAGAAAAGGTGATGGATTTATCTACTCAAGGATTATGATTGTTCAATACACTACCACCCAGGGAAGGAAAATAAGGTAGAATATTCTTTTAGTAGGAAGCATCATAGAGTTCTAAACAAAATAAGGATTGACAAGGATCTTGTGTACATGGATCTAGTAAATATGGATATGAGAATTATCATTGGAGGTGAAACATCACTACTTTTTAAAATAGTTGAAAAACCATATTTATTGGAAAGGATTAAAAGTTCTCAATCTGATGATGAGAATTTTCAAAAGAAATTTAATGTTGTGAATGATGTAAAATTGGTAGACTTCTTATATGAAGATGTAATTTTGAAATTTGGGAATAGGCTTTGTACTCCATCTATACCCAAGATAAAAAGATAATTATTGGATGATACTCATAGCTTGAATTTTTCTATACACCCTGGTATCACTTATATGTACATAGATTTTAAGGAATATTTTTGGTTGGATAATATGAAGTAGGAAATTACTGATTATGTATCAATATGTTTAGTCTATTAATAGGTGAAGGGTGAAAGAAAACATCCTAAAGGAGTCATGAAACCTCTTACCATTCTTACATGAAAATAGGATGACATTACTATGGATTTTGTCACTATATTACCAAATATTCCAAGAAAGAATGATGCAATATGGTTAATTGTTGATCAACTTACCAAATATGCACATTTCCTCACTATAAGGGAGGATTTTCCACCGGAACTCCTTACCTAACTCTATATTAATGAAGTTTTAAGACTTCATGGAGAACTTATTTCAATTGTGTCTGATCATGATCCATGATTTATATTAAAATTATGGAAAATTCTTTATAAATTTTTAGATACTAGGCTTTATTAAAGTATTGCTTATCACCCTCAAATTGATGGATAGTATGAAAGGACAATCCAAACATTATAATACATGTTTAGATCTTTCTCACTTGACTTTTAAGGTATGTGGGATCAGTATTTACCTTTGGTATATTTTTTTCTACCATAACAATTTCCAATTTAGTATTCAAATGGAACCATATGAAGTATTATATGTAAAGAGATGTCGTACTCCAACTTGTTGGGATGAAGTGAGTGATAGGAAGCTCATAGGCCCATAACTTGTGGAGGAAACAACATTAAAGGTAAATACTATTCAACCCCATATCAAAGAATCCCAAAGTAAATAAAAAATCTATGTTGATAACTGAATAATTTATTTGGAGTTTCAAGCGGGAGATCATGTTTTTCTAAAAGTATCTCCATAGAAGGGTGTCGTATGGTTTGGTAAGAAAGGGAAAATGATCCCCAGGTACATCAGGCATTTTAAAATTTTGGAGATAATTAGAGCTATGGATTATCATTTGGAGATGCCACCTATCCTTTATAAAGTAAAAAATGTGTTCTACATCTCTTTATTAAGGAAGTAAAGGTTATACCCAATGCATGTCCTCACTTATAAAGGGATAGAATTGGAACTTGATTTATCTTACTATGAAGATCCTATCCAGATTATCGATTCTAAAGAATAGGTGTTGAGGAATCGAACGACTCGGATGATAAAGGTACTTTGGAAAAATCATAAAATTGAAGAGGCAATGTAGGAACTAGAGGAATTTATGATGAAGAACTACCCAAATATTTTTATGAGGTGACATTCTGGAAATTTCAAGGAAATTGTTTTTTGCAGGCGAGGAGAATGTAACACCCCAAGATTTTATAGTGTATCTCTTTAAAAATTTAACATCTTAGATAGTTTATGATTCACACAACACTGAGTTTAAAACCATAATATACTATTAAATATGACCGTTCGAATAGTAATGTGACCATTAGGAATAGTAATATGACCAATATAATAATTAATTTTACTATGAAAGTATAAATAAAATTTGGGTATCTTATAAATGATAATATGGTATATTTATATAAATGTTTTAAAAATGATAAATTAAGTGTTGGTATTTTTGTGAAACATTAATTTTTATTTAAAATTTTATAATTAATATAATGATTTAAAAGAAAATTTATTTTCATAAAATAGATTCATAAATTAATATTTTGTAGTCTTATGATTATAAGATAATTTTATGAGACCTTAATTAATATTTCAAAGTGTCATAAAATCAATTATAATTTTAAAATAATAATTTTTTGAATAAATGATGATTTTATTTAAAAATTAAATTCCTCATATTTATAAAATTATTTTCATAAAATGGATTCTATTTTTTAATTCTAAAATATGAAAAAAGGTTAGGGTGATTTTTTGGGATTTTTCTAAAATAATTGAAGTTTTGGTGAATAGTGAAATATGGTAATTTATAGTATTATATAAATACATGAATTATTGAGTCACAAGAACCAACTCTATTCATAGTCTTGATCCAATGTAATAAAAAAATGAATAAAATAAAAAAAATCCCATCTCATCCACTATGAATAACTCCCCTCACCACCTCTTCTCCTCACACCTCCAAAGCCTTGAATCTTGTCCAATTTCTGCCCAATACCTCTCCCAAACATATCCCCTTCATTATGGTCTTATTGGTCTCACCCAAAAGACCATTTCAAAGTTTCTTAAGGAGGTTCTCAAGGAGAGGAGTTCAAGAGGTAAAACCCCCTTTCGTTCTTTTAATTTTCTTTTTTAATTTCATTTCTTTTATTATCCTTTCCTTAAATCCTATATAAAAACATGAATGATAAATCTATTATCTTATATATACTGTAATGTTATTATGTTATGAAATATTAATCATCAAACCCCTTGTCCTCTCCCTTTTAAAAAAAATGAAAACATGTCCGTGAGGTGCTGATTCACCACCTTCGTGGATGATGATTGTTTGTTTTCTAATACCTCCTTCAAGGTTGGTCATAAAACCATTATAATTATTAGAACATATTTTAAAATATATATTACAAAATATTTAGTGTTCTTTAACCAGTATATATACATAATATTAATTGATAAAACAAAACTAGCGTGTGATGATCGAAAAAATGCCAAAATAATCTAAACACTTATCATTAACGTTTTATCTAATGAATCATCCTTATATATAGAAAAATGATATATAATACCATTTAATATTATTTAAGTTCATTAATAACATATAATTTCAATTATGGATAACTATTCCCATTTTACATGATCTTTCATACATGTATACAAGTGAATCAATTATGAAAACCAAAGAAATGAACACTCCCGAACGACGAAATTGAATCTTATATAACACATAAAAAAGGCCACTAATGAACTTAATAAAATTATAATAAATCATATACATGTTTAATATGTTATTAATTAAATTATTAATGAATGTAATTTCAATATCTAGGACATTAAGTTCAAGTGAATAACACTTTTGGACATAGGGTAAGAGTTTCTTCCCGATCCTCCATTTTTCATTAGAGCTATGATTTCTCTATATCTATCTTAATTTAATTATTATTTATTTTTATATAATTATTCTAAATTCTATGTATATGTTCAAAAATAATTTATCTAGATCATTTAATCTTTCTTTTATGGGAAAATACATGTTTTATAAGGTTCCATTTTCAATTCTTCCCGCTAAGTAAGCCCGATTAAAGGGAACTTCCTAATTTCTTATCCATTTTCAAGTACCATACATAATCTATTTTAAGACACAATTATTTTCTAAAATAACTTTTTTTTTCATGAAAATATATCTTTTTCATTTATGGTTTTATAAAAACAATTATTACTTTTTCATTTTAAAGAATCTTTTATATTTTCTCTTAAACCGCATTGGAGTGGCTCAATTCCAAAATTTATTAAAAAATATTTTTACATGTTGGACATAATTTATTCCTCAAACATAATTTAATTGTCCTAACCTTTAATTTTTTGGTATATACATGTATATATTATTTTTTATGAAAAATACAAATTATTTTTTCAATAGAACTCTTCTTTGAAAATTAAAAAGGGTATTACTCTAAAGAATTCCTCAATGATTTTATTATAGCATTTTCATCTATTTAAAAAACTTTTTTTGAATATTATTCTTAATTGGGATTAATCTTAAATGATATAATATAACATATTTTTATTAAATTATTTATGGTAAGTTTGAATGTGGATATTCTATCTTGATATCATTCACTATATTACTCAGAATGGTTAGTCATTATGTTTACTGATTGGGGAAAGTTATTTACATTTCATATGTATATATTGTTTATGTTTCAACCCATTAATATAAGGAATGAAATGGAATTATTAAGTCATTTTAGGGGCCCACTATATCCCCTCAATACATTGGTAGGTCTCATGAGACAAACCAGATTGAGATTTGGTTGAGGCCTTACCCATTGATTTTCAGATGTCTTGAATGATGCCATGACGATATCGAACATTATGCATTCCATCATTATGATTTTAGTAATTGATAATCCATGTGATTATTTGACTATTAGAATATCCATGTTTAATTTTTATTCTCATGTGATTATTTATATGACATTATTTTGATCATCTTTTATTCTTGCCATATTATGTTCAAGTTTATATTTTAATGACATGTGTTGTTAGACATTCACCTTTCCTTATTGTTTATGTTTATGATAGATTCCTCTATATTTATTATCCTTACTGATCATTTGATGTCACATACAAGGCATATTTTAAAGGTATTTTTTTCATTTAATTTTACATCCTTTCTTTTTTTGGGGGTTTCCCTAGGTTTTAGGGAGGAATAGATGAGTATTCATGAATTGGGCCAAACCGTGAGCCCAATTCCAGATTAAAAAATAAATTTTGTATCTTTTATAACTTTTTCATTTTTCAACATTTTTCATCCATTCAAATTCCTAATTGACCTCCCCTAACCTATTAATACCACCAAGGTAATTTGGAGCTTTTAGAAATCCATAACCAGGGGTTATTTGTGTTTTTGTATAAGGGGTTGGGCCTACCCGAAAGCCCAATTCCTCTTTTAAAAATAAAATTTGATTTTGTTATAAATTATTCAATATTTGGGATTTTTCGGTGATTCCAAGTCTCACTCAAGACCAAGTAACCCAGACGCGCGTCTGAACTCTCTCCCACCCATTTGGAGCTATGTAGAATCGCGATTTTGTGCCGATCTTCATAGGGTTCCTCAAATCTCCCAGATTTGAAGAGGTAAAGTATTTCTTTCATAACTCTCTCAATTATCAATCTTTTTCCTCCATTCCAGTTCCTAAATGCGATAATACATCTTGTTCGAACGTAACCTAAATTTGGGCTCTTTTAAATTTCATATACTGGAGTTTTGGAGTGATTACTTCAAGATACTTCAAGTAAATGATCCCTTTTCTTTCCTCTTTCAAATTACTTTGGGTTTAACTCATTGTTCTTAGGGTTTCTTCGGTTATAATTGAGTTTACTAATGTCCAAAAACTAGGATTTCAAACCTAGGGTTTAACTTTGGGCTTTCTTGGCCAATTTGTGTGGTTTTAGGTTTGATCTAGTTCTCTCTTGGTGCGGCGGGGGTGCGATTTGATTTCGCACGGAGATTCAAGGGGTTTTGTTAATTTGGTAGGTGATTCCATTGTGTGTGCAATTTTTGTGAATTATCTTGCTGTTTTCATGGTACTCTAATGTTTACTTCACTTGAATGTTTCTGTAAAAATTGTTTTTAGTTGCATTTATAATGCAAATGAATTTTATGTTCCAATTTTTGGTGAAATTGAGGGGTTTCCATTCAAATCTTTTATTGGTCTATTTTGGGATGCCCCATAACTGAATTTTTGGTTTCATTAAAGGGTTTTGAACTAAAATTTTGTTTTAATAACTTACAAGTGTTATCATAGTGTGAAAGGTGGATATCTTGAAGAGCTTTGGGTGAAAAACAATGTGATGTTTTGAGAAGTTGTTTTATTGGAAATAAAATTATTTTATTGTGTGTTTTAAATGGTATAAAATGTGTGTAGCTACTGTAAAATTTGTTTGTGACCAGTAGTGATATTTTATATGAAAAAGTATGTGTGTTGTTTTCTGAAATTGTTTGAGCACAAAAAGGGGAAGCCCGGGTACTTAGGTGGGGCGGATTTGTACTAGTACGGCTAGTGGATCGGATGGGTTTTGTCCCTGTTCCACTTAGCATATGGATAAAGACAACTCTAAATAAAATATTTGGATGATTATTGGGGACCACTAGGTTATGGGTATGTTCCCTACTAGTGGCTTGTGCACGAGAACAAATTTTTCTATGGTTACTCTACACCGAGGTACGAGGTACATAGGGCCCGAGACAACCTAGTGCTAAGGGGTATTCTTGATTTTGATGCTCATAGGATTTGTGGTATATACCCTTGTTGTGGGTTGTTTTTGGCAGTACATTACAGTATCTCACATGTCTATTTAATGTGCTAACATTCTGAAATTCTCGGATTGAAAACTGTTTTCATTTGAAAGTTTCATTTCTTTGAATTTTAACACTGTTTCACCTTGTGTATTAAAATTGCTTGTTTTGTTCACATTGTATTGCATACTCTTTGGAATCAACTGGTGGTATCCTATTGGGCTTAGGATCACACCCTAATTACACCCCTTGGGTGTAAGTAGACCTGCTCATGCTTGACTCAGGTAAAGGGAAGGCTAAGGGTGATGGCGGTTCGGGATGTTAGTCCCCATCGTTGGGGCGGAGTTGCAGGGACGGCTTGCGGGTGATGATCCCCTTGTCATGTGGAGTCCATGGGGATGTCTTTATGTTGTCATTATTTGTTTTTAGACCACTTTTAGTGTCTTTAAACTTATGTATTCAGATCTGGTTTTGTTAAGAATTGTTTAGCATGAAAATTTCAGATTTTAATAATTGATTGTTTTTTTTATGATTTATGCTGTCATACTCGGGTAAATCATTCCCAAACCAGATTTGTTTGATACCCGGGCACTTGTGCCAGCCCTTGAGGATAGGGAACGCCCTTTGGGCCTTGCCACGGGTCGGGTTTGGTGCCGTTAATGGTGGCGACCTGATCCGGTTCGTGACAAAATGGTATCAGAGGAGGTTAATGTTTTTGGGTTATATTGTTATTTTGAGATGAGTCGGGATAGACAGGAGCTAGGACTGTTGGGGCTCGGGGTATTGGTTGTGAGTAGGGTGCCTGGCCCGCACCTCTCATGGCAGACCTTGAGTCACCAGAGGATGTTGGAATTTACTAATTGACTTCACTTCCAGGTGAGACGTGTGGGCTGCAGACCACATGTGGACATCAGGCAGATGTGGAGTAGTTGTTTATTTTATTACAAGAATGTGTTTAGTTTGTTTATATTTGATGTATTTGATTACAATTTTCAGAATTGTGGTATTGACTATTTTTTTTGTGACTGTTGCATTTCGTAGCAACATGCCTCCCCGGAAAGCTCCCACGCACCCACAGGAGGAAGCTGGAGAGAGTTCTCCCACGCCAATTGATCAGAGGCTTGTGGAAGATGTTGTTCGGGCTATCCAAGCTTTGGGACAGGGACCATCTCATGCTCCTATTCCTGTTAGGGCAGAGGAGACAGGTCCTAGAAAAGATAAAGCACAAGAGTTTCTGAAAAACAAGCCTCCTGCCTTCCGAGGTAGCGCAGAACCCCAAGAAGCAGAAGAATGGCTCGAGAAGATCGAGCGTATGTTTGAGTTCCTGGAAACACCCGAGGAGCTCAGGGTGAAGTGTGCCTCCTTTCTGTTGGAGGGTCCCAGTCGTAAATGGTGGGAGTCAGTGCTTCAGTCTGGGAAGAATGAGCAGATGCGCTGGGGAGATTTCAAGGCTGTCTTCAATGAACAGTATTGCCCTGAGGTGTTGGCTTATTCCAGGTCTAGAGAGTTCATGGAACTTGTTCAGGGGAATCTATCTGTGATGGAGTATGCCAACCGTTTCACTGAATTGGTTCGGTATGCTCTAGAAATTGTCTCTAATGAGCAAGCGAAGGCCCAAAGGTTTGATAAAGGCTTGCGACCAGAGATATACTCCCAGGTGTTCTTGTTTAAGCTGAGGACCTATGCTGAGGTTGTTGATCGGGAATGCATGGTGGAGATTGATAGGAAAGGTAGGGCTGGTTTCTATGGTTCAGTATCAGCAGTGGGTAGTGGCAGCTCCTCAGAGAAGAAAAGGAAGCGGGAGGATCATGTGAAGAAAGGAGGGGGCAGTTCAGGCCACTCTTCCAGGCAGTTTTCTTTTGCGGCTTCTGATGCGAGATCGGTCGTGTGCCACTAATGTGGGAGGCCTGGGCATATCCGACCAACATGTCCTCTTCCTCCGAATCCTTGTTACCAGTGTGGAGGTATAGGGAATTTGCAGCGCTTCTGCGGTGTGGCACGTCCACTCCCAAGTGGGGCAGGGTCAGTGGCTTCAAGAGGAGTGCCAACACAGTCCGAGCCGTCGAGGACTGGGGGATCTCGATTTGGTGGTCGTGGTGGTTGGGCTGGATCATCTTCTGGGCAGAGCCAGTTCAGGGCACAACTACAGACTAGTGGTCGTCCTCAGTCAGATACTGGACATCTCCATGCAGTGGATCAGTCACCAGCAGGATCAGAGGCGGGACCGTCGACAGTTCGAGGTACCGTTCTGATCGCATCTTCTATAGCTACTGCTCTTTTTGATACTGGTGCCTCTATTTCATTCATTTCTGGAAGTTTTTTGGACATTCTGAATTTGCCAACTGAGTTGATGTCTTTTGCGATGGAGTTGGTGACACCATTGGGAAAGAAGAAGGAGCAGGGCCTCAGTTGCCCCTCATGTGCACTTTCTGTGTCAGGGGTCGAGATGGAGTGGGACCTCTTGGTCTTAGATATGGACATTTTTGATGTCATACTCGGGATGGATTGGCTAGTACACTTCTAGGCACACATCGATTGCTACAGACGGCGTGTGAGTTTCACAGCACCTGATGGGAGTCGTCAGGTTTTTCATGGAGAATGGGATCCACGATCAAGTCGCGCAGGGCCTCCACTCCCAGAGTTGGGAAGTGTTATCTTCCAGTTATCTTCGATTGTGCTAGAGGATGGTCTTTCCCTTGAAGGTGCACTACCTCGTGTAGTGAATGAGTTTCCCGAGGTATTCCCTGATGATTTTTCTGGTTTGCCCCCGGAGCAGGATGTGGAGTTTTCGATTGATCTGGCGCTGTGAACACAACCGATATCTATTCCCTCCTATCGCATGGCCCCCACCGAGTTGAGGGAATTAAAGATACAGCTGGACGACTTAGAATCCAAAGGATTCATTCGCCCGAGCGTCTCTCCTTGGGCCGCTCCTGTGTTGTTTGCAAAAAAGGCTGATGGATCCCTCCGGTTGTGCATTGACTACCGGAAGCTGAATAAGGTAACAATTAAAAACAAATACCCTTTGCCCAGAATAGATGATTTGTTTGATCAGTTGAAGGGGGCAAAGTGGTTCTCAAAGATAGACCTGCGTTCAGGGTATCATCAACTCAGGGTGAAGGAGTCAGATATCCCTAAGACAGCCTTCCGAAGCAGGTACGGCCACTTTGAGTATTTGGTCATGCCCTTCGGATTGACCAATGCTCCAACGGTATTTATGGAACTTATGAATAGGGTGTTCCATCAGTATCTCGATTCCTTTGTTGTGGTGTTCGTGGATGACATTCTGGTATACTCTAGCTCTGCGGAGGAACACGAACATCACTTGAGGATCGTTTTGGGTACATTACGAGATCACCGCCTCTATGCAAAGTTGTCAAAGTGCACTTTCTGGATCAGAGAGGTGAGATTTCTGGGGCATGTGATCTCAGAGCATGGAGTTTCAATGGACCCTGAGAAAATTAGTGCAGTCATGTCATGGGAGAAACCGAAGAATGTGTTTGAGATCAGGAGTTTTCTTGGTTTGGCCGGTTATTACAGGCGATTCGTTCGAGATTTCTCTCGGCTTGCTTCACCGATGACTTCCCTCACCCGGAAAGGGGTGAAGTTTGTATGGGGTCCAGAATGTCAGGCATCGTTCGAGGAGATGAAGAGGCAGCTGACTACTGCCCCCGTGCTGATTTTGCCAGAGGCTGGAAAGGGATATGTGGTCTATTGTGATGCTTCAGGTATGGGTCTTGGGTGCGTGCTTATGCAAGATGATCATGTGGTCGCGTATGGCTCTCGCCAACTTCGACCACATGAAAAGAACTACCCAACCCATGACTTGGAGTTGGAAGCGGTGATGCATGCTTTGAAGACTTGGCGTCACTACCTCTTTGGGGAGAAGTTTGTGGTATACTCTGATCACAAAAGCTTGTCTTATATCTTCTCGCAGAAGGACCTCAACTTGAGGCAACGTCGCTGGATCGAGTACTTGCAGGGGTTTGACTTTGACATTATCTATACCCCAGGCAAGGGTAATGTAGTGGCCGACGCTTTGAGCCGAAGAGTTCCAGTGCAGGCTTTGAGGAAGTCTAGTGATGAGTGGGCATTGATGGGTCTCTTTTCTCAGATGCATGTGGAGACCAGGGAATACAGTGGAGGGGAATTCTTGGCAAGTGTCCAGTTGGATCCTTCTCTATTGGAGTTTATTCAGCAGGAACAGCCCAGTGATGATCTTTGTCAGCGGTCTAAGCAGTTCCTTCATGGTGGGGAGACATCCTCTGATTGGTCGTCGTCTACCGAGGGCATCTTGTGCTTCAAGGGCCGTTCAGTAGTGCCATTACCTCTGCGGAAGGTGGTGATGCAAGATAGCCACCAGTCTCAGTGGGCTGTACATCCGGGTGCCACTAAGATGTATTATGATGTTTGTCGGCAGTTTTGGTGGCCTGGTATGAGACGGGACATAGCAAACTTTGTTTCGAGATGCTACACATGTCAGCAGGTGAAAGCAGAGCACCAAAGGCCATCCGGTTTGCTCCAACCACTACCCATTCCTACCTGGAAGTGGGAAGAGGTTACCATGGACTTCATTGTTGGCTTACCTCGTACACCTCAGGGTAAGAATGTTATTTGGGTGGTGATTGATCGTCTGACCAAATCAGCCCACTTCATTCCGATTAAAGATACAACTAAAGTAGATGAGTTGGGCCATTTGTATCTTCAAGAAGTGGTGAGACTCCATGGTGTACCATCAGCTGTTGTCTCGGATAGAGACCCCCTCTTCACTTCTCGATTTTTGGAAGGCCTTCAGAAGTCCTTGGGGTCTCAGATTAAGATGAGCACAGCATACCACCCACAGACGGATGGTCAGACAGAGCAGGCGAATCAGATATTGGAGGACATGCTTCGTGCATGTGTCCTGGACTTTGGAGGTTCTTGGGATAGCCATTTGGGATTGATAGAGTTTTCTTATAATAATAGTTACCAATCCACGATTCTAATGACCCCTTTTGAGGCGCTCTATGGTCGGCCTTGTCGGTCCCCCCTATGTTGGGCTGAGGTAGGAGAGACTTCACTGTTGGGGACGAGCCTTGTGCAGGAGACTTCTGAGAAGGTCAAGTTGATCAAGCAGCGCTTATTGACAGCTCAGAGTCGTCATAAATCTTATGCTGACCGGAGGCGTCGAGACCTAGAGTTTTCTGTGGGTGACAGGGTATTCTTAAAAGTGGCCCCTCGTCTGGGCCATCGTCGATTGGGTAAGCAAGGTAAGCTGATGCCACGGTATGTCGGACCCTTTGAGATCACCGAGCGTATTGGTAAGGTGGAATACAGGTTGGCCTTACCTTCTCAGTTGACGTCTATCCATGATGTCTTCCACGTCTCTCAGTTGAAGAAATACAATCCGGATCCATCCCATGTGTTGAGTTGGGAAGAACTAGAGATAGAGCCTGACTTGTCTATCGTTGAGAGACTGATGAAAATAGTGGACTCCCAAGAGAAGATACTTTGAGGAAAGTCTATTCCTTTAGTCTGGGTTTTATGGCAGCATGAGAATGATACACATGAGACATGGGAGCGAAAGTCATGGGTCGAGGAAGAGTACCCATTCTTGTTTTCCAACCGAGATTCATGTTGACTTTCCGGGGCGGAAAGTCCTTAATGGTGGGGAGAATTGTCACATACAAGGCATATTTTAAAGGTATTTTTTTCATTTAATTTTACATCCTTTCTTTTTTTGGGGGTTTCGCTAGGTTTTAGGGAGGAATAGATGAGTATTCATGAATTGGGCCAAACCGTGAGCCCAATTCCAGATTAAAAAATAAATTTTGTATCTTTTATAACTTTTTCATTTTTCAACATTTTTCATCCATTCAAATTCCTAATTTACCTCCCCTAACCTATTAACACCACCAAGGTAATTTTGAGCTTTTAGAAATCCATAACCAAGGGTTATTTGTGTTTTTGTCTAAGGGGTTGGGCCTGCCCGAAAGCCCAATTCCTGTTTTAAAAATAAAATTTGATTTTGTTATAACTTATTCAATATTTGGGATTTTTCGGTGATTCCAAGTCTCACTCAAGACCAAGTAACCCAGCCGCGCGTATGAACTCTCTCCCACACATTTGGAGCTCTGTAGAATCTAGATTTTGTGCCGATCTTTATAGGGTTCCTCAAATCGCCCAGATTTGAAGAGGTAAAGTATTTCTTTCATAACTCTCTCAATTATCAATATTTTTCCTCCATTATAGTTCCTAAATGAGATAATACATCTTGTTCTAATGTAACCTAAATTTGGGCTCTTTTAAATTTCAGATACTGGAGTTTTGGAGTGATTACTTCAAGATACTTCAAGTAAATGTGCCCTTTTCTTTCCTCTTTCAAATTACTTTGGGTTTAACTCATTTTTCTTAGGGTTTCTTAGGTTATAATTGAGTTTACTAATGTCCAGAAACTAGGATTTCGAACCTAGGGTTTAACTTTGGGCTTTCTTGGAAAATTTGTGTGGTTTTAGGTTTGATCTAGTTCTCTCTTGGTGCGGCGGGGGTGCGATTTGATTTCGCACGGAGATTCAAGGGGTTTTGTTAATTTGGTAGGTGATTCCATTATGTGTGCAATTTTTGTGAATTAGCTTGATGTTTTCATGGTACTCTAATGTTTACTTCACTTGAATGTTTCTGTAAAAATTGTTTTTAGTTGCATTTATAATGCAAATGAATTTTATGTTCCAATTTTTGGTGAAATTGAGGGGTTTCCATTCAAATCTTTTATTAGTCTATTTTGGGATGCCCCATAACTGAATTTTTGGTTTCATTAAAGGGTTTTGAACTGAAATTTTGTTTTAATAACTTAAAAGTGTTATCATAGTGTGAAAGGTGGATATCTTGAAGAGCTTTGGGTGAAAAACAATGTGATGTTTTGAGAAGTTGTTTTATTGGAAATAAAATTATTTTATTGTGTGTTTTAAATGGTATAAAATTTGTGTAGCTACTGTAAAATTTGTTTGTGACCAGTAGTGATATTTTATATGAAAAAGTATGTGTGTTGTTTGCTGAAATTGTTTGAGAACAAAAAGGGGAAGCCCAGGTACTTAGGTGGGGCGGATTTGTACTAGTACGGCTAGTGGATCGGATGGGTTTTGTCCCTGTTCCACTTAGCATATGGATAACGACAAATCTAAATAAACTATTTGGATGATGATTGGGGACCACTAGGTTATGGGTATGTTCCATAATAGTGGCTCGTGCACGAGAACAGATTTTTCTATGGTTACTCTACACCGAGGTACGAGGTACATAGGGCCCGAGACAACCTAGTGCTTAGGGGTATTCCTGATTTTGATGCTCATAGGATTTGTGGTATATACCCTTGTTGTGGGTTGTTTTTGGCAGTACATTAAAGTATCTCACATGTCTATTTAATGTGCTAACATTCTGAAATTCTCGGATTGAAAACTGTTTTCATTTGAAAGTTGCATTTCTTTGAATTTTAACACTGTTTCACCTTGTGTATTAAAATTGCTTGTTTTGTTCACATTGTATTGCATACTCTTTGGAATAAACTGGTGGTATCCTATTGGTCTTAGGCTCACACACTACTTACACCCCTTGGGTGTAAGTAGACCTGCTCATGCTTGACTCAGGTAAAGGGAAGGCTAAGGGTGATGGCGGTTCGGGATGTTAGTCCCCATCTTTGGGGCGGAGTTGCGGGGACGGCTTGCAGGTGATGATCCCCTTGTCATGTAGAGTCCATGGGGATGTCTTTATGTTGTCATTATTTGTTTTTAGACCACTTTTAGTGTCTTTAAACTTATGTATTCAGATCTGGTTTTGTTAAGAATTGTTTAGCATGAAAATTTCAGATTTTAATAATTGATTGTTTTTTTTATGATTTATGCTGTCATACTCAGGTAAATCGTTCCCAAACCAGATTTGTTTGATACCCGGGCACTTGTGCCAGCCCGTGGGGATAGGGAATGCCCTTCGGGCCTTGCCACGGGCCGGGTTTGGTGCCGTTAATGGTGGCGACCAGATCCGGTTCGTGACATCTGATCTTACCTCTTATTATGTTTTATTTTTCCTTAGGATGTGAAGATATATATTATGAATGACTTGTAGGGATAATCTAGGAGTTTAAGGATGTTTCCAATGGAGTTACTATGTAGTTTTTCATTTCAAGTTATAATGTAAAACATATGTTTGTATCTGGTTTTTCTAAATCTAATAAACTATTCAATCCTTATAGATGGAACTTCCTTGTTTATTATACCAATGTAATAAAGCAAGGAACCATCTATGAGATACTAGGGTCAGGTTCTTTACATAAAATATTAGATTGTTGAATATATTTCTTAAATCCGATCATGTAGTAAACCCTAAAAAGATAACATAAACCATAAAATCAATAACCAATTTCATGGTCACCAATTTTATCCCATAAAAATCCCCTTTTCATTATTATATAAACATTGGGAACATATTTAGGGTTATCTTCCCTAAATAACGTGTTTTAAAAAAAGTTCAACTTGCATTAGAATCACTTCTCATGGTTACTAGAACTTTTAATCACATACTTATATATACATAAAGAAGAATTACTACAATAAGATCCTTATATATATATATATTATTGAAACCAAAATATCATTGATAATTTTACAACATTATTCTTGATTCTAATTACACAAGAACTTAATCATTCCACTTCATTCTACGACTCATTATCTTTTTTCTTAATACCTCATTACTTTCATTTATCATTTGTAGTCTCTTAATCATTAGTGATATAACCATTACCTTTATAAACTTTTTAATTATCTTCATGATTTTACCCCTTGGACATATATTTTTATAATACCCATTTTTACATATTTAAAATATCCAACCATCGATAATACATTAGGGAGACCATTATTCAAAAAATTTCATTTCTTTTCATCAAAAATTACTTTCTTTATATCCTTCTTTTCTACACCCAAAACATCTCCCCATTCCTCTAAGACTTTCACTTGGGCGTTTCTTCTCACATTCTCAACATATAGGAAACTGAATCTTCTTTCCTTCATAGTATCCTCTTCTGAGCTCTCAATGAACTCTATCCTTCTCTTATTTGGTGAGTCCGAGATTTAGTGAAGGTGCCAATTATTAATCATATATTATGATAACTGATTAGGCATAATCACAATATCCTTTACTCTAGTCATAATTCCATTTGGTTTCTCATCAATGCATTTTTTATCACATTCAATGTTAACTTAGGACCTTATGATTCTCACCATTGACTAAAACCCAAAGCACATTGTGAGAAACACTAATCATATTGATATAGTCATGAAAAATCATTTATAGTATGTATAAATCTTGAATTATTCTTCTCAATATATTATTCCATAGGTTTAACCTAGGTTATCTGTGGTCATTACCAAATCTATTGGATGATATACTATAATGAGACTTATCCTCAAATTTAGTCATAATGTTATATTCCTTATTTTATGTTTAGCTAAATCTAGTTCCCAAAGTTTCTTCTAAAATTTCTCTGATACTAACTATAATGACCCCGACCCCAGTATCCTGGAGCTGGTGCCTTACTTTATTACATTGGTATAATATACATGAAATCACATCCCAAAGGAAAAAAATAGTTTATTAGTCTTAGTAAAATAGATACATATTTGAAATTAAAATTATATTTTGGACATAAAATTCAAAAATTATTTTCATTGAGAACAATATTATTCCCATTAGCATAACCTTGCATATCAATCATAATAAAACTTCTTGGAAACCTAAGGAAAATAAAACATAAGAAAGGGGTGATCTCAAATACCCAGTAAAAGCTAAGTACAATGAGAGCTATCATAAATCAATAAAGTACGATCATCATGGAAAGGCGAATGAATTATACACATACTAATTAATCATAACTTAAGCATAATATGGTAGGAATAAAAGATGATCAAATAATGCTATATAAATAATCACATGAGCTTGAAACTTGACCATGGATAACCTAACTAATCAATTAATCACATGGAATAACAATAATGATGTAATGAATAATTTAGGATTTATGAACTATCAAGATATATCCTCTAGATATTTACTATTAAGATAAACCCTCTTTCCAGTTTAAGTATGTGGGTAGAAACCTATTTGATTTGTGTCAAGACCTTTCACAAGACACTTTTGTCAAGATCTGTCCTCCAGATAGTTGAAAACCACATAGAAACAAACACAAAGGGTTATTTTCCAACTAAATTCATCCCAGGATACCATCGATGCATTGAGGGTCTTGCATTAACCAATCCCCAACCCGTGTCTTTCATGTCCAAAGCATTCCTCATATATCTAATAATTGATTTAAAATGATATTTTTAAATAAAAGTGTCCCATTACAATTTGAAACATTTGAATCATAAGCCCCATGAAGGAATAGAATTTAAAAAAACATTAAATAACATGAGAATAAATAAATTCATAATATTATATTTCAAAGGGGTTTTATATACACCTCATAAAATAAGGTGGGTGAATACATCAAAATATTCCTCAATGAAAGGATATTGAGACAATGTCTCTTACAAAGATTATATCGTTAATAAAATTAATTGATTATGTGTATCAAATTAAAATACACCTAAAATAATTAAAAATAAAACCAAAGGCAATAAAAATTAATTTCATACATAATTATATCATGAAAAAATCAATAAAGTATAAGTTTAACCCAATGAATGGAAATTGAGTTAAGAAATCCCTTACCACTTTGTAATTAGTCGAATTATATGCCCTAGAAAAGTAATAATTATAAAAATAGAAATTTAATACCATGAATATAATTATATTCATGATATGATATATAAAATGTTAGTACATACACTACCCATAAGGATTAAGTGGTGAATAAGGCATATTTATCACAAAAATAAAAAGTGAGATGAGAAACCCCCACCTCACACTTTTCTTTAGTGTAATGCACTTTAAAACCCTTTATAATGATTTAAATAATGATATTAACTCATTAAAGAACTATATTCATATTTATAATACCTTATTTAATGATTTTATAACATATTACAACCCATTAATTAATAATATTTCATTATTTTCATGGTTTTGGGTGAATTAGTTTCATGATCGGATCATTTGTGTAAAATTATAGATGTTGTTGTAAAATGGGATTACAACTACAGAAGTGGAATTAAATAGTATTAATTAAATTTCAAAATTATAAATGGTCCCATATATCATTTTTATTTCTTGTATAAGGATGATTTATTTAATAAAATGTTAATGATAAACGTTTAGTTTATTTTGGTGATTTTTTTTGAACACCATGAAATAGTTTTGTTTTATTTAATATTATGATTATATATTTGTTACAGAACATTAAATAGGTTATAATATACCTATTAAAATATTATTTAATCATAAAAATATTTTCATGACAAATCATGAAGGTGGTAATAGAAAAAGAACATAAACATTATTCACGGAGATGATTAACCGACATAACTTGGACAATAGTTCCGTTTCTTTGAATAAGAGGAGGTAATAAATGAGATGGATATAGAATATTACATTATAAAAATAAAACTCTAGTATATAAATGTTTATGGATTTATCATGCCTTAATGGATGATGGAGACTAGGAGAAAGTAGAAGAATAAAATAAAATAAGAGAAGTATTTTGAGAAAATTACCTCTTGAATATCACCTCCTTCAAGGACCACTTGAGGGCCTTATATTTGGTATTCTGGTGATCCTAGAAACACTTGGATGTGGGGAGAGAGATTATAATATTTTTTATCAGATATTTAAGTATATTTAAGGCTTTTTAGTCAAATGGGGTGGTATTTATACTTGAGGAGAGGTGAATTTAAGTGATTAAAATAATGACTATTTTATATTTAAATCCAACCACATTGGGATGGAATTAATTCACATGACTTTAGATGAAAATTAATATTTTATAGTCTATTTATATTAAATAAATACCTCAAAAAACCATTAAATTTTGTATTTTTTAGTTATTTTAAGTCTTTACCTTTTTAACTTTAACCTGTTTCATTTTTACCTATACCGTAGTAATGTTTTTTTACATGGTAATTTTTTATGACTAAAAATTAAAATAAACTTAATAAATAATTTGGACCTTATTCTTCAAAAATATTTAATAAATTTTACCAAATTAATTTCACATAATTGGAAAAATTATATTTAAAATTAATCCTCCAGATGCAATGGGAAATCAGGTTTTAAAAGTGAAAAAGTTTAAATGTTTGAAATGTTTTTATATCCAATTTCAATGTGATATTGATTCCAATAAACTAAATTATATTTATTTATGTATAATTTAATTAAATATACTTTTAAAAAAATTTAAAATATGATTTAACTATATAAACAAATTATAATAAAAAATATTTTTCAACTATAATTCAATATTTTTCACTATTCATCAAAAAATGAAACTTCTCTGAAAAATACCAAAATTTATCCCTAAGATAAATTTTATTGTCCGATTTCAAAAATGAAGTTTATTTTTTCAAATATAATTTATAAAAGTATCAAAATATAGTTTCAAAACATGTGTTCCATTAAAAGGTAGCAAAATTGCCTATTAGAAAAATATAGCTTTTTATGCTTAAAATTAGATTTATTCTTACCTTAAGACTATAAAAATTATTGGTTGAATTTTAAAAAAAATATTGAATATATAAAATATAAATTTTATTATTATCTTTTAATCATAGTGATTATTTTAATTTATTAATATAAAATTCCATTGTGGGCATACAAATAGTTTTTTATAAAAACACATCCTTTATGTTCAATTGGTATCTTTTTTAATTTTTAATTAATCGGTAACTAATTAATTCATTTTATAAACTTTTATAATATATATTTTAATAATTTAGTTAATATCATTCATTCCCACCATTCCAACAGCTAGGTTATAACTATCACAATAATAATAATATTTAATCATTTGTTTAAGCTCGGTGTTCTATGTAATGTAAGGCATCGATGAAATTGAATTTATTTGAGAATATATATATACTATAAAATCATGGGGTGTTATAACCTCCCTCATATTATTCTACCATCTGTATCTCATTCTTTAGAACTCAGATATTGCCCCGTAAATAGCCTATCCTGAGTAGTTTTCCATATAGAACGTGATGATAGCCTTTGTAGTGGATTTTTGAGATATGATGTGAGTTGTTTCATGTGTGATTCTTCTTCAGGAGATGCTTTACCAATAGTAGTGATCATGTAGGATCATCTTAGATATGTTGGGGTTAGAAACCCTTCTATCATACTAGTTTATGGGTTCTCATACTCTATATACCAAGTGTAACCCCTATCGCATGAGGGTACATGACTTCTATTTACTGAGTGGAACCCCCTTGTCACTCCAGGGAATGATTCCTATATCTACTGAGTGGTATGGGTCCTCTATCTACCGAGTGACACCCCCTATCACACCAGGGTGTGGGTCCTCTATCTACCGAGTGGAAGCCCCATTTGCTTCAGTGTGCGGGTCCTCTATCTACGTAGTGGCACCCCCTGTCATACCAATATATGGGTCCTCTATATACCAAGTAGAACCCCTTTTCTCATCAGTGCACCCTATATCTATGGAGTGATACCCCCTATCACACCATATCATGACCCCTCTATCTTCAAAGGGTACAAGCCCTCTATTAGATATTGTGCCCCATTGGGTTGTGGAGTAGTGGCGATATGTGTGTCCTTTACATGGATTTCTTGGATAGACACGCGTGATGATGGGAATTAGAGATGGACATTTGGAGCTGCAGGTAGACTCATCATCCTTGGACAAGCTGTGGAGATGGATATCTCCTTTCTCTCTCATTAGGTTTTCTTTATGAGAGAATATCTTGGGTTTTAATCCCCTCTATTTTTGGGTTGAGCTTACTTTTTTTTCATCTTCTTATTTCCCCCTTTATGGTTTTCAGGGTTTCCTACTGGGTATGTATATATTCACCCCTACATGTGATTTTCTCTCATGTGTTGTGTCTTATGAAAAATATAGACCGATCGATGGTGAAATCAGTTAAGAATAGTGATACTTTGGTGAATTGATCATATATGGTGGTCGAACATGGAGATCAAGATCCAAGATCTCTTAGTTTTCCTCTTTTCCAATTGTTGTTATGTTAAGACCTCATTTTCTGGTTGAGTGTTTATTTTCCCCCTTTACAACTTGGTTTTATAATTTTGTACTCTGATGTATTTCATAGAGGTTTTTTCATTCATGGTTATAATCTAGATGTTGAAGTATTTTTATTGTTCCTCTACACTATTTCATAGAGGTAGTTGAGTGTGTGCATACAGGTACATTAGGAAAAGGCCTCCAATTTCAGTTATTCATTCTCAGCACTTGTCGTTAGCCCCTAGCCTATTAGAGGTAGGCTTAAGGCCATCAAACCCAGCTTTCCGCCAATTAAGACTACCCCACTATGTCAGGCCATGATAGAGTGGTATCAAAGGAGTTCATCCTTGGGCTGGTGTTGGAGTGGGACCCATGGTAAGGATTGGTCGAAAACTTAGGGCAATGGTGTATGATTTTCTCAACTTTGGATTTTAGGCCAGGGAACCCAGTGTTGGTGTGGTGACTGACATATCTATAAACCAGGACTCTGAATACCTACTTGTTGACTTGGAATACCATGACATCGATTTTAGGGAATCATTGGTACATGCATCACATATGTAACTACCCAAAATTTTATCAATGGAATTTCCTTCTTATAATAATTTCATACATTATAAATCATATAAAATCACTTATAGAACACAATAAAAACTTTTTAAATGAATAATGAATGAAATAATAGGTATTTCTAGAAATTAAGGAACCTATCCTGATGGAATAATAACATGATCTTTGGAATAGTATTATGACCATTAGGAATAGTAAACTGGAAAAGGAATAGTAACCACATATATGAAAGTATAAATAATATTTATGTATCTTATAAACGACAATATGATATAATTATATCATAGTATAAGTAAATAAATATTTTAAAAATTACTGATTAAGTGTTGGTATTTTTATAAAATATAAATATTTAGTTATAATTTAATAATTAATATAATTATTTAAAAGAAAATTTATTTTCATAAAATAGAATCATAAATTAAAATTTTATTGTCTTATAATTATAAGATAATTTTATGAGACCTTGCATAATTTTTCAAAGTGTTATAAAATCAATTAAAATTTTAAAATCGGTATTTTCAAAGTAAATGACGATTTAAAAAAAATTAAGTTTATCATATTTATAAAATTATTTTCATAAAATGGAGTTCATTTTTTAATTATACACATTGAAAAATGGTTAGGGTGAATTTTTGGAATTTTTTCTAAAATACTTGAATTTTTGGTGAATAGTAAAATATGATAATTTACGATACAAGCTAAATAAATAAATTACCAAGTCATAGATAATGTAAGGATAATTTAAACCTAAAATATTGAACTCTAATTAATTATTTTAATATATATAGTGACAAGGCTCAAAATATTCATAATATTGAGCCAAAATAATAAACTAATGAATAAAATAATGAGAAAACACCCCTCTCCTCTCCTATAAATACCACCCTCAAACCTCTTATCTTTACACCTTACAAAATTATAGAATTTCACAAATTATGAACAATCCTATCCCCAAGACCCTCCCCCATTTACAATATACCTTAGTATCATAAAAATACCAAACCATTTTCCCTAAGGAGGTTCTCAAGGATGAGAAATTCAAGAGGTAAAAGCCTCTTTGTTTTCCTTTTAATTTCAATTTCATTTATTTTCTTATCCTCTCATAAACTCCACCTATATAATAGGAATTATATATCCAATATCTTTTATATCTTTTTATGTTATTATGTCAATCGAATAACTCATCTTAAAATCTTTTCACTTTTTTTTAAACATGAAAATATCGTCGATAGTGTGTCGATTTACCACCTCTTTGGATGATGCATTTTCATTTTTCACTATCGCCTTCAAGGATGGTCATAAAATAATAATTATGGTTAAATAATATTTTATTATACATATGATAATTTATACAATCTTCTATAACTAATATATAATCACGATGTTAAATAAAATGATACAAACTCATAATGGCCGTAAAACCGCCAAAATTAATTAAATCATTTTCATTAATATTAAATCTATTAAATCATCCTCATGAAATATAAAAAATGATATATAATATCATTTAATATTCTAAATATTCATTAATAACATATAATTTTAATTTTGTAGAATCATTCCCATTTTACATAAACTTCTATACTCATATAAAAGCGAATTAATCATGATAACCAAGGAAATAAACACTTCCGAACTATGAAATTGAACTCTATAACTCATTAAAATACTCATAAATGAACTTAATAAAAATATAAAGAATTAAATTAATTTATAAAATGTTATAGATTTGATAATTAATGAATTTAATTTGATTATATAGGATATTTAAGTGAATAAATCATTCGTACATAAGGTAAGGGGATTCTTGAAACCAACTCTATTTATTTGGGTTTTCTCTCTTTCACTATATTTTTAGTATGAATGTTCCTATATTTTTTTATTAATATCATTTTTTTTCATTCCATTTTATTTTATGGTATATACATGTTTTCAACCTAGTTTTATGATAAATGCAAATATTTTTCCAAAAGAACCCTTCTTCCTAGAAAAACACATCTTTTACTTCTCATGAGATTGTTTATTCTTAAATAAAAATTGATAATAAGCATATTATTACATTTTTTGGGAGCTCAAAATTTTATAAATGTATGCTTTATAAAATTAAACCCATTACTTTCCATGGTTTACTTTATATCCAAGATTGATATATGGTCTATGTGGCATGCATGATAGTGTAAATGTTATGATGTGATGGGTGCGCCCGAAAATATATAGCGCATGTAAATTTTATGATATGACGGGTGTATCCAGAATTATATATCACTCCAATGAATTGGGTAATTTTATGAATCTCATGAGATGAAGTGAAATATACATGAACATTATTCTATCTTTGTTCACAACTATGTGTGGTATTTGACCACTAACACATGATGTTTCATTTTTATGCATTGCCACATTCCATGCATTTATCTAATGTTTCATATAATGATTATGATTATGATCCTTTTCTTATTTTATTATGATTATTATTATGCTCACCCATGTTTCATGTCTTTTACTCATCCTCTTACTGGGATTTTAGCTCACCCCTTCTTTTGATGTATATCCTCAGGTGGATAATTATACTATGGAGAACACGAGGGGCAATAGGAAACTAGAGAATAAGGAATTAAATAAATGTTTATGTTTTATTATGTAAAAGTTATATATGGTCCTAATTTTCCTAAGACACTAAACCTTTTGATCCTGGTTGTGTAACACTTTTATGTTGTTTATATTTAAAGTGATGTAATATCTATGTAATAAAAATCAGGGTCACTATAGTTGGTATGAGAGAACGGTTTAATTAATTTGGGAATTAGGATTATAGAACCTTAGTGAAAAACCATAGTATGAGACTAAGTATAAGTAAGAACCTAAGAAGATTTATTTTAGAAAGATTCTAAACATAGTTATTCCACAAGATGATACTTTAGACTTAATTTCAAAAAGGAATAAATTATTCATGACTTGATGAATTATGTTTTGTTCTAAAATTTTCTATTTTATAAAAAGGTGGGAACTAGGAGAAACCCGGTCAACAACCCATGCGAGGGACAATGTAGCGATTGCTCAATCGGTATCCCCAATGCTTTGGGAGGTGGAGTTCAAAATTTCATGGTGATGCTTACCCATCTTTCTTAGGATATGAATAATAACCAAAATAATGTGGAATGTCCTCCTTCACCTAAGGGGGATAAATTGTATATCGAGTCTTTTATTAATGGATCTTCTGATCCACTCATCATAGAATAGTAGGTCAACTCAATGGAGAAGATATTTTCTATGCTTCACTGTTTTGAGATGGAGAAGGTAACTCTAGCCATTTATCGTTTAGATGGAGAGGATAACCAATGGTATATATTGATTAATAAAACCAAAATAAAGGATGAAATTAAAGAGATGGATTGGGAATACTTTAAGATAATGTTTCTTAACAAGTATTTCCATTGAAATCTTCATACAAAGATAGAGAGAGAATTAGTAGAGATGAAGCAAAATGAAGAAGAATCTTTCATGGCCTACAAAGAAAATTTCAAAAGTCTTTCAAGGTACACTTTGGGTTTTTTATCAACAATGATAGAAAAATAGATAGATTTTTTTAGTGGTTTAAAACCACACCTTCGAAAGGCTCTAGAAATTCAAGACTTTGGGAATTATGAAGAAGTTGTTCAATATGCCTTCAAAGTGGAGATAGAGTTTGGTGAATGGTCCCATAGCTATGGTGATAAGAAATAAAATATGGATTTTCAAGATGGAAAATATAATGAAAAATGTGTAAATAAAACTCAACTATGAACATGTCAAAAATACAGTAAGAAACATCATGGGTACTACCTCAAAGGTGTGAGGAAATGATATAAGTGTGAGAGAAATGGCTACCAAGCTTATGAATGTCGAACATACATGAGGAATTATAACAATTTGGTAGGAGAAAGGAGAGAACTACCCATGGTCCAATGATTCAACTATAGGGAGAAAGGGAACTATGCAAGCCAGTGCACTAAACCACAAGTCCTAAAGGGTAATCAATGTCATCAGCCACAAAATACAAAGGATCAAGGGAAGTCTTATGCCATCACTATTGATAAGGAGGATCCTAAAAATGATGTGGTGATAGGTACAATGGTTATTCATTCAAAAATAGAAAATATACAATTTGATTTTGGTTCTACACATTCTTTCATATCTTGCAAGTTTAGTAGAACTATTCAAACACCACCTCAAAATATGGAGGTTGATTTATCTGTGAGAAAAAAGGGGAAATTATTGCATCCAAAGTATATAACTCATCCTCAGTTAATGTTTGTGTACTGAACCTACCAAAAAATCTTTTCTTACTTCCTTTGATGGAGTTTGACGCTATTTTGGGAAAGGATTAGATATCTTTATACAAATCCAACATTAACTATCAGGAAAGGTAGATCACTCTTCACATCCCTAAGCATCCGCCAATTCTATACAAGTTTAAGGAGGATGATGAATCTTATTTGGATCCACCATCTTAGGTGTGGATATTATTTTCTTATAAGGAATCATATCTAGATAAAATGATTGAGACAAAAGAGAGAATCATGATCTAAGACATGCCCATTGTAAGGGACTGCACTGATGTGTTCCCCACAGGATTTTCCGGTCTTCCTCCTAATCGATAGGTTGAGTTATCAATTGAACTTATTCTTGGATCTCTTAATATATCAAAGAAACCTTATAGAATGACCACCGTTGTGTCAGAGGAATTAAAGAAGCAGTACAAGAGAATCTGAATAAGGGTTTTATATGCCTGAGTGCTTCACCATGGGGTTCACCTATCCTCCTCATCAATAAGAAGGATAGATCAATGTACCTCTACATTTATTATCACGATATCAACAAAATCATGATAAATAAGAAGTATCACCTTCCACGTATAAATGACTTGTTTGATCAACTTTGTAGGGACAAGTATTTCTCTAAGGTGGACCTGCGGTTGGGATATCACCAATTAAAGGTGAGGAAGGAAGATATTCTTAAGCCTACCTTTCAAATGAGTTATGTACACTATGAGTTCATAGTGATGCCCTTTGGAATCACTAATTATCCAAAAATATTCATGGATTTAATAAATAGACTATTTATATATTACCTCGACAAATTTTTGGTAGTCTTTATCGATGATATTTTGATATACTCCAAGATCAACGAGGAATATGAGGAGAATTTGAATATTGTGCTAAAGATTTTGCGAAGGGAGAAACTTTATGCAAAGTATAGTAATTGTGAGTTCTAGATGGATTAAGTATCATTCATGGGGCATGTTATCATCAGCAAGGGAATATCTATAGACCCTTCTAAGACAAAGGCAATCGAATAGTGTCCTAGGACAACATCCGTAATGGATATCTATATTTTACTTGGTTTAGCTGGGTATTAATGATGATTTGTGAAGAACTTATCATGATTTTTGAACCCACTAATTAAGCTAACTTGGAAGGGATAAAAGTTTTTCTGGACTAGTGAATGTGAGGACTGATTCAAAGAGTTAAAAAAGTGGCTTATCACCGTGCCAGTACTCACACTTCCAAAAAGTGGGGAAATATTTGTAGTATACAACGATTCTTCAAAGAAGGGATTAGGTTGTGAACTGGTTCTAAATGATAAAGTGATATCCTATATCTAAAGGAAGATAAAAATTAATGAGAAAAACTATCCCACACATGATCTAGAGTTGGCGGCTGTGATATTTGCATTGAAAATATGACGACGTTATCTCCATGGTGAGAAGTGTGAAATATATACCGATCATAAGATCCTTAAATACATATTCACACAGAATGAGATTAATATACTCTAGTGAAGATGGTTAGAGATCATCAAGGATTATGACTACTTAATCCATTACCATCTTGACAAAGTGAATAAAGTGAAAGATACTCTAAGTAGAAAGGATCCTGCAACATTATCAATGATGAGAATTGATAAGGATCTAATATTATTAGATTTTCAAATATTATACATGGGAATAATTATGAAAGAAACATCATCAATCCTTTCTCAAATGATTTATTAACCATCTCTCATGGAGAAAATAAAGGATGCTCAAAGAAATGATGTGGAAATTTAAAAGAAGGTGGAAGATTTGAGAAAGGGTAAATCCTTAGAGTTTAAAATTTATGAGAAAGAATTTGTAAGATTTGCATCACAATTATGTGTACCATTTTATCTAGAGATAAAGAAGGAGCCTCTGAATGAATCACTTTGTACAACCTTCTCTATTCATCCAAGGAGCACAAAGATGTATTGAGATCTCTGAGAGAACTATTAGTGGGAAAATATGAAAAGGATATCATTGATTATATATCAAAATTCCTAGTATATAAACAAGTGAAGTCTAAAAGACAAAAGTATAAGGGGTTGATTCAACCATTACCCATACTGATGTGGAAATGGGAAAACATCACCATGGAATTTGTCACTGGACTTCCAAAGACATCCAAAGGAAACAATTCTATATGGGTTGTTTTGGATCATTTTACAAAGATATCTCACATAAAATTCAATTTGAGAAAACTTATTACTAGATCAACTTGCATAGATATACATTAGAGAAGTGGTAAGGTTTCATGGAGTACTACTATCAATTGTATCTGATCAAAACATGAGATTTAACTCCATGTTTCAGAAAAGTATCCAACATGCTCTAAACACTGAGATGAACTTCAATATGTCTTATTATCCTCAAATTGATGGCCAATCTGAGTAGAATATTCAGAAACTAGAAGACATGTTGAGGGAATGTTCTTTGAACTTCAAGGGAGGATGGGACCAATATATAACTTTGGTCGACTTCTCTTACAACAACAGTTTCTGCTCAAGCATCCAAATAGATTCATATGATTCCCTTTATGAAAAAAGATTCAGAACACATGCATTCTAGGATAAAGCCAATGAATATAAGCTACTAGGACATAAAATGGTCAAAGAAATGGTGGAAAAGGTAAAAACCATTCAACAACACATCAAGGAAGCCCAAATTAGACATAAGAGTTATGCGGAAAATCGTTGACAGGACCTAGAGTTTAAGTTTAGAGACATGGTATTACTCCAAATATCTCCATGGAAGAGGATCATGATATTTGAGAAGAAATAAAAATGAGTCCTAGGTACATCAGCCTCTTCGAGATCCTTGATCATGTTGGAGATGTGGCTTATCGACTGACACTTCCACCTACCATGTATCAAGTACACAATCTATTCCATGTATCCCTATTGAGGAAGTACATACTAGATCCATCAAATGTTATGAATCTAGAGGTAGAATAGTTGGAAAATGATATCTCTTACGAGGAGCAACCAGTGGAGATCTTGGACTATAGAGATAAAGTCCTACACAACAAGAATACTCACCTAATCAAAGTACTATGGTGGAACCATAAGTACAAAGATTCAACACGGGAACCATAGTAAGTGATCAAGGAAAAGTACCCTCACTTTTTTTTCACCATAATAAGTAAAATGAATTTTCAAGGGTGAAATTTCATAAGGGGGGAAGAATGTAATGAACCAAAATTTTATCAATCAACATTCCCTTCTTAAAATTATAGAATATTGTATAAATCACATAAAATCATGTAGAGAACACAATACAAACTTTTTAAATTAATAATGAATGAAATAAGAGGTATTTCTATAAATTAAGGAACTAATCCCGATGGAATAGTAACATGACCTTTGGAATAGTATTATGACCATTATAAATAGTAAATGAGCCAATAGAATAGTAAAATAATCTATGAAAGTATAAATAAGATTTAGGCATCTTATAAATAAAAATATGATATAATTATATCACACTCTAAGTAAATAAATATTTTAAAAATTATTGATTAAGTGTTAGTATTTTTATACAATATAAACTTTTATTTATAATTTTATAATTAATATAATTATTTAAAAGAAAATTTATTTCATAAAATATAATAATAAATTAATAAATTTCTTTTTTATGATTATAAGATAATTTTATGACACCTCGCTTATTTTTTCAAAGTTTTATAAAATCAGTTAAAATTTTAAAATCGGTATTTTCCTAGTAAATGATGATTTTAATTAAAAATTAAATTTCTCATATTAATAAAATTATTTTCATATCCAAAAATGGTTAGGGTGAAATTTTGGTATATTTCTAAAATATTTTAATTTTTGGTGAATAGTAAAATATGATAATTTATGATAAAAGATAAATACATGAATTATTGAGTCATAGATGATGTAATGTTGATATAAGCCAAAAAACTATAATTATTCTTCATTATTTATATATATTTATTGATAAGGCTCAAAATATACATATTCTTGATCGAAAATAATAAAATAATGAATAAAATAATGAGAAAACACTCCTCTCCTCCCCTATAAATACCACCCCTCACCACCTCTTCTCCTCACACATTCCAAGATTTGATACTTGTAAAAATTATAAAAAATACTCTTCCCAATCCCCTAAACCACGTCCAATATTACTTGGTATCATCAAAATACCAAACCCTTTTCCCTAAGGAGGTTCTTAAGGAGGAGAAATTCAAGAGGTATAACCCTCTTTATTTTCCTTTTAATTTATTTTCAATTTCATTTATTTTCTTATCCTATACTTGCCTCAACCTATCCAAGAGACATTATAACTACAATATCTTTTATATACTAGTATGTTATTATGTTAATGGAATAATTATTCTTCAAATTTCTTCCCTTTTTTCTAAACATGAAAATATCATTTGCGGTGTGTCGTTTTACTAGCACCATGGAAGATGCATTTTCATTTTTCACTACCGCCTTCAAGGCTGGTCATAAAACCATAATTATGGTCAAATAAGATATTATTATACATATTATAAGTTATAAAATATTCTGGAACCAATATATAATCATGATGTTAACTAAAATGATATATTCTCATAATGGTCGTAAAATCGCCAAAATTAATTAAATCATTTTCATTAATGTTCAATCTAATAAATTATCCTCATATGATATAAAAAAATAATATATAAGATAATTTAATATTATTTATTTTCATCAATAACATATAATTTCAATTCCAGAGAATCATTCCCATTTTACATAAACTTCTATACTCATATACAAGTGAACCAATCATGATAACCAAGGAAACAAATACTCCCGAATGATGAAATTGAACTCTATAAATCATCAAAAAGACCATAAATGTACTTAATAAAATTATAATGAATAAAATTCATGTATAAAAGGTTATATATTTTATAATTAATTAATTTAATTTGATTATCTAGTATATTAAAGTGAATAAATCATTCAAACATAAGGTAAATGGATTATCAAACCCAACTCTATTTCTTTGGATTTTCTATCCTTCACTCCATTTTCAGTATGGATGTTCCTTTATTTTTCTATAAATATAATTTATTTTTTCATTCACTTTTATTTTCTAGGATATACATGTTTCCAATTTTGTTTTATGACAAATGTAAATAATTTTCCAAAAGAACTCTTCTTTCTAAAAAAACACATCTTTTACTTCTCATGAGATTGTTTCTTCTTCAATCAAGATTGATTCTAAGCATATTATTCCATTTTTTGAGATCTACAAAGTTTATGAACGTATTATTTATTAAATTAAACCCATTAATTTCCATCGGTTACTTTATGTCCAAGATTTATATATGTTCTATGTGGCATGCATGATAATGTAGATGTTATAATGTGATAGGTGAACCAAAAATTATATAGATAATGTAAATGTTATGATGTGACGGGTGTGCCCAGAATTATATAGCACTCCAATGTATTGGGTAATGTGATGAATCCTATGAGATAAAGTGAAATATGTGTGAACATGATGTTAGTTTTGTTCACAACTATGTGTGGTATTTCACCACCAAGACATCGTGTTTAATTTTTATGCATTTCCACATTCCATGTCTTTATCTAATGTTTCATATCATTATTATGATTATGATCCTTTGCTTATTTTATAATGATAATTATTATGATCACCCATGTTTCATGTCTCTTATTCATCCTATTACTGGGATTTTAGCTCACCCCTACTTTTGATGTAAATCCTTAGGTGAATACTTATACTAAGGAGAAAAATAGGGCCAATAAGAATCTAGAGAAGAAGGAATTAAATGAATTCTTATGCATTATTATGTAAAAGTTATGTATGGTCCTAATTTTCCCAAGACACTAAACCTTAAGATCCTAGTTGTGTAACACTTTTATGTTATTTATCTTTAAAATGATGTAATAACTATATATGAAAATGTAGGGTCACTATAATATAGGATTGAGTACCTTGACTATCATTTTTGAGTTATCTCCCCACATATATATGCTCATCTAATTGTTGTATGTATTGATCACTTTCAGGATGACTCTGCAAAGACAACCAACTAGGTTACTGATACAGGACCATGATAATAATCTTTTGAGTGATGAGGCCTCATTTTAGGGGACATATCATGAGGTGTTTCCTCCAAGAGAGCAAGGAGTAACACTCCCAACCATCAAGCAACAGATAGTACTAGTAGGGCTGATTGATGATTCATGCAGGTTTAGCATGCCTACATGAGTTTTGGCATTAGAGAAAGTTGAGGATATGTTGCGAGCCAGATCCTATAACAACATAGGATTGGATTGAGTTGATGATCTGAGTCTTTAGGTAGTTTCAAAACCTGACCAATTAGATGGTTATGTTGTAAGCCAATATTTTCCATGGAGCAGTAGGGCACTGATGAAATCTAATAATGAAAACCCATTATGAGACGATGATCTCATGGCCAGACTTCCAGTAGCTGTTTTATGATGAGTACTACCCTTTTTTACTTTCACTCCATGAGGATTGAATAAATAATTGAGCTTTAGTAGGGTGGTATGATAGTTTATGAGTACACTGTGAGGTTCACTAACCTCATGTGTAACTTCCTAGACATGATGCGTGATGGTTTCTTCAAGGTGCATAAGTTTGAGAAGGGTATCTATAGAGATATCCATGCTAGTGTAGTCTACCTATAGATAAATACTTATGTTAGAGTACGGAAGAAAACTATGGTTACATATCACCTCATGGTGGAGGGATACCGAGTGGTTGGATTAAAAAATGGTCATCTTGGGGCTGAGTTGTCTGCAACGGCTAGTAGGTGCCAATTGACAGGGTCTTAGTGCAGGAGGCTACCCCATGGCAGGACTCAAGCATGTGGATCTGTGGTGCACGGTCTGCGTAGAGTATCCAATCAGACATGATAGGGGTGGTTCTATGCTTATGACGGGTGAGGTTACATGCTATGTGATTTCCCAACCTAAAGTTCTAAGGAGGGAAGAGAGTCAGCAGATGTATCTCCATGATAGAGGTAGCACCATGACCAAGGATCTCTTAGGTATGGCTAGGGAAGCCCATAGGGAGGTAGAACTGGTAGAGTATTATGTGGAGATCTAGAGGGAGGGGATACTAGTGGAGGGAGACACTACAAGATACTTCCACCACCACCACCAGGTGGTCCACACCATTCTTAGGGAGCTGGAGATCAGGGTTGCGGGTAGCTGCATGCTATGGAGGGATATGACCAGACTTCGCAAGAGTTTATTTGAGGTATGATATGGGTCCTTTATCCGCTTTACCCAATATTTTTATACATAGGAATAAGTGTCACGAACCAACCCGGGTTGACCCTGAACCGGTCACCCGAGCCGGCCCGCGACATGGCCCGAGGGGCGTTCCCGATCCCCACGGGCTGGCAACTAGTGCCGGGCATCAACATTTAACAAGTGGGAACGATTTAGCCCAAAATATAATAAACAAAGCAGCAGAAATAAATAGAACAAATGTAAATAAGGAAAAAGGAACCAACAACACAACTAACCTGACCACGACCAAAGCTCCACGTGACCCCGTGGGTCACTCTCCAATAACACAACCGACGTCGCTCAAGGTGAACAACTGAAGTTGGAACCTGCGACAGAACTAAAAACAAGAAAACGCTATAGGCGTGAGTATTAAAACTCAGTAGGTAGGCCCGACTAATTCTATTCCCAATGCACATACCAATAAATAAAGAGTTTATCAATTCCAGGTTTGAACTAAATTATAAAAAAAATATGTTTTCCACACACTTTCATTTCCAAAACAAGTAACAGTCCATTGCCCTTTTTAATTTAGAACAAGTTTAATGTTGAAAGAACAGGTGCGTTGCATTTTCAAAACATTTTGCGAACAATTTAGAAATTCAAGCTTCAGTTGTTCGCCTTGAGCGACGTCGTTTGTGTTATTGGAGAGTGACCCATGAGGTCACGTGGAGCTTTGGTCGTGGTTAGGTTAGTTGCGTTGTTGGTTCCTTTTCCCTTATTTACATTTGTTCTATTTATTTCTGCCGCTTAGTTTATTATATTTTGGGCCAAATCGTTCCCACGTGTACTCTGTGATGCCCTCGCGCTTGTCGCCAGCCCGGGAGGATCGGGAACGCCTCTCGGGCCATGTCGCGGACCGACTCGGGTGACCGGTTCGGGGTCGACCCGGGTTGGTTCGTGACAATAAGTCATTCCTTTATTTCCTTATCCCTTGTGTGAGTGCTGTATATTCCAGTCAAGACTTTACCCCAGCAGCTATGGCTAGAGGTTCCTACAGGGAGCAATTCTTCGATATCACATATTTATCGGTAGTGCGAGATGGATCTCAGTGGAGAGAGTTTCTCATGGAACCACTTGGTCATCAGGATGAAACCTTATGAAATAATATTGGGAATGGACTAATTTTCCATAGTTTCATCTCAATTTTACTATCATCATAGATGAGTTATATGGCATCCTGCATTTTTAATACATAACTTTACATAGTATTTTACAAATAGAGGATATTTTAAAGTTTAGTGTCTTGGAAATAAGGTACATAATACATGAAAACGTAAAAAAATTATTATATAAAACTTTAATATATTAATAAAGGTTAATAATAAGTACATTTATTGCATCTCATAACCTTGGGACATACATCAATGGAAAGGGTGAGTAGAAGACCTAGTAAGGGTAAACAAGGGAAACAATTTACTTGTGATCTTGAAGAATATCAATAAGAACTTAAAGAAATACATAAAGTCAAGAGAAGTTGAAATATAGGAAAATCATAAAAGAACATGAATCATAACTTTGAAATGTGTCTGCAAAATTTAATTGATTCATTCATAAGCATATCACCAAGTTTTATTATCGAGGTGTCATAAAAATTATCAAGGTTATTCACTAAGGTATTGTAAAAAATATCATCTCTAGATATTAAATTATTTAACCAATGCATTGGAGAAATATTAGGTAACACACATAATATGTATTAATTAGCGTGATCCACATATATCTTAATAAAACATATCATAAATAACCAATGTATAATAAAATAAATGAGTTTCATTTCAAAATCATGGTGTTTTAGAAAGTGCTTAAAAATGAAATCCTTTTGTCATTTTAAACCCACAAAACAGGAATGTGGGTTTCATGTATGATAATACAAGAATTAAATAGATAATTTTGAAATAAATGTGAATACCCATGGAGAATATATAGTTTTGGGTATTCACAAAAGAAAATAAAATAATTTCTTGATAAAAGGAGAGAAAATTTGAGATGAAAATCCGGTAGCATAACGGGTATGAAACTTGGTTTTAGAAAACATTAAAAAGAGAGGGGAAAAGGGTCTAAAATTCATAAATTAATCTTAATAAAGTAAAGGGATAGAATAAAATTTATATAAGAACATGTTATGGAAATTTTACAGACATATCACATAAAAAGAGAACTTGAAAGGAAAAGAGAAATTGAGATTTCCCTTACCTTGCAGAGTGACTCCTAAAACTCAAAGATCGGGACCTTGGGGGATTGAGGACACCATTTAAGGACTAATTGGGAGATAATAATATTATATATTCATGGAGAATTATTTTTTAATGAAAGGAAACAATGTAATGGGTGGGTATTTATAGCAAAAATGAGGGAGTTTTTTTATTAATTTTCAAGGACACCAGAGTAGTGGTATTTGAAAATCCATGGGATGAACCATGGTATTAGAAAATTGGGAAACCTATTGATTTAATTTAACAAATAATATTCGATCAAAATTTTAAATTAATTATTACATCATTATGACAAAGCTATGTTTTCATTAAACTTATCGAAAAACTCAAACTGTATTTTTACTATTCATGAAAAACTAAAGTATTTTATAAAATTATCATAAATTCACCATAACCTAATATTATAGTTTTGAATTCAAAAATAAAATCCATTTTATGAAAATTATTTTTTATATATGAGAAATTTAATTTTTAAGTAAAATCATTATTTACTCAAAAAAATATCAATTCTAAAATTATAAATGATTTTATAATGCTTTGAAAAAATAATTTAAGGTCCCCTAAAATTAAATTATAATAATAAGATAAAAAAATATTAATTTATGATTATATTTTATGAAAATTAATTTTCTTTTAAATTATTATATTAATTATAAATTTGTAAATAAAAATTTATGTTTTATAAAAAAATAATACATGACTAATAATTTATAAAACATCTATTTATTTATACTATAATATAATTATATCACATTACCATTTAATATTCCTAAATTATATTTATACTTCCTTAGGCGAGGTTACTATTCCATTGGTCATATTATTATTCATAAGGGTAACATTACTGTTCCAAAGGGTCAAGTTTCTATTTACCAAAAAATTAAGTTGATCCTATCAGACTCTAAATATATTACTGTTTGCAACCGTGAATGTCTATTTTTTGAAAATAATTTTATAGAATAAATTATTTAAAGTATAATAATTATTTAAATGAAAATACAATATTTTTCACTTTTGATCAAAAATATGAAACTTCTTAGAAAAATACTAAAAATTCACCCTATATTATTTTTGGCATTTGAAATTCAAAAATTATGTTTATTTTAACATAATAATTCTCTAAGTATGAGAAATATCTAAAAAGTAAAATTTGTACCTATAAAATCAATTTATCAAATTTGTCTCAATTAAATACATATTTTATTAAGAAAAACTATTCTTAAAACAGAAATGATGAAATAAAAATTTTCTTAAAACAAGGAGATTACAATTTAAGTGACTAAGGAATTAACACCTAACCCCTTATAACACCCGTATACAACTTAAGGGTAAGATGTGCGATGATGATAAAATTTTGGGGTGACTCAAATAATATCTCCCAAGTGGTAATATCCAATTAATTGAACTTCTCCCATGGCTGATTTCGTTCAAGCTTAAAATATTGAATCTTAGCTTGGGATTGGTCTAGAGCGAAGATCAATAATGCTACCTCCTTCCCAAGCTTCGACAAATGGGCTTCATATGACATGATTCTACTAGATGAGGCCATCAAATTTTCTTTCTATATTAATTAACCATTATGAAATTTATTTTTAAATAATAATCATAACATTAATAGTATAGTTTCCAACGATCATATTGACTAACATTCATAATTGACCAATAGTCGTATAACGGTCGAAACCCGATGGTCACATTAAAATATACTTACTTCATTATTAAAGGTAAAAGTTTTTGTTGATTATAAAAAAAATAACACAAATTTTCCAAAAAAATATGATTTAAAAATTTAGGGTCATTACATTCATCCCCTTAAGAAATTTCATCCTCTAAATTTCAACTTGTTCCCTCGGTTGAGAAAAGGTTTGGGTACTTTTTCCTCATTGTATCCTCTGGTTCCCACGTCGCTTATTCATATATGTGGTTCCTCCATAACACTTTGATGAGGTGGGTAGTCTTTTTTGCATAGTACCTTGTTCCTATGTCTAAGATCTCCACTGGATGCTCCTCAAAAGAGAGATCGTGTTCCAGTTGTACCATCTATGGATTCAGTACATGTGAAGGGTTAGGTATGTACTTCCTTAAGAGTGATACATGGAAAACATCATGAACTTGAGATATATTTGGTGGAAGTTCTAGTCGATAGGTAATTAATCTTATGTGATCAAGGATTTCATAGGGGCCAATGTACCTGGGTCTAAGCTTCCATTTCTTCCCAAATCACACGACTCTCTTCCATGGTGAAATTCGATGGAAGAATTTGTCACAAAAATCAAACTCCAAGTCCCTTCGATGTTTGTCAACATATCTCCTTTTCTAACTTTGAGTATCCTTAATGTGTTGTTATATGGAATGAATCTTTTCTATCATCTCTTGAGCAAGATCAGACCCAAGAAGCTTTCTCTCACCAGCTTCATCCCAACAAGTATGAGTTATACATTGCTTACTATATAGAGCTTCATAGGGAGACATTTGAATACTCGAATGGAAGATTTTTTTGTCCAAGAACTCAAATAATGGGATATGTTGATCCCATACACCTTTAAATTCCATTGAGCATGTTCATTGCATGTCCTTGAGTGTATGAATAGTCCTTTCAGATTGGACATTAGTTTGGGGATGATAAGCCGTACTGAAATTCAATTTGGTACTCATAGAATGTTTAAGACTTATCTAGAATTTTTATGCGAACATTGGATCATGATCATATATGATAGAATATGGTAATCCATGAAACCTTACCTATCATGACCCGTCCCAGTGGGGCCTACGCTATGACTCCCCAAGCCTACCTCTAATAGGGCAAGAGATGGTGACTAGAACTGAGTATGTATATCACTAACATAGGATGCATTGCCTAAGTACCTACACACACACACACATATCCAATCCCACAAATGATGAAATGTAAAAAAACCACTAAGGAAAAAAATTCATGCATACAACTAAACCCAACCAACACAATACAACATAATGTAAAGTGCAGAAAAGTAACTAGGATAGAATACAATCCCACTAAAAGAAAGAGTCTGCAAACTATAAAGTCCAACCTGTAACAAGAAAGGTATTGGGACTACTGCTCAATGATGAAGAAACACCTCGACCTATAAGGAAGATCACAAAGCTCGGTTTGGTCTTGGTCTACCCTGGAATCCATCAAAAGGCTGCTCATCTACACAAGACATGACACGTGTGGAAAAATCCCATGTAGGGGTGAGTATAACAATATTCAGTAGGAGACCATAAAAAATATAAAGCAATACACAAAGTAAAGGTACAGTCAGCTCTACATAGTATATGTCTGTAGAAGATATAACAAGAGAAACATCTAAATATACTTAAAACCCACACCCATAGTCTAGAGGTAAGTCACAATGACCTGCATACCCATGCTAGGGATTTAGTTCAAAGATTCCACGAAGTGCTCACCTGGGAGAACTCACTCCACAAGTCTGATAGCTCTGATGATGTCTGTCTGAGAAGTACTTTTTATCGGGAAAAGTCACAAGAGTGATAGATGCATAGATAGATCTTAAGAGAGAACAGATACAATCATTCTAGGAGAACTCACTCCTGAGTGCAGAAAGATCATGATACATGGATGAGGATCACTGCCAGGGCCTTGGAATATACCACAACTCATCCAGATTCACCTTCTAAGTATAGGATCGACATCCTATAGGATTGGTCATGCCAATAACCTAACTATACTTAGGGTACAATAAAGGATAGAGGATATCACTTCGGGACTCTTGTGGGGAATCCTACTCTATTTAGAAAGTCTTGCTGAAGGTCTCGTACTTTTGTGGATAGGAAAAGATACATCTGACCTTCAGGGGAAAGAGAAAAGAGGCACTAACCCAAAAAAAACTTTTCCAAGGTATGATGTACAAGGAGATCAATCCATGTAGAAGGGAGTACATGGTGTGTATAAGGGTTACACGCCATGTCCCTTGACTCTAGGTACTACCCATGTGCAACAGACAGAGTCAAAAGAACATGTTTTGTAGAAAGTGCATACACGATTTTTAGTAAGGTCCATACACCATGTCCGATTATCTAGGGTCTTCTCTGTGTATGCTGGCCATGTGCCCGTACACGACTTTAACTCGTGTCTGCCAACCAGTGTATCGGTACATGGGGCAACCAGTGTAACCAGCCTGGTATGGCTGTGTAGGAGAGTACATGTCATGTAATCCACCCTATTTCCATGTATCATCTGAGATGCATGTCGAGTCCCATGTAAGTACCCAAATTCCATGTCATCACTTTCTAAAACGTGGAACCCTAGCCACCACTGAGTTAGCCCCACACACTATGTTCTTCGGAGAACATGCCGTGTTTTGTGAAATTTTCCAGAATCATGGTTCTTCACCAATGCACCTCAGGTAGTCATATGATTCTCGATCCAGCTGTTCATTTTCCTTGAAATCAAAGATCCGGGGTCATCCCATCATAGCAATGCTGATTTGGTAAGTTTCAGGGGTATAATCAGCTCTGAAAACTCATTTCAATCATCCGTACGGAGAACAGTTGAAGAAAATGTCTTCTGAACTGTGTCAATTCATCTTCCACCATCATCATCGCACCTCTACTAGGTCATTATGATGTCAGATATTTGATTTTGGATTGTTTCATTTCGAGATGGATGTGCAACGATCCATTGTTCATAACCCTGCGAAGAACCTAAAGAACGTGCAGAGTTAAAGGGGGAGGAAAAGACCATATAAAAAATATAGTAATGATCCCTAGCCATTGTTCGTTATGGCCTTGACCCACCCCCATTATAAGGATCAATAAAAACAAATTAAACATAATCAAATCCCCCAAATCAAAACCCGCAATATAATTCCTACGACAAGAATGAGCAATCTGTGGGTCAACCTGTTCATGGGTTGATCCACATTTGTTGTTAAATAAAATAATGGGGAAAAGAAGGAAATTGAAACAAAAAAACCTACCTTGATCTTCGATGAAGGGTGGATTTTTCTACTATCATCGGTGAGATCCGATCTTTCTGTGCAATGATCCACGCGTTGTCGTTCATTGTCGTTCGTTGAGAGTTATCCAAGGGTGGTTCCTCTCCAAATCACCAAAGCATCAAAGGGAGTTTTTCAGGGTTATGAGCCTAACCTTGGGATCCTAGTTATTTAAAACCATAAAATTACTTACCGCATCATTAAAACATTTAAAATAAAATAAATTATTATCTTATTTTATTTCCTTTAAAACATCCAAAAATTAACTTTTGCAGCTGACCCGCGCCAGTTGATGTTAGGCCCCGCCTAAGGTAAAGTCGCTTCTCTGAACGCAATGGTGCCATCATATTTCTGATTCGGAAACTCATTTAAAAGTTATTCCACTTTTTTAGGAAAACCACTCACGCACGCTATTTAAAAGTTTAATTTATTTCAAACATTTATTTTGGTTTCCCCGAGCCTCAAAATCACACGCCGTCACAAAGAATGGTCTAAAAATAATTCAATATAATATTTAAAAATAATACACATAAAATCCAAGACATTAAATTCTTCCCACCTTAGGGATTTATGTCCCCAAAAAGCTAAAACAAAAGTCTACTCAAATAGATGAGGGTACTACACACAAATCTGAGCCTCCTACTCCCACATGCTCTTCTGAAAATTCCCATGCTCCCACCATACACACACCAAGGGGATCCATCAACCATAAAGGATCCTCTCATGCTGATCCTTAATCTCCACTAGGTACTCATCAAAGTTCGCTCCATCCTCGGTTCCCAGTTCGCCCCAGTCGATGACATGCGAAAGATCATGCATGTACCTCCTCAGCTGTGACACGTGGAGAACATCATGTACCCAATGTAACTATGGTGGTATATCTAGGTGGTACATCACCTCACCAACCCTACGCAGTATCTGGAAAGATCCGATGAACCTCAGATACAAGTTTCTTCCCCAAGAAAATATCCACAACCCTCGTTGAGGTGAAGCCTGAAGGATGACATGGTCTCCTTCCTCGAACTCCAGAGGTCTCCGCCGTTTGTCAGCATAAGATTTCCACTAGCTCTGTGCATCCATCATCTGCTTATGGATAATATGAACCTTCTCATTAGTATCTCACACCATTTCTGGAATCATGAGTGCTGAATCTCCAGGGTTAGTCCAATAGATTGGTGACCGGAAGGGTCACCCGTATAAAGCCTCGAATGGTGTCATAACGATGGTGGAGTGGTAACTGTTGTTGTATAATAACTCCACCAGTGGTAGTTGGTCCTCCTAAACATGACCAAAGTCTAGGATACAAGCCTTCAAATATCCTCTAGGACCTGAATGGTCATCTCCTTTTGTCCATCTATATGGGGATGAAATGATGTGCTCAAGCGTAACTGAGTCCCAAACACCCCCTGCAATCCCCTCCACAATTGGGATGTGAAGCATGCATCACAATTAGAAACTATCATTGATGTGACTCCATGAAGCCGAACTATCTCCTATATATAGAGGCATCCCAATATCTCTACTGAAATATACTCCCTGATAGTTAGGAAGTGGACTGACTTGGTGAGTTGGTCAATGATCACCCAGATAGAATCATGTCCCCTAGACATTCGTGGTAAACCAATCATCAATTACATCAATATTCCATCCCACTTCCACTCCAAAACCTATAGAGGGTGATTTAATCCCTCTATAACCTAGTGATCATCCTTCACCTGTTGGAATATAAGGCATCGAGAAATGAAATCCTCCATTTCCTTCTTCATTCTTGTCCACCAAAACTAACATCAAAGGTCCCGGTACATTTTTTCCACTCCAAGATGTATTTCCAAGGGGGATGTATGAAAATACCTCAGAAAATTCTCATAAAATGCCACTAGTACAACTGTGTGTCCTTTGAAAAGGATAAAGTGCTCCCCACCCTGTGAAAATCCATCAAGAACTTGTCCTATGGATAACTGATCATGTAAAGATTCATAGTCGACATCCTCTAGCTGTGCCTCCCTGACTAGCTGTAAGAGTGGAGAGGTGATAAACATTGAATGAAGTAAAGATACATCATCTCCATCCATGAAGAATATCTGTAGCGAGGCCAACTTCTATGATGCCTCACTCAGCAGCTATGAAATCGATCTTCGACTGAGAGCATTATCCACAACGTTCCCCTTAACAAGAGTATAGAAGATCTCGAAGTCATAATCCTGGAGGAACTCCACCCATAACCTCTACCTCAAATTCAGATCCTTCTACTAGATGATGTAATTTAGGATCTTGTGGTTAGAATAAACGATAAACCGCTCTCCCATCAGGTAGTGTCAACACATCTTCAACACAAATACTACTACTGCCCACTCAAGATCATGGGTTTCATAGTTCTGCTCATGAAAACTCATTTGGCACAAACCATAAGTAATCATTTCCTATATCTAAATCAAAACACATCCAAGGCCAGTCCCTAGTGCATCATAGAAAACTACGTACTCGACACCCTCCTCTGAAAATCTTAAGATCGGGGCACTCGTCAAACTCTACTTGAACTTCTGGAAATCCTGCTGGGACTTCTCTATCCATACGAAAGGCTATCCCTTTTAGGTCAAAGCTGTCATCAGTGATGATATCCAGGAGAAATTAGGAATGAAACTTTGGTAATATCCTGCTATACCAAGGAAGCTATGCACCTCTGTCATGATCCTAGGTGGCTCCCATGATTACAACACCTCGACCTTGGCTGGGTCCACCACTACTCCATCTTTTAAGATAACATGTCCCAAAAAGTGGACCTCCTGAATATAGAACTAGCACTTCGAGAGCTTCCCATAAATATGATGATCTTAGAGTATTCCCAGGACCATACACAAGTTTCTTACGTGCTCCTCCTCTGACACCGAGTATACAATAATGTCATCGATGAAGACTACTAGGAACTGGTCTAAGTATGACCATAAGATCTGGTTCCTGAGTCCCATGAACACTATGAGGTCATTAATCATGCCGAAGGGAATCACCAAGTACTCATAATGACCATAGAAGCATCTGAAAGCTGTATTTGGTATATCCTCATCTCGTACTCATAATTGGTTGTAACCCAATCGAAGGTTAAACTTTGAGAACCATCGTGACCCTATCAGCTAATCAAGGTCATTGATCCTTGGAAGTGGATACTTATTCTTCACTATTACCTGATTCGAGCTTCGATAATCCATGCAAAAACTCAAAATCCCATCTTTCGTCTTGGAAAACCAAATTGAGGCCACCCATGGTGAAACATTGGGTCTTGCAAAGCCCTTCCTCTACAAATCCTCCAACTGTACCCTCGGCTCCCAAAGCTCTGTGGGAGCCATCTGATATGCCAGTGAGGATGTTAGTGCCATATTGGGGTGAAATTCAATACAGAAGACAATCTATCGATGGGGAGGTAGTCCTGGAATATGTTTTGGAAAGACGTCCTCATACTCTGCCACTACTACTGGGAATTGAAAGATCATAACATCCGCTGCTCTGAGGGTAAGGCTAGCCAACACATGAGTGATTGGATGCATCATATTGTGCATGAGCCCCTCTTATGCAACATTGGTATCCTTTTCTCTAAAAAAGTAAAATCTCGTTCCATCACTATAGACACATCACACCCTTCACCTAAAGTAGTCAATCTGGGCATGGATCAAAGATAATCAATCCATATTGAGAATGACATCATAAGGCCTCGACGCTGCCACCAAGTGGTTCCAACCAAAACTCCTGCCTCTAAGGGTAATCTCACACTATCTGCTAAGATTTGGGATCATCGAGTCCCCTATAGGTGTATCCAAGTGTAAGGGTTGAGTCAACAGCTCTAACAGAATCTCATGGTTTTGCACAAGACATGTGCTAAGGAAATAATGACTAGCACCTCTGTCTATAAGTATGACAACTAAGGTAGAGAAGACATAGATTGTACCTCAGATCATCCCTAGAGTCCATGGGTCATACACCTTGACAACATGTAGCTACCTGGCCCCTTCCCACCAGCTCCTTGAGCCTGGTGCGGACCCCATAGGGGTGGTGGTAAAATTATATCAAAGCATCTTCCACCTCCTACAACTCTCCCTACTCCTCTACCACGTCTGCCACTTGACGGGTCTGCTTGCTCCACTCTCTGCCTCTACCTTGGTGGTCCATAAACCTCCTCCTTGTCAGTATCCCAATGGGTTTGACAGTCCCTAGCGCGATTTCCTTTACCGTTTCATGAGTAGAATCGCATCTCCCTAGGCTAACTGGATCCAGTGTGAGAGCCCTGGACTATAGATCCCCTGTCCTGGGTCCTCTTGTGATGCCTCCCACATCCCAATATCTATGCCTGATGTTGGCTTCCTACTGCTGAGGTCTCTGCACCTGTCTACCTACTGCTGATTGCCACAAACTATCTCTACTTAGCTAAGAAGTTCTCAACCACCAAAGCTCACTTGAGCACTCTAGCATAAGTTGGAATACATGACACTAGATCGGATGTACCATCATAAACCTCACTCGATGGTATGATATCTAAAGTAACAATCCCTGACCATATCCATCGAGTACCTGGTGAGGTTGATAAACATTGATGAATAGTCAACCACCATCAAACTACCCTACTGGAGCTGAAGAATCTCCTAGATATGCACTTCTCTCAGCATAACTGGAGATAACTCCTCCCTAAATAGTCTCTCGAACTTTGTCCACCAAATATCTGTCTCATCATGAATTTTCATGGTCAAAATACACCATCATCCTGCTGAATCTCGAAGAAGACTCTCCCCTAGGATCACTATATGATTCACTGGCATCATCACTAGATATAAAACTCCGGTCACTACCACAAGCCAGTCCTCAGCCGCCTGAGGGCCAGGCTTGCCTTAAAACCAGAGGGGTATCTGTCTCTGAAACTCATTGAGCGTGCTCAACTTGAACTCCTTGTCTGCTGGCATTTTAGGCACCACGTTCTACTCCACTGGTGGCGGTATAGATGGTACACCACCTAGAGGTAATGCTTAGGGAATTGATCCTTTAATCAAAGCCTCATCACTGAGGGAGTCATTCTCTTGATTGAGTTGTTGAATCCTAGTTGGTATGCATAGGCATCCTATAAGGAAACAAGATGTACCACATTCAAAGAGTATATCTGGATAGCTGACACAAAAGGACATGGAACCCATAACCCATTACTATATGATGTATATACCTTTATTTTGTTTCCCTGAAACTAGTATTCTCATGTACTGAGTCAAAAATAAGGTTATCAGAGTCCTAGTGTATGGATATATCATCCACTCACACCAACACTAGAGTCCCTAGCCTAAAATCTGAACTTGAGACACTTAACATTGCTTCCCCAAATCAATCTCATAGACACTTGGTCCTAAGGTAGAACCGACCACCTAGGAAACCACTCTGTCAAGACCTGTCCCAGTGGGGCTCACACTGCAACTCCCCAATACCTCCTCCAATAGGCCAAGGGGTGGTGACTAGCACCGAGTAGGCATATCACTAACATGGGAGGCATTTCCAAAGTACCTACACACACACACACATATCTCCAAGACCAAAAATACTAAAATGTAAAAAAACCACTAAGGAACAAAATGAATTCATACAAATAAACCCAACCAATAGAGTAAAAAAAAATTAAAGTATGAAAAAGTAACTGGGCCAGAATACAAGCCCACTAAAAGAAAGATTTTTCAAACTACAAAGTGAAACCTATAACAATAAAGGTACAGGGACTGCTAATGGACACCAAAGTAACACCTAAACCGGTAAGGAAGCTCACAAATCTCATTCCAGTCTTGGTCCACCCTAGACTCTATCAAAAGGCTGCTCATCTACACAAGACATGACTCATGCGGGAAAATCACGTGCAAGGGTGAGTATAACAATACTCAATAGGAGAACCAAAAAACCACAAAGCAATACACAAATTAAAGGTATAGTTATCTCCACATAGTATATGTCTAAAGAACATATAACAATAGAAACATCCAGATATACTCAGAACCTAGACCTGTAGTTTAGTGGTAAGTCACAATGACCTGCATACCCATGCTAGGGATTTAGTTCGAAGATTACATGAAGTGATCAATTGATAGAACTCACTCCATGAGTCTGATAGCTCTGATAATGTTTTTCCAAGAAGTAATATTTGTCAGGAAAAGACTCGAGAGGGATAAATTCACAGATAGATATAAAGAGAGAAAAAATACACTCATTTCGGGAGAAATCACTCCTGAGTGGGTAAAGATCACAATACACAAACGAGAATCACTACAAGGGCCTTGGTGTATACCACAACTCATTCAAATTCACCTTTTAAGTAGAAGATAAATGTATGGTAGGATTGGTCACCATGATAACCTAACTATACATAGGGTAAAATAAAGGATAGAGGATCTCACTCTGTGCCTCTCAGGGGGACTCATACTCTATCTAGAACGTTTTGCTGAAGGGGTCGTACTCCTGTGGACAGGAAACGATACCACTGACCTTCAAGGGAATGAGAAAAGAGCCACTAATCGAAAAGAAACATGTCCAAGGTATGGTTTACAAGGACATAAAGACATTTATAAGGGAGTACATGGTGTGTAGAAGGGTCACACATCGTGTCCCTTGAATCTAGGTATTGCCCGTGTGCAACAGACCGAGTCAAAATAACATGTCGTGTAAAAAGTGCATACACGACATGTAGTAAGGTTCACACACCATGTACAATTATCTGGGGTCCAATCTGTGTATGATGGCCATGTGCTCGTACACAGTGTCAACCTGTGTCTATCAACCCATGTACTGGTATACAGGGTAACCCGCGTAACCAGCTTGGTTTGGCTATGTGGTGGAGTACATGCCGTGTACTCCACCTTGTGTCCATGTATCGTTTGAGATACATGTTGAGTCCCATGTAAGGACTCACACACCATGTTGAATGGGTCACACTCCGTGTCATTGTTTTCTGTAATACAGAACCCTATCCACCACTGAGTTGGCCCCACACATTGAGTTCTTCGGAGAACACACCATGTTTTTCCCGATTTTCCAAAATTGTGGTTCTTCACTAGAACGCCTAAAGTGGTCCTCTGATTCTTGATCCAACCATTACTTTTCCTTGAAATTAAATATCTAGGGTTTTCCCATCATAACAATGAGGATTAGGTAAGCTTTGGGTGTCCAATCGGCTCTGGAAACTCGTTTTGATCATCTGTGAGAAGAATGGTTGAAGAATGATTTCTTCCAGAAAATGTCAATTCGTCAAACTCCATCATCATTGCACCTCTACTAGACCATCACGATGTCAGATCTATGATTTAGGATCATTTCATTGCGATACATATGCACAATGATCCATTGTTCATAACCCCACAAAGAACACGAAGAACATACAGGGTTAAAGGGGGAGGAAAAGATAATATAACAAACATAGGAATGATCCTCATCCATTTTTTGTTACGAACTTGACCTGATTCCATTAAAATGATCAATCAAAACAAATCAAACATAATTAAATCCCCCAAATCAAAACCTGCAATATAATTCCTCCCACAAGAACGAGCGATCCATGGGACAACCTGTTCGTGGGTTGATCCACATTCATCATTAAATCAAAGAATAGGTAAAAGAAGGAAATTGAAATAATAACTCCAACCTCAATTATCGAAAAAGGGTGTATTTTTTGCTGTCATTGGTGAGATCTGATCTTGTTGCGCAATGATCCACATGTTGTCGTTCGTCACTGTTTGTCGAGAGTTATCTAAGGGCGGCTCCTCTCCAAAAATACATATCATCCAAGGGAGGTTTACAGGGTTATGATCCTAACCCTAGGCTATTGGTTATTTGAAACCATAAAACACGTCACTATGTCATTAAAATGTTTAAAATAAAATAAATTATTAATTTATTTTATTTCCTTTAAAACATCCAAAAATTAACTTTTGCAGCCGACCCACGCTAGTCGATTTTAGTCCTTGCCTAAGGTAAATTCACTGCTCTGAATGCAATGGTGCCCTCAAATTTATGATCCAAGAACCCATTTAAAAGTTTTTCCACTATTTCAGGAAAACAACTCCTATTCACTATTTAAAAGTTTAATTTATTTCAAACATTTATTCCAAGCACCCCGACCCTTGGAATCACACACTGTCATGAAGCCTGGTCTCGAAATAATTCCATATAATATTTAAAAATTACACATAGAAAATATGATACATTACATCAATACTTCCTTCACGTATATCTTGGAAAGTTGGTCAAGAGATAAGTCTTCACAGATAGCTATAAAATGGGATGCCTTGGTCAGATAGTCCATTATAACCCATATCACATTATGTTCTTTGGATGTTTTTGGGAGACCATTGAAAAAAATCATAGTGATATTGTCCCACTTCCATGATGGTATGGGTAGTGGTTGTAATACCCCTTTAGGAAGTTGTCACTTTGCCTTCACTTGTTGACACGCCTGACACCTTAGAGTGTAGTCGGCTATCTCCCTTTTCATGTTATCCCACCAATAATGATCATGAAGGTCTCTATACATTTTCGTACTTCTAGGATGTATATAGAATATATAGTTATGAGATTCATCCATCAACTCCTTATTTATTTCCATAATAGATGGAACACATATCCTTGTATGAAATTTCAATACAACTTCTTTATTAATATTGAAATCAGGAAACTTCCCATTCTTCACAGCCACTATCGTATTCTGTAACAAAGGATCTTCTCTTTGAGATTTATTGATCTTATCTAGTAATGATAGTTGAGAAATAATATCATATAGGGTTGATGACATCCCTTCCCTTATAATTCCCATGTATAGTATTACTAGGTCTTTGATCAAAGGATATCCTTGAATCTTCATCATTTCTAGCACAATAGGGTCTTTCCTACTTAATGAATTAGTTACTTTGTTTGCTTTTGTAGGATTATAATGAATTAAACAATCATAGTCTTTAAGAAGTTCCAACCATCTCCTCTGTCTCATGTTCAATTCCTTTTTCTTGAAAATATACTTCAAACTTTGATGGTATGTGTATATATCAAATTTATCCCCATAAAGATAGTGCCTCTATATCTTCAGATAAAAAAAAATACAGCTAACCCCAGATCATGTGTAGTATAATTCTTCTCACGAGTCTTTAACTTTTGAGATGCATAAGAAATCACCTTGTCATTTTACACAAGTATTCACCCAATACCTTTCAGATATGCATCACTAAAAACAACTAATCCTTATCTGATAGAGGGTAGAGTTAACATGGGTGAAATAAACAATCTATTCTTTAGATCTTGGAAACTTTCCTCACACTCCTTTTTCAAGATAAACTTTACCCATTTTTGAGTTAACTTGGTTAGTGTATTAGAAAGTCATGAAAAGTTTTTCACAAAACTCCTATAATATCCTGCTAAACCAAGGAAAATATGAATGTCAATTACTGTTGTAGGATGAGGACACTCCTCTACAACCTTTTTATTTGGAGGTTAATTAAGACTCCTTAACTGGTTACAATGTTCCCTAAGAAAGAAACTTAGTGTAACCAAAACTCACACTTGCTGATACTTCCAAATAACCTCTCATTCCTCAGAGTTTTTAGTTTCAACCTTAGATAATCATCATGCTCCTCATGACTTTTGGAATATATCATAATATCATCAATAAAAACTACCACAAAGTTATAAAGGTATCCCTTAAAGGTTCTATTAATCAAATATATAAAAATAACAGCAGTATTAGTCAATATTAAGGGCATAACAACAAACTCATAATTACTATATCTTGATTGGAAGGTGGTCTTTGTAATATCTTCTTTCTTAACCCTCAATTTATGATAACTAGATCGAAGACCAATCTTAAGGAATAATTGATCCCCATGAAGCTGGTCAAATAAATCATCAATTTTTGGAAGAGGTTACTTGTTCTTCACTATGATCCTGTTAAGTTTTCTGAAATCAATGCATAAACACATTGACCCATCCTTCTTCATAAAGAGAACAGGTTCTCCCCAAGGAAACACACTTGGCCAGATAAACCCCTTCTCTAAAAGATCTTATAGTTGTTTTTTTAATTCCTCCAGCTCCACATTTTCCATTCTATATGAAGTTTTTGATATCACCTTGGAACCAAGAAGTGGTTCAATGGAGAACTCTACCTCTCTTTTTAGGGGAGGTCCAAGCCACTCTTCAAGAAACACATCAACATATTCTTGAATTATGGTAGCTTTTTCTATTCTTATAACTTCATCCCCTTCTTCATCTTCACTAATCAAATCCATAAAGAAAGATATGGGTGTTTCTTCTAGACAAAGCTCATGTCAAGATATATCTACTTTGAAGATAACTACTGGGTGTCCACTCAAGACTATTGATATTTACTTACTTATTTATTTGATCTTAGAATTATACTTTGAGAGCTAGTACATCCCTAGTATAGTGTCGAATTCCAGCATGGGCATGACTACTAGATTTGCAATAAGATTGTGATCACCAAAGTAAATACTAGAGTTTCTATACACTAATGATGCTTGGATAATCACACTAGGATTATTGAATGATAACTATACTTATATCAGTTCAGGAATTGATTCTATATTATTTAAAAACTTGAAGGAAATAAAGGGATGCATAGAACCAGAATCAAACAAAGTAATTTCTAGCTTTGATAGAATAACAAGAGTACCTTCCACCACATCATTTGGAGATTAAACTTCAGCTTTCGTGATAGAAAAATCATAAAATTGCTCGGTTTTACTATTATGAGGTTGATGGTGATTCCACTCCACTACCCTCATATTTGGAAAGTGATTGGAAAATTTCTCAAGCTATCTAAATTTGAAGCATTAGACTTTAACTTGGACCTGGACCATATTACCTTAGTCGTTTGTGTTGGGATGTTGAGGATTCACCTCAGTATAATAATTTCTAGAAATATGGTCATCTCTTCCACACTTATAAAACTTCCATCTCCTAAGTAGGTAGTTACCTGAATGCTTCTTCCCACATTTATTGCATGTGGAAAGTTGAACTTTATTTCCTCCTATTCCTCGATCAAAGTTCCACCCCAAGTTTGGCTCCAAAGATCTCTTCTTTTCATTTGATCTATGGGACCATTGTGTCTCTCCAACCTCTATTTAAAATTTCATAGCAATCCTCATGATATCCTCATAGTTTTCATAGTCTTGGTTGGAAATATTCTTCCATAGATGAGGTATTAGTCCACCAAAGAATCTATAAACCTTCCCATTAGGATCCATGAAAAAACTAGAATTATAAATGGAAAGTCTTATGAAGTTTATCTCATAGATTCCAAGAGATTCATTCTCCTTATTCTTCAGTTTCAGGAGTTAATTCTCCATTTTTATTCTCATCTAATGAGGGAAATAATTATTAAATATGATTCCCCTAAACTCTTCCCATTCCATATCTTCAATATCCCCTCTTAGCCTCATGTTTTTAATCAGTGCCCACCGCTGATCAGATTCTCCCTCTAAATGGTACACAACCAGAGTTAATTTATCTTATTTTGAACAATTAAGTACATAAAATTTATTTTCTATAGAGATTATCCAATGTTCCGTAATCAATGGGTTAGTAGATACACTGAACTTTGGTGGTCATTGACACATAAAGGACTCAACGGAAAGTTTTTCCCTTCATGGTTAAACTGGTCTCTTAGCTTAATTCAAGTTATTGACCATAACTTGAGTTATTTTATTTATAATTCCCTTGAAGGTTTCTATTCCAGACTCCATCGGAGGTCCGTCAGTGGATGGTCCATTTTGTTCACCATTTACATGGTTCATCCAATTTCTCACCATTTTTTAAAAGAAGAGAAACTTAGTGAGAAACATATTTCATTTAATAATCTTATAACTATAAAAGAATTTTATGTCTTAAAACGTCATTCTTATATTTTTTATTCATAAAAAACAATTACATTTTCTATAAATCCTTCATAGTATTTCATAAAAATATTGTGATTAACCAAACATATCTCCCAGGAGTGTCAAACTAAGAGTACAATAAGGCCCATTTTCATGCACCAGTTCTCGTTCGAGTCTAGATCAAAGTGGTGTTTTTAGTTTTTAACCCTAGATACATCTATGCCAGATCCACATCCACTTGTCTGTATCTAGATAGACTGAAAATTAAATTTTTATTATGAAAATAATTTTAAGTGAAAAATTGATAAACTCGAAATTCAACCACATGACAAAATAACAGATCCAATAAAATATAGTTTGAGCCTACCAGATTTAGACTCCCTAAATAACTTCCAAGAAATGTTTTTAACCTGGGTGTCTAGTTCATCCAATATGAGATATTAGAAATGGAACCCCATCTTTTCCCAACACTAAATGTACTCTTCAAGGTTTATCTTCCCATTGTTTAATTCCTCAACAAGAATTGGGTCTTTCTTGTCGATCCAAGCATACTGCTCCTCATCGAGGGTCACCCTCAAAGACCTCCACATCATTTTGGAGACTTCTTATTATGTAGAATTAAGTAACAACACATGTTCACCAAATTATTCTTCTGAGCTCAGAATAATATCCAAATATCGATCAATCACATCACCTAGTTTCTGCTATTGACAAGTATCCTTGGGGGCCTACTTGTCTTTCATCTTCTTTGTAGATCATGTCTCCATTGAAGGTGGAAAATGGGAGTAGTCTTTTCTCTCTTTTCATATGCCTCTATGGATTCTACTTATCCTCATCCATGGGAGATTACCATCCTCAACTAAATCCTTTACAAAATTTAATTGATTCATTCATAATTATATCACTAAGTTTTATCACTGAGTTGTCATAAAAATTACCAAGATTATTCACCAAGGTATCGTAAAACTTGTGATCTTTAGAGATTAAATTCTTTACCCAATGAATTGGAGCACTATCAGGGTGAACCTTTAATATGTATTAATTAATTTTATACACATATATCTTAAAAAAAATCTCATAAACAACCCACATTGAATAAAATAAATGGGTTCCATTTCAAAATCATGGTGTTTTAGAAAGTACTTAAAACAAGATCCTTTTGTCATTTTAAACCCACAAAAAACGAATGAGGGTTTCACGTATTCTAATAACAGAATTAAATTGATATTTTTTACATATATGTGAATAATCCTTGATAATATAGAGGTTTTGGTATTAAAAAAATAAAATAAAATAATTTCTTGATAAAAAGAGAGAAATTTTGAGATGAAAATATAGAAGCATAACGGGTATGAAACATTGTTTTAGAAAACATTAAAAATAGAGGGTAAAAGGGTATTACATTAATAAATGACTCTTAATATTTTAAAGGTATAGAACAAAATTTACATAAGAAAATGATATGGAAATTTGATATACATATCACATAAAAATAGAACTTGAAAGGAAAAGAGAAGTTGAGATTTCCATTTCCTTGAAGAGTGACTCCTAAAACTTGAAGATCGGGACCTTGGGGGATTTAGGACACATTTTAAGGACTCCTTTGGAGGTAATAATATCATATATTCATGTATAATTATTTTTGTAATGAAATTAAATGAAGTAATGGGTGGGTATTTATAGCAGAATTGAGGGGTTTTTCTTATTAATTTTTGTGGAAACCTTAGTAGTGGTATTTGAAAAACCATGAGCTTTCCCATGGTATTGGACACTTGGGACACATATTGAGTTAATTTAACACATAATATCCAACAATTATTTTAAATTAATTATTACATCATTATGAAAAAGCTATGATGTCATTAAACTTACCAAAAAACTCAAATTGTATTTTTATTATTCATAAAATACTAAAGTATTTTATAAAATTATCATATATTCACCCTAACCAAATATATATGTTCTGAACTCAAAAATGAAATCAATTGTATAAAAATTATTTTAAAATATGATAAATTTAAATTTTAAGTAAAATCATTATTTACTCGAAAAATACCAATTCTAAAATTATAACTGATTTTATAACACTTTGAAAAAATAACTTAAGGTCCCATAAAATTAACATATAATCATAAGAAAAAATATTAATTTATGATTATATTTTATGAAAAATAATTTTCTTTTAAATCATTATATTATTTATAAATTTGTAAATAAACATTTATGTTTTATAAAAAAACTAATACTTAACTAAGAATTTCTGAAACATCTATTTATTTATAGTATGATATAATTATATCACATTACCATTTAATATGCCTAAATTATATTTATACTTTCTTAGGTAAGGTTACTGTTCCATTGTTCATATTTCTATTCATAAGGTTAACATTACTATTCCAAAGGGTAAAGTTAGTATTCACCATAAAAAATTAATTTGATCCTATTAGACTCTAAATATCTTACTGATCACAACTGTGTATACCCATTTTTCAAAAATAATTTCAAATAATCAATTATTTAATGTATAATAATTATTTAAATGAAAAATTTAATATTTTTCACTATTCATAAAAAATATGAAACTTCTTATAAAAATACTAAAAATTCACCCTAGATTAATTTTGAAATTTTAAATTCAAAAACGATGTTTATTTTAACATAATAATTATCTAAGTTGAGAAATCTCTAAAAATTAAAATTTTAACCTTTAAAATTAATTTATCATATTTGTCTCAATAAAATATATATTTTATTAATCAAAACCATTCTTAAAATGAAAATGATGAAATAAATTTTTTATTAAAACAAAGGGATTAAAATTTAAATGACTAAGGCCTTAACACATAACCCCTTATAACACCCACATACGACCTAAGGGTAAGGTGTGAAATGGAGATAAACTCTTGGGGTGCATTGGATAACATCACCTGAGTGGTACACTAACGTGAAATTCTCCCATAGGAAATTTCGTTTAAGCTTAACATGTTGAAGCTCAACTTGATCTTGGTCCAGAGAGAATCCTTGTGATTCTACCTCCTTCCAAACCTCTAAAAATGGGCTTCATATGGCATGATTCTACTGGATGAGGCCATCAACCTTTCTTTTAGTATCAACTAACCATTATCATTTCTATTTATAAACAATAACCATAAAATTAAGAGTATATTTTCCAATGGTAATATTGAACAATGGTAATAAAAAAATTGAAACCCAATGGTGACATTAAAATACAATTACTTCATTATTAAATGGAAAATGTTTTATTGAGTACAAAAAAAATTACACACATTTTTTAAAAACAAATATTATTCAAAAAGTTTAGGTCATTACAAGTTAAATGAATTTAGAGAGATTGGATGAGATTCTCCTTTTTGGGAAATATATATCTCATTTTTGAGTAAGTGGTTCTTGTGGTCATAAAGCTACAACCCATCCCCCATCATTTAGAGAGTTTAGAAATTAGCGTAACAGGCTCTTCAGGCATCTAGATTCCTTCAGTAGTGGAGGAATATTTTTACGTCTTCTCTGAGGATGTTTCGAGACTATCTCTATGGAGGGAGATGGACTTTTAAATTTACTTTTACCCCAACACCACACTGATATCTTCTATGGCATATTGGATATCCCTTACTAAGCTTCGAGAGCTGAGGGTGTAGTTGGAGGACCTTTGATAGAAGAGATTTGTTAGACCTAGTGTGTCCCCTTGGGTAGGCCCAATCTTATTCATGATGAAGGTGGAGGTGAGTTTGAGGATTTGTGATGATTATTATCACCTAAACTAGTTAATGATAAATAATAACTTCCCTTTTCAAAGGACTGATGACCCCTTAGACTAGTTTATAGGTTCAAGTTGGTTATCAAAGATCTATCTCAGGTCCAACAACTACCAGTTGAGGGTTTGCGAGGATGATAATCCAAATATGGAATTATGATGTTGCTATGAACAATATGAGTTCCTGGTGATGCCTTTAGGTGTGATGAAATCCCCCATTGGTTTTATGGATCATATGAACCGGATTTTATAGCCATACTTGAACTGATTTGTGGTTGTCTTCATTGATGACATACTCATTTACTTTGTGTCAGAGGAGGGGAATGCACAACACTTGAGGATGGTTATAGACTTACTATGGTAGAAATAGCTTTATGGTAAGATCTCTATGTTCCAAATTTGTACATGAGAGGTTCAATTTTTTGGCCATGTAATATCTGATCATGGTTTACCTATAGACCTAGAAAAGATTGATGTAGCGATTTATTGTGATCCACCTAAGAGTGTGCCATTGGTGGAGAGGTTTCTTGGACTAGTGGGGTATTATTGGAGGTTTGTAGAAAAATTATCTATGATTTCAACACCTTTTACTACCTTGACATAGAAATGGAATCCATTTACCTTAATGGAGTAGTGTTAGTTATCCTTTTAGGAGTTGAGGCTGATGTTGACTAGTTTTCCTTTGTAGAGACTACCAGAGGAGGGAGTGGAGTACATAGTATGTTGTGACGCATTTGAAGCCAATATCAGTTTAATATTGATGAAAAGGTGGGAATTTATCACATATTGGTAAATACAGTTGACATCCTACAAGCAGTACACAACTCATGACTTAGAATTGGTAGTGGTAGTATTCTCTCTATAGATATAGAGACACTATCTTTTGGTTGAGAAATTTTTTGTTTACTCAGACCACTAGAGTCTTAGGTACATCTTCAATCAAAGAGATATTAAAGTAATACTGAGGTGATGGTTTTAGTTCTTACAATAATATGACTTTGAGATAGATTATAATATTTGGATGTGAACCACGGTGGAAGATTCCATTAGTATGAAATCTTATTCTCGCTTGGTGGAGGAGGGTTATGAGAAATTGTCTTCATTACAGCTAACCCGGATGGAGAGTGGTGTAGTTTTTATTTAGTAGATGGAATTGAATCTTCCACTTATTTAGTGCGTGAGAGAGTCTCATTTGGGAGAAATTTACTTTGAGGTTCTACATGACCAAATATCCTCAAGAGATGCACCTGATGAATTATTTAGATAGAGGGGAGCATGAAATCCTTTATAATAGATAGAAAATGGTTCTAGTCACATTGTGTGAGGAGGTTATGGGGGAGTTTCATACCTCCCCTTAGTTGTATATCCCGGTGTGGAAAATATGTACAAAGACTTTCAGTGGAAATTTTGGGGGGATAAAATGAGGTAGAGAATCGTTGAGTTTGTCTCTAGATGTCTCACATGCCTATAGGTGAAGGCTAAACACTAGGTTCTAATAGGTTTGACATAACCTATTAAGATCTTGGAGTGGAAATGGGATGAAATATCTATGGAATTTGTGATAGGGATTCCACAGATAATAAGGGTACATGATGCAACTTGGGTGATTGTTTTCTGACTTACCAAGTCTGTTCACTTTCTTACCATCAAAGAGAAGTATTTGGTTGAGTGTTTGGGGTTGTTTTACATGTAAGATATCATTTGGATTCATGGGGTATCCTCAATTATTGTCTCCAAAAATGATTATTGGTTCACATTATAACTTTAGAGATTCATGTGGGAGGATTTTGGGACCCAGTTGCAGATGAGTACAAATTTTCACCCCCATATGGATGGATAGATAGATTAGATTATCCATATGTTAGAGGATATGATGAGTATCTATTTGTTGGAATATGGATGGAGTGGGGAGGATCAATTTCTGCTGGTATAGTTTTCTTATATTAACATCTATCACTCTACTATCAGTATGACACCATTCAATTCCCTATTTGGGAGACCATGAAGGTCACCCTAAAAATGGAATAATATTAGCAAGACATATATAGTTGGGCCATATATGGTGTATGTCACAACATATAAGGTTCAGGTAATATGTGATCATATGAGGACAACCCAGATAATACAAGAATATTATGAATATAGACATTGTAATCCCTTGGAGTTTGAGTAGGGATACCATGTTTTTCTAAGAGTCTCCCCATGATGAGGATTACATAGGTTTGGTTGGGGAGAAAAACTATCCTTGAGGTTCATCAGGCCATTAGATATCCTACAGAGGGTTGATGAGGTTTCATAACACCTAGACTTTCCCCTATAGTTGGTCCAACTGCATGAGGTCTTCTATGTGTCATAGTCTAGGAGATACATGCACTAACCTACACACATTATTGACAAGAGATGATCTTATGTGGATAGAACATTCATTTGGTTTGTGTGCTTTGGTAGCATGGGAGCATATAGATATCCTTAGAGCATGAGAGTCAGATGCAGATTTATTACCCCTATATTTTTTTATCTTGTTCTTTTTGAGGAAAAAATTCATGAAGGAAGGGTGAATGTAACAACTTTGATTTTAATGGAATGTTCCTTTGAATATTTCTATGTATATATATAGATTTATCATTGATGTTGACGTAGTGTTTGGGTGTCCCGGGACCCTGAGATTAATATATTAAAAATATTAATATATTTTAATGCATGTGCACACATTGTTTCATTATAAATGATTTCCCCATTACATGGGACACTAGATGGGAAATCAGAGACCACAGTTGAATATAGAACAAGGGGTTTATCCTAGGTGTGACATAAGGTTTTTTGGCATTATACATTTCATTGGAGGTGACCTTTGGAGGGTACATTTAATAAAATAAATAAATAAATTATTTATTTTAATTAAATGACCTAACCAAATTCTGTCTCTATAAATACCTTGTTATGGAAAATCTATAGGGTTAGAAACATAAACCTAGGAGATTAGAGAGGAGGAGGGAATCATTCTTCATTAGAGGATCAAGATCATAGTATGGGGATGATCGGATCGAGGTGGATTGAGAGGCAGACATTGAATTTAGGGAACCTTCATCATCATTGGAAAACACACACTTCAATAATGATTGATCCTTAATTGAGATAGGGAATGATATTTAGGTTTTTAAACCCTATTTTATTTTACAAACATGGATTTAATTATCTAGTTATTTTATTTGTGATTTACTGATCTTTGTATGAGACCTATCTCACTTAGTTTATATAATCCAATAAAACTCCCTCATTGCACTTGTTATCACCACTAGATTCCTTGATTACATGATTGTTGGCCAAGAATGATTGACAAATTATGGATTTAATTTTCTTATGTGAATTTATCCTCATAATTCTACACATTCTTCATCGTTGAACCACAGTGTCATGGTTCGACATTTCTGGGGCGGGTTTGAGCGCAATCGAACCCCCAGATTCAAGGTGATTGAACAAAAAACATGTAGGATGGTGATTTATGGAAGGATCAGTACTAATTTAAAGGTTGTGGGTGATAGAGACATGGATCAAAGTATTGATTCATTATACTTAATCTATGGGAGTGACACAATGCGATCGAATGAGCGGTGAAGGGTTTAAGTGGCTGGAATATAACCACCAATGAAGGATTGGGCATGGTCAACACCATATCTGAGACCCCTGGCCTGATTCAAAGTGGAAGCAGTAGTAGAATTAGTGTAGAGAGATGCATAAATACTTCTCTAGGTTTCTGAAAAAACCCAACTACATGGTGTGTAGTCTAGGAACACATGTCGTGTAGTCCCCTAACTATGGTGGATAGGGTTTCAGGGGAAGATAAGTATCACATGCTGTGTGTGGAACATACATTCTTTGTGATCTAGTGAGAGAAACTTGACATGTACTCTGAGAGTACATGGGAACAAAAATGGCTAGAAACATGGGAATGAATAGTAATACATGGGCACAAACTCAATACATAGGCATGACTCAAAGTACATGGGCACAACCAGATGTACACGGGAACAATATGAGGCATATGGGAGGAAACCCAAGTGGCCAATACACATTGTATTTAATGTGTACACTCTGTGTAGTACCATATAACTAGCCAAGTCATATGAATGTAAGGGAATGACTAAGTTTCATAGTGATGGTACATGCTATGTACCACCCTTAGATTCTTCTACCATTCAAATCTCCTTTATCAGAACTCAGATACTGGCCCATTAATATCTTATACTGAGTAGTTTTCCATGTATAACATGATGATATATTTCATAGTGGATTTTGATACATGATATGAGGTGTTTCGAGCATGACTCTTTTTTAGGTGATGCTTGAACAATAATAGTGATCGAGCAGGATCATCAGAGAGATTCCAAGGTTAGAAACCCCCCTTTCATATCAGGGAACGAGTCCCCCATACTTTATATCTACCGAGTGTAACCCCCTACCATACTAGGGAACAAATACTCTATTAGAGATTGTTCCCCCTTGGGCTATGGAGTCGTGGAAAGGTTCGGGTCCTCCACAAAGATTTCTTGGAAAGATATGAGAGATACTGGGCATTAGAGATGGACTATTAGAGTTACAGGCAGACTATCCTCCATAGATGGGATCTTGAGATAGAAGTCCCCTTTCTCTCTTTTATGGGTTTCTTTATGAGCATATATCTTGGGTTTCCTTCCCCTATTTATTTGGATTGATCTGACATTTGTTGCATCTTTATATTTACCACTTTATGATTTTCAGAGAATCCTACTAAGTATGTACACTCATCCCAACATGAAATTTTCTCGCACACATCGATTCATATGCATATGATAGGTAGATAAGTGGTTACATCGATGAAGCATAGTGATAATTGGGTTCATTTACCATGTACGATGGTTGAACTTGGAGATCAGGAGATGAGATCTCTTATTTTTTATATTTTACAGTTATTTTCTGGTTGGGACTTCATTTCTGGTTGGGGGTGTTTTTCCTATTTACACTTTGGATTTATACTGTAACATCCCAAGGTTTTCTAAAAATTAATTGAAAATGCTTGAAATTTTGTTTAAGGTATATATTTATAAGTATCCTTTAAACATAATTTTATTTCTTCTATGTTTTGAATTTCAAGAAACTGTCATCTACAATTGTGTTCAGTATGTTATTTAGAGTCTGATGGAACAAATTTTTTTTTTGGTGAATAGTAACATGCCCTTATGAATATTAATATGAATAGTAATATGACCTCATGAATAGTAAATAATAATAATATTTTATTTTCCCAGGGAAATAGGATAATGGGATCATAATTAATTTTCCAAAGTCACATAAAACTAATTGCACTTCAATATTGTTATTTTTCGAATTAACTGTGAACTTATTTAAAAATTAAATTAATAATATTTAGTATTTTTTTTTGAAAAATGGAGTTCATTTTTGAATTCTACACATCGAAAAATGGTTGGGGTAAATTTTTGGTATTTTTCTGAAACTCTTGAATTTTCGGTGAATAGTGAAATACGGTAAAATACCGTATAATCAATTTATCAGTAAAAATGCACTATTTATGACATCATAAGTGATAAAATGCCAATTTCTTCGAACTCACTTGATATTTTAACTAATTAAGGCCACTTGATTTGATATTATTCATAGTCTTGATAAAAATATTATAATAATGATTAAAATAATCTAAAATACCTCCCCTCCTCCACTATAAATACCACCCTCACTCCCCTCTTCCTCCCACACCTCTCAAGCCTTGAGCATTGTCTAATTTCTGCCAAATTTCCTCCTCAATCTTCTTCCCCACTTCCTAGAGCTTCTGGTCTCACCAAAAGACCAAAATCAAAGCCCTTTAGAAGGATCTCAAGGAGAAGAGATCAAGAGGTAAACATCCTCTTTCATTTTCATTCTTTCCTTCCATTTTATGTTATTCTCTTCCTTTACCTTTGTCTTTTGTTGGGATATTTAATTAAATATTTCCCCTTACTGTCAAAATTTTGTATGATTGATGAGATATTCCATTCCTCTCATCAATCTTGTTTTTATGAAATTTTAATAGGCGCCGTTAGGCTGCTGAATTTTTTGTAAGAAATTTCTCATGTTTTCTTCATTTCATGATTCCTTTCTCTTCTTTCTTCACCCCCTATTATCCAAGAGGCATGAAATCTCCAGAATCATGTATATTCTGGATTTTTTCATGTTTATGGAAAATTAAAAATCATTATTCCTCTCCTCTCTCACTTATTTAAAGAATCAAAAAACATTGTCCATTTGTGTCGAATTACCGATATCGTGGACGATGTATTTTCAATTTCCATTAATTATTTCAAGTATGGTCATGAAACCATTTATATGGTTGAACGAGGTTATAATATATGTTTTATGAATCATATAATGTTCTAGAATTATTTTGTATTCATGATTCAAATTTATTAGACTAAATGAGGTTGTAATTATCAAGGAACCACTTAAATGATCTAAACGAACATAATTAATGTTTTAACTTATAAATCATCATCATATAAAGCATCAAAGTGATAAATGGTATCATTTATGGTACTATAAATATGTAAATACTACTCCATTCCAATTCTGGAGTTTCACTTCCAATCAACAAGAATGATTCATCATGAACCGATTGTGAAAATCACAAAAGAACTCACCCAGAATAATGCAAGGAACCAAATACTAACAAATAAGGGATGAAATGAGGTTATGAAATGAACATATAAGATGTTATAAACATGAACATGTTTCTGTAAAATACTAATAACACCCTTTTGACCATTATACAGTAGGTTTAAACAATTTTGAAGTAAGACAAGCCCAAGGTAAGGGAATTCTTAACCCGATTTCCATTCTTTGGGTTAACATTCTACTTTATAATTTATGTGCTATTTAAATTGTTTGTGTGATGGGTTTTGTTTTTATTATGTTTCACTATGTGTATTTACAGAATATATACATATTACATCCACTCTATTAATCCTCACTTCAAGTATATGATGTTTATAAGGGACTTTAAAATCCTCTTTTAAAATTCAGTTTTATAAGATTCAAAGGAAATGTTTTTATGCTATTATTTATGTTGTATGATTATGTTTTGGTTATTGGGAATTGTTTATTATGAAGGGTGGGACCTATATTTCCCTCCAATGCATTGGGTATGAGTAAGTTGGAGGTCGGCCGTATGGTTACTCCAAGTGTAATTGTGATGGTTACACAAAGTAAGGTAGCCGTGAGGGTTACAAATTTTAAGGTAGCCAAGATGGTTACAAGATTATGTAAGTAATGCCCCAATATAACTCTATGATTATAATTATGTTTGTATTGATCTTGTGTAAATCTCATGTTACTCTAAGTAAGATTTTATGGGTGGAAAGCATGTCTTTTGAAAATGTTTTCATACGTCATGCGTATTCATGGACTAATGTGATTTTTCCTTCTTTTTCATACCTTACTGAGCTTTTGTGCTCATCCCAAGTCCTTAAATGATTTTTCACAGGTTAATGACGAGTAATAAAAGGAAGGAAGACATGTTAAATGTTGAAGAATTGTCAAGGAGTCTTGTTTTGTGTTTTAATGTTTTATATTCTGAGGAAAATGGAAACTGATTTTATGGTATCCACTATGTAACAATGTGTAATGTTATGAATGTTTTGTCTTAATTCTCTAAAGCTCTAAACTTTAAAATATCCTCAATGTATAATGAAGTGTTTTCTTAAATAAATTCAAGATTATGTATGAAATAAGTGAGAGTCCTTATAGTTGGTATCAAAGGATGGTTTAGATAACTTTAGGGGTTAAGGTGATGCTAATAGAATACCATAAATAATTCTCACCCTATGTTTAATTTGTTATAGCATTTAAAGATTACCATGTTGCTTCATCTAAGAAATGTTTGTTTAGAATGGTTTTCCGCAGAAGGAACATGGATTCTGAAGAGGATAGGCACCAACAGAATGACATCCTTCCTGATCAACAGCCCGGAATGGTAGGGATTGGAACCGAGCAGTTTGTGATAGTAATGGCTCAGCTAACACAGGAAATAAATGGTGGTGGCATCCATGCAAGAGGACAAATAGAGGTACCCCAACGGAACATGACAATGGTGGAACATTTTATGAGACAACATCCTCCTACATTCAATGGATCTTCTGACCCAGTGGCAGCAGAAGGATGGATTAAAGCCCTTGAAAAGATATTTGATGTTATGGGATGTTCAGAAAATCAAAAGGTAAGTCTTGCCATTTATCGTTTTGAAGGGGAAGCTGATCAGTGGTGGTTAATGGTAAGGAATATCAGGGGTAGAGAGGATTTTGATTCCTTAGTGTGGGATGAATTTAAAAGTCTTTTTCTTGAAAAATATTTTCCTAAGGTGGTGCGAATTAGAATGGAGAAACAATTCCTTGAATTGAAACAAAAGGAGAAAGATTCAGTGGCTATGTATGAGGCGAACTTCACCCGACTGGCGAGGTATGCTCCAAATCTTATTCTGGATATCGATAGCAAAATCAACTGCTTTTACTCAGGATTGAATCCAAGGTATCGAAGGGCGTTGGCCTCCCGTGAATTCAAAAGTTACGAGAAACTTGTCCGATGTGCTGAGAGGGTAGAGATGGAGTTTGCTGACGATCACATGCAATTTGGAAACAAAGAGAAGAAGAGGTCCAATTGGAAAGCAATGGGTAAGAATCAACCAATGAAATCTGATGGTAAGAAAATACTGTTTCCAGTTTGTGAAAAGTGTGGCAAGAAGCACCCTGGGGAATGTCTTATCAAAACTAGGAAGTGTTTTAAATGTGGTAAGTTTGGACATATGGCCCGAGATTGCAATGAAAATGATCCAAAGACTAATCTTGATAAGCAAACTGTAAAGTGTTTTAAATGTGGTGAGATGGGTCACTATGCAAATGCCTGTCCAAAGAGGGATCCAAATGATGCAAAGAAGCCAGACTACAAGCAGAAAGGTGTAGTGAGATCCTTTGCGACTACGTCAGCAGATGTTGGGCCATCCAATGAAGTTGTATCAGGTACTTTGTTTGTTCACTCAGATTTTGCTAAAGTTTTGTTTGATACGGGGTCTACACATTCCTTCATCTCTGAGGAATTTTCTAGTAAATTGGAAATATCACCTCAACAAATGATACTCGAACTTTTTGTTAAAACACCAGGGGGAAATGTTATAGCAAAGAGGAATTATAAGAATATTTCTATTGTGGTATGTGGAAAGACTTTACCTGCAAACCTTGTTGTTTTACCCTTAGTCGAGTTTGATGTTATTCTGGGGATGGACTGGCTTTTTGATTATCATGCTAAGATTGACTGTAGAGCAAAAGAAGTTGTTTTTCAGAAAGAGTTTTAGTTTGTATACAAGAATGAACCCATACAATTGATAACATATCAAGAAGCTGAGAAACTACTGAAAGATGGAAATGAAAGTTATCTGGCTCATATTGTTGAAAACAAGGGAACTATTCAAATTAATAATGTGCCAGTGGTAAATGAATACCTTGATGTTTTTCCTGAGGAGTTACCCAGTGTCATACCTAAACGAGAAGTCGAATTCACAATTGACTTAGTTCCTGATGCTAAGACAATTTCAAAACCCCCATATCGTATGGCTCCAATACAACTTCTTGAATTGAAAAATCAGTTGCAGGATTTGCTTGTCAAAGGCTTCATTCGTCCCAGTACTTCACCATGGGGAGCCCCTGTTTTGTTTGTTAAAAAGAAAGATGGTTCCATGAGACTTTGAATTGATTATAGAGCTTTGAATAACATCACTGTTAAAAACAAGTATCCTTTTCCTCATATTGATGACTTGTTTGATCAGCTCTAGGGAGATCAGTACTTTTCCAAGATTGACTTGAGATCCGGATACCATCAGCTGAAGGTGAAGGAGGATGACATCCTGAAAACAGCCTTTCGTACTAGATATGGGCATTATGAATTTGTTGTTATGCCATTTGGGTTAACTAATGCACCTGCTGTATTCATGAATCTTATGAATAGAGTATTTCATGAGTTCTTGGATAAGTTTGTGGTTGTATTTATTGATGACATTCTGGTTTTTTCTAAAAATAAATAGGAGCATGAAAAACATCTAAGGGCTGTTTTACAAACTTTAAAAGAAAAGAAACTATATGGAAAATTCAGAAAGTGTGATTTTTGGTTGCAACAGATTTCTTTTCTTGGGCACATTGTAAATAAGGATGGAATAACAGTTGATCCTGCCAAAACAAAAGTAGTTGATGAATGGCCAAGACCCACAAATGTTACAGAGATTAGTAGTTTTCTGGGATTAGCAAGTTATTACCGACGCTTTGTTAAGAACTTTGCACGGTTATCTAGCCCAATAACTAAGTTAACACGGAAAGGGGTTAAATTTGTTTGGACAGAGGAATGTGATGTTTGTTTTCAGGAACTAAAGAAGAGATTGGTGAATGCTCCAGTTTTGGCCTTACCTTCCCGGAATGGTGAGTTTGTCATCTACAGTGATGCTTCTTTGAAGGGGCTTGGTTGTGTTTTGATGCAGAATGATCAGGTAATTGCCTATGCTTCGAGACAACTTAAACCTCATGAGCTGAATTATCCCACACATGATTTGGAATTGGAAGCTGTGGTTTTTGCTTTGAAAATATGGAGGCATCCTCTATACGGAACCAAATGCCAAATATATACTGACCATAAAAGTCTTAAGTATATATTCACTCAGAAGGAATTAAACATGAGGCAGAGAAGATGGCTAGAACTAATAAAGGATTATGACTGCACAATTAATTACCATCCTGGAAAAGCAAACAAATTAGCGGATGCCTTAAGTCGGAAAAATCATGCATCATTAACTATGCTACATTTGGAACGTGATCCATTGATTAATGATTTGATAAATTTTGGCTTAGAAGTTGTTGGTGCAGGGAATATATCTGTTTTGTTTCAGATTTCTGTGCAGTCTTTGTTGTCAGACAGAATTATGAAAGCGCAGAGGGAAGACCGTGAGCTACAGAAAAAGGTAGAATTGGTTAAAATGGGTAAGTTTCTAGAATTTAATCTTGATAAAGATTGTGTTTTAAGGTTTGGAAAAAGGTTGTATGTGCCTTGTGATTCCCAGCTGAAGAAAGAATTGTTGTGTGAAGCTCATAGTTCTCCATTTTCTATTCATCCTGGAAGTACTAAGATGTACAAAGACCTTCAGGAGTATTACTGGTGGAATGGGATGAAAAGAGATATTGCTGATTTTACAATGAAATGTTTGACATGTCAGAAGGTTAAAGCAGAGCGACAGTTACCGAAGGGGATGCTTCAACCTTTGCCAGTGCCAGAATGGAAATGGGAGAATATATCCATGGATTTTGTGGTGGGACTACCAAAGACTTCTCGAGGTAACAATGCAATATGGGTTATTGTTGATCGGCTAACAAAGTCTGCTCATTTTCTTTCTATTCGAGATATAATGACATTAGATCAGATTTCTCGATTGTACCTCAAAGAGATTGTCAGGTTACATGGAGTTCCTCTTTCCATTATGTCTGACCGAGATCCCAGGTTCACTTCTAAATTTTGGAAGGGACTTCAGAAGTCTTTGGGCACAAAGTTGAATTTCAGTACAGCTTTTCATCCTCAATCAGATGGGCAGTCAGAGCGAACGATTCAAACTTTGGAGGATATGCTTCGAGCTTGTTCAATGGACTATCAGGGAAGTTGGGATCAACATCTTTCATTAGTTGAGTTTTCTTATAATAACAGTTTCCATTCCAGTTTTCAGATGGCACCTTTTGAGGCCTTGTATGGAAAGCGGTGTCGGACTCTTGCGTTTTGGGATGAAGTCGGTGAAAGAAAGTTGATGGGGCCAGAATTAGTAGAAGAAGTGGCTGAGAAAGTGAGGATGATCCAGCAACACATGAGGACAGCTCAGAGCAGGCACAAAAGTTATGCAGATAACAGAAGGAAAGACTTCTCTTTCAAGGTAGGTGACCATGTTTTCCTTAAAATATCTCCTTGGAAAAGTGTGATGCGTTTCGGTAAGAAAGGGAAACTAAGTCCACGGTTCATCAGTCCTTTTGAAATATTGGATAAAGTTGGAAAAGTTGCGTACCACGTAGCTTTGCCTCCGAGCTTGTTTCAGGTACACAATGTTTTTCATGTTTCGATGTTGAGAAAGTATGTTCCAGATTCATCACATGTCTTGAGGCCGGAAGAAGTTCAGCTAGCAGAGAACCTTTCTTATGAAGAAAAACCGGTTCAGATTCTTGATCGAAGAGAACATGTATTGCGGAATAAGGTAATCTACCAGGTAAAGGTTTTGTGGAGAAACCACATGGTTGAAGAAGCAACATGGGAGTCTGAAAATGCTATGAGGGAAAAATACCCTCAGTTGTTTAATAAGTAAATAAAATTGCGAGGACGCAATTTCAAGAAGGTGGGGATAATGTAACATCCCAAGATTTTCTAAAAATTAGTTGAAAATTCTTGAAATTTTGTTTAAGGTATATATTTATAAGTATCCTTTAAACATAATTTTATTTCTTCTATGTTTTGAATTTCAAGAAACTGTCATCTAAAATTGTGTTCAGTATGTTATTTAGAGTCTGATGGAACAAATTTTTTTTTGGTGAATAGTAACATGCCCTTATGAATAGTAATATGAATAGTAATATGACCTCATGAATAGTAAATAATAATAATATTTTATTTTCCCATGGCAATAGGATAATGGGATCATAATTAATTTTCCAAAGTCACATAAAACTAAATGCACTTCAATATTGTTATTTTTCGAATTAACTGTGACCTTATTTAAAAATTAAATTAATAATATTTAGAAAATTATTTTTGAAAAATGGAGTTCATTTTTGAATTCTACACATCGAAAAATGGTTGGGGTAAATTTTTGGTATTTTTTTGAAACTCTTGAATTTTCGGTGAATAGTGAAATACGGTAAAATACCGTATAATCAATTTATCAGTAAAAATGCACTATTTATGACATCATAAGTGATGAAAGGCCACTTGCTTCGAACTCACTTGATATTTTCACTAATTAAGGCCACTTGATTTGAGATTATTCATAGTCTTGATAAAAATATTATAATAATGATTAAAATAATCTAAAATACCTCCCCTCCTCCACTATAAATACCATCCTCACTCCCCTCTTCCTCCCACACCTCTCAAGCCTTGAGCATTGTCTAATTTCTGCCAAATTCCCTCCTCAATCTTCTTCCCCACGTCCTAGAGCTGCTGGTCTCACCAAAAGACCAAAATCAAATCCCTTAAGAAGGATCTCAAGGAGAAGAGATCAAGAGGTAAACATCCTCTTTCATTTTCATTCTTTCCTTCCATTTTATGTTATTCTCTTCCTTTCCCTTTGTCTTTTGTTGGGATATTTCATTAAATATTTCCCCTTACTGTCCAAATTTTGTATGATTGATGAGATATTCCATTCCTCTCATCAATCTTGTTTTTATGAAATTTTAAGAGGCGCCGTTAGGCTGCCAAATTTTTTGTAAGAAATTTCTCATGTTTTCTTCATTTCATGATTCCTTTCTCTTCTTTCTTCACCCCCTCTTATCCAAGAGGCATGAAATCTCTAGAATCATGTATATTCTGGATGTTTTCATGTTTATGGAAAATTACAAATCATTATTCCTCTCCTCTCTCACTTATTTAAATAATCAAAAAACATTGTCCATTTGTGTCGAATTACCGATATCGTGGACGATGTATTTTCAATTTCCATTAATTATTTCAAGTCTGGTCATGAAACCATTTATATGGATGAACCAGGTTATAATATATGTTTTATGAATCATATAAGGTTCTGGAATTCTTTTGTACTCATGATTCAAATTTATTAGACTAAATGAGGTTGTAATTATCAAGGAACCACTTAAATGATCTAAACGAACATAATTAATGTTTTAACTTATAAATCATCATCATATAAAGAACAAAAGTGATAAATGGTATCATTAATGGTACTGTAAATATGTAAATACTACTCCATTCCAATTCTGGAGTTTCACTTCCAATCAACAAGAACGATTCATCATGAACCGATTGTGAAAATCACAAAAGAACTCACCCAGAATAATGCAAGGAACCAAATACTAACAAATAAGGGATGAAATGAGGTTATGAAATGAACATATAAGATGTTATAAACATGAAAATGTTTCTGTAAAATACTAATAACACCCTTTTGACCATTATACAGGAGGTTTAAACAATTTTGAAGTAAGACAAGCCCAAGGTAAGGGAATTCTTAACCCGATTTCCATTCTTTGGGTTAACATTCTACTTTATAATTTATGTGCTATTTAAATTGTTTGTGTGATGGGTTTTGTTTTTATTATGTTTCACTATGTGTATTTACAGAGTATATACATATTAAATCCACTCTATTAAGCCTCATTTCAAGTATATGATGTTTATAAGGGACTTTTCTTCTAAAATCCTCTTTTAAAATTCAGTTTTATAAGATTCAAAGGCAATGTTTTTATGCTATTATTTATGTTGTATGATTATGTTTTGGTTATTGGGCATTGTTTATGATGAAGGGTGGGACCTATATTTCCCTCCAATGCATTGGGTATGAGTAAGTTGGAGGTCGGCCGTATGGTTACTCCAAGTGTAATTGTGATGGTTACACAAAGTAAGGTAGCCATGAGGGTTACAAATTTTAAGGTAGCCAAGATGGTTACAAGATTATGTAAGTAATGCCCCAATATAACTCTATGATTATAATTATGTTTGTATTGATCAAGTGTAAATCTCATGTTACGCTAAGTAAGATTTTATGGGTGGAAAGCATGTCTTTTGAAAATGTTTTCATACGTCATGCGTATTCATGGACTAATGTGATTTTTCCTTCTTTTTCATACCTTACTGAGCTTTTGTGCTCATCCCAAGTTCTTAAATGATTTTTCACAGGTTAATGATGAGTAATACAAAGAAGGAAGACATGTTAAATGTTGAAGAATTGTCAAGGAGTCTTGTTTTTTGTTTTAATGTTTTATATTCTGAGGAAAATGGAAACAGATTTTATGGTATCCACTATGTAACAATGTGTAATGTTATGAATGTTTTGTCTTAATTCTCTAAAGCTCTAAACTTGAAAAGATCCTCAATGTATAATTAAGTGTTTTCTTAAATAAATTCAAGATTATGTATGAAATAAGTGCGGGTCCTTATATATACTTTCATACTCTGATGTATTTCCTAGAGTTTTTTCCTTGAATGGTTATAATCTATATGTTTCATTATTTTATTATTACTCTACAATGTTTCATGGATATGGTTGGGTGAATGTATATAGATTTTTTAGTAAGAGGCCTCCCATTTCAGTTATTCCTTCTTAACACTTATCACTAGATCATGGATTATTAGAGGTGGGATTGGGAATGTTACACCTAGCCTACTGCCAGGAAAGTGGGCTCTAGTGGTTCGAGTCATGAAAAAAATATTGGTTGAGAACTAAGTGGATAAAATGGATTTCGGTGAAAGGGTTTTTTTAAAGGTTGAAGTTTTAAAAAAGGTGTAAGTTTCATGAAAGTTGTAGGTTACATGAAAAATTGTAAGTTTCATAAAAAATGAAGTTTCACAAAAATTACTCATGTGAACTTAGTTGCACTTGGGAAAATTTTGTAGAATTAATTAGATATTCATATTGAATCTATCATAATGAAAAGAATTATCAATATGAACTCAGATATGGAAGATACCATCAAGTTGATAAACTGAGGAAGAATTCACCTAAAGAAGCGAGTAAGGGGCAGTCGATAGATGTGATTTGAGGGAGGCAATGGGTTGTCCCTAAATTCTTGTAAAGGAATTGATCCTGACATAGGGTGACTGTGATAAAAAATTTGTAATCCAAAAAATATAACAAATCTTAGTGGATTCTGGTACGACTAACATACTATGAGAGTATACTCCTTGGACTAGCCCTTAGCGATAAACCAAGTAAAACTACTATGTTGTGCTTCTACTTATACATACGTGTGTTGGGTGATTTCACAATTCCATCAGATAGGTTTCACAAGTTCCTACCAACATGGACACAATATCTTTTTATTAAAAGAAAAAGTGGATACCCTAATTCACCCCTCCTATCTTTGGGTTTTTTGGAGTCTAATAATATTTTTTTAAAAGAGTGTTATGATTCCATTTTTTATCAAACCAAACAGAGTCGACCCAACCCATCCCCCAATATGACATTCAAAATGGTTCAAAGCATGTTCCTGATTACCATAGATTGATGATAATGACTAGGTAATCATATATAACCATTTAGGAATGGTTTAAACTTTGAAAATTTTTCATAACCCATCCATGAATTAGACAAACACACCAACTGAATAAACAAAAAAATAGTTTTAAATATACAACAGAGTATAAAAAATAATGAATAAAAGATTATATCATAACATTATCACATCACAAGTCATAAATAATACATAAGCATATGATATCCAAATTCAAAGGATTAAAATAGAGAATAAGACTAAAAAGTAAAATACATCATATCCTAAGGATAGAAAATCTAGAAAACCATTCCATAAGAGATAAACTCTATATGACCATGTCTCTACCATCCCAAAACAACCTCGTACATTTCTAATCAATAAGGGACACTAAATTGCAAGGTTCTATTTCCCTTACCCGTGTCCTTCAAAATAAGGTCTGTATACACCCAAAAGAATATTTAGGGTGTGAGACAAAAAACCCAGTAGGATACCACCATGAATCCATGTAAGTTATTTATTGACTGAAAATTAATTTTTTTTTATTTCAAAATCACTTTTGAGGAAAAAGTGGGAAACCTGAAATAAAATCATACAATAATTAACCTAGAATAAAACTACTAGTAATTTCCCCTCCCTAACAACTACATCAATGTAAGGTATTTAATCCTTAAACCATTAAGTCTAGTTTAAAAAACCAATTTCAAAACCAATTTAACTTTTTAAAATTAAGTTCACTTGAAAGAAACACATTAGAAACTCCTTTTGTTTTTCTTAAACAAGCCATATTTTTTAAAACATATAAAACAAAGATCAAATAAAGAAACAAATACACCTAACATTAACATGAAAAACACAACTAATATATCATAAATGTGAGTATAAAAATAACATTATTATATAACCAAATAATGAAAATATTATAAGAAAAATATATCAAAACCAAAAAAGGAACTAGCATCATACATAAAGAATAAAAAAACCAACCAAGCACAAGTAGTATGAACCATGGCCTCTAAATAATAGGGTATAGTGTAAATTAGTCTAATATAAGGTTTTTATAACTGGATTAGAAAGGTATAACAAGTTTTAAATACCTCTCAGTCTTCCTTAATCCCAACTATAATTCCACATGCACTCTCAGTTCACATGAACATGTTTTGGAAGATCCATCCATCTCTATCCCAAATGGTCCCAAAATAAATTTAATATAATTACCTAGCTAGTACAAGACATAGGCTAAGGTTCCATTTATCTTATTTATGCACGCACACAAACCAAATGACTTCTATGTGATACACAATTCCAAACACATAAACATAAAAAAGTTGAAATTTCATAAGTCATTTTAAATAAATTTTCATAAAACTTTCAAGCCCATAACAAGAAAAAATTTTAACACCATGCAGTGAATCTTTTAAAACCATTTCAAAAACCCATTCGAAAGTATAAAAACTCCTTGATATATTTCAACAAACACTTTTAGTGCATCAAAACCAAATCCATTTTAAAATCCATTTTAAACCATTAAATTTACAACCCATTTAAAAAATCACACCAATCATGGATAAAACATCACTAATAACTCAAATTAGGGAAAATTTAATAAAAAAACCCAAGATAAATAAAAAATAAAAATAAATACATGGAAAAGAGCCCTTAAATAGAGTCTCCTACCTAGATACTAAAGAAAATATTTTTTTATTCAATGAAAACCATAATATTTGAGTAAGAGAGGTCCTTATACACCCAATACATAAAGAAACAACACAAACCCACATAAAACCCTATTTTTTTTTCCAAATCAAAAACTAGGGTTCTCATAATCCATGAAAATGGAAGAAAAATTTAATATTAGGGAAGGAGATGTGGAAATCTACAAAAAAAATTACCTTGAAGGAATCGATTAAGAACCAAGAGATTCCACCAAGAACCAAAGAGGTTGAATCTCTAAAGAAAATGGGAGAGGAATGTGCATGATGGGGGAGATAAATGAGGGAGAAATCCTTAAATATTTATAATTAAAAAATATCCAAAATCTATTTTTTAATGAGTTGGACTCAGTGTATGGTTTGGCCGCACTGTTAGATAAACCATGCTCTAACCGTACTAGAGCCACTATCTACCCAAAACATAACCCACATGGTTTTTATAGATAATTTTAATGTTAGAAAAACCATTCTCAAGATGAGAAAAATCACAATTCCCTTGAAACATCCCTCTATCATGGTTTCACATAGTTTTACTAACCATACGCTAGGGCCTGTTTTCAAAACAACTGAGGTTCTCAACCTCCCAAACCTAGAAAATCCCTTAATAAATAAGTAAATAAATAAATTAATAAATAAATTAATAAATAAATTAATAAATAAATTAATAAATAAATTAATAAATAAATAAAGATCAAAATAAAACATACCAGTGACCCAATGGATTTCATATAAATATAAATACTCTAAAGTTAGGTGTAAAGCTTTGATACTAATTGTTAGGTCCTAATTTGATATTGAACGAAAGGTCAATAGGGGGTTAATTGACATTTTAAAATAATTAAAAATAATTATTGTTAAATATAAATATTAATGTGATGAAAATAAAAAAATGAAGATATATATTTATATAGTATTTTGAATCTAATTAGTCCAATGTCCATTCATCACTCATCTCAAATTCAAAGAAAATGAAAACCACTATAATGGAATCTCTGACTTTTTATGGGTAATCACAACACTTTATAATAAAATTTTAAACCCTAGAGGAAAAACCCAAGACTAAATTTTTATCACTTGTATTAAAAACCCAACTAGATTTCTTTTGAGGTGGGGGAAGAAACCTACTCTGCCTTTATCCGGAGCATAAAACAAACAAATTCCCTACCTTTTACCATTTAAGCACAATTGGTGCATACCTTTTTTATGGGTTTGTATAACCCAATAGTCCTAATTTTTAAAGGCATTATAACCAAGTATAATAATGCACATAGAAATAGAATAGGAAAAATTAGAAACCACATAAACTAGATGAATAAGTAATGCTCTGAGTGTTGAGGCAATAGTGTAGTATATAGAAGAAAAGTATCAAATATATGTATTTCAACCAAGAGTATTTTATTAGTTGATCGAAAAGGTTTATCCTACAATAAATATTGAAAATATATTAAACCTATTTTTCAAACTAGTTCTAATGAACTAAATATATATAGAGTTCCTTATTGCACAACAATTTCAAAATTTAAATCCTGTTGCATTTTATCTTTCCCAAAGAAACACATGCACATGTCTTCAATTAAATACTTTAGAGTTGTTCAGGGTATCATTAATATAATCAATACATGTAAATTATTCATTAAATTCATATTAAAAACATTCCCACATGGGTTTACTTCGATAATATGAAAAATTAAAATAGATTATATAGTGGAACTCATTATAACATTTAATACAATACTAAAAATTCAAATAAACAACATTAAAGTTATTTAGAATACTCCAATGAATTATTTGAGGAAAACTTTTCATATTCTAAATATTTTGAAATTAAAACTCATGTTTTTCAAAGAAAGGAACATGAGTATTCAACCCACACAATGAGCATCTAATCATGCTTTAAGTTCTTAAAAAAATATTAACATCAAAATAATTAATTATTAATTAATAAATATTTAAATCAATGAAAATAATAAACAAAAACTTATAGTAAAGTAAAATATATAATGATATGAAACACATAGAAAATAGAGCATTGTAAAAATAGGTATAGTCTCTTTCTTAGGATAAAGTTATTTTGGTAGGTTGTAACTTGTGGTAGTTCATAACTCATAGTAATTGAAATCTCATGGTAGATTAAATTAAACATGAAGTTTATTGAATTGAATGTGTAGTCGATCCATTTTACCTACAGTCGATCCCATGTGGTCAATATTTTACTCATGCGATCAGTTGAAATTCATCATGTGGTTGATCTAGTAATTAGAAAAATTTCAAGTCCATATGACATGGTTGATAGATCCTTTTGTACTTATGATCGATCTATTATGCTCACAGTTGATCCATTGTATGATTACGGTTGATGCATTGTTCATCAGGCCTCACAATCGATCAGTGTACATAACTCACAGTCACTTAATAGACAAAGTCGATCCATGAAATAATTTTTAAAAAAAAAAACTAACATACTAATAGTATATGAGACACAAACCCAAATGGTAATGTATTTTTTTTTTAAAATATATTCATAAAGTATATAAAACACATGAATATTGAAATAGTAAATAATAGTAATATCAACAATAGAATTTATTTTATAAGTAGTTCAAGAATAAAATTATTTTATTTAATTGTGTTTAAAGTGTATAAAGTAATAAATTTTTAATTTTCAAAAACATAATAAAAAATTCGTTCAAGGATCCACTTCAATAAGGAATGAGAAGCTTGCTGGAGTTTCAAGGAGTGCGGTATATACCAAGGTTAAAGGAAAATTTAATTTATATTGGAGAGTTTAACAATTTAGGAATCTATGAAACATTAGGGGATAAAATATGAAGAATCAAATGTATTTCCATGATGGTGACCAAATGAGTGAAGGATGGAACATTTTACATGACTAAACTATCAGAAGGTGCAATGTATGCTGTAAAGATAACTTATGAAAAGTTAGGGCATAAATATCTATGTCACAAGAAGTGGAAGATTCAGTGAAAAAAATGGAGATGATACCTAGGTGCATCCCAGAAGAGGTTCAGAGAAGAAACTCCTATCTTTGTAGGGAGACCAGATTTGGATGTTTATGAGGGTATAGAAACTGCCATCAGTAGTAGGCACCATGAATCTCTACATAGGGAATTTCTAGTTATAAATCCATTCAATTATGTTAAATTTTAAAAATGAATCAATTCATTGGGGATGTGTGATTTTGTGGTATCAATATTTTGGACCATTAGGGTCACGTATTTGGTCATGTGCCTACTGGGCCTATGCGTCATGTAAGGGTTCTCCCTTGAACCAATTTAAAAAGGGGATTATCCAAAAATAATTAATAATGTAAGGCATTTTGGATTTAAAGATAAATATCATAATCTTAGAGTATTAAAAATGTGAATTTTTTATCCTTGGGAAGCATGGTAAGGTTCTATTCCAAATATAAGGTAACCCACTAAAGAAGAAGAAGTTATAGGTGGTTTGTACATATATATATATATATAGACAAACTCTTGTTTATTTTAATAAAGGGTTATTATACTATGTCACCTAATTGATGATTTGACATATAAGGTGTAATTTTTATTTCTCAAGAATATGTATAAGGTATTCATAACATTCTCCTGATGGATATCCAATGTGGAAAATGAGATCAGATGAAAAACAAAGTGTTTGAGGTATGATAATGATGGGGAGTATGAAATTAGAGAGTTTTGATTGTTTTAATGTAGTAAGGGAATATGGTTTGAGAAGATTATACTAGGTACTCTATAACATGATAAATTCATATAGAGGATGAATATGGCATGCCAACTTTTTATTACATAACTTTACATTACATTATACAAACATAAGATCTTTTAAAGTTTAGTTTCTTGGTAATAAGGTACATAATACATGAAAAATTAAAATATTATTACAATACAATTTAATTTATTCTTCATAGGTTCATACTAAGTAAAATTACTATATCTCATAACTTGGGGACATACATCAAAGGAAATGGTGAGCATAAGGCCCAGTAAGGGAAATCAAGGGAAACAGTTTACATGTGATCATGAGAATTATCGATAAGAACTTGAGGAATATTATAAAGTAATGAGAAAGGGGAATAAAATAATAAAAAATAACATGAATCATAAATTATAAATGTGTATGAAATATTTAAATGACACATTCATAATAATATCACCAAGTTTTGTTATTGAGGTGTCATAAAAATTATTAAGGTTATTAACCAAGGTATTGTAAAACATGTCATCTCTAGAGATTAAATTTTTTACCCAATGCATTGAAGATATATCAGGGTGAACCCTTAATATGTCTTAATTAATGTTAACCACATATATCATAATAAAACATTTCATAAATAACTCACAGAGAATAAAAGAAATGGGTTTTGTATCAAAATCATAGCTTTTTAAAAAGTTCTTAAAGAACACGATCATTATGTCATTTTTAACCCATAGAAAGGGAATGTGGGTTTTATGTATGTAAAATCTAGAATAAAATAAATCATTTAAACATATTGGTGAATACCCCTAGAAAATAAATATGTTGGTTATTCACAAAAAAGAAAATAAACGATAATTTCTTGAGAAGAAGAGAAACATTTTGAGAAGTAAAATCGGCAACATAACAGGTATAAAATGTGGTTTTAGAAAAGGGTAAAAAGAGAGGGGAAATGGGTATAACATTAATAAAAGAATATAAATATAGTAAATAAATATAATAAAATAAAAATAATAACATATTTTGGAAAATTTAATGACATTTCACATAAAAAGAAAATTTGATTGGAAAGAGAAGTTGAGATTCCCCTTACCTTGAAGAGTAACTCCTAAAACATGAAGGTTGGGAACTTGGGAAATTGAAGACAACTTGGAAGGAATAATTTGGAGATAAAACTATAATATATTCATATATTATGAATTATGAGTTAAAGTAAATGAAGAAATGGGTGGGTATTTATAGCAAAAGTTGGGGATTTGTTTATTAATTTCTAAATAAAGGTATCAGACACCTAGGTAGTGGTAAATGAAAATACATGGGATTTACTATAGTATTTTACCATGGTATTAGATACTTGGATCATATTTTAGGTAATTTTATCCCACAAGAGTCTACCATAATTTTATATTACTTATTCTGGCATGGAAAATTAAAGTTTTCATAAAATAACATTTTTAAAGTTAAAGTTTCCATTTTAGAATTTGGAAAGTAAATTATATATTTGGAAATTGATTAAAATATATTAAAATAATTTATATTAATAAAATAAAATATTTAAGTTATGGATTGTGGTTAATTAGTTACTACATCATTATGAAATAATTATGATGTCATTAAACATACCAAAAAAAACCAAACTATATTTTTACTATTCATAAAGAAAACTATTTTAGAAAATTATCATAAATTAACCCTAACCTAGTTTTAAAATTTTGATTTCAAAAATGATATTTATTTTTCCATAATAATTCTATAAATATTATAATTGTAACTTTTAAATATAAAAATCATTATTTATTAAATATAATGGCGTATTGAAAATGGCTTGTAAAATTTCTAACACTTGAAAAAAATAAAATTATGTTATCATTTATTTTTAAATAAGAGTGTTTTAATAATATTATTTCTTTAAAATAAAAAATTATTCATAATACATTAGTTTATTATAATAACTTTTTTTTCTGAAAATTAAAATTTCTGACTAAAAAATCGATTTATCAAATTCTATCTCAATTTTATTAAGAAAAACAATTCTTAAAATGGAAATGATGGAATAAAATTTTTATTTATACAAAGAGATTACAATTTAAGTAACTATTTCCTATACACATAACCTCTTATTACACCCGTATATGACCTAATGGTGAGGTGTGCGATGGTGATAGACTCATGAAGCGGCACGATAAACATTGCCCGATTGGTAATTTCCAGTAACTTGAAATTATCTCATAAGAGATTTCCTTCAAGACTCAATTATTGAATCTCAACTTGGGATTGTTCAATAGTGAATCTTAGTGATTCTACCTCCCTCCCAAGTTCTAACAAATGGGTTTCATACAAAATAACTCTACTGGTTGAGGGCATCATTCATCCTTTATACATTAATTAATTTCTACTTATAAACACCAATTATAACATTAAAATTATTATTAAGACTATAGTTTCCAATGATCATATTGACCAATATTCATAATTGTCCAATGAGAATATAATGATAAAAACCTGACGGTCACATTTCAATTTATACTCACTTCATTATTAATGATATATAGTTTTGTTTTGTATAATATAACACACATTTTTAGGAAATAATTATCATTAAACAAGTTCAGGTAGTTACAATGAATTATAAATTGGTATATAAGTAAAGGCGTAATAGAATTCACATGGGATTACCTAAGGAGTTTTGAGTGAAAGTGGTGAACTGTGTGGCCTAATATCTTAATATAAGTCAATCATCTCTATTAGGGAAGGAACTTCTGGAAGTTTGTTGGTTTGGAAGGAATGTTGAACTTACCCATCTCAAAGTATTCAGTTAAATATCATATGTTCATGTTGATTACAAGGAGAGGGAAAATCTAGAGTCTAAGTTCCAAGTGTGTTAATTTTTAGGCAATGATGATGAAGATATTAGTTTTCAACTCTAGGAAAACAACTCTCAGAAGGTTGTTAGAAGTAAAAATTAAATCTTCAATAGAGATCTTATGGAAATTTTAGAACCTAGAAAATACTAATAATAAGATAAAAATATAATTAGAGGTAGAGGGTTTAATTAATGTAAATATGGAATTTAGAGATATTTCAAAAAATTCAGAGTATGGTAGTACTGGAAACACCATATTATCCAAAATATGGTCCGAAATATAGTCAACTTATGATGTTGTTTTCAAGGTTAGAAGTACTAGAGATATTGAGAACTATAGAATCTTGGGGAAGAGATTTAAAAGTATGTGTTATAGAAGAATTATTTTTGGAAGGATATAATCTATAATAGGAGTTATAGTGGTCTACCGATATTAGGTTCCAAGTGAAAAAATATAGAAATGATCTAAATTATTTACTTCTCAAGGATAATGAAGAATTATAGATCCCATAAGAGGCTACACATCTAAATAAATTGAAATAGTGGGAGTTATCTATTAGAGAGAAGATTGATTCCTTAAAAGTTTCCAAAATATGGGATTTAATATAAATAAATTCTAGTAATAAAGTGATTCAAAATAAATGGGTTTATTGGATAAAAGAGGAAGTGGATGGAAGACGGTGCCATAAAGAAAGTATAGTCATGAAGGGGTTTCAGAAAATGGATAGTGGGGATTTTTCTAAGATATTTTCTTCGATTTATAGATATAAGACTATTCAAATGGTTCTTAATATGATTTCAATGTAAGGACATCATTTGGAGTATTTGTATGTGAAAATTGATTTTTTCATGGGGACTTAGATGAGTAAATTTACATGAATCATCTATAAGGTTTAATGGAGAAACGAAACTTAAATCTTGTGTGAGAGATAAAGTTGAGACTTTATAGATTAAAGTAAGAACCAAGTTAGTGGAATCAGAATATCAATGCATTTATGGCTAGGAAAAATTTCATCAAAAGCAATATTTACCATTTAAATTACCAAAAGGTGTATGCTGATGTGAGATTCATCATTCTACTCCTCTATGTTGATGGATGCATATTTCTAATCCAGTGAAAGAAAGGTTTGATGCTATGAAAGATGAATTGTCCTAAATTTTTGAGATGAAAGATCTTAGTCTGACTAAATGGATTTTAGGGATACAAAATTTAAGGGAATTATCTTCTAGATTTTTTTTTCTGAGTATGCTTAACTACATTTGGAAGGTGGTGTAATGCATCAGAATAAATAAGGTGAAGTCAGTTTCCACTTCCCTGGTTGGACATTTCTTGTTGAGAAAAGTAAAGGCACCATAAACAGTAAGGTAGAGTATAAGAAAAACTCTCCCTATGAATTAGAAGTCAAAATCTTGATGTATGTCTTGGTATGTACTTAACTAGACATTATGAAACCAGTGGGAGTTATCATTATATTTATGTAAAATCCTAAAATAGAGCATTAGGAAGAGGTAAATTGGGTCCTATGATATTTGAATTTTTCAAAGGTTTATCCATTTTATTTGGAAGTAATGAATCATTTCAAGGGTTTGTGGACTCAAACTTACTTAGATATTAAGATAAATGTAAGATCATTGAAGGATAAAAGTTTAATTTTAAAGTAATAGTTGTGATCTAGGAATAAAATATTAAACCAATAGTTTCACTTTCCATAATGTAAGTAGAGTAAATTTATTTAATAGAATTTAGAAGGGAGTTGATCTAACTGAAGGGTATTTTGGAAGTTCTATAATGAAGGAAGGAAGTTGGAATTATACTATGTGATTCAAAAATTATGATTAACTTGGAAAAAATATAATGTTTCATTCCAATACAAAGAACATTCCGTTGAAGTATCACTTCATTCAGAAGCTGTTGGGTGACAAAGTGATGGATCTATGGAAGATAAATGGATATTAAAATTTTGAAGATATATTGAAAATGGTTATAGTATAAGATATTCTGAGGTGATTCTATGCTTCAGTTGGGATAAGATAATCAAAATCATGGTGGGGGATCCATGTGACTACAAAGGGAATATGAACAACAAAAGGAGGTTTGTGGATTCTAATGAGGGACTTGGTGGAGAAGTATAGAAAATGATTCTCAATTTAAAGTTTGTTATACTTAGCTATTAAAAACATTTTTTGGATAATTAATTAGATATTATTAAAGGATTAATTCCATCATTTTAACTTCTAATTTCTAGATAAATTTAGTGGAGTGGAAGAAGCTAACATCAAAAAGTTTGGAAGAAACATATTTGATGATGTCAGCTAAATGACATGTGACTGGAAGTTACTCATGGAGGTTTTGATAGAGGAAATATATATACAAAAATGAATTCTGTGAAAATAAATATGGGATATGTAAGATTATTTTTAAAGGATACATAAGGGTCATTACTTGAATGTTTTACAGTAAAGGAAACACATAAGGGTCTTTAGGGTCCATTACATAAAAGTAAACTCATGAGAGTTTTGGAAGTGGGAACTGATCACCAAAATATAGATTTGAGGTAGTGGGAGTCTTTGACCAAGTGAAGGGAAGACCATATAGATCAAATATCTATGTAATTATCCCCATAAAGATCAAAAGGTGATGGTGACTAGTTACACCAGTTGTAATCTACTTTTTTAGTAGGGTGGAATCACATGTGATGAATAATAAAAAAATTTAATAATCTTTTGGTTCTTAATAAAATATATTTTAGTGTTACCTCTATGTATTAGGACTCACATCCAAACCAAGTAAATTTATTTTGTTTTTTCTTTTGAATTTTATTTAATTAAATTATTGATATTTAAAAGTTATTGTTTTTCTTATTCAAAGGCTATAGATTTAGTATACTAACTTAGGTGTGGCTGTCTTCTAAGTTCAAGTGCATTGAGTTCATAGGTTCATTATGATACCTTTCCCCTTGTAAACTCTAGTGGTGTAACATTCAATATTTTCATAGGTAGTTGCATAATACCCAACAAGGTTTTACCTTATATGGAAGTGGTTTGGTTAAGGTTTAGAATTTTATTATGATTTTCTTATTATTAATTTTAGTGTGACTTAGGTATGTGTTTTGATTTAATTTTTTTTAGAAAGATTTCCTCTATTTTAATAAAAAATTCTTTTAGATAATATGAAATTGTATCTTTAGAGACATATGATAAATTTGGAATGGTATAGAGAATATTAACATGACCCATGTTCCAAGATGATCTGAATAAATCAAGAAATGAAAAAGATAAAATTTAAATACCTTGATATAAAACAACACAATAATACAAGTTCATATTGTGGTCTTGGTCATTTTAGATCGAGATTATTAAAATCTTCCTATAATCAAAATCATGGTAATGTATTCACCCTATGGTTAAGACATGGTGAATAAATAATGAGTATGGATCTATATTTGAAATATTATATTCAAAATTTTCACATTATGAATGAAAATCATTTTTAATGTGATGTTTTCATTTTCTCTTTGTGTCACAATAAGGTTAGAGTCACCACTTTATTTGAGAAAGGGGTTAATATACTAACTAAAAAAACTAAGTTGTTTTCAATATAAAAAAACAATGGTATATTTTTTTTGAAGAAGGTAGTACCTTGGTCAAAGACCAAAGCACATTTTATTGAATATAAAAGCAAAAAAGTTACAGGAGTCGAAAGGAAGGAAGTTTTTACAATATTTGTCAAAAATCTGAAATAAATCAGGAGGAAGGTCATTCAGCCAAGTCAAATCCTGGTGAACACCTTTTTTGGAAAGGGCATCGAAAACAGTGTTCGCTTCACGAAAGTCGTGAGTAGTAAGGTAATTAATATCCAGGAGCGAATCAAGACACTTCATCCCAAGGGTGGTAAGAGGCCAGGCTAGATAGATCACACCATTCCAAATTTCCTGGATAATGGTGGTCAAATCACTTTTGATCCAGAGCTTCCTCCATCCTTTTTGAAGGGAAAAATTTTATAAGGCTTTAACATAATCAAGGGAGATATAAAATGATATTTATGAACATTTTTTCACTCTTTAATAGATATGTCACATAGAGAAAATAGAAGTTCTATTGGATTCAAAGAGATCCAAACAATCAATGCAAGGTTGTGAGATATATTTATGATTATATATTGTTTTACACAATTTGAAAAATTTTATATGATCATTATGTAAAATAGATTATATATATATATATATATATATATATAAGGAATCAAAGAATAAGAGTTTTATTGTCTTACTTGATACCTAATTAAGGATTAAAAAATATAGAAAATAATGAATATGTTATTCATAATGATGAAAAGATAAAGTAAAACACCATCTTTGATTTATTAAATTTGATACTTTGATATTTTTCACTGTATAGTTTTTATACTAATAATTTTTTGAACCTTTTCTCAATATAGTGATTGAAGAGAGAATAAGAGGAACTAGTCCTTGATCTGAATACAGAACCACCCCAAAAAAATTATAATCACAACAACACATTAATGATTTTTGGTACACTGATACATCATTATGTGTATACTCATTGAATTTGTTTCCTTTGGTAGATCAAGGAATAAAATCCGTGTTCATGAAATTTATCTTTTATTATATGGTTTCTATACTCACTTGTTTAACATGATATATTCATTATTAATCTAATCACAATATTTTTTATGTTTTAGTGGGGACAACACTTTTCCAAACGTGGTGAAATTATCAAATAAAACATTTTCTAGAAGATATAACTATATATTGAATTGAATCTAAAAATTAATAACATATATACATTTATTTTTAAAGAAACTGATGGATTTTATCTTCAAAAATAGATGAGTGGGATCCATTAAAAGTATTCAATAAACACTTTACTCCCATAAAATCCCACGAGTTTTATGAATAACTAAAAACACTAATTTTTTAGATTTCTCTCTTACCCATGACCTACTAAAACCTTTTATTTTTAGAGTTAAGGAAACTTAGATATACGAATCAATGAGTTTTCAAAACACAAAAGTTAATAATTGTTTCATAGTCTTATTATCCTTTTATAAACTTCATGGATGTTCTTTTAGAAACTCCATGACATCAAAAATTTCATTTAAGTTTAATTTATTATATATTTAATCATTCTAAACAATTTTCAAAATGTTAATATTATGAAATTATATTACAAAAAATTTGTAATATTCATCCAACAATGCAGGAAACATTTAACATGTAAACATTCCACTAAACACATTTTAATATCATCCTATGATATTGTGAACCAATTTATGATAGATTACAATAGATGAAAGTATCAATCAACATGAATTATAATATAATGCATGAATATTTATACAGATAATAATGGCCTAGTAACATACATCACTATATGGTTTCCTTTATCATAAAAAATTATGTTATTATATTCATAATGGCATGATTTCTATTTAGTAAATAATTCCTTAAAACTCCCACTTGCACTAAAATTTCATAGAGTCTATGCAATTTTATCTCATGTCATGTCATATTTAAAAAACTTGAAAAATATTATCCAAAACTTCTTTTATATATCCTATTAAAATCTTATAATAGAATATATATTATAATCTAAAAGTTTTGTACAAAAAATTTATAACCAAACTTATCCTCATTCAGACAATATCTACACGGGGGTTTATAGAATTGAAAACAATCAATAATTTTCTAATACGCAATTGTAAGTAGGGAGTGAGTTCTATAAAAACATCAATTACACTTAATCTATTAAAGGTTTCGGTGTGATTTCAATCAAACATATCTATCTATATACTTGTGTCCACTAGATGCATATCATACATCTTACATAATCATACATTAATTTTTTCCAATACATTAAGAAACTATAAGACATGGAATAAGTCAATATTGAAGGAGATATTCCCCAAAAACTTTACACATATGATTTATTTTAGCCTATATCATAGGGTAGGATACAAACATTTCATATGGTACAACATATAAAAACCAAGTATATGTAATATTTCTTGGTTTTGGGTATATTTTCTAATAAGATATAGATATATCGTATAAAAATCTTTTCCCATTGTATTATATGACATGGTGGAATCCTAATGTCATAAATCATAAGATGTGATTCATTTGGAACTCTTTTATTTCTTCGAAGGCAGTGGAGTGTCAACAAGTTAACACTCACATACCCTACAAATAAGTAATTATTTATTAACTATTTTATAAGATGAAATATATGGGAGAGTTGGCATAGATAAGGGTTATAAATAATTCATGAAATAACTCATAATATATGAGTTAATGCAAGTTCACTCGAGGAGCATCCTTAAGGGCTTTATAAGGGGAAATTCACTACGAGATGGTGATGAGTATAATTTAAGCCTTCCCAAGACTTGTTTGAATATATATGAGATAATCCAACCATAACATAAATTCATATTACATAATTTTAGATGAATATTCATTTCATATCATAATAAATCACACACCAAACCTATATTTTTAGTGGTTTTGAAGATTAGATATACAACCAACTTATTTTACAACATTTTTAACATCTCCCACAAACAGTCTTTTCACATGATAAAATTTTATATATATCATGTAGAAACTCCAGTTTCAATTATGTAGCCCTTTATTTATGTATTTTATGTATGTAAAGTGTTTGAGTAAAGTTTGGGTCAATTTGGAGGAATTTTGGAATGTTTTTGGGTATTTTATAGAGGTTCATAGTTTGAGAACGATTAGTAAAAACTGTGAAACTCCTATAGGAAACTGTGGAAAGAGAGGCAATGGGATCTAGGTAGTCACATGGTTAGGAACATGGTTTGGCGAAACCAAGTGAAAACATGGGAGAAACTGTGCTTTTTGGGATAGAGTCATTTTCACAGTTAGCGCACGGTTTTTCTAACCATGTGTGGTTTAAAGTTAGATCCTAAAAAAGTGGATCTAACTTGATTTAGCCCCAAATCCACTTGTTTTCACCTATTTTTACCCTAACTCAATTTTTATTCCTCTCAAAGGCTGTGTGTAATTTCCCCTTCGACATGAGAGTGATCTGTTGGAAAATCTTGGTGCCTTGAAGTCTGGATTATGTGGTAAGTTTCCGTTCTTGGTGATTTTCTTAGATATATTCTTCTTCCCTTTCTTGAATTCATAGATATAACCCATTGGAGAGAGATATATGATTTTTAATTCCAATAATGTTGAGATATGACTATTTTTATGTTATTAAACAAGATCTAATATGGTTTTTTGAAGATTCAACATAGTTTTGTCGAGGAATTTATGTCATTCTTCATTTTCACCATAATTTCCAAGGTTAGCAGCTTCAATCTTAAATCCTATTTCTATAACTAGAAGGATTTATTTGAAATAGGTTGTTTTTATTGAAATTTATTGTGAAATTTTTGTGAAATTATTGATGGAAACCCTCTTTAGTGATGGTTTATGTAATTGAGAAAATTGGGTGTTTTGGTGGAAAGTGAAAGTGGTAACATGATTTTAAAATGATGACCATGAAATGGTTTTTTGGTTTTGGTGCATAAAAATTGTTTTTAAATTGTTTTCAATAAAAGGTATTTTTATTTAAGTGGTTTTAAAAATATCTATTTGAAATGGTTATTTGATTAAATGGTTAAACATGAGTTGGATGGGATGGATAATAGTTGTGAAGCACCACTATCAAAGGAATAGAGTAAGGATGTGAATTTCCACCATCAATGGTAAAAAAAATATTATGTGGTTGAGTGTGTGTGTGTGTGATAATGTTAAATGGAATGGAAAATACCAAAATGGGATTTGAGAAATGGTTAAATTACTTATTTGGTTTCTTTCCTTTGAAATGGATTTGGTTTGGGAAAACTGTTTTGTTATAGAAATTGTTTTATATTCTGATATAAAATGTTTTACATTGTTTTATATAAATTGTTTTATATGAATTTTCTATTGTAGTGGCATGATTAGGGAATTCATTTATAAAAAAAACTACTGAGTTTCATTACTCACCCCCTTCTTGGGAACTTTAGTGCATTTAAAGATATCATGTATCGAGACACAGGTAAAGGAAACATATCTCACTTATTTAGTGGTGCATCTTGATACTTTGGGGAATAGTTTGGGGAGTTATAGCTTAGATCATGTTGGCAATCGTGGAGTTATGTCTTTAGAGTCTTTGAGTTTGTTAAACTTGTTTTTTCGCTTTGGTACTCAGATCTTAGTTATGGTGTAGTTTAATATTGTTTTCTTTTGGTATTATGTTGAGTTTTATTACATTGTTATCATGCATCATATAGTAGTTTTGGTTATGGTATGTTGGTTGTGATTGTTTTAGTTTCAAAGTGAAAATAGTTCCCCAATTGTATTGAATCTCTTGAAATTTATTGCCAGCCTTTGGCATATTAGGGATGTCACCTAAGTCCCAATATCAATTTTGACTCAACTCAATCCAGTGAGGAGGGAAAGGGTATTACAAATGGTATTAGTCTTAGTCAATCCAATTTTTTTTTGGAAAAAATGGTATTAGTTTGTTGGTCTCAGAGTTGAAAATCATTCTGGTTTAGTCCTTGATTTTGGATGGTAGAAAGGAGTAGGATTGTTGGGACTTAAAATGTAGAGCATAAAAAGACATAACTAACCTATTTATGATGAAATTCATGTTACCAGGGAGTTGGGTGCATAACTGTTTTGGAGACACTTATAGGAGTTGTAATATCATTATCAGGGGTTTATCCAATGAGAAGAACATGACATGCATTGATATAAATGACATCCCACCAAGAGTTCTTATTTCATTTTGAGTAATTATTTATCATTTGGTGAAAAAATGTTGAATTTTGAAAAGTATTGAAAAAGGTTTTCAAATGTGATATTTTAAAAATTAAATGATAGTGGTATTTTGAAAATGGTTTTATTTTAAAAAGCATGGTGTAATTTTCAAAAAAAGGATGAAAAATGAAAGTGTTTATTTTTGGAAATCCTTTTTGTGATACTTATGATATGGGAGAATTTGAATTGTTAAGACTTCAGTTGCTAGAGAGTGAGACTTATAGAGTTTTGAGTGTTTATTGAAAATGGAACCTGATAGGCATTGTAGAAACCAACCAAAGGAATGTTCTAAGAATGTGGTTACACCTGATCTACAGGTGAACCAATAGCTAGTTCATAAAATAGTCCAATATTTTCAGGTTGTGGATAGAGGGAACCAAAGGGTTGAACCAAGGAAAGTGGATCAATTTGTTCTGTTCTAGAATTCGAATCCACCCATATTTAGTGATGATTAAAAACCAGAGAAGGTAGAGGTGTGAATGAATAGGATGAATCGAATCTACAATTTCCTTAGTACACCAGCAGATTCGAAAGTCAAGTTGGAAACATATATGTTGTAGGATATTTCAAGCCAATGGTGGGATTTATAAGTTAAGTCTAAATTGGACCAAATCATTGCATGGGATGATTTTGAATAATTTTTCAACAAAAAATTCTATCCTCATATGTTTAGGATTGAAAGAATGATAGACTTTTTCAGCCTGAAGAAATAGAACCTTTCAGTGACAGAGTATGCAGACAAATTTATGAATTTAGTCTTCTTTTCACCCAAAGTTACTGCAAGTTCATCCTTTAAGGAACACATTTTTGAATCATGGATGAGATAAGAGATTCACTCAAATATTTTTGTGCTTTGTATAACAAATTATAAAGAGATGGTCAATAAATAAATGGTGGTAGAAAGGGAAATATCAAGAGATATGGGTAGAGGGAGCATGTTGGTACTTATGGAAAATGGTGGTAACTCTAATGATGGGTATAAATTGAAGAGGGGCACATATTTATAAGGTAGTAGAATGGATCAGAATCAAATGGATAGATCAGTGAATATTCCTTCAATGCCTAAGAGAAATATAGGATGTTTCCAATGTGGTTATTTGGACCACATGAAGTGATAATGTATGGAACCACTTAGATCATTCCACAATTGAAACTATATGGGTAATATTTAGTGCAATTTCTATAGTGCTCTGAGGTTGGGTATTTGGGACACTTCTCATATTTCAAAAATGTCGTATTATTTACCTAGATGATAGAAGAAGAATAATTCTCATCAATAGAACTGTTATATCCATAGTTATTCTAGAAATACCATGACTCTTTAGCAAGGGAAATCTTAATAGGGTAATAAAGAACAAAGCGAAACGAGTAAGAAATTATATGGACCTGAGTAAGTTATTGTGGATGATCAATCTTGACCATCGAAGGTGAGTGGTATGATTCTTTTGAATTCTACCATTATGTAAAATTTGTTTGATACAAGTATATCCCATTTGTTTATTTCTTCTCATGTTGTTGATCTTATAGGTTTAAATTTTGATATGATACCCTCTATTTTGAAACATCGAACTCCTCTTGGTAAAATACAATATTGAGCCTTTGTGTGCAGAGAATGTTCTATAATTTTTGATGAAGATTAGTTGATATGGGATTTATATATGCTTGAAAGAAATATCTATGACATAATCCTAGGTATGGATTGGTTGATTATGTTCAAATCTCACATCGACTATTATACATGAAGAGTTATTTTTACGACTGATAACAGCGTTGAGAATCACTTTAAAGGAGAATGGAATGTAAAGGTAGGTGAAAAGGGATTATTATCACCATTAATTGGAATGTTAATGTACCAATTGGTAGTGTTAACTTTGTAATATATGGAAGAGATCAATAATAGTAGTTTTCCATTAGTTTTTATTAGTTTTTAGATGTTTTTTTCTGAAAAATTATTAAGGTTTTCACCCACAAGAGAAGTGAGGTTTATTATTGATATTCTTCTAGGGACTGGTCCTATTTACTTTACATATTATTGGATAGAACCAAAAAAATTAAGTGAATTTAAAGTTTAGTTATAATAGCTATAAATCAAAGGGTTCGTTAGGCTGAGCACATCTCCATGGGTAGCACCGGTCTTGTTTGTGAAAAAGGTGGATGAAAATATTTTTTTGTGTATAGATTATCATAAGATTAACTAAGTTCTGATAAAGAAAAGATATCCACTTCCAAAAATTGATGATCTATTTGATCAATTGAGGGGATCCTAATGGTTCTCCAAATTTGACTTGCGATTAGGATATCACCAATTGAGGGTTCAGAAAGAGGATATTACCAAGATAAATTTTATAAGTAGATATGAACATTATGAGTATGTAGTTATGACTTTTAGTATTACATATACACTAGAGGTATTTATGTAATTGATTAATTGAATATTTAAAAGGCATTTGGATTCTTTTGTGTTGGTGTTTGTGGAAAACATATTGGTGTATTCAAGGACAAGGTCTGAGCATGAGCAACACTTAGTGATAGTGTTGGGAATTTTGTGGGATCATCGTCTATATAAAAAATGACCAAAGTGTGATTTTTGGATATAATAGGTAAATTTTATTGGCCATGTAATCTCTAAAATAGGCATTTTTATGGATCTAGAAAATATAGAGTTTGTTATCTCTTAGAAAACACCAAATAATGTCTTTGATATACACATTTTCCTTGATACAGCTGGTTATTACTGACATTTTGTTCATGATTTCTCATGACTAGATTCACCTATGACAACTTTGACAAGGAAAAATCTTCCATTTAAATGGATTGAGTAATTTCAAAATTCATTTCAAGTCCTTAAAGTTTTACTTATATCAGCACTAATCATGATATTTCTAGGATCAGGACAAGGGTACGTTGTGTATTGTGTCACTTCATGATCTGGGTTGGGATGTGTTCTTATACAGGGAGATCATATTATTGCTTATGGATAATTAAAGTTATGGTTTCTTGAAATGAAATACCCAAAACATTATTTTGAGTTATCTATGATAGTCTATGATTTAAAGACTTGGAATCATTACCTATTTGGTGATAAATTTATAGTGTTTACAGATCATAAGATCTTGAAAAATATTTTATCTCAAATGGATTTGAATCTGAGACAAGTAAGATAGATGGAGTTTCTATAAATGTTTGAATTTGAATTGATATATACACTGGGTAAAGGAAATTCAGTGGTAGTTTTATTAATCACAAACTCGTTTTCTTAGTTTGAAAAAGAGGCTTCAGAATAGTGGAAGTTGATGTCGGTGACAACTAATATGCACTTAGATTGTGAAGACCAAGGTAATGCAGCGATTTTCTTCTCATTATCATTTGTTCCTAATTTGGTGAATATGGTTAAAGAGGAATAAATGTATGATTTAGAATTCATTTCTATGAGATAAAAACTAAATGTTATTGATATTATTTAGGTATGGAAGTTGGATGGGAGTTTAGTTTTTTTGGTTTCAAAATAGGATGGTTGTATTTATGGATTGTAAAGAAAAAATTATTCATGATTACCACCATTTGAAAAGTACTATTCATCATGGAATAATGAAGATGTATAAGGTAATGAAATCAAAGTTTTGGTGGGTTGACATGAAAATAAAGGTGGTTGAGTTTGTTTTGAGATGCTTAACTTATCAGTTGGTTAAGGTAGAGAACTAGTGGCCAGTGGGTCTGTTGCAGTCTTTACCTATTCCTATTTGGAAATTTGAGAAAATAACCATGGATTTTGTAATAGGTTTACCAATAATGTTTTAGAAACATGATTTCATATGGGTGATAGTGGATCAACTCACAAAGTCATCTCATTTCATCCCTATTCGTGAATCTCACACGGTGGAGGAATTTTCCAAAATATAAATCTGAGAAGTGGTAAAGAGAAATGACATACCAATATCAATAGTATCAAATAGATATATGAGGTTTATGTATCATTTATAAAAATCCTTATAGTAATCCCTTGGGACTTAGTTTAACATGAGCAAATCGTATCATCCTCATACAGATAAGAAATTTGAAAGGATGATACAAATGTTGGAACACATGCTTCAATCTTGTGTAATGGATTTTGGTGGCTTATGGAAAGATAACGTACCATTAGAAAAGTTATCATATAACAGTAGTTATCAAGCCTTGATACATATGTCTATTTTGAAGCATTGTTTGATCATCCTCATCATTCTCCACTTTTTTGGGTGGAAAGAGGTGAGACTTCATTGGTTGGGTTGAGCCTTGTCCAAGAGAAAATGAAGAATATTTAGTTGATCAAGAAAAGGATGGAGATAGTGAAAATTCATCATAAATCATATGGGGATCATCATTGATGACCTTTGTCATTTAAGGCGAGTGATCATGTGTTCTTGAGAATCTCTTTAAGGCTGGGGCATCACTATTTTGGAAATTAGAGAAAGTTATCTCTTTAATACTCATAACCTTTTAATATAATTTAATGGGTTAGTGAGGTGGAATATAGGTTGGGTTCCCCCCATGTTTCAATGTAGTTTATAATGTGTTTCATGTATCTTAGTTGAAAAAGTTTCAGCCTAATCCTAACCATGTGTTTTTATGGGATCACCTAGAGTCAGATGCTTAATTGGTGCATGTTTTAGTTTGGATTGTGGACATGAAAAAAGAAGTATTGCATGGTAAAAGTATTAGTCTAGTGTGGGTTTTTTTGGAAACATGGTTAGATTTCAGAAGAAACATGGTAACAGGAGAAAGAAATGGTCGAGTAATGGCCTAAACTCTTTTAAAAAAATGGTGGTTTTCTACTTTCTGGGGATGGAAAGGACAATGTTGGGGAGAATTTAATACCCTCGGTTTCAAGTAATTAACTCTTTATTTATTTATATTTAGCATTTAAAGTGTTTTGGAGAATTTTTTGAGGGTTTTAAGGACTTTTGGAATTTTCTTGGGGATTTTATGGAGGTTCACAGTTTGAGTATGGTTAGTAAAAACCATGAAGCTCCTACAAGAAACCATGTAAAGCAAGGTAATGGTCTCTAGGTAGGTTCATGATCAGGAACATGGTTTTTCCAAACCATGTGGCCACCTCAGAGAAACCATGATTTTTGGGGAAAATGCATTTTCACGGTTAGCGCACGATTTTTCTAACCATGTGAATAACCATGCACAATTTAAAGTTCAATCCTAAAAAAGTGGATCTAACTTGGTTTGGACCCAAATATAATATTTTTTCACCTATTTCAACCCAAAATATATTTTTCTTCCTCCCAAAGTTTGTGGAGACTTTCCCCTTCGATATGGGAGTGATCCATTGGCAAATCTTGGTGTGTTGAAGTCAGAATTGCTTGGTAAGTCTTAGTTCTTGGTGGTTTTATTAGATCTACTCTTCTCAATTTTCTTGGATTCATATATATGATCTATTGGGGGATAAATATATTATTTTTAATGATAATAATGATGATATATGGCTGTGTTGATGTTAGGGAACAAGACCTAAGATGGGTTTTTGGAGATTCAACCCAGTTTTGTTGAGGAATTCCAGTCGTTCTTCGTTTCCACACTAATTTCCAAGGCAGGTGGCTTTAATCTAGACTTTTATTACAATAAATAGAAGGATCTATTTAAAATTGGTTTTTTTTATTGAAATTTATTGTGAAATTTTTGTTCGATTCTTGATGGAAACCCTCTTTAGTGACGGTTTATAGAATTGTGAAAATTAGGTGTTTTACTGGAAAGTGAAAGTGATAACATGATTTTAAAATGATGATTCTAAAATGGTTGTTTGGTTTTGATGCATGAAAACTAGTTGTAAAGTGTTTTCAATAAATTTTTTGTTTTGTTGAAGTGGTTTGGGAATGATTGGTTTGACATGGCTATTGGATCAAATAGTTAAGTGTGAGTTGGATGGGATGGATAATGGTCGTGAATTACCACCATCAAAGGGATAAAGTATGGACATGAATTTACATTGTATAGTAACACCAAACTTGTGTGGATGAGTGTGTGTTTTTGGTAATGTGAAATGTAATAGGAAATACCAAAATAGAATTTTAAAAATGGTTAAAGGACTTGTTTGGTTTATTTACTTTGAAATGGATTTGGTTTGGGAATACTATTTTGTTATAGAAACTATTTTATATTCTGATATAAAATGTTTTACATTGTTTATATAAATTGTTTTATATAAACTTTATGAAATGTTCTATCCTAGTGGAATGAGTAGGGAAGTAATTTTGGGAAAATCTACCGAGTTTCATTACTCACCCCCTGCTTGGGCACTTTGGTATGTTTGTAGATATCATATATTGGGACACAAGAAAAAGAAAAGTATCTGACTTATTTAGTGGTGTATCTTGATACTTTGGGGAATATCTTATGGAGTTAGGGCATGTTGGGAGCTATAGATTTATGTATTTGGAGTCTTTGAGTTTTTAGCCTTGTTTCCACTTTGGTACTCTGATACTGGTTATGGTGTAGTTTTGTATTGTTGTATTTTGGAATTATATTGAGTTGTATTACATTGTTATTATGTATAATATATTGGTTTTGGTTATGGTATGTTGGTTGTGATTGATTTAGTTTCAAAGGGAAAATCATCCCCAAATTGTAATTAATTCCTTGGAATTTATTGCCAGCCTTTGGCGTCTTGGGGATGTCACCTAAGGTGTAATAGAATTTCTACCTGAACTCATGCCAATAAGGAGGGGAAAGATATTACATATCATAAATAATATTCTTGTTCATAACATAGGGAATAGAAAAATGAAAAAGGGTGAACTCATGTTCCTAATAAGGGTAAAAATGAGGGAAAATAATCCAAATTCACAAGTGAGTATAAGATGAGAATGTGAATATAATGGAATAATCAAGGTGCATAGACATAACATTAGATAATCATACCTGATAAAAAATAGATAATAAATCATGAGTCATGAAGTAAGGATTTTTCCATAACATAAGACATGAGTAATAGGAGTGTGAGAACATGAGTAAATAATCCTGAGATATGAATACATAAAATAGATACAAGAATTCAACATATACATAAGTATATAAAAATATTCCTTATGTTGAGGATTACTTCCAATACCATCATCACATAGTGGATTAGCTCACTATCCCATAGTGGGTTTGGTTTACTCCCAAGTACCTTTACATTTAATCTCATGTGATATAAAAATTTAGGGTGACAAAAGGAATATTATTAATCTTAAAGATATTCTTTTACACTCCCAAGAAATTTCCGGCCAGCATATTAACTGGAATAAATCCTCCATCTTTTTTAGCAAAGAGTTCCCCATGGACATGAAAACTTACATTTCTAATATTCTAGGATTTAAAGAGGGCTCTTTTCCCTTTACTTACCTAGGAGTGCCTATTTTCTGGGGTAAGCCTAAGGCTAACCATTTCTCCCACATTGTGGATAATACCCTTCGTCACCTATCCTCCTGGAAAGGTAAGACCCTTTCTATGGATGGAAGGATCTGTTTGGTCAAATATACGATAATTTCGAAACTAGTCTACTCTATGATGGTTTATAAATGGCCTAAAAGTCTTTTAAATCACATTAATACTACTATTAAAAACTTTGTTTAGACTGGGAACATTTCAGAGAGAAAGATTGTGACCATCCCTTGGACCACTTGTTGTAAACCGATTGACAAAGGGGGGATTGGCATCAAGAACATTGCTAAATTCAACGAGGATCTTCAAGCCAGACTTACTTGGAACATCATTCATAATACCTATACCTCTATGGATTTCTTAAGGGATCGCTTCCTGAAAAACTCAAAATCAATTACTCTTTTTCTCTAAAATCATCTATATGGCTCTCCATCAAAAGCTCTTTCATCTCCATTATGACCAATTCTTGATGGATGGCCAGTAAGGAATCTAAACTAAAATTTTGGCTTGAAAATTGGACTGGTTCTCCCTTGATCTCACTGTTAGAAAATAACTATGACCCTCTGAATCTACAAGATACCATTGAATCTATCAATACTTCTTCAAACATTTCCCTTCCCGAGAATATAACCTAAATTGTAGACAATTACCACTATACTTCCACTAAGGATTGCATTCTTTGGGAACCTTCTCATAATGGGGTTTTGAACTCCAAAGATTTTTATAAACACCATTTCCATAATGTTGATAGCCACCACACCTTGGTTTCTAACTTTAATAAATCCTGGATCAAACCTTCTAGATTTACTCTTATCTGGCGCATTGCTCATCATAAAATACCCACTGATAATTGTTTGCAAAAAGCCGGGATTTCCCTCTGTTCAAAATGTCATATGTACAATCAGCATAGGGAAGACATTAACCACCTTTTTCTCTCATGTGATACTGCTTCTGCCCTTTGGCACTATATTCTTGACATGTTTGATTGTAGGTGGATTTCTTTTGACAACATTGACATGAAGATTCAAAGATACATAGAGCGGACTACCTCTAAGTAAATCAAAAACCTTTGGCTCACAGCTGTTGCAGAACTTCTTAACATCATCTGGTATGGTATAAATGATTTGATTTTTTGTACTAATTCTTTCAAAATCAATGTAGGTAAAACGAAAATTTTAATGGCTATTCAAGATGTGGCTTCAATCCAAAAAGACACTTGCAGTTATTTGGTCAGAGACTTTGAAATTCTCAGGCGTTTCGGGGTCAAGGGGAATTATCCTCATCCCCATTATACCATTGAAGTTTTCTGGACCCCCTCCTCTAGGTTGGATGAAAATAAATGTGGATGGCGCTTCAAAAGGAAATCTGGGACCAGTAGGTCATGGAGATATTTTCAGAAATCACATGGACTAGGTTCTTGGATATTTCTATGGATCATGCGGCCTCTCTACTTATCTTGAAGTTGAGATGATGAGAGTTATACATGCCATATCTTTTGCTAGAATGCACAATTGGAACAATATATGGATTGAGAGTGATTCCATGACAATAATCCAAGCAATCTGGAACGACACCACTCAGCTCGCTTGGCCTCTCACTTCTCGATGGACAGATTGCTTGAACTCTATGGTTGGCCTCAACTTCATCACCACACACATATATCGGGAAGCCAACCGTATTACTGACACACTTCCAAATATTGGTGTCAGCCACGAGCTTCTTTGGATGGATGACCTCTCCTATGATATCATCCCCATCTATGCTAGGGATGTCTGTAAAATCCCCTACTTCAGACTCGTGTAATCCTCTCTTTCTCTCCCCCCTTCTTTTTATTAATAAAAGCTCCTTTTACCTATAAAAAAATATAAAAATTTACCTAATGCATTAGAGGCATATATAATTCTAGTCCCTCCCATCACATGATGAAAAACCAAACATATGTGTGTCACATGAACATGAAAGAATTATTAATTCCATAAAATCTTAATTAACCTATAAAAAAGAAATGGGTTTGAAGAAGATTTTGATAAGGCATAATTATAAGTCATCCAAAAAAATAAAGTGGATTGCATAATTAGAAATATACCTAGAAAATCATAAGAAACATTAAAGTATATTGAAATAGATGAAAAAACTTTATAATATTATTATAAAATTACTTTGAGAAAAAAAATAATATACCTTTATTTTAAAATGAAAATTAGTAATAAAGAACTGGGTATTGAAATTACCTTGTAAAAACTTGAAAACATATGTAGGAATATTCATAAATAAAACTAAATAATATGGTAGGAAAATTTAATCATAAAAAAACATTTAAAAAAGATATTATTTTCACATTTTTGTAAATAAGGTCAAAGTTATGAGAAAACAACCATATATAAAATATTAAAAGAAGATTACTTTTGTAATGTTCCACACACAACCTCTATTTTTATTATTATTTTATTTTATTTATTAGTTTTTAATATTTTCATTATGTTTTGGGAATTTTTATTTTGAAATTATTTAAAATTTAATAATTTATTTCCGCACATTTAGTGTATTATTAATGAAAACCCTATGAAGACTATGTAGTTTCATCTATAGTTTCTTATAGATAAATTTACACAATTAGTGCATAATTTTTATAGACCATGTTAGATTATTTTGTGTGTCTAGTGAATGGTGCACGATTGGTTCATAGTTTGTTAATCCATGTAAGAACCATTCGATCTTCCCATAATTAAAAAAAATGAATTTACCTAACCAAAATCATTGATTTTTTACCCCTAGACTTCCTCATCCCCTCCTCAATCACTTAGGAAAACCCAGGGTAACCCTATAAATTTCCCTCCTTGCTTTCCCTTGGATATTTTGTGCCTTTCACCTTCGATTTTGGTGAGTTATTCTATATTTCACCCTACTTTTCTATATTATCTCCCTTATTTCTCTTATTTATTATATTTCTATTTCTATAGGTTGATTTTTTCCAAAACATAGTTATGATTTTGTGATATTTACTTGTGTTTTTGATCCTAGGGTGTGAAAATTCACTATTAAGCTCTCATATCTTTATTCTTGAAGGATCCACTTCATCTATTTGTAACCTAGGTAGGTATTTCCATGATTTGATCACTTTTTTTATAATCCATGTGATGGTCCAATTTTATTAAAATAATTTCCCTTGAAATTATGTATATTTTGTGTTTATATAAATTCTTAATATATTTTTTCAAAGTGGATTGGACATCTATGGGTATCATGGGATTACTACTTGGGAATTTATTTTCAATAGACTATAATGTGTGTTTTATGTTTCTTTTTATTGTGGTTTATTGATTATACATGTTATAGTGATTGTGTAATTGTTTAATTATGTTATTACATATTATTTTATTCTTTCTATATGTTTTTTTAGTTTTAAAGAAAGTTTTTCTCATTAGTTTAAATGGTGTTTCTAAATTTCACTTGATTTCAAAATAAGTTTTTAGATAAGGAATATATATATAAATATATTTTATGAAACTATTAGTTGGATACTGAATTCTAATTTGGAACTTAGAAATGTGATTTCAAATTGTTATTATTTTGGAAATAGAGTTTCATTGAAATTTTGGAAAACTTATTATTAATTTGAAAAAACAAGTCCCGATTCAAACTTTATATATTTTTTTACCTAAATGAGCTAAAATATTGTCTAAATCCACATAGATCTATTTTGGAAAGAGTGTGATGATTAAATGTGTTTTTTTATTATTTCTTAAGTTAGAATATATGATTTAGTGAGAAGGTTGTGTGTGAGTGTGGTATAAGTTTTGACATGGTAATGGTTTTCCTTGTATTCAATTACTTTTGTGTGTTTTATATGGAACAAATCCTTCCTCAACTTTTACTATTACTAGTATCATAGGGATCCTAGTAATCTTATTAAGGGATTGAGAAAAAATTTCTATACTTATTGTTATGAGATAGACTTGTATCCTCCAGATTCATATAAGTACTAACTAGAGGGATTCCATTTGTGAGGCTAGCTGAGAGTAATCTACATGGTTATAGACTAGGGATACATCGATAGGCCAACATGTGATTACACCTGAGTATTCCTAGGATTATATCACTAGATGTTTAGGAGATATCAATGATTATATATATAATTTACTTTGTATTCTTACTTAATATATTGTTTTATGATTTTGTTTTATTAGTTTTATTATTGTCTTATATGATGTGTGTTATTTATTTCTATCTCTTCATGGTAAATTTAAATGTGTCTTTTTTAGCAGTTATTTATTGACACTCATGAATAGTTTCTAAATGCTTTTATCTTGTCTATTGAGTTACCTTACCTTTTATTACTTATGTTGTTTAGTTACATCTTTCGAGACTTATTGTTATTTGGGAAACTTTTTCTTACAGGGTATTTTCTTTAAAATGTGAATTGGAGAAAATTCTGTGAAAGTTTATTTTAAAAATAGATTTTAAAGGAAAGGATCCATGTTTTAGTTTTAATCACTACTTGGTTTTAAAATAGGGAAGTGAGTTAAGGTTGTGTATTTATTTTCAAAAAATGATCAAAACCTATTTTCAAATTATTTATTTTAAACTAGTGTTTTTGGATTTTTTAATAGGAAATACATGGATTTTTTAGTTAAATCCAACTACGATGTCATGTTAAAAACCTATTTACACCACTTTGTGTCTGTATACTGGCTGGATTTTGTAGGTTTAGTTTTAGGTTCTCAGGGAGATTCTGCTTGTGGAATTCTCACCCTTGGATTCTCACGGAGTAGTTGGGTTGGATGGTGATATTGACCACATGGAGATATTTGGTTAGTATTTTGGTTTCTTTTCTATTATTTTGGATTCATTCATATACCAACCAAGTAAAACATCTTTTTATTTTGTATTATATCAATTTATTTATTTATTTTGAGATTTATATTCATCTTTAGTTATGAATAATTTATATTGTTTTTTATTTTTATACTTATTATTGTGTTTATTCATGGAAATCCAATGTATGGACGCTCTATACCATATTATTGATAGAATTATATTTCATGTTAAATATAATTTATCTGGGTGAAATAATTCCCAATGATTTTATTTGGATGCCTTATAATTTTTTACCAGCCTATGGGGATCATGAATACCATTCAGGCCTTACCACATGCTAGCCCAGGTGCCCTAATTAGGGGTGGCCCAATATGGTTTATGAAAAAAGTAGTATCAAAGAGACATGGATATATGAGACATAAGATCATTTGAAATCAGGTGGTAGGTCATGGTTAGGTGACTAATCACCACCTATCATGATGAAACTTGAGTCACCATGTGATGAAAGGATTTGGGTCATGATTTTGATGTTTATTTTTTTTTATTATTTATATATTTTGATTTGAATTAATGGTGTTTTTATCCTTATGGGTGTTTCATAAGTTCTTTTGGTTTTTTTTGAGATTTATGGTGAAAGTGGAACAAGAAATAGATCCACATGGTTTTCCCACATGATTCGAAAAACCATATGGTGCCCACTTGTACAGTTATGCGAAGCTCTTAGTGGATTATCACATGGTTGGTGCATGGTTTATCAAACTATGCGGCCAAACCGTGAACAACCACTAAGTTCAAATTAAATTTTTATATTGAGTCCTTTTGTTTTCAGTTTGTTTGTATTTATAATATAATATTATTTAGTATGGGTTTAAGAGAGTATTATGATGTCTCCATGATATTTGGTTCAATTTTTTGATATTTTTGTGAAGAGGAATATGATTTAAGATAACTAAATATCGGTTTTGAAACTTTTTGAATAATTTTTAAAAAAATATTGAAAACAATTTGATGTTTAAAATTGTCAAACATATTCAAAATTGTATTTGAAATGTTACAATTTTGAAAAATATTTAAAAAATAGATTTTAGATTTTATTTAAATTAATGATTTTTAAAAGAGTGTTTATAATTTTACTATTGGGCTATTTGTTTAATGTGAGTTTAATTTTATTTTTTTGACTAAGTATATGTTCTTTTATTTATTTTATACCTCATAGAAATGTATTTAATAATCATAGAAAATATGTATCTTGGTACTTTCCTTATTTAAGTGTCTCTTAAGGAATAGACGTGGTTCTTTTATCTATTGTCCCTACCCATAGTCTAGGTAGAGTGGTAGATATGACCACCTCTTAGTTTCTACTTGCATTCCATGGTGAACAAGGACCTAAAGAGGCTATAAAGTGGATAGAGAAAATTTAAGGAGTCTTCAATTCGTTTAGAATTCTAGAAGTCTCAGGAGTGAAGACTACCTTGAACTTATTTGAAATACTAAGTCATGAATAGTGAAGGATTGTCATTCCACTTCAGTTGTAGAGTAGTATATCTTGAGAAATATTTAATAATAATTTTTTAGTATCATTTTACTGAGAAGGTGAAAGTGGGTGTGTAGAAAGAGCTTAAGAACCTCCATTAGGGTGGTCATATGGTGAAGGAGTATTCCACTCATTTTAATTAGTTGATTCCATTATCTCCCAAGTTAGTGTTCAAGGACTTACTGAAGGTTAATATATTTGTGAGGGGTATTCATCCAGTCCACTTTTATAGAATCCGAGTTAGGGAATCAAAATTACTTGGGGGAATCTTCTTATTCTGGTCCCAATCCTTTGGTGAATAAGTAATCTCTTGTATGCCATCTGTGTGGTCAACCTGGTAATTCTAATCCATCATACTTGTAATTATTTAGGATCTACCATAACTTCAGTTAATTGGGGTATATTCATAAGTTATATAAGTTCAAAAATTTATGAAAAAGTAATATCTATATTGTCTTGGATTTTAGTGGGATTCCAACCAATCTTTTTCAAGGTGCTCTATATTTTTTATCGCTTGATCCTTTGGGTTGTTCGAGTTTCCTGATATAAATTTATTCTATGGGTATCCTTCTATATATGTTGTTTTAGAGATACTTATAACTATTTTATGGAATTATGGATGGGGAATTGGGCTTAGAAATCTATTTTGTATTTCCTTGGTTGAAAAGTGAGGTATTTCCACATAGTTTTTTCTAAAGGACTATTTTTATTTTCTAATCCATCATATTAAATGAGTGTATAATGTAGTGGGGAGACCTTTTAACCAAGTCCCTTACATAAAATCTCTTGAAATATAAATTTTTTCTTAATGAATTGGAGGGATATTTAATTACAAATCCATCCATCAAATAATGAAAAACCAAACATATGTGTGGCACATGAACCTGAAAACATTTTTAATTACATCACAGCTTAATTAACACATGAAAAATAAATGTTTTTCATAATGATTTTAATAACGAATAATAATAATTCATCTAAATAATGAAGGTGGGTGGTATCATGAGCTTATATCCCTATTAAAGTATAAAAATATGAAAGTATATTTAAATAGACCCAAAACACTTAATAATTATATTATAAAATTGCTTTTAGAAATAAGAAGAACCACCCTTTAATTTTTTTATAACAATTAGTTTAAGATAAAATTATTTATAAAAAACTTGGTATAGAAATTACTTTAAAAAACCATGAAAACATGAAGAGGAATATTTATGTACAAAACTAAAGAATATGGTGAGAAATTTAGATTGTATATAAAATTTTTAAAAAATAGATTCTTTTCACACTTTTTTAAATATGGTCAAAGTGGGGAGAAAATAACCACATAGAAAAATGTTAAAAGATTAAATCTATAGAGAAATTAAAGTCTAGGGAAAAATGAATTAATAAATAAAAAATGTAGTGATAAGTATATCCCTAAAACAATATAAATAATATGGATATGAAGGAGAAATATTCCAGATCAAAAGAAGAAATAAGGTCAATTCCACTTACATGCATTATTTTGGTTGAATTTTGAATCAAAGGGAAGTGAAAAGAAGAAATATATTTAAAACCTATAAATAACAAAATAAGAAGAAAATATATGGGGTTTTAGAGATAAATAAAAAAAATTCTCTAAATAGAAATTTAATCATAGATAATCTTGATTTTAAAGTGAGATTGGAACAAAAACCCTTAATTTTACTCAATAATTCCATGAAAGAAATTTAACCTCTCATATAATAAAAATAACTATATTAATAAATTATTTAATAACTTGATTCATATCTATTACCTTTTATACTCCTCAATTATATTTATTCATTACACATATATTTGTAAGTAATTGTTTATTTTCATCATTGGATGCTACTTATCTTGATTATTTTGTACAAGTTTCATATTGGAGATGTTAATCCTCATTATTTGATACCAAGTTCATCATAATCATATTATTAAAGGTGGTTGAAAAATTATTATTAAATGATTTATGTATTCCCATGTTCATTTTATGTAAGGTATGTGAAGTGCCTAGATCAGTGTGAATCACCGAGAGGGGGAGGGGGTGAATCAATGATTACTTTTAATCTTTTTACTAATTTATTATTTTCAATTAAACCTATATATCTAGTTAAAGGCTTCATCCACTCTTCTTGTGTCTCTTATCCTTACCTCGAATAATGCTGTAAATATAAAGGCATTGAACACAAGGATTTACAAGGTTCGGTCCAAAGACCAACTCCTTGCTATTTTGGTTATTCTTCCCAACACATATTCCACTCTATAATATTATTATAAATTACAATTGTCAATACAGAGTCCCACTACATCTCTTCTGAGTCCCACAAGAGGTTCTTTATACCGCTTCCCATAGTGTTACCAGAGTCCCACTAGCCTGCTACAGAGTCTCACTAAAGTCTTGTCCTCCTCCCTGAATCACACAGGGTTCTTCTAGATCTCGAGTCACACAAGCATATTATTTATTTGAGTTATCTTTGATTAATTGTAGATGATCTAATGATCTTTCTCCATAGGCTTTTTGAATCACACTTTCTTGTGTATCTCTTCAAGAATATTCAACAACCTTTTGTAAGGTTTGTTGTCCTTGCTCAATATTTATGATCACCTTTGTGATCAGTCCTTAGTGAAACAACAATCAGTCAATCCTTTCTTCTTCTAATGAAGACCTAACCACACTAATGTGTGTGAAAATGGTTCACAAAACCTCTTCAATAATGCAAGAATAATTTTGAAAAATATCATATCTGTTTTCCTTCTTGGATTCTCAAACACTGTCAACTTAGATATAAAATATTATTTAAATTATTTCTGTCTTAAATCTCAATTCTCATTCTCTTAATGCATGGATTTCATGGTATCCAAACTTCTTGTTTTGGATATTTAAATACTTTTCACATGTGCATGTGTTTATGCATGTATTTATGCATGTATGATGTGTTTCTTGTAAACTCGAGCACACACTATTTTTTTGTATCGATATTTTAGATTCAATATGTGCGAGTCATTAAATTACACATGTATTTTCTTCTTTCTCAATATGCACACAATTAATTTTTCTTTAGGTTTTTCACACACATACACTTATTCTTTTAATTTGGATTAAATGTGTGTTATGTATGTGTATGTATTCCCTTCTTGGTGCAAATCACTATCTCTTCTTTATCTTATTCTCTTTCTCTCTCTTTGCATTCACATGGTTTAGGTGTCTTTATGTTTTGTGTATGTTATTCTTCAAAACCGAATGGGTGTGTTCCTTTGGACATGTTCTCCTCCTTTATTATTCTTTCTTCACATGCTCACACACACTGTCTCTAAATGATGTAAATTCTTATGCACCTTGTATTCAACCTCCATCATACTTCTCCTCAAGAGGTTCACATGTCTTCTTCTTGATGTAAACTAGGAGTAGTGATTCTTCTAATTCATGCACACGATTCACGTGGATCTTCTAAACAGAACCAAAAATGGTTTGTGATTTCTTTCTTCACAGAGTATAATAAGGATTCAAGTTCACCAGATGCGTACACATGGAGTTACCTTCACAAAAACACGACGAGGGTTATTGAGAACCTATAATGTTCTCTCAGATTTCTTCACACCAAGGGTGAAACTACTTCCTTCTTCACAAGGACGATTCAAGAGTGAGTAGCACCTATTGAACATAGGTAGGATCCTTCTCTATTGTGTAGTAGGCCTATATGGAAACTATTTGGCACAATTCTCTATTTTAGAGAAATGAGAGCTTTTATCTATATTTTAAACACCCGAATGAGTCGAGGGAATCCTCCTTTTATAGGTAGATGATGCGCGTTGCCATGCATTCAATTCCCTCATGATATGCCATAGGATTCAATTCTTTGAATAGCTAATATCTTCAGCTTTAAAAACTTCAAACAAGGATGAGATATCTGAATCTATAGGGTTGTTTCTATTCAATGCGGTCTTCCTCATTTCTTGGTGTAAACATCACGTGCATTCATTAGAAATTTATGCAACACTTAATCACGAATGCCTGAGATCCGTGGCCTCCGGAGACTTCGTTTTCCTTGGTCAATTGTGAGATCTTTATTTTATTTGCATGCAGGAGTTAATGACGTTCAGACGATGCTCATGCATTAAATTTTAGCATCAATGGTGGTCAGAATCAAGATCCTGGAGGTGAAGCGGTGCTCCGGTTGTTCTACGGTGTCAGGTGGCTTGAAGGTTGAAGACAATGACATGGTTTCACCATGTCCATTGAATCATCTATGTATGGACTATATTAGTTCGTGGGACGCGAGATAGAGCGTGTGGCCGCAACCTCTCATGGGATTAGATGGATGACAGGGATTGCTTTCGCGTTTTTAAAAAATTATCCCACATCGAAATGGAGATGAAAGATTTGTTTGATTTAAGTATCAAAACACGACAACCCTTTTCCAAATTACTCTCTCCCCCTCTCCGGTACCACTCCGTATCGGCTTCTTGCATGTGCGCTCTGCACCCACCCTATGCTCCCTACCACCATGCTGCCCCGCACGGTGGTGTTGTCGCCAGTTCTCCCATGCACCTCTGTGGGAACACTTGTGTGTCCCATGTGCTCCTCAGTCAACCATGTGACTGGTTGTCTGGATTTGAACTCAGCCTCCCACTCCTATGGCGAGTACCGATCACCTGGATGGCCCCCATATTTTTAAGTAACCGCATAAAAATTATTCTAAGTATAAAATGCATTGCCACTAATTCAAACATGAATGCAAACCTTACTAATTCATGCATAGTCACCTCACTTCAAATGCCAATCCCATGCACCTTTCCTTATCTTTTCTTCTATTCTTCATTTTTTTGGAACATGAATCCGAAAACACATTTCTCATCTTCCTTTATCCAACCATGGATGGAACTCTTCTTCAACTCCTCATGCATTGAAACACAATTCCTAGAAACATTATAGTAAACAATGTGTTCTCCTTAACACATGCCTTGGTTCTTGAAGATCATCATAAGAAATCATATGATTTTGTTCACCAACTTTATCCAATTATAATCTATTGGATGGATCTTCCAAATTCATCATGCAATCAAGTATTGCATGACCTTATTCAAATGTTGTAACAAAGTTTCATTCATTAACACATGTCTTGGAACTTAGGACTAGTTCAAAAATCGTCTGATTTTATATGGATAATGTCCAATCATTCCATCCAATGTCATCTCATATTGATTCTCCAAGTGACATAAGCTTTGGAACAACTTCCCCTATTCAATCATCATCACCACTTCATCACTACCTTGCCATAAACATATTGACACATTATTGAAAAAAATGACACAATATGCTCTAAAATCTCCCCCTTTTTATTTTGTTTCCAATATCACTTAAGAACACTTTGTATGGGTCAATATGTGTTCCAATATCTCCCCTTATTGGAAAATAAATGCAAAGGTTTAGTGGGGTCTGTTAAAAAACATGTTCTTCTCCCTTTAAACACTATATTCTTGAACATTTCTAAGATAGGGATGACGAAACAAGACTTACTTAGCAAGGAGCCTTTAGTTAATCAACTATAAGTCTACTTTTCTTAAACCAGTGTATAAAATAAGAGATATATGACCAAGGTTTTCAATGATGTCCATAAAAAACCATACACGCGAAATCATGCTCAGAATGTATTAAATCTTAACCAAGGGGTTGATAATAATCATATTTATCAATGAATTTCTAAATCCTACACATACTTCACCAAATATATTAAAAAGTTCAAGTTAAAAGAAAAATCTTCTCCTTTCATCCCATTTTTTCATCAATCAAGCACCCCCCTTAATTGACATGATAAATACAATTAAGAACAAGGGATGAAAGTGTGATTGGAATACCTAAAGTTTCAACTTATTGAGATGATATGAATTTAAATATTTGTCATGACATAATCCTTGATATCATCTCCTTAATATTTTATCCCCCTCAAGGGGTAAAATCCCTTTGATTCATCATGGTGGAAAATATAATCAGATAATCTTCAAGATATTAATGTTGATAATCTTCCATAGTGGAACACTTCAAGTAATTATCAAATCATGAATAATTAGTCCAACTTGTTGTTCTCCACTTTGATATTACAATTATCATATTGAGAATGACCTTCAACTTCAATTACCTACAATGTAAGCACACATATACAATAAAAATATAAGGGAATAAGATGGAACACATGTGAACTTCTTAATAGGAGCAACAAGGATGAGAATTTCCTCTTAACCCAAGAATTCCTTTCCTTGTAGCTCTAATGTGTCTGGTAATATTCTCGCTAGTGTCACCTCACCATTTGATACTTTGATCTTTCATTGTCAGCATAGACCCTTTACTTCCATTCACCTTTAACCTGTGTGGATTTTTTGTCCTTACTTCTTCTAATAGTGAAGTAGCTTCCACTAGTGCATGTTTTTTAATTTTCAACACCTCCATTTGACCTGGTAAAATAATTATACATTTTTTTCATGATGTCCATCCCACTTTCACCTTCTAAAAAGTAGCTGTGAGACACTTGGGTTGTCATGTGATGATAACCTCCCATGAAATTCGAATTATCCTTCATGTGGAATGACTTATCCCCCCTTTTCCTTTACTTTAGCTAGTACTTCATCTTTAGCTCTTTACAGTTCTCTAGAAATTTTAAATTGACTAGGATAGATAACTAAAAAATACTTATTAATATTTTATGATTTAGATCTTCTACATGGATTCTTCAATGTTTTCAAGTTACCTTTCTTAGGTAACTTATCAAAGTTATCTTTAGGAATGTTTTCAATTAATCATGACTTCTCCAAGATTTATCCTCTTTTTAATTTCAGCTTGTTTCCATTCATTTCCATGGATTGTTTACAGTGATATATGGTATGAACTTTATTTGCACAATATAGGTATCTTTTCTTGGTATTTCTTTTAGATCCAACACCCTTAAACTTCTTGGATTTATAATCCAAGGTCTTCTCACCTTTCCTCCTTGAAAAATTCTTGGCAGCATTTGCTTTTGGACCATTCTTCTGCCTACTTCCCAAGTATTCTTCTTCTTTCTGAGCCAGATTATATGATATCCTTTTCTTATTATCTTTGGATACATGTTAATATGGACATGTACCAACCTTTTGACCACTTCCATTGCATACATCACATATATTATCAAGCATTCCAAGTCTGTTTGTAGTATACAAATGCTTCTGGATCTGTGGATTTTGCCTCTTCCTCTAAAGCATGGTCCCCCTTGAGATGGGATTCCATTGTGATTTTTCATTTTGAGTATTGTACCAACAATATAATTCACAATGAACAAACATGTTGCAACACCAACATTGAGACACAAATATTTACTTCATGATCTCTTATGGATAAGGTTGATGGGATTTATTCTTGAATTGTTATGCTCTATCTGGGGAACCATATTCCAACTTCTTCTTCCTATCCACCCTAGTCATGGTGGTAGGTTTCTTATAACCTTTACTCATCCATACTTGTTTAGATTTTTTCTTCCAACCTGCACTTTTTGTGGAAACACATTTAGAAATATGAGTACAAGATGGTATGGATGGTAAATTTTTCTTGAAGGATATTGCAATTGGATTAAAGGACGTTCTAATAATCCTTTTGGAATCATAGTTCTCAATGAAAACTTGAGTGAAAACATCTCTTCTTCTAGCTATTTGGGATGTTCCAACTTGGGGTGACCGCAGATTCTCCAATTTCACCTCCAGTTCTAAACACTTCATGTTGAGGGAGTTCTTATCATCCTCAACTACTCTCATCTTACTTTTCCAATTATCCTTTAGCTTTAACATTTGATCCACATGCATATTTATTAATTCTTGTAAAGTGATGTCAAGATTTTTTAACTTGTTAGCTTTCTATTCCAGTTGAGCAGCTTTAACAACCATAGAAACTTTGTGCAACTTTTCAAATGCATATAAAGCTTCTACAAATACAATCTCAAAGAATTATTTCTAAAAAATAATCCATTTAAATTCTTCAGTAACATGATCATGTCTTTAATTTAAAAGAGAAATTTCTTCTTAATTTTACTTCACTAGTTTTTTGAGAGTGTTGGATATTCCAACCCTTTTAGCCAATGCTTCTTCCATGGCATTAGATTCTTCTTCCAGCTATAATTTTTCATCTTAAAGAGCACTAATGCTTGCAACAATATTTATTTCCACTTATCTTGGGATTTTCTTCAGATGATCTTTGAGTAAAGACTGAAGATCACTAATTGATCTATCATCATCACCACTTGAACATGCTTCATTAGAAGAGGAATAATAAAAATAGTTATCACATGTTATACCTTTCATATTACCTTCAGTAGAAGGTGTATCCCCATTATCAGTAAGATTATTCTTCATCTTCCTTGAATGTTTCTTCTTTATACTTTTCTGAGTCTTGGAAGAAATCTTTATTTGAGGTTTCTCACTCATTTTATGAAATTTTCACTTCATAAAGACTCCCTTGGATCTTTTAGTGGTAACCTCTCTCTAATACCAATTGAAGTTCCTAGATCAGTGTGAATCACTGAGATGAGGAGGGGGTGAATCAGTGATTCCTTTTAATCTTTTACTAATTGCTTATTTTCAATTAAACATATATGCCAGGTTAAAGCCTCCATCCACTCTTCTTGTGTCTCTCAGCCTTACCTCAAATGATACTATAAATATAAATGAACTGAACACAAGTATTTACAAGGTTCGGTTCAAATACCTCTCCTTATTGTTTTGGTTATTATCCCCAACAAATATTATCTAATATAATCTTATTATCAATTACAATGGTTGATATAGAGTCCTAACGTATCTGTCCTGAGCCCCATAAGAGGTTATTTATACTACTTCCCATAGTGTTACCAGAGTCCCACTGGCCTGCTCTAGAGTCTCACTGAAGTCTTCTTCTCCTGCCTGAATCACACAGGGTTCTTCTAGCTCTAAATTCACATGATCAGCTTCTTTATTTGAGTTCTATTTGTTTTGATATAGATGTTATGATTATCTTTTCCCATGGTCTTTCTGAAGCACAATTTCCCATGTATCTCTTTAAGAATATTAAACAACCTTTGGTAAGGTTTGTTGGCCTTGCTCAATATTTCTGATCACCTTTGTGATCTGACTTCGATGAAATAATGCTTAAGCAATTATTTCAAATTCTAATGAAGACCCGACCTCACTAATGTGTGTGAAAATGGTGAAGACAACCTCTTCAAGAATCCAAGAACAATTCTAAACAATATCATCTATGTCTTCCTTCTTGGATTATCAAACACTGTCAACTCAGATGTAAAATCTTCTTTAAATTATTTTTGGATTCAATATCAATTCTCATTCTCTTCATGAATGGATTGCATAGAATCCAAAATTTTTGTTTTGGATATCTTAATACTTTTCACACGTGCATGTGTTTATGCATTTATGCATGCATATATTATGTGTTTCTTGTAAACCTGAGCACACACTATTCTCTTATATCAATATTTTAGATTTAATGTGTGTGATTCATTCAATTACACACGCATTGTCTTCTTTATCAATATACACACAATTACTTATTCTGTAGGTTTTACACACACACACACATTTGTTCTTTTAATTTGTATTCAATGTGTGTTATATATGTGCATGTGTTACCTTCTTGGTGAAACTCACTATCTCTTCTTTATCTTCTTCTCTTTGTCTCTCTTTGCATGCACATGGTTAGGGTATCTTTATGTTTTGTGTATTTTTTTCTTCAAACCTGAATGGGTGTGTGACTTTGGATATATTCTCCTCCCTATATTCTTATTTATTCACATTCTCACACACACTATCTCTAGATGATCTTAATGCATATTCACCATGTATGAAACCTCCATCATCCTTCTTCCTAAGAGATTCACGTGTCTTATTCTTTGTGTGAACTGTGAGCAGTGTTTCTTCTACTTCATGCACATGGTTCACATGGATCTTCTTTATAGAATCAAAAATGGTTCATGAGTTCTATCTTCATAGAGTAAAAAAAAGGTGAAAGTACACCAGTTGGGTACACATGGAGTTACCAACATGAAAACATGACGAGAGTTCGTGATAACCTTTCGCGTGCTCCCAGATTTCTTCACACATTGGATGTGGATGCTTCCTTCTTCGCAAGCATGATTAAATAGTGCATATCACCTGTTGAATTCCTATGGTATCCTTCGCCTTTGCGTAGCAGGGCTTCATGGAAACTCTTTGGTACGATGATATGTTTCAGATAAACAAGAGATTTTCTCTATATTTTTGACCCCCGAATGAGTCGAGGGTCTCCTCCTTTTACAGGCAGAGGATACGCATTGCAACGACTTCAAATCCCTCATGATATTCCATAGGATTCAATTATTTGAATAGAATAGATCATCATCTTTGAAAACTTCAAATGAGGATGAGATATCCGAATCTCTTGGGTTGTTTCTGTTTAACATAGGCTTCCTCATTTCTCAGTGTAATCATCATGTGCATTCATTAGGAACACATGTGACACTCAATCACGAACAACCAAGCTCTGTGGCCTCTGGAAAATTCATTTTCCTTGTTTAATCATGAGATCTTCATTTTATTCACATGTATGAAAATGTAATTTCATGCATGAATTCATGATGTTCTGACAATGCCCATGAATTAAATTTGAGAATCAATGGTGGCTAGAAGCAAGATCCTGGAGGTATGGTAGTGATTCGATTGTACTGCGGCATCAGGTGGATCGTAGGTGGAAGGCGGCAACTTGGTTTCACCAATGCCATTGGATTAGCTATGGATGGCCTGGATTAGTTCGTGGGATATGAAATGGAGTGTGCGGCCGGGATCTCTCATGAGATTAGATGGATGGTGGGGATTGCTTCCGCATTTTTAAAAACTTGTCCCACATCAAAATAGAGACATGAAATTCATTCAGTTTAATTATAAAACTGTGGCAACTCTTTTCCATATTACTTTCTCCCCCTCTCTAGTACCGCCTCATACCAGCTTCTTGCAGGTGCGCTCTGCGCCCACCCTATGATCGCTGTCGCTATGCCACCCCGCACAGTGGTGCTATCTCCAGTTCTCCCATGCACCCCTGTGGGTGCGCTCATGTGTCCCATGTGCCCCTTGGTTAGCCATGTGGCTGGATGGCTGGGTTTGAGCTCAGCCTCCCACTCCTGTGGTGAGTGCCGCTCACATGGTTGGCTAGCTGTTGGCTGGACCCCAAAATTTTAAGTAAACTCATAAAATATTATAAGTATAAAATGCATTTCAAATAATTCAAACATGCATGGACACCTTACTAATTCATTCATGGTCACCTCACTTCACATGCCAATCCCATGCACCTTTACTTCTCTTTTCTTCTCTTCTTCATTTTCTTTTCGGAACATGAATCCTAAAACACACTGCTCATCTCACCCAATCATGGATGGAACTCTTCTTCAACTCCTCATGAATTGAAACACAATTTATGGAAACATTGAAGTAAAAAATTTGATCTTGTTAACACTTGTCTTGGTTCTTGAATATCATCACAAGAAATCATCTGATTCTTTTCACCAACATTATCCAATTAGAAGCTATTAGATGGATATTCTAAATTCATCATGCAATCAAGTATTGCATGAACTTATTCAATTATTTTAACAAAGTTTAATTCATTAACACATGTCTTAAAACATAGGAACAATTCAACAATCATCTTACTTTATATGGAGAATGTCCAAGCATGCCATCCAATGTCATTTCATATTGATTCTACAAGTGACATAAGATTTAGAACAAATTCCCCTCTTCAATCATCTTCACCACTTAATCACTACCTTTCCATACACATATTTACACCTTATTCACAACAAATGCAACAATATGATCTAAATTATGAGTATTGTTCATGATAATGGAATCCATAATAAACAAGTTTATAGTAATTTAATGATAAGAACGATTTGATTTATAATGATCCTTATTTTTTTGGGTCACCCTTATATATTAATATAAATGAAACAAACATATTAATATCATATATAACTAGTATTAAAGTCTTTATACTTATTCATGATGAAAATGTTGATGTTGGTATAACATTCTCCATGTAGGTGGTTGAACTGAACCAAACAAGAACATGTTATGCTAATGAATGAGTAATAGTATAGAGTTATAAAAAATATCATTCAATCAAAGGAATAATGATGTTAATATAATATAATTACAATTTAGATTTGGATTTATAAATAATGGATATGAAAAGGTATTTGAAAAATATGGTGAAGAACTAGGAACTTTGATGAGTTATCTTCTTCTAGAAATGGGTTTCTTCAGAAAAAAGGATTTATGATTCCTTCTTGGGATCATAGGATACCAAAAATCTAATAATACTTTAATAAAGTAAAAATAGGTGGGGATTCATGAGACAATTCAAGTAAAATATTGATTTTGGAGGGTGATGAAGCTCACATTTTCATATATTTTATACTTTAAATCATTGGTTATAATACCACCATAGTGTTATTGTATGGGTAATTGTCACATTTTTAGGTTTTAGTGGGAATTTGAGCCTAAATGCAAAAATGGCATAATTCTACAATTTTAACAGATTGTTATCACAGGGGTATTTTTGTCATTTCTCATAAAATATTTGTCCAAATTTTGTGATTAAATTTTTTTATAATAATTATTTAATTTAATTAATTTTTGTCTTCTAGACCAGGGGCTGAATCAATCATCTAAAGGGCCTAAAAATCAATTAAGTTGAATATTTTTCCTGGCGGACAACGTGGACCCGACCACTGTAACAGAACCACATATCAGCCTACACACCTTCAATTGAGGTTATTACACCTGAGATAGCACGAGGACACATAGGTACGACTATATATAAAATTTTAGAGTGTTTTGAAGTCATTAATGTTGCCATTGGATGTTATATTTTTGAAGGAAGCTTCCTAGAACCTGCGTTCAAAAAAAGAAACCGCCAATGAAAAATTCATAACTCCCACATATGATGTCCAAATATGCTGAAATGTTGTAAAGAGACGAAAATTATATTTATGAACAACATTAATTAAGGGTGGAACACGTGAAGAGGTCATATATGCTGTCTAAAATGCTTCAACTTTCATGGGACAAATTCTACCTATAATTGGAGGGGAGCTCCTTCCTCTCAAATCATCCCATTCTCCATTCCATTCTTTCAAGGCACCAAGGATGAGATCTCCACCAAGGGAGGCTAGTATAAAATCTTCCCCATTTCTTTTTAATTTATTTATTTTATTTATTTTTGTTTTAGTTTTCAATTATAATTTATATTTTTAATAAATTCATGCATTGTTTTTATTATTGTGTCCACCCATCCACCATCTTTTCTTCTTCTCATATTACCATCGTGAACTATAATACTCATGATCATGAGTAACTAATATAAGGAATATATCGAGGGAGTAATAAGGTTCTTGAACCCAAGACTATGTTTTTAATATTCTTTGAGTTAATTCTAAGGATAATTTATAGTGGGTGTAATCCTCATTGTGGTTGTCTAAAGTTTAACTTCATTATCTACAACCATTTTCCCTAGATTGAGGAGGTGGATGGAGGGTATGTTTGGAGATCCCTAAGTAGACTTTTCATTCATAAATGGGGTAGAATATGGTGTGAACACATACTATGGAGTGTATTCACTAAGAATATTTGAAGCTGGTCAATGAAGGTGCTCCCTGAAAGTTCTCTCGGGAGAAATTTTTTTCTTCTATATTTCCATTTTGTTTAGAATTTCATGGTAATTTATAATTGAATTTTAGTTTCCTATTATTTTTCATTTAAATTATTTTATTAAATTCAATTTATTTCATAAAACATAAAACAACAAAAATAATTACTTCTTAGGTGAATTAGATTAAGTAGGTGAACGAACTGAGAAAGCTCCTCAAGTGAGAAGACCCTGGTCAACCTCTATTCTACACTAGTAAAACATAAAAACACACTTTTTCCATGCTATAAAACAGGAATGCATTAGAGGGGCATGGGAGGGGTCCTTTTATAGGTAAGTTTTGAGTGAAATTTCTAAAAATATTTATTTCTTAATGTGTAATACCTTCATTTTAAAAGGAAAGTGGATAAAAAGTGGATAATAATGGATATGGGTCATGAATCTCTTATTATACCCAATTTATAGATAATTATTCATGATATTTTAAGTCTAGAACACTTAGTTTCACCCATTTTATCACATTTTACATGTACCATGATAACTCTGTTTTTACCTCAGTAACTTAGTTTTATGTATCAAAATGAAATTTAACATCTTACCCAATTTTGATTTGGTGATTAAATATTTGGACCCCATTTAATCTAATTAAATTTCTAAATATTTTAAATTTAACTTTTAAAATAAAACATAAAATTTAGGGAAAATATTGTTTTTAAAGAGAAATTATTTTTTAAAATTTAAGTGTTTTCAGTACTATTTCATATCAATTATGAATTAAATTATTATTAATGTATTTATTTATACGTTTAAAAATTTTATTATAACAATCCTTTAAAAGTGATCAATTTAATTTTTGAATATAAAAATACACAACACTTAAAAAAATTATTTGAAAAATATCCCCTTTTATTATTAAATGATTTAAATCACACACCTTTAAAATTAATTATTTCTATTCTAAAAATTATATTTTATCAATAACTTGGTATTATAATATTTGTTTTAATTTTATAAACACATTACACCATTCTTTTTTAAAATAATAATAAAAATATTTAATGAATAAAATTAATAAAATATTTTAATTGAGTACTATCCTTTTATTTCATTCAAAAATTATATATCATTTGTGAATTATATTACCTTAAATTGTTTCTAACAATTTCAAAAAAACAACATACTTATTGTGTATATGTATACCCAATTAACAAATATCCAATAATCATATATCCAAATACCATATTTCCAAAGACTATATATCCAACGACCATATGCATAACATATAGGTTCTGGTTGCAGCGAGGGTGATTGGATGGCATGGAAAACATTAATTTTTTATCTTAATTTATGAATAATTGTTTCTGCACATGAAAAAACATCAGGTCCAATAGATTATGTTACTAGAGAAAAATACTGAAACCAGAAGAGGAGGATGTTCACATATAATTTATAATTAATTTATGAGAAGATATAGAATTATCTTAACTTGTAATTACCTCTTAGTTGATGATCTATTTGACTATATCTCATCAAACCATCATTGAGCTATTGGATCCAAGTATATAATCCCTCTAGAGGTGATCCAAAATCTCTGAATATTTTATTAGAATCACTGGGTGCTACCACAACTAATCTTGATCACTTGCATTGTTTGTGGTTGATAAAAGTAAAATTATTTTTGAAGGAGAAATACCTATTAATGTTCTATAAATGGATTGAGATAGGAGGAAGAGAGTGAATGTTCAAGATCTCTAGATCTCTCTCTAGGTATTTAGAGAGTCTCTCTCTATCCATTGTGCACATCAAGAGTGATCTTTTAAAGTGATATAATTAGATACTTATTATAGAAGGTTTAGGGTTGAAAATTTGCACGCAACCCCTTCAAAATTTTATAATTCTTACTTGAACCCAAGTAAAATAATAATAATAATAATAATAATAATAATCTCTTAACATGAAAAAACATTAATAATATAAATAAATATCATATATACCATTTCCAGTCGGATCATTAACCTTGGACCACTTTCCCTTGATAATATTTATCAATCCTTGAATAATAAATATTTATTTAATAAATAAATATCACTATATTATTCATTGATAAATATAATAAATATTATATTTTAAAAACCTATAAATAAATATTTATTATTATTATTTAACTCAATTACTCTTTAGAATAACTTATGATTAAATCTTGGTGAGTGACCAAAATTATTTAAATATTATTTATTCTAACTTGTTAAATTCAATACTTGAAATTGACTGAGATTGTGGTTACACTTAGTGTGTGACCCTATAGACCCCTTTCTCAGTGGAATTTGGTATAATAACCTAAATTCCAAGGTTAGAAACTAAAAACACATCAAGGAACACATAATGAAAGAAGTTAATGTTTCAAAGACATACAACCTCATATGAACACTTATAATGTAATATAATCCCATTATTGTGATATCTCAAATCAAGAAGGTTGCATGATGGTGCCATCAACCTTTATACTCAATGTTTTTTTCTTTGACATTCTAAAAATGAAATCGTCCATGAACACTATGACCTTGGATTTACTGAGGAAGTTTTATTCCATCCAAGGGTATGAGAATCAACTTTTGTTAAGAGATAAAAGGGATATATCCTTCCTCAAATTGTCCATTAATTAAACATAACTATATATATTCCTAAATAATCATACCTCACCAAACAAATATTTCATCATGGTTTTCATTAATACATTAAAGTATGCAAGTCAAGATATCTGTTAATAATAATCTTAAACTCTAAAGATCAATAAATGCATTTTCTAATAGGAACATCCAATTACACATAGAAATGTGGATTTCCTATTGAATTTATATTATAATAACCTCATCCCATAGATATTACCAAGGGAGAGTACCATGAGAAGGTGTCCTAATGTATTATGATCCTTATAACTATGATATACTATATCATCTATTTCCTATCAGAAAATATCATCCATCCATAGAATAATATTCAATAATACTGTTGTGACACCTCTAGTTTCCTATATGATTGAGCTAATATTTCCAATATTTTTAGTGTCTATTAAAATTATTTAAACCTCACAAATTTAACAATTTGATCTTATTTTTAATAATTTTGGATTTAGAGTGTGTTTTCGGATAAAAAGTTTAAATTGCATAATTCTGGATTTTTAACAGATTTCTATCAAAGAGGTATTTTGGACATTTATCATAAAATACATTTTCAAATTTTGTGATTTGAATTTTCTTGGAATGCTTATTTTATTTCCATCATCTTTGTCTTTAGGCCCAGGAAAATATTCACGCATCTTGATGCCCAAAAAAATCAATGAAGTTGACAATTTTTCCGGGCGGACTGCGTGGACCCTACATTGGTAATGGAAACAAATTTCGGCATAAACACCTCCAAATGATGCGATTACACCTGGATATGAAAGAGGACTCCTAGAAGAGTATCCAAAATTAATTTAAAGCCTTTTTGAATCCTTTATGTTGGCCGTTGAGTGATATAGTTTTGAAGGAAGCTTCTAGGAAGCTTCATCTAGAGAAATCGAGTTTCAATAGAAAAATCATAACTACTTCAATACGAGTCCAATTAATCTGAAATTTGGAGGGTGGATGGACAACATATTTATGCACAATATTTATTAATAGGTCCACGCATAAATTGGCCAATTAATGGGTCGCAAATGCGACAACTCTTTGATGATGAAATCTGCCTATAAATCATATTCCATTCTTCACCACACCATCCGTCACAAAGGGAGTTGGCTTGAGAGAGTGAAGGGGAAGGTGGAGATTTTGATCCTTAAGAAGATGAAATAATTTGAAGATTAAATAGAGAAGATGAAGGTTCACAAGTGATGTAAGGCTAAGCGGAAAGTGGTTGCGGACGACGACACCCGACGAACACTCTCTTCTGAGTTTGGATTTTAATGTATAATCTCTTTTTGAATTTCTCTTGAACCTATATTTTTGAATGAATCTGGTTGTTTTATTTCTTAAATATATTTTTAACACATTTGTTTTGATCTTTGTTCCATCTATAAATTATAACAATTGACTTCGCTATTTAAAATTCTTTGGTGAGGTTTTGCCATTGAGCACAACGAATTCAATTAGGTTCAATTACTTGGAGGTATTTAAGTAATTGAATCACTTCTATAGGTGGGACCACAATCATATTGAAGTCTTAAATATGATTTATTTTCAAATTTGAGTGTAAACCTGGGGGTCCTTTGGGGTACACTTAGGAATTTAAAATAAGATATATTTTTTATATACAAGGAAGAGGGGAGTATCCGATAGCGTGAAGCTTGTCTACGACTGCTGTTTTTATTCTTGATTTCAAACCCAGATTATCTTTCCTTTAAAATTATTTCACTCTAGTATTTAATTAAAATTTTATTTTCAAATTGTTAATCAAATCCCCATTTTCATTTCTGCAGAAAAAAATTAATAACAAAAGTGACAGTTTTGCAATTCGAACTGCAACCTCCTCGAGAGACAACCCTATGGTCACCACTGTGCTACATTAAAATGGAAAATATTGATTGAGGGTTTTATGACATGAAAAACGCTCACATCAACTGGCGTCGTTACCAGGGAGGTTTCTAGAGTTGATTTTATTTTAATTATTTTTTCTTGCATGACCCGAACTTCTGAACCGAACTTGTTACCTTTAGATTCTGAAATTGATAGAACTTTTCACACTAGGGTTAGAGGTACTAATCCCCAAGTTGCAATTTGTGAATCTTCTACCAATACACCTAGGAGGGAATTAGTTGAAACTGAAATCCAAATGTCTAAAAATAGAAATTTGAAAGAACTGGCTTCGTCCTCTGACGAAAATCATGAGAATCCTGTAGAGTACCCTGATACCCCTGCTGGATTTGAAATCAAGTCCGATTTCATCAACCAGCTTCCCAAATTCAATGGGTTTCCTGGTAAAGACCCACACAAACACCTTCAAGAATTCAGCTACTTGTGTGTCAACATGAAACATCATGGAGTCGATGCAGATCAAATTAAGCTGAGGTCAATTACTTTTTCTCTAGATGGAGTTGCTAAGGAATGGTTTTTCTATTCTCACTCAACCTTGATTAGAAATTGGAATGAATTAAAAAATATTTTCCTTGAAATTTTTTTCCCTACGTCTAGAACTGCCTCCATTCGAAAGGAGATTTGTGGAATTAGGCAGACACAAGGATAAACACTTCAAGAATACTGGGAAAGGTTCAAACGTCTTTGTTTTAGTTTCCCCCATCATCAAATCAGTGACCAGCTTCTCATTCAATACTTTTATGAAGGATTGTGTATCAATGATAGAAGTATGATCGATGCTGCTGCAGGAGGAGATTTAATTGATAAGACACCAGCTGCTGCTAGGATTTTAATAGCAAATATCGCCTAGAATTCCCAACAATTTGGAACCAGAGGACTTCTTCATGTCAAAGATGCACAAGAATTCCCTACTACTAGTCCTGAAAACAACACAATTGCAAGTCAACTATATGATCTTACCAACATGGTAAGGTCAATAATGTTGTCTAACACCCCACCAACCCAACCCAAACCTGAAGCGTCTTTCCAACTACATGTCCACTGTGGAATTTTTTCTTCGAATGAACATTTTAGTGACCAATGCCTGCAAATGCAAGAGCCTCCTGAGAACTACAATGCAGTTTTTTCTGGAAGACCATTTCAACCAAACCAGCAAAGAACATTTCAAAACAACCAAAATTTCAATCAAGGATGGAACAAAAACTCAAATGAAATATTTAGTCAACCTGAACAACCGAGAGGATTCTTCCAAGTACAATCAAGTAGTTCTCAACCAAGATATTTCAATGAGCAAGCCAATGCTCATTCTGGAAGCAATTTTCACCTTACCCCTCCCACACAAAACTCTAATAGGAACCTTAAAGAAGCAATGAGGAAACAACAAGAGGAAATGAGGAAACAACAAGAGGAAATGAGGGAACTAAAAGAATACTCAAAACAACAAGATAACAAAATGAATACCTTGATGACTCAAATGGGTCAACTTGCCTCTGGTATTAATTGCATAACAAATCAAATGAGTGGTGGTTTACCCTCACAGCCACAAGTAAATCTGAGGAATAATGGGAAGGAAAATATGATTTCAATTGAACTTAGGAGTGGAATAAAATTGAACAACCCTCAGATTGAGAACATCAAGCCTTCTGCTGATACCGTTGATGAAAATCCTACCCTTGATAAAAATGATGAAAAATCTGAAGTTGATAGAAACTCAAAGTCAAGAGAGGAAATCTTGTTTGAAAGAACAAAGAATGATTATAAGAGGATGTCTGGTCCTTATGTTCCTCCAAAACATACTGAGAATACCCCAGAAACATTCAAACCTCCACTGCCTTATCCAAGATGTGAACCACCACCAAAGTCAAGTGCTGAAAAAGAATTGGATAAGGAGGTTTTGGAAACATTCAAGAAAGTCCAAGTCAATATTCCATTGCTCGATGCTGTGAAACAAATTCCGAGGTATGCTAAGTTTCTGAAATACATGTGTACCTACAAGAGAAAGTTCAAAGGAGGTGAAAAAGTAAACTTAGGAAGGAATGTTTCATCGATGATTCAACATGAACTTCCTATCAAGTGTAAAGACCCTGGGACATTTACCATTCCCTGTACCATTGGGAAATGTGAATTCAAAGATGTGATGCTTGATCTAGGGGCCTCCATCAATGTCATGCCACATTCTGTCTACTCATATCTTCAGGTTGGAGACTTGAAACCCTCTGTAATTATCATTCAAATCGCAAACCGAAGTACCACCAAACTTGCTAGAGTTATAGAGGATGTTCTCGTTCAAGTGAGAGACATGATTTTTCTTGTTGACTTCTATGTTTTTGATATAGAATATGATCGGTTCAGCACACATGCTCCCCTCATCCTAGGGAGGCCATTTCTAAAAACGGTGAAAGTGATAATCAATGTTCACAAGGGAACACTTATAATAGAATTTGGAGGAGATATTGTTCATTTCAACATTTTTCATTCAATGAAGAACCCTGTTGAGGATCATTAAACTCCCCATGTTAACATGATTGATTGGTTTTCCTCTGGCATGTTACCATATTTTTTCTGCAATGAAATACCAACTGATGTGGAAAAAGAGGGATATTTGTATGATACCGAATCAGATAAAAATGAGGATGAAATTGGAGACTGTGAAGAGTATTGGGATGTTGAGACAGGATATCTGAGCAAAGATGAAGATGAATTTCTAGAAACCAATGAATCTGTTAGTGGTATTCCAGGATAGGTTTCCAATTTTTTACATGAAAAAAGTCACTACTGGAAATCTAACCTTTCCCAACGCTTCTATACCAACGGTTCATAAAAACCGTTGGTATAGGTTCCCTTTCCCAACGGTTTGGCCAAACCGTTGGGAAATCCCACTTTGAGGCCACCTTTCCCAACGGTTTTGGCAAACCGTTGGGAAAACCCACATTGTGGGGACCTTTCCCAACGGTTTTGGCAAACCGTTGGGAAAGGTATACCCTTTCCCAACGGTTTTGGCCAAACCGTTGGGAAAACCCACATTGTGGGGACCTTTCCCAACGGTTTTGGCCAAACCGTTGGGAAAGGTCCACTTTGTGGACATCTTTCCCAAGGGTTTGGCCAAAACCGTTGGGAAAGGTCCACTTTGTGGACATCTTTCCCAACGGTTTGGCCAAAACCGTTGGGAAAGGGTATACCTTTCCCAACGGTTTGCCAAAACCGTTGGGAAAGGTCACCCATGAATCAACCTTCACCCAGAATCAAATCCAGGCTCAAAATCTATTCCAACGTTTGTCAAAACCGTTGGTATAGGTCTATACCAACGGTTTTGACAACCGTTGGTATAGATCCTTTGATTTTTTATCATTTCATCTTACCCAGAACATTATATAAATCAAAATTTAATATAATTATGAGAATACATATATATATTTATGTAATTATATACACAAAAGTCATGTTAGGTTAGTGGTTAAGTCGTTCAATAATAAACTAGGGGTGCTGGGATCAAATCCCAGCGAATGTTTTTTTTGAAATACATATACCAACGGTTCCAAAACCGTTGGTAAAGATTTTCATATTAATTATACCAACGGTTTCCAAAACCGTTGGGATAGGTCTATACCAACGGTTTTGGGAAAACCGTTGGTATAGACCTATCCCAACGGCTTACTTGGCCACGGTTCTCCAAACCGTTGGTATATGATATACCAACGGTTTGGAGGCATATACCAACAGTTCCAAACCGTTGGTATATGTTCGTTTTCCAGTAGTGAGTCTTGAGATCATAGAAAGAGATAACCATGATGAAAATGGAGCTTCACCAAACAATCTAACTTCTGAAGAGTTCCCAGTTATCAATGAAACCAACCCACCTGTGGTAGAATTGAAACCCCTTCTGGATGACCTCAAGTATGCCTTCTTAGGTCATAATGGAAAATTCCCTGTAATCATCTCAAAAGATTTTTCAGAAGTCTAGGAAAACCAATTGTTGTAAATTCTCAAGTCCCACAAGGAAGCCATAGGATGGAATCTCTATGATCTAACGGGAATCAGCCCCTCGGTTTTCATGCACAAAATTTTACTAGAGGAGAACGCTAGAACGGTAAGAGAATTTCAAATAAGACTGAACCCAACACTTCTAGAGGTTGTGAAGAAAGAAGTCACCACCTTGCTGGCTGCTGGAATCATTTTTCTCATATCTGATAGTCAATGGGTAAGTCCAGTCCATGTTGTTCCTAAAAAAAGTGTATTTACAATCTCAAGGAATGAATTTGGTGATCTTGTCCCCATAAGGCTTCCAAATAAATGGAGAATGTGCATTGATTACAGGAAACTCAATTTGGTTACAAGGAAAGACCACTTCCCATTACCATTCCTTGATCAAGTCCTTGAAAGACTAGCTGGGAAAACCCACTACTGTTTTCTTGATGGATTCTCTGGATATTTTTAGATTCACATTTTACTTGAGGATCAAGAGAAAACCACCTTCACATGCTCATTTGTAACTTTTTCATACAGAAGGATGCCCTTCGGTTTATGTAATGCCCTGAGAACTTTTCAAAGGTGTATGATAAGAATCTTCTCTGAATTTTTGGAAACATGCATGGAAGTTTTTATGGATGAATTCACTATGTATGGACCATCTTTTGAATGTTGTTTGAAAATCTTGGAATGTGTCCTTAAAACATGCATTGAAAAGAACCTTGTTCTAAATTATGAAAAATTTCATTTTATGGTTCCGAAAGGGATCGTTATTGGACATGTTGTGTCCTGTGATGGAATTCAAGTTGATAAATCCAAAGTTGAGGTCATTTCTTCATCACCATACCCAAAAACTGTGAGAGATGTGAGATCCTTCCTTGGGCATGCTAGATTTTATAGGAGATTCATTAAATATTTCAGTACGATTGCACTTCTATTGTCCAGATTACTCCAAAAAGATGTCCCATTTGTCTTTGATGAGAATTTCATAATTTCGTTTCATGATCTAAAATAAAGATTGATAACCCCTCCCATTGTTCAACCTCCTATATGGGACATTCCCTTTGAAATAATGAAAGATGCATCTGATTTTTCTCTTGGGGAAGTATTGATTCAACGGATAGAAAAGAAATATCATGTGATTGCCTATGCCTCCCGAACTATTGATCAATACCAATCAAACTACACAACAACTGAGAAAGAACTGCTGGCTGTTGTCTTTGCTCTAGAAAAATTTAGAAGTTATCTGCTGGGATCCAAGGTGATTGTTTTTACTGATCATTCTGCAATCAGATTCTTGATGAAGAAACATGATGCAAAACCAATACATCTGAGATGGATTTTGATTTTACAGGAGTTTGATGTTGAAATAAAAGATAAGAAAGGATGTGAGAACCTTTTTGCTGATCATTTGAGAAGGATACCATCTATTGAGAATAGAAAATTTCAGATGTGTTCCCCAATTAAGGAAACCTTTCCAGATGAGGATTTATTTGCTGCTCAAAGTGAAATACCATGGTTTTCTAATCTTGTAAACTATTTGGCTTCTGATGAACACCCCCATTGGTTTTCCAAAAATCAAATTGATAAACTTCAGAGTGATTCAAAGAAATACGTTTGGGATGATACTTATTTATGGCACATTAGTAGTGATCAAATGATACGAAGATGCATTCTAAACTCTGAATTTCAATCCATCCTAAATTTCTGCCACACATTATACTATGGAGGAAACTTTGGACCATAGATAACAGTAAGAAAAGTTCTTGATTCTGGATTGTATTGGCCCACCATTTTTAGAGATTCTTTTGAATTCTGCAAAACCTTAAAAATTGTCAATTCCAAGGAAACATTTCCAAGCAGAATGAGATGCCACAAAACCCACTTTTGTTTTGTGATGTTTTTGATGTATGGGGAATGGATATCATGGGGCCTTTTCCTAATTCATTTGGATATCTCTACATCTTGTTGGCTGTTGATTATGTGTCCAAGTGGGTAGAGGCTACACCCACCTGAACTGATGATGCTAAGATTGTGTCTAAATTTTTGAAAGGATTTTTTTTCAAGGTTTGGATTTCCAAAGTTTCTAATTAAAGATCAAGGTACCCATTTTTGTAATAGGACTTTGGAATCACTTTTGAAGAAATACGGTGTTAATCATAGGGTCTCTGCACCCTATCATCATCAAACAAATGGAATGGCTGAGTTGTCTAATAGAGATATCAAACAAATCCTAGAAAAAACAGTGAACCCAAATATAAAGGATTGGAGTTTGAGATTTGATGATGCTCTTTGGGCCCACAAAATTGCTTTCAAAACCCCCATTGAAATGTCACCATTTAGATTGGTCTATGGAAAATATTGTCATCTACCAGTTGAGTTAGAACACAAATCCTTTTGGGCTGTAAAAACATGTAACATGAACCTATATTATTCTCAGAAAGAAAGAAAATATTGTTTTCAAGAGTTGGAGGAGATCAGAAATAATGCATACGAAAGCTCCAGGTTATACAAAGAGAGAAGAAAATCCTTTCATGATGGGAGGATTCTCAACAAAAACTTCAAGGAGGGAGACAAAGTTCTGCTGTTCGATGCTAGATTGAAACTCTTCCTAGGTAAATTTCATTCCAAATGGTCTGTCCCATTCATTGTTACTCATGTTTTTTACTTTTGGTGCAATACAGATTAAATATCCATACAAGGGGACATCATTCACTGTCAATGGTCATAGGCTGAAGATATTTCGAGAAAATTTTCAAGATCCTCCAGGGGAGGAGATTCAACTTCATGACACAAAATATAATTGATGTAAGGTTGTGTCTTTCCTTATCATTTATTTTTTATATGTCTTTAATTTCTGGAATTTCATTCTAAAAAAAACTATACAGTGAGGAAATTTCATAGAATAAGTGTGGGGGGGACACAATTCTGGGTAGATTAGGTTTTTACGAACTTCTGTTTGAAATTTTTTGTTTTCAGAATTTCTTTCCATTTTTTTTCTTTCTTTATTTATTCGTGTTTATTTTAAAAAAAGGTTTTGGAATTTCTTGAATTTCATTTGAAACTCATGCCAAGGAGTGAACCAACTGATCCTTTGAAACTGAACATAAATGAATGCTGGAAATGACATTGTTTCAAGTTCAAAAATTTGGAAAATTCTCGAAATTACCACTGATTTTTAAATCTCATGGCACATATCACTGACATTGTGATTGAAATTATCATTCCTCTGAGGCCTATGGACCCATTTTTACATCTTCTTCACATTTACATCATTCTTGAGAGAACCAATTTGTGTTTGTTTAAACTAGAACTTGATTTATTTCTATCAAAACTTGAGGGCTGATATACTTGTGATTAAAATGATTGAGGAATTTGTTTGAATATTGGAGCCTCTTTTTCATGATTACCCTTTTTATTTAGGCCTTCCTTGAACATTTTATCCTTATTGAGCCCTTAGTAGCCATGTATAGCCTGTTAGGTTAGCCACATTACAAGCCAAATTTCCCTTTCCAACCTGCTCTGGAAGTATAAATGCATGATCTAGTTGAACTTAAGTGTGTGTGGGGGGGGGGGAAAGATGAATCATGATGTGCTACCTCATTTAGTGTTGCTTTGGGAGAACATTTAAACATTGAAGGCATATTTGTGATGCTGGAATTTATTTTTCTGAGAGCTGTGCCTATCTAGAGCTCTCAAATGAAATGGAGCTGTGCCTATCTGGAGCTCTCAAATGAAATGGAAATAAGCTATGCCCACTATGGAGATTTCAAAAAAAAATTCATATTTGCTACTGAAATATTGATGGAATGGGGTGGAAAACAGAAGATCAGAGCTGATTATTTTAGGAGAATATGGAGGAGACCATACTTGAGTAAAAATTAGAATCAGGCATTTCTGCTTCAAAAAGAGCCAAACCCTCCTTATTCAGCCACAAATTTTTTCACATTTGAAACCTACCAACCCCAAGCCACAGAAAAACCCTGTAAAGTCCTCATGATAATCACATGTTCTTGGTTCACATCGGGTGGAGATGTAGAAATTTATCAAGCCTATGGTAATTCTTGCATGAGTTGGATGAGAAAAGCCTTGTTGCAAATCTATATTGTGTGCTGAGAGAAAATGAATGTGAGGTAAGTGTGTTGTGTCCATGAGAAGAAAAAACAAGTGTAAATGGATTGAATGATTTGAATTTATAATTTTAAATATTTGTCTTTAATGAGGCATAATATCTTTTTAATTCATTGTGGTAAATTGGTAAACTCCATTGGTATGTGTTTTATTTTTCTTGATACCGTGCTCACTTGTCTAGGAGTCCAAGAGCCAAGTGTGGGGGAATTTATAGAGCTAATATTTACAATATTTTTAATTTCTATTTAAATGATTTAAACCTCAAAAATTTAACAATTTGATCTTATTTGTAAAAATTTTGGATTTAGAGTGTGTTTTGGGATAAAAAGTTTAAATTGCATAATTCTAGATTTTTAACATATTTTTATCACAGAGGTATTTTTGTCATTTATCATAAAATAAATTTCCAAATTTTGTGATTCTAATTTTTTTGGAATCCTTATTTTATTTCCATCATCTTTGTCTTCAGGCCCAGGAAAATATTCATGCATCTTAATGCCCAAAAAAATCAATGAAGTTGACAATGTTTCCGGGCGGACTACATGGACCCTACATTGGTAATGGAAAATTATTTCGGCCTAAACACCTCCAAATGATGCGATTCCACCTGTATATGAAATAGGACTCCCAGAAGCGTCTCCAAAATGAATTTCATGCTGTTTGGAATCCTTTATGTTGTCCGTTGAGTGATAGAGTTTTGAAGGAAGCTTCCAAGAAGCTTCATCCAAAGAAATATATTTTCAATAGAAAAATCATAACTCCTTAAATACGCATCCAATTAATCTGAAATTTGGAGGGTGGATGGAAAAAAAATTTATGCACAATATTTATTAATAGGTACACAGGTGAATCGGCCAATTAATGGGTCGAAAACGCGACAACCTTTTGATGATGAAATCTGCCTATAAAAGGAGAGGAGCTCCTACCTCTAATCATATTCTATTATTCACCACACCATCCGTCAAAAAGGGAGTTGGATTGAGAGAGAGAAGGGGAAGGTGGAGATTTTTATCCTTAATAAGATTAAATCCTTTGAAGATTCAATAGAGAAGATGAAGGCTTATCAAGTGATGGAAGGCTAAGCGGCAAGTGGTTGCGGACGACGACACCTGACGTACACTCTCTTCTGAGTTTGGATTTTAATGTGTAATCTCTTTTTGAATTAATCTTGAACCTATATTTTTGAATGAATCTGGTTGTTTTCTTTCTTAAATATATTTTCAATACATTATTTTGATCTTTGTTCCATCTATAAAGTAGAACAATTGACTTCGCTATTTAAAATTCTTTGGTGAGGTTTAGCCATTGAGCATAGCGAATTCAATTAGGTTCAATTACTTGGAGGTATTTAAGTAATTGAATCACTTCTATAGGAAGAAACAGAATAATATTGAAGTCTTAAATATGATGTCTTTTCAAATTTTAGTGTAAACCTGGGGGTCCTTGGGGGTACATTTAAGAATTTAAAATAAGAGATATTTTTTATATACAAGGAAGAGGGGACTGTCCGAGAGGGTGAAGCTTGTATGCGACTGCTGTTTTTATTCTTGATTTCAAACCCAAATTATCTTTCCTATAAAATTATTTCACTTTAGTATTTAATTAAAATTTTATTTTCAAATTTTTAATCAAATCCCCATTTTCATTTCTGCAAAAAAAAAGATAATAACAAAAGTGACAGTTTTGCAACTCGAACTGCAACCTCCTCGAGAGACAACCCTGTGGTCACCACTGTGCTACATTAAAAGGGAAAATATTGATTGAGGGTTTTACGACATGAAAAACGCTCACATCACTATCATAGAGGGGAAATTCCATGAATTTTAGTGTGACATATATTATTAGGACATTATCACATGAAAAGTTCCTATAGAGGAACAATAATTATGTGATAAGTAACTTCATTAATAATAAAAACATATAATCAAGTACTAAGGAAGTCAGTTCTAGAGAACTATCTCCAACAGACTCCCACTTTCACTATATCCAATTGATAAAAACTATTAGTCCACTATCTCTCACATGATACTCATACCTATGATGATATAGAGTATTTATCAAGGGGTACACCATGTTTTCATCCATGGATACTCTGCCCACTATAACTTTTCCTCATTGAGAAAAATCCCAAAACAGTTGAAACTTCCAAAGTATAGGATTTTCCTTTGATGTGACCTTGATTCCTTAAAAAGAGTCACTCCTGTAGTGTTATCATCATAAAATATGATAGGGTATTGAATTTTAGGAACCACATAAAGTTCTTGGATAATGTTGTGAATCCAATATGCTTCCTTGTTTGCATCATAAGTTGTAGTATACTTAGACATTGCTGTAGAATCAGTGAAAGATGGATTCTTTGATCTCTTCTAGCTGAGAACTCCAATGTTGAGGCAAAATACATATCCTTACTATGAATTTAGATTATTCTAATATTTCTGAAAGTTAGCATCTATATAACCCCTGATGACTATTTCTTCATCTCCTCCATACATGAGGAACATATCCTTAGTTTTACTCAGATACTTAAGGATATTTTTAATAGTAGTCCAATATTGTTCAACTTGATATTCTTGATATCTACTTACCATGATCAAAGAATAGGTGACATCAAGGCTCGTACATAACCTAACATTCATGATAAATCCTATCATAGATAAGTATGGGATCATACTCATTCTCTCTCTTTTTCCTCTTATGTCCGAGGACACATTTTCTTGGAAAGATATATACCATATGAAATTGGAAACAATACTCTCTTAGATTGTTCTACACTAAAACTCTTCAATATCTGGTCAATGTATATACTTTTAATTAATCTAAGTTTCCACTTGCATCTATCACACATGATCTTAATTCATATAATTTAGGCTAATTCACCTTAGTCCTTCATCTATAAGCACTTGATCAACTATGAAACAACCTCTTATATGTATAGTATCTCAAATCTAATTAGTAATATTTCATAAATATATACTAATATGAAAATAAATGTACTCCCACTAAATCACTTTTAAAAACATGGATCACATTCATTTTTAATGAAAACAAATTATTTAATGACTACATCATACCAAATGTTCCATGACCTGAATGCTTTATTTAATCCATAAATAGATATCTATAACTTGAATACCTTTATGGAATTTTCTAGATTCACAAACCAATATAGTTGCATTATATACAAATCATCTTGGAGATTTCTGTTAAGTAAATCAATTTTGGAATCCATTTTCCAAATATCATAATCATGGTAAGCTATTATGGTAAGAAAAAATACGTTGGATTTAATCATGGAAACTAGAGAAAATATTGATTTATGGTAAATTACTTGAAATTATATAAACCCTTTAGCCACTAGCTGTGATATATTGGTATTTACTTTTCCTTTCATGTCCAACTTTCTATTTAATACCTATTTACACCCAACTAGATTTAAATCAACTGAAAGATCGATCAAAACCCAAAATTTGTTTTTGATACATGGAATCCATATCATAATTCATGTCATCTTTTCATCTTTATTGTACCCCAGCCCCAGAATCCTAAAGCTAGTGTCTTCTACTAATTACATCGACATGATTATAAGGAATCAAATCACAATGTAATGAGAGTTTAGTAGTCTTTGTAATTAGATACATACATGAATGATTTATTATAAAATAATACACTAATTACAACATATTTTTTTTTCTTTTTCTAAATAAATAACTTCAAGGATAACTCTAATACATTTGGTAAATCCCTTCATATCTTTAATAGTATGCTTCTTGGATTCTTAGAGAAAGTAATCATAATATGGGTGAGCTCAAATGCTCAGTAAGGTTAATGTATATCAGAAGAAATAATGAATCAATTATAATAATAATTATGACATAATAAATAATGGAACACACATAACATATAATTAACAAAATGTGATTGATGTGAATAAAAAATATAGCAAGTTAGTAAATGGAAACACATTTTATTCAAATAACTAGATAAGAAATAGTCAATTTGGAAAGTTAAGAAACTTAAAACACATTCTATTTAATCAATAATCTGAGAATGAAATGCATCCATAGATTTTATCATGTGAGAATCTCATGGATAATAAATAATGAATCAAAATGAAGGTAATGATTAATTATTGGAAGTCATGTCTCAGACACATGAAAACCTATATTATCAAGATCCATCCCATGGATAGTTTAAACTATGAATAAAAATCCATTTAATTTTCTCAACTTATTTGTCTCATGAGAACCTTTTAATACATCAATGATCTATATAAATTTCAGGCTCCTCCCATCATTTAATGTCCAAATCATTCTTTATATCTATTAATTGATTTAATTAATAAATAATATGCCTTATCAAATATCTATATTTAATAAATAATACAATTTTATAAATATTTCCTTAAATAATAAAAATATATGTCAAAGTAAACACCATATGTAAAGAGGTATACAGTTTAGGAAATACTAATATCCATGATAAATGAAATGAATAATTTAGGGGAAATTCAATGCTCAATGATCATAGAATATTGAATATTTCAAGGGTAGTAACAAATGAATCAAGGAAGTGAATGTTAATACTATCCTTGTCCAAATAAATCAAAAACCATCTAGAGGAAGAAATAGGATGGTATCAATACAACATATCCCAAGTGGAGTAAAAATAAGGGTTGTTGTCATTGATGAATAGAAATACTATAAAAATATATTTTTAAAACATTATTGAGGAAAATATCATTTTATTATGATTTTTTTAAAAAACTTTTCTTTGAAAATCACTTTTGAAAATATTTTCCTTAAAAATAAACCTTTTAAGCATTCAAAGAAATCTTGAAAGAAATGACGATAGGTAAATCCATACAATCTGTACAAGGTAAGAAGAAATTTCCTTTTGCATGGTTAAAGGTTTAAAAAATGAATTGTTCAGAAAGAGACAAGAATATTCCTTTGAAAACACTGGTAAAAGAAAAAATGGTAAAAATTTATTTAAATAATCATTTAATTTTTTTTGAAAACATTTTAATAAATCATGGTTTTTATAAGAAAACATTTTCTCCAACTAAAGAGAGATATAAATTCTGTTTTTCTAAAAAAAATTTTATAAAAAATTTTGAGTACCAAAGAGTGAAAAAATGGTACTATCACTTAACAAAGGTCATGAATAACCAGTGGATAAGAAAATTAAAGGTTTTATTATAAAATTATCAAATAATTTCCTCTAATGTAAATTTAAGTGTAAAAAATCTCAGACAAAATGAGATTGTAAATTAAACCCTTGAAAATATTATAATGTTTTAGTGAGAATCAATCAATGAGTATATTATGTTTATCTACTGTAAATACACATATAAAAAGAGTAAATACATCAATATATAGTCAAATTAATTATACAAATAATTATATAATATTAACAATAATGAGGAAGTAATATAACCCAATGAAAAGAAATTGGGTTTTGAAATCTCTTTTCCACTTGGTAACTTTTAACTCAAATCCCCTTAAATTAAATAAATCAAATTGAAACTCAAAGTATCATGAATAATTAATGAATCATGATATTATATGACAAAGTGGTAGTATGTGCACCGTATATTAGAAATTAGGTGCACAATAATAAAGTGATTGTTTCAAGAGAATGTTAACAATCACAAAAGGAAGTGAGATTATAAAGAAAATCATTAAAAACATTTTTGAGGATAATAATCTTTAAACATTTAAAAGTGTCCCATAGCACTTTGAAACATTTGATTCATAATATACATTAAAGAATAAAATTAAATAAATCTTATAATATCATGAGAATAAATATTTTCATGATATAATATTTTAAAGGGAATTATATACACCATATAAAATAAACTAGGTGCATAACAATGAATAAGTCTCAATGGAATGAAAATTAAGACGAAATCCCTTAACTTGCATTTACTTTAGGGAGAACATCCCTTAAAATAATATATAATAAACTTATGTTTATTATATATTTATTTGAGAACCTTTTTCATGTTTATCATAACTTTTATTTCACTAATTAATATGTTGTATACAACTACTTAAACAATTAAGTTTACATTGGGTGTTTTTACCAAATTTGGTTTATGTGTCAGAAAAAACTTTAGTAGGTAAACTATTGTCAAATGGGTAATTACATAAAAATATACATAATAATAATCATGAAATAATTATCATATTTAAACATAAATTATACTTTTAAAACTATTAATTAAACATGGTTATGAAAAATGAATCAATGTTACAATTATGGAGACGGTAGGCCATGCATACACATGAGTAATGTTCTCATTTTCAATGATAATTATAGAAAGAAGATAAGTAGAATTATATATTTTAAAAAATTAACATTATATCATAAATACCATATTATTTAGTCATATATACTTATATATATAATTATAGTGATGTAAAAGGGAACCACATCATGTCGAGGAGGCTGTAGTCCACACATCCACGAACGATGTTATCTATTTTAAAGTATGTGAAAGTAAAATAAAGAAAATGATATATATTATATTTATAGAAAGGTAATGATGTAATAAATGTAATATAAATATTTTATGTGTCAGGTATTTTTAATTTAAACCATTATTTATACATTTCATGTATTGTGTGAATTAATCACTTCGCTTTGAGGGGCAATAGTCCACACTTCCACAAACAATGTTATCATTTTTAAAAAAAATGGAAAGTATAAAGATATTTGTTGTAAAATAATTAAATAATAATAAATACATAATAAGCATCATATATAAACATATTTTCCATCATAATGTACAACCATGAAATTTGGTAAAGGAAAAATGAACAATCATTGTTTCGTGAGGCTGTAGTTCGCTGTACACAGAAACAATATGTTTGCTAACCATTAGAAGGATGTGTGTGAGAGTGTAGGTTGAAAAATTAACATAAAAATATCATATTATATTTATAATAATGGTGTTTTAATAAAATAATGAAATAATAATATTTTATGGATTATATAATTGAAATAAAACTAAAAATCTTGAGGAAGATTGTTACCTCTTATTCGGGTAACTCCTTTTGCTTTGAACCAAAGGCTTACTTGGATCAATTTATGACCAAGGGGAGGCTTATATTATTAGGAGAGATATGTTTTGGAGATATTTGGGTAGATATTGGTCAAGAAAAAGTGTATTTAGCGGTATGAGGAAGTGGGAGGAGAGGGGACCTTTTTATAGTGGACGAGGAGTGACACTCTTGTAATATTTTGACAAAGGAATTCCATGAATTTTTTTCATGTTTAAAGTGGATAAAATAATGGTAAAATTTCTATAAATTATAGGATAGGGTCTATATATATCCATAAAATATCTCTTGGATATGTTTATAGGTCATTTTGGGCCTTATGGTCAAGTTTTAGTCCCTTATTAAGCTTAATTTAACCTCAATCATTGTAGTTAATTTTAATTACATTCACTAATATTTTGGTCAAAAAATATATATTATTATTATAAATTATAAATTATTATTAATACAAATATGGAATCCATTTTTTCAAATTATAATCACATAAGTATCAGAAATTAATTTAAAATTCATCCGGAAAACGGGACAACAGTACGAGTTTTTAAAGTAAAAATGTCATAAAGCTTGCTATGTTTTTATAATAAATTTAAAAGTAAAATTTATTCCAATTAAATAAATTGTATTAATTGATAAAAATATTATCTAATTAAAATTTAAAAAAAATTAAAATTATAATTTAACCTTATAAATAAATTAGATGAAAAAGAAATTTTGAACTAAAATTCAGTATTTTTAACTATCCATTAAAAAATGAAATGTTTCATAGAAATATAAAAAATTCACCCTAACATAATTATTATGTTTATATTTAAAATATTAATTTTATTTTGAAATATGAAATAAATTAAAGTTTCAAAATTCAGATTTAGAGTGGATTCTCAATTAAAAGGCGGTAAAATTGCCTTTATAAAAATATAGGTTTATGTGTGAAATTGAGTTTTTTCTTATCTTATGAATATAAAACCTAATGAATGAATATAAAGAAATATTTTATTGAATATATGAAATATATATTTTTTAAAATCATTAAATAATTTTAATTAATTATATTTATTAAGACAAAACTCCTTTGGAAGCCTAAAAATAATAACATTTCTTTTTATATCCAATTGGTTCTTATTTTCATTTCTCATTAATTAGTAACTAATGAATTAGTTTTATATTTATATAAACCATAAATTTTCATAAGTTAGTTAATACTATTCATAACCACTAACATAATGACTAGGTTATATCATATCATATTAAATAATAATATTTTAATAATATATCATTGTTTGGTGAAACTCGGTCTTACATATAAGGTAAGCTATCGAGGAAGGTCTCTCTTGTGTGTGTTGTAAGATAATTCAGTGGTGCATGCATTACAAGCTATATCATGTAGTAAATGTATAGTAGATTCTCATGATATTATATTCTCTTACTCTCTTGGTGATGCATGTCATACACACTATAAAATACAAAGTTGTACTTTAGAATTTTAGGGTGTTACAATCTTGTAACTTCTGAGATATATATTTCCTATTTGTGGAAGATATGATCATCATTTTCAACCAATAACGAGTCACCATAATCGGTGACCATAAAACCATATCTATCAGGTTCTCTTACCTCTCTAGTGATTCTACGAAACCCTTGTATTTTTGGAACAACTTATTCCATGGGGACCTATGGAATCTGTTCTTATGACAACACTTGTTTATATTGAGAATTAACTTCATAAAATTCAACCTTTCTCCCATTATCCTCCTTTAGGATGTGAACCCTTTAAATAAAGGTGACATTTCTTATGACAATTAATTTTTTGTATGAAGGGTTGTATATATAGTATCCCCTTATTTCCTTAGGTCACCCTATATGTATACACATCATGAATTGCGGTGCTTGTTTTTTTTCTTGATACATCCTTAAAAAATTCCTTGCAACCCCATGCACAAACATGTGACAAAATGGGTTTCATTCCACTCCATATCTCAAATGGAATACCATTTTATACTTTAGTTGGTACTCATTTTAGTAGGTATGATGATGTCTATAATTCATATCCCAAATAGGATAATGAAAGTCTTATGTGACTCATTATTGAACTTACCATGTACAATAATGTATGATTCCTCATTTCACTGAAATCATTTTACTATGGTTTATAAGGTGGAGTGAGTTGAGATAAAATCCTACACTCCCTTGATAAGTCAATAAAATCATGGTTAAGATATTCACCACCTTGATCTGATTGAATTTTCTTTTCCTTATTACCAAGATAATTATAAACTTAATTCTTAAAAACATTGAACTTCTCAAAGGATTCATAATTATACCTCATAAATTATATATAACCATACATACTCAAGTCATCAATAAAAGTAATAAAGTATAATAATCTACCTCTATCTTCTACTTGAAAAAGTTTGCACACATCAATGTCCACCAATTATAGAAGCTTTATGGTTCTTCCTACTTGACCACATAATAGTGGTTTGGTCATATTACCATGTAAATAGGAATGACAACTTTCAAGTGGTTTAAGCTCAAAAGATTATAAGTAATCATCTTGATAGAGCCTTTTTAATTGTTTCTCATTTTCGTGACCAAGATAGCGATTCCACCACTGGGTGTTAAATGAGTTACACATATTTGTTTCATTATCAATTTATAATATTTGGGTTTTTTAATTTAATAAATAACTAACATTATTTAACTATTCCATACCATAACATATGCTATATTTTTAAAAGTATAAACTCTTATATCTAAATCTAAAAATAAAACCATCCATTTATAAATAATAAATATAATTGATGTTCTTAGTAACACTAGTAACATAATAAAAATTCTTTAAGGAAAAAAATAATCCACTTGTAAATGTGATATGGTGATATCTAATGGATATATTAGCCAACCTTTCTCCATTGGTAGCCCATACATCCACCTCACCTCTATAAATCTTTTGAAATATACTTGATTCCTGTATTTGGATAAAAATGTGAGTACTACATTTAGTATCCAATACCCAACATATATATATGGAGATATAACACTTTGATAATGAACACACATAAATATTTCCCTTTCTTCCATGGATGGGTAAAATTAATCTTCTAGTGTCCCTAATTTCCATTTGAAAAACACACCGCATCATATTCATTTCATTTCATCTCTATCTTCTTCTTCTTGAAAAAATGGTGCTCTAAAGCCTTATAATTGGAATGAGTCTTCATCCAATTTTCATTATTCATAATATTATTATTTACCATATATAAAATGAGTTTTTCAATCCCCAAGTCTTTATAAACTTTTAGAACAAGAGTAATATATTCTGAATGTGTCTTCTCACTATTCCTCATACTATAATTCAAAATAAAAATAGAGATGTTTTTGGGAAGTGAGAAGAAAATGAGATATGTACACAAATCATTGGGGATATTAAACCCCAATATTTCTAAAAAATAAATTTAGCAAATCATCTTGACTACATGTGGCCCATCTAGAATCGACTCTCCAAGCATGCATGTGAATAGTGTATTGTAGATCTCATATCTCTCTGATATTGCCTTCTCTTGGTAGATATCCCAAAGTTGAGAAATAATTCTATGGGCATCCATATCCTCACATTACTTTATAATCTCATTGGAAATGGAGGTTAAAATGAATCATTGGTCATACATTACATCATACACATGTTTTATATAGATAGATACTTCTTCTTCACTAGCCTCTTCGGAAAGTGACTCAAGAAGTGGGGTTTCCAACATGCATGTTTTATGTTTGTGTCATAGTATAATGCATAATATTCAATACTATTCCTAGAAATTTACACTGGTGAGAAGGTTATCATTCTATAGTATATATATTATAGTGATATTTTATAATTCATTTTATTTTCCATTTCTATAAATTAAGAGAAAATAATTAGTACTTGTTTGATTATAAAAACATATTGATAAATTTAAATTTAATTAAATTTCATTAATCACCCACTGTTTTTTTGAAACTTAATAACCCTCACCATAAATTTTAGAATATCCTATTGCTTATATATTCTAGAGTATAGGATTCACATTCCCTTTCTCATAACCCAAACTTGGGCAAGTCAAGTAATTTGAAGGGTTTTAGGTAGAAATAACTTTCCAACGACACTAACTCGTAGTTTATTGATCCATTAAGTAGACCCCCAATCTTAAAATCCTCTATAAATATTCTCTCAAACATTGCCTCTATGTTACAACAATTCATTCTTGGAAAGTCAACCCTTGATTTGAACCAAGTTATGTCAACCCAAAACTTCAAGCAAAATTTTCCATGATAATTGACATCCCCCAAACACGGGCTGGTCAAGCACTTTAAACTATGAGGTCGATTCTAACATAAGTAGCAGAAGGATTGTCCACTTAATATTTTGGTTTATGGATTTTCATTATTACATGTAAAATCTAATTTTATCATATCACATGCCATGTTAATATTTATCAGATTTTACTTAAGTGATTAACCATGTCTGATAAAATTTATGCATAATTAGGTTTTAATTATTACACCTTGCATTCTTGTTAATTCATTTATTATGTGATTTCATATCATCAAAAAACACAAATAATTAACCATGAAACTAATATAAATAAAATATAAGTGTCATGATCCTGATATTCTCTAATGGTTAGTTTATTTAGATGATGATAAACTAACCCTCAACCCTAGGAGAAAACACCTTGAATCATAGCTTGGTTCATGTTGCAGTATTCCACCTTGGTTCATATGTATTGCCTTGATTGGATTCACCTAAGCTCCTAGACTTGGACCACCTCATGTATCATGGTATCTCCATCCTTACATAATATTTTACCCAGATATAGGTGAGGGGATCCAATGGATTGGATAAAAGGGGTTTATCTAAAACACACCACGGACACACATGCCCTTAAATAATAAGGAAAATGGGATGACACAAAGACTATCAATTTTAATTTAATCATAATAAATTAAATAAAATAAATAACATACACATGGATGGTTTAATTTAATGATCATCTAAATAACATGAAATGAGAAAACTTTTACAATCTTTTTATTAATTGCTTCGATTAATTAAGTAATTAATAAAATGCACCAAAAATTAATCCAATTAATTCAATTTATATTAATTCCATCCAAACATCCTTAACTAACCATAATCTATAATTTTAAACAAAATTAATTTAATTTAAAATTAATTAAGTAAATAAGCATACTTTGAGTCAACATCATGTACTCGTCCAAATTACCCGGTCTTGTAAATTTGGAATTGGACATAAAAATTAATTCAATATAAAATTATCAATCCTATTACATGGAATGTACTATCAAATAAGTGACACATAAAACACATGTAAATATGTTCAATAATATATTTAATTGATTTCTCTACTTTAATTTAAGTAAACTATTTGTCGTAGACTGTATAATTTGTACTTGGTTACATGACATGTATTATCTTCTACCCATGTGTGCATCACACCCCTAGGGACAGGGTGTGTTGCCTGCCATAGACATGTTTGAGGTACATGGAGTGTGGCCTTAGAGTTACAAGAAATTTGTATCACATTTTCACGTATTCAAGACACAGTATAGTGGTACACCATGTTTTTTTATCTGTGAGAAAATAAGTACTACAAATCATGTACAGTGGTCACACGATGTGTAAGTATTTAAACCCCATGCCAGTCTATCCAGATCTATGTGCCAATCCTTTTTATTGGATATTAGATTTGATTTTATCTGATATGACTTGATATAGAGGGATACATGAAATAAATACTAATACATAACATCTATTTAGGAACTACATGTTGTGCACTATGGATTTTTCTAGGAATAACCTTTGGCACCTTCATATAGTGTTTTCATATGTTTCTTTATTTTAATCATCACTGTTTACTGATTATGTTAGTGAGAATGAAGAAATGAAGATAAAAAAATGTTTATATATTAAAATGAATTGATCTAAAGTAAAATAAATAACAAACACATGTAATAAATAAGTGAATAATAAATAATTACAAACTAAATATGTGAGCACTTTGATACCACTTATAGGTTATGGGAATAATAGAAGCATATGGATGTTATGGCCAAATCAACTTTCTAGTCTCTAATTTCTGAATAATAGTTTCTACACATAAAAAAACTTCATGTATAGTGATAACCACAGTTTACTTAACTTGATAAAAACATCAAAACCATAAGAGGAGAATATTAACATATAATTTATAATTAATTTATTAGCAGATATAAAATTACCACAAATTTTAATTCTATATTCATTGATGATACAATTTACTATATTTTTTGAACCATAATTTTACTTTAGGATCCAAGTGACAAATCCTTCTAGAAGTGTTCCACAGATGTACCAGAATATCCAAACATATTTGTAGAATCACTGGGGGATAGCACATCTGATCTTGATCGATTTCATTGATTATGGATGATTGAAGCATAATCCTTCTTGAAGGAGGAATAAATATTGATTTTATCTTGATATCTTGAGAGAGGATTAAGAGAGTTCATGTTATAGATATCTAAATATCTCTCTAGGGCTTGATATAGTATCCCTTTATCCATTTTCACACCAAGAGTGATTATAGAAAGTGATATATTTAGATATTTGTTATGGCTGTTTTAGGGTTGGTAATTTACACACAAACCATTTCTAATTTTGTAATTATTAGTTAAACCCATTTTCAATCACTTGAAATGTTTTTTTAAGAATATAAATAAATATCATCTATAACATTTCCAATCAGAGCATTAATCCCAGTTCACTTTCCCTTGACAACATTTATTGATCACTGAATAATGAATATTTATTTAATAAATAAATTTCAATACATTATTCATTGATAAATATAATAACTATTATATTAACAAAACCATACAATTAAATATCTATTATTATTATTTAATTCACTTACTCTTTCAAATAACTTGTGATTAAACCTTGGAATTCAACCAAACCCAAATAAATATCATTTATTCCAACTTGTTAAATTCAATACATAAATTTTACTGAGATTACAGATACACTTTTTGTGTAACCCTCCTGTCCTCTTTCTTAGTGGCATTAGGCATAATCACCTAAAGTATAAAGTTAGTTTCTTGAAAAACGCTAAGGAATCCATATAGAAAGAAGTTAATGTCGTAATGAAATCCAACCTCCTATGAATGCTTATCGTGTAATACAATCCATTTACCATGATATCTTAAATCAAGAAGGTTTTATGATGGTTCCATAAACATATCTTCTTGATGTCTCTTTCTTTGAATTTCTGGAAATGAACTCACCTACTAAACACCATGGCCTTGGATTTACTCAGTCGGTTCTATTCCATCAAAGGGAATGATATGTAAAGTTACATCAAGAGACATAAGGGATATATCCTTCCTCACATTATCCATTAATGCAATATCACTGATGATGTATCCAGCACACCTGTCATGACCTGTACCAGTGGGGCCCATGCTATGACTCCCCAAGACCACCTCTAATAGGCAAGGGGATAATGAATAGAGCTGAGTAGGCATGTCCCTAATATGGGAGGCCTTAGAATAAGTACCTGAACACACACACACACACACACACACATATCCGAGCCCATATAATGTTGAAATGTAAAAAAAAACTGAACAACCATGAACATATACATTTAAATCCCACAACCAAATTATGATAGGAAGTAAATGAAAGTAAATAGGGCCAAATAAAATCGCATCATAAAGAGTCTAAAAACAAGTCCAACCAGGAAGTAATGCTGGGGACTACTGTTAAGATACCATAGGAACACACCTTGGTCTGTCCAGTCTCACTAAACACTATCTGGTCCTGATCCAACTAGGAATCTGTCAAAAGGTTGATCATCTACACAATACATGACACATGAGGGAAAATCCCATGCATGGGTTAGTATAAAAATACACAGTAGGACACCCCAAAATCATAAAGTGTACAACAAAAGAATACAATCATCTCTACACAGGTATATTTCTATGACACATATAACAAGAATATCCAGATATACTCAACAAGACACATTGTCTAAATATAAATCAAAACCGTAATTCTAGCCAAGGATGATATCTTGAAGGTTCCACATAACACTCATCTAGGAGAGAACACTCTTGAGTCTGAAAGCACTGATGACTTTAGTTTGAGAGGTAATTATCATTGGGTCTCTCCATTAAAATTACACACTTATAGTCTAAAGAGATATGATAAATAGATGAGGATTACTCCCAAGTCCATGGGGTATACCAATAACTCAATATGGACTAACCCACTAAATATAGGATCTTATCCCAGATAGTGTTAGTCATGATGATCCCAAGAACTCCACCAAGGTAACAAATATTAATAAAGGATCTCACTTTGGGCCTCATTGAAGGATTCTAACAACTCTATCCAAGGAGTCCTGCTGAAGGAATCACTATCCTATGTGTTGGAGGTGATTCCATACTAATCTTCAGGGAATGGATATGGGGAATTCATCCTAAAGAAAAATTTCCAAGATACAGAGGACAAGGGTTCCAAGAAATATTTAAGAGATTACATGATGTGTAGTAGGGTTACACATTGTGTCCCTTCGACCCTGGGTCCTACCCGTGTAAACAACCCGTGTCCCATATCAGTGTCCATGTAACAACACATGGAATATTAGCTGACCATGTACTCTACCCATGTACCAATACACGAGTATTCCAATGTACACCAGGACAAGATGTGTTTGTGTGGGAGTACACAACATTGCTGTGCTTGTGTACTTCAACCTACATCTGTGTACCCTTCAAGGTACATGCCAAGCAACCAAGGATAGTCCACACTCCATGTAAAAATGGTATGATTCTGTGTGATGATTAACCCATTACCAAAAAGCTAGCCACTACTGAGAGGGGTCCACATAGAATGTGGCTCTGAGTTACATGTTGTGTATTGTGGAAATTTCAAGATTATCAGATCTGGTTTCTACATCTTTGGCCATTCCTCTGACTTTCAATCCTATAACTGCCTCATCAAAAAGTTGTGAATCAAGTCCTGACAAGTCATGACATTTTTTATTTACACATTCTAGCCCTTTTATTTAATCAAAAAACTCTTTTGAATTGTGTTCTTTATTTCATGCTGAAGAACATGAAAATCGGGTACCTATATCATCCGGTCCACTGCCGTCTCCATCATTATACCACCATCGTGTCATGACAATACCAGATCTATAATATCAAATCATTGTGCCATAAAACAAGTGTGTAATGATCTATTTCTTAGTGGATGTCGAACCATGGGTCAATGAAGAAAACCCACGATGAATAAAGAAACAGGGGGAGAAAAGAATAAGAACGATTACAAGGAATGGACCTTAGTTGATGTTCATGTCAACCTAAATTCATTTCCATTAGAATGATGAATGAAGAGATAATAATTAATCAAAAATAAATTCTCCCAATTCTAGAAAAATCTAATCCATCCTTCAATACCCACAATCCAAGGATCAATATGTTGTTTGATTGATCCATGTTAATCATATAAACCAAAATGGGGAAATAAAACCAAATCCAACAAAATCCTACCTCAATTCGGGTCAACCAATAATGAATAATGAAGCAACAAAATTGTCATTAACTAGATCCTTTGATTCCATTGAACATCAATCGCCAATCCACGATCCGATATAAGTTTTCTTGAAAGAGGTCCTCCAACTATCTCTCCAAAGGTTCTCCAATGGATCCAGGGTTATGTGGATAACCCTACAATTATATCATAACAAACTACTTACAGACATGTTAGTTTCTACATTAATGAAATTAAAATAAAGTAATTTAATGAATTATTTTATTCATTTCACTCATATGACAAAATTTCCACAAATTCCTTATTCCAACCAAGGTTAAGTTGTGTATAAGGTAAAACCTACATTATAAACTCAATGGTTCCCTTAGATTTTTGATCCAGGCCCCCATTTATAAGTTAATCTACATTTTTAGGAAAATTTAACCTCCATGCTATTTAATATATTTAATATTTTCAAAAATTTATTCCAGAAACACCTGACCATATAATCACACACTATCTTGGTTTCTAGTCTCGAAAATAATCCACAAAATATCAAAAAATAATACATGTAAAATTTGAGTCATTATATTCTCCCCACCTTAGGGGTTTACATCATGAAAATCCAAAATAAGGGCTGCACAAATAGACATGGGTACTGAGCATGAATCCAAGCCTCCCACTCTCAGGTTATCTCTAAAATATTCTTGTACTTCCACTATACATGAACTAAAAAAATTTCTCACCCATAAAGGATTCTCTACTATAGATCTCTACTATTTAATCAATAAAGGTATCTCTATCCTCAATGTCCAGCTCGTTGAGTCGATAATGTGTGATGGTTCATGCATGTACCTCCTCAGATGGGAGATGTTGAATAAATTATGTACCCAATATAACTATGGTGGTAGAGCTAAGTGGTTTTTCACATCGCCAACTCTACACAAAATCTGTATAGGGATAATGAATCTCAGATATAGATTTCCACCCCAGAAAAATATCCATAATCCACATCAAGGTGAAACCCATAGGAAGACATGGCCCCCTACTCGAAATTCAAAGGCATCCATCATCTATTCACATAAGAATTTTGATTGCTCTTTGTAGTATTCATCCACTCTCGGATGATCTAAACCTTCTCAGTAGTTGATCACACCAACTTTGGGACTATAAGTGCTGACCCTTCTGGTTTAGTCTAGTAAATTGGTGACCCACATGGTCACCAATAAAAATCCTCAAATGATTTCATATTGACACTATAATGATAGTTGTTGTACACAAACTCCACCAGTGGTATGTGATACTATCAACTATGGCCAAAGTCTAGCATGAAATGTCATAACATGTGCTCCAAAACCTGAATGGTATGCTCTGTCTGGACATATTTTTTTCAGTAAAATGCTATGATCAAGCATAAAAGATTCCCAAAATCCCCCTATAATCTATTCCAAAACTGGGATGTGAAGCGATAATCATGGTAAAAAATGATAATCAATGAAAATCCATGGATTCACACAATCTTATGCACATAGAGGCTTTCCAATTTATCTACTGAACTCTTCTCTCGAATAGTTATGATGTGGGAAAACTTGGAGAGTTATTCTATAATCACCCATATAGAATCATATCCCCTGGATGTATATGGTAAGACCATAATGAATATCATGGATATCCAATAACACTTATACTCTGGCACCTCAAGGGGTTGAGCTAAAACCACTAGAACTTGGTGCTCAGCCTTCACTTATTGACAATTAAGTCATCAAGAGACAAAATTTGCAACTCCTTTCTCCATCCTTGACCACCAATACTAGTGATGGAGGACTTTTTATGTCTTTTCCACACCTAGATGTACTTACAAAAGAGATGTATGAAACTCTTTCAGAACCTCCTCCTGAAACATCACTAGTACGATCGTGCATCCTATGAAAAGATTGACATACTCCCAATATTTATAAAATTCATCAGGATCATGTCCAATGGATATCTGAGTATATAGGTTATCATAGTAGGTATCCTGAAGTTTCACCTCCCTGACTCACTACAAGAGCATAGGGGTGACAACCATCGATTGTAGGTAAGCTTCTCCATCTCCATCCAAAAAGTATAAATGTATCAAGGCCAACTGCCCCGACGCCTCATTCGGAAATTGTGAACAAGATCTTCTATTGGAATAATTTTCTACCACGTTCCCCTTCCTAGTAGTATAGGAAATATCAAAGTCATAATCCTATAGGAACTCTACCCATAACCTCTGTCTCACATTAAGATCCTTTAGAGAGAAGATATAATTGAGACTCTTGTGATAAAAATAAATGATAAAACACTCAACCATTAAGCAGTGTCACCAAATATTTAGTGCGAAGACTATCATTGCTAACTCAAGATCATTTTCATGTAGTTCTACTCATGTGGTATCAACTACCATAAACCATTGGAAATCACCACTTGACTCTACATTAGAACACAACCAAGCCTATTTCTTGATGCATCGGAGAACACTATATATTTGACACCCACCTCTGGTAATCTCAAGATGGGAGTGCTCAACAATCTCAGCCTCAACTGCTGAAAATCCTACTAGTACCCCTCTACGGCAATGAAAGGATAGCCTTTTGAGGTCAAATCTCTTATGAGAGATGGTATCTTAGAGAATTCATGTATAAATATATAGTAATATCCAACCATCCCCATAATCTCCACACCTCCATCATGTTGTTGGATGGATCCTAAGATAACACTACGCCAACCTTGGTCGGGTCCACTACCACTCCATCTACTAAGATAACATGCCCTAGAAAGTGGACTTCTTGAATCCAAAACTGGAACTTCAAGATCCTCATGTAAAGATGGTTCTCTTAGTGTACGTCTAGAACCATACTCAAGTGTCTTTCATGCTCCTCCTCAGATGATGAGTACACAAGGATATCATTGATGATGAACACCATTAATCAATCTAAGAAAGGATAAAAGATTAGTTCACAAGTCCCATGAACACTGTTGGGGAATTTTTTGTGAAAATGGGCATCACCAAGTACCCATAGTGATTGTAGCAACATCTTAATTCCATCTTCGGTATACCCTTGTCTTGTACTTGAAACTTGTGATAGTCTGATTTGAGGTCAACCTTCAATAACCATTGAGCCCCTCTCAACTGATAAAACAGGTCATTGATCCTCGATAGTGGAAACTTGTTCTTCATGGTCACCAAGTTAAATCACTAGTTGTCTACACACAACCTCAATCTCTCATCCACATTATTGGAAAACAAGATGGGGATTCCTAGGGTAAGAAACTGGGTTTAACAAAGACCTTCCTCAAAAAATACTCCAACAACACCCTCATCTCATGAAGCTCTACGAGAGCCATTCGATTTGATAGAATAGATATTAGTGTCATCCTAGGGTGTAGATCAATGTATAAGTCTATATCATGGTGAGGATGTAATCCTGGAACATCCTCAGGGAAGATTTCCTCATACTCCACCACCACTGTAGGAAACTGAGAACTCATAACATCCACTACACAAAGGGTCATTCTATCAAATTGGTGAGTAATCAGCTGCACCCTCCTATTCATGAGTCCATTTTGTGCTGGATGGTTTTTCTTTTCAATGAAAAAGGATAACCTCGATCCATATCTATAGACAAATCACATCCTCCACTTAAAATAGTCAATCTGGGAATGAATTGTAGATAACCATTCCATACCTAGAATGATTTTTAAGGACTCATCGCTACTACAAAGAGATCATAATAGAAAATCCCACCTCCAAGAGTTTGGGAACACTTTTAGTACAAGTGTGTGATTTATGAGTCATCTCCAGTAAGAGTCTCTAAGTGTAAGGGTTGAGCCAAGGGCGCATATATAATTTCTATGTCTCAAACAAGATATGTGGAAATAAAGGAATGACTATCACATATGTCTATCAGTACTTCAAATAAAGTAGAAAATACACATATCATACCTCGAATCATTCTTGAAGCATCTAGGTCACAAGCATTGACCACTTACTACTGTCCCTACCCCATTTTTATAGCTCCCTAATCCTGAAGTGGACCACCCAAGGGTAGTGGTGATAACAATTAAAATTGTATACCACCTCTTACTGCTCCCACATCTTCTCTTCTACATACTCTACCCTACTGATCTGTCTTCTCTTGCCTCTACCATATCCCCAATGACCCATCCATAGTTTCTATGTCAGATGTATGGTGGGTTAGACAATCTTTGGAAAGATGTCCCCTACCATCACATGAGTAGAAACGCCTCTCTCTAGGTTGAATGAACCCACCACATGATCTATGAACTGCAGATATTTTATCTTGAGACCTCATACTAAAACTTCTAACATGTTTAGGTCCCTAAGACTGATGTTGACTCCCTACTATCGAGGTCTCTACTTTTACTTTCCCACTACAGGAAACCATGGTTGTGTCTGCTTAGCTAAGAAACTCTCAACCACTAAATCTCTCTCTAGAACCCCAGAATAAATATGAATTCATATATGGATAAAACTATATTATATGTATCTATGAATCACTTGCTTAAAGGTATGACCCCTAAAGATCTGTTCATGAACCATATCCATCGATTACCTAGAGAGTTTGGTAACCCTCGATGAGTACTCAACTAATATCACGCTTCTGTACTGAAGATGAAAAATCTACTAGATACATACAACCATTAGCATAGATTGATAGAAATCCTTCTAAATATATGTTCAAACTTTGACTATGGTAGAGTCACCACATCGTAATAATGGGTCACTAAACCCCGCCATTTTTCTGCTAATTCATAAAGAGGGCTCACCACCAGTACCACCATCTAATATTCTGGTGTCCTAAATAGATGGAAAAATTAGATCATCACATCAAGCTATTATTTAGATACCTATGGTTTGATCTATCATCGAAACATAAGGGGTATATGTCACTAAAACCTGTGAAGTGCGCTCAAACTATATACCTTATCTGCTGGTACTTTAGGTACCATGTGCTTCTTTAAAGGTGGTGGTATTATTGGTGAACCACCTGGAGGTAACATCTCTCGAACTAGTTCCTCTATCAAAACCTAATCAATGAGGGGATAATCATCATGATCTTGATGCTAAATCCTATCTGACATACATCATTGAGGCATCCTGAAAGTAAATAAGATGTACCATGGTCAATGAGTATATCTAGAGAGTTGAATTAAGAAGGAACTAGAAACCACACCCCATTATTATATGATGCATGTACCATTGTTTCCCTGCAACCAATGTTCTCATGTAATAAGTCAAAAATCAATTGATCAGAGTGATAGTGTATGGATACGTCGGCTACCACACCAACATTAGAGTCTCTGGCCTGAAAGCCGAACTCTAAACACTTAACACTGTTTCCCCAAACCAATATCATAGAATACGACCCTAATGTTGAACCGAATCCTCTAATACCACTCTATCATGACCCATACCAGTGGGACTCATGTCGTGACTTCCTAAGACCGCCTCCAATTGGATAGGGTATGGTGACCAGTGTTGAGTAGGCATGTCACTAACATGGGAGGCCTTAGCACAATTAGTTACACAAACACACATCTCCAATCCCATACAATACTAAAATGTAAAAACAACTAAATAACCATGCATGAGTATGTCTAAATCCCATAAATGGAGCACAAAAAGAAGTAAAGGAAAGTAAATAGGTCCAAATAAAATCTCAACACAAAGAGTTTGAAAAAAATTCAAACCTAAAAGTAATACTAGGGACTACTATCGAGATGCCGTAGGAATACACCTTAGTCTGTCCAGTCTCACTAAGCACCATTTGGTCTTAGTCTATTTAGGACTATGTCAAATGTTAGATCATCTTCAAAAGACATGACACATGTAGGAAAATCCCATAAATGGGTGAGTATAACAATACCTAGTAGGACACCCTGAAACTACAAAGCATACAAAAAAAGAATACAGTTAGCTCTACACATGTATATGTCTACATCACATATAACAAGAACATTTAGATATACTCAACAAGAAACACAATTCAATGTTAATTCACAATCATAATTCCAAACTAGGATTTCATATTGAAGGTTCCACATAGAACTCATTTGGTATAACACACTTCTAAGTCTAAAATATTTAATGAAGTCTATCTAAGAGGTAATGCTCATTGGGTATCACCATTGGAAGCACACACTAATAGTCTGAAGAGATACGATACAAAGATGATCATCACTTAGAAGGATATAGGGTATAACAATAACTAAATATGGACCATCCTACTAAGTAGAGGATCTGTTTCCATGTATTGTTGGTCATGATGATACTAATAACTCAACCCAGGGCATGAAGATTAATATAGGATCTCACTTTAGGCCTCATGGTAGGATTTCAACAACTTTATCCAATAAGTCATTATGAAGGGATCGATATACTATGTGTACGAGGTGATTACATAAAATCATGAATCAATTCCTAATGAGTCACACCATATTTGATTATCAAGTTATGGCCCATCAATTTTTTTGGAAAAGGCATTTGAATGGTGTTCTTCATTGTATTCCAAAGAACATGAAAACTGGGTACCTACTTCATCCGATCCACTTCTATATCCATATTCACACTACCTTAATGTTGTTCCCATACTAGATATACAATATCGAATTCTTGTGCTAATAAATAGGTGCACAAAGATCGATTTATTGGTGGATGTAAAACTACGGGTGAACAAAGAACACCCACGATGAATGAAGAAACTGGGGGAGAAAAGAACAAGAATAATTATGAGAAACAGACCCTGATTGATGTTTGTGTTGATCTTGATTCATTTATATTAGAATGAAGATTGAAGAGATAATAATTAATCAAAATAAATTATCCCAATTCATGATAAGTCTAACCCATCATTCAATACGCACGATCCGTAAATCAATCTATTGGTTGATTGATCTGTGTTCATCGTAAAAAACAAAATAGTGAAAGAAAACCAAATAAAACAACATACTACCTTGATTCAAATAAATTGATGATTAATAACAAAGAAACATCATTTTCATTGATGATATCCTTCAATTCTGCTGCACATCGATCACTGATCCACAATCTGACAGAAGTTCATCTAAGAGAGTTCCTCCAACACTCTTTCCAAGGGTTCTCCAATGGCTCTAAGGTTATGTTACTAACCCTGAAATTCCATCATAATAGTGTAATTAAAGACATGTCATCAGTAGATTCAATGAAATAAAAATAAAATAAAATAATTAATTATTTTATTCATTTCACGTCCACAATGACTTTTCCAAAAACGCCCCATGCTGACCAAGGTTAATTTGGGCCTAGGGTAAACCCCGCATTTGGAACTCAATGGTGCCCTTAGATTTTTTGGTCTAGGTTCCCATTTAGAAGTTATTACACATTTTCAGAAAAAATGTGCACACGTGTTATTTAATATATTTCAAACATTTATTATTGGCACACCGGGTCTCCGAATCAAACACCGTTTCAACGCCTGGTCTTAAAAATAATTCATATAATATCTAAAAATTATATATGGAAAATCCAAATCATTATAACATGCTACCTAAACATGAGAATATTTCATTATGGTTTTCATCAATAAATCAAATTACACAAGTCATGACATCCATTGATGATAATATTAAAGTCCAAGGATTGATACACATGTCCATTAATAGGAACATCCAATGACACATACAAATATTGATTTCATATTATTGGGTCTATTATCATAAAATCATATCTTAGAGATTAACAATGGAAATTACTATGAGAAGGCATCTCAATGTCTTAAGATCCTCCTACCCATCATATCTTATATTTACTATGTCCCATGATAATATCATCCAGCCATAGAATAGTATTCAAGAATAATGATAAGACACCTATAATTTCTCATCATAGTGGAGAACTGCCATGACCTTTTAGTTCAGAATATATTCTTTGGTAATTATCACTTGAAAATTTCATGAAAAGTAACAATCATGATATGATACATAACTTCATTAATCATGAAAACATATAATCAAGTACTAAGGAAGTCGGTTCTATGGAAACAACTCTAAAATAAAAATCACATTTTATTTCTATATGTATCCTTAAATGAATCACTATAATTATTAATACCATTCATTTAATTCATTCTAAAAATTTATATTGTTTTTATAATGTATTTATTTATTTAAATAATTATAATCATAGGTATGATCTTCAATACATACCATGAGAATAAGGATTTCATGTTCATGGTATTTTTATTTACATGTGGATTTATTCCAATTGTAGTTTTCTTAATGATGTTTCATATTGTATTCTTATAATGTATTAATATTTATCTTTAATAATAATTTTTATATTAATAAAATATATTACGATTCATTTTAGTTTTGTGTTGCATGTGAAACAATCTATTAAACATATAATTTAAATAAAAATACATATTAAAATCATGGGGTTTTACATTTTTACCCCTTAAAATAATTCCATACTCAAAATTTTATTAATCTGATGAAAAATGAGTGTAATTTTATATCATTACATATTTTTATTCTTATGCTACTTCCTTAAACATATGATTCCTACATAAAAAGTTAATCATATGAGTGGTCATGTTTCATAATACTTTATATGTATGATCCTAGATTTATACATGTTTCTACTTGTAAGATAGATCATGTTCTAGTGGTACAACCTATGAGTATAGTACGTGTGAAGGTTGAGGTATGTACTTCCTAAAAAGTGATACATTAGCCACAAAATTCACTTTAGAGAGGTTTAGTGGAAGTTCAATATGATAAGACACCATCCCAATATGATCATGGATTTATTAGGGGTCAATGTCTCTAGGGAACAACTTTCCTTACTTCTAGAATCCCATAACCCTCTCCCATGGTGATATTTTAAGGAATAACCTATCTCTATATTTAAACTCCAAATATCATTGAAGATTATCAATGCAGCTCTTCTGTAAACTTTGGGTAGTATTTATGTGCCACTAAATGGTTTGGATATTATCTAAAATATCTTGAGAAAGTTATATAACCAACAACTTACACTCTCAAACTTTATCCCAACATATTAGAGTTCTACACCTATTCCCATAAAGAGCCTCATATGGTTCCATTTTAATTATAGAAACAAAACTATTATATGATAAATTTACCAGGGGAAGGTATTGATCCCAAACTTCTTTGAAATCCATTGAACATAATCTCATCATATCCTCAAAAGTTTGAATGAGAAATTTAGATTGAGAATCAGTTTAAGGATGATAAAAATGATGGATCTTATATAATGAAAGTTGAAGACTTCTATATAACTTCAAGGAAAACCTCAAATCCCAATCAAATACAATGGAAAGTTGTATTCCATGTAATCTTACCACTCCATTTATCTATAACATAGAAAGTTGATCAAGTGAGAAATATTCTCTAATAACAATGAAATATACCAATTTTGTAAGGTGATAAACTATAACCCAATTGGAATTATGACCTTTATAAGTCTTAGGATGTACTATAATGAAATCTGTGGTAATGTTATCCAATTTTTATATAGGTATGAGTAATGTTTTCATCATCACCATATACATCTAGCATTCTTACATAACTTACTGGAATACCAAGAATTCATATATATACTCTCTAATCGCTCTATTTGTATTTTCCCACAAGAAATTATTCTTGAGATCTATATAAATCTTTGTGCATCAAATATGTATAGATAATAATGATCTATTTATATAATCCAATAGTTTATTCTTTAATTTTTTTGGAACACATATTCATTTCCTAAATCATATAATTACATTATTGTTAAAGTAGAACTCTAAAATATTTTTTACCTACTTCATATCCTCCTTATACAATTCCTTTTTATTCACATGGATGGATGGTTGAGTAGTCATTTGGGAAAAGAAATCATTTCTCTCATTCACTTATGATTTCAGGGTTCATCCCTTCCAAATCCATGATTATTGGATCTATTTGAATCCCTATCATGGATAAGGTATCACTATCCTTACTATTTAGAGCATCAAAAACCTTGTTCACCTTCCTAGGGTGGTAATATATTGAGAAATCATAGTCCTTGATCAAATCTAACCATCTCATTTGGTTCATTTTCAACTCCTTGTGTGAATATATACTTTAAGATCTTATGATCAGTATATATAACACTTTTCAATATAGATATAATGACTCTATTTATTTAATGAAAATATTACCACCACTAGATACAAATCATTTATCGAGTAATTTTTCTCATGGACCTTTAATTGATGTGATGAACAATCTACAACCATGTCATTTTACATGAGGACACATCCTAATACCTTCTTTAATACATCACTGTAAATTGAAAAACCATATTTACTAAAAGGTGTTGTGAGTACACATTCATTGTATAACTTTATCTTGATATTCTTAAAATTTTCTTCACATTCATCCATATTGAGATACTTGACTCCCTTTTTATTTAACTTGGTTTTTGAATTTGACAGTCATGGGAAATTTCTCACAATGTGTTGATTGTATCCAATAAATCTAAGAAAACTACAAATATCTATTATAGTGGTTGGTCTGGATTATTATTAAATCACCTAGTTTATATAGATATACCCTTATTTATTATTACATAATCTAAGAATGATACTTTATATAGTTATAATTCTCACTTGCTAAATTTAGAATACATTTTATCCCTTATTAAGGTCTTAATCACAATCCTCAAATGATCTTCATAATCTTCCTTTATTTTTGAATATATAAGAATACCATCTATAAATACTATAAAAAATTGATCAAGGTAATATATAAAGACACCATTTATTATATAAATAAAGACACTATTTATTAGATCTATACAAATAGAAGGGGAATTTGTAAGTCTGAATTCCATAACTATGAATTCATATTGTCCATATCTTGTATTAACTATTGTCTTGAATATATCCTCCAATTTCACCCTTAATTGATGATATCATTATTGAAGGTTAATTTTTGAGATTTATTTATCCCCTATCATTTGATCAAACAAGTCATCAACATGGGTTAGAGGATACTTTTAGCCTCCTGTGTTTTTGGATCAGATGAAATTTCCTCATATTTTGAATTTTATCATTTGGTAGATGATCCATTATTTAAAATGAGTATCAGAATGAAAATATGAGTTTTGGAACAATTAAATGTCTTGTTTTAAGACATGGTTGAAGGAACGAGAGGTGTATTGGATGTCCCATTGTGTTTTGGGAGCACCAGGCCCCAGAAACTCAAGTTTGGAAGGACTGATAAGGGCACACAATTTGTACGAAACCGTGAATCCCACCAGAGGAAACCGTGTGGATCATCTAGTGGAGCTAGAGGTCTAACATGGTTTATTCTAACCATGCGAGAGGGGTCACACAACTGTTCAAGTTACTATTGATCTTTTATTGAGGGACTCTGCTTGGGGTGCACATGGTTATCCAAATCGTGAGGCCAACCCATGCAAGGGGCTTACTTGGGAAGTGGTTCATGAATGGCTGGAGCAAGGTTTGGACAATGTGACCAAACCATGTGCCTAATTAAATGGGATACAATTCACCATTTTTTCCCTACTACCTTATTTATTTTCTCCTTCCCTTTTATCCTCCTCTACATGCAATAGACCACCAAGATCTCCTCCTTCTCCTCTAGGTATGAGGATATCTCCCTAATATGGTCTCCATTTCACATGCTGTTAAGTGTGCTAGATAGATCAAAGTGAGTCTACGATTCCTCATTTATCTTTTATAAATTTATCTTCTCCACTTATTTTCTATTTAGGTGTAATCTGATTTGACCTATTTTCAGGTTGTTTGTCCATTTTTTCGATTTCCATGTAATCAAACCGAATCAATCCTCAATGTTGGATGTAGGGGTAATCCTAATAATGAGGTAGGTGGTCTATATATTTTATCTTGATGTTTCATTATTCTATAAAATACCGCTGTGGTACTATGCACTATACTTTCCAAGTGTCACATATAAATTATTCAATTCCCTATATTAATCCCTTAGACCTCCTTATAATGTGTTAGACACCCATTAAGATGGTTGGAGGTTATGAAGTCAACCCAAAACACCCCTTAGGGTGTGTTAGCCTACTACTCATATAAAATTATCTTATATTCCTTATTATTAGGCTAAAAATGGTATGTGATAACTCAAATTCTAGAAATATAATGTTGATTTATACTTGAATCTCCTTGTGGTGTGTTAAATTGTTATTCTTGATTGTGATTATTAAATTGATTTAAATGATTTTTTTGATAACAATTTCATGTTTTATAAAAACCCCCCTCATTGAGATGAATTGTATTCTAAAGTAAAAATGAAATTATTAGTATTTTATATCTTTCTTGGCCTTATAGAATGGGTGTCTTCCATTACCTTTTTATGTATAATATTATATATACTGGCATGTTTAGGTACATGGAATTCTATACCATAGTTGAGATGGTAAATGGGAAATTAACTCTCTTTTAGTGACCTTAATTTATGCTATGGTCTTTATATGAGACTATCCTTCATTTTTAGTTACACTTAGATATGTGATGTGGCATATTATAAATATGACCTTTTGTATTATTAAAAGTTAAATGTTTATAAATTTAAATGAATTATATAAAGCCTCAAGTGATACTCATATTCTTGGGTAGTAATTCCTTGGATGGGATAATTGGGTTATACCTTATTCTTACCACGCCTTGAGTGATACCTAGTTCTCTAGTGGATTACCTTGGATAAGCTTGCTGAGAAATGTTTCTATACCATGCCACAAGCGATAATCAACCCCTATTTGGCATACCGAGGATGAGATCATAGGTTTCGTGATTAATAATTTTCCTTGATCAATACTTGGGTTTCTATTTTATGGAAATCCAAGGATAGGATCACAAGTCACTTGATATGTATATACCCCAAGATTGATACTTGGTATTCCTTGGACGGGCTCTAAGTGAATTTTCTTACCTATTTGAGTGATAATGGTTCCCCAGGAGAGAACCCATGGATGGTATTAGTAGAAATATGGTTACACCATTCCAAAAGTGATACTTGGACCCCTATGTGAGATACTAGGGATGAAATCAATGTTTGATGACTTCACCCCATCCTGATAGTAATACTTGGGATTCCATTTATGGATCACCTTGGATGGGATATTATGGTGTTTGATATCCATAATTATCCTAGATCGATACTTGGGATTCCTTTTTAGATCACCTTGGATGGGCTTAGGGTGCCTCTTGTTAAATTATAATGATGACTTAAATATTAAAGACTAAAATCACAGAGTTTTTATTTAGGGATGCATTCTCTAAGAAAAATCACTTGCTTAGGATCGGTCTATTATTACTACTTAGTTGTGATGACCCTTATTACATTTTATCACATTGGTAATGGGTGACTTATGTTCAAAGACATTCTGGATTAGGCTGAAGAGGGTATGGTTAGCTAGGTGTCCTTTAGGAACTTGAGATGAGTTGTTTACTTTTATTATTACTGATTATATTTCATACCTTCCCATTTCTTTAATTTATATTCACAGAATATATCATGATTTATACACCATTGGTTGTGTATTAATGAGTGTATATCACACCCTACTTAGGCCTTCATTACACCGGGGTACCCAAGCAGATCTTCATGTTCATTGGTCCATGGTTTATTGCTTGTGGCATGTGTTATACATGGGATATTAGGAGCACATGACTAAGCTAGTACTTAGGATTCTAATGTAGATCACCCTAGGGGAATTTTGATTCATTTATCTAGTCTTGTATTTTGTTGTATCTCTTTACAGTATGTCTATTTCTTTGATACATAGTTCATATAGACATGCATGCATAGTTGTGTAGCGGCGGAAGAGTACTATAGCAGTGGCGGGTACTGTGTAGTACTGTAGCAGCGCAGGTACTGTAGTAGTACTATTCACAGAATGGGATTTGGTCTAAAACATTGGGCCTACGGGTCATGTAATAGGCTAAATACCCACTGGGCCTTCGGGCTATGTAATGGGTCTCCCTCTACCCAGTTAAAGAGGAATTTTCTTTGCTTTAATAATAAATGAGGCTTCGGCCCCAACAATAAAAAAAGTAGTTGGGGTTTGGCTTAGTGGTAAGTACCCCGTAATCCTACATGATAAATGGGGGTTCAAAACCCATTGGGCGCAGGTTACTATAGCAGTATTGTAGTGGCACTATAGCAGCGACAACACTGTTCATCAGTGGGTACTATAGCGGCGACATGGCACTGTAGCGGTGGCAGTACTGTGCGGGTACTGTAGCAGGCGGGTTACTATTCACAGAATGTGAATTGGGCCAAAAATTTGGGCCTACGGGCTATGTAATGGGCTACAAGCCCACTGGGCCTTCGGGCTATGTAATGGGTTTCCCTCTACCCAATTAAAAGAGGTCTTTGCTTTGATTTAATAATAAAAAATGAGGCTTCGGCCCCCAACCTTGTACCACTATTCTACTCTGATCATGAGGGTATAGTCTCTCCACCATACCACCATTATACCCTTGCTGCTAGTTGGTAGCCTCTAGTTTATATGGAGGTGTGCTTGTTGAAATCTGACGACCAGTCTGGCTACTGGTTTCATAGTCAGTCAGGCTGGGAAATTACAATACTTGTTCTTGTTAGTAATCTTATTAAATTCATGATAATTAATTAAAAGAGACATTGATCCATAATTCTTATTAACAAAAATAATTGTTCAACCAATAGTGAAGCACTTGCGAATATAAAAATCTTATCCTAAATCTATTAGATTTTCTTATTCAATTCCTTTAATTCAATTAGTCCATTTTATAAGGGGTCTTTGATATTGATATATCCCCAAGTATGATTAATTTTAAAAGATAAAACTCACCAACTGGGGGAAGACCATGAAAATATTCTCTAAATACATTGACATATTCTCACACAATAGGAATATATTTAATATTTAGTTTTTATATAACCATTTGAGCTAAATCCCCCTCATGATTGGGGGTTAAGATGTATATAATGGAATTAGATTCCATAGAGAGTTTATGGTCAAAATTTTACTCATATATGATCATAGGTTGATTCAAGATATGAAATGTAACTTCTTTATCCCATAAATTAATATATTATTTATGTAGAGAGATCCAATTCACGTAAAAAATAACATCAAATTCCACTAAAGGGTGAATAATAATATTTTCAGTAAGCACATTCCTACAAACTTCTATTAGAGAGGAGTTATAAATTGGGGATGTAATCATCATGCTAGAAGGTGTTTTCATAAATAATTTAATATCTAGCTGTTGGGGTGGTGATTTTTTCCCTTATAAAATTTTATAGATATAAAGGGGTGGGTAGTACCAAAATAAAATAATACATTTTTTTTCTTACATGGATGATGTTTGTACCTTTCACCACTTTATTTTTATGACCAACTTTAATAGTTTTGATTGCATAAGATTTCCATTTCTCTGTTTTTCACGGAGGTTGCTAAAATAAATTGTAATCATTAACCCTTGGATTGGTGAACTGGTTGGAGTGATGTCCATACTTCTTATAATTAAATAATTTAAGTGTGGATAGTGTATCAGGATAAGATTAATTTTCATCCATTCCATTGGTTGGGATATTTATATATCTTCATCATTATTGTTCTTTATAGAATTCAATTCTATACATAAATCATTTAACTATCACTTTAAGTTAATTTCCATGATGTTTTTGCCCAAATTTTCATGTTATAGAAAGTTAAATTTTTATTCTTCCATGGTCATTATCATTTTAGTTTCCTAAAAACTCTATTTTTCTCTTCTTGGACCCAAAACCACAAGAATAAAATCAGTATCCATTCTTGATTTCTTACTAAATAGGACAACAATTTTTTCATATCTAACAAAGTCCCTTATATCTAACATATTTTGGAGACTTGGTTTTAATCCATTAAATAAATGATTGAGTTTTCATTTAAGGTCAATTATAAAACAATAAGTGTATATTTTAAATTCTATGAAGTTTTTCTCCATAGGTACAAACATATTAATCTTACCATTTATTTAAATCAAGGAATTATCTATCCATATCAGTGATATGTGTTTAGGGAAAACATTTATTGAAGAATTTATTCTTAAACTCATCCCATTCCATGAAGACAATTCCTTCCTGTTTTCTAATATTATTAATGAGATTCCACCATTGATCAGCTTCACCTTACAAATGATAAACATCAAAAAAACCTTTTCATGCTCAGAGAAATAAGAATGTAAAATATATTCTTTGTTTCATTGATCCATTGCTCAAAAATTAGTGTATTAGAAGACAAAATAAAGGAGGGTTGGAATTTCTCTATGAAGTAATTAATGGAGAGTTGTTAATTCCTTATCATGTTGGAGAGTTTAGTATGATTCATGTTATTGTTTATATCTTAAGAGAGTTGGGTGAGAATATCCACATGAATTTCACTCCAACTCCCATCCTTTTTGGTCGATCATTAGGATAGTTATTACTCAATCCATGAAAATAATTGTTAAATTGATTTCCCTTGGTTTCAACCATTTAATAAAACTAAAAAGGATAGTGTGAGTATTAAGAAATGATAATTAGAGTAAATAATCACATGAAAAGGAAAATCAATCCTAATATGTAATAAATTATGAAACCTTCATTTCAAACTATTAAATTTTAGATCTATCCTACATCAATTTTGGTTCATAATAGGTTGTTTTAGGATCTATCCTCTTATTCTTTATATCCTAATCCCAAAAAAAAAACTAACGACACTCTGATACCTGCTGAGAAAACCCAACTATGACATATATGAATATAACATCATTTTAGATGAAAATTTATTTATTATCAGAATAAATCATACCCTAGAACCTATAAGTTCAATGTCTTTGAAGATTATATTTATAATAAACTTATTTTACAACATCTTAAATATCTTCCATAAATAGTATTCTCACAATATACCCTTTTATACATATCATACATAATATTATTCTTCACAAAATGGGGAATGGAAACACGAAAAATATAAAGATCAAAATTTTAGTATGGTAAACATGAGAGAAAAAAAGCCAAGATCATAGGTGATAAATATATGAGCATGTGTATATGAGGAAATATCAAGGTGCATGGATAAACATAAGATAATAATACTTGATAAAACATGGATTATAAATCAAGAATCATAGAATAATGATTTTTAAAAAATATAATTAATGAGTAATAGGAGTGTGAGAACATGAATACAAAATCATGATCCCTGAAAACATAACATGGAAATAAGAATGTCCCATATACATAAGAATAAAAAATCATTCCATATATAGAGGATTACTTTTAAAACCATCATAACACAGTGGAAGGAGTCCCATATTATATTGTTATCACTCCCAAGTCATATATATTACATTTCATGATATATAAATCTTTACCCAATGTATTATAGGTCTATATAATTCAGGAACCACCTATCACATAATAAAAAATATCGATATGTGTGCAATATGAACATGAAAATATTCTTAATTTAATTATATCTTAATTTAACCTTGACAAAGAAATGAATTTCATGAATATTTTAATGAGGAATAGTCATAAGTCAATCATTGAAAGAATGTGGAATGTATCATTAGTGAAAATAACCAGTAAAGAATAAGAAACATTAAAATATATTGAAATATTTAAAAAAAACTTTATAAGAGTATTAGAAAATTAATTTGACAAATAATAAGAATAACCCTTTATATTTTTGATAAAATTTATTTTAATATAAAATTATTTATAAAAAATGGGTATATAAATTACTTTGGAAAACCTTATAAACTTATAGAGTAATGTTAATGAATAAAACCAAATAATATGGAGGGAAAATATGATTGTATAGAAAAGGCTTAAAAAATATATTCCTTTCACACTTTTGTAAAGAAGGTCAAATTTGGGAGAATGTAACCATAATTTTTTTAAAAGAATATTTTTTTATAAATAAAATCAAACTCATGGAAATGTACCTTATTAAATCATATAAGTCAAGATAAATACATCCATAAAAAATATAAATAATATGAACATAAAGGATGATAATTCTTGACTGAAAGAAGAGATAATATTAGTTTCAATTATAAGGATATTTTTTTGTTGAATTGTGAACCAATGGGAATTGAAATGGTAATAATACATGTAAAAATTAGAAAAAATAGATTAGGTATTATATATAAAGTAAATAAAATTTTTTGAAATAGAAAATTAATCATAGACAATCTTGATGTTAAAGTGATATTGGAAGAGAAATCATTATCTTTAATATTGACTTCCATGAAAGTGATTTAAAATACTGTATAATAAGCCTAACCATATTAATAAATTATTTTATAAACTAATTCATATATATAAACTTTTATACTCTTCAATTATAATAATTACTATAATATATATTAGTTAGTTATTGTTTATTTTCATCATTGAATGTTTGTAATTTTGATTGTTTTATACAAGTTTCATACCACTGATGTAAATCCTAATTATTTAATTATAAGTTCATAATTAATATATTATTAAAGTTATATGAAACATTTTTTAAATGATTTATGTATCCCCATGTTCTTTTGATGGAATTTATGGGCAAGGTTGGTGATAATAGACTCCATGGAGAACATGTTTTTGGTTATTTAATGATAAAAACGGGTACATAATAATGATCATTAATTTTTTAACCACCCTTAAAGAATAATATTTATGTCATAAATTAATAATTAATATCATATTTATCCAGTATATATGTCTTTATACTTATTTATGTTGAAAATGGTGATATTGGTATAACATCTTTCATGTTGGTGGCTGAAACAACCCAAACATGAACATGTTATACTTATGAATGAGTAAGAGTATAAATTTATATAATATTAATATCATTCTCATAGAAGAATAATTCTGTAAATAATACATAATTATTGTGTATAATTTGATTTAGAAAGAGTGGATATGAGATGATAATCTAAAAAAAGGCGAAGAATTAGGCACTTTGATGAATTTTCTCCTTCTCGAAACAGGTTCCTTCAGAATTACTTATGTAGGATTCCTTATTGGGAACAAAGGATAAAAAAAGTTTAATAACACTTTAAGAGAGTAAAAATGAATAAGTATTCATGAGATAACCCAAGGAAAGGAGTGGGTTGGGAGGGGTAGAAGAGGGGTCCTTTTATAAGTGAGTTTTGAGTGGCTTTTCCGCAAAACATTAATTCCTTAATATATAAGGTTGTTATTTTAAAAGGAAAGTGAATAAAAAGTTTAAAATAATGTATATGGGTTATTTATAAACTAATAAAAACAATTTATATATAAATATTCATGATATTTAATTCTTTACCACTTATTTTAACCCTTTGTATCTATTTTTATCTTCACCATGGTAACACAATTTTTACCTCAGTAACTTATTTTTATGCCTAAAAATAAAATTGAAAAACTTATCCAATTTCGACATGAATATTGAAAATTTGGAATTTATTTAATATAATTCAATTTATAAATATTATAAATTTATATTTTAAATGAAAACATAAAAAATGTAGAAAAAACTATTTTTATAGAAAAATGGCTTTTTAAACTTTAAGTGTTATTAATCCCATTTCATATAAACTACTAATTTAATTAATGTTAATATATATTTTTATAATTTTTTTATATTAATACTGTAAAATTGATCAATTTAATTTCTTAAGACAAAAATAAAAAATATTTAAAAAAATCATTAAAAAATGTACCCTTTTAATATTAAATGATTTTAATCACATCCCCTTAAAATTAATTTTCTTTCTTATAAACATTAAATTTTATTAGTAAATTGGTATTATAATGATTATTTTAATTTTATAGACACATCAAATAATAATTATTTTTTAAAATAATAATAATCTATAAAATATAAAAATGATAAAATATATTCATTAAATATTATATTTTTATTTCATTATAGAAATATATATTATTTTGGAATTATGTTATCTTTAAATTGTTATTAAAAATTACACAAATGAAATATAAAAATTGGGTATATGCATACCAAATGACAATATATCTAGTGACCATATATCCAATGACCATATTTCCTATGACCATGTTTTCAATAACAATATATCAAATGACAATATGTATAATAGTCATATATAATTCTTATATAAATCCTTAAATACATATATAGAATCATTTATCCTATTAATTCACTTCATTATAAAAACATATATTATATTTATAATATTTTTACTTCTTTATATAGTTATAATTAGAGGTATAAACTTTAATGAAAACTATAAGGATAAGAAGTTCATGTTTGTGATATTTTTATTTACTTAATGATTTATTCCACCTATTGTTTTCTTAATGATGTTTAATATTTTATTCTCTTAATGTATTAATTTTATCTTTCATTATAATGTTTTATCTAAATAAAATATTTTGTAGTTCATTTTAGTTCAGTGATACATGTGAAACAAGCTATTTATTATATTATTTAAATGAAAATAAATTCTAAAATCATGAGGTGTTACACTCTCATTCTCATAGCTCTCTCTTATAACCTCCTTTACGTCACAAGGAACTATCATTCCATAGTGGGTGGGAGAATTCCACTAGTATAATGATTAATTCAACATAACTAATGGAAATCTCTAGTGTAGCGATATCATTCAACTACCCCGTATCAAATCTTTATCGAGAACATGAGATAAAGATATATATAGATACTATCTTTAGAGAAAGGTACATAGTTTATTTATTTTACAATAGGAATTATTTTTTTTCATTCCTAGACAATCTTGGATTTGGGTTTTAGTATTAATTCTACTATATTTAAATCATTTGAAACCTAGTAGTGGTATTAGTGACTCAAAATGATTTTGATTCATGAAATCATACTAACAATGATGTTTTTAAATTTGTATGCCTATAATATTCTCTATCATTAAATAAAATTTGGTATTTTATGCCATATTGAGAATTAACTTATAATATGGGATATTTTAACCAAATAATCATTACAAAACCACTGGTTTTCTATTAGTAGTAGCATATGACATCGATATATCATATTTAATGACAACGCTATGTTGTGGGTTAAAAATATAGAATCATATCGCCTTAGCGATATTGAAGTGAATCATAAAATATGATATGATATGTAAGGGTTTTTACTTAGATACACAATGGTAATATAGTTTTTATATAAAGGCAATACCAATTCTCAAGGATTCTTATCTTTTCTATAGGAGTAGAAAACCCATTTGTGTTCCACTTATCATAAGAGTTGATAACACTATTAGTCATAAAAAATGATTTATAGTGCTTAAACAGTTTATGCAATGTATCATATCAATCGTATTCTATGATTTAGCCTATATCATTGAAAATTTTTGTATATAAAACCATTTTTTTTTAAAATTCAATTTTAAATTGAATTGTATAATTTATAAATTATTTATAAATTATGATCAAAATTATTTTATGATATTTATTAATTTATAAAATGTTTCATAAATTAATTAATTATACAATTTTTATAATTAATTAATTATAATGTGTTATAATTAATTAAATAAATTTTTACGAAACATTTATTGATAAATATTTCATTATGTTGAATTTTAATATTTAAAATACCTTTTAAAATTCATGTAATTACTTATAATCTTGATAAAAAATGTTTATATGTAATCCATAAGAATAATTCAAAAAGTGGTTATAAATTAAAAAAATGAGGCTAAAGTATTAAAAGAGTTTATATTTAGTTATATTTTTTTAAATAATTAATTTATATTATTAAAATTAATGGCTTTATTTGATATATTTTTTAGACCAAAATAGAAGAAGTTTATATGATTGATTTGATAAAGGTTTAAATAATGTTATGTATATTATATTTAGTTTATATAAAGATTTTACACAATAAAAAATAAAAAATAAAATGTTTATATTTCATTTAATATCAGATATTTAAAGTGAACTTCCATATAATGAAATATATGAAAGAGTTCATATTAGTAAATTAATAGAAAGTGTTTATATTCTAGATTATGAAATTCCCACAATGAATAGCTAAATCAGAAAGTGTTTATAACCATATTTTATTTATGAATTATTCATAAATTATTATTTCATGTTTAAATATGTAAATTTTTCATTAATTTTAAAATTCATTCCTTTAATTATTCATAGTTATGATTTTTTTATGTTAGAATGTTTTTATTCTTTAGTTTAAATTTTTAAACTGGTTCTAGAGATCACCACACATGCTTTTATGGAGTTACGTGCCATGTATGATAATTAATTTAGTTTTCTTCTACCTAAAATTTGGATTGTATAGAGTTATGAGATTGAATTAATTATTAAATTAGGATTAGTACATATTATATGTTAGAGTTATTTTGAAATTTTTATCTATCTTGAGTAAAGTGTCCCTGGGTAGATAGACTTTGGTCCAGACTTTCCACTGGCTTGGAGGATTATGAATTGTTCTAAGAAAAGTGGGTGTTTAATTTCTGTGGTTACTTTGAATTAAAATAATTATAAACCTTAACATGAATGGGTTTCAATTAGCTTATACAGAAGATGAATTTGGATATGTGTTTATATAATTAGATTTTGATTCAGGTTAGTAACACAAGTAATGAGTTGTGTAAAGAGTTACACATCAATATGGTTTGAACATATTGGTTTTGTCATAGTAATTGGATTACAAACTAAATAAATAGAATCATATATACATAATTCTAATAGAATGAGAAAATATAGTGATATTTAAATCCACCTCAAATATTAAGTGTTATATTCTATTCAAAGCAACACTTTTCATGAACTGGATCCTCAAATCAGGTTGTTTAATGCCATAAATAGGTTCTGATAGATTATCTTGTACAAGGTAAGTAAGAAATGAGGTGACTCTAATGGTTAAGTTCATTGTTCTTGGAAATTTATTTTGGTTACACTTAAATAAGAAACCCTAATTGTTAAAATACCAGAGGAATAAAGTTGTGTCTATTCATATGATAGATTGGGAAAAGGGTTGAAAAATAAATTATCTAGGAGTCCTATATGATATGATTGGAATGATGGTCTACACAAATAGATATTTGGTGAGATAAAAACTAATCTTTAATCATTTATTAGTGATATATGGGTATTTTCCCACTAATGGATATGATGAATTTAAAAGGGGTTATCATTTTAGTTGGGGTAGTTTCATTAAATTTCCTTGAAAATAGATGTAAAACATGATAGTCATATGATAAAATCATCCATTTTTGATAAATAAAACAATCCTCATAAAACATAACTTTGAGATTAACCCTTTAAAAATATATTCTTAAGGTAAGTTACTCTTATAACGACCCAAAGTTTTAAATAGAAATTTTATTTTTAAAATTATGTCATATAATCACATGAAATTACAACATAATGAAATACTAAGTGCTATTTTACCTTTAAATATAAGTTTGTCACTTTTGTGTTTTGAATTTTGAAAATATGATATACACGGTTGCGATCAGTAAGACTTTTGGAGTCTAATACGACCAACTTATTTTTTGGTGAATAATATCATTCCCTTATGAATAGTAATGTTAACCTTATAAATAGTGACATGAACTAATGAATAGTAACCTTACCTATGACAGTATATAGATAATATTCAAGTGGGAGTACAGTATACCTATATCTCGGAATAATAAAATAATGTTTTAAAATTGTAATTTTTTTGAAAAAAATATAATTTTAATTAAATATTAAATTAATAATATTTAGAATTTAAAAAAAAAATGAATTTCATTTTTGGATTGTACACATTGAAAAATGGTTAGGGTAAATTTTTGGGAATTTTATGAAATACTTGGGTTTTTTTTTGTGAAAAGTAAAATACATTAATTTACCATATAAATACATTATAATTTAAATACACTATTCCTAACATCATAAGTGATGTAAGCACCCAAATCTCAAACTCACATTCATTTATTACTACTCTTGTTAATAGAATTATCACTATTGATTATCTTATGTAAATAATAATAAACTAATGATTATAATATTATGAAAACACCCTTCTCCTCTACTATAAATACCACCCCTCATTACCTCTTATCTTCACTCCTCTCAAACCTTGTTCCTTGACTATATTATGCTGAAATATCTCCTCAATCTCCCCCCCACATACAAAATCACTTATCCTCTTTAAAATACCAAATCCTCTCCCCTTAAGAGGCTCTTAAGGATGGTTGATTCAAGAGGTAAAATTCCTCTTTTCTTTTCTTTCATTTTTAAGTTCCTTTGTTCTTTTTTATTTCCTAATATATACTCATCCAAATGGTATGAAAAATCTAGTAACATACATGTAATAAATTTTTATTATTATTATGGGATAAATAATTATCATCTCTCCTTTAACCACATTTTATTTGAAATAAATGAAAACACCGTTTGAGATGTGTTAATTTAGAACATTCAAGGATAACGAGTTACCAATCTATATTACAATCTAGAATTCTAGTCATGAAACCATTTTTATGGTTGAAACAGAATATTATGAATTTAATTTATCTTATTTAATGTTCTGTAATCATTATTCACTCATGATGTAAAATAATAATTCAAAACAAGTTAATTATGAGCAAAATCGACAAATTAATCCAAGCATTTATCATTAATGTTTTATATAATGATTTAACTAAAATCCAAGTAAACAAATTAAAATTTCAACCATGTAACCTTATAGAAATTAAATAATAAAATATAACTTCAATTATGGACAAAAAACTTCATCAAACATGCTTACCTGAACATGAATATAAGTGAACCGATCATTAAAACCAATTAAGCAAATGGACCCGAACAATGAAATTGAACCTTATAACCAATCAAAATAGTTATAAATGAACTTAAAAATATTATATTAAATATTATAAATATATAAAGGGGTTTTTGAATTATTAATTAATAAACCCAATTTGTTTATTCAGGTCATTAATAACAAGTGGGGAACACCAACAGACTTAAGGTAAGGGATCCTTTCAATTTCACCTTTATTCAAGAATGTCCTCTATGCTATGCCATTTTATTTGTAATCCCTAATAATGGGTTATGATTTATCACATCCCAAATACTTCCCTCATGATGTATAAGTGATTATAAACCCCTTATCTCTCTCAATAATCCTTTTTAGGTACACCTGATACCATGCCGATAATCCGTAAGGAATTCTACCCTAACCTCATTTACTTCTTCAGGTTGCCTCATCTTTCTTATTACCAAAATGAAGTTATCTTATATTTTTTTGTGCATCTTCTAAATTCTGTGTAAATTTACCAAATTCATTTATCAATACCCTTTCATCATTCTATTTCAGGGATATAAATGTTTTTAAGTGACTCCCCCCTCAATACTTCCTAATAGGAAAACATGTTTTATGGGAACTTTCCGAATTCTTACCTGATTTAAAGTGATCTATATCCTCTGTCTTAAGTCACCATTGTCTTTATAAAATCATTATTTTTATTATGAAAACCTTCTTGGTTCAATTCTGGTTTTATATAAAATATTTTTTCATTTTCTATTTTAAAATCTTTATAGTATTTTCCTTAAAACCGTACAAAAAATGTTTTAATGCTAAAATTTATCAAATACATTTCTTACATGTTGTAACTTCAGTTTGAAAAAAATTAAAATTATATATTCCTATTTTAACTTTTGAAAATTCATGTATTTTATAATTCCTTTCTTTTATGGACACTATTATGAAATGCCCATTGGTTATGCTTTATGACATGATTGTGGTACCCAATCCTTTCCATAGGTAACCCCTTAATTTATATATGTTTGATTATGTATGATTCATTATATGGAAAACATATTCATGGAAAGTTAAGATGGGTGTGGCCAGATAGCACTCCAATGCATTGGGTAAAGTTGATTCTCATGAGACGTTATGTGCGACGGTCTTGGTGGTTAGCCTTGGCTTGTGCTACTATGTGCAACGATATTGGTGGTTAGCTTAGGCTTATGCTACTATGTGAAACGGTCTTGGCGGTTAGCCTTGAATCACACTAAATTCATGTTTTATGTTTCTTACAAATTTCTATGATTACATGTTTAAATGATCCCTTGTTTATATGTTATGATTCCATATGTTACATGCCTTTTTATATAATCATTTCATGCCTTATATCCCATGTGCTAATGATTTGTTATTATGGTTATTACCTTAGTGGGCTTTTAGATCATCCCTTTGTTCTTGTTATCCCTAGTTTATTCTATGCAGATTTATGAAGACAATGAAAGATAAGATCTCATTATGGGGTTTAAATAAAAAGTTGTTTTTATAATGTTTGATTATGTTCCTAGTCTTCCAAGGCACTAGAATTTACGATCCTTGACTTGTACTCTGATGTATAATTATGCTTTAAATCATGTAATGTTATGTGTAAAAGGATAAGGTTTCTATAGTTGGTATCATAGGGAGGTTCTAGTCACTTTTTGATATTAGGAATAGATAACTTTAGTATGAACCTTAAGGATGAGATGAAGTATAAGAAAACATCCCTAAATTTTGGTAATTATAGAGTAAGTGGTTAATCAAGAGAATATGTCCCTGTCTGGATACAAATAGGTAGAGGAAACTCTGGAAGAGATGTACCTAGGAGTGAAAACTCCGACAAGGAGTTTTGGGCTTAACCTAGGGTATCTTGGTATACAACAACATGCCTTACTACACTCTTGTTTTGACACTCTTGAGGGATATGCTTTGGTAAATTCATGAGCTTAGTACAAACCATTATTAAGGGAATAAAAAAATCCCATAAGAATATATGTTTAGAAAAATATTGAGGATAACCTAGATTTAAACCCAAGGAATCAAAATTTAGGATATACATCTCCTCTACAAGTCTATCCTTTTATGTTCAAAAGTTTCATTTTTATGTTCAATAACTAAATATTCAATACCTCTAATTGTACGTTCTTTTTCTTAGTTAATGGAGGTAAATAGAAGAACACATTCTAATAATCAATGTGATAGTAAATGTGAATAATTCCCTAACGATATGCCCGATATGATGTGAACAATTATTAAAACTTCATGACAATACTTGCTCAGCTGGCTCAAGTTATGAATAATATCTTGAATCACGTGGAATTCCATCCTCCTCCAAGGAAAGAGAAACTTTTCATAGAATCAATCATGCAGAAAAGGCCTCCCATGTTTAGCGGATCTTATGATCCCCTCCTCATGGAATAGTGAATTAACTCCACTGAAAAGATATTCTCCATCTTCCAGTGCTTGGAAGAAGAGAAAGTTGTACTGGTGGTCTATCATTTTGATGGGGAAGCTGATCAGTGGTGGACACTGATCAAGAATACAAAGTCCCAAGAAGAAATTGATTCCATGGATTGGGAGGAATTCAAGAGGATGTTTTTCAATAAATATTTTCCTCAAACCATCCATCTCAAGATAGAAATTGAGTTCCACATACTCAAGAAGAAGGAAGATGAGTCCCTCGGGGAATATGAAGAAAACTTTACAAATATTGAAACGTATGCCTCTGGATTTTTCATGAACACTAAAAGCAAGGTGGATTGCTTCTTTATAAGGCTAAAGATGAGTTTATGGAAGGTGTTGGAAATCTGAGACTTCGACAATTATGAGGATATTGTTTGTTGTTCCCTCATGGTTGAAATGGATATTGGAGGCTCTCAGTGGTCTTGTGGGCCTAGTGAAAAGAAGCAGAAAATGGAGAAAAACATGGGTGTTTCAAAAAATGAAACCCATGATGTAAAGTACCCCAAATATCCACCTTGTAAAAGTTCTGGGAAGAATCATCTTGGTAACTATCTAATGAGAACCAAGAATTGCTTCAAATGTGGAAAGCTGGGACATCTGGCCAAGAACTACCGAAGGGATATGAAAAATCCTGCTAATTTAGAAGAATAAAGGAAGGTTCAGATCAATTCTCAGCCAGTGGTGTAGTGTTACAACTATAAGGAACATGTGCATTATGCAAACAATTTCCCTAGGCCAAGGGTTATCAAAGGAAATCAAAAACAACCTCCAAGGTAACAAGGAAGGGATTATGATATCACTAGTATTGAGGTGGATCCATACAACGATGTGGTGATAGATATGCTAGTTATTATTTCAAGAATAGAGAACATACTATTTGATTCTAGTTCTATGCATTATTTCATATCTTGAAAGTTTAGTAGAACTATTCAAACACCACCTCAAAATTTGGAGGAAAATTTATCTGTGAGAACAGATAATGGGGAAATTATTGCATCCATGGTTTATAACTCCTCCCCAGTTAATGTTTGTGGACTTAACCTCCTAGAAAATCTTGTTACACTTCCTTTAATAATGTTTGATGCTATCCTGGGCATGGATTGACTATCTTTATAAAAATACAACATCATATTTAGAGAAAGGTAGATCACTCTTCACATCCTGAAGCATCCTATAATTATTTACAAGTGTAATGAGGAAGATGAATCTCTTTTAGAATCATCATATCAAGTATGGATATTTATTTCTTATGAGCAGGCATATCTAGCCCAAATTTTTGAGACAAAGGAGAGAATCATGATTGAAGACATGCCTATTGAGAAGTATTACACTGATTTATTCCCTAAAGAGTTGCCTATTCTACCTCCTAACCAAGAGGTTGATTTCTCAATTGAACTTATTCCTATATCTCTTCTTATATCAAAGACAACTTACAGAATGGCCACCATAGAGCTAGAAGAGCTGAAGAAGCAGTTACAAGAGAATCTAGAGAAGGGTTTTATATGACTGAGTGCTTCATCATGGGGTGTTCCAATCCTCTTCGTCAAGAAGAATGATGGATCAATGAGCCTCTACATGGATTATCGTGAGCTCAATAAAATAATGATAAAGACCAAGTATCCAATTCCTTGGATAGATGACTTGTTTGATCAACTTCATGGGGATAGTTATTTCTATAAGGTATACCTTCAGTTAGGATATCACCAATTAAATGTGAGGAAGGAAGATATTCATAAGACTACCTTTTGAATGAGGTATGGACACTATGAGTTCATAGTAAAGCCCTTTGGACTCACTAATGCTCCAGAAATTTTCATGTATTTAATGAATATAGTCTTTAGATATTACCTCGAAAATTTGTGGTAGTCTTTATTAAAGATATTCTGATATACTCCAAGAGAAAAGAGGAACAAAAGGAGCCTTTGAAGAGTGGTGTAGGCCAACATTTTTAATAGACATACATATATTTTTGAGTTTATTTGGGTATTATTGAAGATTTTTGAATAACTTTTCATGATTGTCAAACCCGATGAAAAAGATGACATGAAAGGGAGTAAAGTTTGTCAGGACTTAGTAATGTGAAGAATGTTTCAAGGAGTTGAAAGAGAGGTTCATCACTACTCCAGTACTCACACTCCCAACAAGTGGATAACTCTTTATGGTGTACAATGATTCTTCAAAGAAGGGATTAGGCTATGTAATGATGAAAAATGATAAAGTGATATATTACACCTCAAGGTAGCTAAAAATCCATGAGTAAAACTATCCCACACATGATCTGGAGTTGGCGGCTGTGATCTTTATGTTGAAAATTTGGTGTCATTATCTCTATGGAGAGAAGTGTGAGATATATAATGACCACAAGAGTCTCAAATATATATTCATACAAAGAGAGCTTAATATGTGCCAATGATGATGGATAGAGATCATCAAGGATTATGAATTATCAATCCACTACCATCCCATTAAGGAAAATAAGGTGGTGGATGCTCTAAGTAGAAAGGATCCTGTATCTTTATCAATGATGAGAATTTAAAAGCATATGATCTTATTAGATTTGTAAAGGATGGATATGGGAATAATAAGTTATTAAAACCATTAATATTTTCTCAAATAACTTCTCAACCATCCCTCATGGAAAAAATAAAGGATGCTCAAAGAAAATATGTGGAAATTATAAAAAGGGTGGAAGCTATTAGAAATGGGAAATCCTCAGGGATCAAGGTTTATGGGGAAGGAGTTGTAGGATTTGGATCACAATTATGTGTACCATCTGATACAGAGATAAAGAAGGATATTTTTAATGATGCACATAGCTCAACCTTCTCGATCAACCTAGGGAACACAAAGATGTATCGAGATCTACAGGAAAACTTTTGGTGGGACAATATGAAAATGGATATTGTTGAATATACATCAAAGTGCCTGGTATGTCAACAACTGAAAGATGAGAGGAAAAATTCTATGGGGATGATTCAACCACTACCCATACCAACATGGAAGTGGGAAAACATTACCATTTAATTTGTCACTAGACTTCCAAGGACATCCAGAGAAAAAAATGCTATATGGGTTATTATGGATCATCTTACAAAGACTACTCACTTTATCGCAATTCGAGAGGAATTTTCATTGGATCAACTTGAAAAAATATATATCAAAGAGTTGGTAAGGATTCATGGAGTACCACTATTGATTATATCCGATCAAGATCCAAGATTCACCTTGATGTTTTGGAAAATTATCCAACATGATCTAGGCACTAAACTGGACTTCAGTATGACCAATCATCCTCAAACTGATGGCCAATCTGAGTGAACCATTCAGACATTGGAAGACATGTTGAGAGAATGTTCTATGGAATTCAAAGGAGGACAGGACCAACATCTTCCACTAGTTGAATTCTCTTACAACAATAGTTTCTACATGAGCATCTGAATGGCACAATATGAATCCCTTTATGGGAAAAGTGTTAGAACACCAATGTGTTGGGATGAAGTCGGTGAATGTAAGCTGATAGGACCTGAAATGGTCGAATAAATTTAGGAGAAGGTGAAAACCATTCAGTAGTATATCAAGGCAGCCCAATTTCAAAATAATAGTTATGCAGGCAATCATTGACGAGACCATGAGTTAAAAGTTGGAGACATGGTATTTCTCCATGTATCTCCATAGAATAAGGTTATGGGGTTTGGGAATAAAGGATAACTAAGTCCCAGGTACATCAGACCCTTTGAGATTCTTGATCGAATCAGGGTTGTGGACTATCGACTATCACTTCCACCAACCATTTCCAAAGTACATTATGTGTTTCATGTATCCCTCTTAAGTAAATACATACTATATAATTCACATGTACTCTCTTCAGAGGTGGTACAATTGTAGGATGATATTTCTTACGAGGAGAATCCAGTGAAGATCTTGGATTGTAGAGATAAAGTTCTACTTAAAAAGACTACTCACCTAGTCAAAGTACTATGGTGGAACCATAAGTACAAAGAGGCAGCATGGGAACTAGAGGATGCAATGAAGGATAAGTACCCACACATATTTTTTGCTTAGAATGTAAAATGAAATTTTGAGGGAAAAATTTCTTAAGGGGGGAAGAACATAACGGACCAAAGTTTTCAATGGAAATTTAATTCTTATAATTATGTCATATAATCACATGAAATCACAACATAATTAACCACTAAGTGCTATGTGAACTTTAAACATAAGTTTTTCACTTCTATGTTTTGAATTTCGAAAATTTGACATACACGGTTGAGATCATTAAGTTATTTGAAGTCTAATATGACCAACTTAATTTTTGGTGAATAGTAACATAACCTTATGAATAGTAATTTTAACATTATGAATAGTAACATGACCTAATTAATAGTAACCTTACCTATGACAGTATATAAATAAGATCCAAGTGGGAGTACAATATACCTATATCTTGAAATAAGAAAATAAATGTTTTAAAATTTTTATTTTTCAAATAAATTATGATTTTAAATAAATATTAAAAAAATCATATTTATAAAATTATTTTTGGAAAATATATTTCCTTTTTGAATTCTACACGTCAAAAAATGGTTAGGGTGAATTTTATGGGATTTTTCTGAAATACTTGAATTTTTACTGAATAGTAAAATACATTAATTTACCGTATAAATGCATTATAATTTAAATACACTATTCCTAAAATCATAAGTGATGTAAGCACCCAAATCTCGAACTCACATTCATTTATTACTATTCTTGGTCATAGAATCATCACTTTTGGTTGTCTTATGGAAAAATAATAAACTAATGATTATAATATTATGAAAACCCTCCTCTCCTCCACAATAAATACCACCCCTCCCTACCTCTTCTCTTTACTCATCTCAAGCCTTGTGACTTGCCTATATTCTGCCCAAATCTCTCCTAAATATCCTCACATACATCCAAAACCCCTTAGCATCTTCAAAATACCAAATCCTCTCCCATTAATAGGCTCTCAAGGAAGGTTGATTCAAGAGGTAAAATTCCACTTTTCTTTTCTTTCATTTTTAAGTTCCTTTGTTCTCTTTTCTTTCCTAATATCTATTAATCCAAATGGTATGAAAAATATAGTAACATAAATTTAATGTAAATTTTTTATTCTTATTGGATAAATAATTATCATCACTTCTTTACCCACCTTTTATTTAAAATAAATGAAAACACCGTTTGAGATGTGTTAATTTAGCACATTCAAGGACGACAGGTTATCAATTTCCATCACTATCTTTAATTCTGATAATGAAACTATTTTTATGGTTGAAACAGACTATTATATGTTTATTTTATCTTATTTAATGTTATTTAATACTTATGAACTCATGATGTAAAATAATAATACAAAACAAGTTAATTATGAGTAAAATTCCCAAATTAATCCAAGCGTTTATCATTAATGTTATATATAATGATTCAACAACAATCCTAGTAACCAAATTAAATTTTCAACCATATAACCTTATTAATGTTAAATAATAAAATTTAGCTTCAATTATGGACAAAAAACTTCATTATATATGTTTATATTAATGTGAATATAAGTGAAATGATCATTAAAACCAAGTAAGCAAACGGACCCGAACAATGAAATTGAACCTCATAACCAATAAAAATGGTTATAAATGAACATAAAAATATTAAAATAAATATTATACATATATAAAGGGGTTCTATAATTATTAATTAATAATCCTAATTTGTTTATTCAGGTCATTAATAACAAGTGGAGAACACCAACAGACTTAACGTAAGGGATCCTCTGCATTTGACCTTTATTGAAGAATGTCCTATATGCTATGACATTTTATGTGTAATACATAATGACGGGGTATAATTTTTCAACACCAAAATACTTCCATAACTATTTATAAGTGATGAAAAACTACTTTTCTCTCTCAATAAGACTTCTTAGGTACACCCGATACCATACCGATAATTCTTAAGGAATTTTACCCGAACCACCTTTACTTCTTTGGGTTGCCTCGTCTTTCTTATTACAAAAATGAAGTTATCTTATCTTTTTTTGTGAATATTATAAATTATGTTTACATGTGAAAAATTAATTTATCAAGACCCTTTCATCATTCTCTTGCAGGGATATACATGTTTTTAAGTGATTCCCTCCTCAATACTTCCTGATAAGCAAACTTGTTTTAATGGAACTTTCCGAATTCTTACCTGATTTCAAGTGAAATATTTTTTGTATTTTAATTAAAAATTTTATTTATAAAATAATTATTTTTGTTATAAAAACATTCTTGTTTCACTTCTGGTTTTATATAAAACAGTGTTCCCTTTTCTATTTTAAAAGCTCTATAGTATTTTCCTTAAAACCGCATAAATTTTTTTTATGATAAAATTTATCAAATACATTTCTTACATGTTTTCACTTATATTTGACATCAATTACCATTATATATGATTATTTTACTATATAAACATCCATGTATATTCTAATTCCTTTCTTTCATGGACACTTTTATAACATTTCCATTGGTTATGATTTATGACATGATTGTGGTATCCAATCCTTTCCATGGGTAACCCTTTTGTTTATATATGATTGATTATGTATGATTCATTATGCGGAAAACATATTCATGGAAAGTTAAGATGTGTTAACCTAGATAACTCTCCAATGAATTGGGTAAAGTTGAGTCTTATGAGGGGTTATGTGCGACAGTCTTGGTAGTCAGCCTTGGCTTGTGCTACTATGTGAAATTGTCTTGGCAGTTAGCCTTGGCTTGTGCTACTTTGGTAAATGGTCTTGAAAGTTAGCCTTGAATCATACTAAATTCATGTTTTATGTTTTTTATGCATTTATATGATTCCATGTTTAATTTATCCCTTGTTTATATGTTATGATTCCATATGTTACATGCCTTTTTATATCATCATGTCATGCCTTCTATCCTATGTGTTAATGATTTGTTCTTATGGTTATTCCATTACTAGGTTTTTAGCTCATCCCTTTGTTCTTGTTATCCCCAGGTTATTCTATGAAGATATATGAGAACAATTGAAGATATGATCTTATTATGGGGTTTACATAAAAAAGTTGTTTTTATAATGTTTTATTATGTACCTAGTCTTCCAAGACACTACAATTTACGATCCTTGGCTTATACTCTGATGTTTTATTTATGATTAAAATCATGTAATGTTATGTGTAAAAGGCTAGGGTCTCTATAAAACTTGAGACTAGTAACATAATAAAATATATTAAGATATATTCTTTGTGATAGAGAAACCCCTTCATAAATGAATAAGTATTGAAAAAATTCAAAAAATTTATCTAGATTCTTATGAAAGTATAAAATGACACATTTTAGGTTTTAAAGGCATTATATAACCAAATGAATGTTAATATTTTCTCATATATTCAATATGATTGGATATATAAATTTCTTGGTGAGACTAGCGGTTTCCTTGAGGCCTACCCTAGTTAAGAAATTCTTTTTTATTTTCATGGATAGAAATGTTATGATAATATGGATGACTTTATGATATGTTTACCCTATTTTATCAAGGGGTTAATAAGAGATGAAATAATACATATGATGTCTAGGGTCTGGTGCTGTATTGACATTATAGTTAGGTAAAAGTTTAAACTAGAATAAGAAATGTTTGTTGAATATTCCAACATTGTTTCTTTAAGTTTCTATTAAGCATCAATAAAAACAAAATTATTTTCCTGAAGTAGGGAGTAAGGATTTCATAATATGGTATTTCCCAATATATTTGAAGGTGTTTATGAAATACCATGGAATTTATATGACAGGTATTAGTGTTATAGAAATCAATTATTTATTTTGTAAGGGTATATGATACCAAATTCATAATTACAAGTGTGGTAAATATACAGGAGTTCAAAATCAAGGGAAGAGTTGATAGAGCATATAGTTTTCATTTAAGTGATTAAGTAAAGAGTTTATATATTAAATATTTGAATTTAAAGGAATGTATCAATATTAAATAATTCTAAATAAAATATTTTTATGGTTATTTCATTTCAATTATATAATAAGAGGATTTTTTTGTTAAAAAAGTGTTCTTTTGAAAAATATTATATAATTAATTCAATACACATGGTTTTTGACTCATCAAATTCTATAATAAGTTTTTATTAGAGGACGAGGACAAAAATGTTTTATCTAGGCTAAAGTGACTATTGAGTTTTTATTAAAATAAAAGTAATTAGGATTCCATCACCATGAGTGGTATATTTTAAAGAATAAAATTTTCTTTTCTGAAAATTATCCAAACACATAGAATTCCATATTATATATGAATAAAATAGTTTATTTGTTAAATATTTCCACTAAAGTAACTAAGTATTATTTCATAAGACCAAAATATTTTTTGAATCTTATCATGATATTCAAAAGATAATATAGAGTCTAAGAGGCTAATGAGAGTATATTTGAAATTATAGAAGTTCAATTGTAATAAAAATTATTTTTATAGTAAAAAATTAAAATAAATTTTACTTAATATCATATAGAGTTTTGGATATATGATGGTAAATAGAAATGAAATGAGTTACATTAATTTTATTTGAATAAGTTAATATCACTATATCCTAAAGGGTTTTTTGAATATTTCAATAAATTGATAATGTTGTTAATTATATTAGTTTCCAAAGGATTTAAAGGAAAATTTTTAATGGAATGGGTTCTAATAATGATGATAAAGTACTTAGAAAGAGTTTTAAATATGAAATTTATGTTATTAATATCATAACATTGGAGGTTTTGTAGTTATTTAGTTCAAAATTTTCAAGGATTGTAACATTAGGAATATGATTCAAGAAAACCCTAATTATTCAAAATAGATTAGTTTATATATGTTACTCACTAAAGGGTTTAGTGGGAGGGTTTTATCACATGGTCACATATTGATGTGGTATTAATTACATAAATATTTAATGAGTTAAAAACCCTCTAAAGTGAATAAAAAATAAGACTGATTTGGTAATTTATCACAAATGATACATTAAATAGGTAATTACATGTGGTTTTTTAATTATTATTAATGGAATTTAAAAATAATAAATGTATCATGTTATAAAAAAATTAAATCTTTATTTTATCATTCACTCATATTGGCTTCATATATATTTATTTATATACATTTCATAAAGTTAAATGATAATTGAACTCTCAAAGTAAAACATTGAGTTATCCTTATCTGATATTCATCAGGGTGTATTATAGGTTATGATTAAATTTTAACATTATCATTATTATTATTCTTGTATTGATATATATAATATTCTCATAAGTCACGAAACAAGTTTTATGTGATGGATGACCTAATAAGTATACCATATAGAGTGTTATACACTATATATTTGGTATTTAAGGATACATGTATCATATTTGAAGTCCCCAATACATGAGATTTGTGAGATACCTATCATGAGAGACTTAAAACTTTGATACATTTCTTAAAAAATCATTAAGGATTAGATAATAAAGGGGTGGTTGAGTATGATATTGATCAAGTCATCAATTAGAGTATAACTATTTTATTATAAGCATGCCATATATTCTATTGATTGAGATAGATCTAGGAAGTGTGAAACCACACACAGATAGTATACATGATGTGATTATCTATTTGGGTGGGGGGATGTGATGTGATCATCCATAGAGGGGAAATACATGTGATTTATTCAACAATCTAGTCATTTTATACTTAAATAATCAATAACACATGAGTTATATATATGGTATTGACATAATTTATGTCCCATAGTCACTCAATGTCTTATAAAAAGGAATCATATGATAATGAACACTTTCATATGATATAGATGGTGGAAATAGGTATAGATTTTATCATGACCCGACCTGATGAGGCCCAAGATGAAAGCCCACAAGCCCACCTCTAGTATGCCAAGGGCTGGAAACTTGAACAAAGTAGCCATATCACATAGATGGGAGGAATTTTCCAAAAGTACCTGTACACACACACACCCACAAACACCTTTATGCAACAATGCAGATATATAAAAATTTGGAAAATTAAATGAATGAATACATCTATCCCAAACTAGAGTACAATAGAAGTACTGAAAGTATAAAAAAGAAAAAACATGTTCCCACCATAAGAAAACTGTAAAAGCATCCAACTTGATCATAAGGAGGGGATTTATGTCAAATGAAACTACCATAAATCTCCTCAGACCAACTCTAGTAAACACCTCAGTCAGTCTAACTCACTAGGCTCCACCTTCCACAGGTCCTCCGGGGACTCAATCGAAAGGAATGTGGTCTTTCCAAGATACAAAACATGTGGGAAAATCCCATGCATGGGTGAGTATACGAATACTAAGTAGGCAACCCAAAAAAACCAAAAGAAAAAGGGAGAAAATGAAAGGAAACTGTCCTCTCAACATATCTAGAGGAAACCAAAATGATAGAGAAACCCAATCTCAAAACATCCTCGGCTATACATGACTAGTCAGCTCAGTCCACAAGGGTTTCAACCTAGACACATGACAACACCGTGAGGACTCACAGAATCCCTCAAATATACTCATCTCAGAATCCAAATTTTAAGAGGTTTTGACCTCATAACCAGTTACAGGATTCTACTTAAGGCTCTAAAGGTAACAAAAAACTAAGAGAACATAATCCATGAGATTATCCACCCCAGATGGAACCCATCAAAGAGATACATTCTATCAAAAACAACTCACTAGAAAAACTCTAGTTACCATCACCCTAGATCCTACCATATCTAACCTACACCCTACATAAGCTAAAGAAACCCAAGAAGAGAGGCCCACCCCTCAACACTACACATAGTTGAAGGATCACTAATCCATACTATGAACTGAGTGAATCCTCTATAATGAGAGAAAATAGAAAGACTTGAACCCTTCCACTAACCCATAGTTGAGGGATCACAAGTTCATAACTAAACTTCAAAACCTCTATCGCTCCTGTATGGATTGACTTGTACATCAATCCATTAAGGGAGAACTAACTCTTAACCAGGTATCACACACAATTACTGGAGGTTCCCAATCCTTTTATCTGTACTAAAAAATGAGGTATCACTAACTCCAATGGAGGACCCACTCCCCACTACTACTCAAAGACGAGGGAGTACTACTCTGAAGGTGAGGACCTACACCCCAGTACGATAGGGGAGTACCATTCTACGAGCTTGATTATCATATGGGATCCTCACCCTGACATGATAAGGGAGTTCCAAACCTAGTCTAGAGGAAAATATCCCTGGTATGACAGGGGAGTAAAAACTCCACTGAAATAACACATATAAAGGACACACAACTTGTCACAATAGGGAAGTTCTGACTTCAAGGATAGAGGACCCACACCCTAACATAATAAGGGATTTCCCACTCTATGTAAATGTCCCATATGGAGGAACCACACCCTAACATGATAAGAGAGTACCTAATACATGGATAACATACCCTAACCCTAGTATGAAAGGGGACTAACTACTCTATATGGCCAATGAGTATAGAGGGACCACACCTTGACATGATGAGGGAGCACCGAATCCAACTACCCAAACAATACAGGGTACCCATACCTTGGTACAATAAGGGAGTATCGACCATAGATGAATCATCCCAAGGTATATAACCCATGCCCATGATATGGGGAGTCTCATCTCTACCAAAACATATAGGTAAGTTAAACCCACTCCCTGATGCCACAGGGGAGTACCAGTCCCAATGACTCTCTCTACAAACCATAGTGATATCCAAAATTGGATAAGCATCGCTGAAAGGAGTATCAAGCTTATCATACCTCACATCTCTACACAACCATAAGTAGGGGACCCATACCCTGTTACAATAGGGGATCACTGATCTATTGGTATAAAGAGTATAGGGGACCCACATCTTAAGGTGAAAGGGATGGGTACCAACCTCGACTTCAACCTAGTGATACACCCTGATCACTACCCAAGTTTTGGCATTACTGCTACAACGTTGTGATCGAATTATGCCACATCATATCTCTTTGTGAGAAACAGAGGCCACCATCATGTTCTAAATAGAGAAATTCTTAGGATATGATACTCTCAATCCTAAATCTGAGTTACAGGGAAAGAGATTCTCAAGGTGTAAGATCTCAATAAGATCTCCAAGAAAATACACGACATGCACTGGAGGCCACAAGGAGTGTGGAATCACCTGTGCACCTGGCTGTATCTTCTATTCACATGGATTTTCATATCTATATAGGTGTACATGGAATGTAAAGCCCGTACACAACATGTTCCACCTCACCTAGCCCCTGGACGTGTTTTTCTACCACACGGCCCGACTAGCCGTGTCCCTCATATGCCATGCATCCCATACTACATGGCATTTTCAAGATAAATGACCACTTGGATGTGTGGTTTTTCTATTCCCATGTTTGTAAACCCATGTCTATGTAATTTTTACATGTTGTTTTACATGACCATGTACATTTACACGACTACCCTGTTCATTTCTTCTAGCCACACAACATGGGGTAACTACATGATGTGTAACTCTAGTACACAACGTATAGTACCCAAAAGTCAACTATCACAAATAGTAAGAGCCATAAGACATTTATCACTATACTTAAAATCATCTAAATGGTAATTATAGTCGGTAATTATCTTTAGATTCACCCGATTCATCCCAGTTTATCCAAAAACCAATAGATCATCCTTATAGGGATCACTAGTAATTGAAATAGAGCCCTAAAAAATTAAAAAAAGAATAAAAAATTGGATAAAGAAAAAAAATTAAATACACCTACCTTGAGGGAGAAACACCAAAGCTTTGGGTGTAGAATGACTCATGGATCATGATTCTCCACAACTTGATGATGATCAGTGCCAAGAACGGAGATCAGCAGTGCTTCGCCACTTTGATTTACCTCAATTTACATTTGTTGCCAAAGAGGGAGAGGAGGGTTGGATCCTTCTTCTTGTGTCATGTGCCCAAGGGATTGGGGGGGGGATATATTTTAGGTTAAATAATTAATCATATTTTTCATTTAATTAAAAATTCCACCATATGCCGCCCCTAAAACATGCACTCTCTCGCGCACCCAGCGCGAATAACTTTAGGTTGAACCTAGGGTAAACATGATGTTCTTAACTCAACCGTGATCTCATAATTCTAATCCAAGACTCTAATCATGAGTTATTCCAAATTTCAAGGGAAACTGTGCATGTGTGAAAACCATATTTTTAATATTTTTAAAATCACTGCACTGTGGCTCTCTGGGCCTCAGAATTCAATGATGAATCAGTGCCTAGCTTAGGAAATATTATTAGAAATATTCTTAAGTCTTATATGTCAAAAACCGAGTCACTAAAAAGATTCATGTTTTTAACTTAGATTATTCTAGATCTCTTTATCGCATGATAAATATAAATTATTTTCTAGAGGCTTTTCTTTGCTTACATTTATGTGTCTGGTGATTCATATTTGTTTACAATATTAAAAAATCCACCGTGGTCACACTTTGTGGTTAAATGAATAATAATTGAGTTTGACTCAAATATTTGGTCTAAAAGTGATTTAGATTTTATCTAAAATAGTTTTGGATTGGTATTCACAAGGTATTAAAAATGATGTAATATAAGGTGGAGTTAATGATATATTTATAAAAGTGTTTTAGAAGATATAAAAAATGATTTATATATATTATTTAAAGGTTTATCGCATATGATACAATATAAGGTGAAATATTACAAATTCTACAAGTATTTAGTGAACGTGGGAGATTGAAGGAGTTATTCCCTAAAGCATTTACACATATGATATGTTTTGGCTAATATATTAAGGTAAAATATAAACATGTCACATCATATGATATATATAAACCAAGGATATGTGATATTTATTAGTTTTGGGAATATCTTATAATATAATATAGATATATTGTATAAGCTACCTTGGCCCGTAATATTATATGTATTAGCGGGATTATAGTTCCATGAATTATATGATATGATTCATTTGGAACTAATTTAATTCAACAATGTGGGTGGAGAGTTAATGAGTTAAAAATTTCATCTCCTACACATAACCTATAATTTATTAAATATTTCATAAGATAAAATTGATGGGAAAGTTTACATAGCCAATGGTTACATCTAATGCATGAATTAACTCATAACATATGAGTTAATGCATGTTCACTAGAGGAGCATCCATGATGGATTTATAAGGGGGAATTCACCATAAGATACTGATGAGTATGATGAAAGTTTTCCAAGCCTTAGTTGAAGATCTCATTCCATTACCTCACTTTTATAACATCTTTTACACCACAATTCACTATCATGTTATAGAGGGTGAAAGAATCTATCTTGTATGATGAGTGATTCATCAAAAACTGTGGAAAATTCTAGAGGAGGGATTTCATTTGGATACCTATCATATAATATTCATCAAGAATATGGGATAGAGATATATAAAATAACAATATTTAGTTAAAGGTATACTATTATTTTATTTTATAGTACAGATAACTTTGGATTCTTGCATGTTCAATCTTGGATTTGAGTTTCTTTGTTGATTCCAATATATTTAATGAAATTCATTAAACCCTTTGAAACCTAGACAATATCATATAATCATACTCATAAATTCTTGATTCTTTGTATAATGGATGAATATAATATATGAACACATCATATATCATTCATATAATTAAATGAGTATTATAAAGTTCTTGGCTAGGTTTATCCAGATAGTGCTTGAAATGGGTCTCCTACTAACATCGGATATGAATCCCCATACACCAGATGATATTGACTAATGAAAAAGGCCTACACCAACTATTGGGATATTATTCCCTCAAAATAATCCAATAAGGTTCATTTTTGAATTTTTTAAAAATTTAGAATAACCCATGCATACTTGGAACATACTTGAAACCCATGGAAATAAAATAGGGATCCCTAATTAGAATCCCGTAATCCTATAGAAAAAATAAACAACATTATTCATGATTATTACATAAGAAAACATAAAAATACAATAATATATATATAAAGTAATAAATATAATAGTAATAATATATCCCCATATATTATTAAGATATAGTAAAATAAATGGAATAAAGTATAATGACATCTGGACCAACTCACTATATAGTATATTTCAAAATTATCAACCATTATGACACTACTCATTCCTAGCTATATTTATTTCTCTAAGATGATACCTAAATATATAATGAAACATATTGTTTACCTATGAACATCAAAAACCATATCATGTACACAAGTCAAGTGTGAGTTTAATAATATTGTAGGATTCCTTCACTCACCTTGAATCATTGAGTTCTAGTGATTGAATGGATGTATATTTAAGTATGTAGTAAGTTACACATAAATCACTAGATAATATAACACTTTAATTCTCATGTAATACTATCATACCCATGTTCCATTATAGTGTTTAAGACACATAAACCCCTATGAAACATACCCACACTACCCAATTACAGTTCAAGTTCCAACGACCAATTATCAATGGTGTATGAATCACGATCCTACCCTCAGATACTATAAGAACACAATATCTTATCTTAAGAGATGTCATCATAAATAGTTATTATCTCAAATAAATAATAACTTATACAATATAGTCCCACCTTTCCCATCATCCATCTCACCCCCATCTATATTCTAAACCTAAAATATCATGGAAAATAATGATCATATAAAGAATATAATAATGATCAATAAAATAGGGTCTAACAATCAATAATAATTATTAAATGACAATAAAAATTACAGATACAGTCAATATGGTCCCAAATAAAAAAATAAAAATTTTACAACAATAATCAAAGAAATAATGGACCCAACCATATAAAATAATAGAGATCTCACAACCCACACTATACCCCATATGATCTTAGTAGTCATCAATAGAGTTATCATCCAAACTACCCATAGAGCACCTTAAGCTTTATCCCATTTCTTTTCATCATCAAAAGGGTTGTCCCACTCTATACGATGGTATAGATCATCAACTAAACCTTGATCTTGCGGATCAAATATTAGTATCATCATCGGTATCATCAATAGGTATATTCCATGACTATAGTTTTACCATAGGTAGATCCATAGAGAAATATTGTCTACTTCATCATAAAATATTTAAAATTCTTCTAAGTTTCTGCTTCCCTCTATATTAAAGCCTCATGAACCATTGTTTTGTGTTTTTATAGCAATGGTGAAGTTTATATATAGAATAAGGATAAATATAGTGCACATGAACTCATAAAAAAAAATAAGTAACTCTCATTGAGCTAGTAAAAAACCATGAGACACTCTTAGATATCAGCACCATAATTAAGGTCCATCAAAAATGTGTCACCACCTCATATAATACATTGCCACATGCACTTTATTATAATTGAAATAGACAAATACAAACAAGGACCTGATTATTAGTTGAAATAATATTGTGTGTAACTCACAATATGGAAAACACTTCCCATAAAGTTGATGGTGAAATACCTATAAATTAATAAATACAAGTTTGTACACATTATCCCAAGGTACTTAACATTACCTGATCGTAACCCTTGTGAGATCACTCATATAAATCTCACAATACACCCAAAACTCTTCTCCAAGAAGGTAGGGTTACCAAATCTTTCTAGACTCTATCAATACCTAAGGTACCTATCAAGGTCCTATTAACATATAATAATTAGGACTCCTACTATAAAACTCAACCCAATATAATAAAACCATCACCTAGTGGAAGGTATACACATATAACATACATAATCATATATATATAATAATCCATTAAAGTCATTCTTTGTTCAAGAGAGAGTATAAAAACATACATTTTGTAAAATAGTAAACCCTCATATAAGATCTAGCATACTAAACCCTTTATCAAAACTTTATCTCTGTGTATTTACTTTTAAATAAAAATCAAATACCTATTTTATAAACCATTCAAAATAAATTTTATCCTAAAATTTCACCTTCAAAACTCTTGGGAAAAAATCCAGTGAAAAACCTCTTTAAAAAAGCCAATTTTTTTCTTTTTGAAATCTTATTCAAATCAAATACTTTTAAAAAAATTTATAATGAAATTCCATTTTAAAATTAATCACTTCCTTTAAAATATTATTTTAAAGGTTAAATTTTTTTTCCTTTATAAAACATTAAAACATTAACTCACACCTCTGTGTAATTTACACAATGTGACACCAATACTCATTCTTCTAAAGCACTAAAATTTTTTTCCAATGCTATGGAATAATTTGGTGACTATTAATATTACACATGTCTATTTAATTTTATAGTACCATAAAATGTAAAAAATCATGTTTTTTTATAAAATTAATAATCATAAAAATTTAAAATAAACTACAGGTAATCCATCATAGGCCAAATGATTAATATACTCAATGAGTAAAGTACACCCACCTAATTTCATATTATATTAGTTAATAAAAGAACATATCATCAATATTCAATTACAATGAGAAATTATCTTATCAAAATCTACATAATTTATAATATATTATTTTTTTACAAAATTATCATACTTAAAATAAACTAGTGAAAACTCATAAAGTAGTATAACAATGATTTAATCCTAATAAATGAGTTATAAATAACACGTAGATGACTCATATACCTCTTATGAATAAAAAAAATGTTCTAATAACAAAATAAATTGAAAATTTAGTCTATTTTTTGTATAATTATTATTAAATATCACCATGAAACAAGCATTCATATAAATAGTGATTAATGAAATGAATTAGTCCTATCCCAACTTCCTTGAGATACCACACACGAAATATATATCATCAAATGGGTTTCACTATTATATGATTAAATACAATATAGAATCCTTAACTAAATCATTTAAAATTAAATAATAAAGGTAAAAGGAATAAATAAGAGTGAAATAGGAGAGGAATTAACCTCACATAGTGAACTAATCTATCCCAAACCACCCTATATCAAGAGGAAGAAGGGAGGTAAGAAGAATATAAGAGGGAGTGACCTCCCCATATGTCATGTGGTGTATAAGTAAAAACATCCAAGGGTTTATTAAATAAAAAATAAAAATACCCCTTTTACATTTTAAAAAAAGTGGTATGGGTACCACCCAACTCCTGGTAAACCCAAGTTATAGGTTTAGTTGGATATTGGGAATCTAGTTGCATGAGTAGCTATATCACACCATAGTCTAATCCACCAAAATCTTGTTGGGATACCCCTGTGTTCTTGGTGAGTGATGAAACTAGACAAAAAATCTCATTTATCTTATAAGACAATGAATTCTCTCTCTTGATACTTATTCTTCAATTTCACCATATTTAATACCACATTTTGAACCCTTTAGGGACATAAAAAAATTATCACCTCTTGAACCAACTCCAAAACATTAAATTTTTACTAAATTTCACTCAACTAGAATTTAAAATCTCATGGTTTCACTAACACAGAATTATGTATATCATTAAAAACTCCCCACTATAATTTTTCTCAACCTAAAAAATCCTCACCAATCATTACATGTAAATCAAGATATATTACAATCATTAATTTATTATAAGCTTACTATATTATATATTATACATCTTATAAGCTTCTTATATATAAATCCAAACACTTGAGAAAAATACTATTAAAAATCTATTCCATTTGATCATCAAAATACCTAAAATTATTGATGGACTCAATCATTTAAATGGAGTTATTTCCACTATATTATCTACATGTAATCATATTTCAAAATTATAATAATCTATTTGATTGAATCACCTCAAATACCATTATACTGAGACCATAATTATTTGTACCATTGTTTTTTGATAGAATTAAAAAGGATCTATCTTAATGGATAAAAATTTATATTATTTTTTATTTTATGAATTTGAAATAGAGTAAGGAGGTTTTGGTCATGTTTTTTTATGTTTTAACAGGGGTCTTAGAGGTGGAAAATAAGTAATGAATACTTGGATAAATTTTTTAATGGTTGTTTAAGTGATCAACCACTGTGTGATATAATATAGTTAATTAGGATCTTGGTGGAAGCTCATCAAGATTACATTGGGTATATAAGTGGTTTAGTACCACTCAATATTCCATAGGGAGTTTGGTGGTAGTACAAAAAACCTTAGTGGTTCACCATATTCTTGGTGAGGGTCGATTGAGATTTCAAAGGGTAACACCAAAACCCTTCTTAAAATAGTGTCTTTTGGTAATTTAGGGTATTCTATTTTGGAAACCCTTGGGTTATTTTGTTCCCATATAAATAAATAGAGAGGAAATCATCCTCTTTGTTCCATTTTATCCCTCTATTTGTTTCTCTTGATACATGGAGTTCTAGGATGAATTTGTTAAGTGATTGGGGTAGGATATCCACTTTTATTATTAATTTCCCCCCTCTTTCCTCATTAGATTTTTAGTGATTTAAGAGAGTAATTTATGTCATATTTTATTAAAATATGGTTAAAATATACAGATATCATGGGACTTTTTGGGCTGATATAGGGGCTTGTGTCTTTGAGGATGATTGGTATTGGCACATATGTCTATATACAAATTAAGCTTGAGTTATTAACTCCTTTTATAGAGGTAAGTGGTTCTCAAACTATTAAATAATGTTTTATGGATTATTCATGTGAAATATGATATATGAGAGTGGAAAGTAGGTTCAAGGAGACCTAGGTGAGAATTTAGAGGGATTTGGCATGTATGATAAATAGATAGATCCTATTAGGGAAGGAATAGTCATTCCTTGTCCATTGGGATAATCTTGAGATCCCTCAACAATTTCATTTACCAATGATACTTGTCCTAATGGGTTGTGGGAATAAAAAGGGTTTTATCAGAATACAATGGAGTAGGATGGATATAGTATAGTCTCAAGTGACAATGTGAGAGTTTTCATTAAGAGGGTATCATGAAATTGATGGTTCAGTGATGGGCTTACCTTGAGGGTTGTTATTGGTATAAGAGATATGGCATGTAATTTAAACTTTAGAAATAATATTTTAGGTTACTGGAGAGTGTAAAATGGGTTATATTATGAGAGGCCTGGTGAGTATAATCATGTCTTAATGATATATTCTATAATGATAAACTAGTGTGTGAACCACTCTAAAAATAGTTCACATAGGGTGTGATTAGTGATGGGAGATTAAAGGTGAAAAATATGGATAATAAGATCACCATAAATGTGATCAGAAACATGTATGGAACCAAGTATAATCCATTATTTTTTACTGATATGACCTACTAATTTTATGAAGTGTTAACTATTTATTCTTCTTAGTTTGAATTCAGATTCAAGGTGTAGAAATGAGGATTTATGGAAAATACGCCTTGTAGTCATAAATTATTATAGAGAAATACAAGTGGTGTTTAGGAATAACGGAAAAACTATATTGTGTTGTAAAATGATACATATATAATGTGATGGTTGTTAGCTTATGGCTAGGTATGATACATCGATATATGAGATACAAGAGATGTGTTTATGTACAACTAAGAGCTAGGTGATAAAGATGATATTTTCCTTACTTTTTATTTGAATTTAAATTATTTATACCCAAAATTTTGAATTTTTCAAAGTAATTGAATAATTTTTATGTGTTTTTAAAATTTATATTTAATTGTGAAAATGGACCAATTCATTGTTTTAATCATTTTTAATAATTTTTTGAAATAATTGAACAATACATGTTTTAATTTGTGTTTTTGGAAATCCATTTTTTGTAACACCCCAAGATTTTATTGTATATTTTTTTTAAATAAATTTAATCTCTTTGATGTATTACGCTATATGAAACCCTAGGATTTTAAAATAATAACATTGTGTTCAATAGCGTATACGGCACACAACACCAAGCTTAAATGACCCATAAAATATATTATTTTAATATGACCGTTATAACCTAGCCATTGAATTGATTGGAATGAATAGGATTAAAAAATTATGAAATATATATGAAGATACTACCAAATATAAATTTATTTATAAATGCTTAATATATAAGTACTTAAATTTTAATAAAGTTATTTTATTCTATAAAAAATATGTTTCCTTCAAAAATCCTTTTTATTGATTTTTGAGAGAAAATAATATAATTAATTATTGTATATTTTAGAAATGTTATTTTATAAAATTAAATTTATTTTCTAAATCAGAATTTCAAAATTATCTTAGAGTGAATTTTTAGAATTTTCTAAAAAGATTAATTTTTCGATGATTAGTGAAGAATACTGGTTTTTATTGAAAACAACATTTTTTAAAGAATTTTAAGGATACATTTTTATTTAAAATTGTTTTAAAAGTAAAATTAATTTAATTATATTATAATAAATAAAATTTATGTCATTATAGTCAATTTCATATTGAATTTTGATGTTAAAACTTTATATACTGAGAATTTTCTCTTTGGAAAACTACTTTTTATCGTGTGTGAGAGTTTAATTTTAAATTTAATTTTATCACTTATATGAATGGAATTTTGAAAAATGGATCCCTTAATTCTCATCATAACAATTAATATTTTATAATAAATTCAAATTAATTTTTTTTCTTAGTGAATAGTAAAAATATTAAAAATTAATTACCACGGTTAAGGTTAGAACTAGTTTACTGTGGTATTAAACTAAAATGATAAGGGTTAAAAATGACTTAAAACTTGTGAAATTACAATTTTATGGTCTTTTATATACCCCTATCACCCTATGATCTATTTTAATGAGTTTTGGTAAACTTTTTCATGAAAGGGACTTATATAATAATTTAATTAAAGAAAAAGAAAAAATGTCCCCCTCTTGCTTTTAAATTTAAATTATGTGTTAACATAAGGAAAAATAAAATTTGTCAATAAAAATTGATTTAAATTTTGATATTAATGAAATTATATTGATTTGAGTAATTTAATTCTAATATTTTATTATTACATAACTATCTTAAATGCTTACGCAACTCTAACATAGTAGTTATTTAATTAATAAAGTAATAAAATAAATGATACTAAAAATATGGAAATTAATATAAATTTATTAAAATATTTTGTTCCATGAATTTATTATATAAATATATCATGATATAGATGCTTGAATATAATATATTTGAATTCAATCATTGTCTTGATATTTTTAAAGCCAAATTAAATGAATAGTGTCAAATTGACATCAATGTTATTTTAAAATAAATAATATTTTATTAAATGATTTAAAATTAAAAAAAATAATATTATAAAAATTTATTATTATATGATTAAAAATATCAAGCATTTCCCATTCAAGGACCATTTTTATTTTTATAGTAACTACATTGACCCCTAAATAGTTAAAAACTTCGCTACTGCATTTAATGTTAAAATAGGGTATCACACTTTATATGCCCTTGTGTTAAAATTAATATTCAACATACATATAATTTATATTTTATAAATTGTTTTTCATATTTATAATAATTATATCCAAATTATTTAATAAGGATTGTTTAATTTTATTCTTTATGGATAAATTACCTAGGTTGAAAAAAACTAATTATAGTGGTCAAAACTAAAATGGTAAAAGTGAGTAAACTTAGAGTATAAGGAATAAAATCCATAAAACATGTTTATTTTTATGTATTAGAGGTTTTAATCCACCATAAATTCCTTTAACTTAATTATTTGTGAATTTTTTATGCACTTGGGGTGAGAGTGACTATCCATTATTGAATAGTTTTGGGTATTTACAAAAATACAGCTACCCATGAATTATAAAAGAGAAATCCCTCCACTCACTTATTCACACCTTTAAATCAATTTTTCTTAACTAAATCCTGAAACATATATCCCCAAAATCCTTAGACAAATTCTAGATGTCCTGGTCTTCCCAAAAGACAAACCCTAGTGTTCTTAAGAGGATATCCAATGGAGGTTTCTCTAAGAGATGGTTATCATCTCAACAATGCCCTTTATTTTTCTTTCTTATTTTAAAACCTTAAATTATGTATTAAAAATTCAAATATAATAAAAAAAGGATATAAAATATAATAATATATTATTATATTAACGTAAAGAACTATATTCATCTCGTATTCCATCAAATGGGAAATAAAATCACTAATGAAAAAATTGCCTATAACAACAATTTGGAACCATTGGTATAGGTCCTAAAACCATTGGTATAGCCTATACCAATTATTTGGGAAGTCTTTGGGTGATTTGGCATTAGGAAGGAAATATCCCAATAGATTGGAGAAAACTGTTGGGAAAGACCTATCCCAACGGTTTGAAAATCACTGGTATGGGGCTTTCCCAACGGTTTTCCAAACCGCTGGGATAGGTCTTTCCCAACGGTTTTCCCAAACCGTTGGGATAGGTAAATATAAAAAAAGTTATAGTGGAGGTTTGAACCCTTAACCTACACATTATATATCAAATAATTTACCACTACCCTATGATTACCTTTGTGAATATATTTGGATAAATATATAAATATATATATTTATATGTAATTTATATATTGATTTATTTGATGATATTTGAAAAAATTATTCACAAACAATAAGGGTACCTATCCCAATGATTTCACAAGACATTGGGAGAAGTGGTCTCAAAGTACACCTTCCCAACATTTTGCCAAAACCATTGGGAAAATTGGACCCTTTCCCAATGGTTTGGGTAAACTTTTGGGAAAAGTGGACCCTTTCCCAACGGTCTGGGAAAACCGTTGAAAAAAAGTGGTGTCAAAGTACACTTTCCCAAAACTTTTGGAAAAACCATTAAGAAAATTGGATAGTTTGGTAAGAAAATTGGACCCTATCCCAATATGTTGGGCAAAATTTTGGGAAAAGTGGTCTCAAATTACCCCTTCCCAATGGTTTTTCCAAAACCGTAGGGAAAATTTTGGGAAAAGTGGTCTCAAAGTACCCTTTTGCAATGGTTTTTCCAAAACCGTTGGGAAAATTTGTGTAAAAAGTACAATTTCCAAATAGTTTTGGGAAAGGGGAACTATACCAATGGTTTATATAAACCATTGGTATAAATGCATTGGTATAGGTAAGATTTCTAGTAGTGAATCATCAATCGTATGTACGTCAGACTACTACCTCACAAACTGACGTGACTCATTTTCCATACAAACCTCTCATGGTCTAATATAATTATGGATTTAATTTATATATATAATATTATTGATATAATTATACTTCCTGAAATTTAATATCACATGTACTTTATTACTTTCCTTTCCATTTAAAATATGATAACGACGCATGTGTGTACGGTGGACTGCTGCCTTGCAAAGCGATGTGATTCATTTATCACTAAAACTTTACATGGAATGTAATAAGGATAAATTTAATTAATTTACATGACATATATGTAAATATACTTTTTCTACACAATTTATATATCACCCACTTCCTTACCAATCCACCCATTAAGAAATGATATCGTCGCTCGCGCGTACATATGACTTATTATCTCTATAAAGCGATGCGATTCATTTTCCCTGACCAAATTTAAAGAATAGATTTAAAAATGAATAAAATAAGTAAAAATTATATTTATAACATTAATATCATTCTAGATATTATGTAACTATTTCCTATACACAATAACCATAACTTTCAAAAAAACATGCATGAGAAAACAAGGCAGTTAACACCCGAATCAATAATAATAATAAAATATTATTAGCGAGTGCATTGTAAGAATTAATAATAGGATAATATATGATATTATAAAAATTAATATGGTTATATTATAAATTAATAACATTACTAAAACCATTATATATTAGTTTAAATTGTTTTCAACCAAAAGGAATCATGAGGTAAGGGATTTTGTCTCAATTTATTTTCATTGAAGAATATCGTAATGTTATAAACATAATAAATTTTATATGGTGTATATATTTCAAATTGTATATGTAATATCATGAATAATTCATAATTTATTTTATTTTATGTTTCAATTTGAATTGTTTTATCCAATGGTGTTTGACTTGAAAATTACCAAGTGGTAAATAGTTTCATAACTCAATTTCTTTTCATTGGTTTGTATTACTTATTCGTTGTCTTTGATATTATTAGGTTATGTGTGTAATGAATTTTGATTGTCTTATATTATATTAAATTATATTTTATGTTTATTTAAATTTGATAAATATAATTTATTCATTGATTAATTCTCACTTCAATGTTTGGATCATTGTAGGCGTTTCTCCTCTCAAATTGTCTTCTTTGGGATGTATGTCATGTTATACAACTATATTATCCTATGAGGTGTATATAAAACCCCATTGATATTTTATATCTTGAATAAATTTATATTAATGTTATTTAATGTTTCATTTTATGTTATTACTTTCATTGGGTCTACGATTCAAACGTTACCAAAGTGGTATGTGATTTATGTTCCAATATCATTTTAATTGGGAATGTTTATAATTGAATTTCAATTGAAGGAATTTATTTTATAATTTAATAATAGACCCATTTAATTTTATTATCATCTGGTTATTCATTAAGTTTTCAATTAATAGTTTAATTTTCCTCTCTTTGGAAACTTGAAATGATTGATAATTTTTTTTAATAAATTCAGACTTGATTTCTCTCATAGTTGAAAATGATTTTTCTTATAACATCATGTTTTTTATAAATTTTTTCAAAAATATTTTACTATGATTATTTAAATGAATTTATTTCCATAATTTTATTTTAATAAATTTTTAAAAATAATTCTTCATATCATTTTCTAAACAAGATACTTTTAAATTTTCATACAAAAATGAGAAAAGGAATCTTTGTTTTTAACAAAATTGTCCTGAATGGAACCTTCCACCATCCTGAAAAATAATTGATTTAAAAATTACATTAAAATTTTAAAAGGTTATTTTCAAATAAAATGGTTTTCATAATATTTTATAAATTTTTAGTTTTTAAAATTATTATTCCAAGTGAAAAGGTTATTTTTATAAAGAATATTTTTAAAGTATTTTAAAGGTATTTATATTCATCAATGATAATAAACCGTTATTTTACATATACTCCATCAAGGATATGTTGTAATTATACCATGCTTATTATTTTTATGGTTGGTTTATGATCATTTTGACAAGAAAAAGTATTTAAATACTATTTCTTGATTAAAATTTGTAATCATTAACTTTACCTTGAAATATTCACTTTCTTCTGAAAATTAAACATTAAATTTCCCCTAAATATCCATGTTATTTATCATGGATATTATTAATATTTAAACCATATATCATTTCTATATACAATATTTACTTTTAAAGTTATATAATTGACTGGAGAAAGTATTTTTAATTCATATTCCTTACTCCATATAGAAATTTGTTGATAAGGCATATTATTCATGAATTAAATTAGTCATTATATATGTGAGGAATGTGTTGGGCATGGAGTAATGTGTGGGGCCCAATTATAGATGTCCCCTCATTGAATTAGTAGTCTCATGATATGAATCACTTGACAAGCCTAATTTAAATGGGTTTCTGGTGTATGCCTACCCATCAGTTAAACTATCTTAACATTAGGCTCTGATGGTAAATGTATCATGATTCCTGAGATTATGATGTACAATGTTAATCATTTACATCATTATTTTTTATTATTATACATGAGATTATTTCATTGATATTATCAATGAATTTATTTTTTCCTCAAGTCATTGATTAAACATGTGTGTTTAGTTATTTACCTTACCATATTTATTATTCCTAATCTAATCATGATTATCAAGTTATTGATTAAATGGAATGTGTTCTAAAATATTTACCATTCTATATTTATTTTTACTTATTGATCATTATTTATTTAATCATGATTTCTCCCACTATATATAACCTTTATTGTGTATTTGAGATCACTTTTTTTTTCTTTTCCTAGGAATCTATGAAGTGTATTGTGAATGGTATTAAAGGATATTCTAGAGGTAATAATTAAAGTATTGAAAAAAATTATGTTATAATTTTTGTATTCAAATTTAATACGATACATATATGTATATATTTTAATAATACTACAAAACTATTAAGTTTTTTGGGAGGCCATCGCTTTTATCTAGAGCTAATGTAATAAAATAACTAGAAAATATGGGCTAATAGGGTTAGAGTTGTAACATTTTAAACTTGAATAGGATGAATTTTGACTAAGTACACTTTTTTTATGAATTTTTGTTTATATCATATCATTTTTTTGATTTCTTAATTATTTTGTGTCATCCTATAAATCTTTTATATGAATCCTATGAAAATTTACCATTTTATATTAATTTCATGGAATTCCATATGAATTATAATAATTTAATATGACATTAAAATATTTTGTATTACTTTATATAGTTCTCATTAGTCTTTTATAGTTCTTATGACTTTTAAAATATGAAATTGTATGACTTTCCCTAATTATGTATGACTTTCACTGCTAGAATGTATGATTTTTTGTGTCTTGTAAGAATTTTTCCATTTTAAATATTCCACCTCGTAAGGATTTGAGTTTTTTAATAATTTGAAAACCCAATATCATATAAATTTTAAACCATATAAATTATAAAATCTTATGAGATTAAAGTCTTATGAAATGAAGTCTTATGATCTAATGAAAATTTCACATATGTATTTTTTCATCTATTAAATTTTTGGAACTAAGAATTTCCATTATAAGTATTTTTACCAACTCCACATCTTGTCCAAATTAATTCAATAAATGGGAGAATAATAGGATATGGGTTACGAGATAATTTAAAGAGCATTAAAGGAAACCCATGGAGAAATCTCATGTATTCATGCCTTGGAAACATATTATCACCCCTGCTATCATCTGGAGGATGATCATAAAATATTTTTAATGCACATGAAGGTTCCCTATGTGATATTTTAATGTTTTAACAATTTCAAATATTTTTTAATTCATTTTTTTGAAAGATATTAGAGTCACAATCCAAACTGGAAGATAAAGGGATTATATCAAGCTTCATTGGAGAGTTACACACATTACTATTATAGTCTGTTAATTCAAGAATGAATAAATGAAGATGAATATGATAGTTGATTTAGACATGCATGGATAAAATACTAGGTGGTTTTTGAAAGTAGAGACCCAAGAGAACTTCTATTTTGAGTATTTTTATTTTCATTTTATCTTGTTTTTTGATTTTTTATTGAATATGTTTTTATGAATTTAGAGGGTCCTTTTATTTCTTAAATACACTTTCTTATAGGATATTTTTAGTGGAAGTCCAATTATGATTTAAAATATTTTATTTCAAAATTTATATTTCTTAGGTGAGGTATTTCCATTGAGAATAATGATTTTAGTCAGGTTTAGATCTGTAGAGGTATTGGAGCAGTGAAATCAATAATATAGGAGGAACAACATTCATACTGAGGATTTTTGAATGATGTTTAAGAACAATAAGGGAGTGTTTTAAGTGTCAAAACTTACCCCCTTATACTATTTTAAATTGATTTTACAATCCTTTTAAATTAAATTTTCCTTTTATTTCAAAATATTCATTCTTGATTTATTTTAATCATATTATTTTAGGTTTCTTTTCATTTATCTCAATTCAAAAAAATCCCCAAATTTTATTTTGGTCTATAAAAATATAAAAAAGTGAATGTTTTGAAACTTATCCTGCAACCTTTTTGAGATACAATAATGATATTACTATATTGCATTTTATTAGGGAGAAACTTTTAAAAAGGGATCCATGATAGATACCTTTCATAAATTGGTATTGTTTTTAGAGAGATTTATTAATTTTTTTATTTTGTTTTTGTAGATCCAGAGCTTCTAATCTGGATTTAGTTCCTTTAGATCATGAAATCAATATGAAATATCATTCTAGAGATAGATTTCTTTGGTTTTTTTGAAGAACCAACCTCATTTGTTGATCCCGAAGACCAACATAAAATTTCAACTACTTCTACTTTAAATCAAATAAGAAACCATTTTGAAACTAAAGTCATAATGGTAGAAAATAGAATACTTAGATAATTGGCTTCAACCTATAAAGAAAATAAAAAAATATATTTTGGAAGACCATGATTTACTTATAGGATTTGAAATTAAATATGGATTTGTTCATAAAATTCTAAAATTAAATGTACTCCCAAGGTATGATCCACACAAGAACATTCAAGAGCGTAGTTATCTTATGTTAACATGAAACCACCAAGTGACATTGAAGGTCAAATGAATTAGAGGGATTTTTATTTTTTCTACTCACACTCTACATTGATTAGGGATTGGAATGAATTGAAAAAGATTTTTATTTAAATTTTTTCCATTATCTAGGACTACTTTAATTAGAAAAAAAATCTAAGGGATTAAAAAAAATCAATGTGATACATTACAAGAATACTAGGAAATAGTCATGAGATTATGATTTACTTTTCCCCACCATCAAATTAGTGAACAAATTTTGATTGAATATCTTTATGAATTACTTTGTCTCACTAATATAAGTTTTATAGATACTACTATAGGGATAGATTTAGTTGAAAAAACCCCAACTACTTCTTGGAATTTAGTTGCAAACATAACCCAAAATTGTCACCAATTTAGAAAAATAGGCCTTCAACTTGTGAAATATACTCAAGAATTACCCACTTCCACTTCTGATAATAACATGATTTTAAATAAAATTAGTTATTTTACAATTATGGTTTGATAAATGATATTATACAACTCCTCACAAACCCCATACAAACCAAATTTAGTCATAAAATTCAAGCACATTGTGGAATTTGTTCTTAAAATAAACATTTTAGCGATCGATTTCCATAAATGAAAGAACCATAAAAAAATTTCAATGTTAATTTTCAAAGAATAACCTTATAATATAACCAATAAATATATTTTCAATCCAAACAAAATTTTAACCAAGGCCAGAATAATCTGTCCCATGATAGATTTAGACAACCTGAATAAAGAATATTTTTATGGGTAGTGAAGAAATTCTCAAACTAGGTATTTCAATGAGAAAGGCAATTCTAAAAATAGAATAAATTTTCAAACTATAAAACCCAATTAAAAATAAAGAACTATCCTTTAGGAAACTATAAGACAACAAAAAATTATGATGAACAGTTTTATAACATAAATGGGACCACAGGCCCATAATAGTGGTAGTATAAGGAATCAGATTAGTGGAGGTTTAACTTCATAAAAATAAATAAATACCACGGACAAATGAAAATAGAATGTGAGAGGTACAAAAATTAGGATTATAACTAAGTTGAAAATCCTCCAAATTGTGATTATAAAACCTGATTCTAAACCCAAACATATTGAAGAGGGTTCTACAGTAAATTTAATTGGAATAAACCTTAGTGAATATAAGACACCTTTTTTTCGAACCTGTAGAAATTTAAAAACATACATTGAAATAAAAACAAGTTTCAAAAGAATATCAATTTATTGATATAACTAATAAATATTGGAGAAAAATGATAAAACCTATTATCTCTCAAAATAGTTCTCAAAATGATCAAGAGAAACCAAAATTACCACTGCATTACCCTTGGAGTATCCCACCAATGAGGAAGAGTACTGAAAGTAATTTATAAAATAAAATTTTAGAAAATTTTATGAAAATTCATGTCATAATTAAATTATTTGATACTATTAAATAGATTCTAATATATAATTTTTTAAATAAAATATTTTCTCAAAAGAATAAATTCAATGGAGTGAAAGTAAACTCATGAAAGAGATTCAACATGACTATACAATTAAATTTAAAGACCCAATGACTTTTACCATTCCTTACACCATAGGGAAATGTAAATTAAATGATGTAATTTTAGACTTAAGAGCTTCCATAAATGTAATTATCTATTCTATTTATTTATCTTTATATGTTGGAGATTTGAATCCTACTTGAATTTTCATCCAATTATCCAACCAATGTACATTCAAAACTTTTGGAATCATTGAGTACGTTTTTGTAAAAATAAGAGACAAGATTTACCATACTATTTTTATCTTATATATATGTAATATGATATATTCAGTACAAATTCACCACTTATTATTATAACAGTTTTTTTAAAACCTCTATGGAAATAAAAAAATTATTAAAAAGAAACATTTTCACTTGAATTTTTATGTGAAATAGTTCACATTAATATTTACCATTCCATGAAAAACCTAATGTAAAATCATTCATCCCCTCAAGTGAACATGATTTATTGGTTTTCCATTGAGTTATTTCCATATTTTGTAAGTAATGAACTTCCAGTTTTGTTCTTATAAAAATAAATATTTGGTTACTACTGATAATTACACAAAGGAAAAACAAAAAGCATTATCTCAATCACAATTCAAAAATAAATAGATTCATCTCAAACCATATATACTCATCTCATCCACAAAAAAACATAAGGCCTCAACCTCAATCCATTTCTAGGATTTCTAAAGAAAGCTCGAATCATAACTCAAGGATTAATAGTACAAGCTCCATGAATTGGAAATCCCTGTTGGAACCCATTTAAGAGATGTAATCCATCAGGTACAAGTCAACCATTCCTAATGGAATGTCTAAAAGGTCGTGATCCATTGGGAAATTTCTGCTAGAACTGCCTCTAGTGCCCGACACTAGAGGTCTTGAAGTCACAGTCTTGTACCCAAGACAAGACCAAGGGAAACCAAGTGAAGAGGCCCACTCCCCGACACTGTGTCTTGCAGTCGAGGGAGCTCCAACTCCCCTGAAGAAACCACTCCCCATCGCTACTCAGAGATGGGGGAGTACTACTCCATATGTGAGGACCTGTACCCTACCCGGTAGGGGAGTACAACTTTGGTAGTTTGTTTGTTGTGGGGGACCCATTCCCTAGTATGTTAGGGGAGTACCGACCCCATGTTAGAGGACATGAACCCTGACACAACAGGGGAGTCCCAACTCTATATGTGAGGATCCGCACCCTACCTGATAGTGGAGTACAACTCTAGTAGTTTTTTCACTATGGGGGACCCGTGCCCTAGTACGTTAGGGGAGTACCGACCCCAGGCTAGAGAACCTGCACCCTGGCATGACAGGGGAGTACAGACTCAACTATAGTACTGCACAAGGAGGAACCGCACCTTGGGTTGACAGGGGACTACCTACTCCTAACATAGAGGACCTACACCATACTCGGTAGGGGAGTACCTGAATCTATGTGAGTTATTCATGGAGGACCCACACCCTAGTCCAATAAGGGAGTACCAACTCCAAAGATAGAAAAACAAATTAGAGGGAAACGAATCCGCACTCATGATGTGGGGAGTCCCATCTCTAGAGGAGTAAAGGTGTAAGGAATACCCGTGCCTTCAGTTATCAAGGGAGAAGCCATCCTAACTCTCAATACAAGAAACACCTTGGTTCTGCTCCTTTGGTTATCGTTTATACCTAAAATACCACAGAGTTCCACATGGAGGTAAAATGATGATATTTAATTTCATAAGGGTTCCAACAAAACAAACGACGCCTCAATCGGACACTCGACCAGTAAGCTATAGGCATATTAATGTCGAGGACCCAGTTGGATTCGAGTATGATCTAACCCAGAAAAACTCCAAATTTCTCCGAAAGTCACATAAAGTATCTCAAAAGGACCATCTCCCTCCAAGGATCCCACCTCCATAGACGGTTCGTCAAACAAACGTCCGGTTCGCAAGGTACAGTCATTTAAGCTTAACTGGGCAAGAATGGGTCCGGGTCTGGTCCGACCCAGCTGGACTGACTTGGCCCAGCCCATCCCAGCCCGCCTCGACCCAGTCCGGGTCTAACCTGGTCTGGGTCTGAACCTGCCAGGGCCAGCCCGACCAGCCGGCTGCGCGCAGCCCGTGGGGAAACACTGCCCGGTGCACTGGAGCGGCTCGACAACCCAGTGGCCACCAGCTCCCCAAACAGCTAAAGAAGAGATGTTCAGCTCACCAATTAGCAGCTCCATGTGGTCTGCTGGACCCGTGCGGTGTTGGCCTCCTCCTGACATGACTTTGATGTCGCGACTTCTTCTCCACAGCGCGCGACGGTGCGCCGCCTTGATAACGCAGTCGTACAGTTGCCAACCACCCCTTCGGGTCATCCATGGCGCTAAGCGGCACCTCCCTCTTCCACTACTGGTGATCTTTGATCATCTCTTTTGCCACCTGCACCAGTTTCTGGTGCCACCGCACCTTCTACGGGCCACCAGGTGAGTTCTGGTGGTCTGTTCTTTCTTCTGGGTGCACCTATGTTTCTCCCAGGATACCGCCGTCATTGCACGCCTCTCGGTTTCAAGGTTTCATCAATTTGGAACAACCCTCCTCTAAAGAACGCAATGAAAATCAAGCGGCAGTGGGTCTGCACCTTGTTTATTTGAACCACTCCCTCCGCGTTGACTTTATAACAAGTGGGAGTAATTTATACATCACATTATAATATTGATAAACCCAGTTCAATTCCCCCATAATGACCACCTGCAAATTCAAGAACAAGGAGAAGAATCATGGGAATTTCCTGAATTAAAAGACAACCCCTACCTCAAGAATCGTTGGAGTCATCACTGTGGTGGAAGGATAATTTGCACTATGAGGCAGACGCTGTCGTTCATCACTCCTGGTTTGTTGCTGCCTAAGCTTCCATCTCCATCGGTGGAAGGTGTTGCATCACTTTTCTAGAGGATCCTTTCTTGAAGAAGTCATGTAAAAAACTCTACCTCGATCCCCATTTAAATAGAGGGGGGAAAGGGTGAGTAACGCACTGTGGAATTAATGAGATTCATTAATTGACGTAATTAATGTGCCACACTAATTACAAGAGGGGTGGTTATGCAATAAAAGTGCAACTAGGCAATTAATATCCCATATTTAAAAGTCTGACCACCTCTATGGTCCACGCCCCCACTGCTCAACAGTAGGTAGGAAAAAAAGAAAAAAAATAACAATTCCTAGGATATTTTTTTATGTCTTTAAAAATTTGTAAAAACTAACTTTTTCACCTGAACAACTGCAGTCAAAGTTAAGGCTCCCTTAAGTGAATCCCAGCGCTGTGGATTCAACTACGCCCTCATATTTTTAATCTGAGCACCGGTTCAAAAGATAGTAAATTCCACCCACGCATTTTCTAAACACACCTTTAAAAAAAGTTCAAAAAATTATTAACAGTCACCCTTAACCCACGCCGGTCTAGGTTAGGCTTCGACTAAGGAGAACGCGCCTTCATGAGCTCAACGGTACTCTCATATTTTCAATCGGAGTTACCGTATAAATGTTAAGGATTTTAATATAAAATAATTGTCACTTAATTATTTTATTTATGACCAAAAACTAACTTCCCCTGGTGGCCCGCACCTGCCAATGTTAGTATCATCCTAACGAAAGAATACCCTCACTAGTTCAGCGGTGGTCTCAGACTTTTAATCTGAGTTACTATTCATGATTTATAATAATTTGAAAAATAAAATAATTTTATTTAATAATTTTATTTACGGTTATGCCATTTTCGAGTTTTCTCACTGGAGGTCTGCGTCGACTAAACTTAAGTCGCGCTTAGGATAAACCCGCCATCCTGAATGCAACGATGCTCTCAGATTTATGATCCGGGCTTCCATTTTAGAGTTATTCTACTTTTTTAGGAAAACTACTTACACAAGATATTTTAATCTTAATACTTTTTTATGGATCATTTCGAGCACTCTGGGCGTCAGAATCATGTTCCGTTAGATTTCACGGTCTCATAAAAGTTACATATAATTAAAAAAAATCTTACAGAATTTATGGTTCTTTAAATTCTCCCCACCTTAGGGATTTATATCCCCGAAAGACAAAACAAAGTTTAATCAAACAAATGAGAAAACTGAGCACAAATATGAGCCTCCCGCTCCTATGTGCTCTCCTGGAGAGGTTCCCATGTTTCCACCAAACTCACACCAGAGGGATCGACCATCCATAAAGGACTCTCTCCAGTCGATCCTCTATCTTCATTGGGAACTCCATAAAAGTCATCCCATCGTCAATGTCCAAATTTCCCTATTCAATAACATGCGATGGATCATGCACACATCTCCTCAACTGGGACACATGGAAAACATTATGCACTCGGTGCATCTGTTTGGGAAGTGCTAGACGGTATGCCACCTCGTCTACTTTGCTGAGGATCTGGAAAGGTCCGATGCACCTCAGAGATAGTTTTTTGCCCATGCCAAAACTATGTAATCCTCATCAGGGTGAGACCCGCAGGACGACATAGTCTCCCTCCATGAACTATAAGGGTATCCATATCCTGTCAGCATAAAACTTCTGCTGTCTCTGTGCAGTCTTCATCCCTGGCCACAAGTACTGATGTCGGAGGTCCTGGTACATCTTCGCCACACCAGGATGTACCACCAAAAGGGGATATGTGGAACTCCCTCAACACCTCCTCTTGTAGCATCACTGGTACCACGTTATGTCCTTTTACAAGGATGGCATGCTCCCCAACTTTAGAAAATCCTCTAGGAGACTATCCTAAGGATATCTGAGCACGTCGGGCCTCACAGTCTACGTCCCCAAGATGTGCTTCCCGAACTCACTGCAGAAGTGGGGGAGTGACAGTTATAGACTAGAGGTAAGATGCTCCATCTCTATCCCCAAAGGATATCTGTAACACGGCTAGCTGTTCTGTTTCCTCACTCAGCAGCTGTAGACCAAACCTCCTGCTGAGTACGTATGCTACTACATTCCCCTTCCCATGAGTATAGACTATCTCAAAGTAATAGTCCTAGAGGAACTCTATCCATCTTCGCTATATTAGGTCCAGGTCCTTCTATGAGAAGATATACCTAAGACTCTTGTGACCAGAATAAATAGTAAACCGCTCTCCCAACTATACTCTCACCTCCTAGAGCTCTGTAGAAGCCATCCGATATGTAGTTGTCGATATTAGTGACATACCTAAGTACAAGACAATGCAGATGGCCCTCTACCTATTAGGAGGTAATCCTAGAAACATCTTTTGAAAGGATGTTCCCGCACTCTACCACTACTGTTGGGAACTGAAAACTCAAAACACCTTCTACCACGAGGGTAAGGTTGGATGACTCAAGAGTGATCGGTTGCACCCTCCTATGCATGATTTTAACCCGTGATGCTTGGAGTTACTTTTTTTTCCAACCAAGGGAAACCCCATTCCAATGCTGTAGATATACCGCAACCTTTTTGCCTAAAACAGTCAATTTGAGCCTAAATTGTGGATGACCAGTCCCTACCCAAACTAACCTCGTAAGGCCTCGATGCTTCCACCAAGAGGTTCCAACTGAAACTCTCACCTCAAGGGTCAGATCACACCATCAACATAAGTGTGATTATCGAATCTCCTTTCATAGGTATCTCCAAACATAAGGGTCAAATAAATGGATTAACCGGAAACTCTCAATCTTGAACAAGATTCGTGACAAGAATGAATGATTAGTACCTATGTCTATTAATACAACAGCTAGAAGTAGACACATATCATACTCAAATCATTCTTGGAACCCTTAGGTCACAATCCTTGACTGCATGTAGATACTCGCTTCCCCTGTCCTCCGGCTCCCTAAGCCTGGTGGGGACCACATTGGTGTGGTGGTTGTAGCATGTCAAGATGTATACCACCTCCTACTACTCTCGTAGCTCCTCTTCCATGTCTACTGCCCTAAAAATCCATATATCCCTATCACTTCCTCTTCTCAAAACATTTTTACACATCCAAGTCTCCAAGACTGATGTCATTTTCCTCCTTTTCCACTGCTATTATTCACTAGTTGTATCTGCTCAACCAAATAATTTTTTATCCACAAAGGTTCTCTCTAGCACCCATACATAAGTAAGAATTCATAGAGTAATATTACTAGCTCGAATGTCCCTAAACACATCTCGCTCGGAGGTCTGAGACCTGAATCACTGGTCGTATCGTATTCACCGAGTACTTAGAATGGTCAATACACCCAAATGAATATTCAGCTACCGACATGTCATCCTACCGAAGCTATAGAAGCTCTTGGGAACATATACCCAATAAATTTTAATCGCAAGATACCCTCTTATCTGAGGAAGGTTCTCAAGCTCTATCCATGGAAAAAGTCACTTCATCGTATGATAGGGGAAATATAAACCCTACCATCGCCCTACTGGGCCACATTGAATGCTCACTGCTAGGACCACCATCTGATCAAATGGGTCCTTGACCAGATGGCATCTCAATCACCACCTCAGGCCAGTCCTTATCCGCCTGTGAGTCAGGCTCGCCTCGGAACCTAAGGGGTATCAGTCACTAAAACTCATGTAAGGCACTAAACCTATAAGTGTCCTCTATAGTTAGCGCTAGTAGTAACAGCTGAACAACGAGAAGTGGTATCACTGGGACACCACCCGAAGGTACAATCTTGGGCAAAGGTCCCTGTACTGAAGCCTCATCACTCTGCGGACCATCCTCATGGTGACACACTAGAATCTTAGATGGCTGTCTGCATGGAGGCATCTTGAAAGAGAATCAAGGTGAACCAAATTCAATAAGTTATACCTCATGAGCTGACTCAAAAGAGATCAAAGTAAAAACATTTCCAAAACACATTCAATCAGTGTTTTCATGCACCGAGTCAGAAATTAGAATTTAGGGTCCTAGTGTATGGATACGTCGGCTGCCACACCAACACTGGACTCCCCGACCTAAAAACCACACTCAAAACACTTAACACTATTGATCCATTATAGAGATCAGAGTCCTAGTTCTTCAGTAGAACTGACTCCTCTGATACCACTTTTTCATGACCCATCCCCCGGGGCCCGTGCTGTGACTACCCCAAGCCTGCCTTCCATAGGACAGGGGTTGGTGACCAGCACCAGAAAAGTGTATCTCTAAAATGAGAAGTCATTGCATTTAAAACTATAAAAAAAACAAACCAAGAACACAACAAGATGAAACCACAAAGTAAAAATACAATAGTAAAGGTGTGTACTGTAAGTAAAAGGGGCCAAAATACAATCCCAACTGAAAGGTACAACTACAACTAAAAAACTAAAAACAGCTCCTGGAATCATCCATCGAGGATCATACCTGAATGGTAGGTACAAATCATCTCCACTACCCTGCATGTCAACCAATATCCTCTTTTTACTGCCTGGTCTTAGCTCCCTCAAGTCTCAACAAAGCTTCTCATCGTCTGCACAAGATACAACATGGTCCAGGAGAATACCATGCAGGGGTAAGTATAAGAATACCCAGTAGGGACCCTAAGACCCCCAAAGGTCTCTTAGAATTTCAAAAAGGAAAACCAAAAAGAAAGATCTCAATCATAAAGAACAAATAAATAGGCTCAGCTTAAAATAGAAATACCCGTCTCATCCATAAAGAAACATAAGGCCCCGACCTCAAGCCATTTCTAGGATTTCCAAAGAAGGATCAAAGAGTAACTCAAGAATCAAGAGTATACGCTCCATGAACTGGCCATCTCTGATGGAATCCGTCTGAGAGATGTACTCTATTAGGTACAACTCAACCATTCATAATAGAAAATATGAAAGGTCGTGCTCCATCAAGAACTTTATGCTAGAATTGCCTATAGTGCCCGACACTAGAGGTCTCGTAGTCACAGTCTTGAGCCTGAGGAAAGAACAAGGGAAACCAAGTGAATAGGCCCACTCCTCCACACTGTGACTTATAGTTAAGGGAGATCCAACTCCCCAGAATGACCCACTCCCCATCACTACTAGGAGATGGGGGGGGATAATAATCCATATGTGAGGACCCGAACCCTACCCGGTAGGGGAGTAAAACTCTGGTAGTTTGTTTACTGTGGGGGACCTGTGCCCTAGTATATTAGGGGTGTACCGACCCAAATCTAGAGGACTCTCTCACTGCATAGCAGGGGAGTACCGACTCTATATGCGAGGACCCGCACCCTACCTGGTAGGGTTATACAAGTATGGTAGTTTGTTTGCTATGGGGGACCCGCACCCTAGTACGTCAGGGGAGTACCAACCCCAGGCTAGAGGACCTACACCCTGGCATGAAAGGGGAGTACCGACTCTGCTGTAGTACAACATAAGGAGGACCTGCACCCTTGGTTGAAAGGGGAGTACCTACTCCTAATATAGAGGACCCTCACCCTACCCAATAGGGGAGTACCTAATTCTATGTGAGTTATGTATAGAGGACCTGCGCCCTAGTCCAACAGGGGAGTACTAACTCCAAATATAGAAAAAGAAATCAGAGGGAAACAAACCAACACTCATGACGTGGGGAGTCCTGTCTCTACCAGAGCAGAGGAGTAAGGAATACCCGTGCCTTGAGTCATCAAGGGAGTAACCATCTTAACTCTCACTATAAGAAAAACCCTGGTTCTTCTCCTCTGGTTGTTGACCATACCTAAAACACCACTAAGTTCCATAAGGAAGTAACCCGATGATCTATCATGTCATAAGGGTCCCAACGCAATTGACTACACATCAATCGAACACCCGATCTGTAAGCTATAAGCATTTTAATGATGAGGGCCCGGTTGGATTCGAGTATGATCCAACCTAGACAAACTCCAAAATTCTCCGATATTCATGTGGAGTATTTCATAAGGACCGTCTCACTCCAAGGATCCCAATGCCAAAGACTATTCATCAAACAGACATCCGGTTCCCAAGGTACGGTCATTTAAGCGCAACTGGGCCTAAATGGTTCTGAGTCCAGTTCAACCCGGTTCATGTCCGACCCGGTTTGTGTTCGACCCGGACCGGCACGGCCCGCCAGTTTGGCGGGACCCGCCAGGTGATGTGGCTCGGTGCACTGGCATGACTCGCTAGCCGGGTGGCCACCAGCTCCCCGAATGACTCAAGAAGAGATGTTCGGCTCTTCAATTAGTGTTTCCATGTGGTCCGTGAGACCCATGGGGCGCGGGTCCCCCTCCTGTCGTCGCTTAGATTCCACGACTCCTTCTCTAGGCTCCGCGATGGCACTCCACCTTTCCAATGTGGCAGACCGGTTGTCGGCTGCTCCTTCGGGTCCGCAGCGGCGCCATCCTATTCAACGGTCGGCAAGTTCCGGACACCACCTTTTCTGCTGGTAGTGGTTGCCGGTGCTGCCGCACCGGTGCCGTGTCGGAGAATCTTCCACGGGCCATCGGGTGAGCTCCGGTGGTCCGTTCTTTCTTCCAGACATGCCTACTATCCTCCCGGGATGCCGCGATCGTTGCGCGTCTCTCGGTATCAAGGTTCCATCAAGTTGGAACAACCCACCTCTGAAGAACGCAATGAAAATCAAGAGGCGGAGGGTCCAGGCCTTGTTTGTTTGGACCGCACCCTCCGCATTAGATTTATAACAAGTTAAAGTAATTTATAAATCACATTAAAACAATGATAAAACCTGTTCAAATACCCCACAATGACCACCCACAAATTCAAGAACTAGGAGAAGAATTGTGGGAATTTCATGAATTAAAAGACAACCCCTACCTCAAGAATCGTTGGAGTCATTGCAGTGGTGGAAGGAGAATCCGTGCTTTGATGAAGCTGTCAACGTTCTTCGCTCTTGGTTCATTGCCGCCTGAGCTTCAGTCTCCATCGATGGAAGGTGTCAGGTCACTTCGCCAGAGGTTTCTCGCTTGAATAATCTGTGTCAAAAACTCTACCTCGAGCCCCATTTAAATAGAGGGGGAAAAGGGTGAGTAACACACCAAGAAATTAATGAGATTTATTAATTGATGTAATTAATGTGCAACACTAATTACACGAGGGGTGGTTGTGCAAAAAAAGTGTAACCGTGCAATTAATATCCCATATTTAAAATTCTGACCACTTCCGTGGTCCCCGCCACCGCCACTGAACAGGTGGTAGGGAAAAAAATAAAAAAATAAAAATTCCAATGTTATTTTATTATTTATTTAAAAAGTCGTAAAAACTAACTTTTTTCACCCGACTAACTGCGGTTGAAGTTAAGCTTCCCTTAAGAAAATCCCGGCGCTGTGGATTCAACGGTTCCCTTGGATTTTTAATCTGAGCACCGGTTTAAATGATAGAAAATGCCACTCATGTGTTTACTGAATGTACCTTTAAAAAAATTTCAAAAAATTATTAACAATCACCCTCAAACTGCATCAGTAAAGGTTAGGCTTTGCTTAAGGGGAAAATACCCTCACGAGATCAAATGTACTCTCAGTTTTTCAATCCGAGTTACCATTTAGATGTTAAGGATTTTACAATAAAATAAATGTCACTTAATTATTTTATTTACTACAAAAAACCAACTTCCATTGGTGGCCCGCGCCGACCAAAGTTAGTATCTACCCAAGGAAAGCATACCCTCATGAGTTTAGCGGTGGTCTCATATTTTTAATCCATGTCACCATTCGTGAGTTAAAATCATTTTAAAAATAAAATATTTTTATTTAATTATTTTATTTACGGTTATGACATTTTTGGTTTTCTCACTGGAGGTCTGTGCCAACTAACCTTAAGTCACTCCTAGGGTAAAACAGCCATCCTAAACGCAAAAATGCCCTTATATTTCTGATTCGGGCACCTGTTTAAGAGTTATTACTCTTTTTTATGAAAACTACTCACGCATGAAATTTTAAGCTTACCAATTTTTTGACGGATCATTCTGGGCACTCCAGGCCTCAGAATCATGTGCCGACAGATTTCCCAGTCTCGTAAAAATTCCATATAATTAAAAAAAGTATACATAATTTATGGTTATTTACAATATTCACATACTATGGGCCACTGGTTAGTACATGTACTACCAGTGTGAAAATTTTTCTTAGAAAGTAATCTCAATATGCCAAGTTCCCATGTATCATGTATATAATGGGTGTGAGCCAACTAATTCCAGCTAAACACCCAATTACATGTTTTATATAATAATAATAATTCAAAATATGCCTCACCCTGAGTCTCCCCAAGGACTAATCTCATGCCTTAAAATAAACAGAACACAAAGGTTTCCAACTGAGGATCCCTGAAAATGGATCCTGGGGATTCCACAGTGAGGACATCCCATCCATTATTTGATACAAGGCATGAGAAAATCCAATGGAGGTTTTCATAATAATTTTTTTTCATCATTTTCACAAAGTGGACAAACGGGACCTTAAACATTTCACAAAACCATCCTTTATCAAAATTTAATTCATTTTTCAAGAAGAGGTGTCAGAAAAACCATTTCCATATAAATTCATTTATAAAAAACCGTCGAAACATTATCATCACACTTTTAAAATGATACCATTTCCTATGAAAATTCCAATCGGGCCACTAATCGACAACACATTCCAAACCACATTTTACAACCAACACATGTTATTTTTTAATCCAAAACTACATTTAAGTACCATATGAGGAACCCAAGTCATCATTTTTCATATCAAAAATATATTTTAAAGGCCTAACCATGTTTTAGATGACACAAAACACATGTAAAAATCCAAACAGGCATTTAAAAAAACACTTATTGTGGACTATTTAACAAAAAAAGTCTAATTAATCCAAAAATGAGGCTTAAAACATTGTTTGAATTCCTAAAATTACAACCAATTTTCATATATTTATATATATCAATCACATAAGGTGAAAAAATCATAAAATTGATGATTTTGAAATTAAAAGGGCAAGTGCCTAAGAAAACCCTACCTCAAAGGATGGCTAATCCAAAGCTTTCGAACTCAAGTAGCAGCCCACTTGCACACACACACTTCCATATATATATATATATATATAAATTGATGCACATGTTCCCCACATCAAGAGGGAACACACACATAGAAGATATATATATTTATATATATCCATACTTGATAATATGTGTGCGTGCCTTCAAAACTGATATCAACTCCCCCAAAATGACAGTGACAAAGAAAATCGAACCGAGCCACCTCACTCTTGGTGGCAGTTTCCAGAACATGGACCAATGGGTCCTGAGATACCCTCTACACAACTCTAAAAAACAGAATAATCATGAAAACCTGAATCAAACCCTCACCTAGGTATAAGAAAGGAATCACCCAAAAACCTATTTTTAACAAATTCAAGAAACACAAAAACACCAAAATAAACCAACTACATACTTTAGTATAGTGCTAATAATATTTTAAAAATTATAAAAACAATATTTGGCACCTGATCAAACACATTTAGAATAGACACATATTGGCATAAACTAAGAATCGCCTCAAAACATATTTTTAACAAATCAAATCATCAACAAAACAACACAATAATTTAACCAAGTGCATTAAAGATACGTGAATAAAGTTTAAAAATTAATTGAAAAAATGAAAGAATCAATAGAATGCTTTAGAAAGGAAATACGTGAATTCAACTACCTCAATAGTGTGCGATTGTGATAAAACATTCAGAAGAGTAAGAGTACACACAGGGAAATAATCCAAACACCCTAAACATCGAGAAAATGCATCAACATTAAGCCCAATGATCAGGGTTTTTCCAATATAAAGAACCCCCCCCAAATAGAAAGAAAAATGCACTGAAGAGAGAATTTTCCACCGGTGAGAGGAGGTGTGGCAGGAATAGGGGGGTCGCGTGCTGGGGTGGCTGGCCGAAAGAGGGCTGCGTGTCGGGGAGGTATGACCAGAGAGGGGAGAATGTCAGGGAGGTCTACGAGTAAGGGCATAGGGCCACACAAGCTGAAGGAGGAGGATGGGAGACACTGTCAGTGGAGGCTGGTGTGTCTAGAAGGGAGGGTTCACCAGAGGGAGAATGAAAGTTTCCGACACAAGGGGAGTGGGCTAGGTGGTCGGGCACAACATGCAGGGGAAGGGGGGGTCGGATCGTGCTGCATGGGGGGGTGGGGGGTGGGGGGTGGGGGGGGGGGGGTAGAATTAGGGTTCCTAAAAAAAGAAAAATAGTTATAATAATAATAAATAAAATATTAATAATCATATTAATAAATAATCATCTTAATAATAATAATATTTATGATATTATTAATACCCATTTTAATAGTAATAATATTGAAAATAAAAATGATAATAATAATAACTTAATGATATTAATCATAATAATACTAAATAATAATAATAACTTAATGATAATAATAATAATAATATTATTATTGTTACTAAAACATTACTTCAATTTTATTTTCATAATATTTTATTTATTTTAAATATTGGGAGACTACATAGTCACTTGAGCCGACCGCATGGTTATTGCTAATAATGTGGTGCCCGTACACCAGACTGAAACCCACCAAAATTATCAAACCTCAAAAAGTTTAAACCGTCACTCAACCCGAACATCGACAAAAAGACCCGTGACCAATAAAAGGATAAAATAAAGGAGTATTCATGGTTGGGGTGTGACAATTCCCCCACCATGGACACTTTGTTACCCTATAAAGTCATCAAACCAAAAGCCGATCAATAATTGAGTTTATGCCTGATCAAAACCGAGTAAGACCATTAACTCTGGGATGACCTTTCTCTCCACAGGTCACACCCGATCGATTATAGAAGAAACTGAAGCCCAAAATTGAGAGGGGGGACACAAGAGGGTTCTCCCAACCATAAGAATTTAACTAACATGGAAACTTTAAAATCCAAACACACCACCCTGGGGGGGGGGCTAATGTTGGAACTCCCAACCCGAACCTACCCAAACATCGACCTTACCGCAACCTGAAACTAAAGAGCACTTAAACCAAACTCAAACAAATTCCTTAAGGATAACGGAAAAATTCCATAACTAGTATTTCAATAAGAGGCTTATTACAAGGAAACCTAGTATATTGGAATTCCAGAACAAGGGATATCTTCTATAAGAACTAAAATCCCTCTGCACAAGGATGAACAACAACACCGCCGAACTGACGAAAAGAAACCCAAACTAGATAGTGGAACGAAAAGATCATCCAACCATCTCAAAACACCCAAACATATCCAAACGAATACAGTTGAACCCCAACCAAAAAATGACCCGTTCATCCATGGTCTATACACCCCTCAAGGAAAATGAATGATTTAAAAATGCCACACTTAGAACAGACACAATCTCTTGGATTGCGATAAAGAAAGTTCATCACACCATTGAAAAAAGGAAGAACTTACAACGACAACAAGACTAAAATAAATAGATATTATATATTTACACTCCATAGATGGAAACATAACCTGGGCCATGGTTTCCCACATCCTCAGCAACTCCGGATTGTGGGAGAGCTTCACCCCGAGACCAGTGACTATAGGGCTGATGGTCGAAGCATCTCCTACCTCATAGTTAGGCACCAGAATCCCCTAATTAAAACTCCTTAATTGAAAAATTATTCATAAAGAACTTCCCCTAGTGACCCAGACAACCAAAATGTTGGTAGGACCTCAGAGGGATGTGATAAAATGGCATAGAATGTCCGAACTGGCCATACTGATGGCACACCAAAAATCGGTCTTATGAACTTGGTGTTAGAACCAACAAGGATATATTCTTATAGAGAGGTTCATATGGCATGCACTCCTCACTGGATGGGGAACCCTCATTAATGTCGACCATTATTAACTACACCCTAAGAACTGAACCTGCTAAAAATGCCCCATCCACCAACCTCTCGAAACATGTTTCACTAGACCAGAGCACCTTTCCCATAATCTATGGGTGAGAAATCCAAATGAAAAGAGGAACCAGCTCTTTAAAGTGGTCAATATATACTTTTACTAACTGTTGGCCCTATCGAACATCCTGCAACTCCACCACCTTCCTTAACTTCACCTCCCCAGGTATAAACCTTGGAGGAAGGTGGCCTTGTAGATTTCCCATGTCACCCAAAATTCCAATGATGATGAGACATCCAACCTCTACTGGTCCAAAACTGGACCCTCAAACAAACCCAATATGGAACAAAATTTAACAACCTCAGGTGTTCCCAACAACCCAAAGACATACTATGCTTCATTAAGACCACTTAACTGCCTTTAACGGTCCTCTATCACTTATAAGAACATGCGACACAAGAAAATAACTAGAAAATAGGCATGAATCATTGGAAACATTAGGGAACTTTCTAGGAAGCATACTCTAATCAACATGAGAAACACAAAACCAAAACCAGCATCAAGCCAAGAAAAAATCGAAAAGAACACCCAAGCCAAGGAAACCAGCTCAGAAGCCAAAAAATAAAAACACTACCAAAATCCTTTTTTTCAAAATCACAATTATTCATTTAAATTCCAAAAATTCCTTATTTCATGTCCATTTTTCCAATACAAAATCCACTTTTCACATGTCAAAAATTCCCTCATCAAGTAAAAACCAATTTACCAAACCCTTTCTATTTCAATAACTCATCCATGGAATCCTATGAATCATCACATGTGTGTCCATTCATTTCCATCCACATTTTCCACGAACAAGTACCCCACACACTTTCCATACATACCAAAATACATGTAATCCTCCAAAAGGAATACCAAGGGCCACACCCATCCTTTCCTCATTAAACCAAATCATTTTCCTACTTTTCAATATAGAAAACTTCCAATTTTAGAACTCACTTTACCAATTTAAATCCATTTTAGAGAAAAAAAAATTATTTCAAATTCCAACATCAATTTCAGAATCACAATTACACCAACTAGAACCAAATGGAATATAACTCACAATGAACCACCCGAATAAGGAACTAACAGTTACGATTAACTTTGTGACATAGTAGTGGGCCATGCCCCAAGTTAGAATCAACAAATAAAAGGTTTCTGAACCATGTACTCGGAATCCACATGGGTCACTACTCTATGTGGGATCCTGACATAACACCGTCTCACCTACATCATTATTCCTCAATCCAAAACAAAGAAAATGCCTCAAACCCTGAAATACCCTTGGTAACTCAAGGATCAATACAAGAAAGGGTTCATGATGTATTTTTCTTACCTACCTCCTGAGTCCCGATAGTCCTAATATCCAACTACCAGACACCCCAAATAAAAGGGGACTCCTTTGATACACACATAGAAGATATATAGTCCTAATCTTCAACTACCAGACACCCCAAACTACCAGTGAAACAATCATTCTCAGAAATTTCCCCCAAAGGATCAGGTTCCCATGTATCATGTATATAACGAGGGTGAGCCAACTGATTCTAGACGAGAATACAATCACAAGTTATATATAATAATAATAATAATCCACAATAGGCCTCACCCCGAGTATCCCCAAGGACCAATCTCATGCCTTAAAATAAATAGAACACAAAGGGTTCCAACTGAGGAGCCTTGACAATGGATCTTGAGGATTCCACAATGAGGACATACCATCCATTATTCGAGATAAGGAATGAGAACATCTAGTAGAGGTTTTCATAATAATCATTTTTCATCATTTTTAAAAATTGTCCAAATGGGCCCTTATACATTTCACAAAACCATCCTTTATAAAAATGTAATCCATTTTTCAAGAAGAGGTGTCTAACACAACATTTCCATATAAATACATTTATAAAACACCTTCATAAAATTTTCATCACACTTTCAAAATAAGACCATTTCCTATGAAAACTCCAACCAATAGATAACACATTCCAAACCAAATTTTACAACCAATACACATTCATTTTAAATCCAAAAGTATATTAAAATACTGTATGAGGAACCAAAATCATAATTTTTCATACAAAAAATATATTTGAAAGGCCTAACCTTGTTTTAGATGTCACAAAACACATGAAAAAAAATCCAAACACACATTTAAACAAACACTTGGTGTGTTCTATTTTACAAAATAAGTTTAATTATCCAAAAAACAGGACTTAAAACATTATTTTCACACCAAAAAATATAACCAAGCTTCATATATTAATATCTATTAATCAAAGAAGGCGAGGAAAGCTTGAAATTAATGATTCTAAAATTAAAAAGGAAAGCTCATGGGAAAATCCCAACTCAAAGGTTGGCCAAGAAAAAAATTTCTAACTCAAGAAGCAACCCACTCACTTCCACACACACACACACACATCCTTAAACCGATGCATGTGTTCCCTCTCCATGAGGGAACACACACATAAAAGATATATATATATATTTATATATATCCATACCTGGGAATATGTGTGAAAACATTTGAAACCGATCGCAAGACCCCATAAATGATGGAGGAATAGGGAATTGACCTAAACCGCCTCACCTTTGGTGGCAGTTATCAGAACAAAGACCAATGGGTCTCGAGACACCCTCCGCACAACCCTAAAAATAGAAGAATCATGAAACTTTGAATCAAACCCTCACCTAGGAATAAGTAAGGAATCACCCAAAAACCAATTTTTAACAAATTAAACCATCATGAAAACACCATAATAAACTAACTACATACTTCATGATGGTGCAAATCATAATTAAAAAATTATCAAAATAAGATTTGGAACTTAATCATACAAATTTAGCATAGAAATATATAGATATAAACCAAGAATAACCTCAAATCATATTTTTAACAAATAAAATCATCAAAAAAACACCAAAATCATTAAAAGAGTGCATTAACGAGATGCAGATCAAGTTTAAAAATTAATTGAAAGAATGAAAGTATCAAAAAATGCTTCGGAAAGGAAATACGTGAATTCACCTACCTTAACAGAGTATGATTGTGAAGAAGCCCTTAGAAGAGGAAGATTAAACCTTGGGGTATAATTCATAGACCCTAAACATAGAGAAAACACACCTACATGAACCCCAACTATTAGGGTTTGGCCAAGATGAAGAAAACCCCCCAAAATAGGAATAAAAACACACTAAAGAGAGAAGTTTCCACCGACGAGAGGTGGTGCAACAAGAACATGGGTTTTACGTGATGAGGTGGTTAGATGGAAGAGGGTAACATGTAGGGGAGGTCTGGAAGGAGAGGGGAGTGCACCAGGTAGGTCCACAAGGAAGGGGGGAGGGCTGCACAAGCTGAAGGAGGAGAAGGAGAGGTGCTATCGATGGAGGGAGGTGTTACCAGATGGGAGGGTTCACCAAAGGGAGAAGGTAGGTCACCGACGTAAGGGGTGCATGCTAGGTGTGGGGCACAACACATAGTGGTGGGGGTGTCAGATAACACTGTACAAGGGCGAGGGTGGAATTTGGGTTCCTAAAAAAAGGGAAAAATAGTTATAATAATAATAATAAATATAAATATAATAATTATAATAAATAATCATCTTATTAATAATAATATTTATGAAAATATTAATACCCATTTTAATAATAATAATAATAATGAAAATAATAATGAAAATAATAATAATAAATTAATGATAATAATAATAATACTATAAATAATAATAACTTATTGATAATAATAATAATAGTTTTATTATTATTATTATTGTTACTAAAATATTCCTTAATTTCATTTTCATAAAATTTTATTTATTTTAAATATTGGGCAATCATAGAATCACCTATACTGACCACACGATTACCGCTAACCATGTAGTGCCCATGCTCCAGCACAAAAGCCATCAAATTATCAAACCTCAAAATTTTAAACCAGATCTCAACATAAACCTCAAAGAAAAGACTTGAGACCAATAAAAGGATAAAATGAAGGAGTATTTGAGGTCAGGGTGTGACATGTTCATAATCATTATTTGGAGTAAAAGATGAGTTTGTGGTTAAAATTTATTAAAGGACAACTCTACATTTAAGGTAAGTATATTTACTTATGTTATTAATCTAGGATGTAAATTAATTCATCAACTCTAGGAGACAGATTTTGAAATAAGAAAATTATTCATTTAATTTTCAAACTGAGAAATTTATTAAAGGGGGTAGAATGTATTATACTGAGATTTTAGAATAAAATACTCTGTTTTTTTTGTACAAGACACACAACAGAAAGATTAAATGAACAATGAAATATTATTATTATTTAAATATGACCATTATAATCTAGTAATTAAATTGGTGAGTATGAATAGTAATATTTAACTTATGAAATAAATATATATATCCTAATAAATATAAATTTATTGTTAAATTATTTCAAAATAATAACATAATTTTTTAATAAATTCATTTTATTCTTCATAAATACATTTTGTTCAAAAATGGTTTTTTTGCTTTTCATGGGTAGATATTTTAATTAATTTCTGAAAGATTTAAAAAAATTTATTTCAAAAAATGAAATTAATTTTTTAAATTAAAATATAAAAATAGTCTATGCTGAAGGTTTGATAATTTTTTGAAAAAGATAAATTTTTGATGAATAGTAAAAAAATACAATTTTTTATAAGATATTGTATCTTTTGTTATATCTTTAAGACATAATTATAATAAAAAAATTATTGAACTTATGGAATTAATAATTTATGATATTATAATATAAATATCAGAAAAATATAATTCATAACATGAAAATTATAATTTATTTCATGATAAATAGGAAAATCATTTTCATTGATAACGCATTGCTTGCGCAGTAATGGAAGAGTAAAATTCATTATCTTATAGAAAATAATTGAGAGGTATAAATTATTTTAATGAAAATTTTATTAATTATCATCTATAAATGAAAATTTTTTGTGATCATTTCTAATTTTTTAGTTATATAACTAGAATATTATCCAAATGATCGTGCAATGCTTGCACAAGGCTAGAAAACTCAAAATTAATAAATTAAATAAGTTTTCTAGATATGGATATGAGTAAATATACATAAATAATGAATATAAAGGATTATATTGATAATAATTAATTTTATTTTATGATATTAATTTATTTTGAATTTTAATATATAAAATAAATACATTAAATTCTTATACAACACTGACACAATGCTTGTGCAAACATAATAAATAAATAAAATGATTTTAAAAACTATAAAAAATTTAATTATAAGAACCACTAAATGAATCAAAAACTTTATTAAATATTATTTTATGAGTACATATCGACTATAATCATCCAAGGGTTGAATTTAGGACATTTTGGAGCCTCATGGATAAGATTATCACCTTTTTAATATTATTTTTAATGAAAAGTCAAATATGTCACACTTTTGTTTTTAATAACTACAATATTTTTAGTATGGTGTTATCCAAAGGATATGTTAGACTATAAAAATGGATTTCAAATAAAAAATATTTATCTTCATCATGGTATTTATTTTTAAATTTTAGGGAAGAAATAGTTACCTTAAATTCTTACACAACACAGATGCAATAATTTTTCAATTAATAGAAAAATCAAATAAATGATTTTAAGAATATAAAAATAAATAAAATTTGAGACATTTAATATGATTAATTAATTCTATATATTTCCTCTACATTTTTAGGATATAATAAAATATTTGGTTTTAATTTTACTTGTTGTCTTGATTTTTTTAAAGTCAATTTAATGAATAATATAAAAAATGACAATAATGATATTTTATGAGATTATTATTTTATTAAATTATTTAAAAATAATAAAATATTAAATAAGAAAAAATAGGAAAATATATGGTCTTAAATTTCATTCCATGTGTATTTTTATATCCAATTTAGAAGCATTTGGCTCAAGAATAGGCTTATTATATTTTAATCTTTTGAGAAATTTCCAAAGTGACTCTCACTTCCATTATAAGAGGATATATCCACCCTCAATCCATTAAACAAAATTGAACCTTATATATTGACCATAATCTACCAAATTATCTTCTACACTTATACAAATTTTTAGGTGTTGGTATTCTCCAAACACCAATCATAGAGCTCTTTAGAGGAGATCTAAAGGAGTCATTTCGAAGAAGAGGTAATCACTATAACCAGTCACTTACTTTTTATAATATTATTTACCTCCTATAAATATATTATATATATTATAAAATAATAAATTAACTATAATAAATTTTATTAAATGATATTATTATTATTGAAACACTATTATACACCCTATTTCCCATAAAATTAGAAGTGAAAGTATCACTAGTGCGTACGTACGACTTACCGTCTCCACGTAGAGATATAATTAGTTTTTCATAATAATTTATTATGGATGGGTATTATTATGGGATTAAAATTTATATATGATATTTATAAAATAATTATAAATTTTTATTGATAAAATCATGTCCACCTTCTTATCATCCAATCTTTTGGGAAATGATAACATCACTCATTCTTACATATGGACTTTCTTCTCTACAATGTGATGTGTTTTTTTCATTTATATTTAATATAGATGGTTATAAGGATGAATTTTATTAATATAAATTATATATATGATATAATAATTATTATGGAAAGATTAGTTATTATGTACCTTTCTTTTATTCCATCAGTCAAAAAATGGAAACAACGTTCATGCATACGTACAACCTACTGTCTCCCTGAATGGTGTAATTCATTTATATATATATAATTTTTATGAATGATTATAAATATGTATATAATTAAAATATATTATTTTTATACCATGATTTAAATTCAATAAATAATGGGATCATGATCAAAGTATAAGGACTAAGACTTTCAAAATGAAGTATACATGAAAGACAAAGCATTTACCACCTGAAAACAACGATTTTAACAGTGAATTGATAATAAAAAAGTGATAAAATATTATAATTAAATAATATATGGAATTATATATATATTATTATAATTATATAATATAAGTATAATAAATCTATATTGATTATACAGGAGGTTCTAGCACATACATAGGAAATCAAACCTGAGGTAAGGGACTTCATCTCAATTTTATTTTGTTGATGCATATTTTGATGTTATGCACCTATATTATTTTATGAGGTCTATATAATGAACCTTTTACATGCTATATAATGAATTTATTAATTATAATAATATTTAGAGTTTTATTAAATAATATTCTTTCATGGGGCGTACGATTCAACTAATTTAAGATGATAAGGGTTTGTCGTCTCACTTTTACTTTTTTTGAGACATATGTCATATTCATTACTTATTTATTTTTTGTGGTATATATAGTACCCATTTAATTTTTTTATATCATGAATATATTTATATTCGTGATATTTAAATTTTATTTTGAAGTTTTTTCTTTCATGGTTCTTATTATTCAAAATAAAACCAAGTGGTAAGTGTTTATTTCACAATCTCTTTATTATTTGGTATTATTTATGTTTAAGTCCTCACTGGGAAATGTTTCTATTCCACATACATGATTTTTTAAAAAATAAATTTTTTTCTAATATCCTATGATTTTTAAAAGTGATATTCACCAATGTTGGATTTTTTGTTTTTTTAAAGGGAATATTCTTGTCATTTTCCAAATGAGATACTTTGTGACTTTTCCGACAAAAATATTAAATGAATATTTTTTAAATTATAAGGCATGAGATAATTTTACCACCATCATAATGAATTAATTATTTGAAGGTTACTCTAAAATCTTACAAGGTTATTTTTAAAGAAAATGTTTTCCTTTATAATTGCATAACTTTTAAAATAAATGATTTCAAAATAGAAAGGATATTTTCTCAAGAATGATTTCATGTGATATTTAAATACCATTTTCCATATAATATTACATTATTTGAGGTTACATATAATTTAGTGAGAATATGATATAAGGATACCATCTATACTCTTTCTATAGTTGCTTTATGTTTGTGATAGTATGATATTTATTAAACCCATTCATTTTCCAAAAGTTATGTTATGATGAAATGTTTTTGAAACCCATTTCTTTACCCATGTTATGATATGATTAATGATTTATGTTCTTGTGGAACAAATGTCACAAACCAAGCCAGAGTGCCACCCAAACCGACTCCCAAACTAGTCAGTGGCATGTCTTGAAGGGAATTCCCAATCCCCATATGCTGGAAACTAGTACCTATGTATCAACCATACACTTTGGGAACGATTTCACTAACATATATAATCATGAAAACAAAAAAAAAAAGGATAAAAAATAATAAATAACCATAAACAAACACGAGACAACAATTTTTTCTCAGAATCAAGGTTTTACAACTTTAACCAATAAACAAAACACAACAACAAAAGGGAAACTACAAACCTTCCAAAAAAAGTTGTGTAAAATGTGTAAAATTGCCCTCAAACAACCATCACCAAAACCTAAAACCTATAGAACGCTAGTAACCTGAACCACTAACATCTCCATGACTCATTTTTCTTTTACCTAGGTCATGTAAAAAAAGTCTACATACTCCCAAAGGTGAATGTAGGGTGTGGGAAAAATCCTAATAGTATGCCCCTAAAAGGAAAAGGATTCCATACTATAACATTAAAATAAAAATTAACATGAATTATTTATACAAGATCCTTTGAAACATTTTCAGGAAAACATTTTAAAGAAAATTCATTTTAAGGGAATAGTTTCAAGGAAAACCATTTCTCAATATACTTTCTTATAAGAAAAATTAAATTTACTCAAGGTCCACCATATACTGATGGATGGCACGACATTATATAATCCACATGTGAAAAGTGAAGACCATAGGTAAATCCCTAGAGGTAATCTAGCTCGAGTGAGACACTAGAACCTCGTACCTCAATAAAACATGATATAGAAACCACAACCATCAGATTTATCATCTATAAGGCCCTAGGAGGGGACACCCAAGGGTCCCAGTGGTCTCCGATCATAATACATGTTTAGTTAGTGTTGTAATAGTAAATCTGGCGAATTGAAATTGGGACTAGAAAATTCCATATCACTAGAGTACTTGATTTAGTCATCCCATCTAGATACCTGAGATTCCCTTTGTGCTTAATTTCATGTTCACATGTCACACATACCACCACTTTCACACGCACACAAACCAAGCATGATAAATATACCAATAAACCACCATTTTACAAAAACTAAACCACTTTCCATTTTACACACACCAAAACCATTTTCAAGTACATTTCCACCACTTGAATAATTTATAAAACCCATTTGAATTTATCATGTGAAAGTCACATAATTAATTTCACCATTTTCATGGGCCAACCCCCTTTCAAATCCACACACAAAACTAATTTCACATTAATACATGCTTCCCTTTATTTACACAATTAAAAAATCACGTTAAAAGTGAAAAACAAAAGCCAATATTCCAAAGTATTCCATTTCCATTAAAAACATACTTTCAAACTCATTCACACTTTAAGTGCCTTTGAAAACCCACTTCGAAGCTTTAAAATAACCATAAAAACACATTTAAGAAGAACCATAACAAGACACCCACAAAAGTTCACTATCTTCCTTTTAAAATTACATTTTCGTTACATATGCGTGTCAAAATGCTTATAAAACAGATTTCAAACCACACAAAAAATTTATAGAACACATTTATAAAGACAAGAAATCATATTAAAAGCATCTAAAAATGTTATGGCATGGAACCACCTACCTCAAGTGTAGAAACTTCGGAAAATTGGTGTGAAACTGCAACCACACCACCAAAAGACCCTATCAAGGCCAGATTGAACACTAAACATCAGTATTGAACCCTAAAGAATGAGATTCAACCTTAAATCAACCACCCAACCAGCTGAAGAAACAAAACCCCAAAGAAGAAGAGAAGAAACCCTAAGAGGAGGGAAGAAACCAAGAATCACTTACATGATGTTTCCTGGAAGAATCCACCCCAAATCCACCAATGTAAGGGAGCTCAAGGGAACCAAGAGGTAGAGAGCAGGGCACCTTGGTTTGGGAAGCCGAATGGGTTAAACAAGGGGGTTTGGGGTTAAATCCCAAGAGGACACATATGGTATTTTAATTTTTTTTAATGACATGGAAATCACACACAATTTTCCCTCATAGTTGGACAAACATTGTGGCAACTGTGCACCCCGTACTTCCTAAGAGGGACATACCACACGATTAATAAACCATGAGATTAGTCACTCTAAAAAAATAGTCATAAGCTGTATAGTTTCCTAGAGAAGGGAACATGGTTTGAAAAACCGTGTGTTGACGTGCATGTCATACTGTAAGGATCAAATTTTCCATTTTTCTCCAAAAACAGAAAGAAAAACCATGGGGAAAAAGATAGAAAATAAATAAATAGAAAATTACCTCAGAAACTTAAACCTATCACACCCGGTTCTCAAGAGAAAATCCGAGACCCACAAATGAACCGAAAACGAGGATGAAAATAAAAACCTAGGGGTGAAAATTCTTCCCACCATAATTCTTTGCTCCCTTGAAAATCCACAATAGGGCATGATTCGAAAAAAAACTGATACCTCCCACAGCTCAAGGAGATCCCCACAAACATCAAATGAGAAGAAAGCAATAATACCATGAACATAAATAGAGATTCACAAGATTTAATTTGGGAGGCCAAAATGGACTTCCCAATACATGCCTTCCGCCCCCAGAAAGCCACAACACATCCAGTTGATTGATCAAAAGAAAATAAATTCTCACAACCAGATAATCCAACCTCTCAATCCAAGAACACTACAAACATTTCCAACCAAAACTTACACCCTTTACCTGAAATGAAAAAGAAACCCAAACCACTTCTCAAGAAATACTCCCACGAACTTGCTTTTACCAAAACACTGGAAAGACTTCCACCCCAACACTTACGTGGGGGAGGGGGACTCGAGATTAGATAGCTGTAAACACTACAGAAAAAGTGGCCATTTGTGATGGATCAATGTCCCATCACAAATAGTCCGTTGGAAAGGTTTTTTGCGACGAGAAAACTAGCACGTCGCAAATAATACGATTTTTGTGACGGGGCGATGGTTCCCGTCGCAAAAGGTTTGGTGCGCCATGCACACCAAAACACGGGAAAGTGTATTTACGACAGGCTGTAGTAGACAGTCGCAAATACCCGGCGGCGTTTTCGTATTTGCGACAACATTTATATCTCGTCGTAAATAATATGTCCATAGGTAGTCTTTTGTGACGGACACCACCGTAAAAGACTTTTTAACTGGTGAGTTTTTATGTCGGGACCCGTCACAAATGGTATTATTGGCGACGAGAATACCGTTGCAAATACGTCCATCGCAACTAATCTAACCTATATATACCCCACCATTTTTTCCTCATTTCACTCAATTCTCTACTCCCATCTCTCTCTAGTGGAAAGTTTTCTCTCAAAAATTTTCATAGTTTAAAATTCTAATTATGGGCATTATTCGCAGCTGATATCCTTTGAAAGCTTCAGTTTTAAGGTAATTATCTATTTTTATTTTATTTTTTTACTTAATTTAATTTATTTAATTTATAATTATTTTTAATTAGATGCAGTTAAACTAAATTAGAATTAGATACTTTTATTTATCATTGTTTATGTTTATTTTTACAAATAATTAAATGTGATTAATAAGAATCAGTATTAATTATTAGTTGTTATATTAATGAGTAATAATTCGTATTAAAATATAATAATTATTATTAAATTATAATAATCAGTAATAAATTTTAATAATTAGTAATAAATTTTAATAATTAGTAATAAATTGTAATAATTAGAAATAAATTGTAATAATTTGTAATCAATTGTAAAAATTAGTAATAAATTGTAATAATTAGTAATAAATTGTAATAATTATTAATAATTTGTGATACATTATAATAATGAGTAATTATTAGCAATAAATTATTATAATTCATAATAATTAGCAATAAATTCTAATAATTTGTAATAAATTGTAATAATTAGTAATAAATTGTAACAATTTGTAATAAATTGTTACAATTAATAATAAATTGTAACAATTAGTAATAAATTGTAACAATTAGTAATAAATTGTAACAATTAGTACAAAATTGGTACAATAAGTAGTAAATTGTAACAATTAGTAATAAATTGTAACAATTAGTAATAAATTGTAACAATTAGTAATAAATTGTAACAATTAGTAATAAAATGTATTAATTAGTTACAAATTTAATAATTACTAATAAATTGCAACAATTAGTAATAAATTGCAACAATAAGTAATAATCAGTAATAAATTCTAACAATTAGTAATAATTAGTAATAAATTATAATAATTAGTAATAATTAGTAATAAATTCTAATAATTAGTAGTAAATTATAATAATTAGTATTGAAATCTAATAATTAGTAATAAACTCTAATAATTAGTAATAAATTCTAACAATTAGTAATAAATTTAAAGAAATAGTAATAAATTGTATCAATTAGTAGTAAATAGTAACAAATTCTAATAATTAGTAATAAATTGTAATAATTAGTAATAAATGAAAATAATTTGTAATAAATTTTAATAATTAGTAATAAATTGTAATAATTAGTAATAAATTCCAATAATTAGTTATAAATTTCTACAATTAGTAATAAATTACAACAACTAGTAATAAATTGCAACAATTAGTTATAAATTGAAACAATTAGTAATAAATTGAAACAATTAGTAAAAAAAATTATAATAATTATTAATAAATTGTAATACTTAGTAATACATTCTAATAATCAGTAATAAATTATAATAATTAGTAATAAATTGAAATATTTAATAATAAATTGTAACAATTAGAAATAAATTGAAACAATTAATAATAAATTCTAATAATTAGTAATAAAGTGTAATAATTGGTAATAAATTGTAATAATGGGTAATAAATTCTCATAATTTTTAATAAATTGAAACAATTAGGAATAATTAGTAATAAATTGCGATAATTAGTAATAATTACTAACATATTCTATTAATTAGAAATAATTAGTAACAAATTCTAATAACTAGGAATAATTTGTAATAAATTATAATAATTAGTAATAATTAGTAATAAATTCTCATAATTTGTAATAAGTTCTAATAATTTATAATAAATTCTAATAATTTGAAATAACTTCTAATAATTTATAATAAATTCTAATAATTTGTAATAAATTAAAATAATTTTTAATGAATTCTAATAATTTGTAATCAATTCTAATAATTTGTAATAAATTGTAACAATTAGTAATAATTAGTAATAAATTGCAACAATTAGTAATAAAGATCAACAATTAGTAATAATTAGTCATAATTATAATAATTAGTAAAAATTAGTAATAAATTCTAATAATTAGCATGAAATTCAAATAATTTGTAATAAATTCTAATAATTTGTAATAAATACTAATAAATTCTAATAATTTGTAATATATTATAATAATTAGTAATAAATTATAATAAATTGTAATAAATTGCAGTAATTAGAAAAAAATTGCAACAATTAGTAATAAATTACAATAATTAGTAATCAATTAAAATAATTAGTAATAATAAGTAATAAATTCTAATAATTAGTAATAAATTCTATTAATTAGCAATAAAATATAATAATTAGTAATAATTAGTAATTAATTCTAATAATTAGTAATAAATTCTAATAATTGGTAATAAATTATAATAATTAGAAATAAATTCTAATAATTAGTAATAAATTCTAATAATTAGTAATAATTAGAATTTATTAGCAATAATTATAAATAATTAGTAATAAATTGTAAGAAATTTTTACAAATTGATATAAATTGGCACAATTTCCAGTGGATTGGTGGCTCCCTTTTTTCCTGATGCCTTATATCATTAAAATTTTCTCTTTATAAAATCACTATAAAAAATATGTCCTCACATACAGATATCCATTTTTGTATGCACGATAATGGAGAGCAGTGTGATGATGGCTTCCTGCTCTCCATTATCGTTCATACAAAAATGGATATGCATACGTCAGAGTAGATTTCTTATAATGATTTCAGTCAAAGAATGTTACAAAGAGACGAGTCATCAGGAAAAAGATGTTATTTTTTCCGACGACTCATCTCCACTATCTCTGAATGAAATCACTATGAAAAATCTACTTATACTTATGTATATCCATTTTCCCATGCATGAGAACGGAAAGCAGTGTGGCGAGGCCTCCCCACTCTCTATATTCATGCATATAGAAATGAATATCTATACGTTTGAGCAGATTTTTCATAGTGATTTTTTTGGAGATAGTGGAGATGAGGCGTCAAGTAAAAGAGTTTCCACCAATCCATTTAAAATTGTGTCATCAGTAATTAACAATTATTAGTACAAATTAGCTGTAATTAATAATAATTAGTGGAAATTAGTATAAATTATTATAAGTTAGTGTAGATTAGTATAAATGTTTAAAAAATACTATAAATAACTATAAAATAATAGAAATTATTATTATTTGATAGAAAATGGAATTTAATTGTCTTATATTTTTTGGATACTGTTTTATTATATAAAATTTTATAAAAAAACTAATTATTTTATATTTTTAGAGAAATTTGTAACAAGGAAGTCGACAAAAATGATTATTAGATGATCTCTCTTGGATAAATCAGTACAAGTATCCAAATGATTGTGGTGTGAATCCTGTATATATTGAGGGTGTTGAAGATTTCTTATCATTTTCATCATCAAAACCAGAATTTGTTTCAGAAGGAACGATTAAGTCTCCTCGTAAAAAATGTTCTATGAGGATGTTTGATACATTTGACAACATTGGGGGTAAATTATTGCATTTTGGTATCAAAATGGTGGAAAAAGTTCCAAATAAGATACTAATAATTTGGTTCCAGATCTAGCACAGTTTCAAAATTTAGTACATGATGTGGCAGGTCCGTCTTTTCAACAATCTGAAGCTCATGATGATATTAATTTAACTCAAGAGTTGAAACCATCTCATTTTTATGAGTTATTGAGGTCCCCTAAGGATTTCTTATATCCTGGTTGCAAGATAAGAAAATTTGATGTAATTTCTAAATTTATGTCTATTAAATCAAATAATGGAATTTCAAATAGTTGTTTTGATCAGATATTATCTTTGGTAAAACACTATTACCTGAAAGAAATGTGTTGCCTACAAATTTATATGAGATCAAGAGGATAGTTTGTAATCTGGGTCTTGGTTATCAAAAGATTCATGCATTTTTAAATGATTTTATCTTATATTATGGTGAAAATGAGTCGTTTCATAGTTGTCCCACATGTGGTAAATCAAGGTATAAAGAGGCTCAACAAGGAAAGTCTGGATTTATTACTATAAAACAGTTGAGATATTTCTTAGTTACACTCAGATTGTAGCATTTATTAATGTCTCAGAACACAATGACATTTATTTTATGGCAAAAAACCAATATTCCAACCAGTGGAACCTTGAATTATCCTTATGATGGTGATTTATGGAAACATTTTGACCAAGTGCATCTATATTTTTCTTTAGAATCCCGAAACGCATGATTGGATCATTCAACCGATGGTTTATATCAATTTGGTTCTTATGGTTGTCAGTATTCATGTTGGCCTATCTTCATAACTTCGTACAATTTACCTTCTTGTATGTTGATGAAGGAACCATATATCTTTTGACCTTATTAATTTTAGGAAATCTGAAAAAATGCTGATGTTTATTTGAAACTATTTATTGATGAGTTAAATTTATTATAGAGTAATGGTTTCAGTAAATTTGATGTCACTGAAAAACACATTTTTTTGCTAAAAATGCATTGATGTTGACAATTAGTGACTTCCTAGCATATGTAAGGTTATCTAGCTAGAGTAAAAATGGTCGAAAATCATATCTGTACTGTATGAGAGGCAAAAAAGAATTTATGCTCGTCAATGGAAAAAAACCTTGTTTTTTCAACTATCATCATAGATTCATTCCAACTAATAATCCTTTTCGAAGGAATAAAAATAATTTTAGAAAAGGCACAATTGAAAAGAGATATAACTCGAACAATGATCTCAGGTATAATGTTAAAATCAATTATCTCTTTATTACCTCCCATTACATTTGGAATAACAATAAACCTACAAAAAATTGATGGCTTTAGGAAATAACACAATTGGATAAAACAAATCATTTTTTGGGATTTTCTATATTTGTTTGATTTGTTGGTTCATCAATGTTGGATTTCATACATATTGATAAGATCTATTTTGATAAGTTAATTCATATAGTTTTGGATATATGAGGTAAGAAAAAAGATAATGTAAATGCATGATTAGATCTTGTCCAAATTTGCAGGCGACCGGAATTTGAACTGTTTGAAAATGTCAGATAATAGAAGTTAATGAATCCAAAATAAACTTATACACTCTACAAAGATAATTGATTTTATTTTTTTAGTGGATTGTGAAGGACCCCGGGACACCCTAAGAGGGGAGGGGTGAATCAGGGTGACCACTTTTTCTTTTAATGTGATGGATCTTGTTCCCACGTTGGTAGGAACTTATTGAACCTGTATGATGATTATGACCAGAAAGAAAACATTCACATGCACAGAGAAGACACATCCCTTTTTACTTGGTTCACCACTAAGGGCTACGTCCAAGGAGCATACGCCGATAGGTTGTTGGTCATACCAAAATCCACTATGCTTCACTAGCGGTAGATTACAAAAGTTCGGGTACAGTTACTCTGTCCCAGGCTCACTGCCTTTACAAAGGTTCAGGGATAGCCCACTACTCCCCTCGGGTCACTCCCGTTGACTCCCCCTAGCTCACTTCCATTGGTGAAGTCCCACTCAGTTTATAGACGTGAAGGTCTCTTCATCATTTTCATAAGAATGCATCCTCTGTTGTATCTAGATGCTCTATTGAAGTCCGATTCTTACCAGAAGCAGAATATCACTTTTCCTCGAATGTATCAGGTAGTCTCCTGGCTTTCGTGCAGCTCCAAACAGGCCAGTAGGCTTCAGCAAAACCCGGCGCGCTTCTCCAAGCCGGACGTGCAAGTTCCAATACGGCGTGCAAGTCCAAACTGGCGCGCAAGTGTCACCAATGCACTTGCGTGACGCTTCCTTCCCCGACAACAAACTTGCGCGGTTCACTTCATTTCTCTCCCAAACCGCCTTGGGCGCACATCAGACAACCGGCGCGCAAGCTCTACTTGCGCGACCAAGCTACCACCTGCGCGGCTCAACCACCTGCGCGACGAGAGCTTGAACAATCTCTCAGTCTTGAACTCTGTTCTTAATGAGGAGGTGTGGTCCAGTATTTATAGGCAAACTAGACCCCCTGTGCGGAGGCGCGCAAGTCCCTCAGTGCCGCGCAAGTCTTGTCTCCAGTAACCTCTGTCGCGCAACTCACTTGCGCGACCCAACCAATACTTGCGCGACCTTCTTTCCTTAACCAAATTTTGAAGCTCTGATCCTCAAAAACATATGACGCGCAAGTCTTTTATCCTCCAAGAGCTCTGCACGCAAGTACCTTTTCCAAAAACACTTTACTTTATTGGCCGATTTTCAGGCCCAAAAATTTGGCAAACACTGGGAAATGGCACCACCTTCACTAATGTTTTCTGCTTGAACGGTATGATCTCTTTGTTAGTACACATCCTGAACTTCCACTGAGGATTGACAACAAACACAAACCATACGCCAAATCATGCTTTGAAGACCCTGGTTCCAACAATCTCCCCCTTTGGGTTTGTTGGCAATCATAATAAATTCAACTCAGCCAACACTCTAAGTCTACTTGAGCAAAGATCGGTGTAGAAAACAAGAGAGGAAGCTTGAATTGGGTTCCGGTGGTTTGAAATTCTCCATGACGCCCGATTGTATCCTTCTTATACGTCTCATCACAGAAGCATTTCTTTCCCTGAATTTATTCCTTTCTCCCCCATTGCCAATAAAACCAAAGACCGATAAGTTGTTCAACGTTCAGCTCAAGCCATACTCCCCTGGATAATATCTCCGCCATAAACCTACATCACAGCCATAAGCAGATAAAAACAGTTATAACAAATGGGGAGAGGGGATTTACGGAGCCTCCTTATGCAGTAGGAGGTGGTTGAACACCTAGGTTCAACCGATGCTTCTCAAACACAGCCGCAGACAATGGCTTGGTCAGGATATCAGCCACTTGCTCATCAGTTCCAACATGATCCATTCTAATCACACCTTGTTCAAACTTTTCTTTGATAAAATGATACCGTATTTCAATATGTTTTGTATGAGAATGCTGAACCAGATTCTTTGTAAGATCAATTGCACTTTTGTTATCACAATAAATCACCATTGGTTGCTGCACCTTATCACCAATATCTGTTAGCTACTGCATCATCCAAAGAAGTTGAGTGCATGATTTTGTGGCAGAGATATACTTAGCTTCATCCGTACTAAGAGAAGTGCTTTCTTGTTTCTTGCTCAACCAGCCAACACATTTCTTACCAATATAGAAATCTACACCACTAGTGGACTTTCTGTCTACCACATCACCAGCCCAGTCAGCATATGAAAATGCGGATAATTCACTGTCCCTGCCTGAAGCAAAAAATAACCCGATGTTATGTGTACCATGAATGTATCTCATGATTCTTTTTACTGCTTCCATTTGTTCCCCTTTTGGATTACTCTGAAAGCGGGCTGCAAGGCATGTGGAAAAGACAATATCTGGCCTTGTCGCTGTTAGGTACAATAGGCTTCCAATGATCCTCCTGTACATGGTGGGATCAACAGAGTCCCCATCCTCATGCTTTCCAAGTTTAGTTCCAACTGCAACCAGAGTTGACATTGGTTTGGAGTCTTGCATATTGAACTTCTTCAGTAGCTCTCTTGCATATTTTTCCTGAGAAATGAAAGTGTATTCCTTCTTTTGAATCACCTATAGCCCCAAGAAATATGTGAGCTCCCCAATCATAGACATTTCAAATTCTGATTTCTTGTGGTTGGCAAATTCATCCACTGATTTCTTCCTACTTCCACCAAATATGATATCATCAACGTAGACAAGAACCATGAATTGATCTTTTGGAGAATTCTTCACATAGAGATTGTGATAAACTCCTCCTCTTTTGAATTCCAACTTCTTGAGATATGAATCCAGCCGTGAGTACCATGCCCGTGGTGCCTGCTTCAAACCATACAGAGCTTTCTTCAGTTTACAGACTTTTGTTTCATCAGTACCCAAAACAAAGCCCACTGGTTGTTAAATGTAGACTTCTTCTTTGAGTACACCATTCAAGAATGCTATCTTAACATCCATTTGATATACTTTATATCCTCTTTGGAGTGCCATGGAAAGGAAAAGCCTGATTGACTCTAGTCTAGCTACTGGAGCAAAGGTTTATTCAACATCAATGCCTTCAATCTGAGAGTATCCTTTACATACGAGACGTGCCTTGTTTCTGATGACACTTCCATGTTCATCAAACTTATTTTTGAAGATCCATTTGGTACCAATCACATTTTGAACTTCGGGTCTCTAGACAAGATCCCATGTCTGATTCTTGTCAATCTGATCTAATTCATCATTCATGGCTTTCCCCCAAGATTCATCATTAGCAGCTTCTTCGAATGAGGATGGCTCTACAACTGATAGAAATGCAGATTGCGTGTCATTCCTCATTCTCCTTGTTTGAGTGGGTGCACTCCTGCCCCCAATTATGTTGGATGGATCAATCTCAGCTCTTCGATTTCTCCTGCGAGGTTCAGTAGCATTTTCTTCAGCCATAGTTTCTTCTTCAGATTCTTCTTCTGAGTCAATATCATGATGTGACTGCTGAGTGTTTTGAACAACTTTATCTATTTCTGCATTTGTATTTTCTTCACATTCAAATTCTTCCCGACTTTCTATCACATCATTATATGACGTCCTTGAAGCATTCGTGGTTTTCTCTTCAATTATCTTAACATCACTACTTTCCACAATTCTTCCCAAGCGCTTGTTGAAGCATTTGTAGGCTTTGCTGTTCATTGAGTAACCAAGGAAAATTCCTTCATCTGCATTGTCGCCATATTTCCCTTGATTTATTTCTTTGTTTCTGATGAAGCATTTACTTGCAAAGACACGGAAGTATTTTAGAGAAGGCCTCCGTCCATGCCACAATTCATATGGTGTCTTCATCTCAGCCATATAAAGTCCTGTTCGATTATGAATGTACACTGCAGTTTGAACAACCTCTTTCCAGTAATGTCGTGGAATACGACTCTCAATCAGCATAGTTCACGCCATGTTGTTCACCTGTCGATTCCTACGTTCAACAACTCCATTTTGTTGTGGAGTTCTCACAGTACCTACCTCATGCTGTATCCCATGCTTCTCTAGATAATTCTCAAATTCAATGGACATGTATTCTCCTCCATTGTCAGATCGCAACACTTTGATTGTTCGTCCGGTATCATTCTCGGCGATTTGCCGATATGATTTCATGCAATCAAGGACTTTCCGTTTCCTGTGAATGACCATCACACATGCCATTCTACTGTAATCATCTATGAAAAGGACAAAGTACCTTTCTTCATATGTTTCAGCAACATTTATTGGACCACAAACATCTGTATGAATCAGATCAAGAAGGTGAGATGCCTTATTCTTCTTTGGACGATATGAACTGCAGACCAGCTTCCCACGAATACAAGTATCACAAGATTTTTCACGCTCACGCTTCAGGTTGGGGATGTCCATGACAATTCTCAATTTTGATATTTTCTCCATGTCTTGTTTATTGATGTGTCCCAATCTCCGATGCCACAAATTGTTTTCTTCTTCAACAGTCATGTAACATACATTTTCTTCACTATCAACCTGATACAAGTTGCCTTCTGTTCTGCACCCTTTCATAAGTGAATTGCCGGTTTTTCCCTTGATAGTGCAACCTTTCTGATTAAAAGTAACTATAAGTCCTGAGTCACAGAGTTGACTCACGCTGAGGAGATTATGACGTAGGCCATCTACGAAAAAGGACTTCAGTCTTCTTTAGTTCTCCATTAGCTAATTGGGTACTTCCACTCCCTTTGATTTTCAGAGCCCCATCATTACCAAATCTTACTGTACCATCAACATTATTTATGATATTCGTTAGTAGGCCGGAATTACCCGTCATATGAGATGAACAACCGCTATCCAGAATCCAGGTACTTTTGTTCTTTGTAGCTTTGAGGGCTACCTCTGCAAGGTTCGATTTCTCAATCTTTTTTCCTTTCCTTCCATGAGACATTAGATTGAGTATATAAAACTGATGGCCTTTCAACTATATCTTCCGCATACCCAGGTTCTTCATAGTCAAAATCTTCTTTGAGAGGTGAGAACCTGTTTAAAAGAGCAATACTGTCTTGCTGACGAGACTTGACTTGTCTTGAACTTCGGAATGAAGTGTCTATGTCCCTTATCTGCCTGCAATTAACTGCCTTATGACCAAAGTTAGAACAACGAAAACAATATCCATAGAAATTATTTCTTCTATGAGAATTAGGATATGAGATTGTTCTCCTTTGTTGAGCATCTATATCTTCTCCATTCAGATAGCTTCTTGCCTCTTCACAATAAGACATGGTATGGCCCAGATAGCCACAGAACTGACACTTCATGAGAGGAAATGTCTTCTCACTTGAATTTCTCCTGATACCTTCTTCCTTGGGAGAATAGTAAGACTGTCTGTCATTTTTGAAAGTTTGAGGATAATTTTCGGGTCTCCTTTTAGTTTGGATTGAGGGTTCCTTTTTCAACACTCTAGGTAACATTTCATCATGTTAAACTTTCATCTTATCTTTCTTTTGGATATTTTCACTTCCAGTAGTTGATGACTCAGCCTCACAGCCAATTCCACTCTTTCCCATGCAAGCGGGTCTTTGATCACTCAAGATTTTTCCAACCCCATCTGAACCACACTTGTCTCTTTCTAGTAATTCTGCATCTGAGAGTCTTCCGAACTGTATTTTCTTCCTCGATTATTTTGGAATTGATTCAGTCTCCAGTTTACTCCTTAGAGTAACTACTTCTTCCTCAAGACCCTCAGCAGTCTTGGATTTTTCATCCAGTCTGGATGTGAGGTCATTGATGACATTTGCCTGCTCTTCAATTCTCAGCTTCAGATCAACTACATCATCATTGCTTTCAACTATTTTAGACTGTACCTTCACAAATTCTTCCAGTCGTTCAATTTTAGCTTCAAGTTGATCAACATATTCAGTTGATTCTTCTACAATTGATTTCCACTTATTGCAGCTCTTACATTTAATCTTAAGCTTACTAACTGCATCCTTAAGTTGCACCTCAGGATCTACACAAGTTCTCAGTTGTTTTTCTCCATCAGTATCTTCCGACTTTTCAACAGTGGACATCATAGAAGCATGGTTCCCAGTTTTGAATTCTGGTTCTTCTTCATCACAGAATTCATTGTCATCTTCTTCCTCTTCACAGACAAAACTCTTCCTTTGCATTTTCTTACCAGATTTGAAGTCTCCCTTTTTGAAGAACCTTCTCTGAGTCTTCTTGAAGTTTTCATCTTCACTGTCATCATCATTGATATTCTTCAAGCACTGAGAGGCAATGTTCCCAACTTTTCCACAACGGAAACATGCGAGAGGTAACTTCCCTTTGAATTTCCCTTTCCCCTTCTGGAACTTCTTTGCAATGAGAGAAAGAATTTCTTTCTCTTCGTCATCATCACCGCTACTATCCTTTGAGATTTTAAATTTATCCAAGGCCTTGAATGCCATTTCCTTGCTCACCCGAGTTGTAGCATCTTCTGGTTTGACTCTCATTTCATATGCTACCAAGCTGCTCAGTAGATCATCTAGAGAAAGTTTAGAAAGATCTCTTTCCTCAAGGGCTGACACCTTCGCATTATACAGAGGTGGAAGTCTTCTTAATATTTTCTTTACAATATCAATGTCTTTGATTTCTTCGCCTAGACCCCGAATTGCTCAAACCACTTCAGTAATTCGATTGAAGAAAGAGTCTGCATTCTCGTCTGGATGCATCTTCAGATCATCAAACCGATTGTGTAGCACTTGTAGTTTCGCCTCCTTCACTTTGCTATCTCCTTCATAAATATTCTCAAGTTTATCCCACATGGATTTTTCTGAGGTGAAATTCATCACCTTCAGGTAGATTTGATCAGAAAGGGCTGCAGTGAGAGCATTCTGTGCTTTAGCATCTGCATCAAGAAGTTTCCTGTCTGTTTCAGTCATAGCCAGACCTGTTGGATCAGTGACATGTATTCCTTGCACAGTAGAAAAAAGAACTTCCATTCCAAGAGATCTTAGATGAGATATCATTCTATTCTTCCAGATCTGGAAATTGCTTCTATCGAAGTGAGGGACTCCCCTGACATTGACCACGTTTTCCATGATGAAGAAGGTCAGATTCAACACCAACAACCTTTACCCTCTGATACCACTTGAAGGACCCCGGGACACCCTGAGAGGGGAGGGGTGAATCAGGGTGACCACTTTTTCTTTTAATGTGATGGATCTTGTTCCCACGTTGGTAGGAACTTGTTGAACCTGTATGATGATTATGATCAGAAAGAAAACATTCACATGCACAGAGAAGACACAACCCTTTTTACTTGGTTCACCACTAAGGGATACGTCCAAGGATCATACGCCGACAGGTTTTCGGTCGTACCAAAATCCACTATGCTTCACTAGCGGTAGATTACAAAAGTTCAGGTACAGTTACTCTGTCCCAGGCACACTGCCTTTACAAAGGTTCAGGGATAACCCACCGCTCCCCTCGGGTCACTCCCGTTGACTCCCCCTGGCTCACTGCCATTGGTGAAGTCCCACTCAGTTTATAGATGTGAAGGTCTCTTCATAATTTTCATAAGAATTCATCCTCTGTTGTATCTAGATGCTCTATTGAAGCCCGATTCTTACCAAAAGCAGAATATCACTTTTCCTCGAATGTATCAGGTAGTCTCCTGGCTTTCGTGCAGCTCCAAACAGGCCGGCGGGCTTCAGCAAAATCCGACACGCTTCTCCAATCCGGACGTGCAAGTTCCAATACGGCGCGCAAGTCCAAATTGGTGCGCAAGTGTCACCAAAGCAACTGCACGACGCTTCCTTCCCCGACAACAAACTCGCGCGGTTCACTTCATTTATCTCCCAAACCGCCTTGGGCGCATAGCAGACAACCAGCGCGCAAGCTCTACTTGCGCAACCAAACTACCACCTGTGCGACTCAACCACCTGCGCGACGAGAGTTTGAACAATATCTCAGTTTTGAACTCTATTCTTAATGAGGAGGGGTGGTCCAATATTTATAGGCAAACTGGACCCCCTGCGCGGAGGCGCGCAAGTCCCTCAGCAGCGCGCAAGTCTTGTCTCCAGTAACCTCTGTCGCGCAACTCACTTGCGCGACCCAACCAATACTTGCGCGACCTTCTTTCCTTAACCAAATATTGAAGTTCTGATCCTCAAAAAAATATGGCACGCAAGTCTTTTATCCTCCAAGAGCTCGGCGTGCAGGTACCTTTTCCAAAAACACTTTACTTTATTGGACGATTTTTAGGCCCAAAAATTTGGCAAACACTGGGAAATGGCGCCACCTTCACTACTATTTTCTGCTTGAACGGTATGATCTCTTTGTTGGTACACATCCGGAACTTCCACTGAGGATTGAAAACAAACACAAACCATATGCCAAATCATGCTTTGAAGACCCTGGTTCCAACAGATTGCAGATTCAAGGCTTCTATATGGCTATTCTTCAAATTTGGGAAGATTTATCAGAAACAGTCATATTATAGGATTAAAAAGTAATGACTAACATGTTATAATGAAAAAATTATATTGATTGGATTAAAATGTTTTTTATATTATATGATTTGGTATATGCTAACTAACATAACATATTTTTTCTAAGACATTTTTCAGGAGAAAAGTGACTATGATGCATTAAGAAGACTGCAAGAAGATGTTGTTTTAATATTATGTATACTGGAAAAAATATTTCTTCCAAATTTGTTTGACTCAGTGGAACATTTGATATTACATTTTCCACGTGAAAAAAAATGTAGAGGTCTGGTACAATTCTGATGGATGTACCCATTAAAAATATGCATGAAGAAATTGAAGAAAAAATATGTAAAAAGAACCTTTTGAAGGTTCAATTAGAGAAACTTATTTACAATAAGAAATTTCTTTTTTCTGATCTCATTAATTTAAATTTGAATATCCCTCAAAACAAAACCATATGGGCGATAATGAGGGAAATGTTGATGATGAAATGGTAAATCAATTATCAATTTTCAATCATCCTGAACATGGATTCAGTAGAGTTCATGAATGATGGATTTTAGATGATGAACATCATAGAACTCATACATATTTTCTTCTCAAATGTGAATAATTGACACCATTTGTACAATGAGTTCTCCCATAACTTATTATATAATTTTTTATAGCAAATTAATCTCATTTTATTTGTAATTTATTTGATAATTATATCAAGAAACAACTTCCACAAATTACAGCATCTGCTCTTGAAGAGTGTCGAAAAAAAAATTTCATCCTGGTTTCGAAAATAGGTGACATAAATTAATTTTGGTTTAACATATAAAATCAATTTATTATATATTATATTTATAATTGTTTTAAAAAATTTTAGGTATCTCAACATGCTGATAAAATTTATAATGGATTGTGTGTATTGAGTAACCCACCATAAAAAAATGGTTAAATATTATAATGCATATGTGGTAAATGGTTTTTGATTTCATAAAGATGCATACAGGGAATAAAAAAAAAGTAATTAATAGTGGTGTTTTCTTGAGAGGATCTCATCATAGAGAAACTGAAGTTGAATTTTATGACATGTTGCAAGAAATTATTTTACTGTGTTATATTGGACAACATTACATAACAATGTTTAAATGACAATGGTTAGATACTGAGAGATTCTAACATATTCATCTGACCGATGGAATCGTTGATATTAAATATAAAAGTTTTCTTGTAGTAAATGAATCATTTTTATTGGATCATTTGGAACATCAAATTTATTATTCAAAATATTATTCTACTTTAAGAGATTTGAGTGATTGGTGGAGCATAATAAAAATTAAATAATTTGAAAATCAGTTTATTCAAAATGAATGTGGTTCTGATGAAGTGGAAGAAATTGAAAATTTTCGAAAGACTTCTCTAAATCCGTCTTTTTCATGAAGAGATATAGATATCAATGATGAGACCCCACAATTAATGGTGGATGGTGATGATGATGTTAATGATGTTACAAATGAATTTGACATGATAAGAGATAATGAAACTAAAACTCATATAGAAATTGATGATACTAAGGAGGAATATGAAGACACTGACATTGTTAGATATAAACACGGGGATGAATATGAACATTGAAATAGTTAAATTCTAGTTATAATCACATATAATATATATCTATATATAATAGTTGTTTTCAACTATTTTTTAACAACAACCATTTCATGTTTCAGATGGACGATGATCTGTTTCATCTATTGGAGAAAGCTGATCTACCTTTGGATGAGAAAAATGTTGGCTCATCTGACCCTCAAACTATTAGAGGTTCAGGGGGGACTCAGAGGGGGTGTGGTCTTGCACGATTGATGATTCCTGACCCTACCCCCAAGAGAAGTCCATTTCTTGGCTTCAATATATGTGTACAGAGGTATGTTGACCTGTTTATTTTAGTTAGCTTTTAATAAATTATTTATATACTAATTGTTTGATTATTTGTTCTTTTTTCACAGTTATACGCATATAGCTACTGGGCAAGGGGGAACTATATTGCACAATTATTTTTCGGAAGCATGGGTCTCATGGGACCAGATTCCCATTGATATGCAGCACTGCATGTTCGATCATTGGATGGCACATAAATAAATAATATTTATTTTTAAATTAATTTAATTAATAACATGATATTTTAAATTAATTTTAGGGGTTATGGTATCCCATCGATGATAGAATGTGTTACGCTCTCTGGAAGGCTTAGAAGGAGACTATGTGTATAAGGACCAAACCTTAAAACATTACATAATCTTGAATTAAATGGATAATTCACATTGGGGATCTTTTCAGGTTTAGAGTTTTAGAGAATTATGCCATAATTATTACATTACATCTCAAAAATTACAAACTAGACACTTCAACTTAGTTTCCATTATTTCCATAAAATAATAAATATTGAAAATAAGAGTCATGGATAGTTCCATGTTTTAGACAGAATGACTTTTCCTTGATCCCATCCTTAACCCTATTCATCTTTTAGTCCCGTGAAAAACATTTCAAAACTTGGGATGAGCATAAAAAGCTCAGTAAGAGTTTTAAAATAAAGAAAGAAAACATTAGTGCATCAATACATACATTACATAAGCTCTTTAATATACCTTATGAAATCATAAGATTTATGAATAACACATAGTAATCACAAATAATAAAGGTAACTTGTGGAATCCATAACATACTTACGTTTTAGCTTTCACAGCTACGTAGGGAGTTACATTTGGAATACCCATCATAATATATTCACTAAATCTCTTAGGAGAAACATTCATGTTTACCTCCATCATGTCACCCAATGCATTGTATAGCTATCTTGGGCTCACCCACCCTAGGTTTATAATAGAACCAACCATATACCTAACAATTCCCAATAACCATAAAATATTTATAACACATATAACAAACATAAAGGAAAGATAATATTTCCACATCATTTAAATATATTGACATAAAAAATCCATTATCAAAACCATTTTCAATACCAAAATACATAAAAGTTTATATGGTATTTATTTTCCATTTAAAAACATTACAACATGTTAAGGAATCCAAATATAAAATAATACTCATGGAGGCGAAAAAGGTATCTGTCACTGCTTACGTTAAAAGGAAACAATTTTTTATCGTTTAGTAAAATGATTCAAAGAGGAAAGATTCCCTTTGAATGAAAAGAAAAGTCAAAGGTATTTATAAACCATATAAAATAAAGTCATGTATAAAACAAAATATGCCACAATGAAAGAAGATTGATATTAAGTCCCTGACCTCGTGTTCGACTTGACTCATTCGTTCTTTAATCTTTTTTAAATCGGGTAACTCCCTTTGGTTTGTACCAAAAGAATTTCTTGAAGTGCCTTATGCCTAAGGTAAGGCTTCTAGGTGGATGATAATGATCTTGATAGCTTATTTGGTCAGATTTTGGACGAATCCTGGGGCTTGAGAGGTGTGAGTAATGAGTTAGAGGTGAGGTCTTTTTATGAGGGGGAGGAAGGGCTCTTTAGGAAAGATTGAAAATATTATTTTATCATATAATGATTTTCGGTTTCTAGAGGTTCAAAACTTATTAAAGTCAAATATTAGATGACTATTGTTCGAAATAAAATCATTCAATAATAATTGGACAGGTTTTGGATATTTTTTTTAATTTTTATAATCTTATTTATTTAAATAATTCATTAACGAGGTAAACACTACATCATTATTGTGTCATAAATAATTTTATTTATTTGATGTCTAAAAATTATAAAAAAATACCATGATGTAGGTAATATTTTTATATTTCAAATTAATATTTATATTTGAATAGATAACTTATATAACCCCATGTAAGAATTGATTTACTAAAAGATATATGTTTATGTGATTTTTGTCATTACTTTAAATTAATTAATATAAAGTGTCATTATGACTCTTAAGTGGATCCATGGGGTCCTAAAATCTACCCAAGGATGCCCATGGTTGGAAATGTATCAACCAATAGGATTAGGAAACATGTTAGCATAATTTAATATTATTATAATATTATTTTTACCTTAAATTACACTATTTACCATTAACTACGATAAATAAAAGTCAAAATTTACTATTCACAAAAAAATTATTTTCATCTTATTGAACCAAATATTACTTAATAATAACAACCTTGTATGTCATATTTTTGAAATTCAATTCACATAAGGGGTAAAATTTCATTCAAATGAAGAAGTCAGTTTTTAACTACTACTCAGTGTTTTCACTATTCTTAAAAAATTGATGGTTTTCAGAAAAATACAAAAAATTCATCCTAAGATATATTTGATATTCCCAATTAAATTTTTTTGTCTATTTTACCAAATAAAAAATAGAGAAGTTTCATTAATTTATTTAAAATCAATTCCCGTTGTCAAAACAAAGTGTGTTTTTAAGAAATAATAACTATCAAAAGATTGACACTTGGTTGTGTCCAATTTCAAAGTGAAATTACTTCAAATGACCAAAATTAGATGAAATGGTAAAAATATAATCTAATTTAAATTTAAAACCAATTAAAAATATAATATAACTATAAAAATCAATTAGATTAACAGGCAGTTTTGAATTAAAATACAATCTTTTTCACTATTCATTAAGAAATGAATTTTATTAGAAAAATACCAAAAATTTACCCAAAGTAAATTTTGATGTCTCAATTCTAAATAAGAATTTTATTTTGTAAAATAGAACATATAAAAGTGACCAAAAATATATTTAAAGAGGATTCTCCATTAAAAGACTATAAATCAACTTTTTAATGAATATTTGAGTATTTATGCTTAAAATTAGATTCATTCACATTTTATGACTCTAAATTTTATTGGAAAAGTGTAATTTTTTTTAAAATAATGTATAATAATATTGTTGTTAGTTCTGTTCATTCTTGCCAATACAACAGATAGGTGTTAACTACAATTTAAAATAATATTATATTATTATTTTTATGTATGACTCAGCATTGTGTGTAGCATTAGACTTCAACGAAACCCGTTATTGTGTATCAGGTACACCATCGAACATTGAATCCATTTTAAAATAAAATTAATATATAATTCACAAATATTAATAAATATAAAAATGTATTATTATTTATTTACTTGGGATATAACAATGCGTCAACATTGCTATCAGTTTTTACATAATTTAAGAAGAAAAGTAATGAAGAAAGCAAGAGTGAGAGAGTTTGATGAGTCTTGTCATTCCCACCAACCTGATTACATTTTATCTCATGTTTGGGATGGATTATGTTCATACTAGTTTAGTGGTCATTTTCAAAGGAGATCATCGGTAGGTTGAGAAAATTGAGGGAGATGGGAGGCGACACATTAAGACGATAGTCGTACATTCAGTATACATAAGGAGCATATAGTGAGTAATTGTTTTCAATAATTAATATAAATTTAAATATTAATGGTTTATTTTATATTCATATAGACAGTCGAACAACTCGATATTTTGGAGTTTGATGTTTATAGGAGGATTTACATTGATCTAACCACTGGAGAGATTAGAGGTGCTCGACAACATCAGATTGTGGTCACTATATTTTATTTTTGAGTTTAAAATTTAACTATAAATAATATTTTAACTATTTTAATTTTAAATTTTAATTGAAAAAGTCATATGAGGCCATGAAGTCTTAGACAGAGATTGAGAGTCAAGCTGAGACCGATACTCAGACTAGTGCTCACTGATTTGATTAGACAACATGGATATAGGCGACCCAATATGCCTTTGAAGAAGGAAACGTTCTTGGTAACAACTCTTGATTGACGCTTGTGGATTATTATGTCATCACTATGATGTTGGCATCCAACTCGAGAGGAGCTCATGAGTATTCATCATCATTTACTGCAGAGTATCTAGAGCAGCTTCAACCATAAAATGAGATTATAGAGAGTATGCATAGGGAGAAGGAGCAGATGAGTCAATGACAACAACAACAGTAGGAATAACTCATATGACATCAACAACAACAGAAATAGTAACAGTAGGAGATGCAGGAGGAGATGCATCAATGGTGGAAGTAGTAGGAGTAGGAGCAGTTGGAGTACATGCGATGTTTGACTCATGGATTAGGGATGTATTTCCCTCCAGTATCTCCTTCTGCTCTTCTAGACGACCCCTAGTGATCTATTTATTTTTTATGATAAAAAATTTGAATGTAAATTTTATTTGTAATATTAACTGTCTATATTTCTATATAGTGTGTTTTTTAATATTGTTGTGAATAGTAAATTTTTATTATTTATTTAATTATTTAATTATTTTATTACTTTATTTAATTTATTTTTTTACATTTTTTTACATTTTTATTTTTAATTACATTTTTTATTATTTTTTTATATTTTCCACCAATATTTATGTTTTAATTATTTTATAATTTTTTGTTATATTAGTGATAGTAGTAATTTTATTTGAATAATAATAAGAATTATAATAATATTATATTATCAATTATCTTTATTATCATATGAATATTTTTTTATTATTTTATAATTTATTTCATAAAATAATAATAATAATATTATTTCATTAAAATCAATATTATTTTATTATTATTTAATTCAAATTTTCTTTATATTTTATACTATTTGTGATGAGTACCATCAAAAATAGTATTTGCGATGGGCCATCACAAACATGATTTCAAAAAACTCAGAAAACTATTTGTGTTGGGCCGTCACAAATTATATTAGTGACGAGACATCGCAATGAAGTATTTAAAAAACTTGAGGAATATATTTGTGACAGATGCGCATACCATCAAAAATAGTTCCTTTTTACGATGGGTCGTTACATAAACCTTTATTTTTGACGGGCTGTCACAAAAACCTTTATTTGCGATGGGCCGTTTGCAAAACCTTTATTTGTGATGCCCTTTTCTACAGTGGGTTATTTGCAACGGGATCCTATAGTAAATGGCCTGTCACAAATTTACCATTTTCCAGTAGTGAAATGATATTACCCAATAAAAAACCTACACTAGAGATTAAACTGGATTGTTAACTCGGGGAGGGACGAATAGAATCCACACCATTTGAAATGAGATAACATAGATTTACTCAAGAAAATTTTTTACCGAGACCCACGGTGGGTCTCCCCACAAAACAAGACCATTAAAAACGAAACAACTACACAAGATTCTTAAACTATATCCATTTCCCACATTGGAGACCAAATATAGTCATGGGCCCTTACACCTATGGGGTTGTTGACTACACACGAGCTTCACTCTAAGGCCTATGACTAGAGCCCTAATGTTTGATTCATCTCCATCCTCATAGCCAGAAGCTAAAAATCGCTAATCAAAACACTTTCATTAGTTTTATGAGCAACCACACAACATTCCGGGTAGAACCAAAAGAACAAACCACCCCATGAGACTCACTTCCCCAACATGGAAAATTCAACAAGACAAGGAATTAGTATATGAAAACACATTATCCTCTTTCACCTTGAATAAGAAACAACAGAAACACGAATCCCATGAAATACTCCTCCCTTTAAAATGAAAAGATCTAGAACTTCTGAAAGAAGAACATGCTTTCATTAAATTAAAAGCTCTAAAAAGATTTCAGAACATCCTATTTTTCATTTGAAATAAAACACAACACCATAAATCACCACCGAACATGACCATTACCAACAAAGAATCCTTATAAATAAAGGGACTTTTAACTGAGCCCCAAAAAACCCAATATTTTTGAAAATAGACACGATGACCCCTTATGACCAGACTTTCCACACTCAATAGAAAAACATGATTCTATGCCTCAGAGAAACATATGAAATATCCACATTCCTTTTTAATATCATGACCACTATAAAAATCTTCAGGACAATTCCAATTACTAGAATTCCCTTCAAAATTTCTAGGATGGACCTTCAATAATATAGGTGAAAAACTTTAGCTTTGACAACCCAAGAAACTCAGGAAAACTAGGATTTATTTCTATTCCCCACATACACTCTTCCACTTTGAGAGTATCCACTTGACTAAAAAATAGATTTGGATTCAATTTATGTAATTCAAGAAGAAAGTCCTTACATTGATCAACTAGAGGGTCTACCCATGGTGAACCAACCATGGACGCACATCCAATATGCATCAAATCATGTAGGGGAATACACTATCCAACAAGGGAAACTGAGGACCCAATCAAACTATCCAATCGACAAAAATTTACCACAATAAAACACCAGACACACAAAGGGAACCAACTCTAAGGTTTCCCAAAACATTTTTCATAATAACCCACTAACCATCATCTCAAAACCAACTTAGTGAAAAATAATTCAAACTGGAAACATCATTCAAACCAGAAGAGTTCTCAAGATAAAAAAACCTCACAAAAAACATTCTGAAAATCACAATGAGACACACCAAATTACAACTGTTTATAAAAATATAACATTTTCCCATTAATGAACCATTAAAATGAAAACAAGCTTGGTGTGTTTCACACTCACCAATGGTATTCCATAGAGTATATCATGTGTATATTATTATGTAAAATTAGGAACTCATCCCCTTTTTTATATATATCCCATGAATGTGGTCACTCATGGGAATACCAAAGGTCACAAAAAAACATTTCTACTTTCCAAAACAAAAATTCAACCCACCAACTTCTTAATTTAATTACCATTTCAAAAATTAATAACACTTCCCAAAAGTTCACTAAACACTAAATAGAAAACCATTTTTAAGATCCACACATCATTCCATTTCATTTATTTTGAAAATAAAAATCCAATTACATCAAAAATCCATTCGTTAAAACCAAATTCCAATCCCAATTTAAAACAATTTTATTCTTTCAAAACAAATAATTTCATTAAGCTCCAGTTCTTGATTATAAAAACCTATCATCACTAAGACATTACAGTTTTACACCAAAGTTCATGTCACAAAAATCCATTTTTCTAATTTATTTCTCAAATTCAATTTCATAAATCCATTTTACCCTTTCCTAAAATCAAATCCTTACCGCTTTAAACCTAGATTTCACAATTCAAAAATAGGGGTTTTCAAAACAATTATCAGAACCTAAGAAATTGAAAAATAATTCTCAAGAGGAAAACAGTGTTGGTGGGTGACATGGACTTATGGTTGGTGAACATACACCCATCATACCGCTGCCACAAAGAGTATTATAAGACCATGTCCTTGGCTCCACATGGATTGATAGGGCCAATGAGCTCATTAAGACATTTATCCCAGCTCTCTTTTCATTTCAAAAAACAAAAAAACAAAAAGAACCTAAGAAACCAAAATAAACCTGACTTACCATGGTAAATCAAGTCCTATCATGAGGTGTTCTATCCAAAAACCCTTCTCAAAACTAGAACATCAAGTCTCGACAATACTATATCTGGTCTGCCCAAACTCTTCCCCAAATATCATGACCCGAAAAGTGTATTACCTTCTCTGATACCATTTTGTCATGAACTAAGCCGAAGTTCCATCCGATCTGACACCCAACCTAGTCCATGTCATGGATATAAGGGTGTTCTTGATCCCAAAGGTCTGGAAAATAGTGCTTGGGTATCAATAATACACTTTGGTAGTGATATGACTAACATATGAAATAAAAAAAATGGACGTCACAATAAGAAATAATTATAACCAAATGACAGACAAATTATTTTTCCAGAATGAAGGTTTTAAAACTTTAACAAAAAACCAACACATGAAAATAGAAGGGAAAATAAAAACATTACAAAAAACTTTTTGTGACATGAGGAACATCTTCCTCAAGACACCATCACAAAAACCTACAACCTGTAGAACACCAGCAACCTGAACCACTAACATCTCCATGAATTATCTTTATTTTACTTGGTTCATGTAAACAAAAGTATATATACAAACAAATGTGTATATAGGTTGCGATCCACATCCCAATAGGATACCACCCAAAGAAAAAGGATTCAATTCTATAAAATAAAAATAAAAATAGAAATTCATTCATTATACAAGATCATTTGGAACATTTTCAAGAAAAAATCTTAAATAAAATGAATTTTAAGGAAATAATTTCAAGGAAAACCATTTCCTAATATAATTGATTAAAAGAAAAATTAAATATACAAAAGGTCCACCATATACTGACAGATTTAACCACATGATATTAGGTACATGTCTCAAGTGATCACCATAGGAAAATCCCTAGGGGTAATCTATATTGAGTTAGACATTGGAACCTTGTACATAGATGAAATTTGGTATAGAAACCACAACCATTATCTTTCTTATGCATGATCCACTAGGAGGGGAAACCCTATAGACCTAGTGGTCTCCAATCATAATACATGTTTAGTTTGTGTTGTAATCATTAATCCAACTAAGTGAAACCATGGCTTTATACTTTTGTATCACTAGTTTACTTGATCTATTCTTCCCCCCCAAGATACTTAGGATTACCCTTGTGCTCAATTTCATGTTCAAATGTCATAGATACCGCCACTTTAACAAAAAATTTACAATAATGATAAATATACTGGGAAATCACTATTTTCCATAAACCAAAACCACTTTCCATTTTACACACACCAAAACCATTTTCAATTAAATTTTCCACCATTTGAAAAAATCACAAAAACCCTTTGAATTTATCATGAGAAGGTCACATGATAAATTTAACCATTTTCATGGGCCAATCGCCTTTCAAATACACACAGAAAAACCAATTTCACTTTAAGACATGCTTTCTATCATTTAAAAAATTCACATATCACATTAAAAGTTCACAAGAAAGGAAAAAATGCCAAAGTATCCCATTTTTATTTAAAAACCAACTTTGAAACTCATTCTCACCTTATATTCCTTTGAAAACCCACTTCACACCTTTCATATAACTATAAAAACACATTGAAGAAGCACTAGAATAAGGAACCTACAAATATTTACCATTTTCTTTTTAAAATCCCATTTTCATTACATATTCATGTCAAAACACTTCCAAAATAGATTTCTCACCACACAATAAATTCATATAACACATTTATAAAGACAATAAAGTATATCAAAATCATATAAAAATGTTAATGCATGGAACCACCCACCTCAAGTGTAGAAACTTTAGAAAATTGGTGCGAAACGACAACCTCACCACCACAAGACCCTAGCAAGGAAATATCGAACACTAAACATTGATATTAAACCACAAAGAATGATATTCAAACCTAAATCCACCACCCAAACCATTGGAGAAACAAAACCCCAAAGAAGAAGAGGAGAAACCCTAAGAGGAGGGAAAAAACCAAGGGAGGAATCACTTACTTGATGTTTCCTTAAATAATCCAACCAAATCAACCAAAAAAAGGAAGCACAAGGGATCCAAGAGGAGGATATGGACGTGTATTGGGCTATGAGGCTGAATGGGTCATGTAAGTGGGGTTTGGGGTTAAATCCTAAGAGAAAACATCTGATATTTTAAAATATTTTAATGGCCTGAACATTGCGCCCAGTTTTTCCACATGGTTTGAGAATCCGTATAGTTATCGTGCACCCCTTACTACAGAAGAGGAACATGCTATACTATTATCCCACATAGTTTACAAACTGTGCAATTGTCTATTGTCCAAAAATGGCTATAGGCCACATCCTCTCCTAGACAAGGGCGCATGGTTTGAAAAACCATGCGCCGAGTATGCGACTCATGCTGTAAGTCCCAAATTTTCCATTTTTCTAAAAAAACAGAAATAAAACCCAAGGTGATAAAGCTAAACCAAAAAATAAATAGAAAATTACCTCAGAAACATAAACCCTTCATACCCGGTTCTATTGGGAAAAAACAAGGCCCACAAATGAACCAGAACAAAGGTTGAAAATAAAAACTCAGGTGTGACTACACATACGTATGGTTTTCATTATGTGATGGGTGGGACCTATATCTCCCTTAAATGAACTGGGTAATGATTAATATCTGATTATATAAAAGGCCTATAATGGAAAGTGAACTCAGTTTTGTAAGGGTCTTTGTTTGCAATAATGGTCTTGGGAGTAAACCTTGAATGCTATTATGGCTTAGGGAGTGAACCCATTCCACTATAAGGAAAGGGATACCTCTGGGGATGATGGTGTGTCCAATGCAGGAGGTGTATCTGCCCATGTATTTTCTATGCTTATGTGTATTCAATAATTTAATATTTTATGCCTATGTTATATTCTCATGGATTATGTTTATTACTTTTTGATGCATATCTTATGAACTGCCAAGGTTTATGTCATCACTCAAGATTAATATATTTTATTTGAAGGGTGAAGATTTCAAAAGAAAATATCATGTTATCATAGCATTTTCTCATGTTATACTTATGTGATCATTAACATCTCATTTATTTACCCTTATTGATCATTTGAACTAACCCTTATTATGTTTCTTTTTCCCTAGGTTATGGGGAAAGATGTTAACTGAATTATTTATAGAATTATTACACATGTATGATGTTGATGAACTATTGTGAAATAATAAAACTAGGTATAATGGGATATAATGTTAATCTTTATGATGTAGTTGTTTATAAATCCAAGTCATTAAGTGTTTTTCCAAATTCTCTAAAACTCTAAACCTAAAAGGTCCTATGGTATGAAACTCATCCAATATTTCCTTTTTATATTGTATGGTTCTATAGAAAGAAAAAATTGGGTCACATTCCTTAGTATCAAATCTATAAATGTAAATTTTATGTTTTTAGCATCGAATATAGAAGTGTGGGATTGGGGGTGTTATATAAATTATCAAAACATATATAAAATATAAATATTACGATTAAAGAACTTAAAAAGTAGAATATGGCTTATTTATTTAAAAAATTTCTAAACAATATTCAAAAAATACCAAATAAAGAGAATAACCAATATGTTTTGTTTTCAAGTAATGGAAAAAACGAACACTTAATTTTAGTATTTTTTAAATTTTCAGATATATATTCAATTTTTTCATATGGGTTGAGGTATTTTATAGCCATTGAAATTTATTCCGGATCTGTAAAACCATAAAAAGTGAAGTCATATTTTATGAAAGCAGTGCATAGATACTTGATTAGATAAGTGATAAATTATATAAATATAACATATGTTTACCTAAATAAATGAAATTTATAATTGAAATTTACTTACAGGGGAAAAACTATAACATGAGTGTAATGAGATCCTCTCTATTTATAATACCAATGAGGTTGTTTTTAAATTTATTTAATGTATAATCTCTACCAAAAATATCATTAGTCATAAAATATAGACAATAATTATCTATTATATAAGAAATTTGTGTTAACTTTGTTATCCAATCAATATCCTCTGGAGTATCTAAAGGTGTTAGTTCCTAAAATTTTCCTCTCCTTTTAAATGATTCATTAAATTTTAGATACTTCTATATAAGGTAAGTGTAAGAAAAAATTATAAGTAATTTTAATTTAATGATAAATAAAAAATTAAAATCAACAGATACCCCATATGTCAAATGATGAAAAATACTATTTGGAAAAAGAAAATAATGACCAATACTTTTTCCAACTATGGTAACCTCTTCAGTAGATAGAAACACTTGAGCTATTGAACAAATAATATCATTTAGCGCTACTCTTAACAGACTAGAATACATAACATGGAGATGTAAATAATCCCCTGGATGATGTAAAATTCCATATGGTACAATATAAACATGGGGATCCCCAATATGCAACTCATAGTATATGATTAAGTTTGAATAAGGAGGTGGAGGATTTTGGCTAGAAGTATGTATAAGTTATGTCTATCTCATATTTTTTTTTGAAAACTTAGCATGTAAATATGACTTAATTATATTACCTATCAACTCATTTAACTATAAAAAATTCTCCTTCAAGGAATCTATATCTCACATATATTATACCTCAATCGATGTCGTACTAGGGTGACTAAAAAAGTTTCTAAAACTGATACCATCCTTATATATTAGGATACAACCTAAGTGTTTCAGGCTTCCAAAAAAATTTGTAAGAATATCCATCCCACCCATAAATATAAATGTCCCCCATTTCTCTTTCTAGAGTTTACTTAAATAACATTTTAAAATATTATATTTGTGGGATGAATATAAAAAACATTAATATTAATAAAAAATAACAACTAAATATTTACAATTTTCTTAGCTACTTATTTTTTTGGATTGGTAATAAACTTACCATTTTTTTTCATCCTCACCATTTTCCACTTTTCATGAATAGGGGGAGGATACGAAGCTCTATATTTTACATCTTTAGATATACTAATTGACTAGGATTTTAATTCATTAAAATTTTCAACAATCATTTTCTCATATAATAATGGATACCCTATGTGTGAAAATGCATGAGGGTATAAATTATGGGATTGTTTCTCTTAGTGATATTTACTTGAGTCCCATTACATAAGAAAAAATTAATATATTATCAAGTAATCAACATTAATTTAATAAATAATTTTTTCAAAAAATAATTAGATACCACAAAGGATTACTCCATCTGATTAGAGAAAAATTATATGATGTCTCTATATCTATAAACCCAAACTTAAGAAACATATCTTGATTATTTTTACTCTAAAAAATATAATATGAAGTCAAATGTTTTTACAAATATCTCAATTTGGTTGATAAAAAGGATATACGTATTGTATCAATTTTTTTCATCTCATAAAAGTTTAATGTTTTCTATAATTTAATAGATTAAATATTAGTCATACGAAATGTATATTATTTAAACTATTGAAAAAATAAATAAATAAGTTTTATAATTTTACCCTTATGGAGTCCCATAATCGATATTTCACTGATTGTTTGATGCTCCTCCCATCATAGAATAAAATAATTATCTTATAAAGACTCTATATAGCCAATTAACTCATAAACTGCATGACATGTGTTCCAGCTGGGTGGTTGTTATCATCAAAATCAATTATAAACATTTTCTATTCATCTATAAGTGAAAGTTTTGGTAAATATGTAATCCAAAATCTATGACCATTATGTACCATCCCATCTAGAGAAGAATAATATTTGAACATAATTTCAATTAATTTAAGTTAAATTTCATTAAATAATTTAATTACTTTAGATATAATTATATGAAGATCATATGTACATTGGTTCCCCTGGATCTATATTCATTCTTTAGAAATATGTATATTAATTCAATGAATGTTTATATACATGTATTTGATAAAAATTAAATTATTGTTATAAATAAAAAATATACTATTTATAATATAAATAAAAACATTGAATGTTAGATAATTCAACTAGAAGAATATAACTAAAATTAATGAAGATAAAAATTATCAAAAAATTGAGTGAAATGATTATTAGCTAAAAATTGTGTTATTTTTTGTAACATTATTTTATTAGAAATAAAAAAATGTTATAAGAAAAAAAGTGATTATTGATAATAGGAATAAAATTATAAATATTATATTAAATAAAATCATAAACCTAAAATAAAAAATATAATGAAAATAATCACAACAAAATAGTGACGAAAAATTTTTTCAACCAAAAAATGGATATTTGAATCTAATAAATATAAATATTATTAAAAAAATGGAACAGATGATCAAAAAATATATATATTTAAATATCAAATTTAGAAAATAATGGTTTTAACTATGTTATTTTCTGAAAAAATAAGATATTTTCCACTTTATTTAGAAGAGAAATGATTTTCCCATATCCATTCTATGTGATCGTTTCATGTTTCATAGAATATGTCAACATCATAGTCATTATTATCCTCCAGTAATTATGTAACAGATGAATAAATTCACTACTTGAAAAATACCCAATACCAGTAGTTTTAAACTATTGGTATAGGCCATAAAATTGTTGGTATAGGGTATACCAATGGTTTCATAAACTACCATGTCCATTTCCATCACTATTGGAGTATACCAAAAGTTTTCATTGAAACTGTTGGATAGACCGTGAGGTATTTATCAAACCAATGGTTTTGTGAAAACCAGTGCTATACATCTATACCAACCATTCATTAGATATCTTGGTATATTATATCTTCTCTATACAACACCAGAAACCTACCCACTAGCTACGCACAATCAATACCGAAACCTATAATCAAATTACAGATCACAATACACATTACATGAAAAAAATATATTTTAGATTTATCATTAAACTAACTGATAAATATATTAATAGTTTCAAACCATTCATCATACTATAACATAGATATAAAATAAACACATTCAATTTTACTTATTAAACACCATCCACACAATTTTATCCTTAATATGAAGTCAAAAATAGTGGTGATCAATATCTCGCACATCACCACCACTTCCATCATAATCATCACTCACATCATGAAAATCCTCACCACTATAATTTTATTCTTCATCATCGTAATCACTAGGAGTTTTGTCACCTCAACTGACACTAGGATCTTCATTATCATCACCAAATTTATAATATAAAGAGATAATTTTTGACATACATATATGAAAAAACATATAATCTTTAGATGAAATTGATGTAAATAAAGATATCATAGTATTTAAGATCCACTTGATGACCATTTTACCTCTTTTATGCTCCTATATAACTATTTTCTGGACTCATCTTCTTCTGTACAAACATTTTTTAGCTTAGTTCTTGCAGATATTTAAGAGGCACTTTGTGAGGGTCAATACCTAGTGGGGATGATGGACTTCTCAGGTCAAAATTGGACTCTCCCATAGTCCTCCTCACCAAATACCTATCACAAATGGTCATTTGGACTAAAGTTTTCATTTTATGTATCATCTAGGACCTTTAAGGAACACTATAAAAAATATAAATTAGATATTTAATTATGAATTATGTATGAAAATATGAAATAAAAATAATAATACTTATAATATTTTCTTCTGTTTGTTCATTTACAACACCTCCATATTTTTTGGACCTATTCAAGAAAAATAATCTTTCTCGAGGAATACAACCTTCGATGCTCACCGTTTCTTGCTACAAATGACATGATTACAACAAGACAATATTATTCAATAATATTAAATTTATAAAAAAAATTAACACATTCTATCTAATATTTGAAAAATCAAAACCAAAACAAATTCAATTAAATTTATATGAAATTTATTATTTTTGTTGATGTATGTTTATTTTAGTTTTATTAATTTTTTTTATTAATAATGGTTTTACTAGATCTTAAATTTATTTTTAATCATTTTCAATCATTTTGTATTAGTTTGACAAGGTTTGAGTTAGTTTGGTTTAAAGAAACATTTGTTAGGCTGATTTATAATTTTTATATCTATATGAATTATGTATGGTTCATATCTTATTAGTTTAATTCAATAAATTTCATTTTATGTTGTTTTGTTTCATCTCAACTCAATTCAATTCAATTTTATTTAGACTTATTTAGTACAACATGGTATGTGTTAGTTGGGTTCACATCCCTTAAATTCAAATCATTTTTTTAAAAAAATTTCATTTAGTTTGATTCTAACTGAGTTAGATCTATATAGTTTTTTTATTATTCTTGTTATTTCTTTTGTACCTAGTTTTTTCTTGTTTGGTATTGCACATATATATTAAATAATCCTTTTATGACTTCTACTCTTTATCATTCAGTTCATTTACATTTCTTTCATTTCATGATGATTCAATTCAACTAATTTTTTAATAGTTTAGTTCTAATATATATAGTTTACATTGTTAAAATTTTATTAAATTTACATAAATATTGCTTTATTTAATTTTTTTTTTATTTGTGGTTGGATAGTTTTTATTGGATTGGTTTGATGTAGTTTAGTTATGTTTGGGTCATTTAATTTATTTCTTATTTGGTTTAAGTGGGTTTTTTTCAATTAGTAAAAGGGTTATAGATTTTTTATATATGGTTTGGTTTTATTCTATTTAAATTGATTAACCTTTATTTAGTTCAGTTCAATATTATTTTTCTCTATTTTATTTGGTTTAAACAAATTCATTTTAGGTTTAGTTTTATTTGACATGATTGGTTTATTTTTTATTATATAAGGTTTATTTGGTTTGATTATGATTGATTCTATTTATTTTTAGTGGGTATTATTCTATCAGGAAGAGGAAGGTTAAGTTGGTCTTTTATGTTTTGATTTTATTCCATTTAATTAGATTAATATCTATCTTGTTCATTTAAATAAACCAATGGTTTATTTTATTTGTGTTATTTCCTAGTAAAACTCATTTCTTCATAAAAATTAACTAGTGTTTTCAAGGTTCTGTATTATAGTATGCCTAAAGTCTGCATGTACATTATAGAACCCTTGTTTTTTATGTTTCTTTCTAAAAAATCCCGAAAATTGTTTTCAATACAAACAATAATAACTAAATTTTCAATACAAACCATTACAGTTGATGAACACCATATACTCATTACTTTTCAAATAAATGATTATTTATTGGAATTGCGTAGTTGGATAGTAATTTATGTTATGACCATACCGATAAGGATAATCTTATTTAGGTATTTTTCTTTTGTTGTCAACAATTTATAAGAAGTAAAGGAAGTTTAATAGGAAAATAAATCACCTCAATTTTTTTGGGGTGAAAATTGGACTAACCATCATATTCAAGAAAATAAGAATCACAATGGTTTAGAAAGTCCATCATAAGAAGAAATCATAAAGGGGAATAATTAGAGTCTACATGACTATGATTTCGATGTGATGATGCTTCGCTTATCTTGGAGTTCTCAAAACTCTTAAGTATTGTTTAAAACTTGTGATGATTGATGGATGTAAGAAATGGAGAAGAAGAACTATTTACAATTTAATTGAGAATCAAATTGGAAGATAAAAGGTTCTGAAAACCGTATTGACTCTGATCGTTATCATGTCAATCATATTCAGGTTGAGAAGGAAAGAAAGATATGGATAAAAGATAAAGAAGTTAAAATAATTTCTTTGGTAAGACAGATGATGATAAAGCTAATCATCAACATAATAAAATTCATTAAGGAAGTCATGATACAAGCCAAAATGTTTGAAAGAATAAAGTTGGTGAAGTTGAAGTTTTTCAGCCTAAAGGTTATCGTAATGAGTTTTCCAATTGTATATTTTTTAAAGGCTAATAAGGATTATCATAATAAAGAAATTAAAGAAGATGATAAAGTTGAATCTACTGATAGAAGTCCATCGTATTCCGTTTTCCATCATATTCATAAAAGGCATACTTTTTTTCATCAAGACTCATGGTAATGGAATTGAAACTGTTGAATCTGATTCAAGATGTAATGACAGAGATCGATCAAAAATGTATTCAACTATTTATTAGGTGTGAATTACATTTTAATTCATCGTAATGAGGAAAATTTAATCAGAAATTGAATCATACTTGAATTTGGTAAGAGAATAGAGGAGATGGTTGGATGTCTTGTTAAAGGAGGTGCTTGAAATGTAAAGGTTGGGAAGATTTTTGGAAAATTTGAGAAATAAGAGGTAATGGTTTTCAGTCAGACCAAGATAAAATATATATTAATATTTGGAGAACGAAGCTTATGAGTGTCATATTCATAAAATAATGAAAAAAACCTGACTTTGTTTCAATGATTTTATCAAGTGGGTCATGAGCCACTGTATCAAAGTTGATACTGATTCATCTTGTTGATCATAATGCAAAAATAATATTGGGAAGATTCCAACATAATCACATTAGAAATAGGAATAGAGAGTTGGAATCATATTGGTGTTTGTAAAGAAAATCAGAAGAGTGATGAAGTTGTTAGAAAATTCAAGAAGGATCAGTAAGAAATAAGAAGAGTTGAGAATCTTAGATGATGTCAATATACACTCAAAATTCTAGAAAACATGAAAATTTATGGAATTTGGTTGATTAGTAAAGTTTCTAGGAATCCCTCCCAAACCACATTTGGGAAAAGTATAAAAGTTGAAAAGTACACTGTACTTTTCTGACTGAAGTACCATTCATGAGAGGTAGTGAGAAGGCGGAGCACAAAATATATTCTTGAGAGAAGAAGTGGTTTCTAGATTGTATTTCTTGATGAAATCACACTATATAGAAGATAACAGAGAAGAGACATTATTACAGTGTATTCAAATGATCATTGTATTCAGATGATTATATTATTCAGTCGGTGATTTTATTGAACAGAGTTAATGCAATCAGCCATGGATCGCATTGGGAAGAATTACCATATTCATTTGGTAGGATTATCATATAGGGACTTACAAACTAAAGTAGAAAGTGTTCATAATTGTATCAATTGTATCTTGTAGATATATATTATCATATTTAGCAATTAGACTAGAAATAATTATATTGGGAAATTGGATTAAGTTTTATTAAAAAGTACATGAAGTTTATACCGGCTTTTGGGTAAGAAAGTGATGAATTTATTTAAAAGTTCATATTTTTGAAATTTGAAAAATAATAATAGGTAACCTGTTTTGTAACAAAAACTTTGTATTACATAATTTGTGCTCAAGGGAGAATACAAACTATTGGATTGTTTACGTAGTTCTATATCAGTGAAAGGTAATATCCAACTCATTGTACTCCATACAAAAGGATTGTTTTCAAGTGAATTTCATGGAATTAGATTTTTTTCACACCATACCTAGGATGTATGTATTCTTATTTAATAGTTAATCTTGTAAATACTTATGTTCCTGTGGATGTGTGTTTGATTTTTTTAGTAGGGAATGAAATCATTAATAGGAGGTTAAAGTTGTTTAATTTTATACGGAAACATAAAATAAAAGACATCACTAATTCAGACCCTCCCCCTATTAGTGAAAAAATTATCCTGATTGGGAACTTACAATTGGTATCAAAGTGTAGGTTTCTTTCTCTTATTCTTTGTTGATGTTTTGAAGAGAAGTAGATGGAGAATTAAAATTGTGTGAATAGTAAAAGAATTTTGGATTCATATGAAATGCATTATCATATCTAGAAAGATAGAATGTTGAATTATCTCATGTCTATTGGATATAATGTTCTTGAGGCTGCAATAGATGGGTTTCCTCCTATTGATTAAAAATATCATCTTTATCTATTGATAAGAAGAATATTCATAATGATGGAAGGGCCACGAATGATTTATTATCATCACTTGATGAAATTCAATACTCAATAGTGAAAGGTATTCCCACAATCAAAGGAATATGGGACAAATTAAAAAATATATACAAAGGAAATAAAAAATTGAAGAAGGAAAAATTAACAAACTGGAGGATGAAGTTTAAATATTTGAAAATGGGTGAGTATGAATCCATTAGGGAATTCTTTACTAGGGAGAGTAACATTTTCAGAACTATCTAATGTATTGATGAGAAGTTAAAATATTCTACAGTTGTTGAAAAGATCACAATAATCCTTCTCGACTAGTTTAATGCTAAATTTTCTTTAATGGAATATATAGATAATGGTACATTATCTCTAGATTATATGAATAACACTCTCATCACCTATGAAATGAGAAGGTAAAAATCTTTGAAAAAAAATGTTCATAGAGAAATTCCTTTTAAGGATATCATGGAATAAATTTCAGAGAATATTTTTAATTAAGAAGAAGCTGGTGATTTGACTCTAAAAATAAGGTATGTAAAAACCTTGATGAAATTTTATCCATGTTTTTTAAAAATATAAGAAGAGGTATATGTAAATACAAAGGGAAACTTCCCTTGAAATGATTTGAATGTGGAGTTGTTGGGAACTTTGTATCCAATTGTCTATGAAGAAAGAAATAAGAAGATAGTGATAAAAAATAAATAATTCCAAGAAAGGTATGGAAGAAAGAGTGATAAAGGAAAATCATATTCTATAGGAAAGGATAGGAAATTATACAAATCTAAAAGTAGGAATTTATTTTTTAAAGTTGAAGAAGGAGAAAATAGTGAAAATGAATCTGAAAATTCTACTGAGCATATTAGCGAGAATACTTTTATTACAAAAGTGAATAATGAATAATTCATAAGCAGTAGTTTGGATAAATAATAAACTCAACTTGAAATTCATTTTAAATAATATTTTAAAGAATGTCTAAGAAAGATCAGAAGGCTTGAAAAAATAATAATAAGTTGGATGATGAATATTCCTCAACAAGAACTCTGAAATTTTTTTAGAAGAGAAAAACTAGATACTAGTATAAATTAACGACTTAAAGAAATATATTGAGGAAGAAAATAATCGTAATGAGAATTTATAAGTGATTCCGAAGGAAAAATAAGAAGAGTTGGAACTTTTCCAACAAAAATATTCTATAGATGAAGAGATAAATACAAGTTTCAAAAAATCAATTTATGAATTTGGTGAAATTTCTCTCAAGAAGAAATATGATAAAGATTATTAAAAGTTACATTAAAATGTTGAGAATAATTCTTGAAGTGTTTCTAAAAAGAAGAGTGCTGTGAAAATTATGCATGTTTCCAAGACTAAATAAGTTTGGAATTCAGAAGTTTCAAAAATTCATGAGTCAAAAAATATTTCAAAACATTATGAATATGAAAATATTTCTAATACTTTTGGTTTTGATAAGTATGAGAAGAAAAGGAATATTATGATTGATAACGGAAAGGTTGGGGATTTAGGTAAAAAAGGCAAGAAAGAGAAACATGTTCATAACTCCAGTTAGTATGAAAGTTTCAGAGAAAAATACTATTTATATAGACACTGTTTGTATTTTGGTGGATTCAGACAAACAAAAAATATGTTTTGGTTTATCCAACAATATTAATAGTATTTTAATGGTTATGGAAGGAAAAGTTTGAGGGGGAGTCAATCCTCTCAAAAGAAGAAGTTTGAAAATAAATTTTGAAAGAAACCTGAGAAGGTTGGTCTGAAAGTAAAAAATAGAATCCAACCATTGGAAGAAATTTTTTAAAGGTGTGAACAACATAAATTGTTTGTAAAAGGATATATTATTTTTTACCAGCACAAAAAAAATTTCTTAGCAATTCTCAAAATCCAAAATTGAAGAAAGAAAGGAATTAAGAAAAATCTATTATTGTTCAAACTACTATGAAAGCTGTAAGAGGTGAATGAACTTAGAATCTTGATAGTGGGTGTTCTTTTTGTACTAAATAAGGATTAAGGTTATTAAATAATGTGAAAGAATTTAAAGAGGTAATGGTTACATTTTTCAATGATGAATCATTGAGAATTAAAGGTATTAGTTCAACTATTATTGGGAAAGAAATGATAAAATCTAAGAAGGATTTTTATATTGATTGGATAAAAAATAACCTTCTATGTATTTCACAATTATGCGATGAACGTAAAAAATTTACTTTCAGGAAAGTTATATTTTTTTTGTAAAAAGTGAGAAGTATGGAAAGATAGTTACAAGAGGACAACATACAAAGGTAAAGTTATTTTAAGTTGTCGAGGCACAAAACTCATGTTACTTGGGTATAGTGAAAGAAAATAAATTGTGGAATAAAAGTCTAGGACTCACATGTTAGAGAAACAAGACAATTTTATCTAAAATAAATAGTGTTCAATAAATTCCTTATTTTCCATTAGAAATATATTGGTGTTGTACTATTTTTTATAATGGAATGATTACAAATTCAGTATATAAGAAGGTTGATATTTTTTCAAAACAACCTCTGGAACTTATCTATTTTGATCTCTATGGGTTGATAAAAAACAATCAATAAATAAGGAAAATAATTTCATCACTTTCATTAATGAATTTACTAACATTACTCATGTCATGTATATGAAACATACATCAGATTCTCTAATTTTTTTAAAATTTTATAGAGGAAAGTTGAGAAAGAGTGTGAGTATCCAATTAATTAGTGGAGAAATGAAAATGGTGGTGAATAAAAAAATGATGAACTTGAAAGTTATATTGAAAATCATGGAATTAGGCATGAGTATAGTTCCCCATATACTCCTTATAAAAATGGGGTTTTTGAAAGAAATAATAGAATTTTTGTGGAAATATAGAGAACTATGTTACTTAAACATGGTCTTTCTCATTGTTAATGGAGGAAATCCATGAGTACAATTGTATACATTAAAAACATATTTTCCTATAGAAAAATCACTAATATGACTCTATATGAATTGTTTTATGAAAAAATTCCATGTTAGAAACACTTAAATTTTTTTGGGAGTCCATGTATTATAAAGAAGAAAGGTAGAAACATTGGAAAGTTTGAGTAGAAGGGGGAAGGTGGAATTTTTTTGGTCTATTCTATGGAAGTAATAGGTATAGATGTTTCAACAAAGGAAAATGAATAATTATTGGCTCTATTTATGTGAAGGTTATTGAAAAGATATAATAAGATAAGAATAATCATACAGATAAAAAAATTGAGCAGGATAAGGAAACCATTTTTGATAAGGATAAAAACCATTTTAATCCTACTCAAGAAGAAGAATCAGACTCAACTATTTCTAGTGACGAGGAAGATACTTTAAAATATCATCCTAGGTTGAGGAAGCTTGTGGAAGAACTAAATATTGTTGGTGATCAACATCAAAAGGTTCAATCAAGAATAACAAAAAATTCTATTTGACAAACTTCTTTGTATTAAAAAGTTGAGCCAAATGATGTGAATGAATATTTTGAGTATCTTGAATGGGTTCAGGACAAGAATTAAGAGCATGTTCAGATATAAAAGAGTGATACATAAGAACTTATTCTTAATACATAAAAAAATATTATTGTTACAAAGTGGGTTTTCTTGAATAAGATGAATGAAGAAGATAAAGTGATAAGAAACAAAGAAATAATTGTGTGCAAAGGTTACTCACAAATTGAAGGTGTTGATTTTTATGAAAATTTTTCTCTAGTGGAAAGGTTAGAAACAATCCAAATTTTTGTTGCTATTGCTGCACAACGAAGTACATTTTTTTTAAAATGGATGTAAAGTTTGAATTTATGAATGATGATCTTGATTAAGAAGTTAAAATCAAACAACCATATGGATTTATTGTTGGGAAAGATGAAAGTTATGTTTGTATACTGAAGAAATCATTGCATGGGATAAACCAATCGTTGAGAGAACGGTATTCCAAATTGGATTCTTTCTTATAAATGACGAGTTTTAAGAAATGAAGAGTTGATAAAAATATTTAAATCAAATAAATTCAATAGTTTTACCTCATCATAATTGAAAATTTTTATGAAATTATCTTTTATGTTAATGAAAAATGGTCTTGTGAAATATTTTTTGAATAAATGATTTTTTTGAGATTTCCATTCTAGGGGGAAATGAAAAACTTTCTTGGGTGAAAAATTTTACAATAAAAGGAACAAAATTTTATTTCTCAAGAAAATTATTCTAAAAAACTTCTTAATAATTTTTTCATGGAAAACTTGAAACCTATTTCCACTATAATTTTAGTGGGAACAAGGTTTTCTAAAGATGGAGAAGGTAAGAAATTTGATCAAAAATAATTTTGTAGGATAATTGTAAGTTTGTTGTATTTGGCTACCTCAAGACCAAAAATTGTTTATGTTGTTACCTTACGTGAAATATTTTAGAGTTATCTAAAAGAATAACATTTGCTATCTAGAAAAATAATTCATAGATACATTAAATGAATAAAACATTTTAGAATTAGGTACAATAGCTGAGAAATAATTGATTTGTTTGGGTATTCAGATACTGATTGGGAAGGAAATGTTGATGATATATGATCCAAATTGGGTGGAGTATTCTTCCTTGGGAAAATTTATTTTATTTGGCATATAAATAAACATAATTTTTTAATTCTTAGTAAAGATGAAGTTGAGTATGTTACTTCTACTCTAGATGATACCCACTTTATGTGGATGAAAACTCAATTAGAAGACTTACTTGTCGAAGTGAGGTTACCCTAGCTCTTGGGTTATGATAATAAAAGTGTAATAAATATCACCAGGAATCCATTTCAACATTATCATTAAAAAAATATTTATATCAAATATCATTTCATCAAAGAGCATGTGGAGAGGAAAGAATTGAAGCTGGAGTGTGTTCCTACATCAGAATAAGTTGTTGAGAGTTTGACAAAACCTTTACTGAAGGAATCCATTTAAAAAATGAGGCTGAACATCATCGTCCAAACTGTTTCCCATCAAGGTTGAGGTTTGTGTTTTTTTCCTCACCCTCATCTTACCTTTGGATTGTGTTTTCAAGTGGGAGAATTTTTTCATAAATCTATTCTCATGGAAGCATGTAAATAGGGATATTTGTGGGTAAGCTGTGAATGAATAATTGTATATCTATGAACTATTCTAACTATTTTTTGGAGTGGTTTTAGGGAAAAAACTTTTTTATTCCAGGGAAGCTGAAGAAGTGGATAAATTTGTGAATAAAATTTAAAGAGGTTTCATGATCACTACTTTTGGACAGTATGGTTCTGTTGTTAATGATTCTTGTTTCCTATAATGAGTTAGCTCACGTAGGCTTATAATTGTTGATAATCAATCTATTACTTAAGGGTAAAACTTCAGTGATTTATGAATCTTGATTGAAAAAAAATCATAATGGGAATATTTTCGGGATAAATATAATAAGGATGATCATATCCAAGTATTTTCTTTTGTTGCCAATGATTTCTAAGATGTAATGGAAGTTTAAGAAGAAAATAAATCAACTCACTTTGTTTTTGGTGAAAATAGGGATGACCATCATATTCATGAAAATCAAAATCATAATGGTTGAGAAATTCCATCGTATTGAGAAGTAATTTTTTGGATGAAAAAGGATCACCAGACTCACCTCAGGTTTAGACTCGAAGATAAAATCATAATGGGGGAAGAATTAGAGTCTTCATGACTATGATTTAAATGTTAATATGATTTGATGATCTTGGAGTTCTCATAAATCAAAATTATTCTATAAAAATTATGACGATATATTGATTAAATAGATGGATAAGAAGAAGGGTTGTCTATTGAATTGAGAAACAAATTGGAAGCCAAAAGGTGCTAAAAATCGTATCCAGTCTGATTGTAATCATGTTAATCATATTTAGGATAAGAAGGAAATAAAGATGTTGATGAAATATAGGGATATTAAAATAATTTCCATGGTAATATAGATGATGATAAATCAGATCTTGAATGTAATCAAATTCATGAAGTCATGATACAAGATGAAGTTTGTGAAAGACTAAAGTTGGTGAAGCCGAAGTTTTCCAGTATCAAGGTTATCGTAATGAGTTTTCTAAATAAAAATTTGTTTAAAGGATAAGAAGTGTGATTATAATGAAGAAATGGAAGAATATTCTGAAGTCAAAGCTACTATCACTGGTCCATCATATTCTTCGTACCATTGTATTCATCAAAGGAAGAATTGTTTTCATCGAGAATTATGGTAAAAAAATTGAAACAGTTGAAGCCGATTGAAAATGTAATGATAGAGATCAATCAACAATGTAGTCAACCATTTATCAAGAGTGACTTACATTTTTATTTATCATAATGAGGCAGATTTTAATTAGAAATAGATTCATACATGAGTTTGGTAAGAGTATTAAAAATATGGTTGGAAGCATTGTCAATGTAGGAGCTTGAAATTTTAAGGTTCTAATGATTTCTGGAAACTGTGAGAAACCTAAAGTAGTGGTTTTTAGTCTAACCAAAATCCAAAAGATATATATCTTAGAAGAATGAAGCTGATCTCTATTTTATTTATAAAAGAAGGAAAAATCCTAATTTTTTTTCAAATGCTTTTATCAAGTGGGTCAAGATCCACCATATCAGAGTTATACAGATTCATCTTGATAATCATAATGAAAAATCATATTGGCAATGTAGCAACATAATAATATCAAAAATTGTAATTGAGGATTGGAATTAGAATAATATTTATAAATAAATGAAGAAGATAGATAAAGTGGTTAGAAGATTTAATAAGGATCAATAAGAAATGAGAAGTGTTGAGAAGTGTTGAAGAAGTCAAGATGCACTCAAAATTCAAAGGAAACATGAAAATTTATAGAATTTTGTTGAGTGGGAATGTTTTCAAGAATCCTAGACAAACCGAATTTGGTATGAGTAAAAAAGTAAAAATGTATACTCTACTATCCTAACTGAAGTATTGTTGATGAGAGGTAGAGAGAAGAAAAATCTCTGAATAAATTCTATTTAGAAGAAGTGGTTTTCGAGTTTTTTTCTTGAAGAATTTATTCCATACAGAAGATAAAGGAGAAGAGATAATATTTAAATGTATTAATATGATCAACATATTCATCTAATTATCATATTAATTTAATTATTGTATTGGTTAGTGTTATCATATTCATCCGGTGATCGTATTTGGAAGAATTATCATATTCAGTTGGAAGGATTATCGTATTGGGATTTATAGACTAAAGAAAAAAGTGTTCAAATTTGCCACAATTGTATTCTGTAGAGATATATTATCATATTGAGAAATAAAGATAGGAAAAATTAGACTGAAAATCGGATTGAGTTTAATTATAAAATCTAGAAAGTTCTTACCAGCTTCTGTTTAAGAAAGTGAATAATTTTTTTGAAAGTTTATAATTTTGAAAGTTGAAAAATCAGCATAGGTAACATGTTTTGTAACAAAAACATTGTCTTATGTCATTTTTTATATAGGTAACACAAAGACACACACTATTGTTTTGTTTACATAGCGCTACATGAGTGAAAGGACATATCTTACTCATTATATTCCACACAAAAGAATTTTTTTCTAGTGAATTGTGTGGTAATGGATTATTTAAAAACCATGCCACGAACGTAACTATTATTATTGAATAGTGAGACTTATAAATACTTGTGTTCTTGTGGATGTGTGTCTAATTTATTTTAAGTAGGTAATGGAATCTTTAATAGGTGGAAAATGTTGTTTCACTTTCTAAGGAAACATAAAATAAATGATATCACAGATTCACCCCTACCTCTTACAGTGATACAATTATCCTGACTATGAACTTACAATTGAAGATTGGTGCTTGAACTAACTTAGTTAAAACTCTACTATTCTAAAAAACTTATGGATCACGACTATATGATCACCATAATTTCCAAAGTTCCATCAATCCGGTCATCTTTGTAGCCTGACCATTGGGAAAGTTAAATCGATGCTGTGATGAAATTTTTAATTCATATAAACAACATAATAGTATAGATATCAATTTTAACATGTTTATTACCCATATATCATCCCATAAATTCTCCTTGATTTGATTACTGATATGTTTTCATGAGACTAGTTGAACTAGAATGATATATTTATACTTGGATAATGTTTCTATGAAACATACACAATGTCTGACAATTTTTACTTAGCATTTGGTTATATTCACTAAAATATGCCATTATTTGTGAATAAAGGTTACAAGATTCATGCATAAGGGTTTTACCACATCACCAATTAAAATAAACCAATGAACAAGATAAATAAAAAAATTTGAATTAATACACATTACCATTGAAAAAATTGACGTGATATTATTTAATTCACTTATAAACATAAACTAGATCTAGGTTGTTCATCAGGATTTGATAGACCTTTGGATATTATTGATTAGTAACATGTAAAGGATATTATTATTCTAATGCTTAATTGATATCATCTACATTACATGGAGTAGAAGTTTAAAGATCATGATCATTAGGTCATGGTTTGATAGGAGTAGGAAATGGATGCAGTGTAGAAATAGTAGGACACAGATATAAGAGACGAGGATACATTAAAAAAATATGAAAATGGTATTATAAGTAGTTAATAAATAACATAACGATATAGTAATAGGTGAGAACATCCTTGTAGGACCAAGTAGAAAAGGAAAAAGTGTGGCAGTTGGGATGTTTATTGGCGGGTTTGGGTGTGAATGCATATGATGGGTACTTTTTGTAGCTCTAATTTCACCCCTTCTCGATTGGCCATGCTGTTGAACCCTAGTAGTAGTTTGAGTAGAGTTCAATTTTAGTTCAAATGAATGTCCCTAAGATAATTTTAATAAAGAATAAGAACATGAAATTAAATCTAATAAAAAATAAATATATAATAATTATTATACTCACTAAGGGAACTAGAGGAGGAAACCCTAGGTTGCATTGTCATTGATCATTTTAAAACAATATCTTCTTTTGAACAACTTAAATATTTTTCATATTACTAATATGAATTAAATGTAATTTTTTAAAAAATAGTTTTAAATATTATGCAAAAAAAAATTAAGTAAAAAATACATAAAAAATATCTTAACATCCTATTGTATACACCCAGTTTAAAATAGTTTTAAAGACCTCGTTTAAACATTTTTTGAAAAATTATTTTAAAATAGTTTAAACATACCATTTTATATATGTTTATTTGAGAACATGTTTTAGAAACTATTATTTAAAACAAAGTTAAACACATCTTTTAATATAGTTTTAAACCTAGTCTTTTAATTGAAATAAATATAATTAAATGTCATGGAAAAAAAAACTAAAACAATTATAACATTCCAAATTAAAACCAAATTAAAGTAATTACAATAGTACTGACGTGAGAAACTCACATTAAGATAATATGAATGGACTATAAACATATATGGTTGATTTTATATATTACCCACCATTACTTTTTGTTAAACATCATTTTTGAAAATTAGAGAAATTGAACCATCAAATGAAATATTTTGGTTATCACCAATGGGGGAATAAATGGTGTCAATTTCAACTCTACCAATATAAAAAATATGTTTTGGTATTACTTAAATAATGAAACCATAATTAGGTCTTATATGATCATTCAAATTAATTTTTTTTACATTAATTCCAAAATATATGGTTCATCGATAGCCTAAAAGCGTGTCATGTCAAAAACTCTAAATCCATAGTAATTAATAAAAACACAATTTCATGTCATCAAATCAAACCACTTTCATTTCATCATAGTGACTCGACCAAGAGAGTAGTAATCCAATAAAAATAATTTATTAACAAATTTATAATATGACACGTTTTCCTATCTAATCATATTATCTAATGCACTGGCATAAAATTTCATTATTATAGTTAACATAATGCTATAATTTTTTGTTCTCATTTTCACCACTAGGTCAGTTGTAACAAATTTGTTCTCATTTATTTGTAATGGTTTTCATTCATGAAACAAGGAATTGGGACCAACAACTGATGATCTTAATTAATGAGATCTAAAGTCAATAAGAAAACTCAATACCTAAAATATATTTAAATAATAAAATAGAATTAATATTTATATTTAAGTTGATTAAATTAATGCCAATACCTCTGATTTCAACTAAGTAGGAAAATATTTTCAATGAAAATTATATCCTTCCCAAAGGAAAAGAATGATAAAATCTACTTATATTTTTTATATATTCACCATATATAATGGTAATAAAAGTTTAAGGTATATGTGAAATTATATAGTATGAGATAAAATAACATATTCAAATTACTTACTTGATATAGTCATAAAAAAACCATAGTTAAATAAGATTGTGCAATGTTCTCTATCCTACTCTTAAAGGATCAATGTTTACATTGTATATGAACCATGAATTTGTCATGATTATGGAATATATGGAAATAAAGGATTAATTTCCCCACATTTTTCATATTAATTTCTCATTGGATAGTTACATATTGTAATCACATCAGACCAATACATTGAAAAAGAATCCACACATTATTGAGCTAGATAACGTCTCATAATGGAACCCTCAGGATGATTATTATTTTTAGCATAAAACATCATTTTGAACATATTTATTTTAGTAGGATACACCCACCAAAAATCAACAGAACCCAATTAAAATTTCTATTGGAATATAGACTATTATATACAACATACAAGTTAAAAATGATGGGGGAAATATTTTCTCTAACTCATAAAAAATTGATGGTTCCTTTTACTGCATTTTTATCAAGAAAGACATAGATAACCAGTTAACACAATGGTCTCTATAAAAATGGAATAATATAATCAATACCATCTTTAAATTATTGGATAGTAAATGAGATATTTTTATCATGAACAATTCAAGAAGAATGATTTGATAACCATGAGTTTTTAGGAATTTTAGCTTCAACTTTATTCTATTGAATCATTTAGATATGTTGCTTGAATTTCTATCTGAAACCTTGATATACTCCAATAATTTTATAAATTTATTTTTATCTGAAGTTTTCATCACATAATAATCGTAAGGAACTTTCCATTTATATTCAACGATACACAAAAGATATTGTTTTGGTCAAATACCATAATCCAATAAGTCAAATTGATATCATAAGTTATATTTTGTATTCCTCTTTATATTATGATGAATTAAATCCATTATTTAAATTTTTTATCAATGTGTATTTATTCTAAACAATTATGTAACAAATTGGTTGACCAATATGTCAAATGAAAAAGATACTTTTCTTTTTTCAATTGTAAGTGAATTCAGTGCCAAAATTATTTTTCTTTTTAGATTTCATATGAACTTTTACTAATGAAAAAATTACTTCATGAAAATCCTTAAGCAAATCAGTTCTTGACAAACATTGATGTGGCATTTTACTATCAAAAATATTATATAACCTATAAGGATTCTTCCTATATGGATGATCTATTAGAAATAATAATCCATGTCTCATGAAGATGAAACTAAGACTATATTTAAGTCTTATAGATCACATATTCTTCATAAAAATAGGATAGAATTAATTTCAATTTATGATTCAACTAGACATAATTTCATAAGAAGGAAAATAATATATATTCCACATAAGTTCCACAAGAATATGAAATATATTTTTCAAAGAAGTCATAAATGTGTGCGCACCCACATCCTAAATATTATTCAACTCTTTTATTAATGGTTTTAAGTATATATATATAATTGATAGGATTATAAGGTATAATTATGAGTATAATCAATAAAGCTAGTAATTTTTTCATAGACATATGTGGAAGAATATTATAAATGTGAATAAAAACTAGCCACATTTTGTGATAAGTAAGAATTTGACCAAAAATATTAAAACCATTATAGGACAAACACAACCTAACATTACACAGCTCAACTGAAAAATTAGGGTATAATGCATCAAATTGTTTCCATGATAATCAATATTTAGGATAACCAAACTCATCATAATTAATTCTCTCAACATCTTTCCATCACATATTTTTTGAGATTTTATCAAACATGAATAGATTTTAATGCCTAAGAATTAATGGAAATTACCACATGACTTTATATGGAACACGAGATGGAATTCGATCTGAATTTGGATCCATAAAGATATACCAAATTCTTTATAGTAATTTAGGAATGTTGTTTCCTTATAGAATAAACAGTGATATTTCTGGAAAGAATGAATTTATTTGCAGAAAAAATCCAAACACATTAATTAACTTCCATGCCATATAAATATTTGTGGTAATATCTACATTACCAGGAAGAAATTATTTTAAAAAGTTAAGGATATAATTAATTTTGGTATTATAAATTCTGTAAATGGATTTTCTATGATATAGTCACATGAAAAATGTCATTTTTTTATTTTAGTAAATTCCCAATATATAGGAGTCCTAACATCATCCATTAATTTTTTAATCTCTTTATATAATTTTTTTAATATTTTCATCATGTGTATTGATATCATTGTATTCTTTCATTGATATACTATCTTTCTTTTGATGATACAAAAATGGAAACCAATCAAATATCAAATTTTTTATACCACTCATTTCATTTCATTCATGGAAAAAATAATATTGTCTCATATCTCTATTGTGATACCAAATATAATTGTTTGTTTGAAATCCATTTTTTTATATCGTAGCTAACTTCTTCCCAACATAACCATAGTCTTCCAATATAATTATAACCTTGGAACTCTTTAATACCTCTAAATAAAGTATTTTTAAATGTAAATTTAAAAAAATTCAAATTTTTTTGAAACTTGGTTGAGATCTGATCAGTATGATTCATCCAACTTTTATACATTTTATTACAATAAAAAAGTAATATTAATTTTATTATAGTAAAAAATAACTAAAAAATTCATTAAAAATATTATTTTTAATGAATTGAATAAGAAACATCTAATACATACTATTAGATAAGGTAAAGGTATAGAGTGACTACTTAATGAACTTTTATTCATTAGAAAAATTCATATTCAAAAATTTCATACCATATAAATTGAAATTAATTATAATGTTTTTATCATTAAAATATTAAAAAAAACATTGAAATGAATAATTTTATAACCCCTGAATAAATTTACAAAAAATAAATGTTCTATAATAATTAGTTAAATAATTGCCTCATATACATGAAATAAAATAATAACTTTTTATTAAATCCATGAATGTTTAAGACCTGAATAATTTATCCTTTATTGTCCAACCTATCCATTTTATTTTCACTTGCGCAATCCTATAATAATGTACCATGAGACATGAAAACTATTATCTTTGATATATATATTTTTATTAGGGAAATATTGATAATTCCATCGAGACATAATTGACAATCAAATTTCTACTGAATATTTCCAATAAGGTAATCGAAATACCAATTTTAATATGAAAGTCATAAAATCAAAATAGTATCCAACCAAAAAAAGAATAATATTGATTTAATATGATATAAATGTTGAATATAGGTAATGAAGTAAACAAAGTACATGACATGGAACATGAAACAACTATTAAAAAATATAATTAAATATATATATAGTTATGAAGTAATTGTTTTAAAAAAACTTAATTTTTTTGAATATTAAATAAATAAAATTAAATACATTTGTATTTATCATGGAAAACATTTACTCAAGAATGAAAACAATATATCACCCAATATAAAAACTACTATTTTATACATATGATTTTTATTAAGAAAAAATTCATAATAAAATCAAGACATGATTTAGTATCACATGTCTACAAATAATTTCCAATAAGATATTCCAAATACTAATTTTGACATAAAAGTCATCAAACCATACTAGTAGGTATAGAAAAAGAATAATGGATGACATATTATATAATCAATTCATACTAGTAATGACCCAAACAAAATAAAAGACATAGAATAAGAAACAACTAATAAATACTATTAGATTGCAATTAATTATACATAAATTTATATTATTTAATTATGATAATAAGACAATTCACTGAATAATTTTATAACCCCTCATACATTAAAAAAAAAAACAAATTACTACAATAATTAATTGTATAATCAGTTAATATATATAATACAAAAAATAACTTTATATTTGAATTTTTTAAATGTAGAAAATTACTAAATTTAATATATATATATATCATGTAAAATCTCTTATATTATGAAATAAAATAAAAAATATAATCTAAAATAACCTTCATTCAATGAATCAGGAAGAATTGTGACCTAATATAATCTTTTTTTGGTTTTTATATATAGATAAAAATAAAAATAATGCTAGATAGAAGAGATGATGGATTTGAAAATCACAAAATTATTGTTATAGAATAAAAAAATCAAAAAATAATTGAATTAGGGGAGATATCTAGGGGAGAAGTGAGGGGAGGCCACTAATTAGTGTAGGGAGAATTATGGACCATGGGTGAGGACATGAGGAAGGGAGGCCAAGGATCTTATTTCTCATCTCTGTACCATTAGTTCTTGAATTTGTTTTTGGTATAGGATACTCTATTCTAAGAGTTTTTAGAAACTATTGGTATTGAGTAGTGGATATGAATCTATACCAATGGTTCTAGAAAACCATTGGTTTAGAGGCATGGGTATATCAATAAATCCTAATAGCGATTCTATACAAATCTTTAACATCCTCAAAATTCTCATCATTTAAATGAAATTTTCCCCTTGAAAAATGATGGACCACCAATAATTTGGTGGGATAATAACCAAAAATTTAGTTTTTTCATGCATCTCCATGATAAATTATTACACTTTGAAACTAAATATTTTCATACAAATAAGTGTTAATCCATACTAATCATGTTTCAAACCACTATTAAATTCAACCTAGTTTAAATTAAATATTATTACTCAAAATTTATTTCAATTAGTATACCATATGTCTTAAACAACTCTAAAATATACATTTTATACAAAAATTGTATTTCTATCTTTGGGACATGAAAAATATTGTACTTCAATGATGACTATTACTCCACTATTTTAAACTATACTCTTATCATCCTAGTTATTTGTGTAAAATTTTTGACCATTAATTTAAAAATTAGACCACGTGATGACATTAAAACTTAGTCACCCTACTAACCATTTATATGTTTTTTATGTTTATATTTCCATGTTGAATTTCCCATTAAACCGTGAAATAAATGTATTTTTCATTTTCATTCATCAACCAATTTTCATTTATTCTCAGATAACATACCTTCAATCCAATAACATGTGATGGTACATATGGTTTAAAATCACCTATGTTGTTCAAAATGTGTAAATGTGAATGAATCACTTAATTACATGGAATTAACTTTACCTTTAATAAAAATATCCCTTTATATTCACTAAAAACTGTCAAATATTGAGATATAGATATAAAAACATGCTCAACTTAAAACTAATGACTATTAAAAAGATTAATCACCTCTTATTATATATAATTTTGAAAAATTTAGGGCTCTAGTTGATGCATATTCTTAACACATTCCTTTATAATTTTTTTATATATTTCAAAAGAATACATCTAACAAAAAAAGGCCCCCATATTATTATATCTATACTAAACAAATTAACTAATGAAACATTATATATAAAAATGATGGTAGAAAATATAATTATAGTTAAAAAATTATGAGGAAAAATTTATTCTCCAGCACATATAAAAAATTTGGATACATGAATTTTTTAAAAATGGAATTAAAAAATCAAGAAAACATGATGATATAATTTTTAAAAGGAATCTATAATATTCCATGAAATAAAAATAGTAGTAACTATTGCATCAGTACATGGAATCCATGATATTTTATACCTATTAACTTCAAATCCTCTAATTACACCATATTTTTCACGTTTGATGAAAAACAATTAGGTACTTTAATACCATGAAGATATTGATTTTTTTGACTTCTCACCCTTTCTTAATGTGTGATATGCCATATGAAAATATTTTATGCTTCCTTTTCAACTGAGAGATAACTCAAAACATCTTTCCATGGTTATTATGTATAGTATTTCCTAAAATCCATATTTTTTTATTTCCTTTTATTTATAAAAAATTTCTAATAAAACCCTCACATTTGTTTTTCTCGACATAAATATCATCAATGCTATATTTTATCTAAAAAAATATCTAATAAGGTAGATAAAATATAATAAACTATTTCTTCTAAGAATATTTTTGACCTAAAATTCATTTCCTTCCAAATGAATCATCAAGTATTTTCATTTTGTCAAAATAATCTTCAACTAAAAATTATTTTGGGGAAAATTCATAATCTTATAAATCATTAAATACCATTTTTAATCTTTGATATAGATGATACATTTGAAAAATATCTGATTCCCAATTTAAAATTCTTTATTCCATTCAATAATTGATTATATGAAGTCCCCACTTTTCAAATTAGGAATGCTTTATGTCCCTTAACACTATATCTAGAAAAGTTTATATATGAAAGATAATATTTTTTAGTAACATTATCAAAACACACAAAAGAAATTAATCTTTATTGTATGTGAAAAATAATATAACACCTTTCTACCATAAAAATTTTAAATCATCAATTAATGATGATAGATAAACCTCATTATCATTTCTAATTTTTTTTATAGAAATCATTAAGCACATTATCACATTACAATGACCTAAAATTTCACTCATAAGTTTTCATAAATAAATATTTTGTTAATAATTTTTTATACATGTAAAACCAAACTAAAATGAAATCACGTTATGTTAAAATTAAATTTTACCATTATAATTTAGGAATTAAATTATAAGGTATAAAAAATAAGTAACCATATTATGAAATAATATAATAAATAAATCGAATTGAGTTCCATAATTCTCCCATATAAATCTTATTTATTAGAGACTAAGAAGGAGATAACATAAATAGGTTTTTATCTATAATATGTCCAAGAATAAATCTAAGAATTATTGTATGAGAAAAATATTATGTGATACAAATTCAAGATCATGAAAAATTCCATGAGATGTGCTAGTAGAATCACCTACCTTTACTACCTCCAAAGTGTACCTTATGATTAGATATTATACATATACTTAAAGGGATATTTAAATACAAATTAATATAACATAAATAGATAATAATTATTGTAATTATTTATTTATCACTTGTATTTTACACATTTCACATTTGTATTATTAAAGAAAAATAAGGTTTATTATTATATAAAATTAGTTTTCTTTATATTTTGAATTTAAAGGTTAAATTTATATATTTTGGATGTTTAATGAGATTAAATAAACATCATTTTAAAATTAACCATGTAAATATAACCTTAGGGTTAGTTTTTGGAATTTCTTAAATAATTTATTTTTTTAGTGTATAGTGTAAAATATAGATTTTACCAAAACTGCAAATTTTATGAATTTATAAACAAGACTTAAAAGTGTGTAAAAACATTTAGATGGTAAATGATTTTTTTATAATTAAAAATATATGTTTTAAAAATAATCTATTGAATTTAGAAATCCTTTGATTTATAATTTAGAAAATTAAGTAATATTTCTTAATAAAAATTATTTTTGGTATTTTATTTTAATTAAATAATATTTTGGTAAAATATTGTTTTGGATTTTTTTAAAAACTATATAAAGTTCATTTATTTTATAATTAAAAAACTTATATCTTTAAAATCAAATACATAGATAATTTTATCCTACACATAAATTTTTAAATTATAAATGAACTATCTAAAAATGGGTTTTTATGTGTTTAATGCATTATAACATCCCAACCCTATCTATTAGAATTAAAAGATCCATGTTTTCTTGAACTAAAGGTGAAATCCCCTAGATAATAATGGAAGATAATAAATTACAAGTGATTACTAATTTTTTAGGAATAACTTTCCCTTTAAACACACATAACCTTTCAGGACACTAATAAAACAAACAAACCAATATTATGATTCATGAAATTTAAATAATATAATTCAAAATCCAAAACTTAACAATTAATTTAAACAAATAGAAATTGAATTTCATCCAATTAGTGTACCCAATTTAATAGCACACAAAGACACAGATTCATGTATCCAACTAGGATTAGTCCTAACTTGCAAGCAGAATCCTATGCTTCTAGTTAATTCATCACTAAACCATGAATCCAAGGCACCCCAATGAAATAGACCCCTTATAAACTCCCAAAAAGTGGACATAAAATGAAATATAAATTCAGATAATTCTATATGAATTAAAATGTCTCAAACCCATCCATTTAATCACATCAATTAAAAAAACATGTAATCAAACATCTTGCATGCATTAAAATAAAACCACTATTCAAAAATTTGTAGGGGGTTCTCTCTAAAAATCATTCAAAATAAAACATGTACAATTAATTAACTAAAATGTTTTTCTAGAAATAAATCATCCAATGTTTTCTTTGTAAATCCAAAAAATCATTTAAGAAGAATTGAGATTTCAAGTTCTAGAACAAGTGGAGAAAAGGGAGAAGGAACCTACATCACAACAGGACTCATAGAACATAAAGAAACAAGATAGGATATATATGATCCTGACTCCATTTCCCATTCCTTCAATAATTCTCAAAAACAATTTGTAAAAAAATGAATGAACTAATACATCAAGGCATAACCACCCCGATTTAAGGTTATATTCAATGGAAAATGAATATATATTGAAGATAAAGAATAATAAAGATATAATGGGGCTCTTACCTTCAACCTCCTAGATATAACACACTTCGGTCCATTAAAATTCAATTTTGGAGGGATATGAGTTACCAATATCACCTAAAGGAGTCCTATGGGTTGATATCCTTTTTTAAAGTAATAAAAATGGGAGTTTTTTTGTGGGTATGAGGGATAAAATTCGATTTTCATATTCAATTAATGGTGTCACATAGTTCAGTCACACAATTTAATAAGCTGTAAAATAACCATATATCAAAACACTCCAATTCACATGGTTTGGATATATAGTTTGAAAAACTATTCAAAAAAATGTTTGAAACACTTATATCCCATTTTCCATGGGTTTTAGGAATATTTACATGGTTTAATATAATCAGATGCTTACCATTAACCTTCCTATGAGCTATCTCAAGATTCTACATTGTTGCCTTGGGAAATATTTACAGTTTCCCTTAACCACATTTCAATAATTAAACATCTCAAAAACTTCCCAAACCCACCAAAAAACTACTATAAAACTATTGAGACTATTCCTAAACAAACCATAACTCAAAAAGATAGTAAAGAGTAGTACATACCTCAAACTAGGGGGGGTGTTACATTGTAATTCCCCTAGAAAAGTGAAACTTAAAAGGCTAAATGTTACTACCCATGTCAATAAGGTACACCATTATTTTCAAGAGCCAACCTGATTAGAAATCCACAGTTATGTGAGATTTGTATAAATTAGTGTTAGTATGAGTGAACTCTTGGGAAATTTCCTCAGGTGTGTGTGAGTGAGGATCAAGCACACCAAAAGAACATATGCTGGCCTGTGGTTACATTCATTAGTATGATGAGTAACCATAGTGCACAATATCATGTGTTGTGCTGGGAAGAAAACCACATTATTACAGGAGATCCATGGGGTTAGATTACTATTTTCATGTTCTAGGGAGGTCAAGTCGGTGTGTAATAGCTTGTGTTGTGCTAGGATGTAAACTAAGTTATTATAGGAGACCCATTGGGTCATTTAACCCAGTTCATGTTTTTAGGAGGTTTGGTTATCACATATATTCTTTCTACCATTGGGCTTTTCATCCTTGAAAAGATAAAGATGTTCAGTGGTTTTTAATAGTTCCCACCATTTCTCTAGTTTCTATTTCTCATATTCCCATGTATGATCTTGAATTTCTCCATGATTCCACAATTCCTAAACCAAATGAATACATCATACACATAATAATTTATCTTATCTTTCTATGATAAGAATCGATACATAAAAAATATAGCATCTGCTTCAAGATCAACATGTTCCCATTGAACCACATTGATAGGATTAGGTTGGTATTTTATTAGTTTACATACATGTAAGACATTATAAAACAAGATTAATCATGTTGGTAAAGGCAATCAATAAGAAAAATCACCGATTCTTTTCAAGTATCTCAAAAGGTCTAACATACCAAGGTGTCAAATTTCCTTTCTTACCAATCGATGATTCCCTGACATTAGTGAGACAATAAAAAAGACATAATCACCCACCAAAGAAGAAAATGGGTGACAAATATGATCCATATAATATGTCAGATAGGTAAATAAAGGATCTCAATCAAAGACAATATAAAGGGGTATTTCAATAATTTTTTCCCTTTAAACATACATAACATATCAAGACAATAATAAAATAAAAAAACCAATAATATAATATAAGTCAAATTTAAATAATAGAACTCAAAATATAATACTAAATATTTAATTTAAATAGACAAACCATTAATTCCATCCAATAAAAATATCTAATTCTATGTCACACACACCCACACATGCATGAATCTAATTAGGAGTAGTCCCAACTGACAAATATAATCCTCTCCAACCAGTTAAGTCCTCACTTTCCCATTAATCAAAGGTACCTCGAAAACACTGATACCTTATATGAACCCCATAAGGTGTATTCTAATGCAATGTGAACTTCTAAAATTACATATGAATTCTAAGGTCTCAATCCCATTAATTTACTCAAAACAATTAAAATTTTAAAACATTTAATCAAACATCATGCATAAATTAAAACAAAACCCCAATTTAGAACCATATAACAAAAAATGGGGTTTTTAAAAATATTTTCAACATAAAATGTTTCCAACTCATAAAATTAATGGTTTTTATAAAAATAAATCACCCAAATATTCCTTTTAAATTTATTTAAAACATTTAATTTAAACTAATCATTCATTTTATATAATAATTGGAGAAAAGATATAATCCACCTATCTTACAATAGATCTTATAGTAGAAAAATAAACAAGGAATAATCTAGCCAATATATAATACATTTCATATTTATTCAAAAATTCTCAAAAATATTTTTTCAAAACATGTCTGATCTAATAGGTCCATCCATTAAAATTTATATCTAAGGTTTTTTTCAATGAAAAATGAATGAATCAAAAAGATAAATAAGAATAAAGTGAGAACATGGATATTACCTTCAATATCATAGATCTAACACACTTTTACACATTTAAATTAGGTTATAGAGAGAGAATAGTTACCAAAATATTCTAGAGTAGTCATATGGTTTGAGATACTATTTTAATGAAATATGAATAAGAGTATTTGGGTGGGTATTAAGGTTAAAATCATTATTTTGGGTTCAATTAATGACGTCCTATGAATAGGTCATAGGATTTACCAAACTATGCACTAACCATGTAGGTGACACTATCTAAAACCCCCTGATTTTCAGTTTAGATTCATGATTTGACAAACCATATGAAATTACACTATCCCATATTTCATGATTTCTTAGAAAATTCACATGTTTTACTCTAACTGTGAGCTAACCATGCTTCTCTCCCTAAACTGTTTCAAGATTCCATACTATTACTTTGAAAAATCCAAAGGATTTCCCTTAACCATATTATAACTACGAACCCTTGAAAACACTTCCAATACTCAGAAAAACCTCCTAGAAATTATCCTACATAAATTCATTATCATTTATTTTGGATTCTTCCTGACATGTGAAACATGTGCTCTCTTAATATTAAGTGAAAATAATTACAAAAAATACCATTCTCACCACTTATAAAAGCGGCCTCTCACCACGCATTTAATACCACAAAAATAATTTCATTTCCATATAAATATAAAACTATTAAACATTATTTATAATTTTATTTCTTTTTATTAATATTATTTCCATTCTATATTGGCTTAAGACCTTCATTTTCAAGGAATCCTCTATGGAAAATGTGAATATTTTAGTATGAGTACTCTTTTTTTTCTAACTTGTTTTCCATTATATATTAAATTCCAAAATTTAATTTACTAATTCCTATATAATGACATTATAATGCTTCATGTAATTAATTTTATTATTTTTAGGGGAAAACTATTAACCACCTTTCCCATTTTCTATTAAGAAAAATGAAACCGTCATTCGTGATTTGTGCGGACTACCAACTCCACAAAGTTACAACTTCCATTTTTTTCACCACCACCTATTTTTGATGAATATACGGGTTTAATTGAAGAATAAAATTTAAACATATAATATAATTATGATTATAAAGATAAAAATTTTATTCCACCTTCTTTAACTCTCATTATTGGTCAAATTAAAATGTTAACTCTGTGTTGTACCGACCATCACATCCATGAAGTAACGTATCTTGTTTTTTATATAGTTTGTTTTTTATTGATTAAAACTATATTATATATAGTTTAAAACCTTAAATTATATAAATAATATCATTATTCTTATTTAATAATGATTTAATGTGAAAATAAACCATTTTCATGATCATAATCATCCACTAATTATGGTATGTTCATGTTTGGGACGGTCTAAACACCTACTTGAACAATGCTATAAAATAATATAATTGATGACTATGAGTAATTAATAACTAATATTATATGATATAAATAAGTAAAAAATAATTTTATTTTTATTCTAGAATATTAACATTAATATTAAACTTCTTAATTAAGATACCAATGACCGATTTTTAAAAATCACCAAAATTTACTAACCACCAATTTCATCCTTAAGGATCGTAACAAAAAATAACATAGATTAAAATTATAACATTATAAAAAAATTTAAATAACAAATTCAAGTATATTTTACGTTCATTTAATTACATACTTTGGTAGAATAATGAAAAACAAAACCACTTTTACAAATCTAGTTCAAAAAAATCAGGATTAATCATACCCGATATTGAAATTAGATAATAACTAAATAAAGTACATGTATAAAATAATTAAAAATGAAGTTTATAAAATGTTATATATTTTAAAAATATTCTAAAACATGTTACTAATATTTTTATGTGTGTTATATATGAGGTTAGAGTGCGATCAACTAAGTAGGAATTCAAGGTAAGATTTTCGTCGACTCAATTTCCTTTTAAATATGTCATAGTATTTCTCACTTGAATATAATATTAAAGATTTATTTGATCAAAACACTTCAATATTTTATATGGTATTCCCTATTTTTCATTGGTTAAATTATTTCTCATCATCAATAACTTATTCTTTGATAAAATCATTTTTGAAATAAAATAATAATGTTGGTAATAATAACTTTCATTCTTACCAATGGATGATTTTATGTCATGCCAAGGATTTTAATATCAAAAGTATTTTTTTTAGAGAAATAAAAATATTTTTTTTATCCTTTATATATTTATTTACCAATTTTACAAAATTAATTTCTTTCAACATTTCTCTGATGGTTTTTTTAAAACAACCTAAAAATAATAAAAAGGAATTTCTTTTCATTTTTTTCCACTCTAGATTCATTTGATTGATTTTCCACCTTTTCAGGGATAAATTAGTTGGAACTATTTATGGTAGGGTTTTTAAAGTTTTTCTCTTTATATTTTTAATTTTTTTTGCAATAAATTTTCACTTCATCTTTTGTAACAATGTTTAAAAGGTTTCGTAAAAACTTTTGTATTCTCACTTCTATTTTTCATACAAGGATTATCACTCATGAAGTGATGTTTCTATAACTCTCTATAAGTTATTATGTTATCTTTAATTTTATAAAATTATATTTTTGATATCCTATTATTTATTAAGTTCACGTTATGTTATATTTTTGAAAATTTAATGAAACCCATTCTTTTCCATGGGTTATTTAAGATAAGATTATAATTGATTTTAAGTGCCACTCATATATATAAATGATGATGAGTGGGGTCCTATATCATATTAAAATTTATTGGTTTATATTTATATCACATTATATATTCTGACATGAATATAATGAATTCACTTACATTTTAGGGTTTGGAAATTATGTGGTTTTTTACATAGGCATGAGTATAATGAGTTTTCTAACAAATGTTTTCATATGCTGATTGTTGTGCAACATTTCAAAGTTTTCCATATTTTAATAATAAATTTCTAATGTGATTTTAATTTTCAATATATTCTATGTTTCCATGTTATGAATTATTTTTAAAATATTCCTCACTCTCATGTCATGCTCTCTTGTTTTATAATTATTAAGTTTTATTTTGATCCATGAAATAACATTTATTATTCCTTAATGTTCTCTTTATAATCTTATATTTCTATACCATTTTTATTATTATCATATATGGTTTTAGGATCTTTTAATAATATATTTATCATATCCCTATAGTATCCTTTATGTTTATGATTTTTTACATTATGATATGTTTTTCCCTTACTAAGTATCTCAGATTACCCCCTTATAAAGATTCCATTTAACCAGGTTTTGAAGATGATTATATTATGTGATAATTCTTGAAAATGGTCAACAAGAGTGTGATTATAGATAAATGTTTTCATGTTTTGTACAAATTTTTTTTTATCTAGATAAGTTCTAAGACACTCCACATTTAGGTCCTCGGGCTGCAGGATTGTTTGTGATCTGTGTTATCTATATTATAAAATTAATGTATTATTTATGTTATTTTTAGATTAGTTCAATTTAGTTGGTATGTATAATAAACTATAATTTTTTGAATTATTATTTTTAATAAATTTAATTTATTAGATATCTTGAATTACATGCAACACTTAGTTTTAACGAACTAAAATATATTGTTAATATTATTATTTAAACTTGAATAATATAAACTAACTATTAAAAATAGAAATATGAATAAGAAAAAATATATTTTTAAAATTAATTATCAATTTTTTATATAATAAAATATATTTATAAATAAGTATTTAATATTTTTTAATGCCTTTATATGTTTCAAAAATATATTTTTTATGGAAAAAATGATTTTTATTACTTTCTATAAACAAATAATAAAATTAAATTTTTTAAAAGTTTTGAAAATATATTCAAAAAAATGAAATTAATTTTTTGAATAAACATTTAAATATTATATTAGGTTAAATTTTTAGGTTTTTTCTAAAAATATTTATTTTTTGATGAATAATAAAAATACTGGTTTTTATTGAAAAATTGCCTTTTCATTTATATAATTTATAAGACAAATTTTAATCTAATGTTTTAAAATTATTTCAATAATATATTTAATAATAAAATTTAGTTCATTACAATCAACTTCATGTTAAATTTTGAAATAAAAATTCTCTAAACTATTGCAAGTTTTTTCTTTGGAAAACCATTTCATCACATATATAGGTTTTTTTAAATTAAAAATCTCAACTTATATAAATGGAATTTTGAAAAATGGATTCCATATTTGGAATAATAATATTTAATATTATATTATAAGGTAAATTATTATTTTCTCAAACTGAATAGTAAAAATAGTAAAAATTAATTCTCATGGTTAAGGTTAAAACATGTTTAACGGGGTGTTAAACTAAAAAGATAAGGTTAATATTTCCATAAAACTTGTATAGATACTATTGTGTGAAAATATTTCAATATTTTATTTCTCGTGTTCGAATATAGGGTCATTTGCAAGATTTAATGTGGGAATTAATTTATCAATTTGGATTATTTTTAGAAATTTCCAAGTATTTTCCAAGTGGACTCCATCCCCCAATTATAAAAGGACCTCTATTATCCTCTCTTATACACTCTACAGGATCTTTTTAGTTTGGTCAATACCCTTCCAAAACCCTTCTTTACATCCCTAAATGCCTCCTATATTCCTTCTTTTGACTAGGAAACCCTCCTACAAAGGCTTTAGGTATAAACTTATAGAGGCTCTCAGAAGAAGAAGTATCACTAGTATAAATTATATTTTTCCTGACACATTTTTAACATAAGTAATTTATAAAAGATGTGAAATTTATACTAAGGATAATTTTAACACCATTTATCTAGAAAATATCATTAAAAATTATTCTTATAACATTGGTTTCTAAATATCCAACATTGAAAATCTGTTTATAACGTCATTTATTTTGAAATAGACATTGAAAATTTTGTTTATCACATCTGTTTATAATTAACCGATGTTGAAATTATTTTTATAATGTTGGTTATATTTAAACAACGTATATATATTTTTAAATTTTTTTTTATTAAAAACCAATATCAAATACCTTTTTAAATTTTATGAAAAGTCATGTGGTATCATTTGGGGATATTTATTTATCATGACCGTAGTCATATTTTTCTCACACCTAATCCCTAACCCTTTATTTCTTCGATTTGTTGGAATTTAATATTTCATTAAAAACTTAATCTACCCTTATCTATCATCATCCACCCCTGATAATATCTCTGTACTATATTCCATTATCTTCATCTCCTCATTCAACTCCCGTTATGTATATATTGGCAGTTGGTGTTTATTTTTTTTATTTTTCATACAAAAATGTATGTTTTAAATGATGAATATTGATTTTAGTTTGTTTCTTAAATCATACCCTCTAGTGCTAATATTTATTTATCCATTTATATTCTAATTCTCTTCCCTTACACACCATAAGACACCACTATAATTAAGAAACCAAGATTATTACAAATCTAGACATCCTTATACACAACATGTCCTATCCAAATACCTAAAAATATAAATTTATTATCCATCACTCTATGATTTTTTATTCAATGGTTTTATCTATATTTAAAATATTTTTTTACATTTGTTTATAATTTTGAATATTAATATGCATTGTTTTCTTCCATCATCATCATTAATTTTTTATTTTTTAATCTGTTTTGTTGGTGTATATTAATCTAAATTATCTTTTTTGTAAATGATTCTTATAAATATATAATAACAATGTGTTTAATTGGGAATTATAATCTATTCATTATAATAATTAAATTATAATCTATAATTTATATGGGTATTCTATAATTTATATGGGTATTATATCTATAATTTTTATTTAATTAATACAAAATCAGTATTATATCCAATACACATTTCATTTTAGAATATAATCCCAACATTATTTCTTTATATTTTATAATATGGAAGATTTTTTGTTCTACATATTATAATCTTTTATTCAAAATTTCTTAATTTGAATTATCATTGTTTCAATTTCTATTTTTATTATATTCTATAATATATGGATTTTGTTTCTATCTACATTATTTTTTAGGTCTTGAATCTACTATATTTGTGCATCATTTTTTTTAAAATTCTTTTATCAATGTGTATATTATTCTTCATTAATCTATTTACATTATATTATCTTTTCTTCATAATTTCTATATATGTTGCTCAAAATGATTTCTAATATTATGTATCCCTTTGTGTATATTTATTTTTATAAATATATTAACATTCTGTTAGATACATACTATTAATAGGTGCATACCATTTTATCCTTCTAATATACCATTATATCATATTTAAATTTATAAATGCATTAAATTAATTTTATTATTTCTTAATATAAATCTAGGATATTTCAATTTCCCTTAATCATGTTGTACCTAATTTTTTTTCTTAAGCATGTCATTCCAAGGTAGGAGTTTTTTATCATTCAATGGGTGATTCCTTTTTTGGTACTACCTCTTGGAACTAGCTATGGTGAAACTTCATGTGCAATATTCAATTGGGGTTACCAATATTCTCAAAATAAAAAATATATTAGGTTATTTAACATCTTATTTTTTAATGTGGTTAGATATAGAATTTTACCTTCTATTACTTTACAAAATTGATCCCTTTATTCAATGAAATTTTTGTTTTCATTGGATGAAGAATATAATAATAAAATCTAAGAGTGATATTTCTAAGATACTAGATCATTCAATGTTAATATTTTCATCCAAAATTTTAGATTATTCACTGAGATTTGTGTTTGAAATTTTATTAGAGTTACTGTTAATGTAAGAAACTTTTTCATAGTGAGTGTCTTAACTTCAACCTACACATTGTTTTCTTGAAACTAACACTCCTTACAATAATTCTACTTAATCTCGTATCTTCAAAAAACTTCATTATAATCACTACTGATGCTATATTATTGTTTAATTTTTTTACTTTCAAGTTAATGAAATATTCAAATGAGATTTATATATATTTAGTCCCTCTTTTAAGGATTTCAATTATTCTATATTTAACAGTAAGACTCTCTTTTATACTCTAGTGATATAAATTTATTTCCTTTATTTTATATTTTCTTGTATAATCATTACAATTAACATGGAATTTCATCTTCCATTTTAATGATTTTTTTAGAAATATATTCACTATCATTGAAAATCATAGAAAGTTTTTACTGATGAATAAAACCACAAGTGTGTCCTCTTTATTATCCTTCAAATAATATTCTATTCCCCCTCTAACACACATTTATCACCACAATATTCTTTTAAAAAAATATTTGTTTTTGATATTTGTTATAGATTACAATGAGTCAAAGTTGGATTACTGTACTTTGAATAAATGAAGAATATGAGGCAGGTGTCGATGATTTTTTTTGATATTTCTAGACAAAATGATTCAAACAAAGAAAATTTATTCTATCCATTCCTGAAATGTTTAAATATAAAAAAGGTAAAAATCTGAGAGATAAATGATCATTTAATTTTTCATGGTTTTAATCTGAGTTTAAACCATTAGATATGGAATTGTGAAACTAGGAAGAATTTTAGATCTATTGATGATGATTGTTTGTAATATGATAATTCCGATAAAATTGAAAAAATGATTCGTGATGTTGAAGTAGAGGCAATTGATAAAGAATCGACAATTGAGAATCTATATAGTGATGCTGAAAAACCATTATATCTGGGTTATATAGAATTTATAGTTTTATCTATAGTGTTTAGACTAATTAACTTAAAAGATAAAAATGGATGGAGTGACAAGTGTTTTATAGAGTTTTTAAAATTATTTAAAGATGTTCTTTACAAAGATAAGGATATTATAGATTCACATTATAAATAGAAAAAAAATATTATTCAGAATAGTATTAGTGTATAATAAAATACATGGATTCTTAAATGATTGTGTGATACAAAGGAAGGAGTATAAATTTATTTCAGGTTTTCCTTAATGTACGACATCATAATATTAGTTGAAAGAAAAATCATAGGCTGATTTCACAGTTATAAAGACCGTTAATAAGAAATTTTGGTTTCTTCCAATAATTCTTCATTTGAAACATGTATTTAAAAATTCAAATGATTTAAAAGGGTTATGATGACATGAATATGAGTAGATATTTGATGGAAAATTACAGCATCCATGTGATTTTCCATAGTGGAATAAAATTGATCAACATTTTACTACATTAAGAAATGAATTTAAAAATCTCATACACGGACTATACACAGATATAACAAATCCATATCAGAGCCTCATTAGCACACATATTTCATGGACTATTTTACTTCTAATTTACAACTTATCTCATGAATTTGGTATAAATAAAAATATGTCATGTTGAGTTTAGTGATCTCTTGAGAAAAATATCCCAAAAATGATATTGGTGTTTTCTTATCACCATTAATTGACGATTTAGAACTTTTATGGGAGGAATGTATTAGTGTGTATGATTCTTATAAAAAGGAATATTTTAAATTTCATGAAATTATTTGGTTCACTATAAATGAATTCTACGAAAATGGAAATTTTTCTGGATACTGTGTTATGGTGCATAAACCTTGTCCAATTTGCAATAAAAATTGCTTCATATTATCAACTACAACATGGGACAAAAATACTATACATGGGTCAGTAATATTTTTTTTATGGATCACTATTATCAAAGAATAAAAATATAATTCAACATCTTGTAATGATTTTAAATTTCTCCAGATCCTTTTTCCACTGATCATTATTTTGAGAGGGTGAAAAACATTGATGTGACATTAAAAAATACACAAAAATATAGTAATAATAGAAATATTTTGAAGAAACGTTCAATATTTTTTGAGCTACCATACTGTAGATATCATGAGATAAAACAAAAAATTTATGTCATGTATTTGGAGAAGAATATCCGTGATATCTTGATTGGTACACTATTAGATTTTAAAAGAAAGTCTAAATATAGGTTGAATGCATGGTTGGACTTACTCTCAATGGGAATACATTTGGAGTTAGCTCCAAATCCTGATGGAAGGTCAACATTCCTACCACCTGCATGTCATACATTATCCATGAGGGAAGAAATTATATTCTTTTAGTGTCTTCATGATATCAAAGTGCCTCAGGGTTGTTATTCAATTTTTTTTTTGTTTCTTTAAAGTATTTGAAGTTGAAAGGTTCAAAATCTCATGATTTTCACATCATGATGCAATAACTATCATGACCCAACCCCCAGAGGTTTGACCCGTGACTACACTATGCCCACCTCCAATAGGCCAGGGGCTAGAGACCAGCATTGAGTATGAATATCACACAAATGTGAGACATTAACCCATTGTACCTATACACATGCACACATATCCAAGTCCATAAAATGATGAACTATAAATATATTGAATTAAATTAATTCATACATCTATAATACCACAACCAGAGTATGAGAGTAAAGAATTTAAAGTAAAAAAGGGTCCAAATACAAGCCTAACCAAAAACTATAAATATTCCAACCTTCTCTACGGGTGGGGACTACAATCAAGTTAAAACTCCCATAAAACAAATTGATATATCTAGCACAAGCTATGATCCAACTACTCCCTATCCTCCTAGGACACTGTCAAAAGGGATATCATCTGCATAAGACAGAAAATGTACATGCAGATCCCATGAAGGATTGAGTATAATAATACACTTTTGGACACTAAAAAAATAGTAAACCTGAAGCATCTTGTATATTCATCTCAATATGAGGATATAACAATCAATGTATAAAAAAACACCTAGATATACTCAATAAGGAAACCATGCCACTAGGAATTCACAATCAACCACCACCCACATTTTTCTTCTCGAAGAAATGACCATTTTGGTAGAATCAAGTCCACGATCCATTTCATCACTTGAGACTCGCATCAAAGAGGCCTAGTTTATTTGGATCCACCTAAGAAAGATCACTAGTATTAGAAGAACCTAATACTATGATAGGGGGTCACATCCAGAACTACTGGAGGAAACCACAAACCCAATCTAGATCAAATCACTCTATAAGGGATCATATGCCAATGTTACCAAAACCCCCACTGATAATATCCACTAGATGGAAGATCAATTCTCTGCTCAAGGAGTTCACACCGATTCCTCGAACCCCACCGAGGGTATAATGATTATAGAGGATCTCACTCCAGTCACATAGAGGGAGACCAAAAAATTTATCTAGGATTCATACTTTAGAGGGGATCACAATATATAGATAAGGATGTAATTCCACATAGTACGCTTATGGGTAAGGACCAAGGGGGAAACCACTCATCTAAAACTAGTATTAGCTGAAGATACGAAGACCTCAAAGCTATATCTACGGGGGTAAAGGACATGTAAGTAAAATACTTGTCGTGCCTTGCTTAACATGGATCTTACCATGTAGTAACACCTAAAACGAATTGTAAACCTCAACATACATAGAGTTTGAGTGAAATAAATGAGTGTATATTTCTCCCAACACCCTATTTGTGTTTCCTAGCCATGCTCGTGTACAACTGGTTGTGTCGTGTACACCTGACCGTGTTCGTGTCCGAGAACACGGTGTGTTTATGACATTGTATTACTAGTTTTGAATATATAACCTCTAAGGTACATGCCAATCCATCATGGAGGTTTCACATGGTATGTGATTGTGTCACATGATGTGTGATATTTAAATCTAGCTAAAACCCTAGTGTTGCAACCAGGGGGTCCCACATTACATGCAATCCTGAAATACATGCCGTGTTTTTCAGGATTTTCTCGATTCATTGGGATTTTCCACTATACCATTATGTGTGTCATCAGAGCCACCAACCTCATACAAGATCATATATTTGGGGTTGGCCAACCCATGTCATCATCAATATATAGGATTTGGGTCTTCGATATGCTTGGTAAATAATCCGTCGAGCTATTTATCACCGTGTGTTATCACCGAGAAGTACTAGAACTAAAAATATATCTGATTTACCTATGAATTTCCACCAACATTTTCACACCTAGATCACACCCTCAATCACACACCTCACCCATGGAATCAATTCATTGCACCAAATAATAGTCAGACAACGATTGAATACTGGGTATTTATTGAACCGTGAGCTACAGAAAATGCCTGCAATGAATGTGATAAAAAATATGGGAGAAATCCATAATCCACAATATATGAGGAAGGAACCTCATACTTTGTTAATTTTACCTCAATATTTTTTATAGAAAAATATATACAAATAGGATAAATAAACAGTGAACAATAACCCTTAAATTTAAATATACTAAGGATGCATGTTTCATTTCTATTCATTGAATTGTTACGAATTCATCCATGATTAAATAATGGGATGGAAAATACAAATCAACATTATATCAAGATTTTTTTATTAATATTTGATGAAGAATGGTTCTATGTTTCTATCATTGGTAATATCCTTAAACTTCGTTGGTGCAATGATCCACAACCCGGTCCCGATACATCATTGTTCACCAAGAATGATCTCATCCAATGGTCTCTAGGTCTCTAGAGTTTAGTGACCAACCTTGATACAAAATCTATTATCATGGATTGTATGAAACTCTATCATTACATCAAAACAAATAAATAAAATAAAAAATAAATTTATTTCTATTATTTATTTGTTTATGCGACAACATTTTCATGAAATCCTCATGCTGAGAAAGGTCATGTCATGTCTAGGGTAAAAAATCATTCTAAACACAAAAATTTCTTTTTATTTCTAATTTGGGAATCTATTCAGGATTTATTCCACTTTTTTAGGAAAAATACATTTGTATGTTATTTAATATATTTCAAGTATTTATTCTGGTCACATCAGGCGTCCTAATCACACTTCGTCTGAGTGTCTATTCTTAAAAATATTCTATAAAATATCCATAAACAATACAAAAAAATATGAGTCATTACATTATCTCCACCCTAGGGTTTTTCATCCCAAAAATAGAAAAATATACTCAAAATGATTTGGGTAGTTGACTCACATATGGATCTTCTACTCCCAGGTGACCGCTTAAATATTTTCATGCTACCACCAGACACACAGTAGGGGAATAGATCGACCATGAATGATCCTCTCCTGTCAATCCTTGATTTCCACTGGGTACTTAGAAAAGCTATCTCCATCCTTGATGTCTAGATCAACCCACTCAATAACATGTGACATGTGGTGCATGTATCTTATCAGATTTGAGACGTGGAATACTTCATGTACCAAGTTCAAAAAAGGCCATAGAGTCAAGCAATACTCCACCTCGTTAACTATAGGAAATATCTATAAAGGAATAATGAATCTTGGAGATAACATGCTTCTCCAACCAAATATTTTCTATCCACATCTATGTGAGAATTTTAGGAAAACATTATCTCCCTCCATGAACTCTAGAAGTCTACTTCATCAATTTACATAATACGTTTGAAAACTATGTGTAGTCCTCATCTACTCATGGATAATATGTACATTCTCTAAATTAGCTCTCACTAACTCTTGGCCCATGAGTGCTGACTCACAAGGATTAGGCCAATATAGTGGTGACATGTAGGGTCAACTGTACAATGCCTCAATTGGTAACATACCAAGGGTAGATTAGTAGTTTTTATTGTATTAAAACACCACTAAGGGTTGCTGATCCTCCCAAAAATGAAAAAATATAACTTGAAATCCTAGAACATGTACATTGTGACCTGAATAGTCTACTCAGTATATATATCAGTCTGTGGGTGAAACACTGTGATAAAGAGGAAATGATTCATGAATTGATCCTCCAATAATATCCATAATTATGACAAGAAGTGAGTGTCGCAGTCTAAAATGATCATCAAGGAAACTCCATGGAGTTGGATTATCCCCTGTAGATATATGCGTTCTAATATCTCTACTGAACTCCACTCACAAATAGCTAGGAAGTGGGCTGACTTGGTGAGTCATTCTATGATCACCCAGATAGCATCATGTTCTTGGAATGTATGGGGTAACCTTGTCATGAATTCTTTGGATATACCATCCCACTTCTATTATGGAAGCTAAAAGGGTTGAGCTAAAACCGTTGGAACCTAGTGATCATCCATCACATACTGAAAAGTGAGTCATCAACAGACAAACCCTACAACACAATTCTTCATACCTGGACACTGAAAATGATTTCAAAGGTCACAATACATCTTTTCCACACCTATATGTACTTCCAAAGGGGATGTATGAAACTCCCACATCACCTCCTCTTTTTCCAACATTGAAGGTACTGTCATCCATCCTTTGAAAAGAATAATGTGCTTCCCACCTTCATAATATCCATCAAAAGAATTTCCCATGCATATTTAAGTATGTAAGGTCTCATAATAGATATCTCCATGATGAGTGTCCCTAACACACTCTAAAATATATGGGTTAACAACCATTGACTAAAGATGTGAAGCACCATCCTTTACCACTAAGTATAACTGCAATGAGGCTAAATACTCTGATGACTTATCCAATAATTGAGAACAATATCTCTTACTAAGAACATCTTCCACCACATTCCCCTTACTTGTAGTATATAAAATCTTGAAGTTATAGTTATGAAGGAACTCTATCAATCACCTATACCTCAAGTTTAGATCCATCTATGAGAAGATATACTTGAGACTCCTATAGTCTGAGTAGATGACAAAACACTCTCCCATCAAGTAGTTTCATGACATTTTTAGTGTGAAGACTACAAATACTAGATCAAGATCACAGGGCATATATTTATTACCATGTGGTATAAAATTACATGAACCACATGAAATAACCACCTACCATTTAATCATAAAACAACTAATCCTAGTCCCCGATGCATCGTATAATACTATACCCTCGATACCCTCCTCTGGAAATTTTAAGATGGGATCACTCATCAATATCTACCTCACCTCATGAAAGAACTATTATAACCCTTTCATTCACATGAAAGGACACCCTTTGTGGGTCAAATATGTAAAGGGTTCTTCCACTCTAAAGAAATTGGGTACAAACCTCTGATAGTACCCTACTAACCCAAGGAAACTTTGCACCTCAATGAAACTCTTAGGTGGATACTAAGAAAGAACTATCTCAACCTTCACTGGATCCAACTCCACTCCTACCTATGAGATGACGTGTCCCATGAAGTGGACCTCTCAAATCTAGAATTGGCATATCAGTAGCTTCCCATAAATATGGTTCTCTTAGAGTGTGTCTAGTAATATCATCAAATGTCTCTCAATCTCCTCCTTGGACACCAAGTACACTAGGATTTCATCAATGAAGACCACCAGAAACCAGTATAAGAAAGGATGAAAGATCTAGTTCATGAATCCCATTAACAGTTAGGGGGTTTTCCTCACACTGAATGACCTTACCAAGTGATCATAGTGACTGTAGAGACATATGAAATCCATATTTGGTATATCCTCATCACATAACCACTGCTGGTGATATCTTGATCTGAGGTCAATCTTCGAGAACCATCATGCCCCTCTAAACTGATCAAAGAGGTCATTGATCCTCAGTAGTGGATACTTATTCTTCATGGTCACTTGGTTCAATCATTGGTATCATACACATAACTTTAAGGTCTTATACACCTGTTTGGAAAACAACACTAGGGATGACTAGGGGAAAACATCGGGTCTCACAAATCCCATTTCGTATAAGCCCCCCAACTGCACTCTTAGATCGCGAAGCTCTTCGAGAGCCATCCAATATGATGGAAAAAATACTGGGTCCATCCCAGGGTGTAATTAAATGATGAAGTCTAGATTTCAGCAAGGTGGTAAACCTGTTACATCCTCTGGAAGGAAATCCTCATACTTTTCCACCATTACAGGAAACTGGTAGCCCATAACATCCACTCTTCCAAGATTAATTCTAGAAAAATGGAGAGTAATCGATTGAACTCTCATATGACTACAAACATCCTAATCTTCCATGATTCTCTTTTCACCAAAAAAGAAAAACCTCATTCAATCAACATCTACAAACTAAATCTTTCTCCTAAAATAGTAAATATGGGCTTGAATTATGGATATCTAGTCCATAACTAAGATGAATTCATAAGGGATCATTTATGCTATAAATAGACCCCATACAAAAATATCACCACTAATCATTAGATCACACTACTAAAACAAGTGTGAAATTTATAATTCACTGCCTGCCAGAGTATTTAACTGTAAGGGTCAATCTAATGGTTCAATTGGAATCTCTCTATCTCAAACTAGAGATGCAGAAAAGAAGTAATGACTCAAACATGTGTCTATCAATACTAAAAATGAATTAGAAAAGACAAGATGTACCTTGTATCATCCATGGAGCCTTAGGGTCATAGACCTCCATAGACAACATCAGGCCTCGTCCCTGACCACCAGCTCCCTGAGCCTAGTGTGGAACACATGGGGGTGGTGGTGGAAATACGTTGAACCTTGAAACACTTATTAATACTCTTTAGGACCGTATACAATAGAATCTTTCCTTTGTAACACCATAATTCTACCTCTCCCTATGTCTCGGTGGTCTCTCAACCATCGCTCAATCAACTTTATGAAGAGTCAAACAACCCCAAGCCAGATGACCCTACCCTTCGCATGAGAAGCACTGCCTCTCGCTCTACTAATTCAATCCATTATAAGAGCACTACACAACTAACCCTATTTCCTGGGATTTACTCCTAAAGAATTTGACACTACTAGATTCTTATGAATATCTTCAGTTACCTTATTTCGAGTTATCACCTCTTGGGTGCCTACTACCATCACCCATCATCAGTGCCTCCTCTTTTAAGAATCTCTCCACCACCATGGCCCGCTCAAGCACAATAGTATACTTGGTAATGAAATGTGATACCATTGAATTCCGGATGTTTGGGTGTAATCTGTATTCAATGGTCCTCACTACGAAGAACCGATCTCAAACCATATCCATGGATTATCATGATATATCAGTAAACCTCACTAAGTACTCTACCATTGTGAGAATACCCTATTGTAGATGGATAAGCTCATGTATTCACCCGAATTGAAAAGTGGTAATATATAACTCATCCTTGAAGAGATGATCAAAGTATGATCATGAGAGAGCTGTCTCATGTGACTGAGTCACTAAACACCACCATTTCATAGCATATCCCTAAAAAATTATCCTCATAAGTACTTCCATCAGATCGGTAGGCATACTCAAAAGGTAGAAAACTCGAGTGAATACCTTTATCCAGTCCTCAACCACCTAGGTGGTCATTTCCTCTGAAACTCATTTAGTGTACTCATCCTATATGCATACTCTTATAGAAATCACAGTGCTAGCTTCTGCTCAATGAGTGATGGTATAATTGGTAAACGACTCATAGGTACTATCTACAATATAGCCCCCCAATACTAATGCCTTATCACTTAGTGTATAATCATCATGATCACATAGTGTAATCCTAGCTATCTGTCTTCACGGTGGAATCCTAAAATAAAACAAGAAGTACAAAACTCAAAGAATATATTTGGGGAGCTGACTTAATAAGGTCATGGAAAACCAAACCCATTTCTATATGATGTATGTATCAATGTTTTCCCTATAAAAAATTTTTATATGAACCAAGTCAAAAGGTAGGTGATTGGATTCGTAGTGTATGGATACGTCGGCCACCGCACCACCACTGGAGTCTCTGGCCTAAAAGCTGAAATCCAAACACTACACTCTGTTTCCCTAAACAAATCCCACCGACTTCAGTCCTAAGGTAGAGTTGAATCCTATGATACCACTCTATCATGACCCAACCCACTAGGTTCTGACCTGTGACTACCCTAAGCCTACCTCTAATAGGCCATGGGTTAGTGAAAAATGTTGAGTATTAATATCCCAAAAATGGGAGGAATTTTCCAATGTACCTAGACACACACACACACACATACATCTCCATGATAACACAATAATGAAATGTAAAATATCTAAAATTAATGCATATATGCATTTATAATCCCATAACTAGACTATGAGAGTAAAGTATTTAAAGAAAAAAGTGGACAAATACAAGACTAACCAAAAACTATGAAGAGTCAAACCTGCTCTAAGGGAGAGGAATACGATCAAATGAAAACTCACAGAAAACATATTTGACTATCTAGCTCAAGATATGATCCACCTGCTTCACGCCCTATCGGGTCACCATCAAAAGGGATGTTTTCTTCATAATTCATGACACATGCTAGCAGATCCCATGCAGGTATGAGTATAGTAATAATACCCTCTTTGACACCCCAAAAACACTAAACATAAAGAATCAAATATAGCTAGCTCAATACAAGGATATAACTATCAATGTATAATATAAAACACACATATATACTCATAAAGGACACCACATCACCAGGAGGTCCCAACCAACTGTTCGCCATAAGATTATACTTGAAGCAATGCTTGTTTTGGGAGAATCTACTCTACAAGCCATTTCATCACTGAAGACTCTCATAAAAGAGGTATAGGTCATTGAGACACACCCAAGAAAGATCACTGGTAATCAGATATGGGGTGATGCCTAGAATCATTGGGTAACATTGTGAACCCAATCTGGATCAAACCACTACGTAGGGAATCATATGAAAATGATACCACAAACCATACAGATATGGACTTCTATATGGAGGATCAATTCCCTAATCAAGAAGGTAATGCTAATTCAACAAACCCTAAATAGGGTATAAAGATGATAGAGTATCTCACTCCTTTTTCATGGTGGGAAACCATGAACTCTATCTTGAATTAATCCTCCAGAGGGGATCACAATCTATAGCTAAGGAAATAGTTCTTGCACTATACCATAAAGGGTAAGGACTAACGGGAAAACCACTCCACCAACACTGGTCTGAACTGAAGCAAAAAGAGGTCCAAGCTGTCTCTACTAGAGTATATGGAGTTCCTTGCTAAAAATGGACCTACCCATGTGGTAACACCTCACATGGAATGTAAACCTTGACATAAACAATGTTTTAATGAGACACCGAATGTGTAGAGGTCATTCCACAACCTTCCTCTATCACCTGTTTGTGGCTTTGTAAAAATGGTTGTACCGTGTACATCTGGACATGTTCATGTCTAAGTAAATGGAATTTTAATGCCCACTTACTCGTATCTATGTCCGTATACCATTCGAGGTAAATTCCAAGCCGTAATGGATGGGTCACATGATAGGTGATATTTAACTCCTATTGAAATCACAAAACCATAGACATGGGGTCCCACATGATATGTTATCCTGAAATACACATTGTGTTTATCATGATTTTCTAGATCTATCAGGATTTCCTCTATTATTTCCTACATGTCATCGGAGCCACCTCTATCACCATAGATCACAGATCTGGGGTCAACCAACCTAAGCCATAATTGCTAGATGGGATTCAAGTCCTTGATCTGGTCAATAAATAGTTCATCAGTCCATCTGTCAACATGAATCAAAACTAGGAACAAGAGGACATGAAAATCCATCCAATCCACTGACAATAATCCGCTAATATTGTCACACCTTGATCCTATCCTTGATCGTGAATTACACCCATGATATCAATCCTTTGCATCGATGAATAGTCACATAATAATTGAATACTGGATATTCATCAAACCACAGGCCAAATAAATTACTCTTGATGAAAATGAGAAGAAATGGGGGAGAAATCCATAATCCAAAATATGTGTGGAATGAACTTCAGAATTTTTTTGCTCAGTCTCAATCCATTGATGCAAGAAAAGATAAAAAAATAAGATAAATAAATAACAAACAATAATCTATCAATTTAAATATACAGATGATGTGTGTATCAATTCTGTTTATGGTATTGATTAGCATTTATTCAGGATTAATGAACATGGTTGAAAACACAAATCAACATCCTACTTAGAGTTTGGATCAATCATTGATGAATAACGGTTTCACATTTCCATCATTTTCAAGATCGACGAATTTCATTGGCACAATGATCCACGATCCAATCCAAATATGTCATTGTTAACCATGAATGCTATACTCCATTGTTTTATAGGTCACCAAGGTTTAGAATCCAAACCTAAGACAAAATATATATCAATGTATTTGTACACAATGTAGTCACTGAATAAAATAAGTAAATAAATAAATTTATTATATTTATTTTCACCCACAAATTTGTTTTCACAAATGAATCACAATGATAAAGTTTATGTTGTGCATAAGTTAATCATGTGTTCAAAACTTAACAGTGGCCTTGTATTTCTAATTTGTACCCCCATTCAAGAGTTATTCAACATTTTTAGGAAAAATACATGTGTGTGTTATTTAATATATTTCAAACATTTTTTCTAGGCACACCGGGCATCAAAATATCACACTCTCTCAATGCCTAGTCTCAAAAAATATTCTATATAAGATCCAAAAATAATACAAGAATATATGAGTCATTAAAACTACTCATAGCAGTTGAATTACATGGAATAATTTTTATCCATGTCAGAATGACTATCATGAAGGTGTGTTATTTTTAAAATTAAAATTGTAATAAGGTGATTGATCTGAATACTTTGAACAATTTTTAGAATGATGCAGTTTTTATACTTTTTCAATTGGAAATGTATTTTCCTCCATCTTTTTTTGATATCAATGTGCATTTAATGGTTCATTTTTTGTTATAAACAAATATTTGAGGACAATTATATCTACATTGGATGCATCCTTTTGAAATTTGTATGAAGTCATTGAAGGGGTATGTTAAGAATCCATATCGACATAAATCCTATGTTGTTGAGAATTATTTTTATTAAGAGGTTATAGAGTTTTTCACAAGCTAATTATCTATAGTGGACCACATTGGTTACAAAAAATCTCTCCGTGAATGATTAAATTATGGTGGAAAGGGAATCTATGGCTTGAAAGTAAAATCATTGATAGGTGAACATATAAAGATGGTAAATGTATAAATCTTGAATAACAAAGATGATACTCATCCATATATAACATTACATACTAATGTTTAGAAATAATGTTATCCAAAGAAGAAATATATGTGGCTTTCAAATGATCATAATAAAATTTTTTTTCTATGGTTTAAAGAGACTGTGATTAGTGGATCAGATACATTAGAAACATCAAGATGGTTAGGGGTAGGTCCAAGTTTAAATTTGATAACATGGTGTGGGTATGAAATTAATTGCTATACATTTCATATAAAAGACCAGGACAAAAAAAGTGTAGTTAAAAATAGTAATGCATTGGTGTCCATAGAAGAAATGCATTTTTCAAGTGCAATAGACAAAAAAAATCTCCACATCAAGTGAATATTATGGATTCATTAAATAAATATGGGGGGTTGATTATAATATATTTTGAGTTCCAATGTTTAACTACAAATGTGTTATCAGTAACAAAATTATCATACATAATGAATTTGGAATGAAACTAGTTAGTCTTAATAGATTAAAATATAGAGATGATCCTTTTATCATGGTAATAAATGATTTTTTTCAACCTTCTTGATCTATTTGATATATAGTGGTCTGTTGTTTTTCAAGGAAACAAATAGTTTGTTTGTGATGATAAACTTGATGAAGATGCCGACTTATGTGATATACTTACTTCCAAGGAAATATTAATATATAATATTAATGAGAACATCATATAAATGGTTTGTGCTATACAGAATGATCATGAAGAATGAATTTAGGAAAATAATCCTTCATTACATTCTTAAAATTATAGGAAACATATGTTTTTTTTGGTTTAATTTTTTATATTTCATAATTTGTTAGATATTTTAGTTTTATTTTATCTATTAAAACATGTATTATAACTAATAAGTTATTTTTATTAGTTTATTTTTTCCATGTTTACCCTTTTGTAACTTATCTATTTGTTATTTTTTTGAAAAAAAATATATTTTAGACTTGTTCAACAGATTACCATAGAGGTATGTGCATATTATTTCCTTTATTTCATTTTTCTTCTAAATATATTTTAACATTGTAAAGTTTATATACTTATCTATTTTTATAGGAATACTTTAAATGTAAATAAATACTGTACAGACAACAAAAATACAAATAGTTATGAATTCATATACAACTTAATAGAGTCTTGATAGATTGTCAACATATTCAAATTTATTGTTGGATATTTATGAGATTACAATGGAAGATGGAATTTGTGGCTATTAAAATAGTGTGATTATTTTAAAAAATATATCATGGAGATTGTATCTTGAGAATATTTGAGAATTAACATGTCACAAGTTTTTTCCATTTAACTCGATTAACATAAATCTTTCCATTATTTTAATTTATTGAAAAATTATAATTATGTTTGTTTTGTACTAGTTACCTTTATAAAATATGTAAACCTCATGAAATTATAGAAGTATATGGATTTATGGACACATAATTTATTTAACCTTTCACAAACACAGTGACTGATGAAAAAAAGAACAATTTATATTGCAAAAATATTTCAAAAGATTGTAATTATTCAGCACTAGATGATTTCTTATCATCTAGATTATGAAACATATATACCATAAAGTGTTATATATCTCTTAAACGAATAACCAATAACATTAAGTTTTCATATATATTTCAGTTTCCATTGTATTTTGGGAGTTTTTATCCAATGGTGAAGTCACTTTACTGGCTATACTCTATCCATGACGAAGTGTGATAAAATTTTAAGCTTATATTGAACATGTAAGTTTGAATATTTTAATACATATTTATATTATAGTAAAAATTAAATTTATTTTATTCATATTATATTCAAATAGTTTATGGTATTTCATCCAATATATAATAAGAAATATGAGTTCTATGATCAAATATGCAAAAGAAAAGGTGAATCTTTATTTACAATTTCTAATTTTTTGATGTAGCACTTAAAAATGTTATTTGGAATTGAAATTCATTTTAAAAAGTAGTGTCATAAACAAAAAAGAGTAATATAATGAAAATAATATGTTTTAATATTTTCATATGAAATAATTTCAATAGTGACAGTTACAAAGTTCTAGAAGGTTGAATTTTTTATAAAACATTCCTTTAATTTTTATTTTGTTATTCATAAAGCATGTTAAATTCTTTCTTTTCAATTGGTATATTTTTGATGACCCTATTCCTTATACTATAATAGTTTTGTGACACTTTAAAATTTAATGGGAGAATCATTTAACTAGTTTGACTAGATTTTAGTTTATTTTTAATATACATTATAAACACAAAAATTTATGTTATGAATATTTATATTGCTTCTTAGTTTCTACTTCTTTTTTCTACTATTCTGCTATTTTTTATATTTTATATACTACTTTATAGTGGGTAGGGGAAGCAATATTTGATTTTTCTTTTAAAAAAATTATGTTTCATGTCGATTATTTTCTAATTGAGACGAAAAATTAAAAAATTACAATTACTATGTCAATTATTCTAAAAAAATGATGTGCAATGATTTTTTTCTCATTGGTTAATTTATAAATGATGTAAAAAAATTATTTCATATTTGATATTACATGTCGATCATATGATACTATGTGAAAAATCAATTATGGTTGAATTTTTCACATTGGTTTTTTAAAATAACTAACGTTGAATGCACTTTTCACATTAGATATGAATTAAACGACCTAAAAAATTCCTCCATATTTTATTTTTTTCATTGATTTTTATATAACTGACATTAAAAATAAAACATGGGATACTTTTTTATGTTGGTTAATTCCCAAATAATGTGGAAGTTAATTCCATATTGGTTATTTTAAAAAGCAGATGTGGTAAATGAATTTTCACGTCAGTTATTTCATAATTGATGTGAAAAACTTCAAATAAAAATGATTTTATATTGACCATTTTTGTTAATAAACAATAAAAAATTATTTAAAACAATATCTAAGATAACATATCTTAAAAACTGACATTAAAAACCACAAAAAGTGACCTTAAAAAGCCTATTTTGCACTAGTGTATAACTCTTAACCATGTGTTATCATTTCATTTATTCTTCCAGCACATTCAAATATTCTTAAACTATACTAATATAATAAAAAATATCTAAAAGATACTTATATGATATTATTTTAATGTAATAACCTATATCCATATAATTTTTCATCAAATGGGATGTAAAACCATCTATCGTGTGTACGACGAACTACCACCTTGCAAACTGATGTTATTCGTTTTCCATCACCACTTCTCCTGAATTTTTGTAATGATGGATATAAAGTCTATATATGATATTTCTAACAAAATTATGATTCTTTAATCATTATATAAAATATTAATTCTTACTTTTTATCCCATGGGGATATGATAACGTCGCTTGTGTGTACAGAAGACTACCGCCTCACAAAGCGATGAGATATGATTTTCACCCACACTTTACATGGAAGTTAATATGGGTAAAATTAATGAACATATTTGATATATATGAAATATGTTTTTTGAAAGTTAATATATTATTCACATTTCTTTCATTTCATTCATATAAAAAATGGAAACAACATTCATGCTTATATACAACTTACCGTCTCCATGAATAGTGTAACAGATTTTCTATATCTAATATTAATAGATTAATATAAATAAATATGTAATGATTATAAATTATATTTATATCATGGTTAAAATTATAGATATTATGGAACCATGATAAAAGTAAACGGACTAAAAATACCAAATTAAAACATATATGAAAAAAACAGTTATTACCCAAAACGTAATTTCAATAAAGAATAGTTAATAAACATGTAATAAAAGGTAATAAGTAAATAATATATGGTTTGATATATATAATTATGGTTCTATAATATATTTATAATAAACTTAAATTTATTATACACGAGGTTCTAACGTGTATGAAGGAATTCAGGACTGAAGGTAAGATATTTTTGTCTCAATTTACCTTATTTGGGACATACGTTATGCTATAAAACTATATTATTTTATGTGGTTTATATAAATAAACATTGAACTGTAATGTCATGAATTTATTTAATATCATGATATTTTATGTTCTATTTAATGTAATTCTTTCATGTGGCTTATTATTCAAAAGTTACCAAATTGGTAAGTGTTTTATGATACAATTCCATTGTTTATTAGGATTGTTTATATTTATGCTTATGATGATGAAATATTTTGATCTAAATCTATATAAATTAATGAATTTTCCTTATCCGATGGTTATTTATATAAAATACATGTTTTTACTTCATTTTAAGCTCCTTATGAACTCGATATTCTTAAATAATGTTTTTTAAAAGAAAACTGACTTTACTCCTCTCTTCGGTTAAAAAACCTTTTTCATCTATATCCAGGTTTTATAAAAAATGATTTCAATAATATTTTAATGACTAATTAAAGTATTTTTTCAACCTTATTTTAATTTTTATATATTATATAATGTAATATTCATTCCATTTTCTAAACATGGGTAGTTTGTATTTTAATGAAAACGTGAAAAGAATCTTTGTTTTAATGTGCATGACCTGAATGGAATTTTACACTTTCATGAAAACTCAATGTTTTAGAGATTAATTTATGATTTTAAGGGTTATTATCCAAGAAAATAATTTAAAAAATATTTTATTATTTTTTAGTTTTTAAAAAGTTATTTTGAATGAAATGTCATTTTCCTCAATAAATGATAAAATTGATTTTTCTTTTAAAATCATTTTCCACATAAGAGTAAATCCTTTGACGTTACTTAATATTTAATGGGTTTATGATACAATTACACCATATTTATTATTTCTATGTATGGTTTATGTTTTTGGTGATAATTGTTTTTGAAACTAATTTATATTCCACAAGTTATGCTATGATGAAATGTTTTATGAAGCCCATTTATTTTCATGGGTTCTGATATGATAAATTTTTTATGAAAACCATTTATTTTCATAGGTTTTAATATGATAAATGTTTTATGATATTGTGGAACATATATTTATTATTTTCATTATTTTATTGGTGGGACCCATATCTCCCTCTAATGTATTAAGTGAATATTGATATCTCATGAGATAAATAGTACTAGAATGGTGAATGAAAATAGGTTAGTAAGGGAATTTTAGAACTATGATAGTCTTGGGATTTAACATTTAATACTAATATGGTTTAGGGAGTGAACCCATTCCATTATGATAGCCTTGGAAATGATCCTTGACTATTATGGAAATGATTTTCTATCCTTACGTGTATGCCACAATTTCATTTCATATACCAATGTTATGCTATTTTGGATCATGTTCTTTGATTCCATTATGATCCATGAATTTTCCAATATTTATTCAATGACTCAATATTATGATATTTTATACTAAGGGCATGGTTTTAAAATTCCATTCTCATGTTCTCATACCCTTATACTCATGTTATGTTTAAATATCTTTCTTGCTTACCCTGAATGAACATCTAACCTCATCATTTCTTATGTTTCTATTCCCTAAATTATGAAGAAAGGTACTATGTATGATAAGTCTATAAAGGGTTATAGTTCTGAAGAACTAAGTTGGAGATGATTAAAATCTCTTATGATCTAATCGTTTATGATTTTAAGTTTCTAAAGGAACTAGACCTAACCGATTCTAGCATGAATCGTTTTGTTATGTAATTAATATTCATCTATTAAGATGTAATATCTATGTATTAAAAGTTTTTTTCATTATAGTTAGTATAAAATAAGGGTTTAATTAATATTTGGAAACTAGGATGAGAAAAATTTAGTGAATAACCCAGATGATAAATCTTTGTATAGGAAAATATCTTGGAATTTTGGCGAAGGATAGATCTAGTGGTTTCTAAGAAATTACACCCCTTTCTAGATACTACAAGTAGATGTGGTTTTAGTATATATGTACATATTGGTAATAACTCTAAAAAATTAATGTTAAGCTTTACTCAAGTGTTACATGGTACATGAAAAATGTCCTTACTGCACAGCTGGTTTGACACTCATGGGTGATATGATTTGGAAATTCACAAACCCTTTATGAAATATCATGAAGGATTTGAATAATGAACACGAATAACCTAATTTAGGACTAAGGTGTAATAGATTGAAAGGAATTTTTCATGATGTAGACATCCTATAAGTTAATTTTCTTGATTATGTTATTTTCCACTATGATTATTGTTTCTCACACTATGATTATTGGTTTTAGTCAATGGATGGAACCTGATGGAATCATGTTAATTCTGAATGTAATGGAAAATGAAATGATTGTCCTTCAAAATAAATAAAAATTATGGGATATAGAATGAAAAATATCATTGTTATGATCACACTACATTCTCAAGATATGAATCATGTTGTACTTACAAATGATAAAAGAATGGAATACCATTGTGTTGAATTCATCTTGATGAAATTTACACATTCTTTCTATGGTTCTACTAAACCACTAGTTACTGAGAAATGAATTAGTACCATTGAAAATATATTTTACATTCTCTAGTGTTCATACCATGAAAAATTCATATTGGATATCAAAATTTAAAAGGATAATCAGATCAATGGTGGAATATTATGAAAAATACATGTCAATAAGATGAAATTTACTCAATCAAATGGTATGAGTTTAAGAACATACTTTTTTTATAAGAAATTTCCCTATATTATTCACTCAAAACAGAATAAGAAATTACTTGAGTTAAAGAAGAAGGATTATGGATCCATTTGTACCAACGAGAAAAGTTTTATAATACTTGCGAGGTACACTTATAGAATTATTATCCAACATGTACGTAAGGTTGATCGATTATTTAGTAGATTAAAACCAATATCTAAAGGGAATTAATCATAAGGGACATTAGTTACTATGAAGAAATCATTCTATGTAATCTCAAAGTAGAAATGGTGATTGATTTTACCCAAAAATCTCATGGTTTTGATAAGGAAAGGAATATGTTATTTAAATGAAAATCTAAAAACCATGGACAGAATAAGATGATCTATCCTTATTTCTTGAAGTTTTGAAGGATACATGGGGAACATTTTCTTATGGGGACTGGTAAATGTTTTAAATGTGGAAATTAAGGTCATCGAGCAATAAAATACAAAATTTATGGGAAGAAGTTACCTAATTATGGGAATATAGAAAGATATCCATAGAATGCACGAACCAAACTCTATTGTTTCAAATTTATGGAGTAGGGGAATTATGCTATCCAGTTCCCAAATCCAAAGGTTAATGATTATGATCAATGTTGGAAACCTCTTATGTCTAGAGACAAAGGGAAATATCATTCAATCACTTTTTTAGATGAGGGGTGAGATAAAGATGTGGTGAAAGGTACACTTACAATCCACTCTAGAACTATTAATGTCTTATTTGATTCTATATATAACCACATTTTATATCTAAAGTTTTTTTTTATAATGGTATAAAAATACCAACTGAATGATTAGATAATGAATTAGCATAAAAAAACCCTAATGGTATGATGATCACATCAAAAGTATATTATTCTTCTCCTATTTAATTTTGTGGGAATGTGCTTCCTGTAAATATTGTTATTCTCCTACTGGTTGAATTTTATGTTATCATATGCATGGATTGAATTTATCTATATAAATCCGACATCAGTTACTAAGGAAGGGAATTTGTGGTTGATATTCCAAACCAACCAATGAACTTCTATCAGTGTGATAATAAATATGAATCTCTGATGGAAATATCATCCATTTCAGGGGTCTCAATTCATATTCAAAAGGGTATTTTAACCTAGATGTATGGGGAGAAACTCAACATTAATGATATGCCTATCATACATGAGTTTGTTAATGTCTTTCTGGATGAGTTTCATAGTCTTCCACTGAAAAATGATGTTGAGTTCTGAATATAACTCATAATTGTTGCGACACCTATTTCCATGACTCCCTGTAGAATGGCCCTGATTGAGTTGTAGTATTTAAAAAAGAAACTCTAGGAGAACTTTAATAGCGGATTCATTCGGCCAAGTGTGTCACCTTGGGGTGTACCTATTCTATTTTTTAGAAAGAAATATAGATCAATGAGACTCTCTATTGATTGCTGTGAAGTGAATATGATCAAAATAAAGAAAACGTATCCTCTACCCCATATTGATGACTTGTTTGACCAATTACATGGATCTCAATAATTTTATAAGATTGAACTTCAGTCAAGATATCATCAATTGATGGCCAATAGGGATAATATACCCAAAACAACATTCTATGCAAGGTATGGATACTATGTGAATATAGTGATGCAATTTTTCCTTTATAATTACCCCACTATCTTCATGGATTTAATGAATAGAAACTTCAGAGATTAACTTGATCAATTTAGGGTAGTCTTTAGAGATTATATTCTTATATATTCATAAATAAAGGAAGATGATGAATATCACTTGAGAATTGTGATTAATACTCTATGAATGTATAAAATGTATAAAAAATTTACAAATTTTGAATTTTGGAAATAAAAGGTTTCATTTTTGGGTTATATAATCTCAATATAGGGTATATCAGTCGATCCATCAAAGATAAAGGCTATTAAAGATAGGCCAAGACCAACAAGGGTAACTGATATATGATGTTTTCTTAGTTTTTTTGGGACATTATCGATAGTTTTTGGAGAATTTCTCTTGAATATCTAATCCACTCACCAAGTTAACTTAGAATGGATCCATGTTTCTTTATATGGATGAGTGTAAGGAAAATTTCTAGGAACCGAAGAGAAGATTAGTCAGCATACCAGTGCTTACATTACCTTAGATTGGATAAATTTTTTTAATATATAGTTACAATTCCATAAAGGGCTTGATATGTGTTATCATGAATAATGACATGGTTATAGCTTATGGATCATGAAAATTGAATGTTCTTGAGAAAAATTAACCAAATCATGATTTCAAGTTAGCTATGGTAATTTTTTCATTTAAGATATAGAGGCATTATATTTACAGTGAAAAGTGTGATATATATACTGATCAAAAAATTTTATAGTATATATTCACATAGAATCAGTTGAATATTCACTAGAGAATATAGTTCGAGTTGATTAAATATTATAACTTCTCAATACATTACCACCTTGGGAAAGCGAACAATGTGTCTGATGCCGTGAGTCAAAAGGCTCATGCTAGATTATCCATGATTAGGATTGCAAAAATCCTATGATTATGGATCTTAAAAGGATGGATTTTTAAATCTTAATCATATATTTCTCAAATAAGTGTTCAAACATCTATCCAAGTGAAGATTAATGATGTGTAGAACAAAGACACAGATCTATATAAGAAGGTGCGAAATGTTCCCGAGTTTAACCTTGTTTTTAAAGGAATAATATGGTTTGGGAATTGTGTATATGTTCCATATATACCTAATTTTAATAATTATATGTTATAAGAGGATCATATTTCTTCATTTTATATGAATTTTGGAACTAAATTTTTTTAAAGATATTTGAAAGAGTATTTAAGGTGGGATGGAATAGAGAGAGATATCCTAGAGTTTATATCTCGATCCTTGGTATGTCAGTATGTTATGGTTGAAAGAAAAAAATATAAGGGTATGTTACAACCATTACCCACAAAAAAAGTTAAATGAGACAACATCCCCATAGATTTTGTCACCAGACTCTAAAAAATGTCCAAATGGAACTATATGGATTGCAGAAAATCATGTTATGAATTCAGCACACATAATCACTATCATAGAAGATTTATATCTAGATTAGATTACCAGGATATACATTAATGAGGTGGAAATTATTCACAGTGTACCACATTCTATTATCTCTGATCGGGATCTAAGGTTAACCTTAATGTTCTGGTGAAGTCTTCAGTAGAACTTGGGTACAAAGATATATTTCAACACCGTGTATCATCATAAAAAATATGGTTAGTCTGAGAAAATTTAAAACTTACAGTATATTTGTAAAATATTTTTCTATGGATTTAAAATGTGTAAGAGATCAATACCTTCCTATATTTTAGTTTTCTTACAAGAACTTCTTTCACTAGAGAATTTAGATGGATCCTTATGAGGCCCTTTATGGAAATAAGATTAAAAATCCATTATACTAAGATGAAGTTGGAGAAATAAATCCATTGGGACATGGTATAGATTAATAAATGGTAGATAAGGTTATAATCATTCAAAAACACATAACAGATACACAAAGTTTGTAGAGACGTTATGCTGAAAATCACCGGCATGATATGGAATTTGAAGTTGGTGATAATGTGCTTCTAAGAATTTATAAATGGAATAAGGTAATGAGATTTGGAAATAAGGTAAAACTAATCCCTAGATATATTTATCCCATTTAAATTATTGATCATATTGGGATGGTATCATACCGATTTTCACTCTCACTGAACCTCTCTTAAGTCCAAAATGTGTTCCATGTATCTCTCTTGAGAAAGTACATACCTAATCTATCACATGTACTAAACTCAGAGGTCATACTAATGTAGAATGATCATTCTTATGTGTGAAAATTAGTGGATATTCTGTATCATATATATAATTTTATTTGGAATAAGACCACTAACTTAGTTAAATGAGGAATCTATATAGGAACTTGAGGATGTCATAAGGTAGAAGAATCCTCATTTGTTTCTGTCAGATTGAATAATTTAAAGGGCGAAGATAATTTTAATGGGGGTATATTGTAATACCACAATATTTTATGAAATATAAATTTTCAAATAAATTTAATTTCTTTAATAGCTTGCGTTACACACATAAATGAGTTTTAACGAACCACGTTTTACTATTAATATTATTGTTTAGAATTTACCATTATAAAAAAGTTGTTAAAATTGGTGGTAATAATAGGAATATTTTTTTTAAATTAAGTATAATGGTTTTAGATAAATAAAATATATTAATATAGAAGTACTTAAGTTTTTGGTAAACTATTTATATGCATCAAAAATAAATGTTTCCAAAAAAATTTTTTTGTTGATTTTTGTGAAAAAATAATAAAAATAATGTTTTCAATTTTTAGAAAATTTATTTTATAAAATAAAAATAATTTTTGGAATTAACATGTCAAGATTATATTTTGGTTAATTTTTATGATTTTTTCGGAAAATATAACTTTTTCGATGAATAGTGAAAATACTAGTTTTCATTAAAAAATGCCTTTTCATTCAAAGTATTTACAAGATAAATTTTATTTTAATATGGTTTTAAAATTAAAATTTGTTCGATTATATATTTAATAATCCAATCTAGGTCATTAAAATCAAATTTATATTTAATTTTTATATAAAAACTCTTTAAATATATGCATATTTTATCTTTAGAAAACCAATTTTTCATCTCATCTGTGAGATTATTTTTAATTTAAAATTTTACACTTATGTGAATTAAATTTATAAAAATATATTCCATATTTGGAATCAAAATGATTAAAATTAAAAAATATTTCCACATAAATTTTGTTAAAATGAATAGTAAAAATAGTAAACATTAATTACCATGGTTAAGGTTAAAACAGGTTTATCAGGGGTTAAACTAAAAAATACAGGTAAAATTTCCTTAAAAAAATTTCTAAATCCTATTGAATGGACATATTTACATATTATCCTTAAATGTCTTTTAATATATATTAATTTTGAATCTTTTTTCTAGGGTTAAACTTTATTACTTTGGATTCTTTTAGGAAATTTCCAAGTTGTTTCCACATCGGTTCGTTTCCTCACTTATAAAAGGACCTATCATATTCCTTCCTCTACACACTTGAAGAAAATTTTGGTTTCAAAAATACCTTAAGAAACACTTCTTTAATTCCCTCCCCAAGTTCTAGAAATCTTATTTTTATTCAAAAAACCCTCCCACAAAGGCTTTAGGTATAAAACATAAGGAGGATCTCTGAAGAAGAGGAATAACTCTTAACCATGATTTATCCTTTTATTTCTTCTTTCACCTTATTCAAATATTCCAAAACTATGATGATATTATATAACTATTATATCTCATAAACTAAGATGTTATTAAGTTAGTGTAATATCCTATATACATATCCTCTTCCATCAAATGGGAAATGAAACCATTTAATGTGTGTACGATGGACTACCATCTCACAAACTGATGTAATTCATTTTCCATTACCACTTTTCATGGATTGGTGTAATTATGAATATAAATTTTATATTATATATTTATAACATAATTATTTTTATGGAATCATGATATTACATATTATTCCTATACATGTATGGGAAAGCCTAGCCGAACAACCATGCGAAGGCGGAGAGCTGATTTTACGATGAAGATGCTGGGGAGGAGCAGTTCCAAGTAGTTAGTCTAGGTTATTTGTAATGATTGAAGTCTACGGGAAATGAATTCCTCTAATGCCTATGGGCCATTTAATACTTACACCTATGGGCCTTGTAAGGGTTCAACCTCACCCCTTGAAAAGTGGATTATCAAAATCAATAAAACAATGAAGGCCTTTGGGCCATTGGAGTTATAATAATTATAACACCTTTAAATTTTTTGGTATGATGGGAAAATAATAAAATTAAAAGGACCAAAAGTACCAAATCAAAACATACATCAAAAAACAAAGCAGTTATTATCCAAAAACATGATTTAAATAATATATTGTTAATAAATGGGTAATAAAAGTTCATAAGTAAACCATATATGGTATAATATATATAATTTTGTTTGTTAAATATATTTATAATAAACATATATTTATTATATAGGATGTTTTAATGTGTATTAAGGAATTATAAACTTTAGGTAATATATTCTTGTCTCAATTTATCTTTATTGGAACATTCAATATATTAAGTACCTATCTTTTTTATGAGGTGTATATATAGCTACATTAGAATTTAATATCCTTAATTTATTTATTCTAAAGATATTTTATGTTTAAATTAATTTTATTCTTTATCGAGGCTTATTATTCAAAAGATACCAATGTGGTAAGGGTTTAATGGTACGATCTCATCGTTTATATGGATTTTCTATGATTATGCTTATGATGATGAAATATTATTATCTAAGTCTCTATAACTTCATAAATTTTTGTTATCTTCTAGTAATTTATTGATAATATATGTTTTAACTTCATTTTATTATCTTTATGTACTCAAGATTCCAAGATAATGGTTTGGGGAGTGATTACATCCCACTATTATAGCCTTGGAAATGAGCATTGGAAATTATGGAAATTATTTTCTATAATTATGTTTATTTCAAAATTTCACGCCTTATAACAATGTTATGCCCTCATGGATCATGTTCATTGATTATATTATGATTAATTTTTTATTAAATGTAATCTTTATTCCATGAATCAAGATTATGATATTTGATATAGAGGGTATGGTTTTCCAATGTCATGCTCATGTTATCATACACTTATTCTCATGATATGTTTTTATATCTCCCTTGTTTACCCTTAATGAGAATATAAGCTCACTCTTTATTATGTTTCCTTTACCTAGTTTATGAATAAATGTACATTGTATAACATTTCTAAGAAGGGCTATAGTTATGGGAAACTAAGCGAGGGAAGATTTTGAAATCTTATGAGCTACTTGTTTGTGTTTTTATGTTTCAAAAGGCACTAGACGTAATATATTTTGGCATGGATCATTATGTTAAGTAATGAATATACATATATTAAGATGTAATATATATGTATGAAAATTGTGGGTTTCTATAGTATCATAGTAGGGTTTAGCTATTTTGGGGATAAGTTTAGATAATTTTAGTGGGAACCCTAGGGATAAGTTTGAGGTATAAGTATATGTATAGGATAACATCCTAGAATTTTGGTAATGTAGAGATTGTGTAGTTTTCATAGAAATAACATCTCTATATAGATACTATAAGTGTAAGAAAGCACTTGAAAAGATATAGCTATGGTTAGTAACCACAAAAGGGGTACATTGGGTATTAAATCAACCACAACCCAATGCATGAAAAAGGGGACTAACTGCACACCTAGTTTAACACTCCCATGAGATATGATTTAGTTATAACATTGTTTTTACAAGCCATTATGATGGATTTATTATTTCAAGGAATTAGGATAATTATTATGTGAGAACTTGAACTAAATAATCCTAGATTGAACCAATATTGATTTAGGTTAAAAAAACCAACGTAAAAATTTTGAAGGGTAATATTTTTTTGAGGATTAATTTATCATGAAATTATCTTAAAAAAATTATTACATGGTGTTCATCACTCACATTAACTCCATTTGGTTTTTTAGTGGATAAAGCCTGATAGAACCATGTTAACAAAGGATGATTTGTAAAATGATTATTCCTTCAAATATCCTAATGTGATAAGAGATGAGTTTTGAAACCATCTGATTATGCCAAACCAACAATGAAGAATTATGATTAACGATGTTAACTTAGTTGAGTTTCAATGAATACCAAAGAATATAAGGATGAAGTCTCATGAAACACTACTAGAGATTTGGGTTTATTCAGTTCTAGAAAAAAAACTGATAAAGGATACCATTATCAGTGATAAAAAAGTATTGATAAAGGGCACCTTTTATAAATTTTAAAAAAGCGCTGATAAAATAACACCCTTATTAGTGCTTTCTTAGCACCGATAAAGGGTGAACTGTATCAATGCCTATTTCTTAGTACTAATAAATTTTATCTTTATCAGTCCCAGTTAAAGTACCTGTAAAACTAATGTGGTCACGAGCGATTCCCACATCAAACTTGCGGACATTCAACCACCTCTCTTTATATCATTCTTCTAAATGGCACTAGAAGACGGCTACTAGGATGGGCCCCCGTATTCAATCTTTACAATCCTATATGGGCCTGTGCCTACATGCATGGGTCTGCATGGGCCTTGGCCCACCCTATGATTGCAGCTATCTTTGGATTACCCTCTACTTAGTAGGCCTTCTTAGTTGGGCTACCTAAATGGCTTTCCCCCAGGTTAAGGGCTAACCGACTTAATAAATTTTTTATAATTCAATTCTAATTTTACATATAAAAATATATAATGATATATTTGAATATATAAAATATTAATATATATATATATATATAAATGTATATATTGTTTTTCTCAATCTTAAATTTTCAAATATTTTTTAAAATTTATTCATTTTTAATTTTTATTTATATTAATTCATTTTTTATAATTAAATTTTTTATTTCTTATATATATATATATATTGATATATTAAATATTGATATATATATTAATATATATATTAATATATATTTACATATATTAATAAATAGTATATTAATTATTTAGTTATATATGTATATATAATTTACTAAATTTCATATATATATTAACAAATAGTATATAATTTATTTAATTAGAAATTAATAAATTAAAAAATATTATATATATAATTATATAAGTAATTCACTTTTTTTATAACTAAAAAACAAAATGAATTTATTAAACACTTAATATACTAATTAAATAATTAATATAAGATTTATTATTATATATATATATATATATTGAATGTTTTCATTTTTATTAGTAAAAATTTCATTAATAAAATTATTACTAATTTTTATATAATTTAATGTTTTCAACACATTTATAATTTACATAATTTATATATACTCATTTTCATTTAAACATATATTCATGTGGGTTTACGAGCTAGATAGAGCCAACACCCACATTTTATATAATGTAATTTATTAAATTCAACACACATATATATTGTAATAAATTGTATATTAATTGTATATAGAATTAAATAATTAATAGAATGTTTATAATTAATAAAAAAGAAAAAATTATTAAACTCTTAATATACTAGTTAAATAAATAATATACTATTTATTACAATATACTTATTAAATACTCAATATACTAATTAAATACTTAATACACTAATTAAATAATTAATATAATATTTATTAATATATATATACACTAAATTTATTCTCTTTTTTAATAATTCTATTTATTTTTTTTAATTATAAATAATATATAAATTATTTAATTATACATATATATAATTAAATTTCACCCATTTTTAAGATAAATTCATATAATATAATTTATTCATAAATAAACTTAAGTGTGTGCTTAGTTTATATTATAATTTATAAATTTAAAATATTTATTCTTTTAATATTTTTTTAAATTTATTCATTTTAAAGTTAATATACATAATTATTCATTAATATATTTAATATTTTTAAAATTTATACATTTTCAATTTTTCATTGTTCAATATTTTTGCAATTTAATTCATTTTACAATATTTATTTATACATGTTTATTCATTAAAATTTAATGTTTTTAATATGGTTATAATTTATATAGTTAATATGCATTAATTTCCATTGAAACATATATAAATATTCATGTTTACTTTTTTTAAATCATCTATAAAATTAATAACAGTTATTCATTTTTTATATTTATTCATTCTTATTATTATTTATTTCATTCATAGACGCTACATATTATATAATGTCATTGTTAAATTTAACATATATCAAACTTGTATATGTAAATTTATCTTAATTTCCCAAGTAAAAATTTATGTAATTATTGAAATATTATATAGAAACTCATCCACCATTTATTTATGTAATTTATTCAAATTTTAATATTAATTTTGGAATTTAATTTAGTAACATAATATATTTAATATATTATGTTTTTAATTCATAAATTTTATTTATTTATTTTAATCATTTTTTAGTTAATATTATTTATCCATTTTTAATATTTTATTTTATTTTATTGTTTTGTGGAATTTAATCATTTTAAAATATTTATTTATCAATATTTTTTTACTATATTTCAACATTTTCAATATCTACTCATTTTCATTTCAATATATATCCATATTTTATATTTGTAATAATTGGTATAATTAATAAAATATATCCATTTTTTAATATTTTTAAAATATAATCATTTTTAATTATTCAATTTCACTCATTTTTAACATTTATGCATGAAAGATTATATAATCCTTAATAGTGTTAAAAATATATTTGGAAAGCCATATTTATAAATAATTAATTTTATAAATGTATATGTACTATATTTATAAAATTATATGTTTATTATTATAAATAAATAAATAAAATTTATTTAAAATTATTTATATAATTATAGAAAATAATTATATATTTAAATAATTACAAAATTATAATAAATATATTTAAATAATGAATATATTTACTATATTTATATTTATATTTATATATACTTATTAAGTTTATATAATTATATAATTATATAATTATATATAAATATATAATTATATATAAATATATAAATATCATTATAATTATATACAAATATTTTTAAATATATATATTTACAATTATAATTATAAATATATATCTATAATTATAGTTTTAAATATATATTTAAAATTATTTTAATATATTTATAATTATATACACTTATTTTTATGTATTTATTTATAATTATATAAATTAAAAATTAAAAATTATATTAATTTTATTATTAAAATTAATTATATAGGTCTTTATTAGTGCTTTTTTATCACTGATAATGATATATCTTTGTGATTGATAAAAAAGTGCTGACATAAGTAATCTTTATGAGTGCTAAACAAGGGCTAATAAAAGAGATCTTTATCAGCGCTAAAAAAATAACCGATAAAGAGGACTTTTAGGAGACCTTATTTTTTTAGAACTGATAAAACCATTCTTTATGAGTTCTTTTTTTGGAATCACTAAAAAAACCCACCCCGATATTTTAAATAGAACCATAATCCAACAAGTTTCCCTCATACCGTTCAAGCTCTCACAGAAGTTCAGCTCTACTGCTGCTCACCCTCGATATTCTCTTGAATGAATCAACTCTCAAATATAAGGTATGTTATTATTTATCCTCGTCTCTAATTAATGTGTCATTGACCACATATTTCCTGAAAGCACATTATTATTTTCTTTATTTCTTGTTTTCTTCCGCCCTACCTTTCCGCCATCACAATCTTCAGCCCAGGATGACCACCAACCTTCTTAAAGTAGACCTCCAATGACCACCCTTTCCTAATCTTCCACCCCTCAACTGAATGGTGTAATAAACCTCCTATATTCATTCCTAATCACCAATTATAGTAAGAGTTGAATATATATTTCTTTAGCCATTTAAATTCTATGTTTATATTTTTCTTCATGTTTGATTTATATAGTTATTTTCAAATTTTATGTGAACACTAATTTTGAGATATTTCTAAATTTTTATACTATACTACTATGTTAATTGAAATATATTCATATTCTACTTCAATTATGGGATTTCTGAGGAGAAATGGAATATTGTTTTTGGAATTGAATTGGAATGAAAATGAAGAATATGTTAAGGGCATTGATTTGAATCCATTAATAATTATTTATGTGTTGTTGCATAGTTTTTTATATTATGAATAATATTTTTATATATTTTTATTTTCTTTAAAATTATAATAACATGTTGTATATCAAATTATTTTTTATACATAAACTACTCTTATGATGTTTTAATAAATTATTTTTCTAAAATTTCAATTATCAAAAGAATGATAATGAGATATAAGTAAAATTATTTTCTAGAATTTGGAATTGTAAGGAAAAATGAGGAAGAATGAACATGTTTTTCTAGTTTCATTTTATCCTTCCACTTATCGGTTAAGTGTTGAATATAAGATGTCACATTATGTTTTAATATGTATATATAAAATGATTTAAGGATTCTTATAAGATGATAATTATAAGAAACAATGAAATTAATGGTTTATAATTCATATAGAGTAATTTGGGTTGATTAATTCATATTGTGAAATTATGGTCCCTGTTATATTAGTAATAATATGTGTGAGGATTTAATATATGGTTTTAACATAACATTAAGTGGGTGCGTTTAATTCATGAGGTAAAATTAAAATTAATAATTAATCATATAATTAAGTGTTTAGTTATGTATTAACATGATCATATATCAAAATTTAGTAGTGATATCTTGTATGATATTGCGGTGTTTATTATATCATTAATTGATAAGAATGATTTATCGATTTTTTCATTATTTTTACATCTGATAACTCACTATTATCATTCAATTAATTTTATTATATGTTCTTGTCTACATGATTGATTGCATATATAATAGTTTTCTTGATGAAACTATCAATTCCTAGAGAGATTTCAAGGTGTTTTAGAGTGTTCTATTTTTTTTGAATATGACACCGAGTATTGATGGTGTTACAAGTTTTACTTGGTTAATATAGATGTTAAAAAGTATGATTTTTTAGATTCATTTTCTTATATAGTTACCCTAAACATGAGGGGTGGTCAAATTAAAATGTAGTTATAGGTTGAGGTGTGTTGGAATGTTTAAGTTTCATCTAATTGTTTATAATAATATTATTTTTATTAAACCATATACACATTATTATTATTATTATTTTGATATATTGTGTATCATTAATAAATGTTTGAGTGTCACCCATAAAATTTTATAATTTAAAACATATTTATCTTAAAAAAATACAATATTAGAAGAGAGAGGAAATAATTTTATTATGTTTATTACAATCTCATTTAACCATAAATGTGGTATGGATTTTATTAATAATGAGTATAACCTTTTATTTATACTTTTGAATGTTTTTAATACTTGATATTAGAGATAGATTATAGTGTTTTCTTTCATTGTTAGAGTTGAAATCAGAATGTTTTGGATCCTAATTATATAAAATCCATAATAATTTTTTTTGGAATGTTTATTAATGGAAAGTATTTTTAGTGTTTTTAAGGAAATAGAATAGAGGTTTTGATTATTTTAGGATATTTGAAATATATTAAATATTGATAACTATACTATTTTTGAAATAGTGGTTATTTGGTGGATTATAGTATAAATATATTTGTCTATATTCCTATATTACATGATCTAGAATAATCAATTGAAAAAAGAGTAACATGGAATCCTACTTCTCCTTCGTCATCAATAATAGTTTCATCTATTTGTTTCATGAAATTCTATAATCCCTGACCTTATTTCAACATCTCATGATAAATGACCTTGTATGTTTTGAGGAAAGATATTTTTATGAACATTTAGAAATCCAAGTCATAATTAAATGAGAAAAAAGAACAATAATTTAAAAGTGAATATTTCTATCCAATAATAACTAAATCTTGTTTACCATCATATTTATTACCAACTTTTTTCCCACATACCATCATATCGAGAACTTGGACCAACAACCATATGTTGTATCTTTTCATGCCACCCTTGCATAAAATGATAAATTTCTAGGAATCATAATTGATAACATTTAAAATTTCAGCTCCCCTTATTATAATTATATAAAACTTTCTCCATTGATTATGAATATCTTACATGTATTAATTTATTTCATTTATGAAATGAATATTTTATGAACCTAATAGGATGAATATGAATTGAAAATGGATTCACACAAATTGAATGTCAAAAGAGTATAGAGATTTTTTTAAATACTTTATTAATATTTCCATAGAGAATGCATAAGACCCTTCTCAAATCCTTTTTCTATGATTATGTTGTTTTTATTAAAGAAAAATTTTCCCAGAATAGTATGAAGAACATTTTATTTGTTATGGAATAGATTAGAGAGTAAATTTTTTTGACTAAACATGGAAAAAAATTGAACGTGCACACTAATTGGGATAATATTGCTGTTTATGGATCAATTGATATGAATACAAGTGTAAATGATGATGGAGATCATATGAAAGAAATGAAAATTGAAATTTAAGATGACATTCCCAATAGTCCAAAGTTGTTTGAGATGTTAAATATCTATTATAAAAGAACATTTTATACCGGTTGTATTAAATACATAACATTGACTACTGTATTGAGGTTATATAATTTTAAAGATGGTAGAAGATGGAGTGAAACTAGTTTTACAATAATACATGGTCTCTTGAATGATATGCTACTAAAAGAAATTAACTGAATTGTTGAACATACTATGCTAAATTAATGTTATATTAAATGGGATTATATCTAAAAAATAAAAGCTTATCCAAATGATTGCATATTATTTCATAAGGACCATGAATCACTCAAAAATGCCCTAAGTGTGGTATGAATCAATATAAGAAAGATAAATCAAGTCCATTAAAATATGTATGGTACTTTCATATCATTACAAAGTTTATAAGACTAGATTGTTGTCATGAAACTATGGGATAATTGACGTGGCACATAAAAATAAGAATTAAATATGAAAAACTACATCATCCAGTAGACTCCTCGCAGTGGAAGAAAATTTATTATGAGTATCTTGAATGTATAAATTAACAAAAATATTCCATCTTGAATTATATATAGATGGAATAAATCCTTATTAGTGTATAGAATAACACTCACAGTACATGTCAATTTTTTTTAAATTATAACTTACCACCATAGTTATGCATTAAACATAAATACATTATGTTGTCTTTACTTATATCTTGACCAAAATAAACCGATAATGGTATTGATGTCTATTTAGATCCATTGACCTAAGATCTAAATTTTATATGGGATAAAAGGGTTACATATTGTGATTCTCATAGAATTGAAGGATTTAAATTGAGGGCTATGTTGTATGGGATGATAAATGAGTTTCCTCATTATAGAAAATTTTCAGGGTATAAAATTAAAGTAATGTTCTGGCTTCCCATTTGTGAATAATTCACACACTTAGTTAAGATGAAACATTCCTCAAAGTCTACATTTTGGGGAAATCCGAATTTATTTCCATGATGATAGAACTACTGATCTTGGATGAAAACATACAATGGGAATACTAAACAAGGTACAATATTGTATCCCCTAATAGGCGATCAATTGTTTGATAAGGTAAATGATATTGACACTATTTTTGGTAATTTTTTTTAAAAAACATTATGAAATAAAGTTGAAAAAGATATAATTTTTTTTAAATATCATAATATAATTTTTTGTATGTCATATTTTTTTCCTAATGTTATGCATGTATAAGAAATGTGTTTGATAATTTTATTTTCATGTCACAAAATGTTCTTGAAAAAAAAATGGCATCAAGGCTTGGTTAGAAATGATTGACAGGGGGATAAGGGAATATTTTGTACCAGTGAAGGGTAAAAGGAAATATTTTCTTTCTCCAGTATCATACAATATATCCATACACGAAAAATTGCAATTTTTCATTGTACTTAATGGTGTAAAAGTTCCAGAGGGGTATTCATTTTATATCATTAATGTCATATCAATGAATAATTAGATGTTATAGGGACTAAAATCACACAAATTTCATGTTTTTATTCTATATTCTTTTCCCACCTCTTTATGTTGAATTATACCTAAAAATGAATGAAATACATTAACCAAAAACTCTTTATTTTTTAAATTAATACGCATTAAAGTTATAGACCTGAAAAAGTTTCCAATCATGAATAATAAGGTTGCATTCATATTATTTGAATTAGGGATTTTCTTCCCACTGTCATTCATTGATATAATGGTCCACCTAATGGTTCACTTAGTTAGAGATGTTGAAATATGTGGTCCTATCCATTATATATGGATTTACCACATTGAACAGTATATGATAATTTTAAAAGGGTATATCTTGAATTGAAGTTGGCCAGAAGGTTGTATTACAAAATGATTTATTATTAAAGAATCTATTGAATTCTATGTCGATTAACTATCGTATTTTGATAGCATTGGTCTTCCAAAGTCTTGTGAAAATGGATTACTTATGGGTGAAAGGATTTCTAGAAGATAATTTATTACAATTACCATCATAGAGCAGGAGAAAACTCACCTTCACATTTCACATAATAGTGAAAATGTTGATCTGTGCATGGAATTCGAAAAAATAAATTCTTAGACATTTGAATATATTAAGGGATAAAGTATGGATATCAAATACACATAATCAATAATTTTTTGGATGGTTTTGAGACCATATATATAAGTAGTTATCTAAAAATATAAATTTTACTACCGAATGACTTTGTTGGTTAGCCATGGGATGAAATGAAAATGTTATATCGTACACTGGATTTTAAATTAATGGGTAAATGTTTTATAAAAATGAACACTATAACCACAGTACATTCCAAAATAGTAGATTAATGCTTGTGGAATAAGTGATGCACATATCTAGTTCCAAGGATAGAAATCCAATTTATGCACATATGTCATATTTTGACATCATTGAACATATATATGATTTGTATTATACAACATTTATAGTGACTATTTTTTGTTGCAAATGGGATGAAAACAAGAGTGTAGTGATGAAATGGGCCACATGAAGGTGAATTTTAGTGTGGAAGGGTACAAGGATGAGCCGTCCATAATGGAACCACAAGTAGTGCATGTATTTTAAATCTCAGATTTAGAAAACAAGAATTGGTAAATTATCCTATTTGGGACTAAATAAACTATCAGTTTAGATGAAAATTCAATCGAGGAGACCCTTTCATTGGGAGATCAAATTCATTTAGGGGAATTCTGAATGTAGATAATGTCTTGTACTTTTTTTGGGGCCACAAATAGGAGATTTGGATTCTCGATTGAGGATCCCAATAACTTCAACCTTTAAAGAAATTAAACATATTTTAATGAGTAGGTTAAAGTTTTTTTAACATATTATGATTTTATTTATTTTATTATGTGTTCTATACTATATTAACACAATCTAAATTAAATGTTTGACTACTCATGCAGAGAATGAATTTTTCACATGATGATGTTACCAATATCAGTGAAGAACATGTAGTTTATGTTGAAACTACATAATTATTAGTGGATAAACAATTTTTTGATGAAAAAAATAATAGAGAGAAAGTATGTCGACTAAAATAATCAAGTCAAGAAACAAATGTATAAAATTTCAGGTTGGATGGAATCAACTTGGCCAACTAATTAAGGCAAAGAAGTCAATGTTCATTAGTTATGTTTGGGTCACAATGAGTATTAATGTGCTAGTTGATATATGTTCAAAGATCCATGTCCAACCTATAACAAAGAAAACCCTTTGGGAAGATATTAAGGTACTATTATGATATACTTTCTATATTTCACCAAAAAATCATATAATGAAATATTGATGTACTTTTCAGTATCCTATTAAGGGTTTATTTATTTTAGATATTTTCTATAAGAAATATGTCTGAATGGCCACTGGAAAATCCCATAGAGGCTTCCAGACACTTCTTACAAAGTTTCATCTCCGGGATGATGGGGGGGAAGCTAAGAACCACTAACCACTTACTTATGAACACAATATAAACAAGAAACATAGAATTATTCCATCATTCATCATGATGAGAAATAATATTAGGTTAATTTTATTAGATAATAAATATATTACATTATTTATTTTATCCATTTTTATTCAAAATTTTTAATATATGAAATATAAAATGAGTTAGGAAAATAAAAAACATGCAGAAAAACCAATATACCCCTAACCTAATTAAAGGATAGGGTAAGATTCACTTGAGAATAAAATTGTAAGTATTTTAAATATATAATAAAAGTTTAATGTGAGTGAAAAAAATTAAATTCCTATATTTATATGTATATTGGTTAATCATAATCTAAGTCCACTTTCATCCCACGTCATGTGGTATGGAAGGAGGACCACATAAATAAATATGGTAAACTAGTTGATGAAAACAAAAAAGTTGTATGGAAAACATGTATAATTATAACATAATAGTAATTATTTATGATTTATAATAGTATTAAATAAAAATAGCTATTTATATTCATATGTTTTTATATAGTTGAATCAAAAGAATCAAAAGTGAACATACCTGAAGAAAAACTACTTTTAAAATATTTGAAGCAGCCATAACCATACAGTTGTGTTAGAGGTGTAGGTTTTGTAGTGTCACCTCAAACATATTTATAGAATATAAAATGAATTTAAGATACAAGTTCGATGATAAAATTATTACATGAATAAGTATATTCTCTATAAGATAGTATTATTCAATATGGTTTGGTAGACCAATATATGAAAAACGATCAAAGCGAACCAGAAGTAGAATAAAGACCATCATATGAAAAGCCAAATGACCCCACTATATTTGGGGATAATAATTCCCCTTAACCACATACTTTACCTAATTTAATAATTTTTTTCATTAATCTTTATCCTAAATGTGAAACAATCTACTTTCGATAACATTATATTACTAAAATTCTATAGGGAAATGTTGTATTTTATTTCTATTTATTAACACCCACACACCACCTTGTTGCGAAGGGTATAATGTATAATATCCTAAGAGATATTCTACATAAAAATAAATTCCAAAATATCACATGAGAGTAGGGATTGATGTAGCTTAAGATCCTATCATTGAGTTTCCCATTCCACTTAGTGATCCGGATATTACAACGGTTTTTGATGCTATTAAAACTTTTGTAGCATGGTCATATAATATTATAAAGATACATAAGGTATGTACTTAATAAATCTTTTCAACTACAAACATATAAAATTTGATTAAAAAAGGTCTAATCTCAGGTATGCTATTATAGATTAATAAAATGACAAGGAAAAGGAAGGTCAGATCAAGAAAATCCAGTGAATCAACCATGAAAACACAAGTAGATTGTGGGAGTACCTTCACTACGATAGTTTCAATGAAACATATATTAAAATTAAAAGTTCATGGATACACCACATTAAAATATAGATATTTTTTGTACATTAAATATGATGATGAAATATTCTGATATGTCATTATATGCACGGTTGGTCTGGAGAGTATAAATGATATTCTTAAGTTTTAATGGATTGAAGTCTTAGTTGTAAATACATACAACAGGTAAATTTTATTTATCCATCTATCCTAAAAAGATCTAATATGTTTATTAATGTTAATAACTATTCATATTTTCTATAGTCATTTTTATTACTACTATATAAAGGGAAAAACCTACAAATAACAATTTGGATTCATTAATCCCTTTATTGTTTCAATAGAAAAAATTTCTTTAGGGTTGGAAGAAATTGATAAGAAAAAAGATTATATAACCAGGTAGTTTAAGAAGAAAATAATAGATGATAGACTCCGATTGATGGCTTCAATACAAGGGTAAAAGTCTATAATATAACAATATAAAATATATGTTTCTTTTTTTCATTACATGTTTGATTTTGTTTTTTAGTAAGCATTGGATATTGATCGTAATCAATTTGGATACCCCAAATATTTATTTTTTAGATCCAACTCATGGATTTACATCCAACTGACCACACATGATGTTTATTATGAATTTATAATAAACTATAATTAATATTGTATAGATAAAATTAGAATAATATGTTTTATTATATGTTTTACTGAGTTTTTTTATGATATTGAGATTTATAAATATATGCTAAATTATGGTATGAGGTTGGTCATTGTAAAAAATAAGCCTTTGTATTTACTCAAATGGAAATATATTAAGGTATATATAGAAATATTTAATAATAAAAACATAAATCAAAACAATTTACTTACTTAGGTCAATATTTCTCTAGTGTAAGAAGAAAGATAAAAACAATAATTGTAGATATTACGTTTTCAAATTTTTGAAAGATATCATATAACATCAAAATAATTTCATCCTTGAACATTTAGATTTTGAAGGTAATTAAAATTATGTTAAAAACATTTATTATTCATATGTTTTATATTTTCTCAATACTACCAAGATTTTAAACAATCTATGTACTCAAAAGAAGATGTACTTTATTTATAGATGAGTGGGAAGAGTACATGGTGTCATAATGTTTGCCGAAATCTAATTTAAGTGATTAACTTTCATGTTTTTAACCATGTATGGTCTATGATCTTAAAAATATATTTGTGATGTGAAGCATTAGTTAAATAATACTTATATATTCTTTTTGATCTATTTTTGAAGGATAAGTATAATGAAGGAAATCAATTTTTATAGAAATAAATGAAAAGAATAAATGGTGTCAGAATGTATATAGACAATTTATAGAGGTTAATTTCTACCATTATTTAGTTAATTTTATCATCATTTTATATATATTTTAGTTTATTTACTTATCATTTTTGTTTGCTACTTATTTTTTTAAATTTAAACATCAGTTCAAAACACACATTACATGATCAAAACCAAGAAAAAACATTTAGATTGTTTTGATAATTTAGGATAGAAATCCATAAATAATTTGTTTGTCTAGGAATTGATATCACATCAATATGACACATGATGTGGTTGTTATGACTCAAATTTTTTATTTTCAATACAAAAGTGACATTTTACTTTGAAAAATTTAAAACATAGCCAAACCTAATAAAATTATCTCAGATTGTTTTCAAAATTTATAAAAATATTTTTTAATTCATTTGTAATGTGTAGGAATTAAACACACGTCAATCCGAAAATAGATGTGGTCAGTATGACTTGAAGTGCATGTTTTAAATACAAAAGTGTCATTTTAGATTAAAACATGCTTCAAATAGAAAATAATAATCATAAAATCTTCTATTGTTTTTAATTTATTTTGAAAATGATTGATAATTTATTTTTAACATATAGAAATCGAATGCATAAAAATATGACACCTAATGTGGTTGGTATGACTCGAAGTATATGTTTTCAATATAAAAGGGTCATTCTAGTTTAAAACGTGTATCCAATAGAAAATATCAATTAAACTTGATTTAATTGTTATAAATTGTTATGAAAATTATTGATAATTCATTTTTGATATGTAGGAATTGACCACACATTAATCTGACACCTGAAGTGATCGATATGACTCAATGTGTAAGTTTTCAATATAAAAGTTCCATTTTTGTTTAAAATATTCACCCCATAAAAAAACTAAGAAAATGACCACAGATTATTTTCAAATGTTAAGAAAATGATCCATAATTCCTATGTTACATAAAGTAATTGACTACACTCTATTACAAAACATGATGCGGTTGGTATGACTCGATGTTTGTGTTTTCAATAAAAACAACTCCTTTTAGTTTAGAACACATCACATAGGAAAATCTAACAAAATGATATCATATTATTTTAAAACTTTATGAAAATGATCTATAATTCATTTTTGAGATGCAAGGATCAAAAAAACATCTATCTGAAACCCTATGTGTTTGGTATGAATTGAAGTGATTTTTTTTCAACACAAAAGTTCCATTATAGTTTAAAACACCCATAAAATATCCAAAATCAAGAAAACAAGATTTTATTATTTTAAAACATTTGGAAAATGATCAATAATTTATTTTTTACATGTATAAATTAAATAAAAATTAATATGACACATGATTTGGTCAAAATGAATCGAAGTGCTTATTTTTAATATAAAATTTCCATTTTAGTTTAAAACAGGTGTCAAATCTCCAAAACTAAGAAAAATAGATTATACTGTTTTCAAACTATAGTAAAATGATCGATAATTCATTTATAATGTATAGGATTTGACCAAAAATCAATCCTACAACTTTGTGGCAGGTATGGCTTGTGGTGAGTGTTTTCAATAAAAAAGTGTCATTTCACTTTAAAATAAGAATCTAATAGCCAAAATAGAGAAAATGAACTCATATAATTTGAAAAAATTATAAAAATGATATAAAATTCAATTTTCATGTATAATAATTGACTTCAAGTCAATCTGACACCTAATGTGGTTGGTATGACTCAAAGTGTATGTTTTCAATATATAATTTTCATTTTAGTTTAAAAAAATCTCATAACATTAAAACCAATAAAATTAGATTATATTGTTTCAAAATTTAGAAAAATGATCCATAATTAATTTTTTCAGATGTAGGAATTGAATGATCGCAAATATGACGCATGATGTTGTAAATATGATTCAAAGTATGTTTTTTCAATATAAAAGTTTTATTTTATTTTAAATGCATCACATATAAAAAACCAAGAAAATGAGATCATATTGTTTTCAAAATTTAGAAAAACGATCCATAATTAATCTGTGACCTGTAGGAATCGATCAAAAATCAATCCAAAAACCGATGTGGTCAGTATGAATTAAAGTGTGTGTTTTCAATACAAAGGTGTCATTTTAATTTAAAACACGCTTGAAATAGACAAAGATAAGAAAACGATATCAGATTGTTCTTATACATTTGGGAAATGATAGATAATTAATTTGTGACATGTATGCTTCAACCACACATCAATCAGACACCAAACATGGTCGGTAGACTTGAAGTGCGTGTTTTCATTAGAAAAATTCCATTTTAGTATATAACACACATCACATTAGAAAAACTATGCAAAATAAGGTTGATTTTTTTAAAATATATAGAAAATGATCCATAGTTTTTTTCCATGTATAGTAATTGGATGCATTACAACATGACACATGATGTGGTCATTATGGATTAAAGTATGTATTTTAAATATAAAAGTGTCATTTTAGTTTAAAACATACATAAAATATCCAAAACTAATAAAATGGGCTCAAATTGTTTTAAAACATTAATAAAATAGTTTATAATTCATTTTTGATGTATAAGGATTGAACTCACATAAATCTGACACATGATATGACTGATATGGCTCGAAGTGTGTGTTTTCAATATAAAAGTATCATTTTAGTTTAAAATGTACATCAAATATACAAAACCAAGAAAACTAAATTGGATTGTTTTCAAACTTTAGGAAAATGATTGATAATTCATTTTTTATATGTATAAAATGGATTCATGTCAATCTGAAACACAATGAGGTAGGAATGAATTTAAGTGTGTGTTTTTAATAAAAAAGGTCCATTTTAGTTTAAAAAATGGATTAAATAGGGAAAATATAGAATAAAAAGACCTGATTGTTTTCTCATCATTTTTTCTTCTATTAGTTAATTAATTTTCTTATCATTTTATGTTATACATATTTAGTAAATTTTAATATATATATAATGCATGAATATGGAAAATAAATGGTATGATATTTTAAGGCTTGTTCACAAAAAGAAAGTTATCTTGAATTGGCTCACATTCATAGTGCGTTTTTTATCACCAAAATGCGATCCAATTAAAGAGAACCTGCTTTTGAGAAAAATAATAAATGGTGTGATGTGTAAGAATAATCAAAAAATAAATCCGATACATGGTGTGCATGGTATGACTCAAAGTATATGTTTTTAGTTTAAAGTTGAAACTTTTTATTTAAATTATTTATTTATAGTATTTTTAACATAATATTTTTTCGTATACTGGTTTATTATTTTTCTCAATTTGGAGTGGTTTTTTTGGAAGCTAATAGCATGACCAGGGGTCAGGGGCCAAAAGAAAATGAAAAATAATGTTTTTTAAATGTCAATGATAATATATACTTACTCATGTAATATTATAAACCAATGTTTGAAATTTCTATAATATAATTTTTTATAGTATTTGTGTTGTAAATTTTATTTCTACTAAATTATTTATTTTCTCCTATATTTTCTGTTATAGTGTGATATAATTTTAATAGAATACTATAGTTGTATTCTTCTTTATCAATTCTAGAAAAAGAAATGGAAAAGGTGACCTTTATCAGTCCCTTTTTAACACTGATAAAGGACAACCAGTTTTAAGGGTGATCCAATTGTCAGTGCTTTTTTACTATGAAAAAAACCAATTATAGAACTGTTAAAGGCCTTATTCGTAGTAGTGAATGTTTAATTTATGAATATGATTATGGAAAAAAGATTCAATTTCCTTTTATCAAAAATGTGTGAATAAACACCAAGGAAAATATCTCAATGTAAATAGAAGATGTTTTATCTATAGTAAAGGATGTCTTGGAGAAAATAATTGTAGAGGAAAAGTAAATATCTCAGTTGATATAGTGAAAGTAAATAGAGTCTTTCTGAAGGTACCACTAATGTTTCAATGTATTAAAAGTGTAAAACATTGAAATTATCTAAGTCAATTCCACAATAAAAGGTCTTATAATGATGATAGACACCATCAAATTTCTAAATAAGTGAAAGCCTATGAAACCACTACTATAGAAGTGGGTATTGAAAAAAATTTGGAATGAGGACCACTGATCACCCACTTAAGAACTATGAGTGTTGTATTCATATCATTCTCAACATAGTTCTAGGTATATATAATTATTTCTAATAAAATAAAATCATCACCTTGATGATTAAATTCTGAATTATTAATGAGAAATTATATTTGTATACTTATTATATCCCAATTATACTACCCCTATATAATTTTTATTTATAAAAATATTACTCATATAAAATCCTATTATCATTACATTAGTCAAATTTGATGATATTTTTGGAATTTATTGTCTCTATTCACATAAAGACCATGATAATTTCCAAGATAGGAAAATGAAATCTAAAGAGAAACCCATGATCACCAATTTATACAAGGTTGATTATATACTCCCTATGATAAAAATTATTCCCATCATATTGGGGTATTTAACACCAGTGGTTAGAGAAAAACTCAATGTTAGTTATATTCCTATTATAAGTGAAAATATGAGTTCACTAGTTGATATTAATTTAGTAAGGATGAAACCTCAACAAAAATAATATCTCGAGTCATGTTTATCTTAGTTATACCTTAAACTATTTTCATTAGTGAGTAGGAATTAAAATTATGAGGAAATAATTTATCTTATTGGAGAGAATGAAATGACACAAAATTTTATAAAGAATATTTTGATAATATATTGACTTACATGAAATACTAAACTAAAATAAATCCATTATATGTCAAAAAAATTTTAACAAAAATAATATAGCCTTTAAATTAGCATGTATATAAGGAAGTAACTATATTATTAAATCTATGAAGGAACCAATTGACATCGAGTTATAGTAGCATTCCATATAAATATTATTCATCCATTATTAGGAAGTAGGTTTCTTCACTCGGGTTTTCTCTAGACCAATACTAATGTGAACTCAAAAAATTACTTCTTGAGAAAAATCATATTTTATAGATATTCAATATCAGGGAAATTTCTATGAGATATTTTCCAGTAGAATCGCCACCCTTGACTACCACTAGAGTGTACCATATGTATAGAAATTATGTAAATATTTTAAGGGGATATGTAAATATAAATTAGTATCATATAAACATGTAAATATTAATGTAATAAGTTATTTATCACATGTATTTTATATATTTTAGATTTTTTTACTTTTAAGGAAAACGAAAGTATATTCTTTTATAAAAGTAGTTTTATTTATATTTCATATTTAAAAGATAAACTTATAAATTTTTCTAAATTTAATTTCTTTTTAAAATTAAGAATGTCAGCATAACCTTTGGGTGAATTTTTATGATTCACTTAAATAATTTAAGCCTTAAGTGAATAGTGAAAAATATATTTTTTTCCAAAACTGTAAATTATATGACTTTATAAGAATGAAATAGATGTGTTTAAAACATTTAAAATATTTATTTAATAATTATGATTATTAAATTTAAAAATAATATGTTTTATTTATAAAACCAATGATTAAAATGGTAGGAACTTAAGTAATATTTTCAAATAAAAATTGTTTTTGGTATTTTATTTTAATAAAATAATATTTTGTAAAATGTTTGTTTTTTTATTTTTTTAAAAGAAACATAATTTTTTTTATAATAAGTGAAAATATATCCTGAAAAAAATATATTGACAATTTTATTACACACATAATTTTTTAGCTTAAAAATGCACTCTTTCAAAAAACATGTTTTACTTATCACATGATCTAATGTTAAAATTAGTTTTTTACAAATAAATTATAATATAAAAAAATGTATCACATATTTTGAATCCTTATTTAAAAATTATTTAATATGTTCCATTTTGATTATTAGGCTTTAAATTAAAATACTTTGGTACAAATTAGTTACAACGGTAAAAAAACGGTGAAAGGTTAAATTATATGACTATAGAACATAAAAACATATTTATAACCTATGTGAAAATGGATGGATCAAGTATTATAATCCTTATATCATCGTCCAATCAATTATTTTTCATTTTACTATCTTCCTGACATGTAATAAAAGTGATCTATTTATATTAATTTGAAACACTTATAATAATGAAATTCTCACAACTTATAAGAGGGCATCTCACAACCTCTTCAAAACCACTCAAAGAATTAGGTTTATACTTTAAAATATTCCAATTTTATTTAATTCAAAAAAAATATTCCATTTATTTGATCCTATGGTGAATATATATTTCTTAATTTCCTTTATTTCAATGACCCCTCTCGGGAAAATAAAAAGATTTCAATGCAAGTACTCTTTGTTTTTCTAACTTCATTTCCATTCTATCTTACTTTACCAAATTTAATTTTCTAATTACTATATAATTTCATAATTATTATATTAATAATTAATTTTATTATTCTATGGGTAAAAATATTAACTACCTATCCATTTTTCTATTAATAAAAATAAAACCGTCATCCACGCATTGTGCAAACCACCGCCTCAATGAAGAAACAAATTTCATTGTTTTCACTACCACCCATTTTAAATGATAATAAGGTTGAAATTAAATTATAAATTTTAAATATATAATTGAACTAATATTATTGAGATATAAATTATAATCCACCTTTATTCCCTCTTATTATTTATGAAATTAAAACGTCAACTGTGCGTTCTGCGGGCTACCAGATCTACGAAGTAACTAGTCTAATTTTTCATCTAGTTTCTTTATTATTTATAAAAATATCATAAAATATGATTAAAAAATTAAAATTATATAAATAATATCATTATATTTCTGTAATAATGATATCATTCCAAAACAAACAACTTTCATAATCATAATCATCCATTAACAATAGTATGTTCATATTTGGGTCAGTCTAACCACTTAATTTTATAATGAAAAAGATAATATCATGAAAAATTATGATAAATAAATTACTGATATTATCTAATAAAAATAATAAAATAATAAATTTATTTTATCTTTTTAATATTAACATTAATATTAAACTCATTAATTGAGATAAAAATATCCATTCATTAAAAACCATTGAAACATGCTCATCATTGATTCCACCTTTATGAATAAAAAACCAAAACACCCATTGAATAAATTTATAAAATGTTAATTATTATTATAAATAATCAATTATAATACCATATATTATCTAGAAATGATGAAATTCTATAGAAGAATGATAAATACCCTGATCCCAGTTGCCCAGAGGTGGTATCTACTTTACTATATTGGCATAAAATACAAGTGATAGTATCCCAAATGACCAAATAGTTTACTAGTACCAGTAAACTAGATACATACATTATTACAACATAATATTTTAAGACACAAATTATGACATAATTTTTACCAAGAATATCACAATTCCCTCAATCATATGATTGGAAATTTTTCATAGTACTCTTCCTAGATTTCTATAAAAGGTAAAAAGATAAGGGTGACCTAAAATTATAAGTAAGGGTTGCATATAAAAAAATATATCATGAATAAATAAGGAAAAATAAACATGGATAGATAAATAATTAAAAACATATGTTATTTAATCAATAATTTGACTATCATGATTAGATAAGGAAAAATCAATATAATAAGATAAATAACTGAAAACACATTCCATTTAATCAATAATATGATAATGAAATGTAACCATAGATTATATCTTTTTGAAAATACAGTGGATAATAATAACTAAATTCTTAATTATTGAAATGATTAATTACTGGATTTTATGATCTCAAGAATCATGATATCTCTATTATCACAACCTTTCACAATATAGTTTAAAATTGATGGGTAGGTACATACCATAAACCCACTTAACTATGTTTAGACAACTGATGCATCTCATGAGACTACTGATGCATTTAGGGGATATATATAATTGGTCCCCACCCATATCTGCTTGTGCAAATAACCCCTCTTATATCGAATAATTGATTTAATTCATAAACAATATTCCTTATCAACAAATATCCATATCAATTAAGGAATACAGATTAATAATATTTTTTATAGTGTATATTATAACTTTAAAAGTAAATATCTTATGTAGAAATGATATAAAATTTATGTAATAAATATATTAATCATAAATAATATAGATATTTAAGGGAAATTTAATTTCCAATGGTGACAAGAAAGTGAATATTTCAAGGGAAAGTTAACGATTATAAAACTTTATCAAGAAAGGGAATATCAATACTTTTCCTAGTCAAACTGATCATAAAACATAAAGAGAAATAATAATTATGGTATCAATACAACCTATCTTTAGTGGATCATAAGTACAATAAATGGTTGATGTCATTTATGTATGAAAATACCATAAATATTTCATTAAAAAAAGTCATAAGAAAAATAACATTTTCAATTAGAAAATATTTTTTCAAACTAAAATTTCACAAAATATTTTTAAAATACTATTCTTTGGTAATTAAATTTGAAAATTTTATCCGAGTCTTTAAATTATTGAGTGGACATGATAGTGGAAAATTCCAAACATTTCATAGACATTAAAGCAAAAATTATTTTAATATTTTTGTTAAAACCAAACATGCCTAGTTTGGAAAATGAAATTAATATTCCTTTCAATTTTTTTTGTAAAAACTCAAAAATAGGAAAAAATTTATTTAATAAATCATTTATATAATGTTAGAAACTTTTTTATAAAATATGGTTTTGGAATAAAATATATTTTTGACGAAAGATAAAAATGAACTCAAATTTTATTAAAACAATTTATTGATCATTTTTATCTACCAAAGAGTGGAATATGGAAATATTTTCTTGAATAATTCATGAATAAATAGAGTAAAATAATATGAATAGCTTGTATTATACATCGATCAAATAATTTCCTTTAATGGAAATTGAAGTATAAACAAACAAATATCATAAAGTTGAAGTGAGAATTAATAAATGAATAAATTATGTTTATCAAATTTAAATCCACATAAAACAAGTGGAAATACAATATAATAGAGTAAAATTTATTTATGCACATAATATTAAAAGGTAAAATACAATGATTATATAATATAACCCAATGAAAATAAATTGAGTTATGAAATTCTGTACCACTTGACAACTTTCAAGTTAAATAAAGTTTGATAAAATAATTAAAATTAAAATTTAAATACCATGAATTATGAATTATTCATGATATTACATGAAAAAGGGGTAGTATATACACCATAAAAAACAAATTAGGTTCACAACATTATAGTATGCCTTAGTGAAGGGAAATTGTGACGAAATACCCTACAATGATCACATCGTTGAATTAGGGATTAATAAATAGATTGATTATTTGAATAAAATTAAAATACACATAAGGAAATTGAAAGAAAATAATCAAAATAAAATACACACATAATTATATAATACCAAATATAATGGATAAGTAATATAACCAAATAAAAATAATTTGAGTTATGAAATTATTTACTACTTTGTAATTTTAAATTACAATCCCATTTGATGAAATAATTCAAATTGAAAGATAAAATATCATTAATTATGAATTATTCATGATGTTACAGCTAATAGGGGCAGTACATACACCATATAACTAAAATTCGGTTCATCACATTACAATATTCCTTAATGAAAGGATATTGAGACAAAATCCATTAGCTCATGCTTTATTTTGGTGAGACATGATTTAAACTACTATATAAGTGTTTTAAATATGTTATTAACTTATAAAAAAATATATTAATATTTGTAATATTATAAATTATACTCTTACAACATTTTACCACATGTTTGTTAATAATAATTTATTATTTGCATTGTTTTTTTGTTAATTACTTTGTTTTCTCATGCGTGTTTTATCATCAAAGTTTCAGTTCTTATACATTGGATATAAATAAATTATCCAAATAATGATATTTATGTTATAAATATCATATTAACTCATTAGATACATTATTAGAACCATTCTTAAATGTTTTTCATTGAAAAAGAGTCGCATCACTTAATGGAGATGGTAGACCGTACATATACACAAGGGACAAAATCATTCCCTTAACGAGTTGAAGGTTATGAGAGATTATGATATATTAATTTTAAATAATTTATATCATGTCATATATATCTATTGAGATGGTATGTGAGTATTATATACTATATAATACCAAATGTAGGATCAAATATATAAACATGAGATGCTCAAATACAAGAGGGGGGGGGGGGGGGGTGAATTGTACATTTAAAAATTCCTTTGGAACTTTTAATGATGGTTATGTTTAACAAGGTTAAACAAGATAATTTACAAAACCTCTAAGTTCTAATAACTTTCTTGATTCTGGAAAAGTGATTCCTGAAATGAAACTTAATAAAAGTGTACAACAACTAAGATTCTACCTTAAAGCGTATAGAATCCTATAAGATCAGAGTACAAGTATAAGGAAGTATAAGATAGTTATAATATCCTAAACAATACAAATGCAGTGGAGAAATTGTAATAAAAAAAGTAACAAGTAGTAAGTCTTTTAACCCAAAGAGAAGGGTATCCAATAACCTTGGATAAAGGTCCCTTGATTTATACTTTCAAGAAATTCTGTCTTACCCACACCAGGGAAAGCCCTCAATATGAAGATCAGAGTCTGTCTTGATATCCCTGAAAGTCCTCAACTTCAAGGTATTCAGCACCTCTGTCTTCCTATCCTCAGAAGCCCTCGATTGTACACACCAATAATCGGAGTCGTACGAAGCAAATCTGCATGAAGAAAAGTTTGAAAAATCCGTTCAAACATTCTACGTGAAGACCGAGAGTTTATAAGAGCCTCTCTCTCTCTATAAATCACTTTAACAACATGTAAGAACAGTTGTCAAAGTTGTTCTTCAAAAGTCTTGAACTCTTTCAAATGAGATCTTATTTATAGGCACAACTCCAACGGTCGACTCCCTCCTCCAACGGTCATTTTTTCCTTGAATTTTGGAGGGACCTGTACACGTGTTACTCAAACAACGGTTAGTGAGTAACTAAAAACGTGACATCGTTTTATTACTACACAAGTATAAGCATAACCAAATTCTTATATTCAGAATGTAAGAAAATTTGAAAGTTCCGAGTTTAACCAAAATTGAATTCGGGGTCTATAATACAAGGATATTTGGATTCTATTTTGCAGGAATTCAAAACCTGAATTATATAGAATTTCGAAGTATGAATTTCATAAAAAGTTGGAATCGGGATTCACAAGAATTCGGAACCTGAACTTACAAAGTTCAGAGTCAGAGTTCATGAGAATTCTGAGTCATAACTCATAAGATTTCAGAGTCTGAATTCAGAGAACTCGGAGTCCGAATTCATTGAAGTTCGTATCCAGAATTCATATTCAGAATTTGGAGTCAGAACTCAGGGAAGTTTGTATCCAGAATTCATATTCAGAATTCAGAGTCAGAACTCAGTGAAGTTTGTAACCAGAATTCTGATTCATAATTCGGAGTCAGAACTCAGTGAAGTTCATATCCAGAATTCTGAGAATTTGGATCCTAAAATAGAATGCTTCATATCTAGGTAATTATAGGATTCTAAGGTTTTGGTTTCAAAACGAATTTTACACTTAGGAAAATTATGATATGAGCAATGAAAACATGATAAGGATAAATTTCCTTGTGGAAGGAAATTTTTCCTTATAGAAGTAAAACATAGGATAAAATGATATTTTCCTTGAGATAAGGTGTTTGTGATTTTCAAAACAAGAAGTAATGGTAAATTCATAAGGAAACCTTAATGACTCAACAATATCCCCCTTGAATGAAGGAATAGAAAATTCATAAGGAAAACCTTATTGACTCAACAATCTCCCCCTTTTTCGAAATCACAAACATCATTTTGAAAAAGAATATAAGGACTTAGAAAATATTTTACTAATCTTTTCAAATAAAACTTTTCTCCCTTTTTTCATAGACAATGGTGAATATGACTAACTCCCCCTTAGGCTTTGGAACACTAAGGATCATATTCTAGATTTATGGAACAAGAATTTTCATTTGAATATGCAAATCTCTGTAATGAAAAACTCCCACTTAGATAAACTCCCCCTTACTTAGGGATATTTCTTTTATACTTAGAAATATTTTTCATTCTCCCCTTTAGAATTATTTTTCCTTCTCCCCCATTGTGATTTTCAGAAAGAGTTTGAGGTAATGGAAAAAAATATGGTACATGAAATATTAGTACAAAAAACCAAACAAAAAACGAGCAACCACAATTCCATTATAGTTGGAAGAATTTTTTCAAGGAAAAAAATGAAACAAAAGATCAGATTTGAATATATTTTTCTTCTTTTTCCTTGGAAATCATCTTCTTGACAATAGTCTTCAGCTTTTTGAATTCCTTGTGATCTTCCTCAGCTTTATTTTCTAGATCTTTTATTCTATCTTCTTGATAATTAATAAATTCAGCTTGAGCCTTTAGCAACTCCTCTTGCTTCACAAGCTTCTCTTCAAACTCAATTAGGAGATCTCTTTCCCTATTCAAGCTATGAGATACAGAGTTCAACTTCCCATTCAAGTCTTTCACCTCTTGAATCTGAGTATTTTTCTCTAGATTTAGTTTTTACTTAAAACTGTTTGTAAGATCCTTGATTTTGGTGTCTTCGGTATCAAAAGCGTCCTTGACATCATATTGAAATTGATCTAGCTCTCTCAAATCTTCAACAATATTCCTCGACCAACTGGTCATTTTCTTGCAAGATTTTCTATGGGCTTTATAGTTGATAAGAAAGTTCTTATGTTCAGAATCAATCTTAACACACTTATCCATAACCATGGATACAAAGTCTTATTTCTGATTCATACTATGTTGAAGCATCTGGAATCTGAAATCAATTGTTGGAAATATCAGAATGGTGTCTACGAGCTTCTTCAAGGAATGAATAACAAAATCATGTCCTAAAGATGATGACTCTGAATCTGACAATTTTCTTGGATATGGTTCTCCCTCTAGCTCTACCTGATTCCTCTTAGAGGATCCTCCAACATCATTCTTCCTCAAAATATCTTTGGTTGGGGTATCAACAACCACTTTTTTCCCTTTGTTGATTTTCAGAATATATTCTTCATCGGGAGATTCATGCTCACTTCTAGATAGCTATACAATCTTATCTTCATCAATTTTCTCTTTTTCAGCTCCTTCCTCAATGTCTTCAGGAAGAATGAAGTCCTGATTATTACTCTCTTCCTCAGATAACTTGTTTACTCCCTCTTCACCTTTCTCATACATTTCAGGAGTTGCAAGTTTTGAAGATCCGGATTGAGAAGTCTGAAGTGAAAACTTTTCGGAAGAACTTTCCTTTTAATGATAATCTTCAACTTGCTTAATCACATAATCAGAGCCACCACTACTCTCAGCTTCTTGTACTTTTTCTGCAACTTTCTTCTCTTCCACAATATTCTCTTGAGGTTTTTCCGGAGTCATAAACCTCTTACCCGGAGTCTCAGGTAATGGTTCCACCAGGAAAGACTTCGGCACTGGCATAATCTCGGATGCTACTTCAGTATCCTTCAAAAGAGATTGAATAATCTCTGCATTAGACAACTTCTTCTTGAGCTCATTCTCTTTGGATTGCTTCTCAAGATCTTCATCATCCTTTTCTTTTAGTTCTTTGGCATCTGCAGTGTCCAAGAGAAACTGTGGGTCCCCTTATTTCCTGTTTTTCTTATCCACTATCCATTTAGCAACCACTTAATCCGGATAAGCTTTCTTCTTTTTGGGATTTGGAGGTGCGGATTGAGATTCTTTGGCCTTAGGGGTTTTGTCTTCTACTTCCACTGCATTCATCTTTATTTTCTTTCCAACTTTATTTGATGGTTCAGCTTCTTCCGTATTTTTTGGAATGACTTCTGCCTCTTCTACTGGAAGATCATAAAACTCTCTTGAATATTTGGAAAATTTCACTTTCATCCTCTTGAGGGTATCATCCCCGATTATCATTACTTTTCAATTCATCGGCTTGGAAATACGAGGGATCTTGAAAGATTCAAGACACCGAACTATCAACTCGGTGAGTAAGGAAGGATACATGATAATATGTGCTCTCAAATTCCGATTTTTGATATTCTCTATCGTAATGAGAATATGATTTATGAGGTTGATATTCCTTAGATTTACCAAAAAATCCAAGATATACATGTCACTTTTCTTAAGAGTGTCCTTATCAACCTTTCTCGGAACAATAAGACCCTGAACCCATAACTGTAGGATCCAATTGTTGGTAGATAGATTGGAAATCTTTTCAGTCTTGACATCTTTAAGTCCAAGACATGCCATAGCCTTTTCCTTTACAAAGCTTCCTTGAACCTCTGCTAGTTTGTGGGAGAAAAATTCTGCCTCCCCTTCATAAGATAGCCCTACCAAGCTAGAATCCTTGGTGTAAGAGAGTTCATAAGTCTTTCCATAAATTTTAAAGGAAAACTTTTCCCTACCATCTTCCTTAAAGAAACTAGATGATTCATAAAACTCTATTAGAAAATCCGCATACACTATATCCTGAGATCCTGTCTTCGAAATGGCTACACTCTCCCATCCATTAATTTTGATATTCTTGGAGATAATAGAGTTATACTTATTAAATAATTTCAGATGCACCAACCTCTCCCTGTATATTTTCCACTCCAAAATTGGCATGACAGAAGACATTTCATGGGAAGAAATTTCAGTAGACATTCAGACTTGTAAAAAATCTGAAAATCTAGAATGAGATTTTGATGTTGGGTAGAGATTCGACACGCAAATGCTTTGAAAACCGATTTGGGACAACCATCGGGGGTCCCCTTTTTATAGGTTATGTAAGTGACCTTTTATCTTTCAAATCCAATATAACAGTTGAGAAACCTTCTAATCAGATATAAGGGTTGATATGATGACCGCAAGAAAAAATTGGGCATGATCCGATCTTTTGAGGTTTTTTAGGAAAAAATAGAATCCAATAATTTCAAATACGAAAGAAAATACCAGCAATGAAATAATGACTACGAAAATTTAAGAAGGAAATCATACCTTTCGTATTTCTAGGAAGATTATTCATAATAGGTGATATTATTCTTTAAAACAAATTTGATTACGAAAAACTTATTACGGAAAATATAAGCTCAAAAATTTTATTACAAAAAAAATTTGAGTACCGAAATTCTACTATGAAAAATTTGAGTACGAAAAATTATCATTATGAAAAATTTCAGGTACGAAAATCTTCATTATGAAAATTTTATTACGAAAATCTTCATTGAAAAATTTTTGATACAAAAATACTCATTACAAAATATTTGAAAAACTAACTACGAATATTTTAATTATGAAAAATTTGAAAAACTAACTACGAAAATTTTCATTACGATTTTTTTTGAAAAACTAACTACAAAAATTTTCATTATGAAAAATTTGACAAACTAACTATGAAAATTTTCATTACAAAAAATTTGAAAAACTAACTACGAAAATTTTCATTACGAAATTTTTTGAAAAACTAACTACAAAAAATATGAAAAAATTCATTACGAAAAATATGAAAAACTTCATTATGAAAAACATGAACAACTACATTACAAGAAATATGAAAAACTTTATTACGAAATTTACTCCCCCTATGAAAAGGATTTTATTACTGTAAGGAGATTGGTTCAACAGGAAGTTATTGAGGAGGATTACCTTACAGTTATCATTCATAACTTCTGTTTAATGTATTCAAATCTATCGGAGGGTAAAGATTTTGTGAAAATATCAGCAAGTTGATCTTGTGTTTCGATAAATTGAAGATTGATATCTCCTTTTTGTGTGTGATCCCTAAGAAATTGATTCCTAATATCTATGTGCTTTGCACGAGAGTGTTGTGCAAGGTTTTTACTAAGTGAAATGACACTTGTATTATCACAAAAAATTTGTGTTTTGGTAAAACTCAAACCATAGTCTGTGAGTGTGTGTTGCATCCACAAAACTTGAGCACAACAAATTCCAGCTGCTACATATTCAGGTTCAGTAGTGGAAAGTTCCACTGAGTGTTGCTTTTAGCAAGACCGAGAAACTAATGAATCTCTTAAGAAATGACATGTTCCGGATGTAATTTTTCTATCCATTATACATCCACCAAAGTCATCATCTGAAAAACTTTTTAAAAAAAAATCATTTTCCGAAGTATAAAAGAGTCCTAAATCCATGGTTCCCTTTAAGTAGTGAAAAATTCTCTTCACTGCGTTTAAATGATATTCCATAGGATTGGATTGATATCTTTCACATAAGCATAATGAAAACATTAAGTCTGGATGACTAACTGTCAAATAAAGTAAACTTCTTATCATACCTTTAAAAGATGTTATATATACTGGTTTCCCACATTTATCAAGATCAAGTGTGTTTGAGATACCAATGCGAGTACTTATTCTTTTAGTGTTGTCATATCCATACTTTTTAAGAAGATATTTAAAATAATCATGTTGGGATATATAGATTCTTTCTGGTTTTTGAGAAATTTGAAAACCAAGGAAAAATGTTAACTCACCCATCATACTCATTTCAAACTCAGATTTCATTAGATCCACAATAGAATCAGTTATGGATTGCTGAGTTGAACCAAATATAATTTCATCAACATAAATTTAAATAATCAAATTTTTTTCTTATCTTTATTTATGAAAAGGGTTGGATTTGCATTTCCCTTGACATAGTTATTTTAAAGCCAAAATCTTGTAAGTATATCATACCAGGATCTAGGGGATTTTTTAAGTCCATACAGAGCTTTGGTAAGTCTAAAAACATGATCAGGATGTTTTGCATCTTCAAAGCCAAGAGGTTGTTTAATAAAAACTTCCTCTTGAACATAACCATTAAGGAAAGAACATTTCACATCCATTTGAAAAATTATGAAATTGAAGAATGATGCAAAGGTAAGTAAAATATGAATAGATTCAAGTCTAGATATTGGAGAATAAGTTTCTTCATAGTATATTCTTTCTTTTTTATTATAGCCTTTAGCAACTAATCTAGCTTTATTTCTGACAATGATACCATTTTCATCACACTTATTTCTGAAGACCCATTTTACTCCAATAACAGATGTTTCCTTAGGTATTTCAACCAAGGTCCATACTTTATTCCTTTCGAATTCATTTAATTTATCTTGCACGGATTAATCCAATAATCATCACCTAAAGCTTCATCAGTGCTTTTTGGTTCTAATTGGGAAAGGAATGATAGATGTTTTATTTCATTTCTTAAGGATATTTTAGTCCTTACAGGTTGATTGACATCACCAATGATACTATCACTGGGATGATTCTTTAGAAACAAATGATTTGGGTTTTGTAAAACCAGTTCATCAATATAGGGTAGAAAATATTCTATGGTAAATGTTTTAGAAGTATTTTCTTGAACATTTTTCTTACCAGAAGGATCTTCTATGAAAGGTTGAAAATAAGTTTTTGAAAACACATCCGAGAATGTAGGTTAGGGTTGTTTAAAAACAAAAGGATCAGTTTCATAAAATTTGACATGTACTGTCTCTTCAACAGTACAAGTGTTTTTATTGAAAACTCTATATGCTTTAGAAGTTGTGGAGTAGCCTATGAAAATTCCTTCATCATATTTTGGTGTTAATTTATGTAAATTATATTTAGTATTCATAATGAATACCTTGTAACCAAAAACCTTAAAGTAGGAAAGTCTAGGTTTTCTACCGTTCGATAACTCATAAGGAGTTTTATTAAGAAAAGGTATAATCAATACACGATTTATAGTATAACAAGCAGTACTTACAGCTTCAGCCCAAATTTTTTTGGCTACACAATACTCACTCAACATGGATCTAGTTTTCTCTTTAATAATTATATTTCTTCTTTCAACAACACCATTTTTTTGAGGTGTTCTAGGTTCTGAGAAGTTATGAGTAATACCTTTTCTACTACAAAATGTTTCAAAATCATAATTTTGAAATTATCCACCATGATCACTAAGAATAGTTTTCAATGGAAGATTTTTGTCATTTTTCACTTGGGATCTAAAACTTTTGAAATAAGAGAAGGCTTCATACTTATTTTATAGAAAATAGACCCACATAAATCTAGTGTAATCATCAACAAAAACAAATACATAATACTTTCCTCCAATGATTCTAGTTTGTGTTGGACCAAAAAGATCCATATGCACTAGATGTAATGCATCAGTAGTTGAGACTTCACTGACTGATTTAAAACTTGATTTATGTTTCTTTCCATATTGAAAAGTGTCAATTTTTTTGAACAATCAAATCTATGCTCTGGTAGATCCTTAACTAACCTTTTCTTAGAAAGTCTGCATATGTTCCTAAGGTTACAGTGACCTAACCTTATATGACATAACCAAGAATGATATTCCATTTCACTAAGGCGAGGTAAGTCTTGGCTCCTAAGGTCTTCTATGTTTAGTGTATATACATTCTATTGCCTATGGGAAGAAAGAATAAACTCTTCCTTGGAATTGTGTACTAAGCACTTGTTATTCCTAAAATTCACAAGGTAGCCTTCATAACATAATTGGATTATGCAAATGAGGTTGTTCTTAAGACCCTTAACAAAAAGAACACTTGAAATAAAAGTTTTTCCAAGAAGAACATTGTTACCTATACCAATAATTTCTCCCTGAGAATTATCTCCGAAAGTTACTTTTCCTCCTTTTGTCTTGATAATATTTTCAAAATAGTTTTTGTTACCAATCATATGCTGGGAACATCCACTATACATGTACCAAGTATTTTTGTTGGTACATTCCCTATTTTTCTAAAAACAAAATAGTTAGACTTTCGGAATCCAAACTTTCTTGGATCCAGAAATTTCAGAAATCAAAATTTTCGGCACCCACATCTTCTTAGAAAAATAGGTTTTATGAAATCCTAAAGATTGGGTTTTGTTTATAGAACAATTCTTTGCCCAATTCCCACCACACTGACACTTAGTACAAAATGGAGCACTTTGAGGAACAAAGTAATTGTTACTAAAAATCGGTTTAGAACCCGTATAACCAAAACCATAACTATTCCTTAGAGGTTGATTTTGAGAATACATTCTATCAAAATTTTCATTACCCAAGGTAAAGTTTGACAAAAACTTCATCAAGGAAAATATTTCGGATTTGAGTTTTATAACTAAGTTCTTGTCTTCATAAATATTTGATTTTGAAGTAGTGATAGGCTCGAAAACATTTTTCTTAGAAATAACATTTTCTAGATCTTTAGAAAGTTTATTATTCTCAGAACTTACTTCCTCAAGATTTATTGAAATAATTTCAAAATAAACATTTTTCTTATCAAGATATTTAGATAGATATGATATTTCTTTAGTGAAATTATTATTCCTATAATTTTCCTTATCAAGTTTTTCATGAGTTTTGAATTCTCAAGCTCAAGAAGTTTGGAAAATCTAGAAACTTCTTCATAGGAAGGTAAATTATTATCTTCATCAGAAGAAGATTATTCATCATAAGAGTTATAGTATTTACTATCATTAAAATTCCAAGAAAAATTGGTCAATGATCCAGAATTGTGTACCTTAGACATTAAAAAATGATTATCAAAAGGTATTCTGGCTATTAGACCAAGATTCTTTTGTCCAGAAGATTCATAATCTGAAGAGTCATCTGAAGAGTCACCACCACTGGCACTCCAGGTGTCATTTTATTTCAAGAATTTCTTTGCTTTATCCTTATAATACTTCTTCCTATTTCTCTCTGAATGCGTTTCCTTTCTTTATTTTCTCTTGAGCATAGGACAATCAGGTCTTATATGTCCAGCTCTCTTGCATTAATAACATGTAACTTCTTAATCTTTTTTATCTTTCCTTTCCTTTTTATTATATCTGGATTGAAAGTTTCTTTGTCCAACAATCTTGTTCATCCTTAGAGAAAGATTTGCTAATTCATTTTCTAAGGATTCACTTCCACTAGATTTGGATTGGATAACAACTTTCTTATACTTGGATCTAGTAACTCTCTCAAGAGTCTTAGCTTTCATATGATTTAAAGTTGTAGTAAAAGAAACACTACCATTTACATTCTTCTTTCTTACATTATCAGCATCCCTCTTCATTCTAGTATCATGTTGAAGAAGAGTTCCAAATAGCTCATCTAAGGAAATATGATTAACCTTTCTGTTCTCATCAATATCAGTTCTCTTAGATTCCCACTCATTGGGAATGATATCTATGATCTTATCAACAAGAGATTCATAATCCAATCCTTTCCCACCCATTGATTGTAAACTATTCACAATAGTCATGAATCTTTGTTGAACCTTACATATGGGTTCTCCATAAGGAAACCAGAAACCATGATATTCAGCTCTAAGCATGGATCTTCTAGTTTCAATGACTCTGGAAGTTCCAAATTGAGTAACTTCAAGTTTCTTCCATATAGAATTTGCTGATTCACAAGATGAAATTTGGCTATATATGTTTCTAGTCATAGAACAAAGCAAAGTGTTTCATACCTTATAATTAAGTTGACATTAATGTTTTTCATGATTGGTAAAGGTACTAAATTCTTTGTCAGGAATTTTATATCCTCCAATAATCATAAAAAAATTATCAATAGCAGTATTGATAATGAAAGTCCTCATACGATCTCTGCAATATTCGTAATCATTTCCATCAAAGATAGGTGGTCTAGTTGGATTGAGATTGTTTATTGAACCAACATTGATTCTTATAATCTTTAAGAAAAGTATTTCCAAAAAAACTTGTTAATAGGAAAAGTTTTTAAATAAGGAAAATATTCTTGAGCAAGAAAAATATAGGACAATAGTATCTCTAAAAAAATGAATCTGAGCTTTATGGGTCTGAAAAAAATCTGATTCCGAAAAAGTATGAATCCTAAAGTTCAATTCAAAATATTCAATTCTGAAATGAATAAGAAGAATAAAGTCTTATGAATCTAATCGTGAGATTAATTCAGATTGAACCAATCCTCTGATACCAATTGTTGAGATGGTATGTGAGTATGATAAACTCTATAATACCAAATGTAGTTACAAATATGTAAACATGAGATTCTCAAATACAAGAGGGGGGGGGGGTGAATTTTAATTTTAAAAATTCGTTTGGAACTTTTAAAGATGGTTATGTTTAACAAGGTTATACAAGATAATTCACAAAACCTCTAAGTTCTAATAACTTGCTTTATTCCGGAAAAGTGATTCTGGAAATGAAACTTAACAAAAGTTTACAACAACTAAGATTCTACCTTAAAGCGTATAGAATCCTATAAGATCAGAGTACAAGTATAAGGAAGTATAAGATAGTTATACTATCCTCAACAATACAAATGGAGTGGAAAACTTGTAATAAAACAAGTAACAAGTAGTAAGTCATTTAACCCAAAGAGAAGGGTATCCAACAACCTTGGATAAAGGTCCCTTGATTTATACTTTCAAGAAAGTCTGTCTTACCCACACTAGGGTAAGCCCTCTATATGAAGATTGGAGTCTATCTTGATATCCCCGCATGTCTACAACTTCAAGGTAGTTGGGACCTATGTCTTCTTATCCTTGGAATCCCTCGATTGTACAAACCAATAATCGGAGTCGCACGAAGAAAATCTGCACGAAGAAAATATTGAACAAGCCGTTCAAACATTCTGCACGAAGCCTGAGAGTTTATAAGAGACTCTCTCTCTGGAAATAACTTCAACAGCATGTAAGCGTAGCTGTCAAAGTTGTTCTTAAAAATTCTTGAACTATTTCAAATGAGCTCCTATTTATATGCACAATTCCAACGGTCAGATCCCTGATCCAACAGTCATATTTTTCCTTGAATTTCGGAGGGACCTGTACACGTGTCACTCAAACAATAGTTAGTGAGTAACTAAAAACACGACATCGTTTTATTACTACACAAGTATAAGCATAAACAAAATCTGATATTCATAATGTATGAAAATATGAAGGTTCAGAGTCTAACCAAAAATGAATTCAGGGTCTTTAATACAAGGATATTTGGATTCTATTTTGTAGGAATTTGGAACCTGAATTATATAGAATTCCAGAGTCTGAATTTCAATGAAATTTGGAATCTGGATTCACAAGAATGTGGAACCTAAACTTACAAAGTTTTGAGTGGGAGTTTGTGAGAATTCTGAGTCAGAACTCATAAGATTTCGAAGTCAGAATTCAGAGAACTCAGAGTTAGAACTCAGTGAAGTTCGTATCCAGAATTTGTATTCAGAATTCAGAGTCAGAACTCAATGAAGTTTGTATCAAGAATTTGATTTCAAAAGTTGGAGTCAGAACTCAGTAAAGTTCGTAACCAGAATTCTTATTCAGAATTCAGAGTCAGAACTCAGTGATGTTCATATCTAGAAATCTGAGAATTCTGATCCTAAAACAGAATGCTTCATATCTAGGTAATTATAGGATTATGAGGTTTTGGTTTCAAACCGAATTTTACCCTTCGGAAAATTATGATATGAGCAATGAAAACATGATAAGGATAAATTTACTTGGGGAAGGAAATTTTTCCTTATAGAAGTTAAACATAGGATAAAAGGAGATTTTCCTTGAGAGAAGGTGTTTGTGATTTTCAAAACTCAAAGGAATGGTAAAGTCATAAAGAAACCTTAATAACTCAACAATCTCCCCATTGAATGAAGGAATGAAAAATTGATAAGGAAAATTTTATTTACTCAACAATATCATATATATTCATCATATTTATCATATTTTCCTTCCTCATAAATTGTAGTTGAAAAAAATCACATCACTTCGTGAGACGGTAGTCCTCTATACACATGAGACACATTATTTTATTTTAAAAGGAATGGAAAGTTCAAAAATTTATATATAAAATTATGATTACAAAAGTATAATTATATTATAAAAATTATATATAAATATTAAATCCATAATTATATACAATAATGAGATTTGATTATGGAAATTGAGTAACATCAGTTCATGAGGCGGTAGTACGCCGTACACACGATTGATGATTTCATTTACCATTTGATGGAGGAGGAGATAGAAAAATATTATGATGTAAACATAATGAAATCTTTGTATTTTAAATAAACTGGTGTTAATATTTTTGATGTTTTTAGACATAATTGCAAGTGGAAAAATATGAATGAAAATAGAAGTGCTTCGTTAAGAAAATTTCTATCTCTTAGGAAAACCTCCTTTGCATATCCTCTTAAGGACCCTAAGGTCGGTACGTTTGAAAGAAGAAAGATCTCGTATGTGGAAAAAGATTTTTGAGAGATATTTTCTCAGGGTTTGTTTGATCCAAATTTATTTCTAGGAATTAAGAAGTGAATGGATGGAGTGAAATTTTATAAGCGGGGGTGAGGACACAATGGAATTTTTGAAAAGAATAACGTGTACTCACGTTTTTCATATTCCAAAAGGACCCAAAATGGTCCATTATAAAATATTATTTGCTATAAGGTCTAAATATGTCCATAAATGGATTTTTAATAGTTTTAGGTCATTTTTAACGCTTATCTTCTTAGTTTAACCCCAGGTAAACCCGTTTTCACCTTAACCGCGATAATTAATTTTTAATATATTCAATATTCATTTTGGTAAAAAATTAGGTTAATCTTATTAGATAATATATATTATTATTATTCCAAATATTGAATCTATTTTACCATATTTAATTTACCTAATTACATGGATTCAATTTAAAATTACACCTATAGACGCATTGAAGAAAGGGGTTTTCCAAAGTGTAAAATTTTTTATATAAAAAGTTACCAAATAAATGATTAAAATAACCTAAATTAGATTAATTATAATATAATTTATCTTATTTTGATGTTAAAATATTTTTTGAACAAAATGGTACCTGTAAATAATTTAAATGAAAAGGCATTTTTTTACAAAAATAAAAAAATTTCACTATTCATTGAAAAATGAAACTTTTCTGGAAAATTTAAAAAATTCACACTATGATAGTTATGACATTATAATATAAAAAATGAATTTAATTTTTTTAAATAAATTTTATAAAAGTGGTTAGATTTAATTTTAAATTATGTGTACAAAGCGCGACTAAACCACCTTTTAGAAAAAATAGAATTTTTAAAAAAACATCTCTTTTACATGCAATTGAATTTTATTTTTATTTATAAAAAATAAATAACCAATGAAAATGTGTAAAAAATATATTTTAAAAATTTATTTAATCCTATTCGTATTCAAAAACTTAATATATAGGATAAAACAATCAAATTTTAAATAATCATATTTTAATAGAGTATTGTGTTTCCTTTAATCCCGATGTCATATGCATCGCAAGCTATCAAATAGATTGAATTTATATAAAATTAAATTTATCATGAAGTATCAGGGTGTTACATTATATTATAATATTGGTGTTTTATTACATATATTATATCGAACATGATTTTCTTCTTTTAAAATCTCTGTGAGTTACAAGAATGATGAACAACACTGCTATTATGAATATAGTTCAAAATGATTAAGATTACTCACACTAAATATTGAAAATAGATAATTTCTAAATAATATACATGTAAAAAATAATTACAAATAAATTTTATAATTTTTTCTATATATGAATAAGGTTACGAAATAGTTTATTACAATAGTTATGTTTTTTATATATGAGGTTAGAGTGATATCAAGTAAACAAGAATTCTAGGTAAGGGTTTCATTGAATCAATTTCTAATTCATTAGGTCATAGTATTTATTAATTTAATACATGTTCAAGATTTAATTGATCTTGAAATTATATTATTTTATATGTTTTTATATCTTGTAATCTAGGTAAATTAATTACCATCATCAATAAAAATTTTTTTAATAAATTTTTTTTTCAAAATAAAATAATAACATTTGTAAGAATAAATAATATTCCTACTAATAGATAATTTACTACCATGTAAAGGTTTTACCTTTCAAAGTTATTTTATTTAAATAAATAAAAATATGTTTCTTTTATATTCTTCATATTATCCTTCATCCCTTTTATGAAATTGACTTCTTTTAATGTTTTTCCATGTGGTTTTTTCTTTAAAATAAACTAAAATGATTAATTATAGAATTTATTTTCATCATTTACTATTCTATATTTATTAGATTAATTTTTTAAATTTCTAAAGATCCTTTTTTTAGAAATATTTGTTACAAGGAGCTCAAAATTCTTCTATTTCCATTCATAAAAATGTTTTTGAATGTAAATTTCACTTCATCTTTTGTTAAAATAGTTAAATAGTTTTATGATTTTTTTATTTTCATTTTTTTGTTTCGTCAATTTTTATCTCTCATAAATTAATGTTTTCATCATCATATATATTTTGTTATAATATGATTTATTTTGTAAAATGATATTTTTGATAACCTATAATTTCTTATGTTCATGTTATATGTTGTATTTAAATATTTTAAGAAACAAATTATTTTTCCAAGGGTTCTTTTTTGATATGATTATGATTAATTTTATGTGGAACACATATTTATTGATGATGATGTGAGGAGGCCTATATAGAAGTAAACTTTATTGGTTTATGTTTATATTTTATTATATATTCTGGAGGGGAAGTAATTATTTTATTCACATAGGCTTGGATATAATGAGTTTGGTGAAATTTTTTGCATGAACATAAGGAGTTTGTTCACAAGGGTATTGGGATAATGTGTTTACTCACAAAATGTTTCCTATTATTATGGGTTTTCCATGTTTCCACATTGAATTTGAATTTTTTCTATATTTTAAAAATGATTATCATTTTCATGATATTCCATGTTTTCTTGTTATGCCTTATTTTTAAAATATTCCCCACACTTATATCATGCTCTCTTGTTTTATGATTATTGATATGTATTTGGAGAAATATTTTAAATTGTATGCTTACTTAATGATCTTTTTATTATCTTATGTTTCTATATAATGTTTTATTAATATTATCTATTGTCTTGGGATATTTTAATAAGATATTTATCCACTCAGAATGATCTACTTCATGTTTTGGACCTGGTATATTATGATAAGTTTTCCCTTACAAAGAGTATGATCTCACCCCTTTATTATATTTCTATTTACCTAGGTTATGAATATAATTATATCATGTAATATGAATAGAATATTATCCATAAGATCATTATTATATTGAAATTTTTACAAGTGTTGTAAAATAATATGTTTATATATTTAATATCTAATAAATTAAACCGTTAGGTTCCTATGTTGTGAGAATGTTTGTGGGATATATTATCTAAATCATAAAATTAATGTATATTTTAAGTTATGTTTAGATTGGGATGGTTTAGTTGGTACCAGAAAAAGAGTTTAGTTATTTTTGGTATTAGTTTATAAAACTTTAGAGACAACCCTAGGTATATGACTATGGTATATTTATTATTATAGGATAACATCTTGGTTTTTTTGTAAAGTAGATAATGTGTGGTTTTATGGGAAATAAAATATCTTTATGGATACTATAAGTTGATTCAATATCTAAATAATATATACCTAGGTTTAGTAAACCTATATGGTGTGCATTGGGTATTAACTCAATCATCACCCAATGAATGAAAGGGGAATATCTACACACATGGTTTGAAACTTCTGGGGGATATGGTTTGATTAATTACATTATATTTTCCTGACATTAGGAATGATTTTCAAGTTTAATAATTAGGATAATAAATATATGAGATCCCTACCACAAGAAACCTAGATTGAACCAAGAGTGATTTAGGATGAATTGAAATATAATGTAATAATTTGTAATTGTAAGATAATTTTTGGTTTAATTTTTCATGTAATTATATTATAATAATTAACTTATGGTGTTCATCACACATGTTAACTTATTTTGGTTTTATTAATTTTTCAATACCAAAGTAACCAAGTTAACAGTGGATTCCATTGCTAATAAAAATATTTTCCCAAAATATAAACTAATGGGATAAGAGATGGAGTTAAAAATGATAATATTATGCCAAACTAGCAATCAATAAGTATGATTAATAATGTCAACTTAGTTGAGATTCCAAATAAACCAATGAATATAAGGATGAAGTTTCATGAAATTTTAGGTGATGAATATGATGAGGTAAAGAAGGTTCAATTTCCTTCATGTCAAAAATATGAGAAGAGACCCTAAGAAGAATGTCTCAATGGAATTGGAAGATGTTTTATCTATAGTAAAGTAGGTAAAAGAGAAACTAATTTATGAGGAAATGTGAAGAGCCCAGTGGACATAGTGAAAGAAAATTTAGTCTATATGAAGGTGTCACTAATAGGTAAATCTATTGAATATAGTGAATTTGGACATTATCGAAGTCAATTCCCTAATCCAATGGCCAACAAGCATGATATGCACTAGAAAATTTCAAAATAAGGGAAAGAATATGAACCCACATCTATTGGTATAGGTTCAAAAATTATATGGAATGAGGGAAAAGAATCACCAAATCAAGAACTATGAGTGTTATATTCATATCTTTATCAACCTACTCCTTTGTACCTTGAATGATTACTAAGTAAATCAAATTTCATCCTAAATGTCTGGATGATAAATTATTAATAATATCTTATATTGGTATAGTTATTGTATACTATATATATAAATCCTCTATAATAGATATGTATAGTAGTGTGATTACAATAAAATCATATTATTCTTCCCTTAGTCAAATATGATTTGATTTTAGGCATAGATTGGATCTCTTGACATAGAGGTTGTGATAATGGCATTGATAATAAAATCACTTATAAAAATCACCCGTTGATCACCTATTTTTAAAAAATTTAATATATACTTCTAATGAATAAAATTACACCCATTATATTTAAGTAGTAAGAAGATATGGTTAGAGAAAAAATCAACATTCGTTATATTCCTATTGTAAAGGAAAAGATGAATTCACTAGTAGAACTAATGATAGTAAGGATGAAACCTCACTAGAAATAAAATCCGAAGACATGTCTATATTTTAGATATCCTTAGATATTTTCATTCACTACAACAAAACCACCGTTTAGCGGCAGTTTATAATAAACCGCCGCCAAACAATTTTTTTTTCTTAAACGGCGCCGACCCTTCCCCCACCCCGACTCTCATTCTCACCCGCGCTCCCCCGGCCCCCTGCTTTCCCTGCGACCCTGGCCCCCCATGACACCGGCGACACCAGCGACCCCGGAACCCCGGCGACCCTACTTCCCCGGCAACCCCGCGACCTCGGCGACCCCGGCCCCCTGCGACCCCGGCGACCCCGCGACCCCGGAGACCAGGCTTCCCCAGCGAACTATACAAACCCTAGGGTTTGATTTCTAATTTTTTACTTGTTTTGATATTAGTTTTTTTTATATTATTGTTTCTTGAAGTGACATGCTGTGCTAGATTTCCCTCAACATGTAATTTTTGATCTCATTGATCTTACAGATTAATCATACCAATGTGTATTTACTGTTCCAGCTTCATAATCCTTTAGAATTAATGATTAGCCGATGGTGATGACAAGTATGGTGAATTATGATGTATGGGGCTCATCTATGTGGGTTAAGAATATAAAAATTATACTCAACTTCCTTATTTAGTTGATTAGGAATTGTACCATTTTTATAGATGAAAATTATTGGACATAGTGTTGGATGTAGTGGTGGGTTTAGATATCTTACCACCGTCATGATTTTGTTTATGCTTTCACCTTTTACCAAAGAAGTATTGATGATTACAAGAGTCACTTCCTAGATTATGGAATATGAACCTGGCTTGATAAGACCCACTTTTAGTTTCCCGAATGTGCTTCATAAGAACCGATTTAGTTTCCCTTTTACTCATATATTTTGGAATCCCATATGTACATTCTGGGGTCTGGCTTCTAAGACATTTTATTTGATTTTTATAATATTGGGATACCCAATCATACATCTTCGAATCTGGCTCTTGAGATAATTGATTATGACGATTTGGAATAACATACCATGTGATTGGATGCTCATGATTGATTATGCTCTCTTGAGTGATTGGGATTATTATGATATCCATGATCTGTCACATGGACATAGTGTTGGACATGGAAATCCACATCATTGATTGGAAATCATGGTTGATTACTCTCTCCTAAGGGAAGTGGTCAATTACCCTCTCCTTGATCAATTACATGATTGAGGTGGTGAACATGGTGAACATCAGCATTGATGTGACATATACTCAACAGATAATTATGCTCTACTTGAGTGATTCTGAGGATACTCTTTAGTGTTGGGTGGATGAAACATTACTATATATCCTAGATGTACTTCTTGATTATGTGTATATTGATCATTATTATGAATAGATTTTGAGCATGTAGTTGTGTTTGAATATAATTCCTTTTATATATCACAATAGGGATAGCCCAATAGTGTTCATCTATGTTCCAATATAAGGATAGGCTATGGATCATGGCCTAGGTCTTAGACCTTAGACAATATTTTCTTAATAGGATTTTCCATTAATATACATCATCCAAAATTATAGTTATTGGGGGAGAGTATAGGGTAAGATAGTTCTAAGATGTGTATTCCCTTATAGTGATATGGCTTGCTCAAACATATTTATGGAACTGAATGGAGATGGTTTTGTCAATAAGGATTATAGACTTGAGGATTCACTGATTATGAATGGTTTGATTGGTATGACATCTAGCTCAACACCCTTTTCTAAGGACATCCACATAATAATGATTACAGACCCAAGAATAGGCTCCTATTGTTTCATGCCATTTTTCACCTAAATCATATATATACATGTTTATGTGTATACATATACATTTATCGGAATATATATATTTTCCCACATATAAATATAAATATATATTAATAATTCCACAGTAGCTCACTGAATAGGATCACGAAGCCAGGGGTTGATTGTGGTTTCACTTTATTTATTTTATTTATTCATTTCTAGTTTTGTCTCAGCTAGACTGATCACATTCCTCGACCATACATTATATGAGTTTTTATTTTATCTTAATTCTAGAAGTTATTACTAGTATTACTAAAATTTTAATGAGTTTTTCATATATACATAAACTATATATTAATGGATATGTGTTGGACTGTATTGGTGGTTCCCTACTGAGTATTGTAATCACAACCTGTTTGGGAATTGATTTCACTATGTTACTCGAGAAGAAGTTTGCTTGATTGAAAGACCAAGATAAGGTGCTGACCTAGATTAATTGAACGGATGGATCAGATATGTATGTGGAGACCGTATAGGTTATATTCCATAGATATATTAGTGTATATTTGTATTTCATTTCATTTTCCTTTATGTACTCCAACTTATATGTTCATCCATGTGTATGACTAGTGTTATATGTATGACATGGTTGTTCATGCTTTTAAATATTTTCATTTGTTATTGTATCATGTTCTATTTCAATTTTTACTACTTCTGTAATCGGTTTATTACATATATGGATGATCTCCTTTCATTTCATCATTAGATACTCTAATATAAGGGTATAATATCCCCAATGTATCACATTTACACCCTCGCGTCTAGTCGTCAACGTATGGAGTACAGGGAAGCACACATATGGCCTTATGGATAATTGGCTCGAGGGACCTATTTAGTGTCACCCAACATGGGATGTTACAGTCATAAAATCTAATTCGAAAAAATTACATTATCTAAATAATAATATTATGCATATTTAATTTTGATATCATTCTAAAAGAAACCATTTTGATAATCATAATACTTCATTAATTATGTTACATTCTTGTTTAGGTATGTTAGATAGTTATATAATGTGTTTTCCATTACTATATCATGATACTAAGGATTTAGCATGAATTTTACTGGTTCCTGACATTATCTTTCTATTTAGTCTAAACCAAACAAAATATGTATCCAAATATAAATTTTAATTAAAATTAAAGGGTTTTGAAAAAATTAGATAAAGGAAAATAGTTCATTTTAAATATCTCAAAATATTTTTAGCATCATTTAAATGAGATTCTATTGGATTAGATTTAAATATTTCACAAATAAATAATGAAAATATAAAGTACAAATTATTTATAATAGATTTATTCGATATGAGAGTTTTATATGAAGACTCTATAGAGAACTTAGGTTGGGGTTATTCCAAATTAACAATGTGTTTTGGTTTTCATGGTAAAGTAGCTACCATGTTGTTAGCACACTGTTTCTCTTTACCAAAGATACTTCCCCTATCCCAAACACTAAGGGTTCATATCTAACTCAGGGGATCATATTTATTATATTATGTTTCTGAAATATTATACTATCGTATATATGAATCTCTTTCTCTATTTAGTAGTAACTATGTGTTTTAATTTTTCTTATTATTGTGTAGGTACATTGTGATATACATGGATAAAAGTTGGATCACATTACCGAGAAACACACCTCAGTATGTTAAGGGTTTGAATGAGTTTTTAGAATTTTCAATTTCTAATCGATCCGTTGAAGGGAGAATAAAATGTCCATGTCCTAAATGTAAATTTAGAACATGGTTGAAGAGAGATGAGGTTTATGAACATTTAATACTGAAGCAATTCCCTGATAAATATTTGTGTTGGATTTGTCATGGAGAATCGAACGTTACAGAAAGATTGAGCACCGATGTTAATCTGTAGAATGAGGTCCCAAGTTCATAGAAAATGGAAAATGAAATGAAAAACCTAATAAATGATGCATTCGGCACTGCAAGGCACCACTATCATCATCAAAACATATCAGAACAACCAGAAGAGGGTGCTACAAATTTCAACGTGACAAGTGATGTTTTTGAGACTACAACACAGGCAGATCAAGATTGTCACATATCATTGGATCCTCCTCTTGATTCTGTTGAGCCAAATGTAAGAGAAAACATCACTGAGGAAAATGCGTTTCATGATTTAGTTGACGATGGAAATCAAGAGTTGTATTGTGGGTGTTTGAAATATTCAAAACGTTCATTTCTGCTGAAGTCGTATCACATCAAATGTCTATGTGGAATTACAAATAAGGAAATGTCCATGATATTGGAATTGATACGTGATGAATTTCCTGAAGCAAAAATCCCAGAAACGTTTTATGATATGAAAAAATTTGATAATAAGATTGGTCTGAATTATACAAAAATACATGCGTGTCCCAATGATTGTATGCTTTATTGGGGAGATGATTCAAGTAGAAAAAATTGCAAGAAATTTTCTTCTTTTAGATGGAAGACAAAGAGTGATGTTGGAAGTCTGAATGAACATAATTTCATGGAGAAGAAGAAGAAAAGGAGCACACCTGCAAAGGTTTTGCGTTACTTTCCTTTGAAGCCTCGATTGCAAAGATTATTCATGTCATCGAAAACCGCCGAACACATGAAGTGACATTCTGTAGATAATAACAATGATGAGTTAATGATACATCCACAAGATTCTCAATCGTGGAAAACATTTGATTCATTACATCTCGATTTCTCAGCTGATCCTAGGAATGTTCGATTGGGATTGGCTGCCGATGGATTCAACCCATTTGGGACTTTGAGTACCAATTATAGCATTTGGCCAGTTGTTTTGATCCCTTATAATTTACCTCCATGGATGTGTATGAAACAAACATATTTTATCCTTTCGATGATTATTCCTAGAAAACAAATGTCTGGAAATGATATTGATGTATACTTGCAGCCTTTGATTGACGAATTGCAGGAGTTATGGAGCAACGGTATTGAGACATTTGATGCTTCTTCTAAAACAATGTTCACAATGCATGCTGCTTTAATGTGGACCATTAGTGACTTCCCTGGGATTGGGAATTTATCTGGTTGGAACAATTACATGGGTTTGGCTTGTCCCGTTTGTAACTTTGATTTTGAGCCCAAATGGCTACCTCACAGTAGAAAATGGTGCTTCTTGTGTCATTGAAGATTTCTCGATGCATCACATAGATTTCGGCTGAACAAATCAAAATTTAATGGTTCCATTGATCGTAGACCACCTCCAAAGTTGTTAAATGGTTTTGAAATATTGAAACAACTTGAAAATGTTGAAACTGAATTTGGGAAGGTTCATCATTTGAATTATAGCGAAAAACGGGTCCGAAGTGAATCGTCAAGCGAAATCGGAACACAACAATGGAAGAAAAAAAGTATATTCTTCAAACTTCCGTATTGGGAATTTAATTTGTTGCGGCATAATCTTGATGTGATGCATATTGAGAAGAATTTCTGTGACAATTTGATTTTCACATTGCTTAATGAGCATGGAAAGTCGAAGGATAATCTCAATGCTCGCAAAGACTTACAAGCAATGAACATAAAACGCGATCTCTGGCCAGATGAGAGTGAAAAGTATCGTCCGACAATTTTTGCTATGAAAAATAGGGATAAAGATACATTCCTTCGAATGTTAAATAATTTCAAGGTATCTGATGGGTATTCAAGTAACATCTCGAGGTGTGTTGACTTGAAGAATCGTAAGTTACATGGATTGAAAAGTCACGATTCACATATTTTGTTACAACAGTTACTACCATTGGCATTGCGTACATTATTAACTGAAAAAATTACTGCTGTTGTACTGTAGTTCTGCACATTTTTCAGACAATTATGTGAGAAATTTCTACATCCATTTCAGCTTGACAACCTCCAGAAGAGGTTTGTATTGACCCTTTGCGCTATGGAGATGATCTTTCCTCCATCCTTTTTTACTGTAATGATGCATTTAACTGTGCATTTGGTTGAGGAAGCTAAATTAGGAGGCCCCGTTCATTATCGATGGATGTATCCAATTGAGAGGTACTTTATTTATATGTTTTCCAGTTAAGTAAACAATTTTTGGTACTTAATTAAATCCATAATTATGTTTATTTTATTTCACAGATATCTTGGACATTTGAAATCATACGTGAGAAATAATGCTCAACCAGAAGGCTCAATTGTTGAAGGCTATTTGGATGAGGAGTGTCTTAACTTTTGTTCTCGATACTTGGATGATATTGAGACAAGATTTAATCGAGTTGGACGTGTTGACGACACATCAACTCAATTTGAAATACATCAGAAATCCAAAATATTTCTTGCTATTGGCCGATCAGTTGGGAGGACCTCAAATGTGACACTGACTGAATTGGAATTATTACAGGCACATAGATATGTGCTACTGAATAGTGACATTGCAGATCCATTTATTAAAGAGTTGAGGATACAAACAAAGAGACGAATGAGAGGCCGAACATGAAATGAGAAAGGTATAACGAAATATGTTAATAAAGAGCTTGTAGAATGGATTGCACGACGTGTAAGTTCATAAATATTACAATAAATATGAATATTATTTTGACACATACATTTTGTAAATCTAATAAAGTATATTTATTTTTTTAGATCATGAATACTGATACTCGAGAAGAGGTGTTAGAAGTTTTGAGGTTTCTTGCTTGAGGTCCTCTAAAAGAAGTTAGAAAGTTCAACACTTATAATGTGAATGGATTTAGATTTCGTACAGTCGATCGAGAAGTGGGTTTGAAAACACAGAATAGTGGTATATTTACATTTGCTGAAGTGGAATACTATGGAAAGCTGTATGATATTATTGAATTAAACTACCACAGAAATTTTTCGGTTGTTTTATTCAAATGCAAATGGGTCGATATTATTAGAGGTGTTAAAAGAGATTCCTTGCAATTTACTTCTGTGAACTTCTCTCGCTTGATGGATGTTGGTGATCGTGAACTACATGATCCATATATCTTAGCATCGCAAGCAAAAATGGTATATTATGTGAATGATGTTGCCGATGAATGGTGGAGTGTAGTTCCTCATGTAATACAAAGAGATTTGTATGATATGGGTGATGAAGTGGAAAATTTGACCTCTGAAATTGAATTTAATCAGCAACAGGAAGCAGAATTAGTTGTCGATCATGATATTGAAAATATTAGTCTAGCAAGGATGAATGAAGTGGATGAAGCAATGGAGCAGGAAACCGACATGATTGAAGGAGAAAATGATTGTATGTACAATTTTTTATTTATTCAGCAACCACTTGTTTCATTTCTGCACTCTTCATTATCATTGTTATATATATTTTTTTTGTTAGTACTGGGCATACATTATCATTTTTAATTTTTTTTTCTGCATAATTTTTTTGAAATATATTTTCTGAACTTAATTTTATTTGATTAAATGACAAGAATTCCAACGAAGAAGAGGTATATTTTTTCTTCTAGTTTAGCGCCAGATGGAAATCCATTCGTGTCCCTCCCCACGACATCTGAGACGCCAGGTGTTGACACCCCTACACCATCCCCCCCTGCACCATCTCTCACACCTTCCGTGGATGTCCCAGTAGAGGGTGAGTCATTGACTCCCCTTTCAGAAGGCTCAACAGTGGGGCAGCTTCGTGCCCCTTCTAGTTCATCCCGGACACACTAGAGTGTCACTATCATAGGTACAAATTTTAATTAAATAAATTTATTGCATTTTGTTTATAATAATTGTTTGCTCATTGAAGATGAAAAAAATGCAACCGTGATGAAAAATATAAAAAGATCAGATGTTTGGAATCTGAATGGCGAGAAGATTGTTGTGCCATTTGATTCTTACGGGGTCCCTACGGATGATGCCGCGGGGTTACTTGGCCAGATTCTAGGCCAGCTGGTAGTGAAGCCCATTTCCCTTCCCATTTCATATGACGATTGGAGACATATGCCTTCAAGTTGTAAAAATGAAGTGTTTGATTCTCAAATAAAGGTAAATTTATTACATTATGGTTCAATTGAATGTCATTTTACTAATATGTTCAAAATGAATTTCTGTATACAGATGTTCTTCCACTTTACCGTTGCTGATGTGATAGCACAGAAGTGGACGTTGAAAAATATAGGTAAGAAGTGGAAAGATTTAAAATGGCGATTATGGTGTGATGTCAACGATACTTTGTTGACCACACAACAAATGTATAAGAATCTACCCAGTGGGGTACCAAAAGAGCAGTGGAAAGTGTTTGTTGACAGACATCGTGATCAGAAGCGGATGGTATTGAAATATATATTATTATATGATCCTCATTTTATATTTATACATGTATATGAAAAGGACATGACATTCAATACATCAGTATTAAATTGATTTTTATTTATTTCAGGATCTTTCAAGACAAAATGCATCAAACCGGGCAAAGCAAGTCATCCCGCACACTGCGGGCTCAAAAAGTTTTTCTAGAAGCCAAACGACATTGGTAATCTTTTAATTAGTTTAAATATTTATATGACAATATTATCTGTTTAATATATTGAATTGTTGATTTATCTTTGTTTAATGCAGTCACAGAGTTTAGGGCATGAAGCATCTAGGACTGAACTATGGTTGGATGTTCATAAGAAATCAGATGGAAGTTTTGTTAACGAGCCTGCTAAAGAAGTTGGGGTATGAAGTCAATTTTTCATCATAATAACTTATTATCAGTTTTTACTATGTTAATATATTTTGATATTTTATTTATAGGTAAAAATTAAAGAGCTATGGGATGCCAATCCTGCGCAGTCCTACTCAGTCTCCCAGAATGACCCGGTTGCTCAGGTCCTTGAGAAGGAGCATGCTGGGAGAGTGCATGGGATGGGTTTGGGACCCGTACCATCTGATATTTTTAGCAGGCCATCGGGGATAGCAGCTGCATCTACTCCTGACTTTAGTCATCCCATACCCGGAGATGATAAGAGAGAGATTGTTTCTTTACGAAGCACAGTTCACCAGCAGGGGGATCAGATATCTGCATTGCAGAAATAGTTGATTGAAATACGTCAGCAGATGAGCAGATATGCCCCTGGTGGTAGTGCATCGACTGGTGGTATGTAGGTAAATCACAAAAAATAAAAATCATTTAGTTTGCTAACTTTCATTGGTTTAAAGTTTTAATATAAATATGCAATCGTATTTAATTTTCAATATAATGTTCTTACAGGTGACAGCACAAAGTGGAGATGAATGTGGAGAGGGTGATGATGCATCATCAGACCCTGAGTAGTTGTATTGTTGATTTGTAATATGAAAACAGTTTGTTTGTATATGTAACATTTGTGGCACATAGTTGCCACTACACATTTTCATGTCCTAAAATTTCCTTGATTTCTCATTTTCCTTTTATGCATTTTATTTATTTCTGATGTTTCTTTTTAAGTCTTGATTTCTCAAGTGTGATATACATCATTTAGGAATAAATTGTTTGATTAGCCTACCGATTAGTTGTATGTCTTGATTTCTCAAGTGTGATATACATCATTTAGGAATAAATTGTTTGATTTCTGATGTTTCTTTTTATGTATTGATTTCTTGTTTTTATCATCTACTATGCGATGAATCTTATTGATTGACAATTGATGATATGGATTACTTCTTGTTTTTATCATCTACTATATCTACTAATTCTGGCATTTCCAGCATCCACATGTACAATTATTTGGATGTTATAAGTTGATAGGGGGGCTGGAGCAGGGGGAGAGGGGGTGTTGGTGCTGGGGGTAGGTGTGTGTGTATGTGGGTCTAAGATTATGAAACTCAATAGGGTGGTTATAAATATTATAATTGTTCATGACTCAAGGTTCACCCACAACTCCTTTCTTGGTTTCATTAGAGTTTGAACAACATTGGACTTATCTTCAGGAGGGGACTCGCAATACTTTCTCATGGCTATGGTTGGATCAAAAACATGGACCCCAAAAAACAATGATCCATCAAAAGGTACATGCTTCAATATTTGTTTAGAAGATTTCAAAACAATCCCTATGTCAATGATGAGGGAGATGTTTTGTACTATGAAATTGAGCTCAAACTATTCCAATGAATGATAATCCATTCAAGGTTTCATTGATAGAGAAATTGAGGATTCTTCTAGAGTAAGAGATCCATGGGAATCATCCCTAAAATCCTTTCTTTTGTGAAATTGAAAGAGATTCTGTTTTTGGGTTCTATCACAACCTATTACATCTAACACTTCTAATTTTTTTCCTCCGATATAGAACATTTATTGTAAGGATAGGAATTGATATTTCTGATTATTATAATTTTTCAAATTCCTTATGGCTATTTCTTTAAGAAACTGTTAGGCTAACATGTTTCGTTATTGATTAGTTTCCCAGTTCCATCAATTCTGTTACTTCTATTACATTATAATGGATGTACAAGTCATTTGTATTTTAAAATTTACTGATATTAATATGATTTATTATGTTTTAAAATTGGTATTCTATTATTGAATATAAGAATTGTTTTTATGTTTTATTTCATTTCGGTAATAATATTTGGAAAATAAAAGGAGATGATTACAACTTCTAGGTGGGTTGTGATTGGGATTTTCATAGGTGTTTCCACAACACTATTAATTCTTGAATTGAAACATCCATCCACGTGTTATCTTCATTCTTTATCTTTTTTTTCATTATGATGAATAATATTTTGCAGTTGGTGAAGTCTCATTCTGCTGGATATCATTAAACTATTCCATTGTTGACAGAACCACATGGTGTTACCAAAATATTTAATACCCCCACATAGGTTATTCCACACATTGTTAAGTTTCTATTGATCAGGTGTGATATTTTATTGTTGAAGTAAAATTTTGTTTTTGGGTTGTCTTTTCAATTGAAAATATATTTCTATTTTTATATCAATAGTTGAAATGTTACATGTTTTATTATTATTGATGTTATTATTTATAGATAACAAAACATGTGTTCTGTTTTAGATAGTGTAGTTGAAATACAAAACATGTATTCTGTTTTTATTTTTTGTTTCCAGGCATACAGTTAGTTTTTAGATGTATTTAAATTTAATAATTTTGTTATAATTTGATTAATATTTTTTTCTCTACTGTCTAGGTAAGAATAACTAGTGGTTGTTTAATTGGTTTTCATTCATTTTATTTCCAAATTTAAGTGTAATACACAATGATCTGAATATTGTTGTATTTGAAATTTATCATGGAGAACGTTTCTATATGAATTATATTCAGGTTTATTATAAAATTAACATGTTCGATGATATTCATGCAGGGTAATTATAATGCTGGATGGTTTTCATGACATGCTCGATGTACTTCATGAATTATGCTTTTGTATCAGTTTTCATTGCTAAATTATTTGTCATTATGTTGGTCATTACTCATTGTGGAATACGATAATGGTGGATGTTTTTAATGGTAGAAAATGTAATGCTTTATTTTAAGTTTTTATTACTCATAGTAGACGTTGTTAAAAACTGGGCTATATGTTCTGTATTTGGTTTTCCAAGGATAATGTAGGTTCCTTGTATGGACGTTATGCATAGAATCACATTTCCTCACCCTGTATTCATCATTAAATGTTTACTGTGTTGTTTCACTTTTATCTAATTGTTTCTCGAGATATCGTGATTACGATGATAGGAATATGTAATGACTACCTGTATTGTGTCGTAAATATGGGAAGTAAACCTCTGTTCTGATAGTCATTTGCTTCCAGGTAATTTCTGCATAAATATTTTGGAATTCAATATGAAAATTCAATACAATAGCATTTCTGTTTCATTAAATTCGTATGAGGTAGTTGATACTTTTGTAATTTTTTGTTCATTTCTCATCTGCTTGCAAAACTGAAATATGACCTCCACCAGAACATCATATGGATCACTGAAAAACCCATGGACACCTCGAATGACATTTTGGTCATGAAATACTATCCAAGGTATGATATCTATCTTCACCCCTGCAATATGTTATCTTATGTTTCCAATTTCTGCATCTCTGAAAAACTCAATATAGTGACATTATACCACTGTTAGTCTGACTTAACATGTTATAATATCTCTTGACTAGGTTTCATTATGTCTCACCCCTTCAGTTAACATTAAATATGGCATATTTGTTTGATCTTTGTATTCATGTTAACTGTATGGTATAATACCATACATATGTGGAATAAAACATTTCATTATCCATATGTATATGTGTTAATAAAAGCCCATATAATAATTCTGTGTGCATTTTATATTTTATTCCTTTTTTATATGTGTTCGATTACATTTTCATTGTTTATTTATGATCCATTTTCCAGTCTTGCCGACCTGAAATCACAATTATAGAAACATGATTAACATAATCTTCTATGGACTATTATGTGTTTCTATTCACTTTCATTATATTGAGCCAGTTATTGGTGGCTATGTGAATTATATATCTTCCCAATTATGTGGGAAGAAAATGTATATGTGTTTTAACTGTATATATGTTTAAACTGTTATTGAATTAAAACTCCATTTTATCTCTTCAGAAGGTTTGTCATTTTGAGTTGGTTCCTACTCTTTATCAGGTACACAATATACCTCAATCATCCTCTTTATGATATTCCTTTGGAAATGATGCCCTTATATTGTCAGTAAGGATGAACCTAGAACTTATGGAAACTCTTGCACTGTCAAAAGTTTATTCTGGTATGGATTTCCATTTTCTATTCAGTTGATATAATCCTTAATTTTGGATACTTTAAGAGGAGATCATTGAATTTAGTTTGGGTATTTTAATGAAATGGGCTTCTTTTTTTCTTCATTTTTTCTTCTATATGGTAGTCCTATGTTCCACCATATGTTCTATTCTCTTTTTGACCATTTCCATCTTTTCTATTGGCCAAATTGATGATAAGAAGTATGATACTCCATTGTTTTTCAGTACTTTCATAGTATTCCATTATTCCTTTTCACTGGCTGTTTCAGTTTGCTCTTCCAATATCTGGAAAACTAATTTTTTCTATGTATTGGAGCATGTATCTCAAAAGGTAGGTGTTTTCTGAATCTACTGTTTTGTGCTTATTCCTACCACTTATAAACAATATTTATGTCTGCTATTTTGGTATTTTGAAGCAACTGTTTTGTCTTTACCTCCTGCAAATATAGCCATCCTTATAAGTCCCCATCAATTTGAAGAAAAAAAAACATTTGTGAAGAAAAACTGGATATCAATCTGAAACATTTGTTGATGAACATCTGTGATAATCATTCGAAAGATCATGAATTTTGCATCCAAAATCTGCAAAATCAGAATTGGAAGATGCAAGAATAGCTACTGTTTTTTACTTTCTCAATTGTAATTTTTTACAAAACATAGTCCACATTTTGATAATATTCATTTTACCATTGTGTTATAGACACATCAAGTCACTCAATCCTTGGGATTAACCAAAAAATACTACAGGTTTGAGTTAAAGAGTATTGACATGATGGTTCGTCCAAAAATATAGATATTGGTGGTTAATTAAATCTAATAGACCATTCTCACTCTCTCTAATGTGAATTCATGTTCACACTAAAACATCCCAACCAACAGAAATAATAAATAAAACTATTTTTCTAAGATGTTCATCATGTTTACATCAATTCCTACACTCACATGACCATCTATTTGATGTCTATGATGATCATGTTCAGTACTGTTATAGATCATTTGATTTAGATGATGATATAATGGATATAATTTACTATTCCATTCTTAGATATGCATTTCTCTTTTAGATGATGACCATAAGCTCTATGTTATGTTGATGATGTATAGTTCTCAGTATTTTGATCATGTGCAGTTCCCAGTATTTTGATCATGTGCACTTCTGTTGATCCTGTAAAATTCTATTGTTGATCATTTGATCATGTGAAGTTCTGTTGTAGATCATGGTATATCATTTTATTTAGATGATGACACAATGGAGGTAAATTTGGAGTTTCTTGGAACACTAAAACTGGGTAAGTTACAACAATCTTGTAGTATTTCTTCTACTCAGGTACGTGTTTTCTATTTTCAATCACAACTATTTTTATAAAATCATTGCAACCAGAAATACTGATTTTTTTCATGTCATATTCATTTCCCCTGACTAACATATATAATGCATTTATTCTGAACTAATAGAAACTGTTAGAAATATGCTTTAATTAATTCATTTTTCAGTAATATATGCTACTTATTCATTAAATCAAGTGTAGCTAATACATGGGCATAAGATAGAGTGACATACAGTTGGTTAATGGATTCTATATAAAAATATAATTTATACATCATTTTCATAGTGAACCAATGATGATTTGGTTGCTTTATGTTAACCCTTGATGCATTATTTTTAGACTATTCTTCCATGATTGTTCCCTTGGACCCAAATGATGGTTAAACCTTGTTCTAAATTTTTATAAATTTTTAGGGGTTTGAAATATATTTTATATCTACCACTGTATTGTTAGTACGGTTTGAGATTTTCCAATTGGTTATCTATGAATTTTGGGCATTGTGATTTATATATACTTCCTTGAGTATACCCATATACCTCAATGTTGTGAAAAAAATTCCGAGTTTTTATAAATTCTATATTAAATTATATGATAATTTTCTAGTTACTTTAAATTAAACTAATGGTTACAACTTTACCCTAGTATGGAAATAACCTTATTACACACAAACATATTTCTATGGCTCTTGGGACATCTTCCTTTTATGTTAATGAATCTGATACTAGAAAAAAATGATCAAAGATAAAATTTGATAGGGAATGAACATTTACTGAATAAAATGTGCACTAGAATATGATATTTAATTTTATTTCCATGCCTAATTTGATATATTTAGGGATGAAATCTTTAGATGTTATTTGAAGTCTTTCCATTGGACTAAATGTTTTAAATGACAATGTTATGTGGTGTAGGGGATAAATGTTTCATTTTTTCAAGTTTTCTGGTTGTGGGATTATAGGTTAGAAGGTTTGAAGAATTGTAGGCTATGTGATATATTTCTGGTTGTGGGCTTATAGGTTAGTGGACCCCAGGTAGGGGACCTTATGTCTGCGGGGAAACTGTTTATTCATAGCAATCCATGACCTTAATACCATGTTAAGGATATGTGTTTGTAAAATTATTAGAACCTATATTTTATATTCATGGTTATTAATATGGGTTAACTTTACTTTTTAGATGCAATCTAATTATAAATCCACATTTATGTTTCATTGTCCTCGAGCAGTAGTTGGGATGGGTGGCTTCCTTGGAAGATTCCCTAGGTGTGTGAAAGTGAGGAAAAAGAACAATTGAAGTAACATCTGTTGGATTATATGGATATTTATTAGTTTGATGATCCATCTGTGCATGTGGGTAGGCCTCATGTAGGGGACCACCTATCTATGGGACAACTGGTGGTGCCTGGGAGGCCAAGTTCTGAATACCATGTTAAGGATGAGTATATGTACTATCAGTGGGGAACATTTTTTAAATAGATGGTCATGAGTATGGGATTAGAAAATTAATATTATGATAAATATGAGTAGAAATCGAATATGATTCTTGATATCTCGATGAGTGTCCATTTTTATGAAATTATTTTGAAATATAGTTTCTGGGTCCATGAATTGGAGTTTCTGGTACATGTTATTTATGATCATGAATATCCAGCTTATCATAAGAAGGGGAATCTGTTTTTTTCATGGGGAGATCCATGTAACATCATTGATATTTGAAGCTTCCTTGGCCTTATAGTACACTAATGATAGTTCATCACAGATTTATCAATGTATATTCACCTTTGACAGTAATTACAAGTAAAGGGGTTAAATAAATATGGTATTTATTTTGTTTGTCTTATTTTGATGATCTAAAATTACTTATGTCATCAGATCCTACTCTGATCATAACTGACCTTGGAAAGGTGTTTGTGGTTTTATTTTATTCCTCTGGTATTTTTAATGTTTGGGTTCATATGTAGGACAATAATTTATTGGAATGCCTTTATATGTCAGACTTCGACATTTCTTACACCTCGGGGAAGAGGAATATAGTTTAAGACACTCTTAGATGTGGAGTTCCATCACAGGCTACTATGGAATCATATGACTAGAACCTTATGTGGATCTATTCTATGTTTTACCTTCATAATAGAGTACGTTCCAGGTATGATTCTTACAAGATTTTAGTTATCATCATCTCTATTTGTGTCTATCTAGTAGAGTCGTTATTAGGATGATGATTTCATGATAATTTAATAAACAATCTATGGTGGGGAGACAGTTTTTCGTTGGTCTCTCCCTTCCGATGGTACTATCCATTTTGGGTGTTGATTTTTCATACCATCCTCTACAAGGAGCCCAATTTTTCTTGAATTTAATATTTCATTATGAGTCATATTATACTTGCTGTCTTTGTTATATGTGTTTTGGTTTGTTTTTCAGGCACTGGGGTAGCAGAATCAGGTAATTTTTTTTTCTGGGCAACTTTTTAGCGGCGGTTTAAACCGCCGCTAAATGAAAGTTGGCGGCTATTTAGCGGCGGTTTAAACTGCCGCTAAACGTTTAAAACCACCGCTAAAGGTAAAATATAATATACGTTTGGCGGTGGTTATAACCGCCGCTAAATAGTCGCACCGTGTCAGCCTCATCTCACGGCGGTTCTTCTGGATTTAGCGGCGATTTTATGGTGCTGGATATGAATTTATTCACAGCGGTTATAACCGCTGCTAAAACCGCCGTGAAATGAGGAAGCTACGACACTTCCCTAAAACCGCCGCTAAACGAAAATAACCGCCTTGAAAAGATTGGCGACGCCGTATTAGGCAGTGGTTTCTGAAAACTGTCACTAAATGAAAAAAAACCACCGCTAGATGCCTAATCTGCTGTTGTGATTCATTATTATTAATTAAAATTACACGAACACAATTTATTTAACGAGGAGAATTTATTGAACCAAAAATTTTCTATATATTAACCATAAATAAATATTTTGTTAGTTGATTTTTCTACCTGAAACACCAAAATAAAATTAAATGGTGATATGGTAAAATAAAATTTAGTTGTTATAATATATCCTTTAAATTAGTGTGCATATAAGGAAGTAACCATATTAAAAAAATTTGGAAGTAAATAAATTACATAGTGTAGAGGAAGTATCTCTTATGAATCTAATTTATACAAAATTGAGAAGGAGGTATATTTTCTAGTGTTTTCTCTAGACCAATCCAAATCCAAAATCAAAAAAATATGGTTTAATCAAAATTTTATCATAGAGAAATTCAAGCGCTTTGAAATTTCCATGATATTTATGGTAGTAGAATCACCACCATCAACTTCCACTAAAGCATACCTTATGATTATATATTATGAATATATATTGAGTGGCTATGTTACAAGAAATTTGGATGCCATAAACATGTAATTAATAATGTAACTAGTTATTTATCACATCTATTTTTACATATTTCCCATTTTGATTTTTAATGAAAAAGAAAGTATTTTCCTCAATAAAAGTATATTTATTTATATTTCATATTTAAAATACAAATTTATTAATTTATTAATTTTAATTTGATGAAATTAACTTTATTTTAAAATTATTCATGTAAATATAATATTTGGTTAAATATTTGGATTTTCTTAAAAAATGATTTTTTGGTGGATAGTGAAAAGTATTGTTTTTCCAAAAAATATAAATTTTTTTCCTTATAATAAATGAATAAAAATGTGTAAAACCGTTTAATTTTTCAAATATTTATTTAATAAAGATAAATTTAAAATTTAAAAACACTATGTTGGATTCAAAACATCCATGGTTCACATTTTAGAAAGTTAAGTAATATTTTCTAATAAAAAATATTTTTGGTATTTTATTTTAATTAAATATTTTTTTAAAAAAATAATGTTTTAAATTAATTTTAAAGCCACATAATTTTTTTATAATAATATAATTTATATCATAAAAATAATATACATTAATAATTTATCCAACCTATAAATTTTATGCTTAAAATGCATTTTTTCTAAAAACATATATTTATACTTTACATTTTAAAAATTTAAAATTATTATTTTTAGACATATAAATTTTATATTATAAAATGGATCTCCTATTTTGAATAATTATCTAAAAATTATTTAATAAGAAACATTTTTTAAGAATTAAAAGTAAATTAATTAGCTAAAAATTATTTATCAAGATAAAACCGAAAATGGTAAAAGTGAAAATTCTAAGACTAAATAACTTAACAAAATTTGTTATAAAATGTTTTTAAATGATTTTTTGTTGAATTTATGACCTTTTTAGACCAAAAATCCATTAATTTAGTTTTTTTATTCATCTTGAAATTTTAAATATGTGTTCTAATTTTTTATATTGAAATATTTAAACAAATGCTATTCTCACCACCAATAAAAGTGGCCTCTCACCACCCCTTCAAGCCCACTCAAAGAATTTTGTTTCCACTTTAAAAAATTACAATTATCATTAATTTATAATTCTATTTTCTTTCCTTGAGACTCCGATCAAAATAAAATGGCTTAATTCTTCCATTTCCGAGGAATCCTCTATAGAAAATAAAAATATTTCAATGCGGGTACTCTTATTTTTGCCAACTTATTTTTATTTATATCTTACTTTTCAAAATATAATTTTCTAATTCCTATATATTTACATTTTTATTTTTTATAACTAATTTTATTATTCTATGGGAATAACTATTAACAACCTTTTCATTTTCTATTAATAAAAATGAGACCGTCATTCACGTGTTGTGTAGATTTCCACCTCCACCATGTGACCAATTTTTTTCACCACCACCTATTTTTTATGATTATATAAGTGCAATTGAAGAATAAATTATACATATATAGTATAATTATTATCATGAAGATAATAATTCAAATATACTTTCTTTCCCTCTCATTCTTTGATAAATGAAAATATTAACCGTGCATTGTGCAAACTATTACCTCTACGAATTAACATATCTTGTTTTTCATATAGTTTATTTGTTATTTATTAAAATGTATTAAAAAATGATTTAGTAAATTAAAAAGAATCTGAATAATATAATCATACATATTTAAAAATGATATTATTTCAAAATAAATGACTTTCCTAATCATAAGCACATCCAATTATGATGGTGTATCCATCCGAGAAAATAAATTTTATAAATGGAATGGTGCCCTTCTATCTCAGATCTCCCCCACCCGCTCTTATATTCTTATTGGGTTCTCCTTTGTAAACCCTATAATTATGGGCCAATAGAGGATATGATCACTATTTTTTTTCCTCACCTTCTCCATTTTTTCCCTTTTAATCACCTCATCCCACTCTCTTTCTTCATGGCAGTGAGTTTTTCTTGGTGTCTGCCTCTCAGGGAGGATCTGTTGGTTCTAGTGAAGGGTGTTTCTATTGAAGTCTCTATCCACCTATACCCTTATCTAACATTATATTCCACCGTGAATCTCTTGGTCAGATCAGGAGTGATGGATACACAATGTGTTTGGGTTAAGCAGTTCAACGGTTAAGGGTTTTTTGGTGATCCTTTACTAACTCCTTCTTGTCTTTGGATGATGGTTTCAACTTCGCCGGGGAGTCGCTGTTCGGAGACCCTGGTCGTTTTTATCTCTTCCTTGACCTAAATTCCTTCCTCTCTTCTCCGAGTTGGATTGGGAGTGGTGGTTACTTTGATGTTTTGGGAGGTGGGATGTTGCGGCCGACAGTGCTATATACACAGTTTGTTTCGGTCTTTTTCTTCTTATATAGTCGTGGTTTTTTATCGCCAGATTCGACGATGTTTGATGGTATCCAGTTTCTGGTGTATGGATCAGACATTGAAGTTGACGACAACATCTATGTCATCTTTGATTTTTATTGTGAATACAGTAAGAATAATTTTATGTTTTTGGATTCAGTGATTTTGTTTGGTGTGGTGAGATGGTTAACGAGGGTGAGTGATGATGGGGTGTGTTTTTCAATGATGGGAGCTATGTTGGGTCATTATTTGTAAATAAAGCTTTGGTGGGGATGGAAAAAGACGACAATGAAGTATTTTTCCTCATGATTATGGTGGATGGTTGGAGAAGTGACCGGCAGACATGGTGCCTTGTGGCTTAGACCCCATAGTGTTTGTGTTGGGTTTTGAATGTCAAAGTTTGGTTTTTTTGGTGCTGGTGTTGGTCAAAGCATAGTTCAAGGAGGATTCTAGATGTGGTGGCCTAATTTTATTTTTTAGTTTGAATTTGGTGTTACAAGGTAGTTGGAATTCTTTTGATTATTTGTTCATGTTTTGAAGTGGGTTTTTGTTTTCAAGACTTCGACCAAGACAGTATGTTGGATTGCGGTCTTTTGGATTTTTCATGTGAAATCTACCAGTATATTTTCAAGGAGAATCTCGAGGGGATGTATCGATGTAATAAGCATTCACCATTTCATAGCCACCCAGATTTGGATTTTTGGAAGGTATGAAAATTTCCATCGGTACCAGGCCCTTGGATTTCTTCACGTGATAGCTTGCCGAGGGGCCATGCGAAGATGGAGGCTTGACATATAAATCTAGATGCCATGGATGGGAAGTTCCCATTGTCTTAAGTTGGGATGACTTATTTAATGGTTTTTATTTGGATGAAATTGTTAGGGTTCACACTTAGCCTTTTAAAAGTGTCATTTGGAAAATAAAAAAATGGATTTTCCATAATAATCTAGTTATGGTATGTTCATGTTTGGGTCCGTCAAATCACCTACTTGAAAAATGATATAAAACAGTATCATGGATGAATATGAGAAAATAATTTCTGAAATTATATTATATTAATAATTAAAAAGGATTTTCTTTTTCATAGAATGGTAACATTAATATTAAAATCATTAATAATGATACCAATATCATTTCCTTAAAAATCCCTAAAACATGGCCAACATCGATTATATCTTAGAGGGTCATAAAAAACAACCATAGAATGAAATTATGATGTTATAAATAATTATAATTTATAAATTAAAATACCAATTATTTTCTTGTAATGATGAATGTTTGGATACAAATTAAGAACAAAACCTCTATCATAAATACAATTGTAAACAATCATGATTACTCACACATGATATTGAAAATAAATGATAACTAACATTTATAAATATATAGAATAATTATAAATGATGTTTATAAAATGGTATTAATATTATTAATCTTATTAAATAAGTTTTTAATAAATTTATTCTTTTATACATGGGGTTAGACTGGGTTAAACTAATTTGGAATTCAGGGTAAGGGTTTTATTGACTTAATTTTTGATTAATTAGATCATATTATTTCTTAACTGAATATACAATTAATGATTTATTTAATCCTTATACTCCATTATTTTATATGATATTCCCTAATTTTGTCTAGGTAAATTAATTCTCATCATAGAGTACCAATTATTTGATAAAATATGTTATCAAAATAAATGAATATTGTTAGTAAGAGTAACTCTGATTCATAATAATATACCATCTTCTTCCATGTCCAGGTTCTTCCTATAAAAGGTATTTTATTTTAAGGAATAAAAATATATTTTTTCTTTTATATTATTTATATTTTCCTTTAACTATTTTTTTAAATGAATGTATTTCAATGCTTTTTAGATGTGTTTTTTTAAAATAACCTAAAATATTAATAACACGATTTATTTTAACTATTTACAACTCCAAATGTATTAGATTGATTTTTTATCTTTTCAAGGATACATTATTTTTTACCCTTTATAATGATTTCAAAAAAAGTATTATCTTTACCTTGTCAAAAATGTTTTTGAATGTAATTTAAACTTCATATATCGTAACTTTGATTAAATGATTTTGTGAAAAAGTTTCAATTTAGAATTCTATTTTTATAGAAGGTTTATCTCTATAAAAGTGATATTTTTATCAACCAATATATATATATATATATATTATGGTATGATTTTTTTTGGAAAATGATATTTTTGATATCCCTTGATTTCTTATGTTCATTTTATGTGATGTTTTTGGAAAATTTAAGAAAACAATTATTTTTTCAATGAGTTATATGTAGTATGATTATGATTTATTTTAAAGTTTCGTAAATATATATATATATATATATATATATGATGATAAGTGGGGTTCAATATTACCCTAAAATATATTGGTATAAGTGTATATATCATGGGATAGTTAGGAGTGGACATTATTGGATCGAATATTTAGATGTATATGTATATTAGATGGAACAATACAAGAGGGGGGGGTGAATTGTAGGTTGAAAAACATTGAGTTAAAACACTTAGAGATCAGTTTAAAATATATTAAAATAATAGAATTAAAACAAACACAATTTTATTGAATATAAAGGTATGAAGTAATGTAATACTATTAGAAAAGTAAAGTAATTGCATTCAATATGAATACAATAATCAGAGTAATACAAGTGTGAGAGATTCTACCATAAAGCGTATATAATCTATTAATACAAAATGTAATAGAATAATTGTAATTGAAACAATTACAATTGAAAGTGTAATGAAGAAAGGAAACAATACAAATTCATTTCTAATATAAACAACATCGGAAATGTAAAAGTATTACAATTCATTTTACCCAAAAAGAAGGGTTATCCTTTCACCTAGGATAAGAGGTCTGTCTTACCACCACCTTGGTAAGCCCTCGATACGATGATTGGTTAATCCGTCTGACTATCCCCGACAACCCTCGATACGATGATCGGAACGTCTGTCTACATATCCTTGGCAGCCCTCACCTTTATAGGTAATCAACAACTCTGTCTTTCAATTACTTGAAAGCCCTCGATATGATGATCGGACGCACAAAGCACAAAGCATGAGAGAAGTCACAATGTCTCTCTCTAGAACTTGATAGAAGAAAAGTATCACAGTTGTTCACACGTGTTCACAGTCCTTCCTTCTCGGCTTCAAATGACCTCCTATTTATAGGCCTCAGGTTCCAACAGTCACATTTCCTCCAACGGTCATATTTCTCCAAAAAACTTGGAGGGACTTGGACACCTGGTATTATAACGTTCATATTGAAACAAAAATAACGACATCATTTTGATTAGTTTGTAACTAACTCAACGACATCGTATTGATTAAAACACGACATATGAAGATGATAAACAAGAGTACAATTAATATGAAACATGTGATTTTGACTAAGTACCAAAACAAGCAAGTAATTAAAGTAAGAGTATTATGAGTATTACTAAAAGTAATGTATAGATATGATACAGAGTAAGATACACAAAAGTGAGTACGATGACAGAGTTAGTACGATACGATCGACAGAGTCAGTATGATACAATTGACAGATTCAGTACGATACAATTGACAGAGTTAGTACGATACGATTGACAGAGTCAGTACGATACGATTGACAAGGTCAGTATGATTAAAAATACATTTGTGATTTCCAAAAAAAGTTATAGAAGTAAAAAGGGAACTTTTGACTCAACAATCTCCCCCTTTTTGGAAAGCACAAAACACAAAGTAAAGACAACAAGAAATACTTATCTCCCCCTGAGTTATTGGAAACTCTTATGAATATGAATTTGAATACAACTAACTCCCCCTTAGGTGTATAATTTCCTAAGTATTGTATTCACAATTTTCATTGGTTTTGAATTAATTGATTAAATCATTCTCCCTTTGTAAAACATTCTCCCCCTTTATAAAACATTCTCCCCTTTTGTGAAACCTTCTCCCCCTTTGTGATTTACAAAAAGAATGGGGTAATATTGGGTTGCCTAAAAAAGTTAGATAAAAGAAATGCAGGACAAAAGAATGAAAAACAAAAATGTCATTACAAAACACAGGTTCCATAAGAAAAGAAAAACAAATACAATAGTCATTTGTTTTCTCTTTCCTTTTCCATCTTTATCAGCTCATGAAGAACAACATTCATCTTCTTGATTTATTTCTTGTCTTCAGAGATTGAATCACCCTGAGATCTGAGAATCTCTTATTAGTCAGCAAAAAGTTGATCTTGATTTCTGATAGTCTCATCCTGGACTGTGATTACTTCCTCAAGGGTATCAATTCTGTCTTGCAGATTCTTGTTATCTTTGGATAACAAAGAATTTTGTTTCTTCAACAAAACCATTTCATCTTTGAAAGATGAAACCTTTGAGAATTCAGACTGAAAAGCATTCATTCTCTCTTTCAATTCTTTCACTGAAGGAATATCAGCTCCATGAGTTACCTGATTTAGCCTTTCAACTTTTTATTTTTCAAGCTTATTATAGGAAATATCAAGATCATTTTACAACCTCCTTATATCTTCTATTGATATCTCATGGTAATTCACCGAGATTTCTGTTTTATATGACCACTTGGTCATCCTGTTGAAAGCCTTCTTATGAGTAGCCGATGTTTTAGAAAGAACTTTCAAATCTACTTCAACTATCAAAACATTCTTTCTTAATTCTCTTACAGAACCAAACTTATTTTTCTGATTGTCAGTAATGAAATCAATTTTCCCTTCCAGCCTGGGAAAGTAAGGAATGGTCTTTTCAACCCTTCTTAAAACATGAACAATATAATCACTCTTCTTGAGAGAGATTGTGTGTTCTGAATCAGCATCCTCATCATACGAAGGCAATTCATTTGATCGGCTTGAGTCAACAACTGGCTGTTTTCCTTTTTCTTTTTCTTTCTCTTTTATTTCTTCTTCATCTTTGTCACTAATGACAATAACTTTTTCAGTATGAGAATATTGAGCACCTTTCTTTGCCTGAGGGGGTGTTTTATCCAGAGTTTCAGAAGTTTCAATAGGTGCTTGATCAACATGAGGGGTTTGTTGAATACCTTCACTCTGGTTTTTATAAGATTCTTCTCTACTCTTTTTCAAACGCTGAAGTAATTCTAAAAGAAAATCTCTTTAGTCTTCTTCAACTTCCTCTATTTCTTGCAACATATTCTTTCCTTTTTCTTTCTCTGGAAGAGTCTGTATGATGGGCTCTTGATGAACTTCTTCCGTTAGTTGATCACTAGCATCCTCAACCATTCATGAGTACTTTATAGATATCAAAGTCTTGAGCCTTTCTTTTCAAAACAGTATTAATTTTTCTTTTCATCTTGAAGGGTTTCCTCTACCCTTATTCTTTCTGCAAAAGCTTCAGCTGAGTCAAGACCAAAATTTGGATCACCCTCCTTTCTCTGTTCCTTATCCTTTATCTATTTAGCTACAACCTCCTTACTGTACATTGGCTTCTTCTTTGGCTTTGAGCTGGTTTTTGGATCAGTCTTTAGAGTAACACCAACAGAAGGATTATCTTTGACTGGCATAGGTGCCGATTGATTCTGAGCCGATTCTTCTTCTAAATCTCTTACAAAAAGTTTTGAAATCAGGTCAAAACAAACATTCAACTTCTTCAAAGTACTCTTACTAATCCAAGATGGCTTCAGATCTATTAGCTTTCCTTTCAAAGGAATGTTGCAAAACTTGATGCTCTCAAGAATGAATTTTGTAAGAATAGCTGGATACATAATCATTTGGGACTTAATTCCTCCTGTCTTGACATTCTTGATAGTTTCAAAAACATATCCCATGAGATTTACTTTTCTCATATTTACAATATAGTCAAGCATAAAAACATTAGAAACTTTCAGCATTTCTCTATCTCCTTTTCTTAGGATAAGAAAACCTTGCATCCAAAGAGTCAAAAACCTATTGTCCGGAGAAAGATGAGCCAAATTTCTCTTCTCTTCATTTATAACAATCAAATACTTCTCAGCACTTTCCCTGTTAAACGTACCGACTTCCTCTGGTAGTTTATGAGATGGACATAAAGAATCACCTTCTATTGGGACATTCAGAAAATGAGCTACTTGTTTCAAAGACATAGACAATTTTCTATCATACACAACAAAATTGATAGTCATGTCTTTGTAGAAAGATACGGTTTTATAGAACTGACTGACTTCATCAAAGAGAACCAGATCTTGAGAAACAGGTCCTTCAACCCATAAATGCTCCCATCCTTGAAACAAAATGATTCTTCTGATTGTGGAATCTTACGAATCAAAAAATTATTGAGAAACTAACCTTTCTATGAAAAAGTCTTTCTCTGTGAAAGTCTTTAAAGGCATTTCAGCGGGTGTATTAGCAGAGGAATGAGACATATATGTGCTACCGATGAAGGATCATACGATGACTTAAAACCAGTAGAGCAGAGCTTCGCCTCAAAAACCTGAAAAACCAATGTGGGTTTGCGGAGGGGGGGGGGTATTTATAGGCAATATAGGGGTGACTGTTGATCTTCTACGGTCAATATTAGAGGAAAAAATATCAATGGTTAGGATTAAAATAATTTTTTTAAAAAAAAATGGAAAGTACTTACTGGATAACGTAAGGTAATTGTTGGTTTTAGTAGAGTTAAAAATAAAACACAATCATATGTAAATAAAAGGAATACTATCAATCATCATGCCGATAGGAAAGAAAGTCATTACCATGAACTAGACAAACTGATGGGAAAAAAACTTGTTACCATGGACATGCCAATGGAAAAGAAATTTAGTACCATGATCGGATGTGCTGATGGAAAAGGAATTCATTCCCATGATTGGACGTGCCGGTGGAAAACAATCTTGTTACCATGAACTGACAAGACGATGGAAAACAATTTTGTTACCATGATCGGTCGATACGATGGAAAAGAAATTCATTACCATGATCGGTCAATACGATGGAAAAGAAATTCAGTACCATGATCGGTTGATACGATGGAAAATAAATTCACTATCATGATCGGTCAGTACGATGGAAAATAAATTCATTACCTTGATCGGTCGATACGATGTAAAAGAAATTCATTACCATGATCAGTCGATACGATAGAAAAGAAGTAAATAAAATAATAAAACTGTCAATACGATAAACAGAAAAGTAAATGATATGATAAAATTTTCAATACGATAAACATAAAAGTAAATGAAAAAAACATATACCAAGAGAATAAATAATTAAAGATCATAAGATAAGAATAAAACACAATAAGAAATGTTCTCCCCCTTTCTAGAGGAGTTGTTTGATGTAAGGAGAAATGTAAAACAGGAAGTGGATATGAATGATTATTTTAATGAAATCATTCCTAGATTCTGTTTTATAAACTCAAATCTATCGGAAGGTAATGGTTTTTTGAAAATGTCAGCAAGTTGTTCTTGCATTCCGATAAATTGTAAAATAATATCTCCTTTCTGTGTGTGATCCCTAAGAAAGTGATGCCTAACATCTATGTGTTTTTCATGAGAGTGATGTGCTGGGTTCTTACTAAGAGCTGTGGCACTAGTATTTTCACATAGAATATGAGTTTTGGAAAAACTAAATCCATAGTCAGTGAGTGTGTGTTGCATCCACAACACTTGAGCACAACAACTTCTAGCTGCCACATATTCAGCTTCAACAGTGGAAAGTGCTACTGAGTGTTGATTATTACAGGACCAAGAAACCAGAGAATCTCCTAAGAAATGACATGTTCCAGATGTACTTTTTCTATCCATTCTACAACCGCCAAAGTCAGCATCTGAAAAACTTTTTTAAAAAATATCATTTCCAGAAGAATAAAAGAGACCTAGATCCATAGTGCCTTTTAAATACCAAAAGATTCTCTTTAAAGCTTTTAAATGAGACTCTTTTGGATTATATTGATATCTCGCACATAATAATACGGAAAAAATTAACTCTGGTTAACTGGCTATCAAGTATAGAAAACTTCCTATCATACCTCTAATTTTTTTTGATCTACTGGTTTCCCAGTTTCATCAAGATCAAGTGTATTTGAGGTACCAATTGGAGTGATGATACTTTTAGTTTTGTTATAACCATACTTTTTGAGTCAATATTTAATATACTTATGTTGGGATATATATGTTCCTTCTGGTTTTTGAGAAATTTGAAAACCTAAAAAGAATTTTAACTCACCCATCATAATCATTTCAAACTCAAACTTCATTAAATTTTCTAATGAATCAGTTAAATATTGGTGAGTTGATCCAAATATGATGTCATCAACATAGATTTGAAAAATCAAAACATTTTTGTTCTCCATTTTTATAAAAAGGGTTGGATCTTCTGTACCTTTTGTATAATTGTTTTGTAAAATAAATCATGTAAGTCTATCATAGCATGATATAGGGGATTGTTTAAGACCATAAAGATCCTTAGTAAGTTTATAAACATGATCTGGATGTTTGATGTCTAGAAAACCAGGAGGTTGTTCAACAAAAACTTCTTCTTGAACAAAACCATTTAGAAAAGCACATTTTACATCCATTTGAAAAAGTTTGAAATTAAAGTATATTGCAAAGGCTAATAGAATACGAATAGATTCAAGTCTAGCTAGAGGAGAATATGTTTCTTCATAGTCTATTTCCTCTTGTTGATTATAGCCCTTAGCAAAAAGTCTTGCTTTATTTCATACAATGATTCCATTTTCATCACATTTGTTTCTGAAAACCCATTTTACACCAATTACAGTTGTTTCTTTAGGTTTATCAACCAATGTCCAGACTTTATTCCTCTCAAATTCATTTAGTTCATCTTACATTGCTTTGATCCAATCTTTATCACCTAAGGCCTCACTTAGACTTTTAGGTTCAAATTGAGAAAGAAAAGCAAGATGTTCTATTTTATTTCTTAAGGAATTTCTGGTCCTTAAAGGTTTATTTACATCACCAATGATGTTATCACTGGGATGATTCCTTAGAAACAATTGATTTGGGTTTTGTATAACATGTTCATCAACATATGGTAGAAAATCTTCTGGGGTAAATATTTCCGATGTATCTTCTTGAATATTTTCCTTATTAGGAGGATCTTCTATCAAAGGTTGATAATCAGTTTTTGAAAACACATTTGAGGATATAGATTGGGATGGTTTAAAAAAAAGGATCAGATTCATCAAAATTCACATGTACTATTTCTTCAATTGTACAAGTGTTTTCATTGAAAACTCTATAAGCCATAGAAGTTGTGGAGTAGCCTAGAAAGATTCCTTCATCAGATTTTGGTGCGAATTTGTGAAGATTATATTTTGTATTCAGAATGAATACTTTGAACCCAAAAACATTAAAGTATGAAACTTTAGGTTTTCGGACAGTCCATAACTCCTAAGGTGTTTTATTAAAAAAAGGTCTAGGTAAAACACGATTTATAGTATAACAAGCAGTACTAACAGATTTAGCCCAAAAGTGCTTATCAATTGAGTATTCACTCATCATGGTTCCAGTCATTTCCTAAAGAATATGATTTCTTCTTTCAACAACACCATTTTTCTAGGGAGTTCTTGGAGCTGAGAAATTGTGAGTAATACCTTTCTTACTACAAAAAGTTTCAAAAACTGAATTTTGAAATTCACCACCACGATCACTATGAATAGTTATCAATGGTACGTTTTTCTCATTTTTAACTTGGGCTCTAAAAGTTTTGAAATAGGGAAAAGGCTTCAGATTTCTTTCTGAGAAAATAGACCCATGTAAATCTAGTAAAGTCATCAACTAAAACAAATACATAGTATTTGGCTCCAATGATCCCAGTTTGTGAAGGAACAAAAAGATCCATATTCACTAGCTGTAATGCATTAGAAGTTGAAACTTTATTAATTGATTTAAAGCTAGTTTTCTGTTGCTTTCCAAAATGACAAGGATCACAGACTTTTAAAGAATCACATCTAAGATCTGATGGTCCCTTTACAAGTCTTTTCTTTGAGAGTTTACAAATTCTTCTTAGATTACAGTGTCCTAGTCTTCTATTCCATAGCCATGATTGGTCTTCTATTTCACTTAAGTAGGGTAACTTTTGGATCCTAAGGTCTTCTAAGTTAATAGTGTATATAATCTCTTCCCTATGGGCAGATAGAATAAACTCATCCTTGGAATTGTGAACTAGACACTTATCATTCCTAAAATTCACAAGGTAACCTTCATCACATAATTAACTTATGATGATGAGATTGTGGCTAAGACCTTTAACAAATAAAACATTTTAGATAAGAACTTTTCCAAAAAAAACAATATTACCTATACCAATAATCTTTCCTTGAGCATTATCTCCGAAGCTAAATTTTCCACCTTTTGTTTTGATAACTTTTCCAAAGAGAACTTTGTTTCCAGTCATGTGTCGAGAACAACCACTATCCATGTACCAAATATTCTTCTTGGTACACTTCTCATTTTCCTGAAAGAGAAACAATTAGTTTTTCAGAATCCAAGCTTGTTTGGATCTAGATGGGTTAGATAAGAGAATTATAGGAATCCACATTTGATTTACAAAATGAGCTTTATAAAACCCTAAATATTGAGTTTTATTAAGAGAACACTCTCTTTTCCAGTGTCCACCACATTGGAACTTAGAACAAAAAGAGGTTTTTTTGTGGAACAAAATTGTTTTTATTAAAAATAGGTTTGGAATGAGTATAACCAAGTCCAGAATGATTTCTCAATGGTCGGATTTGGGAATACATTTTGTCAAAGTTCTCTTTTCCATGAGTAAAATTTGGCAAACATTTTTTCAAAGAAAATATTTCTGACTTTAGTTTTAAAACTAAATCTTTATCCTCCAAAACATTTGATTTTAAACTAGAGTTAGGCTCGAAAAAAATTTTCTTTGAAATCACAATTTTTTGATCCTTAGAAACTTTATCCTTATCAGATTTGACTTTCTCAAGGTTTTTTCAAATACTTTCAAAATCATAAGTTTTCATATCAAGATCATTAGAAAGATCCGATACTTCTTTAGTTAAAACTGAAATTCTAGAGTTTTATTTCTCAAGATTATTCTTGAGTTTAGAATTTTCATTTTCAAGAAATTTAGAAAATTTAGACACTTCTTTAAAATAAGTTAAAGTATCATCTTTTGATGATGAAGATTCATCATTTGAAGATTCATAATATTTATCAGTATAATTTGCATTTAAAGAGACATTTGTAATAACTTCATCATTGTGTACCTTTTCTATGAGACAATGATCTTCAATTGGTAATATGGATATAAGTCCAATATTCCTTTGTCCCGAGGACTCATATTCTGAAGAATTATTTGAATAATCACTACCACTTGCACTCCAAGTATCATTTGCCTTTAAGAATTTCTTTGTCTTATAATACGTTTTCTTGTTTCTTTCAGAGTGTTTCTCCTTTCTGTCTTTCCTCTTCAGTAAAGGACAATCAGTCCTTATATGTCATACTTTCATACATTCATAACAAGTTACCTCTGAATATTTCATATCTTTCCTATCTTTCTTTCTGAATCTATATTGGAAGTCTTTCTTTCCCACAATATTGTTCATCCTTCGAGGAAGATTGGCTAACTCATTATCTGAGTGATCACTGTCACTAGAATCAGATATAACAACTTTCTTGGCTTTGGATCTTGTAATACTTTAAGGTGTTCTAGCTTTAGATGTAAAGGATACACTTCCATTCCCATTATTCTTCTTGTTGAAATCAGCATCTATTTTCATTCTTGTCTCATGCTGTAAAAGAGTTCCAAAGAGTTCATCAATAGCAATCTGGGAAACTTTTCTGTTTTCATCAATAACTATCCTTTTTGACTCCCATTCATTCGGCATTATATCTATAATCTTATTTACTAGAGCTTCATCATCAAGACCTTTTTCACCCATGGATTGTAAGCTGTTGACAATTTTCATAAACCTTTTTTTCACTTTACATACTGGTTCTCCATACGGAAAAACAAATCCCTGATACTCTGCTAGAAGCATTGCTCTTATTGTTTCTATAACCTTGGATGTACCAAAATGTGTGACTTCTAATTTCTTCCGAATACAGTTGGTAGCTTCACATGAAGATATCCGACTGTATATATTTCTGGTCATAGAGCATAATAAAGTATTGTGTACCTTGTAATTCTGTTGATATTCTTGCTTCTCTTGGTTAGTGAAAGTACTGACTTCTTTGTCAGGAATTTTGTAACCTCCAATAAGCAAAATAAAATTGTCTGCACCAGTATTGATCACAAAAGTCTTCATATGATCTCTCTAGTACTAATAATCATTCCCATCAAATATTGGTGGTCTAGAAGGATTTAGATTGTCAATTGACCTAATATTCATTCCTTCCATCTAATAAAACAAAGATCTTTTCCACTCCGCACGTTAGTGTAGTAAGTAGTTAAAATGAAAGAAATAAAGATAGTAATACAAATCAGTGGAAACCTCCTCTGATACCAATTATTGGATCAAATATTTAGATGTATATGTATATTAGATGGAAGAATACAAGAGGGGAGGGGGGTGAATTGTAGGTTTAAAAACTTTGTGTTAAAACACTTAGAGATCAGTTTAAAAGATCTTAAACTAATACAATTCAAACAACCACAATTATATTGAATATAAAGGTATGAAGTAATGTAATACTATTAGAAAAGAAAAGTAATTGTATTCAAGATGTATACAATAATCAGAGTAATAAAAGTGTGAGAGATTCTACCATAAAGCGTATATAATCTATTAATAAAAAATGTAATAGAATAATTGTAATTGAAACAATTACAATTGAAAGTGTAATGAAGAAATGAAACAATACAAATTCCTTTCTAATACAAACAACAGCGGAAATGTAAAAGTATTACAATTCTTTTTACCCAAAGAGAAGGGTTATCCTTTCACCTAGGATAAGAGGTCTGTCTTACCACCACCTTGGTAAGCCCTCGATACGATGATCGGTTCGTCTGTCTGCCTATCCCCGGCAGCCCTTGATACGATGATCGGAACGTCTGTCTGCCTATCCCTGGCAGCCCTCAATTTTATAGGTAATCGACACCTATGTCTTTCAATTACTTGAAAGCACTCGATACGATGATCAGACGCACAAAGCACAAAGCGTGAGAGAAGTCACGACATATCTCTCAAGAACTTGATAGAAGCAAAGTATCACAATTGTTCACACGCGTTCATAGTCCTTCCTTCTTAGCTTTAAATGACCTCCTATTTATAGGCCTCAGGTTCGAACGATCACATTTCCTCCAACGGTCATATTTATCTGAAAAACTCGGAGGGACTTGGACACCTGGTATTATAACGGTCATATTGAAACAGAAAGCATGACATCGTTTTGATTAGTTTGTAACTAACCCAACAACATCGTATTGATTAAAAAAAGACATATGAAGATGATAAAAAAGAGTACGATTAATATGAAACATGTGATTTTGACTAAGTACCAAAACAAGCAAGTAATGAAAGTAAGAGTATTATGAGTATTACTAAAAGTAATGTATTGATATGATACAGAGTAAGATACACAAAAGTGAGTACGATGACAGAGTTAGTACGATACGATCGACAGAGTCAGTACGATACAATTGACAGAGTCAGTACGATACGATTGACAGAGTCAGTACGATACGATTGACAAGGTCAGTATGATTAAAAAGACTTTTGTGATTTCCAAAACAAGATATATAAGTCAAAATTGAACTTTTGACTCAACAGACATAATGTGATTGGTCACATATGCATGGGAATAATGAGTTTTATCACATTTTCAAGCATGGATATAATTATTTTATTCACATAGGCATGTGTACAATGAGATTTCTCACAAAGGTTTTTATTGGATTAATTTTGTACAACATTTCAATGTTTTAATCAAATTATCCTACATTTTCAATATGATTGGCATTTTCATGATATTCCATGTTTTCAGGTTATGCCTTATTTTTGAAATAATCCTCACTCATATGTTATAGTCTTATGTTTTATGATTATTAGGATATATTTTGAGCTATGTCATAAATTTTATGATTCTTTAGTGATATTTTTATGATATTATGTATCTTTTTCATGTTTTATAATTTTTATCTATGGTTTCAGGATATTTTAATAAGATTTTCATTGCCACCTCATGTTCTCCTTTATGTTTATGATATGATACATTATGATAAATATTTCCCTTACCAAGAACATGAACTCACCTCTATCTCATGTTTCTATTTATGTATGTTTTAAAGATGAATATATATTGACAGAGGTATAAAATAGGGTATAGAGAAGTACTATTATGGAGAAATGTTTGCTAGTGTTTGGAAATATGTTTTTTATGTAGATAATATACAAGTAACTAAACATTTAGGTCCTTGGATTGTGTGATTTTTGGTGAGATATATAATTTAAATCATGAAATCAATGTATTATTTAAGTAATGTTAACATTGGATCACCTTAGTTGGTATTAATGTAGGGTTTAGTTTTTTGGAGATTATCTAAAAGAATATTAGTGAAAACCCTTGGGATAATTATAAGGTATAAGTTTATATGTATTATAACATCATTAAATTTTATAAATATAGATATTGTGCTGTTTTACTTGAAATAAATTCCATTTCTGGATACTACAAGTGGATAAAGAATTTAGAATAGATATATGTAGCAGTAGTAACCTTGAAAGGGTAATATTGGGTAATAAATCAGTCTCCACCTACTGTATGAAAAATTGGATTATCTACAAACCTGGTTTCGAAAACCTAGAGGATATTATTTAATTAATAACACTCTCTTTATACGACATTATGGAGTATTTATTTTTTTAATAAATTAGGATAATATGTATGGGGGAATCCAACCTAAAGAAACCATGATTGAAGTAGTAGTGATTGATATTCAACTGACATATATTGTAATAATTTTATTGAGGAAGACATTTTGAGGTTGTATTTATCATGTAATTTTCATAATAATTATATTATAGTGTTCATCACTCACATTAACTCATTTTTTAATAAATAAAGCCTGAATTAAATAATTTTACAATGAATACTATGGAAGATAAAGATATTTTATCAACATGATACCTTAGAAAATATAATATAGAGATAAAAACCCTTTTATTATGAACAAAATATATCAGGAATTATGATTAATGATGTCAACATAGTTGATTTTATGAACACACCAATGAACAGAAGGATTGAGCCTCATTAAAGTTCTAGTGATAAAGATAATTAAAGAAATGAAAATTGAATTTCCTTCATGTAAAAATATGAGAGGAAAAACCAAGGAAAATTTATGAAAGGAAATAAAATTTGTTTCAACTATATTAAATGAAGGAATAATGAAACTAAATTCCTAGGAAAATTTAAGAGATTAGTGGGAATGGTGAAAGGAAAAAGAGTTTGTTTTAAGGTACAAAAATAGTTCAATGTCATGAATATGATGAACTGATACATTATTCAAGTCAATTCCCTAATACTACGGTAAACAATGATGATAGGTTGTAGTAAATTTTAAGAAAAGGAAAATCCTACGCAGCCAAAAAAAATATGGAAATGGGTTCCAAAAATGATTTAGAATAAGGAAAACTAATCACTTACTGAAGAATTATGAGTACTGTATTCATATCTTGATCAACCTACTTTTTTAAACCTGGAAGGATTTATAATAAAATTAAATCATTAATTCATTGAATAGATGTTGAATTATTAATAAATTTTTTAGTGGTATGGTTATTTTTTTCCATGTCTATAACTCCTATATAATTGATATTTTTAGGAATGTGCCTCTTATAAATGCCTATTATCCTTCATTTAGTCAAATTTTATGTAATTTTAGGCATATATTGGATCTTTTTACATCAAGACCATGATAATTTACATGATAGTAAAATAATATCTAAAAATCAACCTATGAAAACCTATTGGTAGAAGGTTTATTACATATTCCCTATGAAATAAATAATCCAATTATATAATGATATTTGGTATAAATGGTTAGAGAAAAACAAAACATGGTAATATTCATATTAGAAGGGAAAAAATGATTTCACTAGTCAAACTTAAGACAATAAGGATGGAAACTCACTAGAAATAAAATATGGGGTCCATTACAAGGACATTTATGTTTTCCGAGCCTATGAAGTGAGATGATACTGGTTATGTCATAGAGACTTAGTTATGGATCATGAAATATTCTCCTTTGCACCTATATTTGAATGGAGTATATCTTAGGATTAAGTTGAACCTTAATAAATTAAATAATTAATCATTCTTAAATATTCCATATTCTTGGTTTAGGATCCTCTAAAAAAAATTCCTTTTATAGTTATGTATGTTGGTCAACATCTCCATAAGGTTCATAATGGGGATGTTCAGTAGGATGTTCCAGCAAATCACAACAGAGTAGAGGTTGATGAAAATGACAATTGGAGTAGGAAACTACAAGTTTTCAATGACAGATTCTATATAATTAGAAGGTATCTATTCATAATTTGTTATAAAATAATTATTAGAGGAATAAAAGATATCTTTTTGTTCGATCCATGCTCAGATGGAGAATTGGTTTTTTTGGAAGTGATGATGCTATGTGGACTAGTGATGTAGTGGTGGATCTTGTTCCACATAGAATTTATGGAGTTAGAGGTCTCATGGTAGAAGTTTAGGGACCAGTTCATAGTAGAGTTTTTTTAAACCATAAAATAGGCTATCCACCTAACGATTCTTACCCTTCAACAGGAGAGTTCCTATGTATTAGAGTTGAGGATTTATTTCCTAACCCTTCTCTATTATGATTTAGATCTATTTCTCAATGAGGATATCAGAGCAATGAATTTTGGGGAGGCTTCTCATCCATAGATCTAGAACGTGGTCACCCTATTTAATCTATTCAAATATCCTGAGTTTCTAGTTAGATAATAGGTTATCAATAAGACACTAGTCCGCGATGAATTTTCACGAGAGGGGAGTCTGAAGTCACTTCTAACTAGGTAACTAGGAACCCAATAACACATCCTCTCTCCACCTATCAAATTCCTCTATTGAGGCACTTTTACCTGAGTCAATAGAAATTGGATGCTCTTTCTTTGGATCATCAGGGAGAATATTAGGTCTAAAGTGGAAATTCATGAGATTCTCCACATCCTTAGAGATTAGAACGTGACTATGAATCTGTTAATCATCAAGGTTAGAGAGGTTGTGGATCCGGACATGGACTGCTTTGTTCCTTGTCATTTCAAGAATTGGTTGATCCATCCATCATTCAAGGTAACATTTTGTTAATTTCTACTTGAATTCATGCTTTGTTTGATTGAGAAGATACACACTCCATATCATATATGATAGTCTATGCTTTGGGACTCGAGGTGGAGAGAATTACACTTCCTTTGACATTGAGTATTCCGATTGGAGGTCAAGATTACCGATATAATTTATGTAAAGACCGTGAGTTAGTTCTGGGTAAAAAAAAAATATTGGTTAGACTTTCTATTTTTATGGACACATCCATACAACATCATACTTATTATGGATTGGCTACATTTGGTGCAATATATTGTGGATTTATTTGGGAGGTAGATTATATTCTATGATGATAATGGAGAGATTACTATTCTTATTAGTGAGAGAGACCATTTTATGGGTCATAGAAGTATTTTGTACATGTATTACTTAATGGTCTAAAGGATTCTGAGTTTTTAAGAGGTTCAACCCATGTTGTTTCTCAAGGTTTTGGAATAACCCTGATGTTTTTCATGATGATGTTTTGGTGTTACCCCCTCGATAAGAGATCTAGTTTAGGATATGGATACATTTGGTAGTTTCTAGGATACTGATGAATCCATATACAACACCAAAATCTAATATATGATAGTTTTGAGTATATCTCAATGATCTGTTATAAGGAGGTTTTATTCGTTTGAGTGTGTCACCTTGGGGTGCACCAGTTTTGTTCATGAAAAAGGCTAATGACAGTTTGTGTATTTCTGTTGATTATAATCACTTGAATCAGTTGACAATAAATAATTTCTTTACTATTACATGGATTGATGATTTCTTTTATCAAATAAAAGTATCTAGTTGGTTTTAAAATATTGATCAATGATCAAGACATCATCAATTATGGGTGAATGAAAATGATACTCCAAATACCACTTTCTGAAGTCGATATGTTTTCTTAATTTCCATTAATTGTGATGAAGTATCTAACCATGTTCATGGGTTTATGTAATTAAATGTTTTTAGATTTATAGGATCAGTTTTTGGTGGTTAATCGATGAAATACTTGTGTACTTTTTGACCGAGGAAGAGAATGTAGTGCATCTGTATGCCATTTTCGAAGTTCTTTATCATAATACATTGTTTGAAAAGTCATAAAATTTGAATTCTAGACCTGTGATGTTCTTTTATTAGGTAATTTTGTATCCCAATAGGTATTAACTATGTATCATTTTAATATCAAGGAATTTTTTTCTTGGGAAGATCCTAAAACAATTGCATTGGTGTGAAGTTTCCTTGGTATTGCAGGTTATTATAGGGGATTCATATCAAATTTCTCTTAGTTTGAAACTCCTTTTAATAACTTGACCAAAAAGGACCATGGATTCTTATGGTATAATCAGTGTCTAACATATTTTGATTACACAAAGGAAGAATTATTCGAAGCTATAATTATTGATCTTCCGGATGAGGGAGTGAAATTTGAGGTTTTATATGATAATTAACATCTTGGTTTGGGATATTTCAAGATGTAGTGAATATCAATTATTTCTTATGGGTATCATATGTTATGTCCCCATGAGATTAATTAAGCCATCCATGATATTTAGTTAGCATAAGTTAAGATATAATTTAAATTTTGGTGACATTACCTCAAAAGTAATCATTTAATAGTTTTTACAGATCATAATAGTTCAATATATGTATTATCCAAATGTAATCTGAACATTCAACATTGAAAATGGATATAATTCATAATATATTAAAAATATAAGATTTTATATACACTGGGAAATGGAAATGTTATGGATAATGTTCTAATTATAATTTCATGTACTTATTACATGGATGAATAAGAAGATTAACATAGTGTGATAGAAGAGTGTAGAGTGTTGCATACAGATATAGGAGAGGCTGGTGGTAGAGGTTGAATTTTTCCAATGACAGTGCAATTATCCTAGGTGTAATAGGGGGAGGATTCCCAGCTAGGTTATTTTGAGGCGGAGGTATAGAGAGACCGAGTTATCTTTAGTGATAGCCCTGATGGTTGTTTAGAGTATGAAATATAATGGGTATTGTTCTAGGGGAGGCTATTTGTCTCTTTGGTGAGGCATTATATGGTTCAATGTGAGTTCCATAGATCACCCTTGGTGGTACATCTTGACTCGAAAAAGATGTACCAAGCTCTTAGACAGGATTCTTGGTGGCCTGTGTCAATGACTGTAGTTATAGAGTTTGTGTCTTGATGTTTGGCCTATTATAAGGTGATTGATAAACACCGTATTCCTAGTGGTTTTCTCCAGATTTTAGATGTTCCTTAGTGGAAGTTGGAGGATATCTACATGGAATTTATTATTGTTTTACCTATAGTTTAGTAAGGATATGATGATATATGGGCGATAGTGTAAAATTTGATTAAATCATCCCATTTTATGGTGATCAAAGAGTGGAGCCTAGTTGAATTTTTATTGAGGTAGTACTTAGAGGAACTAGTGAGAACCCATGGATTCTCAAGGATGATCATCATTTCTCATGAACCCCGTTTTACCTTTAAGATGTGTAATGAATTGTAGCATGCTTTTGTATCTTTGTTATGTATCAAAACTACTTTTCATCTATAGATTAACACTTAGAAAGAGAAGACTATTAGGACTATTAAGTACATTTTTCATTCACGGATCCTTGATTTTGGAGGTTCATGGATGAGACATATGGGATTGGTTGAGTTTACTTACAAAAATAGTTTTGAATCTACCATTGGCATGGAACCATTTGAATATTTGTACAACCAATGTTTCAATTATTCGTCTTGTTAGAATGAGGTTAAGGTGTCAGTTATTATCCTGCAAAAAATATTACAAAACATGAAATAGATGGTTTATAAGATTCATAAGAGGATAAAAGTAGTGAGGAATCGTCAGATGTCATATAATCATTATAGGAGATCTCTAGATTTCAATGTTGGAGATCTTGTGTTTTGAAGGTTAATTCTCATTATGGTATGTGATTGTTAAATTGTTGGATTAATATTTATCCTTAATTTTCACGGGTCTTTCAAGGTGTTCGATCATGTTGTATTCAAGGTGTATTAAATAAAAATTCCCCCATAGATGATCTGTATACATGATGCTTTACATGTTTCATAGCTCCACTATCAACTTTAGGATGACTCCCATGTCACTGATTGGGGATAGATTATTATTGAAAATGATGAAACCTTCAAGGTTCAACCTATATAGATGTAGGACCATAATGAGAAGGTATTTCAAATAAATGATATTCCATTGGTTTATGTCTTGTGGTGACACAGTGGCATGGATGAGAGTAATTGGGAATGTGATTAGTAGATAAATTCTCAATATCCTCATAAGAATTATGTTTTTCTACTATCTTGTAGCGATGATCATTATGGTCATTAACCTTTATCTGGTTATAATATGGTTTCCTATTCTTTGATTCTTTGTTTGTGTCCATTATCTTTTTTTGTAAAGGTTATTTACCTAGAGAGTGATTAGGATAAATCATTTGGTGTTTTGTCATTTTTCACCATGTTCCTCTGAATGAGGTGTTTAATCTACTTTACTGGTGACATATTTTTAGAGGTATCTCGTAGGGTGGATTTCGAACAAGAGCCTCGACCCAGTTGTTGAGGACTCGCTAGGTGCACCCAAGAGACCTGAGATCAAATCCGGGTGGAGGTATATTTCCGGCATACTGTAGCAGCACTGCAGTAGGCACTGTTTGGTACTGTAGCTGCAGGAACTATTCATCCGTATGGGCCTTCGGGCCACCGGTTTGATCCTCGGGTCCTGCAAGGATTTCGGGCCACCCAAGGCCTTCTGGCCAGTTGATTCTCAAGGCCTTCAGGCCACCTTAAGGCCTTAGGGCCACCCCAAGGCCTTTGGGCCACATGAATTCAGGCCCCAGACACACTACAAAAAAAGATCAGCCCTAGAAGAGGATTCAGAGAAGGTGCACTCACCAGAGGAGACCCAAATGGATTGTCAGAATGATAGGGTATGGCTATGCCATTGGTACCAGCCTGTTCTTGCACAGGACTCCTAGCCAGACGGTCATGCAAAGGTGGAAAGCTACTATCAAAGATGCAGATGCTGGGGAGGGGCTGTTCCTTGTAGACAGTCTGGTTAAATTCCCTAAGACCTTTGGGTCATGTAATCTCCTAAGCCTACGGGCCATGTAATCTATGAGCCTATGGGCCTTGTAAGGGTTCCCCCTTATCCATTGAAAGGGAGGTTATCAAAAATCAATAAAAATGAAGGCCTTAGGGCCATTCATACATAGGGTGGCTATCCAGATGAACAATTTTCTATTCTTCTCTCAGAGTTCAGTTTGAAATTACCAATGATGATAATTTTTTGAAAGGTATTTAATATAAAGTTTTGGATACTTCAAGTCCATCCATTTTCATGTTATCAATGACCATATTTCTTATAGGAGGCCTAATGTAGGCACAATGAGTTTTTGGAGTCATAATCTGAAAGCAAGGGGAATTCATGATGTGGAATTAGGATCACATCATGTTTGTGTAGTTCATGGATTGAGTGGGAGTTTGGTTCATGGCCTGAATAGAAGCATCAACTAATGTGAGGGTGGTTTGTAGGGTCCATTTTTGACATTAAAGGAACTAAGAATGTAAATGGGTTGGGTTTTTTTCCAGTGAATTTGACCTAAAAAATGTATATCGTGGACATGATATTCACAAAGTGAATTAATTCAAGGTTGGATGATTTGAGGAAATTTGTTTTTTAGAATAGCATAAATCATGGGACATTAAAAACATGAATGACCCATTTACATAGTTAATATCTACTGAGTAGTGAACCTATAAAAATTATGAAAAATATATTTACATAGTACCCTACCCTTTCTCCCAAACTCTTTGTGGAGAAAAAAAATATCTCAAGTTGTTTTGGAATCCATTTGAAAAGGATTAATCGTTAACTTCTTGTTCTCCATCAGTGGGGATCATATGTGATTTCCCCTCCTTTTCTTATCATCTCTTCATGGAAATGTCTTGTTTCCTCCCACGTTTTACTTTACATAATATAGTGGTTGATATCCCCTATTTCTAGGAAGTTATTTTTTTGTGGTTATGGAAAGTCGTTCTTTGGGGATATAGTCTCATTGTAGTAGAGTTAATCAAGATTCATATTGTTATTCCATTCTTGTTCGAAGAATATTGATGAATTAAGGTATGAGATTCATTTATTATCCTTTTTTTCATGTGAAATAGTAAACTTATCAATATTTATCTCTTTGTGTGATGGTGTAATTAACAATAATAAAGATTAAATTGGAGTAATGAAATTAAATGGTATATGATTGTAGAGATCAAATTATTTTTCCCCCATGATAACAATTTTCCTTGTGATTTTATTAATAGGGTGTTATCTACAATTATGATTTTTAGCATGTTTTATATTATTTTATTAACATGTTAATTTATTGAAAATGGTTTAAGATTTTAAAGTTGGTAATTTTTGGTTGGCTAAATAATTAAAGAGGCATGTTTATTAAATCAGTTGATTATTATAATTTTGTAAAAATCAAAGGAAGATAAATTCATGACAAATTAATTTATTCTTTTATACATCAATGTAATTAGATAAAGAAAATAAATATGAAAATAAATATTTTTGATAATAAGGACACATGATAATGAGAATTATTATTTATTAAATTTTAGAAGCTAGAGGTGATGATTGAAGATCATGTTTAAATAAATAACAGATTGTTATAACTGATCCATTAGAATTAAATATTTGTAACTTGTCATAAATGAATGTGTTAATTCAATATGGAATACTAATTTTGTTTTGATAAAGATAAATATATGTCTTTGAGAAATACTATTTTAATTTTAAGGCCAGATGCCTTATTTTTATGGACTAGATTCCATTTTGACTCTATTAATTGTTTCTTACTTCTATGTATGCTATGGATGTTAGAATTTATTTGTAATGTGATTTGATCTTGGGATACCTATTGGTTGATGATATATGGGTGTGGGGATTCAATGTTTTGGCAGCAGTTGACACCTATGATAGAGATATATATGGTGATATGTATGATGGTGTTAGGGATGGAATCTGGATTGATGGAATAGGTTGAACATGGTATTACCCATTTTTGTGCTTAAATATAGGATGCTTTCTTATTGATGTTCTTCTTAAGGGTTGGGTTTATAAGTTTATTATTCCTACATTCCATTCCCCAATTCTTGAGGTAGCTGGTTGTTCTTGGTTATTCATCTCTTTTATGTTAGCTTATGATGTTTCCGAGTGTAACTTTAATTTAGGGAATAATAATAATAATTAAAAATAAATTAAATCCTTGACTGGGACTTGTGTTTTTTGGAATACTGAAAATATGTTAACGAAAAGGGACAATGGATTCTGTTAGATTATTCCTTGAGGGAATATAATTTCTTTTAAATTTAATGAAATGTGAAATGGACTAATGTTAAACAATGTCTAATGTATTAATAAAGTTGAAGTGAAATGTTAAAATAAAATAATGAAAATAATTAACGCCTTCCAAAATGATCACGTGCTTATTATAGGATATTTAGTTCATAGTGGTGGCAAGTTGGTGTTTGATAGATGAAAATGGGATTTAAGCCTAATAATAGGTTAATTTCCTTATTCTGTTTATGAGATTTATTATATAATATATGTTTTATGATTTCATACGCTACTCCACCCATTCCAGTAGGGAGGAATACACCTATTGGAATCTAGGAGGGTGTTTTTCCCAACATCTAGGTTAGTGAGGAAGGGATGACTAACTACCACCTATGACTTCACTATCCTAACGTTGTAGGATTATGTGTTGGTATTTATGGTGTCCATATTTCCCCATATATGTGTGTCGAGAGATATAATGGATTGTAGTTATTTCACCCACATATATCTCTGTATACAGTATCCAAATGGTTATTATAGGAATGTTGTATATGAGCTATGATATCTTCAGTTATAATAATCAATTATGGGATGTGACAGATTGAGGTAAAATACTCAATGTATAATACACAACTTTTGGGATATGGTGTATCTTTAAAACTAATCATTTTCTATATAGAAATTTGTATGGGATTATTTGAATATGTGATGTTTTATATGCATGTTACAATACTTCATCCCAATAGTCTTCGGCCTAAATTATTTTAGAGATAGATATCTCGTGACGTATGATGTTAGGGTAGAAAGTAAAACTAGTGGGGTAGTGGTAGTGGGGTACAATTTTTATTTATGTACTATATTATCTCTTGTTTGAATTACTTGGTGAGGGATAACCATGATGAGGCTGAGAACATAGTATGTCTATTTAGGTGATGAGTTTGTTTTACTTATTGTTCACTGAGCTTTAACATGATTTCATCATATTTTTCATTAGAGTCCCCAAGTAGGATCTTACTGAGTATACCTATTATGATATCCCTACGTATATATAAAATATTTTTAGTCCAACAAGACTAGTTCATAGAATTGCCAAAAATTTTCCAGTTCACGGTTGTTTAGGAGATGTTTGGGATTCATGGTCATTGGCGAGTTTATATTTTTGTACTTATAGCTATATTTCTGTTGTATTCATTTTTTTATTAAAATACATGTATGTTATTGTATTCTCCTTTTACTATTATCTTTATAATTATTAGTTTTGGTGTACTTATCTTATCTCCAATTCCGAACTTTATTTTTGAGGGTAATGCCTTGCAATTTTATATATGATATACTCTCGATGCATGAAACTAACCCATGGCCTATTGTTGGTGGGATTTAGGTATCATTATATATTATCTCTCATTTACATCCTAGAAGGGTTAACTTTTGTGGGATGGGGTGTGACATATTCATTCAATCTATACACTATCCTAATATGATATTTTTGACATTATTTCCAAAATCAATTTTTTTTATTCAAATCCCTTTCATTGTAGTGAATAAGTAGGGTGATGTTGGTCTCCATTAGAGATGAGATCTTATATAAACTATCTTATCCTATTTGATTCATTTTAATATTCCAATAAACACATAAAAAATAAAGTTATTTAAAGATACCATATTTCTTAATGGGGAGGTTTGGTGCCTATTCATGAGAATGAATCAGAGTTGGATTTATTATCCTTTTTCTATCATGATATCCCATATTTTGGACATTATAATAAAATTTCACATTCCTTCATATGAAAAGAAAAATAATTATGGAAAATTGTAACTTTTTATACTCCAATCTCACTAGGAATAAAACGTTTTTCTAATTAATTAGAATCTGGAAGCACATTGACTTCTGGAAGTATCTCTTTTAAAATTTTCGAAAATTTAGTGGAAATTTTATTACTCAAACCATTTATTTATTTCAATTTAACTAATATCAGAACGGATGATAACATGATGATTTTTTTTGGATCCTAAGATGAGTGGTTTCTTAGCATCTCTATATAATGGTTCAACACTTTTTTTCAAAGTTTGTAACACCTATATCATGAATTAATTATTCAAGATATTCCTCTATCTCTTACCAAACCGCTTCATAATCATTTGATCTTAAATATTTTTTTATTTCACCATGCTAAATTCAGTGTGTATAATTTTGATTAATATGATAAAAAATCATATAGTCATTTATTTCTCCATTCCCTAATTTTATCACATTCAAACACTTCACACATAGGCAAAAAAATAGAACTTTTTTTTACAGGATTTCATTCAAATTATTATAAAAACTTGTCAAACCCTTTCACATATTGATTTGTAGTCCATAATGTCATTATCTAATTATGATTCACTATTTACCTAAATTGAAAATATAATAATTGAAAATATAATAATTGAAAATATAATAGGTGAATATATTAAAACATTTAAACATTTAAACATATATATAAATAGATAAATTTAAAATAGTTAATGAAATAAATATATAAACATTTATAAATTATTAACAAAAAATATATATATGGAAAAATAATTTAAGTGAAAAGTAACATTAAACTAGAAAAAAAGTATAAAATAATTAATTATAATGAAAAGAAAATTTAACTGAAAAAATTTGGGAAAAAATTGATTCTATCCAAAGATAAATTTTAATGCTAAAAGTTATAAAAACTAACGATTTTAAATATAATAGTAAGATTCCTAAATAGATTATTCCCATGATTTTCAATAAGAAGAATATAATCATAGAAAAATATAACCTTAATCTAATTATAAAATTAAAATTTTGTAATTGAGACTTATATATATATAAAAAAATTAGTACATGAATAAAATTTATAACAAACAAAAAATTAATTAATATTCCAAAAAATAAATAAAATTTAACTTGTAATATATTGTTTCTATTGATGAAAAATAGATATTGAAGTATAAAAAACATATTAATGGTAAATAGAATATGGTTGAATGATTTAAGAATAAGGTGAAAAATTTCCACCATAATGTAGGATTTTATTGAAGAAAAAACATAGACTATGGTTGTGAGTTGTGAAGATTAGGGTTTCATTAGATCAAATGAAGTTGAGGTCCATGAAAGAAGGAAAAACTATGAAATATTATGGATAAATTTTAAAAAAAAGTATAAAAATAAAAAAATAATGGTAATCAATAATAGGTGTAGTGTGATCACGTGTTGATAGAATGAGGGTTTCAGAAAGATCACCTCAAAAAATGGAATTTCATTCACTTTTTAAAAAAATTTAATGTCAGTTTTTCTAAAAATGATGTTAAAAGTTATTTAGAATGAAATTTAACAACATTTTATTCTAAAATAGACATTAAATTTAATTTTGAATCATTTTTAACATTGGTTTTCCCCTAAACTAAATAATAAACCTTCCTTTTTTTCTAGTAACATTGGTAATTCCAAAAGAAACATTAAATTTGTGATAATAAATCATATTTTTGTACTAGTAAGAATGAAAAATATGAGATGGATCCTGAGGCCTTGAGGAAATGAAAAGTCAAAGAAGAAGAATAAGCTTCATAATAAAGTTATTTTGATAATTTTGAGGTTAATAAAATCTTATGAAAATTATTTCTCTTTCATCAAAGATATTTAGAAAGGGAAAGTTCAAAGGAAAGGGAAAGAAACCATCATGGTGCTATAATTGTAATGAAATATATCATATTACCAAGGTATCATAAAGGAAAAAGGATGAGGACTCTGAATCATATAAAGAGGTTGAAAAATATCAAAATTAGAAAAGATTTAAGAGTAAGAAGAAGTATTTCAAAAGTAATAAAAAAATCATGATGGAAAAGAATGATAAAGATTACTCGTCAAGAAACCAATCTCTAATTATATAGACCAGAATATAATATACATAGTTTTTTTAGTTTTATTATATGATTAAGTTTATGAAATTTTCATCTTCATTGATGTTTATTCCCTTTTATGAGCTATATTGAGTTTGGTTTTGTTTTGATAATGGTTTGAGTTTTGAAGGTAACAGAGTTGGGGAGTGAATGGTTTGTTTGGAAGTTGGAAGACACCCACCAGCTTACTGTTGGAACCCACTGGCCTAATATTGGGCCTTTAGTAGGCCTGAATGTTCATTAAGACCCCATTATCTAGTTGGTTGTACTGGTATAACATTGGTGGTTCTACCAAGCACACTATCCAATAAGTGGTGCCACCGGCTCGTCAATGAGGTCCACCGGGTAGACGATGTACCTAGTTTGAGGGTTAAATTAATTCATCCAATATATTTTTATAATAAAAATAGGTGTTTAAACACTTTAAATACCATATCCAAACTAGATGAAGATAATTTTGAATTTAAAATTCCTCTATTTAATTTTGAATTTAAAACTCCTCTATTTAATTTTGGAACTCCCATTCTTCTCTCCTTGCCTCTCAAACATTTGACTGATCTAACAGAGAAAAGATTGATGAGTTTTTTCTAGATCCTTTACAAACACTTCTTCCTCCTTGTGATATGTACATGGATATACATTGGATCTCTTTTTTTATTGAATACCCAAGGAAAATTTCTTCCTTTATTTGTCAATCAGTGATATATTTATCATGTTGATGATGTTTCTTGATCATATCAATATATATCATCGAAAATTAATGTTCTATTGGTAAGAGATATTGAATAATCATCCTTGAAATCTTCTTGATGTCATATTGATGATAGATTGGTGGATGATCATATACATCAATGATAACCCTCAATCTGGTTGAATTTATAAATTCTCAAGAATGATGGATGTTTATCGGTTAGTTTCTCTAGAACGATCATCATAAGACATTATTTTTCCTGAATATCATATTAAAAGTCATTTCCATTGAAATATTGATAGTGGATCGATGATTATTAGTTAGAAGAGAGGTTCTCTTATAGAATATTCATTGAATTCATGATTTTTTCCTGATTACCAATTTATCTAGTGAATTAGCATCCCCACCATCAATATAACCCATAATTGGTTTCATTAGATGATTCCATAATGTATATGAATCTATAACAACCTTCTTAATATATAATTATCTTGATTATCCATTCTCAATATCGTTCTTCTATGAAATAGAACCAGAGATATACATTCATAATGTGTGATCTACTCTTCGTGGGCGTGTGGTGTGATTCCATCTTCGGTCCTTTGATGAACCTGGAATTAATTCTTCAACAACATTGAGGTAGGAAGTTACATACCTCACAGAGGTTGTGTGTATGATCTTTAGCATGATATGAAATTTTGTGTTGTGTTTGATCTCATGTATTAATGTTTTAGCTATTTTTTCACACATGATATTCTATGTCTTCCATGTTATGTTATTCCCTATTTCCATGTGTTTTTACTTGATTATTTTTATATTTTTACTCTATGTGTAATACCAAAGTGATAGGTGGAATTATCATGGATCAGTGGCCCTAGAGGGGGAGTGTGTTCTAACAATTCTTATGATATGATAACTGGACCAATTTAGACAATAGGTCTTGATGTACTCATGTTTTCGGACCCGAGGTAATGATGGTCCATGCGATTTAATCCATAATTCAACATGGGGTATGATAGTCTATGTGACCTTACCCTAGAGACAGGAATGGGTAATGATTTCTTATCATAACTTGTCCAAGAGTCCTAGGGACTATATGAATATTGAGAAACATCTAGGCTTGTTCCAATATATGTAACATTTTTAGGACCACTTAGTTGTTTTATGAAAAGCGGTACAATTGGTGTTCATGGAAGTTTGGCTAGCGTATGGATGATCATTACCATTTGTTTTTTGTGTGATATTTTCCTTATTATCATGTTATAAACTCTTATTATTTTTCACTCATGTTTACAATTCAGTGGTGGTTTCCTATTGAGTTTTATTACTCAACACTATAGGTTAATTTTGATGGACATGGAGAATTCATGTAGAAGGATATAATAATTGGAAGGGTACTATGTTATAAAGTTGAGATGATGATCAAGAAGTAATGAGTTTTATCGATACATACTATGGAGGATTCTATTTTTTTACCTACATGCTCATTTAGTTTAGTTTATATTGCCTCATTGGGAGCTAATTTATTTATTGAACAACTTGTGTTCCATTTGATATTATTTATTTATTCTTTTTTACCATGAGATACGATATGTTTTATTATTATTTGTGAAAGGATATGGTATTGAGGGTGCAGTCTCCCTATTGATAGATATTAGATGCTTGTTGATAGTTGGAATCCCCTTGCATATGGGGAGGTGTGCATGAGGTATTTTAGATATCTAATACGGACCTGGTGGTTTGTGATGGGGAATTTAAAAATGGTATCAAAGCATAGTTCTATTATTTTATTTTGGACTAACCTGGGACATGATAGAAAGTTAAAGGTTTGTGTGGGACTTAGGTATGTGAGTTTCTTTGTTTCTGACCATTACATGAGTAACAATCATCTAAGTTACCATTTATTGGGTTTCTAGTACTATTTAATGATGATTTGGGTGTATTCATGTATCGTGAATGAACACTTAGGATCACATTCCATATATATACATATTATTGTGATTTATATTGGTTCTCAATATAATTTCTTGATTTGTGATATCTGTTTGGGATAAATCTGAATCAGTTGTGTGATGTATCTATTTTTCATTTCTACTATTATATATTTATATTTTAATTAATTACTTGAACCTGTGTATTCTACTATGTTTGTATATATTGGTCTATGACTAACATATAGGGATGGTTACCATGGTTATTTCTAGGAGGGATATACCTTATATTATAGGTATAATCCTTTGAGAACCTTTTAGAGATCCTATAAACTATTTAGGATTCCTATTAAATGTTCCAAATATTTCCTTCATATTTCCTAAATTCCACCTTGAAGACATCTATCTAGACCCCTCGATGGTGTAGTACAAAACACTCATATGAGGGGGGGAGTTTTAGTTCCACCACTAGTCATGTAGAAGAATGATCTTACACCGAACCCAGTGGTTTTGGTACAGGTACCACTCTAGAAAAGAGTTTTCTAAATTGTGTGTATTCATGGTGGGGGAGTTACCAAAGATATAGTCAACTATGATCAAAATATCTAAATCCAATATACTATATCTTTCCAAGGAACATGAATCCCTCAAGATACAGAGGAATAGATACAAATCATCTATTCGGTAGAGGACCTAGTAGATCATAGGGTGAAATTTGTGACCTTTATGAATCAAGGATATTTTAGATACTACTGGGATGTTATGCTTCCAGCTAGAGGGAATGAGTTTCTCTCATGGGTGAATTTCAAGGAAATTTTCTTCAAGGAGTTCTTCCCAAGTACGATGTATCTGTACCAAGAACACAAGTTCATAGATATTTTTCAGGTGATGATGATGGTGTCCTCTTACTCTGATCATTTCATTGAACTTCTATTTTTTTCTCTTCTATTGGATTGGGATAAAGTGAAAAATTCTAAGAAGATCAGGCTTCACTAGGATTTAAGATAATAGGTCAGGATATTTGATCTATTGACATATCATCATGTGATTTATAAGTCCCTAATGATCAATAAGGGACTAGAAGAAGATAAATCTCTATACATTATTTTTTCTTTTAGTGTAATTCCTACTGATACTTATGATTCTAGGAATATGAAGGTGGATGATTTATATCAGAGTGGTGGTAGAAAATAAGAGTTGAGTAGAGGAACTTCAGCATCATCTGTGGGTGAAGGAGGTCCTTAGTACTTTAATAGTAGACAATGGGGGAATTATCGTACCTTATTCTAGAAACCATAGATCAATCATCACTAGTGTAATAATAAAAAAAAATTCTAGGGTTTCTATATGAAGGAATCACGAATGAGGTCTCATAGGTTTTTGAATTAAATGCATGAATAAAACCATGGGAAATGCCAGTGTCCTCAATAACATGTTTAGATATCTCAAAAAATGATGAATCAGTTGAGTCATGTATATTTTTGATAGGTCCATGGAACTGAGGTAGACAGATTTTATATAGTGGATTAGACTCTAGCTGATGGTTGTGGGGGACTTTCTATAGTTAGAGGTATGATCTTGATTACTTGTACATAATCTACTATCTTGTTTGATACTGATTCATCCCATTCCTCTATATTTACATAATCTATTTCTGGACTTGACTTACTAGTCAAGTTTTATTTTGAGTTACTTTTCATCAATACACCATTGGGTATGAAATTTTACCATCTTCAACGATGCCTAGAGTGTTCTATATTCATCATTAGTTATGGAAATATGTGGGACTTTAGGATTTTGTAGATGAAATGATTTAACGTGATTCTTTCCATGGGATAGTTAAATATATTTTGAGGTTAAAATTAATAATATCAAATATGTGTATCATTGAAATCACCTAAGGGAGAGATGTATGTAATGACTAGAGAGTTGGAATTGGGGATAGGTGGAGTGGGTCCTAACTTATGTCATCTTGGAACAATCACAATCACAATGAAGATTGTGTGATTTGATATTTCCATAGGATCAATATTATCCCCTCATATTTTCCTCCAATTTTGGAAATCCATAAATACAACTTTATGTATGACTTCAGATGAATTACCCCATGATAAAGGAGTTGAATTTGAGATAGAGATTATTCCAGGTGCGCAAACCATTTTGATAACACCTTATCATATGGTACCAACTAAGTTGAATAAGATAAGGTATAGCTTTAGGACATGAATTATAATGTAGAGACCCCATTTTTTCCTTGTGATGCATTGGAATATTTCCACATATATTTTCAGAGCCAAGTGTTGAGATAGGGTGCGATTCCGAGGCATGGTGTGTCCAAAATTAATTATATAAAAACATTAAATATATTTTATTTTAAATATACACACACAAACACACACACATGAACACACAGTTTCTTAAATAAAATTAGATATCTATTAGAAGGAATCTTAGATCAGAAATATAAGACCACCGTTGAGTCCGTAACATGATGTCTACCCTAGGTATGACCGAAGATAGGTCGGTGCAAGTCATTCAGATAAATTTTTCATTGGTGATATGTTCAGTGTATTAATTAATTGATTAAATTAATTAATTAATTAGATAATATAAACTAAAAAGATTCATCTATAGATAAACCATTATAATAATTTCTCTAGTCTTAGATGCTTTCACCTATGAGAATTGAGAGAATATTTTTCCTCCTTTTGTTTGAAAATCAATATCTGACGATGAAGAGACTTCAGATTGAGGTAGACTAAGGTGTTGTGAACAAAAACACTATATCAATAATTAGTGACCATGTTATTTTATGAAAAATGATCAAATATATAGTTTTGAACAATCAATTCTTGTTTTATTCCACTATTGATTAAATTGATTAAGCATGATCATATTACTTCTTGATCTGCATTCAGTTTGAGCCATTACATGTTCCCATGTATTGGAATTTATTAATTTATATAGTTTTTAAACCCTGTTAGCACAATTCTATATTAAATCTCTAAGAACACTTGTCCAAAAATCATTTCACCTTTTTTTTCTTGTGCATTTCTCCCTTTGTTCTTTGTGTTAGTCATCACTGGACCACATGTTCGCGATTTGACATTTCCAAGTGGGACCAAGCCTGATCAGTACCCCATATTCATGAAGGATTTGTGTACAATTAATGGAAAGAAGAACCAAGTATATAATGAGATGATTTGAGGATTTTGAGTGATCGTTTTTTTAAATTGTGTTCAAATTCATCAATGGAAGTGAAAATTTTGGTGTGGTGTGAGGCCTACAAGGCATGATTTTGGGAGGGAAGAATTATGACACAATTTCAGACCACCAGATGGCTATAAATAACTATTTGGAACAAGATAAAATATTTTTGGTTAGATCAGAGTCAAGATCCGAAGAAAAATATTCATATCTAGATATGCAGGTGCGTATCTGAATTTTTAGAAAACACTGACTAGACACAATGTAGTTCAGAGAACATATGGCATATATGGCATATGGAATTATGACTACACAGTGTACATTGAGAGTACACGGGCACACACACATTGAGGCACACAACAAAGGTACATAAACATAGCTTGAGGGAAATGACTAGGAGAACATGGATTGACACTATTTAACTTGGAAACACTATGTAGTCTACTAAAAAAATCATGTCATTCTACATGATTAGAGATAAATGTGAGTATGATTACATGACCAGAAAAAAAGTGGGACCACAAGATGTGTGGGTCCCCTACACATCGTGTACTCATATATTCATTTTTAAGAAACTTCAATCTCTCATATCTCCTTCATTTGGACTTGTATTGTGCCTTATAAGTGTCCTATCTAGATTGATTTTCAACTTAGAACATGAAGGTGTCCTCCATAGTTTCTTTTCAGATATTATGATATATGTTGTAAACATGTCACTTATTTTTGTAACACTCGATGATGATAGTGATTAGGTGGGATCACTATGGACTTTAGATTGTCACCCTCGAGTAGGGATGGGCATGAATCATTTACCTATCTATAGAGTGAAATCCTCCTATGGGATAATGCATGAGTCCTGTATCTACTTTCATATTGGTACCCTCATATTGGAATAGGGAATGAGTCCTCCACCTATCCATCGACTACCACCCTCCTTCGGAGTTAGGGTATGGTTTCTAAACAAAGAGAGTGGAAGCCTTTTACTAGGTAGGGAATGAATCCTGTATCTGATATTTGAGTGGCACCATCCTACGTTTTCAAGGTATGGGTCCTCGAATATTAGATTGGGACCCTCCAGCTAGGCAAGACATTGGACCACTACTAACTATTAGAGTGTACCCTCCAACCGGGCTACACATGGGTCCTCTACTAACTGTTAGAGTGGATTCCTCTATCTAGACTAGGCATGGGTCCTCTACCAACTAGTTGACTGGAACCCTCTTGTAGAGTTTGGGCATGGGTCCTCAACCATCAGAGTGGAAACCTCTTACTGGGTAGGGCATGGGTCTTATATCGACTATTGAGTGAGACCCTCATGTTGTACAAGAGAATGGATCCTCTACTTTGAGATAGGGTCCCTCGATTGTGTAACATAGTGGAAAGATGTGTCTTGGCTTGGATATTTCTATTGGTTGGATGAATGGGATTCCAGGGATCTTTGATGGACTTCTGCAACTGATGGAACTCTTTTCCGAGAATGAGATATTTTATGTAGATCCCCATCTCTCTCATTGGCTTTATTTTGTTTGATCACACACACTATAGTGAACCATAATTTACATACATGGTTAATACTTCAAAATTGAAGCATACTTATTACAACATATAACAAAACCATGAAAGGACCGTATAGGTATAGTGTCTTTAGAAACTGGGAAACATAAACAACTGGTTCATAAAGCATCTACACTGTCTCCCATTTATTTCATCATATCTATAGTCACTTTTTGGAATATCTTAGTTAATAACCTTCTTCTTGACCTGGGGAAAGAAAACATACAAAAGGGTGAGCTCAAATGCTCAGTAAGGGTAAAAAAAAGAAATATCAATCACATCAAATTCATAAGAACATAACATTTAGGAAATCTTACCCTGCAAAAGAGATCATAATTTCATAAAATGGGATAAATCATGGTAGTGAAATGTAATCCCAATAATCATAACTTACAACATGAAACTTTGTGGCATACACACATAATCATAGAGAATCATTTCTTATAAGTCAAGACTCATTTCCAAGACTATCTAGTGGACAAAGTCCATTTCTGAACCTAGTTCACTCCTCGTTTCAGTCCTATTTCACTGAACCAGTTTAACCTGACGTTCCAGCCATGTCTATATCATGAGATATAAAATCTTTACCAATTCATTAGAGGGAGATATAGGTCCCACCCATATCATAACGATACCATTCTTATGTGTTCCACAAAATCATAAACCATACATCATAGCATAACCCATGTAATAAAAATGGGAATCTTAAACATCATGAAATCATAAAACAATTCATATAAGATAAAAGAATTCATAAAAATATTTCCATCACAACATAATCAAATCAATGTAATAATAGGGATAGAAACATAACCCTATATTATCTTAGATGGAAAATAATTTTGATAAAACACTTGAACTCCATTCTTGAGGAAAATATCCTTTCTACTTCAAAAACATTTTCCTTTCTTAACATGTCATATAATTTTGAAATAAAAGAAGTTGATTAAAAATAAACTTGGAAAATTTTAAAGGAATCTTCTTGGAAATAATGTTCTAAAAATCCATTCTTGCAGTATAATTTTAAAAAAACATTCTTCTCGTACTTTTGTCGGAAAAGTCAAAAAGTACCTCGTACGAAAAACGACAAATGATTCCTTTCATATCTTTTACTAAAAACTCACTGAAGGGTAAAATTGGATATAAACAATTTTAGAAGTATATAAATATTACATATTGAGGAAACATGGATGTGGATGATAAATATTCCCCAGTAAATTCTGAAGTATAAACAATCTCGGATAAAAATGAGATTAAGAGATTTTCCCTTACCTTAGGTCCAATTTTCTTCGTAAGTGTCCGAACCTCCTGTATAATGATTTAAATAATGTTATTGACTTATTCCAGAATCATAATTATTGTTATGATATCATATATGGTCATATTCCTAGCTTCTTATTTGAAATATTTCGTTACTACTTGTTATTCAGGTGTTTATTACTTCTTGTTCTTATGCGTGTTTTGTCGAATAAATTCTTATTCTTCTCTTTAGGTTATAGATACCACATTTCCATAATGTTATTAGTGTAATAAATATCATATTAATTCATTTTATTCATTTATATAATCATTATTCAATGAAGACCATGTAGAACGAGTCGCATCACATCGTGGAGACGGTATTCCGTACGTACGCACGAGCGATGATATCATTCCCATGATCATGGAATTGTATTGGAGTGTATATATACTATTTCAGAATCAATACCACTTTAAAATAATCACATATAGTTATTTATTTTCACCATTATACCCATCCATGTAAGGTGGTGATGGAAAATATATTACACCACGGCGTGGAGACGATATTCCGTACGTATGCACGCATGGTGATTTCGTTTTTCGTAGGATGGAAAGATGGTTAAATAGGGTTGTTTAATACTTATAATAACATAAAAGTATATTATTGATACTGATGTTATTTCTTCATAATGAAAAAACTAAAGAATAATAAATGGAAGAAGAAATAAAGTTGAAAGAATCGGTATCGGATATTACCTCTTCTTTGAAGCGCCTCTTTGAGACCTCCTCTTAGGGAACTAAAATTGGTCTTTGAAGAATACCAGGACCTCTAGGATGTTTCTAGGAAAGTGGTAAAGTGAAATGGGCAGGTATTGACCGAGCTTGAAGGCTCAAATTGGTGTGAGGAGGATAGGGAGGAGGTTCTCTTTTATAAGGGAGGAGAAGGGCACCTTTAGAAATATAACAAATATTAGTTTATTTTAAATCCCAACCCCACTTAAAAACTTCCAAAATGACTCATATACGAAGACTAGATGAGATATGGTTGTAATATAATCAACCAATAAAATTTAGACATGTTAGGAATTTATTTTAAACATTATCAACTTGATTTATCCTTATTTATCAATTTAATTTTATTTGTGGTAATAATATTCTAAATTTTAAATTATTATAAATAATTACATATGTGTTGTTAATTTTCAATAATTTGAAACTTTATGACATTTTCGACAATATAAATTTTAATTTATAATTTTTAAATATTTTTGTGATTTTTAAACAATTTTATAATATGTTATTTTTATAAAATAACAATAGTGTCAATTTTGAAACTATTCATTTATTTGAATTTAAATAAAATATATACTGAAGATATGTTCGAAATAAAAGCTCTAATAGATCCATAAAATATCATATGTTTCTAGAAAATTAGTGGAGCACATTAAATAGTTCATATAATATTTATTTTAATATTTTTAAAACCATTTATTTGATATTTTAATTAATAATATAATTTCAACATCACTATTGAGTCATAATTAATGACAATTATTTAATCCCTAAGAATTCTAAATAAATTTCTATGATGTAGATAATTGTATTATCCTTCTGGAGACTATTCATTTTCGAAGTTTTATTAAGTTTATCTCTAAATTAAAATTATTATACTTATAATATTTAAGAAAGTGACATGTTGTCACATTCTTTGGTTTTAATAATAATTAAATTATTTTCATAAAAAAGTCCAATAAATGAATCTAATCCGACCCTTAGGTGATATGAGTCGACTTTTAGTCATCCTATAGGATTTTGGCAGGTGTTAGGGTAATTTTATAATCTTATATTTACCCTTATTTACCCGATTTACTTTTAACTATGGTAAATAAAATTTACCGTAGTTACTATTCATATGCCCAAAAAATATAAAAGTAGCCTAATATAATAATTTGGACCCACTGATTCCAAATATGGAATCCATTTTTCAAATTTCAAAACACATAAGTTGCCGTAATTAATTTAAAATAAATCATGTTGTTAAGAAAATGGGTTTTAGAAGTTAAAACATTGTCAAAGATTGAAATGTTTTTACCTATGAATTCAAGGTGAAATTAATGCTAATGACATAAATTATATTAAATGGTAAAAATATATTCTATTTATACTTTAAAACCATTAAATATTATAATTTAACCATAAAAATTATCTCAATGGAAAAAGTTGTTTTTAATTAAAAATTAGCGTATTTTTACTATTCATCAAAATATGAAAGTTATCAGAAAAATATCAAACATTTATCCAAAGTAAATTTTTATATCCAGATTCAAAAGAAGAATTTTATTTTGTCAAATTGAACTTATAAACGTGTCAAAAACTAGATTTAATGTGGGTGCGCCATCAAAATGCGGTAAAACTGCATTTTTTGAAAAATACTTATTTTACCCGAAAAATTTATTTTGTTATCTTACCATATTCTAGAAAATGTGTAAGATTAATAATAATGTTATAAAAGTCAAAATTTAGTTAATACTATTCATAACGGCTAGTCCATAATAATATATCATTGTTTAGTGAAACCCGGAATTCCGTACTTCACACGCTATCGAGGAAGGTCGCGATTGTGTGTAATGAAATCCAAGTCCGTATTGTGTGATGTGAAAGATTCCTTTGGTGTTGAGTATAACATAAGACATAAAAAAAATATTTCTCATAAAAACTCAGGGTGTTACATTCTACCCCCCTTAAAATGAATTTCGCCCTCAAAATTCGTCACTTCATTACAAACAGATGAGGATACCTCTCCCTCATCATATCCTCAAGTTCCCATGTAGCTTCTTCTAATTGGTGGTTCCTCCATAAAAATTTAACTAAGCGAGTGGTCTTGTTCCGTAGGACTTTTTCGCTACGATCCAGAATCTCTATCGGTTGTTCTTCATAAGAAAGATCTTGCTCCAAAGGTAAAACTTCTGAGCTGAGAACATGTGAAGGATCTGGTATGTACTTTATCAGGAGAGATACATGGAACACATCATGAACATGAGAGAGATTCGGTGGAAGCGCCAATTGGTAAGCTACCTTCCCAACACGATCCAGAATTTCAAAAGGACCGATATATCTAGGGATCAACTTTCCCTTCTTTCCAAATCTCATGACCCTCTTCCAGGGAGATATTCCTAAGAACACTTTATCACCCACTTCAAACACTAGGTCTTTTCTTCGGTTGTCGGCATAACTTTTTTGTCGACTCTGAGCTGCTCTTATGTGTTGTTGAATAGATCTGACCTTTTCTGCCATTTCATCAACAAGATCAGGTCTTAATAGCTTTCTTTCCCCAACTTCATCCCAACAAGTTGGATTCCTGCATTTCTTTCCATAGAGAACTTCATACGGATCAATCTGAATACTGGAGTGAACGCTATTATTATAAGAAAATTCCACCAAAGGTATGTGTTTATCCTAACTACCTTTGAAATCTATAGAGCAAACTCTCAACATATCTTCTAGAGTTTGAATTGTCCTCTCAGACTGACCGTCTGTCTGAGGATGATAAGCAGTGCTGAAACTCAACTATGTATCGAGAGTATGCTGAAGACTTTGCCAGAACTTCAAGGTAAACCTCGGATCCCGATCAGATATAATGGGAAGTGGTACTCCATGCAATCTTACCACTTCCTTTACGTATATCCTGGAAAGCTGATCTAGAGAGAAATCCTCTCTAATATAAATGAAGTGTGCAGACTTTGTAGGATGATCAACTATGACCCAAATAGCATTATTGCCTTTGGATGTTTTAGGAAGTCCGGTGACAAAGTCCATAGTGATGTTTTCCCATTTCCATTCAGGTACGGGTAATGGTTGTAACATCCGCTTAGACTTTTGTCTCTCAGCTTTAACTTTCTGAAAAACCAAGCATCGAGAGACATATTTAGCAACATCTCTTTTCAGGCCATCCCACTAGAAGTACTCTTTTAGATCCCTATACATCTTCGTGCTTCCCGGATGAATAGAGAATTAAGAACTATGAGCCTCATCCAGCAGCTCCTTCTTTAATTCTGGGATGGGAGGAACACAAACCCGATTCCTGAACATTATTATCCCATCACAATCAAGGTTGAATTCATGAACATTTCTCACCTTCTTTTGTAACTCTACATCTTCTTTCTGTGCCTCTTTAATCTTCACATGTATAGACGGTTGAACATTCATTTGAGAAAGATACGATTTTTCCCCTTCCATTATAATTCCAATATCCATCCTTTGTAAATCCATAAATATTGGATCTTTTGTGATCCTCATCATGGATAATCTAGCATGGTCTTGTCAACTTAATGCATCTGCCACCTTGTTTGCTTTCCCAGGGTGGTAATGAATTGAGCAGTCGTAATCCTTAATCAGCTCCAACCATCTTCTTTGGTGCATATTCATCTCCTTTTGTGTGAAAATATACTTTAAACTTTTATGATCAGTATAAATATCACACCTTTCTCGATAAAGATAATTCCTCCAAATCTTTAATGAAAAGATTACCACAGCTAACTCCAAATCATGAGTTGGGTAATTTTTCTCATGGATTTTCAACTGTCGTGAGCCATAAGATATCACCATATCATTTTGCATAAGAACACACCCAAGCCCCTTCTTGGATGCATCATTGTAGCTCACAAACCTCTCTCCACTACAAGGAAGTGTGAGTACAGGTGCACTGGATAACATTCTTTTCAACTCCTTGAAATTCTCTTCACATTCCTCTGTCCAAACAAACTTAACTCCTTTCCAAAGTCAACTTGGTGAGTGGATTAGATAATCGTGAAAAATCATTCACGAAACATCGATAATATCCAGCCAAACCAAGAAAAATTCGGATCTCAGTTACTGTTGTTGGTCTCGACCATCTTTCGATAACCTCTGTTTTTTCTGGATCCACAGATATCCCCTCTTTTGAGATTATGAGTCCCAAAAATGAAACTTTTTGAAGCCAAAATTTACACTTGGTAAATTTGGCATAAAGCTTATCCTTTCGCAGGGTCTTCAATATAATTCTCAAGTGATCTTCATGTTGTTCCTTTCACTTTGAATAGAAAAGAATATCGTCTATAAAGACTACCACAAACTGATCAAGATAGTCTCTAAAGACTCTATTCATTAGATCCATAAAGATAGCAGGGGCATTAGTAAGACCAAATGGCATCACTATAAATTCATAGTGTCCATACCTTGTACGGAAAGCCTTCTTTGGTATATCCTCTCTTTTGACCCTTAATTGATGATACCCTGAACGAAGATCATTCTTGGAAAAGTATTGATCTCCACGTAGTTGGTCAAATAAGTCATCAATGCGTGAGATAGGATATTTTTTCTTGATAGTGATCTTGTTAAGTTCTCGATAATCAATGCAGAGTCTCATTGATCCATATTTCTTCTTAACAAACAGAACAGGTGCTCCCCAAGGTGACGCACTAGTGAGTATGAATACTTTATCAAGATTCTCTTGGAGTTGCTTCTTCAATTCCTGTAACTCAATTGGGGCCATTCTATAAGGTGTCTTTGAAATAGGAAAATCACCCGGTACAAGTTCTATTGAAAACTCAACTTCACGATTTGGTGGAAGACCCGAAAATTCCTCTGGAAAGACATCGTCAAACTCTCATACAGTGGGCATATTCTTAATCCTGAGTTTCTTACCAACCATTTGAGATAAATAACCTTCATTTAGTGGAATCAAGACCCATAAGATGGAAGAAATTTCCACTGGAAGGTTATGTTCATCCTTGCATCAATAGACGATCATAAATTGATCTAGAATATGAAATGTGACTTCCCTCCTTTGGCAATTGATATGACCTCTATATAAAGAAATCCAATCCATGCCAAGAATCACATCAAATTCCACTATAGGAAGGAGCACAAGATTTGCAGGAATCACTTTCCCACAAACTTCAATCAGAGAAGAATTATAAACTTTTGATGTGACTGTTGTTCCATTAGGGGTTGTCACAGCTAACTCAATCTCTAATTGTTGAGGTAATATGGTGATACCCTTAGAAAATTCTTCAGAAATAAAAGAGTGGGTGGATCTAGAATCAAATAAAACTTTTTCTACTTTAGAGTGGATGGTAAGTGTACCTCTCACCACTTAATTTTCGTACTCCACATCGCCGATAGTAATTGCATGTGACTTTCCTTTTTCTTTGGCCTTAAGAGTTTGTTGACTTCGATCATCATCATCAACCCTTGGATTTGGGAATTGATTGGCATAATTCCCCATCTCTTTACACTTGAAACATTGAAGTGTAGTAGGTTCATTTTGTGTATCCCTTCATTTTTTTGCATCATTAGACATCTTCTTCCCATTATTTCGATATTCAATTTCCCGGTGACCTTCTTTTCCACACTTATAACATTTTCTTGTCCCCTTAAGACAATTTCCTCCATGTTTCTTTCCACACTTTGAGCATAAGGAAAATATCATCTTCTTTTTAGTGTGGTCTTTAGATTTTTCTTTGAATTCCATTTTCCTCTTCTTATCAAACCCATGTGATTGATAGGTTACACCAATGTCCATCTCAACCTTGAGAGAACATCGAACAATTTCCTCATAGCTATTGAAGTCCCTTATGGATAGCGCCCTTAGAAAACTTGGTTTTAATCCACTAAAGAATCGATCAATCTTACTCTTAGGTTGGATAATAATACCAGAAGCGTACCATGCATGTCTTGAAAAATTTTCTTTGTAGGTACCAACGGATTCATCATCCTTTTGCTTCAGTTCAAGAAACTCCTTCTCCATCTTTGTTCGAAGAATACGAGGGAAATAATTATTGAAAAATAAGTTCTTGAACTCGTCCCATTACATGGACTCAATTTCATCCCTTTGCCTCGTATTATTAATAATATTCCACCATTGATAAGAATCACCTTACAAATAATACACTACTAAGATGACTTTATCATTTTCATAACATTGAAGAACTAAAAATATCTTTTCAGTCGTACTGATCCATTGTTCAGCCACAAATGTATTAGAAGACCCGCTGAATGAAGGTGGACGCTGCCTCATGAAGGACTCAACAGAATGTTTCTCCTTCCTTTTCTCATTTAGAAGTCCTGCATGATTCATAGCTTGATAAAGTTGTGTGAGCATGGCTAAAAGATTTTGCATTCCAGCTCCCACAACGTTTGGCTGCTCAGGGGGACAATCATTGCATTGCCCGTCACATTCCGCATTAACACAATTCCTTCGGGTTCCAGCTATTGACTAAAACCAAGAAGAATAGTGTGAGAAACACTAATTATAATAGAAAAACACATAATCAAGAATAAAATTTCACACTTAAGGTCTTATCATAGGTTGTTCATGGCCATTTCTAAAACACTAAGATTGGGTTCTATGCTTATACATATCCTTAGGTTTCTTACTAAGGATTTCACATCCTAGTTTCCAAAGGTTGACTATACCTTTCCTCTAATACCAACTATAACGACCCATCCTTTACATACATGGTTAATAATTCAAAATTGAATCATACTTATTAAAACATATAACAAAACCATGAAAGGACCGTATAGGTATAATTTCATTAGAAAATGGGAAACATAAACAACTGGTTTATAAAGCATCTACACTATCTCCCATTTATTTAATCATATCTATAGTCCCTTTTTGCCATATCTTACTTAATAACCTTCTTCCTGACCTGGCAAAAGAAAACATACAAAAGGGTGAGCTCAAATGCTCAGTAAGGTTAAACAAAATAAATATCAATCACATCAAATTCATAAGAACATAACATTTAGGAAATCTTACCCTACAAAAGAGATCATAATTTCATAACATGGGATTAATCATGGTAGTGAAATTTAATCCCAATAATCGTAACTTAAAACATGAAACTTTGTGTCATACACACATAATCATAGAGAATCATTTCTTGTTAGTCAAGAGTCATTTCCAAGACTATCTTAGTGGAAAGTTTCCATTTCTGAACCGAGTTCACTCCTCGTTTCAGTCCTGTTTCACTGAACCAGTTTAACCTGCCGTTCCAGCCATGTCTATCTCATGAGATATAAAATCTTTACCCAATGAATTTGATGGAGATATAGGTCCCACCCGTCTCATAACGATACCATTCTTATGTGTTCCACAAAATCATAAACCATACATCATAGCATAACCCATGTAATAAAAATGGGAATCTTAAACATCATGACATCATAAAACAATTCATATAAGATAAAGGAATTCATAATAATATTTCCATCACAACATAATAAAATCATTGGAATAATATGGATAGAAATAGAACCCTATATTATCTTAGATGGAAAATAATTTTGATAAAACACTTGAACTTCATTCTTGAGGAAAATATCCTTTCTACTTCAAATTTTTTTTGTTTCTTAACATGTCATATACTTTTGAACTAAAGCAATTTGATTAAAAATAAACGTGAAAACTTGTAAAGTAAGATTCATGGAAATAATTTTCTAAAAATCCATTCATTCCGTATAAGTTAAAAAACACATTCTTCTCGTACTTTTGTCGGAAAAGTCAAAAAGTACCTCGTATGAAAAATGACAAAAGATTCCTTTAATATCTTTTACTAAAAACTCACCGAAGGGTAAAATTGGATATAAACATTTGTATAAGGATATAAATATTAAATATTGAGAAAACATGGATGTGTATGATAAATATTCCCCAGTAAATTCTGAAGTATAAACAATCTCGGATAAAAATGAGATTGCGAGATATTCCCTTACCTTAGGTCCGATTTTCATCGTAAGTGTCCAAACCTCCTATATAATGATTTAAATAATGTTATTGACTTATTCTATAATCATAATTATTGTTATGATATCATATATGGTCATATTCTTAGCTTCTTATTAGTAATATTTCATTACTACTTGTTATTCGAGTGTTTATTACTTTTTGTTCTTATGCGTGTTTTGTCGAATAAATTCTTATTCTTATATTTAGGTTATAGATACCTCATTTCCAGAATTGTATTAGTGTAATATATATCATATTCATTCATTCAATTCATTTATATAATAATTATGCAATGAAGATCATGTAGAACGAGTCACATCACATCGTGGAGACGGTATTCCGTACGTACGCACGAGTGATGATATCATTCCCATGATCATGGAATTGTATTGGAGTGTATGTATACTATTTCATAATCAGTAACACTTTTCAATAATCACATATAGTTATTTATTTTCACCATTATACCCATCCAAGTAAGGTGGTGACGGAAAATAGATTACACCACGGCGTGGAGACGGTATTCCGTACGTACGCACGCGCGGTGATTTCGTTTTTCGTAGGATGGATAGATGGCGAAATAGGGTTGTGTCATACTTATAATAACATAACAGTATATGAGTGATAATGATGTTATTACTTCATAATGATACAACTAAAGAAGAAGAATTGGAAGAAGAAATAAAGTTGAAAGAATCGGTAACGGACATTACCTCTTCTTTGAAGCGCCTCTTTGGGCACTACAATTGGTCTTTGAATAAGACCAGGACATCTAGAATGTTTCTATGAAAGTGGGGAAGCAAAATGGGCAGTTATTGGACGATCTTGAAGGCTCAAATTTGTGTGAGGAGGAGAGGGAGGAGGTTCCCTTTTATAAGGGAGGAGAGGGGCACCTTTGGAAATATAAGAAATATTAGTTTATATTAAATCCCAACACCACTTAAAAACTTCCAAAATGACTCATATCCAAATATTAGATGATATAGTGTTGTAATCTCATCAACCAATAAAATTTAGACATGTTAGGAATTTAATTTAAACATTATCAACTTGATTTATCCTTATTTATCAATTTAATTGTATTTGGGGTAATAATATTCTAAATTTTAAATTATTATAAATAATTACATATGTGTTGTGAATTTTCCATAATTTGACACCTTATAACATTTTCGACCATATAAATTTTAATTTATAATTTTTAAATATTTTTTTTTATTTTTAATCAATTTTAAAATATGTTATTTTTATAAAATAACAATAGTGTCAATTTTGAAACTATTTATTTATTTGAATTTAAATAAAATATATACAGAAGATATGTTCAAAATAAAAGCTTTAATAGATCCATAAAATGTCATATGTATCTAGAAAATTAGTGGAGCACATTAAATAGTTCATATAATATTTATTTTAATATTTGTAAAACCATTTATTTGATATTTTAATTAATAAAATAATTTCAGCATCACTATTGTGTCATAATTAATGATAATTATTTAATACCTAAAAATTATAAATAAGTTTCTATGATGCATATAATTGTATTAGATATCTGGAGATTATTCATTTTTGATGTTTTATTAAGTTTATCACTAAATTAAAATTATTATACATATAAGATTTAAGAAAGTGACATCTTGTCACATTCTTTGGTTTTAATAATAATTAAATTATTTTTATGGAAAAAAGTCCATTAAATGAATCGAATCCGACCCTTAGGTGATATGGGTATACTTTTAGTCATCCAATAGGATTTTTCCAGGTGTTAGGGTAATTTTATAATCTTATATTTACCCTTAATTACCCGATTTACCTTTAACTATGGTAAATAAAGTTTACCGTAGTTACTATTCATAATGCCCAAAAAATAAAAAGTATCCTATTTACATAATTTGGACCCACTGATTCCAAATATGGAATCCATTTTTAAAAATTCAAAACACATAAGTTGCATTAATTAATTTAAAATAAATCTTGTTGTTAAGAAAACAAGTTTTAGAAGTTAAAACATTGTCAAAGATTGAAATGTTTTTACCTATGAATTCAATGTGAAATTAATTCTAATGACATAAATTTTATTAAATGGTAAAAATATATTCTATTTATACTTTAAAACCATTCAATATTATAATTTAACCATATAAATTATCTCAATGGAAAAAGTTGTTTTTAATTAAAAATTAGTGTATTTTTACTATTCATCAAAATATGAAAGTTATCAGAAAAATATCAAAGATTTATCCAAAGTAAATTTTTATATCCTGATTCAAAAGAAGAATTTTATTTTTTTTAAATTGAACTTATAAACATGTCAAATACTAGATTTAATGTGGGTGTGCCATCAAAAGGCGGCAAAACTGCATTTTTTTGAAAAATACTTATTTTACCTGAAAATTTTATTTTGTTCTATTACCATATTTTAGAAAATGTGTAAGATGAATAATAATGTTATAAAATTAAAAATGTAGCTCATACTATTCATAATGGCTAGTCCATAAAAATATATCATTGTTTAGTGAAACCCGGTATTGCGTACTACACACGCTATCGGGGAAGGTCACGATTGCATGTAATGCAAGCCAAGTCTGTATTGTGTGCTGTGAAAGATTACTTTGGTGTTGTGTATAACATAAGACATAAAAAAAATATTTCTCATAAAATCTCAGGGTGTTACACACTCACACATGCATATATATATATATATATATATATATATATATATCCATGTTGTTGCATTTGTACTCTATTAATTTGGGTTGAGTTATATACTATCTATCTATTCCTATCATGTCTCTCACTGCTCACCCATCGTCGTTTAGGGTGTCTTACAGGCTATGTATATAATCATCCCAAAAGGTCGTTTTATGCATGTTTTGTGTCTTATGTAGACAACAGATTGGTTGATGGTGAAAACAAAGGAGCTTAGGGATACCTAGTCTATTGGATTGTGTATGGTGGTCAGATCTTGGAGACCTGGAGGTGTTATATCTCAACACTTTTACTCTATTTTTTATAGGTTGGGAAATCTTTTGGGTTGGCCATGTATTTTTCCCTTTTACATTCAGTTTTTAATGTCTTACTATTTTACACCCTAGAGGTTTTTCATATGCATGGTTAAATTCTAGATTTTTTAATTATTATTATTATTTTAATGATCTTCTTCATTGACAAGGTCATGTGTGTACATATAGGTACTTTAGGAAAAGGCCTCCCATGTAATATACTCCATTCAATGCTTGTCTCCATACCCAAGTCCTATGGTGGCTAGCCCGAGGTAGTTGCGGCTCGATCCCCATTGGGCAAAGTCATGAAAGATTGGTATCATAGTTAGTTTTATCTCTTTGATAGTGTTTGGAGTAGTCCCCTTATGATTATTTGGATTGGATATAGTGAAACAACGTAAAAGTTTATTAAGTGTGACTGTCAAGCTAGGGATCCTAGTGTTGGTGTGACGACTCACATATCTTTCCACTATGAAACTTGACTTCCTACTCATCGAATCAAAATATTGAGACATTGGTTATAGGGATCAATGGTACATGAATCATATAATATTGAGTCTTTGAATATCCTTACTGAGTGAGGTCCCCATTGTATATATATATTCTCATCTGATCGTGTTATGTCTTGATTAAATTTTTAGGATGTGTCCATGATGCCAGCCAGAAAAGATACCATTTTTAGATCAGGTTGAATATCTGATGAGTAATGAGGCCTCATATTAGGGTCTATCCCCTGAGATTCTTCTTCTAGGAGGACAAGTACCAACACCCCCACCTATTGAGAAGCAGATCATACCAGTAGAACATGCTCTGGATGTGCACATGATTAGCGCCCTTGATGAGTTTTAGCACTAGAGGCCACTATGTTTCTATAGTGAGACAGATCCCTAGGTCTCATAGGATGAGGTAGAGTCATTTTCCTATGTTTTTAGACTTATCTATACATCTAAGATTGTGGTGGTTTCATTGGTATCTATCATTTTCCATAGAGTAGCTGGCTACTGGTGGAGTCTTTTTACCTAGATGCACGATGAGTTGACACTCATGTGGATCAACTCGCAATATCTATTTTGTGAGGAATAACACACCTTTTATTTGTGATCAATTTAGATTTAGGATATTTTGGTTCTATAGTTGGGAGGATTGATAGGGCTTGAGTATGATTCAAGGTTCACATACCTTACACAGTACTCCCATGATATGATCCAGGATGGATACTTTTGAGCACATAAGTTTGAGTAGGGACTCTAAAGAGATATCCCGACTAGTATGGTACCCTTGTCTATTCCTACCTATGCTGGGGTGCGGTACTAGGAACTACTAATGGAGAGATTTCTTTTTGATGGAGACTAGGAAACTAGAGGTGGTAGTGGGTATCACATTGATGAGTCGTCTATGGAATCTAGTAGATGTAAGTTGAAAATATCTCAATGTAGTAGATCCTCCTAGGAATAGTATTGATCACATGGTCAGGGGAGAAATAAAAGACGAGGGTATCATGGAGAGGTATGGTTATATGCTTGTGATGGGTGAGGTCACCTGTCACTTGACTACATTAAAATATGTGTATAAGAGTGTAGGAAGACAACTGATGGACTACCACGATAGACGTATCACCATGATCATGGATCTCCCATGAGAGGGTAGGGAGTCCCCTAGGAAGTGGATCTGGAATATGGGAAGTTGGAGCTCCAGGAGGAGGAGCTATGGGTGGTGGATGATGCTATGAGATCCTTAGAGGACCCCAAGAGGTATCCCTCATTAGGCTCAATGATCTAGCAGTCATGGCCTCAAATATGTACAAGTTATGGAGCCATAAGACCCAATGAGAAACATGATGATTAGATGTCTGAAACTTCTTTTTTATTTTATTTTTCAAATAATTCAGTTTATGGGTTAGTGAGAACCGAGAAATCAAGGAGAACCATAGGTGGGTGGGATTTGTAACCACTTCCAAATCCAGACACACCCAAAAGTTAAACCAAACAACAACCAAATCCTCCCAAAACATATCAACACATAGAACCAACAAAAGAGAACTCAAAAAGTTCAAACATTACCATGACCACCTGTACAATCCAAAGAATCATCAAATCCAAAAAACCCAACCAATTCTGGGTTGTGCACGATGGAGCATGATGCAATTGTAGAGGGAACCAAAGAAATTTTGAACCAACCAGGTGAAAAACTCCATGACATCTTCCGTAGCAACAACTTCTCCCAGGATGGATGGCCAGTGTCCATAAAAGTGCCTGCGTGCATCCTTCACCATGGATGCCCACGAAAACTCTAGGCAACAATCCTGCGCATCAGAAGAGCCAACCCAGTGTCGAATCGGAAGAGAACAAACACACCAGATCTAAAGAGGGGGTACCAGAACCCCTCGACACCGTAGAAGCTACAATCCCGTCCATGTTGAACTGCTGTCATCCATGAAAGTGACTACGTGCGTCTCACAATGCAGCTGCCCATGTAAACCCTAGGAGATGACCCTGTGCATCAGAAGAACCGACCTGACGTCGAAGCAGAAGAACGAACACATCAGATCTAAATAGATCTGAAAATAGGGGAACCTGAAGCAAAAATCCCGACATACATCAGGTTGCTTCACCGAAAGAGATCTCGACCACACACGATAGGATCCAAGAGTGTTGGAGCGATGACAACGGCCTCACGACGACAAGATCTTGAGGGGGAGGTCTTGCGGGAAGCGGCGCGCGAAGAAACCAGATGAATCCTTACGAAGGCAGGGAGTCAGATTTGATAGACATCGAACCTCGTCTGCAACATTGCGCGAAGAGGAGTAACATCTGCTGTGTCACGTGAGGAGGATCCAGATGAATTTCCATCTTCGTTGCCGCCACCTCAATGAAACCAAGAAACCCTAGAAGGGAGTGAGTTTCCCGAGAGAGAACAGGGCCATCCCATATTCAATGATTAGATATAGGATCTATGTCTATTCTACTGTTAAATCGATATTAGTAGACATAAATGTGAGTCATTCCTTTATATCTTTACTCATGGAGCAAGAGATGGAGTGCCCAGTTGAGGTGTTAACCAAAAAAAATTTCTTAAGGTTCCTTCGGGGAATGCTTATTCTATATCATTTATCTTACAATAGTGTGAGCTATCTCTTGGTGGAGAGACATTTACATGGGACATTTTTTCCTTCATGATATAACTCTATGACATCCCAATGGGTATGAATTGGTTTTATATGGTTTGATCCCGGATTTAATGTTATCACGGATGAGTCATGTGCCTTCAAAATGATGGGACAAGATTCTACTTTGTGGGAGAGGGATATATCATGGATGGAAATGTTGATTTTTTGAGTATAAGGATGTATCCCATCACCCATAAGTTAGCGAATGTATCTATTGGTGATAAAGGATCTTTAGGTATCTATATTCCTTTAGTTGTGGAGGATTTCATGGATGTATTCTTTAAGGATGTTTTGGGAGTACCTATATGGTGGGAGATGGTGTTTTGTATATAATTATAGCCTAGGACCACTCTGATATATTCTATGGAATATTGTATGGCCCCTACTGAGCTATGAGAGCCTTTGTTTCTATTAGAGGACCTTTGAGAGAAGGGTTTCATCAGGCCCAATGTGTCCCATAGGGCAGCTCCAATGTTGTTTGTGAAAAAGGCCAATGGGAGCTTACGATATTGTGTGAATTATTGTCACTTAAACAAAGGAATGATAAAGAAAAAAAAATACCCACTTCCAAGTATTGGAAACATCATTGACTAGCTATGAGGTTCAAAATGTTTCTCAAAGAATGATAACTAGTTTGGATACCATAATTTCAGTGTTTTTAAGGTTGATATTCCAAAAATAGCTTTCTAATGTCACTACACACACTAGAAGTTCTTGGTGATGCCCTTTGGTGTGAAGAATTCCTTTACCATTTTTATGGATTTGATGAATTGGATTTTCTAGATTCACTTATACAAGTTTGTGATTTTATTCATTGATAACATAATCATATACTTTTTTTGGAGGTGAATCATGCAGATCTCTAGAGGATGGTTCTAAACTTGCTTCTAAATCACCACATCTATGGTAAAATTTTAAAGATCCAGTTCTAGATTCACTAGGTTCACTTTATGGGGAATTTAATTTTTAATAATGGTTTAACTGTGGACCTAGTTAAGATCTATGGAGTACATTATTAGGATCCACCCTAGAATGTGTCATAGGTGTAGATTTTCCTTGACTTTGAGAGCTACTACTAGAGGTTTTTGGAAATATTATCTTGTATTGAAACTCCTTAGAATTCCATGACACGGAAAAGACAACCTTTTACATGGATTGATTAGTTCTAGATAGATTTTGAGGAGTTGAGGCTGAGTCTGAAGAGAGATCCTATTTTGTGAAAAATAGAAGAGGTCATAGAGTATGTAGTGTATTAAGATTCCTCAGGAGTTGGGATCGACTATGTCTTAATGAAAAGATAGGAAGTTATCAAAAATGGTTTGATAATTTTAAAAATAATGAGTAGAAATACATTACTCATGACATAGAGTTGGAAGTTGTTATCTTATATATGAGGATGTGGAGGAACAATCTTCTGGAAGAGTGCTTTATAGTTTACTCAAACCATCATAATCTTAGGTATGTCTTCATGAAGTGAGAGTTGAACATGAGATAAAGGTATTGATTAGAGGTCCTATAGGACTATGAATTCAAGATAGTTTATAATCCAAGGAATAGAAACATGGTATATGATGACCTTATTATGAAGTCCTAGACTTTTTTGGTGCTAGAGGCTTATGGGTAGTTATATTTATTTTTGATGAACCTAATTGAGTAGGAGGGTTCAACTTTTTTTCAGTCGATGACATGGAATCCCCTACTCCGTCAGCATGCAAGAGAGTCCCAATTGGGAGACATCGACTGTGAGGTCATGCATGACCATATATTCTCAAAATATTCACTTGATGGATTTTCTAAATAAAATAATCATGTGATCCTTTTTCATGTATGGATGGTGGTACCAGTCACAATGTAGGGGGATGTTTTGTGAGAGTTTGGATGTACACTCCAATGTGGGGAAGATGTATAGAGAACTTCACCAATAGTTTTGGTGGGACAATATGATAAGGTACATGGATGAGTTTGTCTCTCAATTCCTCACCTATTAGTAAGTGAAGGATGAGAACTAGGTTCAAGTAAGTTTTTTATCTATCCCCTTGAGATATTGAAGTGAAAATTGGGAATCATATTCCAAGAATTTTTGACAGGGATTATGTGTATAGAAAAGATCCATGAAACCATCTATGTGATAGTCTACCGACTCATGAAGTCAGAACACTTCCTGGTTGCTAGGGAGAAGAGTTAGGTGGAGTGTTTGGGGAAGATGTACATATGAAAAATTGTTCTTCTTCATGGTGTACCCTTGAATATTGTCCCCAACTATGATTTATGGTTCATGTCATGGTTTTGGAGAGGACTAAAGAAAGAATTTGTGACCCTAATGTTAATGAATAAATTCTTCCACCACAATAAATATGGGTAGACCAAGAGCAATATCCAGGTATTGGAGGATATGCTAAGGGCTTGTGTGTTAGACTTTTGATGGAGTTGGGAGGACTACCTTCCCTTGGTAGACCTCATTTACAAAAATAGCTACCACTATAATATCATTGTGTAACATTTTGAAGCCCTATATAAGAGACACTATAGGCTAGCCTTTTGCATGAAAGATATCATCAAGGCATCAATTGTGGGTCCAGAGATGTTTCAAGTGATGATAGATAAGGTCTAGGTCATATGTGAGTGAATGAGGATAGCCCAATGTAGGAAAAAAATATTATGTAGATCTATGTCATAGGCCCTTGAAGATTGAGCAGGGAGACCACAGTTTTTGAGAGTCTCCCCACAATGAGGATATAAGAGGTTCATTTAGGGGGAAAACTATCCCTGAGGTTTATCGAAATATTTGAGATCTTGTAGGGGGTTGGTGATGATACTTTCTGCCTCACCCAACCCCCACAATTATAGTGGGTGCACATTGTTTTCCTTGTTTCACGGATGATGAGATACATGCATGACCCCAAAAATGTTATTGACTTGGGTAATATAGACATCGAAGATGGTTCCACTATTGTGGAGCACCTGGTGGAAAATGAGAATAAAAAACAGTGGACCCTACGTGGATGGACCATCCCTTTAGTTTGCATGCTATGGCAGCATGAGACTATGTAGGAGTGATCTTGGGAGCAGGAGAGCCAGAAACAAGATCAGTATGCTGATATTTTTTATTAGTTTTTTCTTTTTGGATCTAGGCACTAAGACGATGTATTAATCTAAGGCCAAGTGTGCCCAGAATCAATTTTAATTTTTTAAAATATATTTTATATTTTGTGTGAATTTTTTATTTAATGAAATTGGATAATTCTTAAATAGAATCTTAGATCCAAAATTTGAGATCACGATTGAGTCTGGAATGTGATGTTCCCTTGGGCGTGACATAAGATAGGTCAACATGGAGTGTTCAGATAAAAAGGCCATTCATGGTATGATCAATGGATTAATTATTTTATCTAATTAATTAACTAATTGATCTAACCTAAACATATTTTCCTATAAATTAAATGATTTAATGATTTCTTTTGGTTTATATACTTATTAATGGGACAAATGAGTGCGTTTTCTTCCTCCTTCTGTAGGAGAATTAATATTCTATGATGACAAGACTCCTGATCGAGGAATACTGAGATGAAACAAATGAAAAAACCCCTCTAAATCATCAAAATTAGTGTTATTTGGAATTGAATGATCCAATATCAAGGTGGGGATCTTCAGTTCATGGTTTATTCCCATATAAGATGAAATTGATTGAACAATATCATATAAATTCTTAATCTATGTTCAGTTCGAGCCATTGCATGTGTCCATGTATTGGAATTAACTTTTTTTTATTCAGTTTTCTCACCATTGAACACCAATTCTATATCATTTTTCCAATAAATATTTACCAATGATTATTTAACCTCTATTTTATTGTACATTCCTCCCTTAGTTATTCATGCTTTTCATCCCTAAACCATGAGGTCATGATTCGACATTACCGAGAAAGACCAAGTCCGATCATATGCCCTGATTCATGATGGATTCACATCTGGTGAATGGAATGATGAATTAGGGATAGAATGTGATGATTCCCAGATAATGGGTGATAGTTGTTTTGAACTAGGTTCCAAATAAATAATGTAGGTGATGAGTTTGGAGTAGTCTAAGGTGTATAAGGTGTGAGATTTTGGGGGAATTAGTGATATAAAATTTCTAGTGATTGGATGGATGGAAATCACCAGTCTGAATAAGATCTTTCATTTTCGGGTGGATCAAAGTCATGATTCGAATAAATGAACTTAGATCTGGATATATAGGTGTGGATATTAATTTCTTAAAAAATCATGATTACAGACTATGTAGTTGTAAGAACACACATCATGTATGGCCTTGGCTGTAGTGGAATGGGTTTTCAGATGAGTTAAGAATTAAATTCCATGTGGTATCCACACACACCATGTGGTATAGTGCTGGTGACTGGGCATGTACTCTAGGAGTACACATGCCTGGGCACGACTAAGCACATGGCCATGTTACATAGACATAGACTGAGGGATATGGATAGGATAAAAAGACACGACCCTAAGTAGTTTAGACATGCCTTGTAGTCCACCTGCACATTATATACATCTACATGAGTTGGGATACATATTCCGATGAGGAAAAGTTTAGAATAAAGAGCAAGACCACACACATTTTCAGTCCCTTACAGGTCGTGTACCCCTATATTCCTTTTTAGGAAAATTCAATCCCTCGTATCTTCTTCATTTGGATTTGTATTTTTCCTCAGGAGTATCCTATCCTAAGTTTATTTCCACACAGAACGTGATGATATCCTCTATGGTGGATTTCATGTTATGAAGAGATATTTTCTGAGAATGACACTTATTTGGGTGATTCTCGACGATGGAATTGATTAGATATGATCACCAGGGAATTTAGAGTGGCACCCTCTAGCTGGGATGGGCATGGGTCCTCTACCTATCTATAGAGTGTAACCCTCCTACAATATAAGGAACGAGTCCCCTATCTACTTTCATAGTGGAACCCTCTGATTGGGATAGTGAATGAGTCCTCTACTTATCCACTAAGTGGAAAACTCATATGGATTTATGGTATGGGTCCTCAACTATGAGAGTGGGACTCTCCTACTGGGTAGTGAATGAGTCCCCTATCTAATATTTCAGTGTCACCCTCTTATCGTATCAGGGTTTGGTTCCTTAAATTTTAGAGTGGAACCCTCGAGATGGATTTAGAATGGGTTCTCTACTGACTATTATAGTGGTACCCTCTAGCTAGGTTGGTCATGGGTCCTCAACCTACCATTAGAGTGGAACCCTCAAACTGGGTTGGCCATGGGCCATCTAGCGATTACTGGAGTAGAACCCTTATATGGAGTCAGGACATGGGTCCTCATCTATCAGAGTTTAGTCCACCCTACAAGGAAACGAAAGGGTACTCTATAATATATTTAGTACAACACTCCTATTTTATAGGGTAATGGGTCCTCTACTTTGAGATTATTCCCCTTGACTGTGTGGCATAGTGGTGATGCATGGCTGGACCTGGATATTTCTTTTAGAAAGATGTGTGAGATTCTAGGCATCATTGATGGACTTATAGAATTGATGGAACTCTTTCCCCAAGAAGGGCTATGAGATAGAGATCCCCTTATCTCTTATTGGGTTTCTTTGGTTTGGCCATATATATATATATATCGGTATATAGATTTTTGGATTTGTACTATATTGAGTTGGTTTGAGATGTCTCTTGTATATCTATTCTGACCGTGTCTCTAGATTCTCCACCTTCATCTTTTAAGGTTTTCTATTGTGTATGTATATAACAACCCCTCCATGAGATTTTCTCACATGTGACGTGTCTTATTTAGATAATAGATAGGTCAAAAGGGACTACATAAGTGCATAGGGATACCTAGTGTATTGAACCACGTATAGTGGTTGGAGCATGGAGACCAGGAACTGGTCTCTAATTGCACTTTTATAATACAGTTTTTTAGGTTGGGAAATATTGTTAGTTGGGTGTAAATTTTTACCCTTTACATTATATTTGCAATTTTGGACTCTTGTAAACCCTATTTGTTTTTTATATTCATGGTTACATTCTATATGTTTCATTTTTTATTATTATTCTTTTACATTTTTTCATTTAGATGGTAGGGTGGGTGTGTACAAGTACTTTAGGAAAAGAACTACCATGTTAGATATTCCTTTTGGTGTTTTCACCAGCCCCTAGACTATGGAGTTGGGACTAGGGTAGTTGTAGTGCGAGTCCCATTTGGTCAGGTCATGACATATAAGGTATTTATTAGACTGAGTACATCACGGTGGGGTGCATATATTTTGTTCACTAAGAAGGCTGTTGGTGGTCTTTGAATTTTCAAATATTACTGAAAGTATAACATGTAAAGAACCAAAATTCTCACATATATAGGTCCCACTCATCCTTGTATATAACGTGACCACAATCATTGGTTATAACATGACCACAATCTTTGGTTATAACATGACCACAATCCTTGGTTATAATGTGACAACAATCCTTTGTTATAATATAAACACTATCAAATAATGAAAACCATAAATATGTGTTCCATAAGTTCATAAAACATTCATCATATCAGAACCCATGAAAATAAATGGGTTTAAAAAATGTTTCATAATTTCATCATAGAAAAACTCATCGAAACAGAATGGGTTTCAGGGACATATTATCATTATAATCAAAAAATACACAATAAAATAATAAGTATGGTATTAGTGTATCATAATCAAATTAAATATTACTTAACATCAAAGGATGTCAACTTATATGTAAAATTATATTTAAATATCACTTGGAACAATTCTTGTTAAAAATAACCATTCCACTTGGAAAATCACATTTTTATAACTAAAAGTTCACAAATCATTATGAAAATACTTTTACTTTAAAATAACATATAAAACTTATAAATTAATCTTTAAAACATTGAGTGTTCATGATGAAAGAAAATAAATTTCATTCCATACACATAAAAAAAATATTCATTTCATATTTTTTGTAAAATCCAAATGAGCCTTGTTTGGAAAATGACTTTAAGACTCAATTTAAATTTTTTTCAAAAAGTAAAACATGGTTAATTTTTTTAAAGAATTGTTGCTGATTTTTAACATATTTATTTGAAACATTTTTATAAAACCTGGACATAGAAGAAAATGGGGTTTCTACTAAAGAGATAAATAAGGTTGATTTTTATTAAAAAAATTCTTTTGGACTCTTGAGTACTTAGGGAGGAAAATTAAAGAAAAAAATATGTATTTTCATGAAATAACTAGTTTAAAATAAAATATAAGAGTTTATTTAGTGGTATATCATAATATTTCACAATTGAAAACAAATTTATAAACAATCCCTATAAACAATGAGATTGTAAAATAAAACTTTTACCACTTGGGTATCTTCTCAATAGTGATCCTCATCAAAGAATTATGTTAAATTAAAATTTAAATGTCATTATAATAAATACAGTTTTATATAACATGTAATATGGGCTTTATATAGACCTCATAAAATAGGATAAGTTCATAACATAACATATGTTCTTGAGAAGTCAATTTGAGATTAAATACCCTCAGTATAAGCATCGACATCCTTCATAAATGATTGAAACTAATTTTTAATAAATATTTATTTATTATATAACTATTAAAAACAATTATTATATATATAATATCATATATGATTTACTTATGACATTTTATTACCCGTTTATTAACAATTACTTGTAAAAATAATTTTTCAGGTAATAATTTATATGTTTTTAATGTATGTTTTGACATGGTATTTTTGGTAATTTTAGTTTGATAAAGGTTACATAATCTCCATGAAATAAATATCATATATATTCAGCATATTTGTATGTATCGTAACCCATAAAAATTAGTGATAAAAAATGAAATACAGTGTTCATGGAGACGACTAGCCACACATACACATGAACTCTATTTCAATTTTATCAATGGATTTAATTGAAGAAAATTAAATAATTTATTTCATTTAGATAATAATTTTTATTTAATATAAATTCATTTCATGAATTAAATATATTCTTATTTTCTAAGCACCACTACACACGCTCGAAGATATGAATATCCGATAACACTGAAGCATACAAAATTTTTATTTGAGGGTTTTTCTCATAATATCAAATATTGTATACTACCAATAGATAAATTAAAAAGAATAATCCTTTTACATATATTCATTAAATTTAACTTTATTACCTTCCATTAAAATTACCAGTGAAAAATGAATAACATCACTTCATGAGACGGTAGTCCCCCATACACAGGAACACCATTGTTGTATCCCCCAAGAAATAGAATGTAATAATTTAAATGTGATTTAATAATTAAAGTATTATAATTATGTTAAAAATATCATATATATTCATTTAATATATCCTTATTACCATCAAAGTAAAATAGAAATGAAAAACACATAACTTCGGTTTGTGAGGAAGTAGTTTTCCGTACACAAAAGCATCCTTATTATTTTCTAACGGGTTGGGTGGTAAGAAGGTAGATGTTTTATTAAAATTGAAGATGTATATTAATATCATAAATATAGTATATAAACAATAAATACATCATTATATCCAACCATGATAGGTGTTAATTTTAAATGAATAACATCAGTTTGCGAAGCAGTAGACTACTGTACACACGATCATTAGTTTCATTTCCCATTTTATAGAAGAGTATATGAATATAGGTTATTAAATTAACATATAAATAACTATTTATATTTTATATAATTTTTTATGATATAATCATAATTTAAAAATATTTTAAGGAATTAGAAGAAGAGATAAAACAAAACACAATTCTAAGAATTTTACATCTTCTTTAGAGAAACTCTTTATGTTTATACCTAAATATTTAATAGAAAGGATTTATAATTAGAAAAAGGAGTATAATATGTGTATATATAATTAAGAAAGATATTTCGGTGGGTTTTTTTCTGATCATAAATGTTTTTTAAGTGTGAGGAGGAGAGGAGAGTGGTGACCTTTTGTAAGTGGGGGAGAGTACACACATGGAATTTTTGAAAAAAATAATGCATAACAATGTATTTCACATGAACAAAATCCCTCTAATATATCATTATCAAAAATTAGAGTTTATAAGGTTAATTTGTCCTATAATGGGGGTTTGGACAATTTTATGGGTCATTGTACCCGTTATATGTTTTGTTTGACTCCTGATAAACCCATTTTAACCTTAACTATGGTAATTATTATTTACTATTTTTAATATTTGTTTTGAAAAAAATAAGTTCAAATTATGTTATAATACTAGTTATTACTCCAAATATAGAATATATTTTTCCAAATTCCATTCACATAATCAGAGAAATTTCATTGAAAATTACACCCACATAAATGATGAAAATGTGGTTTATAAACTTCTTAAATTGAAAGGAAATTTTCAATAAAAACTAATATTTCACACTATTCATTAAAAAAATGAAGCACTTCAAAAATATCCAAAAAATTCCCCATAAGATAATTTTTAATTTTTGATTCCAGATATAAAGTTAATTTCGTCAAATAAAATATCTGTAATTTTCAAAAATAATTTTATTATGTTTTCAAAAAAATAAATACCAATCATTTTTTAGAGGAAAAGTATTTTTCAATACACAAAAGACATTACTAAACATTAAGTAATTTTTTTCCAATATAAAAAATTCATATAAAACAATTATTCTTAGTTTTTTTATTCTTATTTATGCCTTTATTTTTAATTTCCAGTTAATAAAAGTTGATTTTAATAAATAATATTAATATTTTTTCATGGTTCATTAAAACTCGATGTTTTGTGCAATATAAAATAATGAAGAAATTAAATTTATTTGAAAAAATAATTCATAAAATCTCAAAATGTTACATTACACTCTCTTAATATTAATTTATCCATTACAATCTATCTCTTAGTATAAATAACTAATGATACTTCTGCCTCATTACATCCTCAGGTTCCCATGTAGATTTCTCTAGGTGGTATTTTCACCACAAAACATTGACTAGGTGAGTGGTCTTGTTTCGTATCACTTTATTTATATGATCCAGAGTCTCTATTAGTTATTTATCATATTAAATATCATGATCCAGTGGTACAACCTCTTATTTTATTTCATGTAATGGATTAGGTATGTAATTTCTCCGGAAAGATAAATGGAGCACATCATGAACCTATGAGATATTTGGTGGAAGTGAAAAATGATAAGCTACTGTTCCGATATAATTAAGAATTTTAAAGGGACTGATACACTTAAGGACCAGTTTTACCTCACTTACAAATATCATTACCTTCTTCCATGGATAAATTCTTATAAACACCGTGTCACCAACATCAAATTCCACATCACACCATAGATTATCTACATAACTACACTTCTAACTTTCTGATTCCCGTATGTGTTACTAAATAGAAATAACCCTATCTTACATTTATTTATCTAGATTAGGTCACAATAGATTTCATTCTCCAACTTCATTCTAGTTTTTTATATTTCTACACTTCTTTCCATACATGTCTTCATAAGGAGCCATCTTAATGCTCGAGTAAAAGCTATTATTGTAAGAAAACTCATCTAAAGGAATGAGTTGACCCTATAAACATTTGAAATCAATAGAAAAAGATGTTAGAATATCCTATAGATTTTTAGTTGTTCTCTTAGACTGAATATTTTTCTAAGGATGATATGTTGTGCTCAAAATTAGCTGTTTATCCAGCTCCTAATGATGACTTTACTAGAACATTAAGGTAAATCTCAGATCCCAATCACATATAATAGAATGTTGTACCCTGGGAAACCAGACCTCTTTATTATTTTATATCCAAGAAATATGATCTAGAGGTAAATATTATCTAATAGTGATGAAGTGTGTTAACTTTTTAAGATTATTGACCACAACCCATATAAAATTATTTCCATTATATGTTTTTGGGATTCCAATGATAAAATCCGTGTTGTTGTATTACCTTTTCCATTTTGGTAAGGATAATGGTTTTAGAATCCCCTTAAAAAAATTTAGTCTTAAATTGTAGGAATATAAAGCACCATGATAATTATTCAAAAATTTCTCTCTTCATGTTTTACCACTAGAAATATTCTTTCACATAGGCTAGTGGTAGGAGATATTATAAGGACCCGACCTTATTACATACATAATCTTGAATTCAGTTAAGAAAAAACTTCCTTTTACATTGAGTATTTTCTCAATTTTAGAGATTTAGAGAATTAGGAAAAAACATTCATAACATTACACATTGTTATAGAGTGGATTCCATAAAAATAGTTTCCATTTTTTTCAAATTATAAAACATTAAAACTTAAAACAAGACTCCTTGAAAATTCTTCAACATTTAATGTGTCTTCCTTCCTTGTATTACACATCCATTAACCTATGAAAAATAATTTAAAAAATGGGGATGAGCACAAAAGCTTAGTAAGGGATGAAATAGAAGGAAAGATCACATTAGCATATGAATAGTCGTAACGTTTGAAAACATTTTCAAAAGACATTCTTGTAACCCATATATACTTACTTTGTGTAACATGAGATTTACACAAAATATAAACAAAAAAAGAGAACATAAATATAATCATAAAGTTATCTTGGGGAATTACTTACATAATCTTGTAACCATTCTTGGCTACCTTATAATTTGTTACCCTCACGACTACCTTACTTTGTGTAACCATCACAGTTACACTTGGAGAAACCATACAACCGAAATAAAAATTAATCATACACAATGTATTGGAGGGAGATATAGGTCCCACCCAATATCATAAATAATTCCCATGAACCAAAACACAATCAAACAATACGAATTATTCCATAAAAACATTTCCTTGGAATTTCGTAAAACCGAATTTTAAAAGAGGATTTTTAAAGAAAAGCCTCTTATAAATATCATATAATTGAAGATAGACATAATAGAGTGGATGGAGTATGTATATATACTTTAAATACACATAATGAAACATAATATAAACATAACCCATTACACAAACAATTTAAAAATCACATAAATAAAGAAGTAGAAGGTTAACCCAAAGAATGGAAATCGGGTTAAGAATTCCCTTACCTCGGGTTTTTCTTACTTAAAACTTGTTTAAAACTAATGTATAATGGTTAAAATAGTGTTATTAATATTTTACAGAAACATTTCCATGTTTATTAAAACTTATATGATCATTTAATAACATCATTTCACCCTTAATTGTTAGTATTTTTCCCCTTGCACTGTTTTTGGGTGAATTCTTTATATGATTTCTATGATTGGTTCATGGTGGACATTCTCGTAGATTGGAAGAGAAAATATATAATTGTAATGTTGTACTATTTACATATAACCAGTAATATAAATTATTCCATTTATCAGTTTTAATTCTTACATTATGATGATTCATAGGTTAGATCATTAATGATGTTCGTTTAGATCATTTTAGTGGTTCTTTGAAAATAACAACCTCATTTTATCTTATAAATTAGATTCATGAGTATAAAATAATTCTAGAACCATGGGTGAGTCATAAAACATGAATTATAACCTGGTTTAACCATATAAATGGTTTCATTACTAGACTTGGAAGAATTAATGGGAATTGAAATCACATCGTCCACGATGTCGGTAATTCGACAAAAACGGACAATGTTTTTATTCTTTAAATAAGTGGGAGAGGAGAAGAAAAATGATGAGTAATTTTACATGAACATGAGGTAATATATAATATACATGATTATGGATATTTCATGACACTTGGGTAACAAGGGATGAAGAATTAATGATAAAGGAACTCAAAATAAAAGAATAAGTGAGAAATCTCTTACAAAAATTCGCCAGCCCAACGGCTATGCGGTAGGGTTTTAGAAAACATTAAGAAGAGATGGGTCAAGGGTAAAACATAAAAAAATGATTTATAATAAATAATAGATCATGAATAATAAGGAAATAAGATCATTTTATGGAAACTTGAAAATTATACCACATAAAAGAGAACTTGAAAGGAAAAAGAAAGAAATTGAGAATTTTCTTACCTTGTAGAGTAACCTTTAGAACTTGAAGGTTGGGACCTTGGGGGCTTGAGGAAACCTTGAGAGGACCACTATAAAGGTAAGTAGGCTAGAGATTCGTTGAGGGAGAATTGGGAATGAATTCAATTAAGGTAAGAGTTGGTATTTATAGGAAACGTGAGGGATTATTTTAATAATTTCTAAGGGACACCTCATGGGTGGTATTTGCAAAACTATGGGCTTGCCCATGGTATTTTCTCATGGTATAATAAACTTGGGATTCCTCACATATTATTTAACTATACACAATTAGAACATATTTATTACATCATTATTATATCATTAATGATGTCAATAACACACCGAAACTAAAAACTGTATTTTTTTACTATTCACTGAAAAATCAACTGTTTCAGAAAAATTCCCAAAATTTACCCTAAACATTTATCGATGGGTAGAATTCCAAAATGAATTCCCTTTTTTGAAAAGAATTTACTAAATATTATTAATTTAATTTTCAAATAAAAGAATATATAATTCAAAAATTAACAATTCTAATTCTGTAACTGCTTCTATATCACAATGAAAAATTAACCTAGATGCTATTATCTTAAATCCTTAATAAAATAAAATAATAATAAAATTCACTATTCATTAAGGTCATATTACTATTCATATTACTATTCATAAGGGTATGTTAGTATTTATCAAAAAACAATTTGGTTCTAATAGACTCCAAATAACATGCTGAACACAATTGTAGATGACAGTTTTTTAAAATTCTGAAAATATAAGTAGAAAAGTTATGTTATAAAGGATAATTAAAAATATCTACTAAAAACAAAGTTCCACGAATTTCTATTTATTTTTAGAAAAAAATGAGGTGTTAAATTATCCCCACCTTCTTGAAATTGTGTTATCACAATTTTATTTACTTATTAAACAATTGAGGGTATTTTTCCCTCATAGAATTTTTAGACTCCCATGTTGTTTTTTCAACCATGTGGTTTCTCCACAAAACCTTTACCTAGTGGATTACCTTATTTTGCAATACCTGTTATCTTCGATCAAGAATCCGAACCGGTGTCTCTTCATAAGAAAGGTTATCTTCCAGCTGAACTGCTTCTGGGCTCAAGACATGTGATGAATCTGGAACATACTTTCTCTATCGAAATATGAAAAACATAATGTACCTGAAATAAACTCGGAGGCTAAGTTACGCGACATGAAACTATTCCAACTTTCTCAAAGATTTCAAATGGACTGATGAACCATGGAATTAGCTTTCCTTTCTTACTGAAACACATCACAATTTTCCACGGATATACTTTAAGGAAAACATAGTCACCTATCTCAAAAGAGAAGTCTTTCATTCTATTATCAGCATAACTTTTCTTCCTGCTCTGAGCTGTCTTCATGTGCTACTGGATCATCCTCACTTTCTTAGCCACTTCTTCTACTAATTATGGCCCCATCAACATTCTTTCACCAGCTTCATCCCAAAATGCTGGAGTCAGACAGCACTTCCCATACAAGGCCTCAAAAGGTGCCATCTGAATACTGGAATGAAAACTATTATTATAAGAAAAATCAAATAAATAAAGATACTGATCCCAACTTCCCTGATAATCCATTGAACAAGCTTGAAGCATATCCTCCAAAATTTGAATCGTTCATTCTGACTTCCCATCTGATTGAGGATGAAAAGCTATACCGAAATTTAACACTGTGCCCAATGACTTCTGAAGTCTCTTCCAAAAGTTAGAAGTGAACCTGGGATCTTGATCAGACACAATGGAAAGAGGAACTCCATGTAACCTAACAATCTCCTTGAGGTACAATCGAGAAAGCTGATCCAAAGACATTGTATATCAAATTGATATAAAATGTGTAGACTTTGTTAGCCGATCAACAAGAACCCAAATATCATTGTTACCTCGAGAAGTATTTGGTAGTCCCACCACAAAGTCCATGGATACATTTTCCCATTTCCACTCTGGCACTGGAAAAGGCTGAAGCATCCCCTTCAGTAATTGTCGATCCGCTTTAACCTATTGACATGAAAAACATGTCATGGTGAAATTAACAATATATCTTTTTTATTCTATCCCACCAATAATACTCCCAAAGGTCTCTTTACATTTTAGTACTGCCAGGATGAACATAAAATGGAGAACTATGAGCTTCACACAACAATTCTTTCTTCAACTGCGAATCACAAGGCACACACAACCATTTTATATATCATAAAAAACAACCTTTATCAAGATTAAATTCTGATAACTTACCCATTTTAACCGATTATGCCTTTTTCGTAGTTCATGGTCTTCCTTCTGTCCTTGCTTAATTCTGTGTGACAACAAAGATTGCACTGAAACCTGAAACAAAAGAGATGTATTCCCTTCCCCAAAAACTTCTATGCCAAAATTCATCAAATCATTAATCAAGGGATCCTGTTCCAAACATAGCATGGTTAATGATGCATGATGTTTCCGACTTAAGGCATCTGCCACTTTTTTTTCTTTCCCAGGATGGTAATTGGTCATGCAATCATTATCTTTTATAATTTCTAGCCATCTTATCTTCCTGATTTTTAATTCCTTCTGAGTGAATATATACTTTAGACTTTTATGGTCAGTATATATTTGGCATTTGGTTCCATATAGATGATGCCTCCAAATCTTCAAAGCAAAAACCACAAATTCCAATTCCAAATCATGTGTGGGATATTTAGCTCACGAGGTTTAAGTTTTCTCGAAGCATAAGCAATTACCTGATCATTCTACATCAAAACACAACCAAGTCCCTTCAAAGAAGCATAAATGTAGATGGAAACTCACCATTTTGGGAAGTCAAGGCCACAACTGGAGCATTCACCAATGTCTTCTTCAGTTCCTGAAAACAATCATCACATTCTTCTATCCAAAATAATTTAACTCCTTCCTGAGTTAACTTAGTTATAGGGATAGATAACCGTGCAATGTTCTTAAAAAACTGTCGGTAATAACTTTCTAAGACCAGAAAACTACGAATCTCTGTAAAATTTGTGGGTTTTGGCCATTCATCAACTACTTTTGTTTTGGCAGGATCAACTATTATTCCATCCTTATTTACAATGTGCCCAAGAAAAGAAATCTGTTGCAACAAAAAATCACACTTCCTAAAATTTCTATATAGTTTCTTTTCTTTTAATGTTTGTAAAACAACCCTTAGATGTTTTTCATGCTCCTCTTTATTTTTAGAAAATACCATAATGTCATCAATAAATACAACCAATTTTTTTCCAATAAATCATGAAATAATTTATTCATAAGATTCATGAATACAGCAGGTGCATTAGTTAATCCAAATGGCATAACAAAAAAAATTCATAATTCCCATATCTAGTACAAAAGGTTGTTTTCGGGATGTCATCTTCCTTCACCTTCAGCTGATGGTATCTAGATCTCAAGTCAATCTTGGAAAAGTACTGAGCTCCCTGGAGCTAATCAAACAAGTCATCAATATGAGGAAAAGGATGATTTTAACAGTGATGTTATTCAAAGCTCTATAATCAATGTAAAGTCTCATGGAAACATATTTCTTTTTAACAAACAAAATAGGGGCTCCCGATGGTGAAGTGCTAGGACGAATGAAGCCTTTGTTAAGAAAATCCTGCAACTGATTTTTCAATTCAAGAAGTTCTATTTGAGCCATACGATATGTGGTTTTTGAAATTGTCTTAGCATCAGGAACTAAGTCAATTGTGAATTCGAATTCTCGATCAGGTATGACACCAGGTAACTCATCAGGAAAAACATAAAGTATTCATTCACCACTCGCACATTATTTATTTGAATAGTTCCCTTGTTTTCAACAATATGAGAAAGATAACTTTAATTTCCATCTTTCAATATTTTCTCAGCTTCCTGATATGTTATCAATTTTATGGGTTCATTCTTGTACACAAACTGAAGCACTTTCTGAAAAATAAATTCTTTAGCTCTATAGTAAATCTTAACATGATAATCAGAAAGCCAGTCCATTCCCAGAATAACATCAAACTCGACTAAGGGTAAAACAAAAAGGTTTGTAGGTAAATTCTTTGCACAGAACACAATAGAAGGATTTTTATAATTCCTATTTTCTATAACATTCCCCACGGGTGTTTTAACAACAATTTAGTGTCTCATTTGTTGAGGTGATATTTCCAATTTACCAGAAAATTTCTCAGAGATGAAGGAATTTGTAGACCCCGTATCAAACAAAGCTTTAGAAAAATATGAGTGAACAAACAATGTACCTAGTACAACTTCACTAGATGGCCCAACATCTGCTGACATAGTTGCAAAGGATCTCAATACACCTTTCTGCTTGTAGTCTGGCTTCTTTGCATCATTCATATCTCTCTTTGGGAAGAAATTTTCATAATGACCCATTTCACCACATTTAAAAAACTTTACAATTTTCTTATCAGGATTATTATTAACATCATTTTCATTGAAATCTTGGGCCATATGTCCAAAATTAACACAATTAAAACACTTCCCAGTTTTTAGAATACATTCCCCATGGTGTTTCTTTCCACACTTTTCACAAGATGGAAGTTGGATTTTCTTACCATCAGATTTCTTTGGTTGATTATTACCCATTTCTTGCCAACTGGACCTCTTCTTATCTTTGTTTCCAAAATGAAAATGATCATCATCAAACTCCATCTCTACCCTCTCAGCACATAGGAAAATTTTCTCATCACTTTTGAATTCACGGGAGGCCAATTCCCTTCGATACCTTGGCTTCAGTCCCGAGAAAAAGCTGTTGATTTTTCTATCAAGATCCAGAATAAGATTTGGTGCATAACTCGCCAGTCGGGTGAAGTTCTCTTCATACAAAGCAACTGAATCTTCCTCCTTCTGTTTTAATTCAAGTAATTACTTCTCCATTCTTAGTCGCACCTCCTTAGGAAAATATTTTTCAAGGAAAAGACATTTAAATTCTCCCCACTCTAAGGAATCAAAATCCTCCCTACCCTTGATACTCCTTACCATTGACCACCACTGATCAGCTTCCCCTTTAAAACGATAAATGGAAATACTTACCTTTTGATTGTCTGAACATCCCATAACATCGAATATCTTTTCAAGGGATTTGATCCATCCTTCACCTGCTATTGGGTCAGAAGATCCATTGAATGCAGGAGGATTTTGTCTCATAAAATGTTCCACTACTATAATTTTATGTTTTGGTACCTCTATTAGTCCTCTTGCATGGATGTCACCACCATTTATTTCCTGTTTTAGCTGAGCCATTACTGTCATAAACTGCCCGGTTCCAATCCCTACCATTTTGGGTTGTAGTTCCAAAAGGATACCATTCTGTCGGTGCCTCTCCTCCTCAGCATCCCTATTCCTTCTGTGAACAACCATTCTAAACAAACATGTATTAGATAAAGCAACATGGTAATCATTAAATTCTATAACATTTCAAATTAAACATATAGTGAAAATCATTTATGGTATTCTATTAACATCACCCTTTCCCCGAAAGTTATCTCAACCATCCTCTAATACCAACTATAAGGACCCGACCTTATTACATAAATAATCTTGAATTTAGTCAAGAAAAAACTCCCTTTTACATTGAGGATATTTTCATGTTTAGAGATTTAGATAATTAGGAAAAAACATTCATAACATTACACATTTTTACAGAGTGGATACCATAAAAACAGTTTCCATTTTTTTTTCAAATTATAGAACATTAAAACTTAAAACAAGAATCCTTGACAATTATTCAACATTTAACGTGTCTTCCTTCATTGTATTAAACCTAAATTAACCTGTACAAAATAATTTAAAAACTGGGGATGAGCACAAAATCTTAGTAAGGGATGAAAAATAAGGAATGATCACATTAGTCCATGAATACTCATCACGTATGAAAACATTTTCAAAAGACACTCTTGTCACCCATATATACTTACTTTGTGTAACATGAGATTTAAAAAAAAATCCACACTAAACATGAGAACATAAATATAATCATAAAGGTATCTTGGGGCATTACTTACATAATCTTGTAACCATTCTTGGATACCTTATAATTTGTAACCCTCACGGCTACCTTACTTTGAGTAACCATCACAGTTACACTTGGAGTAACCATACAACCGACCTCCAAATTAATAATATCCAATGGATGGAAGGGAGATATAGGTCCCACCATTCATCATAAATAATTCATAATAACCAAAATAGAATCAAACAATATGAATGATTCCATAAAAACATTTCTTTGGAATTTTGTAAAACCGAATTTTAAAAGAGGATTTTTGAAGAAAAGTCTCTTATAAATATCATACAATTGAAGGGAGACTTAGTAGAGTGGATGGAGTATGTATATATAATTTAAATACACATAATTAAACCTAATATAAACATAACCCATTACACAAAAAATTTAAAAATCACATAATTAAAGAAGTAGAAGGTTAACCCAAAGAATGGAAATCGGGTTAAGAATTCCCTTACCTCAGGTTTTTATTACTTAAAACTTGTTTAAAACTCCTGTATAATGGTTAAAAGAGTGTTATTAATATCTTAAAGAAAAATTTCCATGTTTATAACATCTTATATGATCATTTCATAACATCATTTCACCCTTAATTGTTAGTATTTTCCCCTTGCACTATTTTTGGGTGAATTCTTTTTATGATTTCTATTATTGGTTCATGGTGGGAATTCTCGTCGATTAATAGTGAAACTCCAGAATTGGAATGGAGTAATATTTACATATAACAAGTAACATAAATTATTCCATTTATCATTTTTAATTCTTACATGAGGATGATTCATAAGTTAGAACACTAATGATGTTCGTTTAGATCATTTTAGTGGTTCTTTGAAAATAAAAACCTCATTTTGTCTTATAAATTAGAAACATGAGTATAAAAGAATTTCAGAACCATGGGTGAGTAATAATAAATGAATTATAACCTGGTTAAACCTTATAAATGGTTTCATTACTAGACTTGGAAGAATTAATGGAAATTTAAATCACATCATCCACAATGTCGGTAATTCGACAAAAACGGACAATGTTTTTATTCTTTACATAAGTGGGAGAGGAGAAAAAAAATGATGCGTAATTTTCAATTAACATGAGATAATATATAATATAAATGATTCTGAATATTTCATGACACTTGGGTAAGAAGATATAAAGAAACAATGATAAAGGAACTCAAAAATTTAAAGAATAAGTGAGAAATCTCTTACAAAAATTCGGCAGCCCAACGGCTATGCGACAGGGTTTTTGAAAACATTAATAAGAGAGGGGAAAAGGGTCACCAATCCATAAATGATTCATAATAAAGAATATATCATGAATAAGAAGAAAATAATAACATGGTATGGAAACATGAAAATTATACCACATAAAAGAGAACTTGAAAGGAAAAAGAAATAAATTGAGAATTTTCTAACCATGTAGAGTAACCATTAGAACATGAAGGTTGGGACCATGGGGGCTTGAGGAAACCTTGGGAAGACCACTATTAATGTATATAGGCCCGATCATAGTTAAGGGAGAATTGAGAATGAATTAAATGAAGGTAAGAGTTGGTAATTATAGGAAAAGTGAGGGATTATTTTAATAATTTCCAAGGGACACCTCATGGGTGGTATTTGCAAAACTATGGGCTTTCCCATGGTATTTTCTCATGGTATAAGCAACTTGTGACACATAACATATTATTTAACTATAAAAAAGTTGAAAATATTTATGAAATCATCATTATATCATTAATTATGTCATTAACACACCGAAACTAAAAACTGTATTTTTTACTATTCACTGAAAAATCAACTGTTTCAGAAAAATTACCAAAATTCACCCTAACCATTTATCGACGTGTAGAATTTAACAATGAAGTTAATTTTTTGAAAAGAATTTTCTAAATATTATTAATTTAATTTTTAAATAAAATCATACTTAATTGAAAAATTAACAATTCTAATTCTGTAACTACTTATATATTACAATGAAAAATTAACCTAGATGCTATTATCTTAAAGCCTTAATAAAATAAATAATAATAAAATTTACTATTCATTAGGGTAAAATTACTATTCATATTACTATTCATAAGGGTATGTTACTGTTCACCAAAAAAACAAGTTGGTTCTAATAGATTCCAAATAACATATAGAACACAATTGTAGATGACAGTTTCTGGAAATTCAGAACATTGAAGTAGAAAAGTTATGTTTTAAGGATAATTAAAAATATATACTTAAAACAAAGTTCCATGAATTTCTATTTATTTTCAGAAAAACATGGGGTGTACAGATATACCCGTGTAAACCTTCAATTATATGTTTAGCCTCATGGCCTTACTAAATACGACATTGTATCACCCGATATGTGGGTTATAATTTTCCAAAACTACATTAATATAATTCCTATAATGTCCATCATTACCACAAGAATAAATATAAGATATACCATTAGTGTTACCAATACTTTTAATCTTATGTCAAAAATATTTAAAGTCATTCCTCCTTAAATAATTTTTTCACTAGAACATGCAAAAAACCAAATTGTTTTATTGTAATAAATGTTTCCCAAAATATAATTAACCTTAATTATCTCACTTTACATTAAACCTCAGAAGGGGAGTATAAGAATTTAAACTTATGATCTATCTTAAATTAATAAATCCATCACAGTTTCTATAATTATTAATTCAATATTATGTTGATACATATACACTTCCAAAATATATTTCACTCTTTATTCTTTAAATAAGCTTTTATCTTATATAAAAACATTTCTATTGGAATCTTGGGTTCATCCTTAAAATGATAGAATATCAAATGAGATTTAATTATTCTAGAATCCATGTATAAGGAGATAATAAATGCTCATAATCACATAAAGGTCTACTAAATGATTCACAGTAAGACCTTCATACGATCCCTTCATACAAAATTAAATATGAAATTCACAACTAAGGAGTGAAGTATATGTATTCACTAATTATCATGATTCACATTATTTATTGAGATTGATTAATATTTTCCTTCATCCTTTGTATTCAGATGTTTTTATGGATTATCATCTTCATCAGCCCTAGGATTGGGGCACTAATTCAAATAATTACTATATTTATTAAATTTAAAACACTTGAGTGTGTGTGATGAATTAGTGGATGTCTTCTTCTATTCCACTACTTTAACTAGCCCATTCAATTAATTTAGAAATTCACTAACTCTATGACCAGCCTTATCACATTTAAAACACCTCCCTGTTCCACTCAAGAAATTCCCATGACATTTCTTCCTAAATTTATTTCATGTAGTGTACTCAAATTTCTTTCCACCATGTGATTTATTCATGTTATCATGACACTCTATATTCCTATTCTTAGAAAAACCAAGGGAATGGTTGGAATATTCAACTTCCATTTCTACCTTGATTGCACATTACATAATTTCTTCATAGCTACAAAAGTGACTTATGTATAATTAACCTCACATACTTAGCTATAATCCACTAAAGAATAAATCAACCTTACTTTGAAGTTGGAAGATAATAATAGAAGTATACTGCCCAAGTCTTGTAAAAATCACCTCATTGATACCAAAAAATTCATAATCATTCCTATTTAACTCAATCAATTCCTTCTCCATTTTTATGAGATGAATATTAGGAAAGTACTTATGAAAAATAAGTTCTTAATCACATCCCATACCATAGAATCAATTTCATCTTTTTGAATCATATTCTTGATAAGATTACAGCATTGATCTGCCTCTCCTTCCAAATGATAGATGAACACAATGAAATATTCACACTCCAAGAACTAGAGAATGGAAAATATATTTTCAACGGTATTAATCTATTACTCAATAACTGGAGGGTTAGTTGAAACACTAAAATAGGGTGAATTTTTCCTCATTGTGGGGTCAATAATTCATTTTCAATCATTTTTTCATTTATAAGTTCATCTTGATTTATACCTTTAGAAAGTTGTATGATCTTCAGAATGAGATTATACATTCAATATCCCATAAAATTTGGTTTCTCATGTGTAAAATCAATTAATTTTTCATCACATTCAACATTAAAACTACTCTTTCAGGTTCCAAAAATCAACTAAAAAAAATTATAGTGTAAGAAACACTAATCATAATCATGAAAATAGTTTATAGTATGAATAAATCATGAGACCTTATTTTAAAAATATAACACCTTAGTTTGAATCTAGGTCATTCATGTTCACTATCTATTCAAATAATTCATGATGTTTTGTAAAGAGACTGTGAATTTCTGAAGAATATCCCCAAGACTATCAAACCAGGTGCATAATTAGGCCCATTTTTATGTACCAAATAACACTTGAGTCAAGACAGATACACTTTTTTTGATTTATTATCTCTAGGTTCATCTGTATTGGAGTCACATTTACTTATTGTATCCTAGAAAAGATGCAATTTCATGGAATCCACTCACTCTATCCTTCACCAATATTCCCGGATATTTTTCTATACATAGAATTATCCTTAGAATTATCCTTATACATATACCTAGGGAATATCACCCATGTTTTATGATCGTAGTTTCCAATGGATAACTAAACCATTCACTTATACCAACTATAAATATCTACGATTATCATACATATATATCACATATCAATAGATGAATATTCATTACACAACATAAATATCCATGCCCGAATTATATAGGTCTAGTTCCTTTAAAAACATAGAAACATAAATAATTGGTTCAAAGGTGAATTACATATTCTCCCAAAAAGTTTTTCATATGTAGAACCCTTTTAAGAATTTTCATTAATAAAACCATTATTTATAACCTCTGGAAGAAAAAATAATAAAGGGTGATCTGAAATACTCAATAAGGGTAGAAAATGGAGATATCAATGAACACATAAATAAGTTATGAGAATACGTGTATGAGAACATGAGAATAATTTATAAGAAACACACTTTGTAAGTCATTGATCATAAAATTATGTCATCATATATATACATCTTGTAAGTTAATAATACACAAATCATAATAGAATCAAATTACATAATATATGAGAGAATAACCATTTCATGATATATATATTTATGTCATAAACATAAGCTTAATACATTATAAACATGTACAAATAAAAAAAAGATTACTCATTTTGTCAAGGACATGAAATCTGCCCCTCACATAATTCTATAAACATGAAAGAAATCCCACAAATAAACCTACAAAATTTTAATATGGTTGACACATAACATATAATTTAAAAATTCCTCAGATAGATATATATGTCCCACCAATTATTGGTTATTACAAGACCACCATCCTTGGTTATAACGTGACCACCATCCTTTATTATAACATGAACACCATTCTTAGTTATAACATAACCAACATAATTTAATATAATGTAAAAACTATTAAATAATGAAAAACATAATAATGGGTTTTAAAAGTTCATAAAACATTCATCACATCAAAACTAATTAAAACAAATGAGTTTAATAATCAATTCATTATTTCATCCTAGAAAATCCATCAAAACAGAATGGGTTTATGTAAATATTATCATCATAATCATAAACCAACCCAAGGAAAAATAAGTATGGTATTAATGGATCATATACCCATTAAATCTTATGCAACCTCAAATGAGGTATTCTTAGAGGAAAAATTAATTTGAAAGATCACTTAGAACATTTACTGAGGAAAAGAACCTTTTCACTTGTGGAACAAACATTTTAAAACAAAAAGTTCAATAAAATTATAAAAATACTTTTATTTGAAAAAAGAATTTTAAAATAAATAATTACATCTTAAAACATTGAGTTTTCAGAATAGTTTTATATTATTTTATTATAGTACCTATTAAAAAAAGATCCATTTCATATTTTTGGTAAATGCCAATTGAGACTTGTTTGAAAAAAGACATAAATATTCCTTTTAAACCATATTATAAAAGTAAAAAATCGGTAAAAATTGCAATAAACAATCATTGGATAATGTTAAAATTTTGTTTTCAGAGAATGTGGTCATGGAAGAAAAATTGTCTTCGACCGAAGAGAGAAATAATGTCGATTGTTTATAAAAATATTATTTTGAAATTTTGATTACATAAGGGTAGTAAAATGAAATAAATTTTTCTATTTTAGAAAAATAACCAAATGAGAATAAATTACATGAGTTTATTTAGATTTAGATCATAATATTTCATCATTAGAAGCTTATTTATAAATAATCTCAATAAACAATGGTATTATAATATAAAACTTTTACCACTTTTGTATCTTCTGAATCATTCAACGCATGAAAAAATTACTTGAAATGAAACATTAAATATAATTATAATAAATAAATTCATGATATAACATTTAATATAGTCCTTATATACACTTAAGTAAATAATATATGTGTATAACATAATATATGTCCTAAATAAGATAATTTAGCACAAAATTCCAATACCTCAAGAATCAAATTTCTTCATACACATTCCAACTTCCTCTATAATCAATATAAGTTTATTATAAATATATTAAATAAACATAATTTTTTATATAAGACCATAAATTATTTTCTTATAAATTTTTTAACATGTTTGTTAACAATTCTTTGTTAAAATCACGTTTCAAGTAGTAACTGTTTTTCTTTTTATGTATATTTTGATTTTGTATTTTCAGTAATTTTACATTGATAATGGATATATCATCTCAATAGTTTTGACTATGATATAAATATAATATATATTCAATATATATCTATTTATATTATCCCATAAAAGATAGAGATAGAAAATGGAATACACTGTTCATGGAGACAGTTGGTCGTTCGTATGCGTGGAAGCTGTTTTCCATTTTATGAACTGATGAAAAAAAGAAGGGTAAATAATAAAATATCATTATATAATCATATTAATTTCATATATATCTCATATATTCATAAAATTTACTTTTATTACCTTCCATACAAATCATCAGTGAACAACGAATCACATCGCTTCGTGAGGTGGCAGTCCCCCCGTATACACGAACAATCTTATCATATCCCCCGTGGAATGAAATGTAAGAATGTATTTGTGATATAAAATTTAAAGTATTATAATTATGTTAAAAATATCATATATATTAATTTAATATATCCTTATTACGATCCATATAAAATATAAATGAATAACACATCACATTAGTTCATGAAGTGATTGTCCGCTGCACACATGAGCGACGTTATAGTTTTCCAATGGGTTGGGTGGTAAGAAAGTATATTTAGTATTATTAATAAATATTTATAATAATATCATTATAATTATATATAAACTTTAAATCCATCATTATATAAAACAATCATAGGTGGGTATTGAAAACGAATAACATCAGTTCATGAGGTGGTCATCCGTCGTATAAACGATCAAAAATTTCATTTCCCATTTAATGGAATATGATATCGATATAGGATATGAAATCAACATAATAAAATCTATGTATATTATATATATATTTTTTTTTATTATAACAGAATAATTTAATCATATTTTAAGTATCTTGAGGAATAAATAAAACAAAACTCAAGGTTAAAAATTTTACCTCTTCGTTTGAGATCCTTTTGGGGTTTATACATAAATGATTATTAGGAGGATTTCCCAATCAACCCAAGGAATATAATATATATGGAGGTAAGTAGAGAAGATATTTTTTATGGTTATACCATACCATTGGTTTTTTGATGTTTGAATAGGGGAGGATAGGGGGCGACCTTTTATAAACATGGGAGAGGATACACCTTGAATTTTTAAAAAGAATAATGTGTACCCTCATTTTTCACATGAAACAAGGATAAAAAATGGATCAATATCAAACATTATTGGTGATATGGTATACATATGACCATACAATGGGGTTTGGAAAAGTATATAGATTATTTTACCCCTTATAATTTTCGTTTGACCCCAGTTAAACTCATTTTATCCTTAAGAACGATAATTATTTTTTACAAGAAAAATGAATTTGATTATAAAATCTAAATAGTTATCAAATTTAAACAGGTGTATATTGATTTATTATAGTTACTTTTTATATATTTAATTATCATTATATATATATATATATTTAACATTATGAAGAAACCCTTCTTTATCACTTTCTCAATAACAATAAATATCAGCAATATGTGGAACATTTACATCATATTGATCATTTCTCATCTTAGAAACCTTTTTTTCTTTAAAAAAATAATCAGAAATTACTTTTTTGGTATCATAAATGTTGGTTTATTTTTATTGATCATTGAACCATAATTCCACACTGACATGTGATGCATTTTATTTTGGAATCTATAGCCACTTCTGTTGAATAGATTTTCTATAACGAGTCATTGGTCATCCTTTTCATTGAGCATTCCTATATGAGACAATTTATTCTTAACCAAAAAATATAATTCCAAATACACTAAAATTTTTAATTGTAGTATTATTATTATAATTTTTTTAATATTTTTTATTTTATTTTATTCCTATAAAGAATAAATTTTTATGTGCACATCTCTACCCGTTTCTTCCATCCTAATAACATTTGAGATCTTGAATTGTAACACCCCAAGATTTTATGAAAAATATTCTTTTAATTTCATTAATTTCTTGCGTTTTATTCTACACCAAGAGTACCTTGTGCTATACGCAACACCGTATTAGCTTGCAGTATACGCAACACTATTCTTGGATCGTGTTACACACAATTTTGATAATAGTTATTCTACGCAACATTGAGTATATATATATATATATATTCAATGTATAAATGAAATATGGTTGGATTCTGTTATACTAAACAACGAAGGATTCTTTCACAACACGCAACCCTGACTTGGCTTGCATTACACGCAATCACGACCTTCCCCGATAGCATGTGTTGTACGCAATACCGGGTTTTAATAAACAACAATATATTATTATAATATTGTCATGAACTAGCCGTTATGAATAGTATTAACTAAATTTTGAATTTTATAACATTATTATTCATCTTACACATTTTCTATAACATGGTATAAGAACAAAATAAATTTTTCGGGTAAAATAAGTATTTTTCAAAAGATGCAGTTTTTCCGCCTTTTGATGGCACACCCACTTTACATCTAGTTTTTGACATGTTTATATGTTCAATTTGACAAAATAAAATTCTTCTTTTGAATCAGGATATAAAAATTTACATTAGATAAAGTTTTGATATTTTTCCGATAACTTTCATATTTTAATGAATAGTAAAAACACGCTATATTTTAATTAAAAACAGCTTTTTTCATCGTAATATCTTATGTGGTTAAATTATAATATTGAATGGTTTTAAAGTATAAATAGAATATATTTTTACCATTTAATATAATGTATTTCATTAGCATTTATTTTACCTTGAATTCGTAGGTTAAATCAATTCAATCTTTTGCAATATTTTAAAGAAAAACCCGTTTTCTTTCAACAATGGGATTAATTTTAATTTAATTTCTGCATCTTTTGTGTATTGAATTTGGAAAAATGGATTCCATATTTGGAATCAGTGGGTCCAAATTATGTTAATAAGCTACTTGTTATTTTTGGGCATTGTGAATAGTAACTACGATAAATTTTATTTACTATAGTTAAAGGTAAATCGGGTAATTAAGGGTAAATATAAGATTATAAAATTACCATAAAACTTGGATAAATCCTATTGGATGGCTAAAAGTATACCCATATAACCTAAGGGTCGGATTAGATTCATTTTATGGACTTTTTTCCATGAAAATAATTTAATTATTATTAAAACCAAAGAATGTGACAAAATGTCACTTTCTTAAATCTTATAAGTATAATAATTTAAATTTAGTGATAAACTTCATGAAACATCGAACATGAATACTATCCATAAAGATTGTACAATTATATAAATCATAGTAATTTATTTAGAATTTTTAGGGATTAAATAATTATCATTTATTATGACACAAAGATGATGCAGTAATTGTCTTATTAATGAAATATTGACATAATTGATGTTATAAATGCCCAAATAAATGTAATTTGAGACTTTTTATGACTTAAATTAATTTTTTAGGTTAATATGACATGTTATTGTTGATATAAGTAACTTTTTTAGAACTTATCATTCTGTTATGAATTTCATAAAAATCATGTACCAAATAGTGTCAAAATTGACATAAATTAGTTTTTAAAACAAATATTATATTACTAATTGTTATTTTATTCTTAAAAATGTAAGGTTCGGAAAAATAACTTATATAAGGTTATATATATTAATAATAAACAACTTGGGGTTCTTTTGGCTTGATATAGTAAGTTTATTAACCATATAGTGTAAGAAAACAAAAAGACACGGTAAAAGTTAAATTATTTAACTTAGAGTTAAATCTAATTGATAAGGTTAAAATAATAACCTAAACTTGTCTAAATCCTATTGGATGAGAGTATTTAGACCCATCCCCACTTTAGCTTCGAAATAAGACCCTTTGGAACCATTATAAACCGAATTTGACCTTAATATAAAATAATATTTTGATATTTTCCTAAGGTGCCCCTCTCCTCCCTTATAAAAGGGCACCTCCTCCCTCTCCTCCTCACACCAATTTGAGCATTAAAGCTAGGCCAAACCCTGAAAAAATATCTTCTCCACTTACCTAGTATCATCCTAGAGGTCTTGGTCTTCTTCAAAGACCATCCTTAGTTCATTAAGTGGAGGTTAAGAAAAGGCGCGTCAAAAAGAGGTAATATCCATTACCGATCTTTTTCAATTTCTTTCTTCTTCAACTTATTCTTCTTTAGTTGTTTCATGATAAAGTAATAACATCAGTATTTCTTATATACTTATATTATAAATATGAAACAACTCTAATTAACCTTCTATCCATCCTACGGAAAAAGGAAATCACCGCGCGTGCGTACGTACGGAATACCGTCTCCACGCCGTGGTGTAATCTATTTTCCGGCACCAACTTAATTGGATGGGTATAATGGTGTAATGAGTAACTATATATGATTATTAGAAAGTGATATTGATACTGAAATAGTATACATACACTTCAACACAAGTTCACGATCATGAGAATGATATCATCGCTCGTGCGTACGTACGGACTACCGTCTCCACGACGCGATGAGATTCATTCTCCATGTTAACCATTTAAGAATTATTATAAAGTATATATAAGCAATAATAATGAAATATATGACATTATAAAGCTACTGGATTTATTTATATATGTATGTCATCTACTTAATTCCATTCAACTCAATAAGGAAATGAAAACAGCGTTCATGCGTACGTACGGACTGCCGTCTCCATGAACGGTGTGTTTCATTTCATTTATCTATATTATATATATATATACTGAATATATATGATATATAAATCATTTTTTATATTCTGGAAGTAAGTAAATCATGATATAAGTAATAATAATGTCAAGAACAACAAGTCCAAACACCTACGATAAATGAAACGATTTTACCCAAAATGCTTCTTTGACATGGAATTTACAAAAGAATGGGTAATATAAAGTCATAAGTGAACCATATATGATATCATAACAATTAATATGATTCTGTAATAAGTTAATGACATTATTTAAATCATTATATAGGAGGTTCAGATACGTACAAAGCATATCAGACATAAGGTAAGGGAAATATCACAATCTCATTTTTATCCGAGATTGTTTATACTTTAGTATTTACTAGGGTGTATTTTATCATCCACATCCATGTTTCCTCAATATGTAATATTATTTCCAATCACCTACAATTGTTTAAATCCTATTTTACCCTTCGGTGAGTTTTTAGTAAAAGATATGAAAGGAATCTTTTTTTGTTTTTCATACGAGGTACTTTTTTGTCTTTTCCGAAAAAAGTACGAAAAGAATGTTTTCTTTTAACTTATACAGCATGAATGGATTTTTAAAACATTATTTCCAAGAAGCTTCCTTTACAAGTTTTCAAGTTTATTTTTAGTCAACTACTTTTATTTTAAAATTGTATGACATGTTAAGAAAGGAAAAGTATTTTTGAAATATAAAGGATATTTTCCTCAAGAATGAAGTTCAAGTGTTTTATCAAAATTATTTTCCATATAAGATAATAATGGGTTATGTTTTTATCCCTATTATTTCATTGATTTTATTATGTTGGAAATATTTTTATGAATTTCATTATCTTATATGAATTGTTTTATGATGTCACGATGTTTAAGATTCCCATTTTTACTACATGGGTTATGCAATGATGTATGATTTATGATTTTGTGGCACACATAATAATGGTATCATTATGAGATGGGTGGGACCTATATCTCCCTCCAATGAATTGGGTAAAGATTTTATATCTCATGAGATAGACATGGCTGGAACGGTAGGTTATACCGGTTCAGTGAAACATGACTGAAACGAGGGTGACTCGGTTCAGAAATGGACTTTGTCCAGTAAGATAGTCTTGGCAATGAGTCTTGACTAATAAGATATGATTATATATGATTATGTGTGTATGCCACAATGTTTCATGTTTTAAGTTATGATTATTGGGATTACATTTCACTACTATGATTTATCCCATGTTATGAAATTATGATCTCTTTTGCAGGTTAAGATTTCCAAAAGATATGTTCTTATGAATATGACGTGATTGATATTTCTTTTGTTTACCCTTACTGAGCATTTGAGCTCACCCTTTTATGTTTTATTTTCCCCAGGATATAAAGAAATGTTTTAGGTAAAAAAAGGGAAGATCTTTATGGGAGATTTTGAAGATCTTTCACCACGATTAGAAGATTATATTCTGAGTTTCCAAAGACACTAAACTATTACGATCCTTGTGTGTTTGTTTTTGTTATGTACTAAGTATTCCGCAAAAGTAATGTAATGTCCATGTACGTCAGGCTTCGGGTCTCTACAGTTGGTATGAGGGGAAAGGTTTAGTCAACCTTTGGAAACTAGGATGCAAAAACTTTAGTGAGATCCCTAGAGATATTTCTAAGGTATGTATAGGGATGTCCCTAAGGATAAGTATACGTATAGGATATAGTCCTAGAACTACGCTAACGATCTTAGAATTAAACCTAAGATGTTAGATATCGAAGGTACTCTCCCTTGATTATGTTATTTTCCTTGTATGATTTTTGCCTCTCACATAATTCTTTTTGTGTTTTAGTCAATGGAGGGAACCAGAAGGAATTCGATTAACATTGAATCCAATGGACAAATTGGTGACTATGAGCAATAAAATTTCGTAATTCCCAGAGAGAAAGATATTGTGATTATGACGAATTAGTCATCGCGATATATGATTAAAAAGGTGAAATTTAGTGGTATGCCTAGTTCATCAAATAAGAGGAAGATAGACTTTTATGCATGTTCGCATGTTGAGGAGCATAAAGAAAGGAAGATTGAGATTCCTAAAGAAGGGAAGAAAAACCTTGAGGAATACCTCAAATGGAGGGAAAGATGTTATCTGTGTGGAGAAAAGGGTCATAGAGTGACAGACTGTTATGGAGTTCAAGGTATTATTTGTGGAGCACATGGGCATTACCCAACTCAATGCCCTGACCTAAAAAGTTACTTCTAAATCAGGGAAGGACTTATTCCAGGACAATCATTGAAGAGGATGGATTAAATTGTTTATGTATTGGTATTCAAGAATAATGTTGTTGAGGTACTTTTGTGGTGTATTAGAATATTTTTGTATTAGTCTATTGTGGGTTTCGGTAATTTTATGGTACTGGTAACCATGAAAAGTGATTCAAATATTTTATAAATCAGATGATATGCGCATAATGAAGGGATAAGGAGAAAATGAAAAGTTTGAAAGTATTCATGATCTTATGATTGATATAAGGACTATATGATATCATGATTTGAGTATATAGAATTTTGAGGATTTTGGTATGTGGAAAGAGTTATCTTTTGACATAACTCATGTTTTCACTAATATTAAATGGGTATTCATTTTTCAAGAGATTACATGATTATGGTATTCACATGACTGGAATGTGACGAACAAGATATATGAGGGATAAATGATGGCATTCACGTGATCATTTTCTCTATACTATGAGCTTGGACCGAAGTATTTTCGATAAGCCTAAAGATTGGAATGGATTATGTTGGACATAAGTTATTATTGTTTAAGGATAAAACTTTTTTTGATATTTTTGATGGGATGTTATAATAATGTAGTTTTAGAAAAAGGACAACCTGCAGGATGTGCGACAACCCATCGCGTTGGCCAAGGCTGTGGGAATCGAACTTACAACTAAAGTGAGACGGGCCTTTATTGCATACCACTGGCCTACAGAAAGTCCCTAGTTAGTAGAAACTAGTTTTATTTTATTAAGCGGTATGATATATGAAGTATAAGTTCATTTTTTGGAATCATATATGATTAACCTCACCAAATACGGACTTATGTATATTTGATAACTATTGCTAAACTTTTGTTTGAAACAGATGGAATGACCCATCATTCTATCACATGATCTGTTAACACTTCACGAATAACAAACTCAACTTCATTTCTTTAAGAGATGAAGTGGAAATTGTTCAAAGCACAAACAGAAGTGAGATTGTACCAAAATCAAGTAAGTATTTCTTCTAATTCAAAATTTTCAACTTTAGGGAAATGATATTGAAAACCGAAAATGTTGTCCTAGTGATCTTATATCTGATGAATTAGATGGTACCCTAGATCATCACAAATTTATGGCTTTGCGATTGTTGGCTTTTTTATAGCCATGTTCTCTACCACCCTCCATCAGAACTTGATGGTTAGATTTTTCTTCCATATCCATATTTTCACCTATGTTCTCTTATGTGGAAACCCAGTGATGAGTTAATTTGGGTAACCATTACATTTCATACTTTAGTTTTTAAAGCCATGTTTTGGTATTCCTTTTTATGATGTGGGTTTCTATTAAACAAACTTTCGAGTAGTAAACCATTTATAACCCCGACGAATTTTGAGGGAGAAATTCATTTTAAGGGGGGTAGAATGTAACACCCCGAGATTTTATGAAAAATATTCTTTTAATTTCATTAATTTCTTGTGTTTTATTCTACACCAAGATTACCTTGCGCTATACGCAACACTGTATTATCTTGCAGTATACGCAACACTATTCTTGGATCGTGTTACACACAATTTTGATAATAGTTATTCCACGCAACATTGAGTATATATATATATATATATATATTCAATGTATAAATGAAATATGGTTGGATTCTGTTATACGAAACAACAAAGGATTCTTTCACAACACGCAACCCTGACTTGGCTTGCATTACACGCAATCGCGACCTTCCTCGATAGCGTGTGTTGTACACAATACCGGGTTTTAATAAACAATAATATATTATTATAATATTGTCATGAGCTAGCCGTTATGAATATTATTAACTAAATTTTGAATTTTATAGCATTATTATTAATCTTACACATTTTCTAGAACATGGTATAAGAACAAAATAAATTTTTCGGGTAAAATAAGTATTTTTCAAAAAATGCAGTTTTGCCGCCTTTTGATGGCGCACCCACTTAAAGTCTAGTTTTTTGACATGTTTATATGTTCCATTTGACAACATAAAATTCATCTTTTGAATCAGGATATAAAAATTTACATTAGATAAAGTTTTGATATTTTTCCGATAACATTCATATTTTAATGAATAGTAAAAACACGCTATATTTTAATTAAAAACAACTTTTTTCATCGTAATATCTTATGTGGTTAAATTATAATATTGAATGGTTTTAAAGTATAAATAGAATAAATTTTTACCATTTAATATAATGTATGTCATTAGCATTGATTTTACCTTGAATTCATAGGTTAAATCAATTCAATCTTTTGCCATGTTTTAAAGAAAAACCCGTTTTCTTTCGACAATGGGATTAATTTTAATTTAATTTCTGCATCTTTTGTGTATTGAATTTGAAAAAATGGATTCATATTTGGAATAAGTGGGTCCAAATTATGTTAATAATCTACTTGTTATTTTTGGGCATTATGAATAGTAACTACGGTAAATTTTATTTACTATAGTTAAAGGTAAATCGGGTAATTAAGGGTAAATATAATATTATAAAATTACCCTAACACTTGGAAAAATCCTATTGGATGGCTAAAAGTAGACCAATATAACCTAAGGGTCGGATTAGATTCATTTTATGGACTTTTTCCCATGAAAATAATTTAATTATTTTTAAAACCAAAGAATGTTACAACATGTCACTTTCTTAAATCTTATAAGTATAATAATTTTAATTTAGTGATAAACTTCAGGAAACTTCGAACATCAATACTCTCCATAAATATAATACAATTATCTACATCATAGGAATTTATTTATAATTTTTAGGGATTAAATAATTATAATTTATTATGACACAAAGATGATGCAGTAATTGTCTTATTAATGAAATATTGACATAACTGATGTTATAAATGCCCAAATAAATGTAATTTGAGACTTTTTATGACTTAAATTAATTTTCTAGGTTAATATGACATGTTATTGTTGATATAAGTAACTATTTTCGAACTTATCATTCTGTTATGAATTTCATAAAACTCATGTACCAAATAGTGTCAAAATTGACATAAATTAGTTTTTGAAACAAATATTATATTATTAATTGTTATTTTATTCCTAAAAATGTAAGGTTCGGAAAAATGACTTAGATAAGGTTATATATATTAATAATAAACAACTTGGGGTTAGTTTGGCTTGATATAGTAAGTTTATTAACCATATAGTGTAAGAAAACAAAAAGACACGGTAAAAGTTAAATTATTTAACTTAGAGTTAAATCTAATTGATAAGGTTAAAATAATAACCTAAACTTGTCTAAATCTTATTGTATGGGAGGATTTAGACCCATACCCACTTTATCTTCGAAATAAGACCCTTTGTAACCATTATAAACCGAATTTGAACTTAATATAAAATAATATTTTGAGATTTTCCTAAGGTGCCCCTCTCCTCCCTTATAAAAGGGCACCTCCTCCCTCTCCTCCTCACACCAATTTGAGCATTCAAGCTCGGCCAACCCCTGAAAAAATCTCTTCTCCACTTCCCTTGTATCATCCTAGTGGTATTGTTCTTCTTCAAAGACCATCCTTAGTTCTTTAAGTGGAGGTTAAGAAAAGGCGCGTCAAAAAGAGGTAATATCCATTACCGATCTTTTTCAATTTCTTTCTTCTTCAAATTCTTCTTCTTTAGTTGTTTCATGATAAAGTAATAACATAAGTATTTCTTATATACTTATATTATAAATATTAAACAACTCTAATTAACCTTCTTTCCATCCTACGGAAAAAGGAAATCACCGCGCGTGCGTACGTACGGAATACCATCTCCACGCCGTGGTGTAATCTATTTTCCGCCACCACATTAATTGGATGGGTATAATGGTGTAATGAGTAACTATATATGATTATTATAAAGTGATATTGATACTGAAATAGTATACATACACTTCAACACAAGTTCACGATCATGATAACGATATCATCGCTCGTGCGTACGTACGGACTACCGTCTCCACGACGCGATGAGATTCATTCTCCCTGTTAACCATTTAAGAATAATTATAAAGTATATATAAGCAATAATAATGAAATATATGAAATTATAAAGCTACTGGATTTATTTATATATGTATTTCATCTACTTAATTCCATTCAACTCAATAAGGAAATGAAAACAGCGTTCATGCGTACGTACAGACTACCGTCTCCATGAACGGTGTGTTTCATTTCATTTATCTATCTATTATATATATATACTGAATATATATGATATATAAATCATTTTTTATATTCTGGAAGTAAGTAAATCATGATATAAGTAATAATAATGTCAAGAACAACAAGTCCAAACACCTACGATAAATGAAACGATTTTACCCAAAACGCTTCTTTAACATGGAATTTACAAACGAATGGGTAATATAAAGTCATAAATGAACCATATATGATATCATAATAATGAATATGATTATGTAATATGTTAATGACAATATTTAAATCATTATATAGGAGGTTCGGATACGTACAAAGGATATCGGACATAAGGTAAGGGAAATATCACAATCTCATTTTTATCCGAGATTGTTTATACTTTAGTATTTACTGGGGTGTATTTTATCATCCACATCCATGTTTCCTCAATATGTAATATTATTTCCATTCACCTACAATTTTTTAAATCATATTTTACCCTTCGGTGAGTTTTTAGTAAAAGATATGAAAAGAATCTTTTGTTGTTTTTCATACGCGGTACTTTTTTGTCTTTTCCGACAAAAGTACGAAAAAATGTTTTCTTTTAACTTATACGGCATGAATGGATTTTTTAAAAATTATTTCCAAGAAGCTTCCTTTACAAGTTTTCAAGTTTATTTTTAATCAACTACTTTTAGTTTAAAATTGTATGACATTTTAAGAAAGGAAAAGTATTTTTGAAATAGAAAGGATATTTTCCTCAAGAATGAAGTTCAAGTGTTTTATCAAAATTATTTTCCATCTAAGATAATAACGGGTTCTGTTTTTATACCTATTATTACATTGATTTGATTATGTTAGAAATATTTTTATGAATTTCTTTATCTTATATGAATTGTTTTATGATGTCACGATGTTTAAGATTCCCATTTTTACTACATGGGTTATGCAATGCTGTATAATTTATGATTTTGTGGCACACATAAGAATGGTATCATTATGAGATGGGTGGGACCTATATCTCCCTCCAATGCATTGGGTAAATATTTTATATCTCATGAGATAGACATGGCTGGAACGGTAGGTTATACCGGTTCAGTGAAATAGGACTGAAACGAGGGTGACTCGGTTCGGAAATGGACTTTGTCCACTAAGATAGTCTTGGAAATGAGTCTTGACTAATAAGATATGATTCTCTATGATTATGTGTATATGCCACAAAGTTTCATGTTTTAAGTTATGATTATTGGGATTACATTTCACTACTATGATTTATCCCATGTTATAAAATTATGATCTCTTTTGCAGGTTAAGATTTCCAAAAGATATGTTCTTATGAATATGACGTGATTGATATTTCTTTTGTTTACCCTTACTGAGCATTTCAGCTCACCCTTTTATGTTTTATTTTCCCCAGGATATAAAGAAATGTTTTAGGTAAAAAAAGGGAAGATCTTTATGGGAGATTTTGAAGATCTTTCACCATGATTAGAAGATTATATTCCGAGTTTCCAAAGACACTAAACTATTACGATCCTTGTGTGTCTGTTTTTGTTATGTACTAAGTATTCCGCAAAAGTAATGTAATGTCCATGTACGTCAGGCTTCGGGTCTCTACATGAATTTTCCCAGAAAGGTTCACCCCATCATAGCCTAAATCATATACTTTATTTTTAATATTTAATTTTATTGATTTGTGTAATGATAAAAATAATGTAATCATATTTATAATTCTGGTTAAAGATTACCAATTCATTTTCATTTCTTTTCTTGAAATTGTTACACATCTTTATCAATTCATATTTGTGATTTATAAACATCAAATTAAGTCATTAATAAAATTAGCAGTGAATGTGATGATGTAAAGACAATCCACTATGAATATAGATATCATTAGACAATAAAAATTAAAATTTATTAATTCAAGTAACATTGTGGTCTTGAAATCCCACCTTTCATTACATTATTTTATCATATTTTGTTTTTTAAAAGTTTCATAAATGATTTCTACTTCATTTATTATTATTTTTCGATAACTCATATTAAATATGGTTGATGTGGATACTACATGAACCAAACAAGTTTTCATCGTATGATAGAAATAATTAGAATAACGAGACACACATTTTTACATGGCATGTCGATAGACTATAAATTTCTTACACATAGGATATAACACATGTCTTATACTAGCCATTTATCCTAGCCAGACTACACCATAGTGTAGGCAGCCCAAAATATGACATATGTCTTATACTGGACAGAGAGCTAGCATAATACATTTTCATTATGCATATAAATTATGATTAATGTTGTATACTCCACTGTGAACACTCATGTAATAACATCAAAATAAATCAAAGAAGAAATAAGAAGGGTGTAGAAAATATGAGTTTCAGACATATGAAGTAAAAATTATTGTTCTTTAAAATGATCTAAAACCAACATATTGGAATGAATGTTTTATAAATTTATTCTTTTTTTTACTCTTGAAATGAGAAATGTTAAATACCATATATATCTTGGAAATCATTACAAAAAATCATTTCCAACAATGTCCCAAAATTCTATGTAACCTTTTTTCCCTTTTATTAATCTCAAAAATTATTGAATCTTTAAGTTTGAAGAGTTTACCATTGGTTATTTAACCATTCATGAAAATTCTTAAGTAATTTTTCCTTTAATAGGGAAATTTTTTCGTTATAAAATTCATTCATGGCCTTTTTACCAATTTTGATTAACACTCAACAAGTTATGTTTAAGCCCATAAAAGAATCCATATTATGATTTCATATTGTCATCACAAATCTCAAATATAATAATTCATTTGGTATTGAATGAGATTTAATTCCTAATTCCAATAGTTCGAAATTTTTTTATTGAATTTTATTCAAGATCATAGTATATATAGTTATATGTGTTGAGAAGAAACTATCACGAATCCATGCATTTATTTTCATTATCTATTTTAATACCACCATATGGATAATTGATTTTATAGTTTCATCATTTTGATTACCCATATTATATCAAGTATTCTAATGAGTATCACTTGAATGTTTGTGTATAACATACTCAACCTAGTAGCCTTACAGGTCCCACATTAAAAATATCTCATATAAGTATCCAAATCTATTCTGAACAGAAAATTTAAAGACACTTTTTTTAGATAATTCTTATCTAATAGGATAAGTCAAAATAATATATTTTCTTTTATGACTTTATAGACATGAAAAAATATAAAAAAATAATTGACTTTATGTATAAATAATATATAACATCAAAAATAACCTTTAACACTTGTAAATCCATTTAAGCATCTATTCTATCCATGTTTTATATTTTAATCTTGGTATATTCTTAAATCCACTTTTTTGTCCGTGGGGAAAATTAAATTTAATTAAAAATAATCATCCAAAATTATTATAGATGTAAAATTATCAAGAATTTTCATTACCGATTCATTTCCAAATTTTATATTAGACTAACACTCATAAGAATAATTGTTTTACAAAAATTTTGAATATCAAGAGTAGGTTTAAACTATGAATTTATACAATACCTAAAAATAGTTTTTCATAAATCAACTTTGATTTTTGTAGCATAATAATTTTCATCCCACAATTTTTTATGACCATATATAATTTTGGAAAAGTTATCATTTACAAGTTCAGTTCATCTTCCATTGATAAAACCTTATACTTATATTCCTTTAATATTCAATAATATTCCACAAAATTTACTTTTAAAAGCACAATTTTATAAACAGAATCATTCTCCTTGTTAAGAAACAATTATATTTTGTTATTAATCATATCATACTCTTTCTTTTGTGAATTAAAATTTCCTCTTGTGTAGGATATTTCATTCAAGACATACTTCAAAAACATTCATTAACATTTTCTTACTATAGGAATCTTCAACTTCCCTAATTTTAAGCATTCATAATGTATTTCAATTTGATCAATGAATCCCTAATTGTTTTCAATAATATCAATAATAGATTGACTACATTAGACAAAGGAAATCACCCCTATTTTTAGAATTATTATTCATATTCTTCAATTAAGTTTATCTATTTCCCCAATGTTTTGTTGATTCTATATATTTTTAAATACAATTATTCATATGGGATATTTATTCATGTTAATCATATATACACTATTCATATTTCATCATTGTAATAAACTAGAATTTTTTAAATTTAATCACACATAAAACACTTTAGTTGATGTCATTACTTACAATTTCTATTCACTTATTATATTTTTGTTGATAAGAGCAATATCTCTCATATACTATTTATTTTTTCCAACATGCTATTCATATTAAATATATGATTAAACTTAACCATATGTATTATATATCTTATTCATTGAATTGATATAACACACTGATAAATTTTGATTTATTTCCATTTAAATACATTCGATCTCTTCGATAGCATGAGATGCTTGCAACACTGGGTTTAGACGACACATGATAATCTATTAAAATATTATTTAATCATGACCTTTATAACCTAAAACTTAAGATTTATAGTATGAATAGGTCCAAATAAATTGTTAAAATTATAGTTATATATTTATTAGAAATAAAATATGAATCATTGGATTGTAAAGGAAATGTTATTTGGAAAACTATATTTTTTCAAATAAAATGATTTTGTTTCTTTTTGCGAACTTATGATAAAATTAAATTTTGAAACATTTTTAAAATTTATTTTGAAAAATTAACTTAATTTTTAAAGTCTTCATATCAAAATTATCTTGTGGTGAATTTTTGTGTGTTTTTTAAGATGTTTTATTTTTTTACGAACAATGAAAAATACTGATTTTTGTTGAAAATCATGTTTTTGTTTAAATTATTTATAAAGTCAAATTATATTTTAAATTAATTGAAAATTATAATTAATTGAATTATATTATAAAAAATACAATATTGGTTCGGTTACAAAATTTCATATTGAATATAGAAATTAAAACATTCTATACCTTTGAGAATTTTCTCCTCGGAAACACACTTTTTTGTCACGTTTGTGGGTATAATTTTAAATTGGATTCATCCAATTCTATGAACTTAATTTTGAATAATGGAATCCATATTTTTAATAATAATAATTTATATTTTTTAATAAGTTCAACTTAATTTGTTACTATTATGCATAGTAAAATAATTAAAAATTAATTACATTTGGTAAGGTAAAAACTGATTTACTAGGGGTAATGGAAAAAATGATCTAAAAACTTCTCAAAAACCAATTGGATAGAAACAATTAGACCTTTTAACATATAAGGGTCTATAATGACCCATTATGGATGAATTTTCCATGATAAAAACATGGTTATAATTGATTCATTTTAAAAATTTCATATGTACCCTCTCCCCCACCTATAAAAGGCTTGTCCCTCTCCTCCCCTATTAACAGTTAAAAATCCATTTGATTATAAAAATAACTAAATAAATAACTTCTTTAATCCCATAAGAATATTCTATATCCATTTTTGTGATAAAAAATTCATCATAGGTTGGATTTTTGTGCTATCCTAGAGGAGTTGACTGAAAAAGAAAATGTATTCTCAAACGAATGTTTTAATTTTGTTTCTGCTTCCAAATCCTTAAAATCTTATTAAAGCATTATTATATGTTATAATAATTATATTAAATACACATATATGTTATTTTATTATGTTCATGACCTATATCCATCTATACATCCATCAAATGGGAATTGAAACCATCAATCTTGTGTACGATGAACTACCAGCTCATGAATCGATGTAATTCGTTTTCAATCAACACCTTTAAAGGATGGATATAATGATGGTTTTAAAACATGTGTAATATATTTATGATATAATTAAACTTATTTAATTTTAACATCACATTTACCTTATTTATTTCCAATCCATTCATTGTGACATCACTCGTGTGTTCGATGGACTATCGCCTCGCGAAGCAATGTGATTCATTTTTCAGTTTCTATTTACATGGAAGGTAATAAGTATAAAATTAATGAATATATTTGATATATATGACATGTAATAAATTATGTAAAATTAATATATCAAAAACTTCCTTTCACTTTTTCTTATTAGTGGAATGATATCGTTGCTCGTGCGTACGTACGACCTACCATCTCTAGGATGAGATGTGATTCATTTTCCATGACCCACTTTTATTAATAGTAACAATAATGTATATACTATTAAAATATGATATATTTAACATTAATATAATTTTTGAGATTATGTATTTATATATTATATACAATAAAAAAACCTTAACGACAAAACTTGCATGAGGAAACAGGCCATTTAATACACGAAACCATGAAAACCAGGAAATGTTATTAACAAATGAGTGGTAAAATGTTATAAAAGGATCATATATAATGTTATAAATATTATAATGGTTATAGAATAAATTTATACCATTCTTAAAACAACTACACATGAGTTTAATTCATGTTCAACTAAAGGAATGTGTGAGGCAAGGGACTTCATTTTAATTTTACCTTCAATAAGGAATATTTTATTGTTGTAAACCTAATTTCTTTTTTCTGGTGTAAATAAAGCCAAATATAAATTTATTATCATGAATCATTAGTAATTAATGATATTTTAAGTTTTAATTTGAATTATTTCATCCAAGTTTATTTTTTTAACGTTACTAAGTGATAAGGGATTTCATATTAATTTTTATTTCAGTGAGACATAATTGTTAATATGTGTCTATTAACTTTTATGTGGTGTATATACTAACTATTTAATGTATTTAACACGAATAAAAATTTATTTATGATGATTAATGTTTTATTTCATCTTTATTCTTCAATGATTTAAAATTTAAAAATTACCAAATATGTAAAAATTATTGTACACACTCACTTTCTCTTGTGATTGTTAATGTTCTCTTGAAACAATCACATGCTTGTGACCACTTTATATCAGAAACTAAATTTGAATTAAATATAAATCTTCTAGTATACTGTATATTATTATTTTCATAAACTTATTCCATTTTTACAAATGATGTTTACTTAGAAATATATTTTATTAAATGGGGAAATATTGATAAATCTGTATCCTTTACTCTATACAGATATTTGTTGACAAGTGTAACATACCATTTATTGTCAATGGTATAGAACATTGTTTTTTTGATTAATACCTTGGGATTTCCATTTTAGTGTTATGTAATGGAGTAATGGAGGCCACAAGGTTGTTTGAGGCTGGTTTGGATCCTAAAGCCCTATATTTTGGAGAAATATAATTAGACACAATGTTAGAAGAAATTGTGCCTCCAACATGCATGGTTTCTATAACTATTTGGGGGTGTGGCATTAGGGAGAAAGGGGTCATACAGTTTTCTACAAAAGTGCGATCTAAGTAACATTTCCGTGTTGGTGGTTCTATTATCTTTGATAGTGGCTTCCACATGGATTTCACATGGTTATCCAAACCATTCACCTAGCTCATGCAAGGCCTCCCCTTAAGCATAACTTGGTGCATAGTTGGTGTTTGGTTTGGCAAAAAATGTGGCCAAACCATGCGAACCATTTCTGGTCAATGTTTTTATGGTTTTTCCCTATTATTTTTAATACCCTAATTCTCTTTCCCCCCTATTCCAATGGATAGATCCTATATAAGAGCTCCTATCTCATCCTCCTCCTATTGATTAAGACATCTCCTCTATCTAATACCCAAATAATTTGACATCAGATTCATTGGAATGCTTGAGGTAATATCTACACTCCTCTTCTTTCTTTTCTTCATTGATCTTATTCTCTATTGTTCTATTTAGGTGTGACTTTTTTTCTCTATTTTCGGGGAATTTTATGATTCTTATGATATGCTCTATTATAGCTTGTTTCAAGATCCAACAATGAATGAGTGGTATTCTAAAAACATAAGGTAGGTGGTCATGGTATTTCCCACTAGTTTTATTGCATTTATGCTATGCTCATTGTGCTGCATGCTGGAATTTTTTGATTAACCCTCTAAATTATTAAGTAAATTAAATTAAATGCATTTTCATTCCTGTTATGACTCTAGTGAGAAAATAAAAAATCCTTGGTTGATTTACTTGACCCAATACACCACAATGGGTGTGTTTCCACATTAGAGGATTAATTATCTTTACTTCAAACTGTCTAAACACCACTTGAGAAGTGGTACACATGTAATAAATTCATTAAATTAATTAATTGATTTAATATGAATGGTAGTCCATGAGTTAAGAAATTTTTTATTAATGCCTTTCTTATATCATATGAATCTTTATTAACGATTTTTGATTTTCCCTTATTCCATATTCCCATGTTTAGTCATATTTCCTCATGACATGTGCCATAGTTGCGGGGCTTGAATAAAATGGTTTATATAGCTTGTTTAAATTGTGATAAAGGTAATTACTTCTTTTTATTGTTTGTGATATTGATTAAAATTACTTGTTGATGATATATGATCATTATTTATATACCTTATATGCTTATGGTATGGGAGAAAACACGAGACCCAAATTAAGGACACCATGGATTAGATCTATAATATTGGCAATTGGATATATTAGATGCATTGAGAGCGATTCTTGGATTTACATGTATGGGATCACAGTGAGGATTATTATACCCATGAGTGACACCAGTACCCTAAGAGAGGCACCATGGACGATCTCATTGGAAATATGGTTATACCATGCCTTAGGTGATATTCGGTCCCCTATGTGAGGTACCTGAGATGGGCTTAGAGGTTCATGTCAACACCATGCAAAGAGAGATACGAGGGTAACCTTTTACGGTTCACCATGGATAGGTTGTATGACATTGTGTAATTATGGAAGCTCCTATATTGACCCTTGGGATTTATTTATGGATCACATTAAATGGGTTTAGGATTCTAAACTGGATTTAATGATTTCTTTTTCCTAGCTAATATGTGATGACTTATTATTAAATTCCTAAAATGTTTGACTGATCATCCAAGGATGCATTCTCTAAGACAAACCACAAGCATGGGGTCAGTCTGCTCTTGATTCTTAATTTATGATGACCCATGTGAATACCATATCACTCATATAAAGTTTACTTAGTTTGAATAAATCCAAATTAGGATATAGTAGGAAGTGGTAGTTAGGTATCTGGGTAGAATGTGGACAGTCATTATTTTTTATTTATTTCCATGAATTTACTCTTACTAGAGCGTTGGTATTTTCATATCATATAGAATAGATTGATCTAGACTCAGTTGGTGGTGGACTACTGAGTATATATCACACCCTAATTTTGATGACTTTGGTACACAAGTAGACTTTATGATTACAGTTATATATTAAGTGAAGCGTCTGATTTCCGATGCTTGATTTTCAGTTCTAAGATGGAGTACACAAGAGAGGGACCAAGCCTACTCTCTTGATGCTAATAGTACTTTAATTTTTTTCCATTTTGTATTTTTTATAGCCTATGGTATACTCTTGTATTCCCTATTCCCCATGTACTCATTTTTTATAAATACATGAAATAATGATCTTCATCTTTGGTATATATTTATTGTTCAGATTCCTCCTATTGTTTATTTATATTAGGTTAATTAATATTTTTATTTATACCGTTGTGTATCTGTTTCAGCTACCTTTACTGTTTAATTTTTATTCTATAATTCTATGCTCAAATTTTATATATGAGGGTGTAGTCTCCCCATGGACACAACCACGACCCTTTCTTCTAGTCAAAATCCTTTGGTGTATGGGGAGGAATGCATGAGGTCTTCTGGCCCACCATCTTTGGGAATCATTATGTGGATTCTGGTTCAAGATACTATAAAGTGGTATCTGATATTTTTTCCCTTTTTCTTACTATCTGGATAGTCAACAAGAGACTAAGAACAATCAAGATTTTTTAATGATCCTATACCTGGGAGTATCTAACCCACATACGGGGGAAACCCAAATTATTTGGGATGGGTAAATGATGTTATTGATTTTACTTTTTATAGTTTTCTGTACTTCACTGTTGGGTGACACACATGTTTTATGCTATTATTAATATTAATATTTTTATAAAGTGTTGTTTTACCTTGACCTTATAATAATCAGTCATATCAAATTCATGCATCATACTTGGAACCATATGACTTAAATGTCACTCATTATACCACACCATATATACATTTGTATGTGAATTTTTTATGTTAAAAGTGACTATTGTGTGAGCCTAAATCTTTGTAAATTGTAGTGTACAAATTTTTCTTACATGGATGAAGAAATAAGATTAATTAATGTGCCATAGTCATTCTGAATGGTGTTTAATTACATAGATTGATGGCAAAACATTAACTATTTATTCGATAATAGTTGATTTGATTTATTAATGACAATAGAAATTTATATAATAGGTACTTCTATAAATTTGAGGTCGTATTTCATACAATCAAATCTATATTGCTGACTTTTTATTCACTAATACAAGAAGTACATGTTAGAATGTAGTTAAATGATGTTACAATTACAGTTTATAAGTGCATGGTCCTTATAAATTTTGAACTTGTGACACAATTAACTGGATTGAGATATCTATAACCAAATAAATTAGAATAAACATAAATAAATTAATGTTTTAACAGAAAAAGGTTATCGAAAAATGGGATTCCAATTTCAAAGTAAAGGGTGTTTTCCTCTATACCTTTCAATTTAAATTCAATATATTAGAACCTCTCTAGTGTGTGTGAGAGATTGTCCCTGACCCAATAGTAGTGGGTAGTAGGTTGTGTCTCCTATGATCTATCTATAAATCTTTCTTAACACCTAGACCTATCTTTAGAAGCAGTCATAGAGGTGTGTCATTATTATAGGAAGGCCTTGTGCATGTTCTTCCAATATCAATTTTCTTATCTGATGTTAAATTTTATCTATGGAGTGTTCTTAAAAAAATGCAGAGTTATTCCACCTCGATATCCTTTCATCCTACTCCAGAAAAGTTGTGAAAAGCATGCTTCAGAGGCAGTGGGACCTAAGCCACCCATGGTACCTCTTATAGTGCCACCTGAGGAACCTCCTACTGACCTTCCATTTGGAAAGATGATCAGTTCTGTGATAGCTTCTTCCACATTATATTGTCATTTAAGGGTTCTACCTAACATGAACCAACTACGACATAACTGACTTAGGAGTTCTAATGGAAGCATCCTCCATCCTTTTCGGGGGGTATGGTGGACCTTAGGATAATGGTTCATGGCTAGAGGCTATGCTATCTAAATTCGAATTTATTGATATTCCTTTATAGAGGAGGGTAAATATTCATACTTATATGCTATGTGACTCTACCAATCATTTTTGGGATGCAATCTATCAGGATAATAATCATCTGGGTATGGTTTGGAAAGACTTCCAAATAGCCTTCAATGGTCACTTCCTTACATAGATGCTGAGAGTGGGCCACACCAGGGAGTCTATATATCTTTAGCAGGGCAATATGACCATTTTATAGTAATATTCTTGATTAATCATTGTTAATAATTTTTCTTCAACTCTAACTGATGATGAGTTTAAGACATAGATTTTATTTGAGGAAGAGATTGTGTATGACTTTCGATCATAGGTGAAAATATTCTGGTTGATTACTGTTATAGAGATAATAAACTAGAACCTCATTGTAGAATGGAACTTGAGGGAATATGGAAATGTGATCCTGGGAGTTTTAGTTATGAGGGAGGGAGATGTTTCTTCTAGTAGGAGGAAGCATCATATCAAGGGTCCACTTAGGGAAATCAGTATCCATGCGACACACATCAAAAATTGTGTGGTGTGTCACAACCGTCGAAGGCTAGGACATAAAAATCTATAGTGCATGAGGAACCTGATCGAGTGTCAAGATTTTGGTAGGATTGGTCACCTTTAGCAATTTGGCTGATATTTTTTTCCAATTTCTACTGAGTAGGGATCTGTACTAACACCACATTTAGGAACATGATAAGAAACTCCACTTTAGGCTAGGAGTTGGTCTTCTACTGGTCAATTCGGCCGAGGTGGTGGCAGTGAACAAGGTAGTTAGATCTCATAGGTTTAATTTCGTCAATGTGGGCCTACCTAGGATATTTAGGCAACATCTTAGGGCCATGGTTCAAGATATATCTATGAAGCATAGACGATACCGAAGGATATGAGTCCATGGACTTCTACAGTACAATCTACTATTCTAGTATCCTCTAATTTAGTTTCTAACCTTTTTGATATAGGTTCATCACACTCTTTTATATATGTTGTGGTTGTAGAAAGTGTAGGCCTTGAAATATAGGACTTATGTGGTTTTATGATTCTCAACACATTATTGGGAGTTTTTTCTAAGAGTATATTCTAGTGTTACGATTTTTTCACTTAAATTAGGTGGTTACCGTTTCTTGTTGAACTTCTTCATACTTGGGATGAACAGATTCAAAATTATTCTTAGCATGGACTGGGTTGTGCCTTATCATGACCATGTTGATTTATATCACAAAAGGGTGTCATTTACCTTACCTGAGGACAACAAGTATATTCATAAGGGTGAATGAGATATCAAGGTTATCCAAGATGGACCCGAGTGTTAAGGGATAGGTATAGTGAGCTATTATATTGATACAATATTTATGAGTGACTTGGTAATGGATGTTGTACAATTAATCCATGTTGTGGATTTTTAGGGACATCTTATCTATTGATTTCTCTAGCCTACCTCTATGAGTGAGGTGGATTTCACCATTGAGCTAGTGAAGAAGTGCGACACCTGTATCCATTACCCTATATAGGATAACACCTACAGAACACTATGAAATCAAGATGAAGTTGGGATATATTAAGGAAAAGGGTTTTATATGACCCACTACCTCACGTTGCTATTAAAAAACATTTTTCACAAAGAAGAAGGACAATACCCTTAGGCTGTGCATGGATTACCGATGATTGAACCAACTTATTGTGACAAATCGGTATACACTGCCTCATAAATAAAACTTCTTCAACCATATTTGAGGAGTGATAGTGTTCTATAAGATAAATTTGAGTTCCGGATATGATCAGGTTCATGTGAGACCATTAGACATGTCATGTACAATATTTCATAGTTGGTATTACTTGTACTATTATCTATTTAAGCTGTTCTGTCTTGAAAACACACATTCATGTTTTATGTATATGATTAATTGGATTTCCCACCAATACATGGATTCATTATGGGGGTCTTAATAGAAAAAATCTTAGTGTATTCTCAAACTAGGAACAACAATTACCATCACCTTGTTATCATGATGAATACACTAAGAGAACACCAAATTTATCTAAAGATTAAAAAATGAATCTTTTGGATAAGTAAGGTTAATTTATTGGGACATATCATTTCAAAGGAAGGTTAATCTATTGACCCATTGAAGTTGAGTGTTTTCATTTCATGGGAGTGTCCCAAAAATATGTTTGAGATACATATTTTCTTAGGGATAGATGGATATTACATGTGATTTATTTGCGATTTATCCTGCTTTGCGACACCTCTTATGATATTGACTAAGAAGAGTGTGAAATATTTCTGGTCTGAATCTTGTGAGATAACCTTTCAGGAGTGTTAGGGGAGACTGACTTCAGCACCGATCCCAATTCTTACAGATCCATGTAGTGACTATACTATTTACTATGATTCCTTAGGAATCAAGATGAGAGAAGTGATAATGTAGAGTGATCAATTTGCAGCATATTGGTCCCTCTATATGATACCTAATGAGTAGAATTATCCTACACACAATATCTATCTAACTTCCATGTTCCATGATTTATAATATTATATGTAGTATATTTTTTGTGAGTGGTTCATTATTTATATGGATCCCAGGAGTCTCAAATATATCATCACTCAATAAGACATGAATTTGATGAAACATTGGTGGGATGAGTACTTGTACTGCTTCAACTTTGAGGTTGATTATAGACACTATAAGGGTATTGTATTAGTTGAATCCATAAGCCTTAAGACTCATATGTTGGATATCCATGAGTCTAGTAGTGAATGAAAGTTGATGTTTTTTTGTTGAGTTACACCTAGAGGTTTAATAATAACACATGATTCTTGTTATCGTGATCTAACAATGATATCTTCCTATATGGAATGGATGTGTATGAGACATATTTTATATTCTTAGGGACTCATCCTAAGGGAATGTGTCTCTGATGAGAAAACCCCACCTTTTTGGGTTGTTGAAAAGAATGATATTCTATTCTTCAATGCTTATATTTGGGTTCATGCTGACATACATGAAGTGTTGATGTCGAAATATCATTCCTTTTTTCAGGAAGATCACCATGGGATTACCAAGATGTATTGTGCTGTGCGTTGTTAGTATTGGTGGCTAGGTATGAAGAGGAATAGTGTAGGTTTTATCACATGGTGCTCCGCCGATCTGTAGGTGAAGGCTGAGAAATAGTGACCTATGGGACATTTATATCCTCTATCCATTCGTGAGTGTAAATGGAATTGAATCACTATAGATTTCACAATTGTATTTCCACAATCCCTTCAAGGTAGTGTTTTAGTATTGGTTGTCATTGACCTGTTGATTAAGGTCTTACATTTCCTACCTATCTGAGACATTATCAATTGATGAGCTTGAGAGGATTTATATATGGGTGAGATTTAATATTCATGGTGTTACCTTTATATCATATCAAACCTAGAGGCCCATTTTACATAGTAGTTCTGGCAGGGGCTGTAGGATTCATTTGGTTCATAGTTTCTCCTGAATACAACATATCACCCTCATACCGATGAAAAGTGTGAGCATACGATATATGTGACAGAGGAAATTCTTGGGGTTGTTTTCCTTGATTTTATAGGTTCATGGGAATAACGTATACCTCTTATCAATTTTGGATAAAAAATAAATTTTCAAGAAATGATTATTATTTATCCCAATGAGTCACACCACAGTAGGCAGTGTCGTTACCCTCTATTTTTGTTAGAGGTTGATGAGGTAACACTACTAGGTCCTCTTCTGGTTTATGATACTTCAATTCAAGTTAAGTTGATTCAGAAATATATGTATGAAACTCATTCTATGTAGAACTGTTATAAAAATCATCTCCATAGACCTTTGGAGTTTGAGGGGGGATATCGAGTCAGTCTACTAGTTTTTCCTAGATTGGGTCATGGGAAAATCTAGACATAGGGAAAGATATTTCCTCGGTATGTCAGAAATTTATAGATAAAAGAGAGAGTTGATCCTATAGCCTATCAATTATAGTTAAATCAGAGTTACCATACCATGGATTAAATCTTTCACATATCATATATTCTCTGTTATCATGTGACCCATCTCATTTATTTAACCCCAAGGAAACTGTACTGTAGGAAGATCCATCCTTTGAGAAGTATACTATACATATCATTGATTAAAACAGAATGTCTCTCTAAGGTAAGTCCATCTCAATTTTCAGGGTGTTGTGGATGCTTTATCATGTACTGGATGAGACCTGGGAGTGGGAGGCTGATGTATATGCATAGTGGACGAACTCAAAAGACATTTTCCACCCCCAGAAGGGAATCATGGTGTAACGTTTTTTAAGCAGGGGAGGTTGTATCATCCAATATTTTCTCAATGGTCCAAATCATTTTTTTCAGACTAATTTTTTTGTTTGACCATTATAATGTTACCTAATAGATTCAAGGAGGTCATGAGGGTGTTCAAGTATTTTTTGAATCTTGAAGCCAAAGATTTAAGAGAAATAGTCTAGGTCACATAGTTAGGAGAAACCATGTGGCCCAACCTACACAGTTTTTCTAACCGTACAGGGGTGTGGAAGAAGGGAGTAGGGAGATGAACAATTTTCTACAACCGTGTGATCCATGGAGCATGCTCGTATGAGTGGTGTTGTAACCATTGATAATTTCATGCACATGGCTTGTGCATAGTTAGAAAAACCATGAAACTAGCCCATATAGGGTTCTCCACTTAAGCATAATTGGGTGCATGATTTGGGAAACCATGCAGCCAAACTGTGTGACCTAGTGTTGGTGGGTGTTTTTATGGTTTTCCCCTAAAATGTTTTATTATCCTAGACCTATTTTCTCCTCCTCTAGTAGAAAAAACACACCTAATATCCTCTCGTATTCTCTATATAGAGATTCAAATCCCTCCTCTGACTAATCTCCAAATCAATCACCATCAAATGAATTGTAAATTTTAAGATAATCTAGACACTTCCCTTAATTCTGTTCTTCATTTATCTTCTTCTCTATTGTACTATTTTGGTGTGACTGTATTTTCCCTTTTTTAGGGTCATTTTATGATTTATTCATTATCTTTTATTCTTGCCTGATTCAAGGGTTGACAATGGATGACTGGTCTTATACAAACATAATATAGGTGGTATATTTCTTTCCCATGAGTTTTGTTGCATTTATTCTATGCACATTGTGTCGTATTTCATAATTTTATAGTTTCACCTCAAAATTATTAAATAAATTAAATTGAATTCTTTTTCATTCCCATTATGACTTTAGTGAGAATTGAATCAAACTTGGTTGATCTCCTTGACCCATGTCTCCCTAATGGGTATTTTTTCCCCTTGTAGACTTAATTCCATTTACTAAAAACATTCTAAAACCTCTTAAGGTATTTTGTACATGTAATAAATGCATTATATTATTGAATTTATTTAATAAGAATGGAAAACTATGAATTAGTCCCTTTGTGATTTATTACTTACTTATAGTGTATGCTTCAGGATTTATGCTATTTTATTTTGTCTCATTACATATGACCATGTTTATTCTTTTTACCTCATGCCTTGTTCCATAGTTGTAGTTCTTGAATAAAATGGGTTCTCTAGCTTGTTTAGCACTTGAAAAATTTAATGCCTTATTGTAAAAGACAATGATATTTATTTTAATGACTTATTTATGCCATGTGATCATGAATGCTCTGACTTATCTACTTACGAGACAAGAGAGAACAACAGTCCTGACTTAATGACACTATGGATGTTCTCTCCATTCTTGGTACTTGGATATGTTGGATACGCCAAAAGTGATACTTGGATTTCCTTGTATGGGATCTCTATGTAGATTATTGTACCCATGAGTGGTAATGATTCACTAGGGGAGGCACCATGGATTGGATCATTAGTGAGATGGTTATACCATGACTTGGGTGATACCCGATCCCCTATGTGAGATACGTTGGTTGGGTTTATAGGTACATGCCTACGCTATGTTTAGAGTGATACGAGGGACACCTTTTATGGGTTTTCTTGGATGAGCATTGCGGAATTTGGTTATTATGAAAGCTCATACAATGACCCTTGGGATTCCATTATGTATCTCCTTGGATGGGATCAGGATTCCATACTATATTTTGTAGTTCTATTTCCTATTTTATATGCTATTCCTTAATATTAACTTTTAAATATTTTTTACTTATGATCTCAGAACACATCCACCAATCCAAATCACAAGCGAAGGGTTGTTCTACTTATAATGGTTAATTTGTGATGAACCATGTGAATACCCTATCACTTCGTAATATGTTTTTTGGTATAGATACATCTAGATTAGGTCGAATCTGGTAGTTGTTTTTGGGTATTGAGGTGGAACATGGACCGTCATGTTTTATTTATCTATTTCCATGCATTCACTCTTACTGGCACATGGTTACTCTCATATACATAGATTGAATTGATCAAGACACCATTGGTGGTGGCCTAATGCATATATATCGCTCCATTCTTGGTCTAACTTTGGCACCCATGCTATAACACCCCAAGATTTTGTGAAATATATCTTTTCAATTAATTTAATATTCAGTATTTTGTGTAACACTGAATATAGCTTGTGTTATATGAAAGCACTAAGTTTGGATTGCGTTTCCTGAAACACCAAGTCAATATTTTAATTAAAACAACACTTATATTAGCTTGTTGCATAAACAAAACTATGTTTGTCTTGTTTTACACAGAATACTAAGTTTCTTTGATAGCATACGTTACACACAAGGATGAGTTTTACTAGACTAAAATATACTATTAATATAATATTAAAATATAGTTACCACATAACCATTGGAATGAAAGTTAAAAATAATATTAAATAAATTCTTAAAATATGGTTTACACATTCATATTAGATGAATACTTTGGTTATAAATTAGTTAAAAATTAAAGAGGAAACTATATAAAAATAAAAAAAATTATTTTCTAAGAAAACTATTTTTCTATGTACATACAAAATTTTCTCTCAATAAATTAAAACAACCAGTTTTGATGACTTTTTTTAAAATTTATATAATATATATTCATTAATTTTATTGACACCCATCCAATATATTTTAAAGGTATAATATAATAATAAATCTAACTTTATGAATAAAAAGTTGTATTTTTCAAAAAGGCAATTTTACCACATTTAAATGGAACATCTATTTTAAATATATTTTCTGAAAAATTTATAATTTTCATTTGACCAAATAAACTTAATTTATGAAATTTGAATATCAAAATATACTTTCAGGGGTTTTTTTATATTTATTATGAATTTTCAATTTTTAATGAATAGTGAAAACACTGAATTTTAATTAAAAACATCATTTTTATCTAATTTATTTATATAGTTAAATTAAATTTTAAATTTTATTTTAATAATAAATAGTTAATATAAAAAATAAATCCAATGTAGGTCATTTTAATCATTTTCACATTGAAATTGGATATAAAACCATTTCAAATGTCTAGACAATTTTACTCTTAAAACACACTTTCCCATCATGTATGTGAGATAATTTTAAATTAATTTTCACTGATTATTTGATTATACTTTGGAAAAATGAATTAAATATTTAGAATAATAATATTTTATAATTAATATTAAGTTAAACTTAGTTTTTTTCCAAAAATATTAGATAAGGTAATTAAAATTAAATACAACAATTATGTAAAAAATGAGTTTATTTAGAGGTTAAACATTAAATTATGGTTCCAAATGATTGAGAAACTTGTAGAAAATAAGCATTATGGACATAATTAAACCATATAATCTATTGGATTTGAAATTGAAAATTATTTTAGGCACATTATGTAAAGGATACCTCTCAATAGGGTTTACCTTTTTATATTTTCATGAATTCCTCTCGACCACTATAATAGGGAACTCACCCCCTAACTTCATAACTCCCCTAAATAAATTTGTATCATCTTAAAAATTCCAATATAACCTCAAAAATTACATCCATTCATCATATAATCCTCCCATATTGATGAAATTCAACCAAGGAATCCCTTTAGTGCAAACTAAAAGGAGTTACCCAGAGAAGTGGTAGCATTCTTCAACAAGAACTTTTGTTTTATTTCTTTTTAACCCCCTAAATTATTATTATTACATGATTATATAATCTCATATTTAGAATAAATATAAATATATGTATTTATTCTAGGGTTATAACCTACACTCACACACACTTATATCAAATGGGAAACACAATCATCATTTGTGTGTATGGAGGACTACCACATCATGAACTGATGCGATTTTGTCTTTCATTTCCAATTTTAAAGTTTCATAATAATGATGACATTTTATATGATATATATTATGTTAATTATGTATTTATTAATATGTAATTATTATATAATACATACCTTCATGATTTGCATTTTGTGGGAATACAATAACTATGTTTGTGGACGTGTGGACTACTATCTCCTCAAAGCGATGTGATTCGATCATGCTTTACATAGAATATATTAATGATAATTTTAATGGAAATATGTGTTATATAATAAGTAATAACAAAAATTGAATTTTAATATATATATATATATATATATAAATATTATATACCTTATTTTTTTTCTATACACCATGCAAATGGAAACATCGTTCATCCGTACGTTCGACCAACCGTCTCCAAGAATAGTGTATTTAATTTCATATTTCTAAATTTTATAGATTGTTGTAAATAAATATATAATGAATATATATGATATTTTAATCATGTATTAAATTATTTAAATAATTAAATCATAATTTAAATAATTGGATCAATAAATAATGTCAAAACATATACGAAAACAAATCAGTTATCACTTGAAACAAAACTTTAACATGAAATTGTTATTATAGAGGTACTATGAAACCATAATAAAATAATATATAGTAGGATATATAAGAACATGGTTTTATGGTTCATTTATAATAAAATTATACTTATTACACTAGACTTTTGAATGCATACGAATAAAGTCAAGAGTTAAGGTAAGGCTTTCCTAATCTCACTTTTATTTATGTGAGACTTTTTCCATATTCACCACTCATTTATTTTGTGTAGTTTATATAATTCCCATAAATATATTCTATGATTGTTAACATTAAATTTATCGGTATTTACATATCTATTTAATTATCTATCTTTCATTTGGATTATGGTTTAGAAGTTACCAAATTGGTAAGCTAATTTTGTCTCAATTTTCCTTCCTTTAAATACATGTTATGTCATGCACCTATATTATTTTATAAGGTGTATATAGTGAAATTTTAAATAATTTATCATGAATATAATTATATTAATGATATTATAGGATTTATTTAATTCTATTCTCTCAGAGGGCTCATGATTAAATGTTAATAAAGTGATAACAATTTATTACTAAAATCTCATTATTTATGAGGACTTTTTATGATTATGATTTGATAATAAAAATATTATAATCCAGAACTCAATATATCTCATTAATATTTTATCTTTTTTATATTTATGATATCATCTTATAGTGGAAATATTTTTCAACTATTTGGTACTTAATATAATTAAGAACTTATTTTTAAGAAAATATGACTTTATTTCTCACTTCGGTCTGAAATCTATTTTCCATAAAAACATTATTTTCTAAATATGTTTTAAAAAATGTTATAATATTTTATTAATATTTTTAAAACATATTTTAACCATGCCTTACCTATTTTGAAAATTTTATTAAATGTAATTTTCTTGTTGTTTTCGGATCAAATATCTTTTCAAAACATTTTATGGTGAAAAAGGAATGTTCCCCTATTACAGATATACCCACCATCATGACCATCGTACCCTTGAAGATTCTATTACAAGTTTACAAGGTTATTTTTAAAGAAAATATTTTTCTTAATATTATATAAACTCTTTTTTTAATTTGGTTTTAAAAGAAAAGGTTTTCCAAATGTTTTCAAGCTTTAATTATATGTTTTCAATATATTTTTAAAGAAAAATCTTTTCAAAATGTTTTGGAACTTTATTTATATTTTTTAAATTTATTTCCAAGGAAAAATATTTTAAAGATTTATTTTTTAGTTTTAAAATACATCTTTAAATAAAATTTTTCTTTAAAAGTTTTGAAGAATCATTTATAATGTTTTAATGACATTTTAAATGAAAAGTTGTTGAAAATGTTTTTGATGATATCTTACTATTTTTTTAATTTATTTTCTAAGAAAAAGGATCTCAAAATATTTTTAATATTTCATTATAATTTTTCAAATATATTTTTAAATAAAAAGTTTTTGAAAATATGTTCAACATTCCTTTATCATTTATCAAATATATTTTAAAAGAAATGGTTTTTAAAAATTATTTGAAATCTTAATTTATATATTTCAAAACTATTTTCAGAGAAAATGGTTTTTAAAAATGTTTTCACACCTTCATTAGAAGTTTTCAAGTTATTTGTAAAGAAATTATTTTAATTTTTTTTCAATATTCCTTTATAAGTTTTCAAAGAATATTTTCTCATGAAATGTTTCAAATTATTTTTAAAGTATACTTCAAAAGTTTTCAAAGAAGTTTTCAGAGAAAAGTATATTGAAAATATATTTTTTCAAAAAAAATATTTTCAAAGAATGGTTATTTTTATCAAGAAACGATCCATGTGATCTTTCGAAAACCTTCTCAATTGTAGATGAAATACTTTAATATAACTTATTCCTTACTAAGGATAAGATTCAATGACACCATTAATATTATTTCGTTGAACTAATTATGTTTAAATTGGCATGTTATTTATGAATAATGTTTCTCTTTCACATGTTATACCATGAAAAAATGACTGTGAGACCCGCTCCCTTTCACAAGTTATTCTATCATGAAATGATTATGAAAACTGTCTCTTTTACTAAGATTATTGTGGGTAGAAATTTTTGTGATACCCATTTCATTTCATTTTTTATGATATAATGTTTATGAAAACCATAACTTTTTATGGGTAATGATATGATAAATGTTTTATTATCTAATGGAAAACATTGGTGTTATTTCATTATGTGATGGGTGAGACCTATATATCCCACTAATTCATTCTATAATTATTTATATCTCATGAGATAGACATGGATGGAATTATGAGTGAATGTAATTTATCAAAGGACTTTATCTGATAATATGGTATTGGTAGTGAACCTTGACTACTAATATGGCCTTTGGAGTGAACATTGAATACTAATATGGTCTGGGAAGTAAATCCATTCCACTAAAATGAAATGACCAGAAGTGTAGATGGGTGTGTGTCCCACCTAATTGGTTTATCCCCCATGATGTGCTCTAATAGGTTTTTGGAACACGCCTTGATTTATATGTAATGATTTTATATGCTTACATGTATGAAAAAAGTTGCAGGTATTATTACTATGTTATGCACTAATGGGTTAATTTCTTGATTCACATAGGTTTATGTCTTATGAATTTCCAAAATTTATGCCATGATTCATATATAAGATTTTTGATATTTTTGGTATGATCAATAAATGTTATTCTCATGTTATCATACCCTTATTATCATGATTAATATTAAATATATCATTGTTTACCCTTAATGAGAAACTAAGCTCAACCTTTTCTCATGTTTCCTTTCCCTAGGTTCTGAATAAATGTTTTATGTAGTATTAATAAAGGGTAATATCATTATGAGAGATGTTGAAGATATTTCACCAAATTAAAAGAACATGTTCCATGATTCCCAAGACACTAAGCCATTATGGTCCTTTGGAATTTAATTTTTCTATGTTCTTAATATTCATAAAAAATGATGTAATATTCATGTCTATTTATCCTTGGTCATTATAGTTAGTAGCAGAAGGTATTTTTTAGTCAACCTATTAAATTAGGATGAGAAAACATTAGTGGTATCCCTAGAGGTATTTATAAGTGCATTTCTAGGGATATAACTACGTATAAGCTTAAGGGGTCATAGATTTAAAAGGATTCATAATTTAGGCATAATATATCTAATTTTTCATGATTATGTGGTTTTACTATAAGATAAGTGGTGCTCACAATATCATTTTTTTTGTTTTATTTAATGTTGGGGACCAGAAAAAACTGGGTTAAATTTAAATTTGATGAATATTTTTTGATGATAAGTCAAATATGATGATCACTAGTGTGAAAGATGTTGTGATCATGCCTAATTAGTTTTTTAGGAACATGTTTAACAACATGTAACTTTTCCAACTCTCAGCCTCCCCAAATAAGATAAAAAAGGATTTCACTGAGATTTTAGGTAATAGAGACAATAGAGGAAATAATATTCAGTTTCCTTTATGTTGATAATGTGGAAATAATCACCCACGTGAAAGACATAGAGGAACAAGAGGATTTTTTTACTATGGAAATGAAGGACACAAAGTAAGTAATTGAAAAGGGAAAATGAAATGTTTGGATAATATAATGAATGAGAATAATGGCTTCCCTAAGGTATCATTGGTGGTTGAATGGTTTAAATAAATAATTAATGGTTATTAAGAAAATTAATGTCCAAAGTGGAAATATCCGGAAGAGCATTAGAAAGGTGGTATGAGTAATGGTTATATTGTGGATGATGAGAAGACTACATGTGAAATGTGGAAAAATAGTTATTAAGTAATTTGATAAGGTATCCTTGTTAATATCATAAGGATGTGGTGGAATGATAAAGTTTTTATGTATTTCTATTTAATAATTATATAATATGAATTGTGAGATACATAATGATTGTTTAGTTTATGCTTTTATCTAAGGATTTAAAAGAATATTTCTAATAGTTATGGTGGACTAGAAATGCTATTTAAAATAAAGGTGATATTCATTGGAAACAAATTATTAAAGGAAATATAAAACATAATATGTTTTCTAATGTTAATTTAATGATGCTTGGATAAAGTAAATTGGATGGTACTGATTACCTTAGAATTGATTAAGGATTTGTTGACAAAGTGTTTTATACTACCATGGATGGAGTTTTTCTTTTGATTTAAGGATATATCAAACTAACTTTTGAATAAGAAAATGTGAAGGTTTTAAATATGCATTGTTTGTAATTCATGTTATTTCCATGTTAAAAGAGAATACATGATGAAGGTATTCACATGTTTTGTATGTGAAACTAAGAGATACTTTATATGGGGTATCAATGCTAAGATATTTTTGAGAAATTTAGTTACCTTATTTATAAGGTTTTAGACTTTAATAACTTAGAATGGTTATAAGGTTAACCATTATGAAATGGATTATGTTAAACATCATATGAGGTTTTAGAGATTAAAGTATTATCTCTTCATACAATGATTTATGAATATTGGATAAATTTTTCAAGCCTATTTGTTGAGGTAAAGATTGATGGAACGATCTGTCATTCTATTTATATATGTCATGGTCTGTTAATGTGTTAGGAGTGAAAACTTAAACTTTATTTATTGGAATAAGAGATAAAGTGGAAATTGATCAAGGAAAAAAAATGGGTGAGGTTTTCCAGAAATCAGAGAAGTATATATTCTCATGAAAATTATTTAACATTATAAAAAGTTTCTTAAAATTAAATATTTTCTAGTTATCATCATTTATAATGAGATCAATGAAAATTTTCGAGCATATTTGGGTTATGTATTTGTGATCATTAACTTTCTCATAACCATGTTCTCTATCACTATCCATTATAACTTTATATTTAGATTTATATTCCATGTCCATGTTTTCACTTTCCACCTATGTTCTACAATATGGAAACCTAGTTATGAGTTTATTTGGGTAATCATTATGTTTCCAAATTTTTTCCTTTTAAAATTATTTTTAGTTTTTATTTTTGCAATGTGGGTTTCAAGGAAAGAAACTTTAGAGAATGTAAAATTTGATAAAATAGAAAACATTATAGGTAAAAATTCGTTCTAAGGGTATAGAATGAAACACCCTGAGTTTTTTTGAAATATTGTTTTCAAATTAATTTATTACTATGAATTTCTTATTACACAGAATATAGATTGTGTTATATGAAGGAACTATGTTTAGCAAGCCTTTCACGCCACACCATGTTAATATTTCACAACCCGCATCACTTAGATTAGATTGCAGTACAAGAAAAAATCTTTTAGGATCTTTTTATACACAATGTTGGGCTCCTTCTATTTCTTTCACTAGACGCAAGACTGAGTTTTATCGAACTAAAATATACTATTAATATTGTTATTAAAATATAGTGACAATTAAGATGTTGGAATATAAGGTTAAAATAAGATGAACTAAATTGTGAAAATATGATTTACACATATATATAAAATAAATTCTTTGGTTTTCAATTTATGAAAAATTATTGTAGGAACTATCTGAAAATAAAGAAATTTAATTTCTAGGAAAACTATTTTTCTATGTTCAAACAACATTTTATCTCAATAAATTAAACCAAGAAAAATTGATGAATGTTTTAATATAATTTATATTTTATATATTCAATATTTTTTTTCACTCATCCAATATATTTTATTGGTATAACTACTATAGATTTTATTGGTATGAGACAATAATAAATCCAATTTTATGAATAAAAAGATGTATTTTTCTAAAATTTAATATTACCGACTTTTAATGGAGAACATATTTTAAATTTAATTTTTGAAAATTTTATAATTTTTATTTGAGAAAGTAAACTTAATTTATGTAATATGAAAATCAAAATTTACTTTGGGGGAATTTTTGGTATTTTTCTAAGAAATTTTATTTATTGATGAATAGTGAAGACACCAACTTTTAATTGAAAACTACCTTTTTTTCTAATTTGATTATATAGTTAAATTATATTTTAAATTAGTTTTAAAGAATAAATAGTTAAATTATAAATAAATAAATATAATTTATTTCATTGGATCCAATTAGACATTGTAGTTGGATATAGAAATATTTCAAACTTTTAAACCTATTTACTTAAAACCCGCTTCGCTGTCAGGTATAGGGGATTAGATTTAAAAAAATTATGATAATTAGGGAATTATAATTATATAAATGGATTAAATATTATGAATCATAATAATTTATAATTTATATTATGTTAGGAATTGTTTTTGACCAAAAATATTAGAGAAAGTAAATGAAATTAATTACAACGATTAATGTTAAAATGAGTTTACTTAGGGGGTTAAACATTCAATTTAAGAGCCAAATGACCTAGAAACCTGTCCAAAATAATTTTTTTGGAAATATTTATACCATATACTCAATTTTCTAAATAATGTGATATTATTATAGGAACATGTTTTAAGAGAGACTTCTCAAGAGTGATTACCTTTTTATATTTATATGAATGAAACTCCTCCTCCACTATAAATGGACACTCACCCCCTCACGTTTTCACTCATATAAAGCCCTTTGGATCATAAAAACCTAGAAAAAATAATCTCTCGAACCTTCTAAATTAGTATTAAATGCCTAACTTTGGACATAATTCTAACCAAGTAATCCCTTTGGTGAAAACTAAAAGTAGTTATCCAAAGAAGAGGTAACATCCTTACACATGCACTTTTGTTTTATTTCTTTCTCCACCCCCAAATTTTATTCATATTATATTATTATATAATAAAATTAGTATCCCAAATATACTTATATGTTTATATTATTAATGGAGGACCTAAAATGACACAAACATTCATTAAATGTGATACACAATAAATATTTGTGTGTACGTCATACTACTACCTCGTGAACTGATGTCATTTGTTCTTCTATTTCCACCTTTAGAGGCTTGGAATAATGGTGAGTCATTTTTATTTTTATAAGATATATATGATTTCTATTATATATTTAAACTTATTTAATAATTATATTATACATACCATTATGCTTTCCATTTTTTGGAAATACGATAACTTCTTTTGTGGCCGTATGGACTACCGCCTCCTCAAAATGATCTGATTCATTCACGCTTTACATGGAATATATTAAAGATTGGTTTAATAAATATATGTGTTATATATGAAATAATAAATCTTCTAGAATTATAAGATATATATAAATATATTATATATTTTTTTCTTTCAATACTCCATGAAATAGAATCAATGTTAATGCGTACGTATGACCAACCATCATCATGAAAAGTGTACATAATTTCATATTTATATATTATATATTTTATTATATATATATAATGAATATATATTATATTTATATAATTTTATAGATTATAGAAATAAGTAAATCATAATTTATGTAAGAGGATCAAGAATTAAAAGTCAAAAGATATACAAAAAACAAAGGGGTTATTACCCAAAACGTAACATTAACATGAAATTATTAATAAACGAGTAATTTATAGTCATAATAAAATCATATATTATATGATATATAATGAAATGGTTTTATGGGAGATTTATAATTAACTTATTCTTATTGTAAATGAGGTTTTCATGCATATGAAGAAAGTCATAATGTAAGGTAAGGGTGTTCTAGTTTGACTTTTATTTATATGATACTTATTCCATATTAGCCACTGGTTTCTTTTTCATGGTGTATACTCTACCCAAGAATTTGTTATATGATTATTATCCTTACAATTTTGGGTATTTACATATTCCTATGATGATTTATCTTTTATGGGGTTTATGTTTTGAATGTTACCGAATTTGTAAGGTAATGTTGCCTCAATTTTTCTTATTTGAGACTCATGTTATGTCACACACATATATTATTTTATAAGGTCCATATAAAAACCTTGGACATGTTATATCATGAATATAATTAGTTTAATGATAATTTATGCTTAATTTAATTTCATTCTCTCTTGGTTATTATGACTCTTTTTTGTCAAAGTGGTAACAATTTATTGATACCATATCATCATTTATTAGGATTGTTTATGGACGAATGGCCTAAAGACCAAATTTTTTATTTATTTTGGATAAACCCCCTTTTATGGGAAAAGGGGGAATGCTAACTAGACTTTAAATGATTATATAAATAAACAAAATCCTAATATCATTAGGGCCATAATCATCCCAGAATAAGACTACATAGATATACCCCTCCCGAGTATCAACAAAATTATGGTTCACATCCACTAATGCATACCTACTCAGTAGGCTATCCCATGTAGAAATTCATGAGCATCGTAATGATGGATATTACATACACTATCAATCTTCAAAATCCAAAAATCCATGGATGGTGAAGGAAACCTTATCTAAATTATATTCTGAAGTAATTATTTGTATCCTTTTTTGGACAAACCATGAACATTCCATAATTCCAGAAAATTATAAAAACCATAATTGGAAAAACTCCTTTGAAGAAAAATTCTCCTTCATGTTGTCTCAAAAAGCTTGTATCCCAGATATCGGAAGCACCACTAGACAAGAACCCCACCATAGCCTATAAGACTCCCTCATGCCAAAACTATAGAGAGAACCTGAAGAGGCAGACACTCTAAGAAGCGTGAAAGCGAGCTAGCACCACTCAAGACTAAAAGTCCCAACAACTGTACCTATGGAGAATCACCAAAGACGAGGTATGAGACCATATGAACCAGAAGGTCATCTCTAGAAATGAGACCAGGTAGATCTAGACCATGGAAGAACCCAAACTATAGGCCAAAACGGCTAAGCCACCAAAATAAGAAGTGAATAGTAAGGAATGGTGGGGGCGCACGACGACACTGACATATCTAGATCATCATCAAACCAATCAATAGAAAAACACCAAAAAAATAACCTTCTTATCCCATGGAACCATCATATTCCAAAATAATTTCTCATGATCCTCTCATATTCAATCCACACCAGAGTCAATGCTAAGACACACCAGGTGATGTGTTCGACACCCTATCAAAGCTGATGCCAAGAAGCACCGCTGATGAGCAGAGAAAAACACCTATCCACACCAGAAAATAGGTCATTCCATGATAGAACCGAGGCCTCAATAAAGCCAAGTACGAGGAGAGCCAAGGTCATGCCAGATCCGAAGATGAGGCCTCACCGAGATGAGTTCTAGATGGAGTGGAGTCCATGCCGGAGCTGAAGCTACACCACACCGCCATAGATACGAGAATCATAAGATTTATTGAGACAACGACAAGTCACTCCATTGTAGAGCTAAGATATAGGAAGCCAATGACAATCCACAATGGGCCACACTAGAGGAGGGGGGGATTTTCCTTCAGATATGAAACCCTAGAACGGGTGAAAGATGAGTCACTACTGCTCCAAGGCTCCTCTAAGAAAGATGAAACTTTTTATGTTGTCATGATTGTTTTTTATTATGATTCTATTGGTGAAATTTTATGATACATATATATCAAGATATCTCATGAGTTTTCTTCTCCTATGGTTATTGATGATATCATAATATAATGGTACCATTTCCCACTATTTGGTACTTATGAAAATTAAAATTTTTTTAAATAAATTTGAAATTTATTTCTCTCTTTGGTGGGAAATATATTTTCCTTCAAATCCACGTTTTCTAAAAATGTTTTTAAAATTTATTATACTATTATCATAGGATTATCAAAAAAAATTATACCACTATTTTAAACTTTAAAAAATGGGTTTAAAATGAATCTTCTTATTTTTTTCTGATCAAGGAACTTTTTTAAACATTTTATGGTGGAAAAGGAATGTTCTATATGTAAGGATTTACCTGTTGTCTTGAAAATAATTTCCTTGAAACTTACTTTTCTAGTTTACATGTTTATTTTTAATGAATTTTTTCTCTTAATATTCTATAAATTTATTTTCATTAAAGATGTTTTTAATTTTTTTTCAAGGTTAATTTATTAGTTATCAAAGTATTTTCAAAGAAAAAGGTTTTTAAATTTTTTTCAAGATTTAATTATAAGTTTTTGAAGTATTTTCAATGAAAAAGGTATTAAAAATTGTTGAAATATTAATTTACATGTTTTAAAGGATAATTTAAAAGGAAAATGCTTTGAAAATGTTTTTAATATTTCTTTATAGATTTTTAAGTAATTTCAATGAAAATGTTTTAAAAATGTTTTCAATGTTCCTTTTTATGTTTTCAATTTTATTATCCAAGAGAATATTTTTCCAAATGTTTTATGTTATAAAATAACCTTTCCAAGTTAGAAATTATTTTTTACTCAGGAAATGTTTTAAATGATTTTAAGTAATACTTTATAATTTTTCAAAGTTGTATTCAAAGAAAAGGATTTTTAAAATAGTTTATGTTATAAAATAATTATTTTAAAAGAAATAATATTTTCCTTTATAAATACTCTATGTGATATTTAAAAATACTTCTATATCTAGGATAACATCCCTTGATATAGTTTTTGAGTTACTACGGATATGATCCAATTACACCATTATTATTACTTATTTTAATAGATTGAATTTAAATTGAAAAGTTGTTTATGGAACCCATTTCTACTCCATAGCTTATCCATGATAAAATGCTCATCAAACGAGCTTCCTTTATTTGGTTATTCTATGATGATATGATTATGAAACCTATATATTTTATATAGGTAATGATAGGATTAAATGTTTATGATATCCATTTCATTTCATAGGTTATGATATATTGTTTATGAAATACATCTCTTTTTATTGGTTATGAAGTGCTGAATTTTTATTATCTTATGGAATAGGTATGGATGATTTTATTTTGTGATATGTTGGACCTATACCTCCATCCAATACATTGGGAAAGGATTTAAATGTTATTATCATGTACTCATACCCTTATGCTCATGACTATTCTTAAATATCTTCAAGTTTACCATTATTGGGCATCTGAGCTCAACCCTTTCTTATTTTTTTGTTCCCTAGGTTATAAAGAAATGTTTCATTTAGGATTAATAAAGGGAAAGATCATTATAATAGATATTTAATATCTTTCACCAAATTAGAAGAATGTGTTCCACATTTACAAAATACACTAAAATTTTATTGTCCTTGGAAATGTAATTTTGTAATGTGATGAATATTCAACTAAAATGATGTACTATCCGTGTATGTTAATCCATGTTCGGTATAATTGGTATTAAAGGAACAGTTTTTTCAACCTTTGAAAAATTGGATGAGAACAATTTCGTGATGTTCTTAGGGATATTTATAAGGATATGTGTAGGAATTTATTCAAGGATAATACTAAGGTTTCATAGATTTAAAATATGGTGTCATAATTTGTATATATTATAAATAATTTGTCATTATTATGTGGGTTTTCTCTATGATAGGTTCTGCTCACACTATTATTACTTGTTTTCGATATTGGAGGGGATGTGAAGAAATTGGGTTAATGTCTAATGTGACATATAATTTGTTGATGATCAATCAAATGGTATAATCACTTGAGTAAAAGATTTTGTGATAATGCCTAATTATTTTTTATAGAACATGATTAACAATTTATACCTTAAAAAACACTCAAACATACCAAAAAAGATAAGGAATGAGTTTTCTAATAGTTCAGGTAATGGTTATCATGGGGGAAAGAAGATTAAGTTTCTATATGTGGAGGATGTGGAATGAAGAAACCAAGTTAATTTGTTAGAGTAATGAGAAGTTGTTTTGGTTATGAAAAAAATAACAAAAAGAAATTAACTATAAAGTTAAAATGAAAAGGTTTATTAACACAATGAATAATAATAATATCCTCCCTAAGTTATCATCGAATGTTTACTACATTAAATTTTGAATGAATATGCATTTTACAAATCAATGTACTAAGTGGAATGAACCCGAAGAGAATAAAAAATGTGGTATGAGTAATAGTTATATTACTGATGATGATGGGACTATTGGTGAAATGTTCATGGAAATAGGTATTATGTAATAGGATGAGGTATACTAGTTAATTTTATAAGGATGTGGTGGAATGATCAGGTGTTTATATATTTAGATTGAAGAATTATTCTATATGATTTTCGAGATATATAAGGATTGTTTAGTTTATGTTTTTTTGTTAAGTATTTACAAGAATATGTTAAATAGTTATGATGAACTAGAAAATTGATTTAATTGAAAGTAAATATTAAAAGGAAACGCATTATTAAGGGAAATATAACACACAATATGTTCATAATTATAATATAATGATGTTTGGATAAAGTAAATTGGACGATACAAATTACCCTGGTACTGATTAAGGATTTTATCACATTTTGGTTTTCTCCTTCATGGATAGAGTATAGAATATTTTTGGATTTAAGGAATATATTCAATAACATTTATAATAATGAAACCTGCATGTTTTCAATAAGTATTTTAGGAAATTTATGTTATTTCCATATTTCAAGAGAATACATGATGATGGTATTCAGATGTTTGGTAGGTGAAAAATAAGCTCTAATTTATGATATATAGTGGGTCAATGCTAATATGTATTCGAAACATTTGGTGACCTAATTTCTAATGTTTTTTACATTCATCTTTTGGAAGGGTTATAAGGTTAACCATTTATGGAATGGTTTATGTGAAAATTTGGATAAGGTTTTATAGATTAAAATATTATCTCACCACATGAGGATTTATGAGTATTGAACAACTTATGCTATCCTTTTTGTGGTGATAATGACATATTTAATGAACTATCATTCTATATATGGATATCATGATCTGCAAATGCTTTAGGAATGATAAATTCACATTTATTTCTTGGAATAATGGATGATGTGGAAATTGCTCAACGAATAACAAAGGGTGAGGTTTTCCTAAAATAATGTAAGTATATATTCTAATGAAGATTCATAATATTTTGGAAAAAGGGTATTGAAATAGAATTTTTTCATGTTATAATCATTTTTGATGATATCAATGTCCGTTTTCAATCCTGTTTGGGTTATTGATTTTTGATCATCATCATTATCCTAACCATGTTCTCTATCACTCTTCCCAAGAACTTAATAGCACGATTTATCTTCTATGTCTATGTTTTCACTTTACACCTATGTTCTCTTATGTGTAAACCTTATTATGAGTTTTTTGGGTAAACATTATGTATTCAAATTTCCCGTTTTATAAAAAGTATTAGTATTTATTTTTATGATGCAGGTTTTTATGAAAGGAAATTCCAAGTATTAAAGCATTGAAAACCTAGAAAAATTTATAGGGGGAAATTCATTTAAGGGTAGTATAATATAACACCTTTATATTTTATGAAATATATTTTTTAGAATTAATTTAATATTCTACATTTCATGAAACACTGAATATATCTTGTGTTATATGAAATAAAATTTTTGGATTTTTTTTCACACAACACAAAGTTAAGCTTGCAATATATGCAGCAAATTGAATAGCATGTGGTACATGAAACACTATGTTTTTCTTGTGTTACACACAATTATGATTTCCTTCGATATCCTGCGTTACATTCAAGGCTCATTTTTACCGAACTAAAATATATTGTTGGTTTTTTTATTAAAATATATTTTCCACATAACTGTTGTAAGGGATTCTGAGAATAATATTAAATAAATTGTGAAAATACTATTTACACATGTATATAAAATGAATCCTTTGTTTATCAATTATTTATATATTATTGTATGTACTATATGAAAATAAAGAAATTCTTTTTCTAGGAAGACTATTTTTATATGTACAAGCTAAATTTTATCTCAATAAATCATAAAAACTACTTTTTATGAATTTTTTTAATAAAATCTTTATATATTATATATTCAATAATTTTTTAAACTGTCAAAATATATTTTATATTTATACAATAAGAATAAATATAATTTTTGGAATTAAAAGATTTATTTTTCTAAAAGATATTTTTACCGCCTTTAAATAGAGCAACTATTTTAAATATTTTTTTTAAACTTTTTTAATTTTTTTTTCAGAAAATGTAAAATTATTTTATGAAATTTGAATATAAATATTTACTTTGGGTGATTTTTTTGGTATTTTTCTCATAAGTTTTATTTTTTGATGAATAGTAAAAAATACTCAATTTTAATTGAAAACTGATTTTTATTCTAGTTTTTTAATATAGTTAAATTATATTTAAAATTGATTTTTAAGAATAAATAGTTAAATTATAAAACAATAAATCGAATTTAGGTCATTATAATCATTTTCACATTGAAATTGGGAATAAAGAAATTTCAAACTTTTGAAACTTTTTACATTAAAACCAGCTTTCCTGCAATGTCTGAATGATTAATTTTACAATAATTCATACCAATTATGTGATTGTAATTTCAAAAAATAGATTCAATATTTGGAATCATAATAATTTATATTTTCTATCAATCAAAACTTATTTTTTTACCAAAAATATTATCGAGAGTAATTTAAATTAATTACAATGATTAAGGTAAAACGAGTTTACTTAGTATTTAAACTTTAACTTAAGGGTACAAATGAACTATAAACATATCCAAAATCCATTGGAATGACATATTTATACCATATGTTACCATTTATAGATATTGGAAAATTATTTTGGGCACATGATGTACGGGATACCAATCAATTGTGTTTACATTTATATATTTACAATAATGCCACTCCTCCTCCACTATAAAAGGGAACTCACCCCCATCACTTTTTTCTCACACATTTAAACACTTTATATCATCAAAAAACTACCCAAATAAGCATAAAAATTACCTAAATTAATTATATAGGCCTCAATTGTTTCATAAATCCTACCAAGGAATCCCTTTGGTGAAAAAAGGTGTTACCCAAAGAGGAGACAACATCCTTCAACAAGAACATTGATTTTACTTCTTTATCCACCCACTAAATTAGTATTATTAAATGATAAGATATTAAAATATATATACTGAATATACTGATATTTTTGTATACTAATGGTATGACATAAACTCACACACACTCCCATTACATGGGATACACAATTATCATTCATGTGAATGGAGGACTACCGTTTCACGAACCAACATCATTCGTTCACACATTACCAACTTTCAAGGTTGATAATAACATTGAAATTTAAATTTTTATTTGTTATAAATGATAATTATGATGTATTTATGGATATTTAATTATTATATGACACATAAATTCACGATTTCCAGTTTTTGGGAATACGATAAGTTTGTTTCTGGATGTGTGGACTACCTTCTCCTCCAAGCGATGTGATTCACTCACACCTTACGTGGAATGTATTAGGGATGGATTTAATAAAAATATGTGTTATATATGAAATAATAATTATACTATAATTTTTATTTATATATTTATATATATTTATTATATACATTCTTTCTTTCAATATGTCCTAAAAATGGAAACAACGTTCTTGCGTACGTACAACCGACTGTCTCCATGGACGATGTATTTCATTTCATATTTATATATTGTATATATTATTATAAAAACATATATAATTAATATATATGATATTTATATCATCTTTTACATTCATGAAATAAGTAAATCATAATTTATGTAAGGGGATCAAGAATAATGAGTCAAGACATATACAAAAAACAAAGCGGTTATTATCAAAAATGTAAATTTAACATGAAATTGCTAATAAAAGGTAACATAAAGTCATAATAAAATCATTTATGGTATTATATATAAGAACATGTTTTTACAATAGATTTATTAAAAACTAATACTTATTATATAGGTGGTTGAACATGTATGAAGAATGTCATGACTTAAGGTAAGGGTTTCATAGTCTCACTTTTATTTCTACGAGAATTGTGCCACATTCACCACTCATTTGTTTTTAATGGTGTATATATTACCCATGAATTTATTAAATGATCATTTTAATTAACTATCATGAATTTACATATAACTTTTTTGATATATCTTTCATGGTTTTTATTATTTTAAAATTTTCAAATCTATACGATAATTTCATCTCAATTTGACTACTCTAAGACACATGTTATGTCATGGAACTATATTCTTTTACAAGGTGTATATACTTCCCTTAAAAATTTTATGTCATGAATATAATTTTTTCCATGATAATTTATGATTAATTTTATGTTATTATCTCATGGTGATCATAATTCAATGTTACCATAGTGGTAACATTTTATTTCTACATTCTAGTCGTTTATCAGGATTAGTTATAATTATGCTTCCATTGTTGAAATATTATGATAAATTTCCCAATATATGTCATTATTTTTATTCTTCTATTTCTATTAATTATATATTATTATAATGTTACTATTTTCCATAATTTTTTTACTTAATATAATTAATAAAACGTTTTTCTGGAAATCTGACTTTATTTTTCGCATCGGTCAGAAATCTCTTTTCCTTCAAAACCATGTTTTCTAAAAATGTTTTTCAAAAATGTTATACCATTATAATATTATTTTTAATTGAAAATTTTACCCATGTTTTATATTTTTAAACATGTTTTTCGAAGGAATCTTCTTGTGATGTTCTAATCAAGGAATTTCTCTAAACATTTTATGGTGTGAAAGGAATATTTGGAATGTAAGAATTTACCCTCTATAAGGACTGTCAATTCCTTGAAGCTCCCTTTTAATGTTTACATGGATTTTTTAATAATTGTTTTTCATAATATTGTGGAAATTTGTTTTTTAGCTAGTTTTCAAATAAATATATTTTTAAAATGTGTTCAAGCTTTATTTATAATTTTTCAAATTATCTTCTATGAAAAATATTTTAAAAATATTCTCCATATTTATTTATAAGTTTTCATATCATTTTCAAAGAAAAAGGTTTTCAAGATTTATTCTATATTTTTTATACGTTTTCAAGGACATTTTGAAATAAAAAAGTTTCAAATTTTTTTCAAGATTCCTTTAAAAGTTTTCAATGATATTTTAAAAGAAAATGATTTCAAAATGATTTCAAGATTTATTTAAAATTTTTCAAATTATTTTTTAAATAAAAATGTTGTAAACATTTATTGATATATATTCAATGATTTTTTAGAGAAAAAGGTTTTATGAATGTTTTTAATATTACTTTATATATTTTATAATAAATTTTGAAAGAATTTTTTTAAATTGTTTTAATTATCTTTTTATATGCTTTCAAAGTATTTTCGATGAAAAATGTTTTTAAAAGTTTTTAATGATTTATTTATATGTTTTTAAATTATTTTAAAAGAAAAAGTTTTCAAGTTTTTAAAATATTTGATAATTTTTTTTCAATGTTTTCTTCAAAGAATAGGCTTTCAAGCTTCCTTTATAAGTTTTCAAGGTTACTTTAAATGGACAATGTTTTCACAATGATTGATGTTCTAAAAATAATTCTTCAATTTGGAAAAGAAATTTTATAGAAGAAGTGTTTAAAATTATTTTTAATGAAAACTTAATAATTTTTAAAAGTAGTTTTCAATGAAAATCTTATTGAAAAGGCATTATGTTATAAAAAATTATTTTTAAATAGTGGTTATTTTCCTTAAGAAATGGACCAAGTGATATTTCAAAACATTTCTCCATATAAGATGAAATCATTTGATATAGTTTATAATTAATTGGGGATATGATCCATGGGCAGTGTTATTATCGTTTCTTTGAATGGATCATGTTTAAATTTGAATGTTGTCTATGAAACATGTTTCTCTTCCATGGGTTGTACCATGATAAAATGATTTTGAAAACTAATTTATTACATGAGTTTTTCTATGATGAAATGATTATGAAACTTTTCCCTTTTCCGTAGGCTATGATAGGATGAGATGTTTATGATACCAATTTCATTTCATGTGTTATGATAATATTTTTATAATACCTAACACTTTTTATGGGTCATGATATGTTGAATGATTTATTATATTGAGGTAAATGTATTTTTGAATTCATTATGTTATAGGTGAGACCTATTTATCTCTCCAAATAATTGGGTAAATATTTATATCTATTGATATATACATCGATGGAAAATGAAGTGATCTTTGTTTAATAAATGATTTTATATGCTAAAATGATATTGGGAGTGAACCTTGACTACTTCGATGATCTTGGGAGTGAACCTTGACTATTAATATGGTTTGGGGATTGCAACCATTCCACTATAAGGAAAAGGAAGAGACTAAGGATTGTGTTGTGTCCTTACAAGTAGATATATCCCCTACGAATTTCCCTGATTGGTTTTTGAAATATTTCTTGACTTATTAAGAATGATTTTATATGATTGTGTGCGTGCCACAAATTCTTTGTCTTATTACCATATTATGATCTCATAGATTATGATCTTAATTCACTTATGACCATGTTCTTATAAACTTCTAATATTTATATTGTGACTCATGTATATGATCTTAGATATGAAGGGTGTGATCTTCAAATGTGATTATCATGTTCTCATACCCTTATTCTCATGATTATGCTTACATATCTCTTTGTATACCATTAATGAACATTTAAACTCACTAATTTCTTATGCTTCTATTCCATGGGTTATGAAAAAAGGTTTGATGTTTGAGTAATAAAGTGGAATACTTTTATGGGAGATTTTGAAGATATTTATCTAAATTAGAAGAGTGTGCTTAATGTTTCCATAGACACTATACTATTATGGTCCTCGGGCATGCAATTTTTTAATGTGATGAATATTTATCTAAAACGATGTAATATCCATTGTCTTTAAGACTATGTAAATATAAAAGAACACATTATGATGAATGGTATAAATAAAGGGATGTTACCAACTTTTGATGTTTGATTGATAGTTCTAAGATGGAGTAAAAAAGATAGGGACCTAGCAGATGCTAGTGATGCTAGTAGTAGCTGCCTTTTGGGCCTTTTTTATTTTAGTATAGCCTGTAAAATATGACTCTATCCTCTATTCCAAATGTACTCATTTTTTATAGTTAGATGAAATAATGATAATCATATATGTTGTGTATTAATTGTTCAGCTTCCACATGTTTTTTATTTGTATTAGAAGGTTTATTATTTTTATTTCCACTGCTATCTATCTGTTTCTACTACTTCCACTATTTATTATTTATTAAATAGAAATGTAATCCACTGTGATCTATTGTGGAATAGTATCCCCATATATACACCCTAGGCCGTCACTGCAAGTTGGTAACCTCTGCTATATAGGGATGCACACATGGTGTCCTGTGTCCCACCATCTCAGGGAACTACTAAGTGGTTTTCAGGGCGGGGGGGGGGATTCTATATTGAGGAATATTGATTTATTAATTAAATTTATTATTATATATATGAGTTATGATTTGGGGCTGTATTTACAGGTGGTTCTTGGTTATAGATATCCCCTTGATGCATCGACAAATCTCATGAGATGAACCAGTTGTCCAAATCAGAAGGGGTTTTACCCATTGTTTTAAACTATCTTGTAAAATATTTTTATTATAGAGGTATCATGATTGATAACATCATTATGTCAAATAATTATTATTTTAAATCATTTTTAATTCATTTATTTTTATTATTATACATGATATTTCCACAATATTATTTTAGGATATATGTAATTCTCAGTTTATTGATTAAATGGTATGTGTTTTCAGTTATTTACCTTGGCATATTTATTATTACTTATCGATTCATGATAACATACTCTGTATTTAACCCTTAATTATTATTTTTTCTCACCCTTATTATGTTTTTTTCTCTATAATATGAATAATAATTATTAGAATGAATTAAAGGTTTCCAATTTTTTCCCTTACTATGATTTGTATTTTATTTTCCTATGTAAAATGGGTATCATATATGTATATAGTTTTCCCAAAACTGATAAACTGATTAGTCCTTAGGGATTTTATCCCTTATTCCAATGAAAATTTTATAAAGTTGGTATTGGGTATGGGTTACTAGCGTTAGGTTTTTTATAGTTAGTATCTGATGAAGTTTACTAAAAACCTTGGGGACTAGAGTAAGGAAAACATATATTAAGGGAAATAACCCTATGATATACCTTTAGGATAATAATAGAATAATATCCTAATGTTTTTAAAGTAAGATATTATGTGATTTTTCCTAAATATTCATCCCCATCTAGATACAATACGTTGTAGTGGTTCTATCATAGATATACTGAGGGGTAATCAATCTAAAAGGGAACATTGGTCTTAACCTAATCATCACCTTGGGCATGCCAACATGCCTTACCATGCACCAAGTTTATCAATCATAGGGTATATTCTTAGGATAATTTACATTTTATTTACACACCATTATAACGGATTGAAAATAATGTTATCTATAAAGAAACCAAGTTCATGATTATATATTAACAAAGAATGTATTTTTTTAATTTATGTTAAGTGTTTTACCGTATTTATAATAATAATATATGATTTGAAATTCAAAATTTTATGATCTAGTCCTGTATATTTCATTTTTTATAAATCAAACCTATAATAAAGAAGGTTATCAATACTCATAGCTAATGTTGATATTTCCATGCTAAGAAAGACAGTATAGCTGGTATTATAAATGAGAAAATCATTGCAGTATTATGGAAGTTTAGTAAGGTTAAGAAAAATAACCTTTCCCAGATAAAGAAAGCTATTCCTTAGAATGATTTTCATATGTTGGATCACTTTATGCTATAAAACCCCCATCATTTGGTGGGACTAATAATAGAATGGTAGCTGGTCAATGGATTGATTATCATTAGAATATATTTGTCGAATTAGAATGTGATGAATAGGAAAAGGTTAAATAAGTAGTGTATTGTAACATGGGATATGATAATCAATGGTGGTCATTGATCTAGAATACTATGGAGGAATACAAAATTGAACTCATGGAATGGAAATATTTTTAGGAGACATTCATCAACAATTATTTCCATAGTGGGAAACAAATTGAAATGAGGAGAAATTTACTTAGCTTAAAGGATAAGGAAGAAGATATATTTTCAGAGTTTGAGGATACCTTTACAAGGTTATACTTGTATTGTACATATTTTATACACAAAATAGAATACAATATTGACCACTTCTTTTAAGGTCCCAATCCAGGACTCCAAAAGGTGATGGTCTCTCAATATTTTTCTTTAAATGGTGAAATAGTTTTATGTGACATAAAAAATGAAGAAGGAAATCTCTGGACCCTAAATGTTCAAGGGAAATCAATAAAATAAGACGATGAATGAGAATTAGGAAAAGGGAATGCATCAGAGATGGAGAAGAGAATGAAGTAATTTCCATCTTGTGAGAACTATATAGGGAATAATTATGGGGAATGCTTCAAAGGATTAGGAGTTGGTTATATCTATAGAGATAAGGACCATCAGGTAAAATAATGAAAAGGGAAGAAATAAAATATTTATATTTAGTGTTTAAACTATAGGCAAATGGGGAACTATACAAATTAATTCCCTATGATCCAATGGAATTTACCACGGAATTGTCTAAGGAGAGAAGGCTAGGCTTATGTGATGACTATAATTGAGGTGGAAATACCCAATGATGTGGTGGAAGGTACATTAATAATAGCTTTAAATTTATTTAATTCATTATTTTATTATTGATCCCCACACTTTATAATATATTTAATTTTTTTTTCTGAGAAAATTAGAAATTTACCTTGAACATTATGAAGGGAGTTATCAGTCAGATCCTTTTGTAGAAGTCTCACTGAAATAAAAATTTCTTAAGAGGTACCCATTATAAAATATAAACATGATTTATTTTCTAACTATATTTTTCAACCATATGGTTTAATTTGATATAATTGTTATTATTTAATGGAATTAAAAATATGATTCCAAAACTTATTGCAAGAAGAAGGAAATTACAATTCAAAATGAAGAAGTATAATTTCTTATATTTAGAGTAGATACATATTATTTGGAAATATAACTAGATCCATGCATAGTAGCTCTTATAAAGTGATATTCTTGGGGATGAATTGATGAAACAACATAGAGATGGATAAAGTAATATTAAAATTTATTATTTCTCTATTGTACAAGAATATATTGATGTTTTTCCAAAGAAATTACCTAGACATCCACTAGATCACGAGGATGAGTTTTCCATTGAATTAATCCATGATATAAGACTAATATTAAATAATCATTATATAATAGGCACTATGGAATTAGTGGACATGATCAATTAACTAGATGAGTTTTGAGATAAGATATTTATTCGTCATGATGTTTCCCTATTTAGAGACCCAAATCCCTTCATTAAAAAAAGACGGATCCATGAGGATGTGAATTGATTATAGGGAAATAAATGCTATTATGGTAAAGAACATGTATCCTTTGACATGTATTGACGACTTATTCAATCAAATTAATGAATCCAAATATTTCTAAATATTAAAATTTATTCTAGGTAAAATCAATTGAAATTAAAGAAGGATGATATTCAAAAAAAACATTCCAAATGATGTATAAACATTATGATTTTATAGTAATTATATTTGGATTGATTGGGAATGTAACATACGAGGTAAATAAATAATATGAATTTTTCACATTTATTAATTTTTGAATTAAATATTAATTTTACTTTAAAACGGTTTCAATGTTTGATTGCATACCCGATAAAAAACAACTGGTTTCTTTGAAATCTTACGTTGCACACAAATAATTTATAATTATTTTAAATAGTAGTTAACTCTTAGCCATTGTATTAGCAGGAATGAACATAACTAACTAAAATATGATTATACATGTTTGTAAAATGTATTTACATTTATCCAATAAAATTTAGAGGCTTAAAATGTGAATGAATCTAATTTTAAGCATAATTTACATTAAAAGTCCGATTTATCGCCTTTTAATGGAAAACCATTTTTGAATCTAGTTTTAGTCACTTTAATACATTCTATATGACCAAATAAAATCCTTCTTTATAATGGGGACATCAAAATTTAGTTTTTTGTAAATTTTTTGAATTTTTCCGATAAAGTTCATTTTTAATGAATAGTAAAACATATTGTATTTTAATTCAAAATTGCCTTTTAATATTATATTATTTATATGGTTAGATTATATTTTTAATTGGTTTTAAAGTAAAATTAAAATATATTTTTACAATTTAATCTAGTGTTGTTCATTGGAATTAATTCCACTTCGAAATTGGACATATACAAGTATCAATCTTTTGATAGTTATTGTTTCTTAAGAACATGCTATTTGTTTTGATAACAAGAATTAACTTTAATATTAATTAATTACACTTCTATGTTTTGAATTTGGAAAAATAGACATCATTTTTTAATTTGGAATATCAAATATATCTTAGGCTGAATTTTTGGTATTTTTCTGAAAAACTTCAATTTTTCATGAATAGTGAAACCACTTAGTGGTAGTTAAAAAAATGGGCCTTTTCATTTAAATGAAAATTTACCACTTCTGTGAATTGAATTTCTAAAATGAGACATATATAGTTTTTATCAAGAAGTAAAATGTGGTTCAATAAGATGAAAATAATTTTTGGTGAATAGTAACTTTTGACTTTTATTTACCGCGGTTAATAGTAAATAAGGTAATTCAAGGTAAAAAGAATATTATAATAATAAACATTACCATAAAAGTTTTCCAAATATTATTGGTTTAGTCATTTATGACCATGGTCATCTTTGGATCTATTTTGGAACCCCATTGAGCCACTTGGGAGTGATAATGACAATTTAGATTAATTAACTTAATGTAAAGGCAAAAATGACAAAAGAAAATATCTTTTTGTAAATCAATTTTTATATGGTGTTATATAAGTCATATTTTCGACTATAAATATTATTTGTAAATATAAAAATATTTACTACATGATAATATTTTTTTATAATTTTTAGACATCAAATAATTTAAATTATTTATGACCCAATAATGATGCAGTGTTTACCTCATTAATAAATCATTTAAATAAATAAGATTATAATTATTAAAATATTATCCAAAACCTATCCAATATTTATTGGATGGTTTTATTTCAACTTTGAGTCATCTTATCTTAGACTATAATTGTTTTTGGACCATTAGAAACTGAATATCATTATATAATAAAATAATGTTTTCACACTTTCTGAAAGCGCCCCTCCTCTTCCTTATAAAAGGAGATCACTTATAACTAATTAAACAAACCTATCAAGCCTTTTTGCTCATCCAAACTCTTCCAAATTAATCTCCCTACATCCCTATCCTCCTCCCAGAAGCCTTACCTTAGGCAGAAGACACTTCAAGAAGTCCTTTGGTTCAAACCAAAGGGAGTTACCCAAATTAAAGGTAACAATTTCTCTGAATTTTTTCTTTTATTTTACTTCTCCAACCCCTAAACTATTTTTATTCCTTTCTTTTGTAACAAAAACAGTATCCTCAATATACTAGTAAGTTTTTATGAGAAGGATTCGAACTAAAATTACACACACCTCCATGTAATGGATGAAGAACACAATGTTTTTGTGGATGGAAAACTAACGCCGCGCGAAATGATGATTGTTAAAATATATCCAACCGCCTCTCATGGTGGCCATTATGATGGTACTTTATATATATATTATATATATTATTTTTATTTTTTCTTAATTCTTCTGTATTTTATTTTTATAGCACGATTTTATGGTTTCCATAGTGGGTAAATACGATAATCTCATTTGAGGAAGTGCGGACTACCTCCCCCTCAAAGTGATGTCAATCGTTATTGACTTATGTGGGATGTATAAAGGACAGAGTTAATGATATTATATATTATATTATACTAGAATTATAATATACCTATGTATAATTATGATATAATTCCATTAAAATAATAAATTGAAATGAAAGTAGCGTTCATGCGTACGTATGTCTTACTGTCTCCATGAACGATGCATTTCATTTCTTACCTACAAATGTTATGTATTATTATAAATACATGTATATACTGGATATATATGATATATATGATATATAAATCATTAAAAACATTATGGATATAATGTACTATTGACCACATGGACAACTTGTAAATATAAGGTGTTCATTTTTTACTCAAGTACCAAATATCGACAAAATGAACGTTATTAACTTAAATGATTAAATAATGCTTATAACATGGTAATAAGTGATATAAAAGGAATAATAAACTTGAAAAAGGTTCTTAAGAAAGTATAAATTAACTTTATTTTATTATTCAGAAGATTAAAGAACGATCGAGTCAAGTCGGACATGAGGTAAGGGATCCGACCTCTCTCTTTCGTTTCAAGTACCCTCTTTTATGTCATTTATTTTATGCTCCATGTTATTATTTTGGAGGATGTTCTATTATATTCATAATACTTTAATTATTATTTTAATATTATGAGATACCCCCTCTTACTCTCATTAATTCATTTTAAGAATTTTTAAGTGGCGTCGTTAGGCTACCGAATTTTTGTAATGGATTTTCTTATCTCACTTTTAATTTCATGAGATTTCCATTGTTCGCCACTTATTAATTTCATGTGGTGTATTGTGTATTTAAATTTGATATATATTATCATTATTCTCTTATATTAATGGGATTATGTTATTCATTTGGTGGTTATTAAAATTTGGTCAAACGACTCAGTTGATTACGACGTGGTAAAGGGTTTCATCTCACTTTTTATTCACGTGAGATTAATGCTATATTTGCCACTATTTCTTTTTGTGTGGTGTATTTACTGCCCATGATTGTAATCTTTGTGTAATATCCCTTCATTTATGAGTATTTACATCTTCATTGTATGATCCTTATTTCAAGTTTCTATGTTTTGTATGTTACCAAATCGGTAAGGGAACCTTTCACCCTTCTCTTTTTAAAACACTTATTTTTGTTTTGTCTTTTAATTTACATATTATTATGTTGGGATATTATATTCTATATTCTTATTAATGTAAATTTTATTTCCAAGTGATGAGATACCCTTTTTATCTCATCAACTCATTTTTTTAATTCTAAAGTGACGCCGTTTGGCTTTCGAATTTTTACAAGGGAACTTCCTAACACAATTTCAATTCTTTGGGTTCAACTTGTAATTATTGAATATGTCATCCTATGAATATATGTGAATGACCTCTGATTGTTTTACACTTAATATCCAGTTATATTGGGTGTATTTATATATCTCACATATTATTATGTGGTTGATTTATCCTTAATTTAAAGATACCATCTTTATAAGGGATTTCATCTCAATTAACATTTCAATTGAGACTTTATTGTTGTTATGCACCAATTCACTCTTATATGGTGTATATACTGTCCTTTGACATATTATATCTTGAATCCCTTTATTATCATGATATTATAATGTTCTAATTAAAATTTATTCCCCAATTATTTGTATTCAAGCATCTCTCATTTTGTTAAAAACTCTTTAATTAAAATTTCATTTTAACTGTTTTAAAGATTTATTCGTATAAATATTTCTCATTAATGTCAATTTTTTAAAAATGGTTTAAGGATTTATTAATATGGACATTATTTTTTTAAAATTTTAATTCCTTTAAAAGCTTCAAAGTGGTATGGGACACTTTGATTCAAAAAAATCTCTTTATTAAATGGTTTTGAAAATGGTTTGATAAAGCATTGATTTTGTCAATATCTTGAAATGATATATTGTGATTTCAAATGAAATGTTAATTGTGAAATGTTTATATTTGAAATATTTTATGTGATATGATTTTATAATGGTACTTGGACATTTGACGGGTAGTTATGTGATAAGAAAAATGACGGGTGGTGCCGTGAATACCTGGACAGGTGGTTACGTTATAACCTCCAATGCATTGGGTATGGAAGTCAGCCGTATGGCTATTCCATTTTGTGATATGTGTGTATGTCGACTATATGGTTATTCCATTTATGTATGTTTATGTCCCAAGTTACCTTTATATGTTATGTGTTCTTTATATGGGTTTTATGGTAATATTTTGGTTACAAAAGGGAAAGTAATGATCTTTTATTCAGTGAAGAGTATTTAATACTTCATAAAGGTGAAAAGTATTATTTATGTTAATGTATTCATGGTTTACTTGTTGTTTTGAAAAACTAACAGTTTTCCATCTTTGTGTATCCCTTACTGAGCTTTTTATGATCATCCCATGTTTTTGAAATGTTTTTCATAGGGAATAATGTGGAATAGGGTCAAGGATGGGATCATGGAAAAATCATGTTGTCTTAAACATGAAACTTGACATGACTCTTTTTTTTCAAGAGTTTAGGTTTTGTAAAAAAATGGAAACTTTGTAGAAGTGTCTACTTTGTAAATCTTTTGAGATTTAATTGTTATGTAATAATTCAATAAAACTATAAACCTGAAAAGATCCTCAATGTGATTTATTAATTTAATTAAATATTATGTAAGGTTTAAGGCTGGGTCCTTATAGTAGGTATTAGAGGTCAGTTTTGATAACTTTAGAGGTTAAAGAATTTTTTAAGCATAAGTGACATTACCATAATGGTTAGTATTTTATAAAGAGTTATATTTTTTTAGATAAAGTGAATAAGTTTAAGATAACATGAATAAGTATATATTAGTGTTTACCCTCCTCAAAAGATATTATATGATGATTTTACTGATCTACTCACACTGACCTTTTTGGTTTCAGTAAATGGCTAGATCTAGCAGGCACCAAAGTAACAATGGATGTGAAGAAAATTGTGACGGTTTTATGAACGAGCAACTGAATGATATGGGAGCTATAATTATAACACCTGTGGTTATTCTCAACCAACTATCTGGTGTCATGATTTACCACCTGAACCTTAGTGATCTTTATAAGGAATCATATATGCGAGAAACAAAACCCTAAGGAAGTTCAGGTAATAATCATAAAGGTAAGTGTGTTAAAAAACCTATGTGTCAAAGATGTGGAAAGAAAAACCTAGGAAAATGTTTCAAAGGGACAGAAAGATGATATAGATGTGGAAATTAAGGTCATAAAGCAAGATACTGCCATGGAAAAAGGAATCATCTAGTTGAATCTAGGAAATGGAAATAAGTCCTTTCCGAGAGATCAATTGAATGTTTTAAATGTGGTGTGCATGGTCATTATGAAAACACATGGCCTACGAAAAAGTTTTGGGAATGGGATCACCATGATCATACAAATATTTGTTTACCAATACCTAATACCATTCCGATTGAGGATGAAGAAACTGACAATGCCCAATGAAAGGTATGGATTATTTCTTAACATATGTTTTCCTATTATTGAAATCTTATGATACGATTCATGATTTTGTTTGTAGGAAAGAAGTATTTCAGAATAAGTTGGAAATGAATGGTTAATGGACCAAGAAAAATTTTGAATGAGTAAGAATTCAACATATAAGGGATTTAAGAGTTATGGTAGAATTTAGGATGGTGAAATGCATAAAAGTATTAAGTCTCTTATGATGATGGGATTACATTATAAGAACTTTTATAGTATGTGAACCCTGATGTTTGATATATGAAAATTTTATTCAGGGAATAATTATCTTCTCTTTTGTAAATATAGTTATAAAAACCGTTTGGGTTTATATGATCCTTGAATTTGAGGCAATTTATAGTTAATACATTTTGGGATGCAAAACGAAAGTTATTAGATAACCTTTGTGGTTAAAATATGTTATGGTTATTTTTGATGAATTTATCTCTTTTTTGGAATGTTATAAAATTGTAAAAGGGACAACATGAAAACTGTGTGAAAACTCGTCGCGTCGGATGAAGCTATGAGAATCAAACCCAAAACCAAAGTGCGACTGGTATTTATCGCCTACCACTGGACTACGTGAAATCCCTGGTTAGTATGACTAATTATTTTTAGTTATATGATCTTATGAATCAGGAATAAGTTGATTTTGGGTTATCTATGGAAATTATTATCCTATCATGGAGGATATGTGATTAGGTTAATTACTTTTCAGTATGAGAATTTAAGAATAACTCATGTTATTTGGAGATAAATGTAATGATTTACCTTGGAAGACTATGTGATTAAATCATTCAGAGATTTGGGTTTCAATCTTAGTTTGGATTAATTTGAATAATTTTAAGGAAAACTGTTTATTTAATGGTCTTTATTGAACCTTGGGTTCTTTTTGTTGAATTTTGGTGATTAAGAGTAGTATTTTTTTTATAAAGGATTATCCTTTTGCTGATTATCTGATCTTGTACTAACAATTTTTGTTTTAGTTGATGTCTAAATACAAGGAAAATAGATTTTTCTCCTTTTGTGGATTATGTGATTCTCTAGACGATGATTCTTGTGCTTTTTACACTACTGGAAATTGCACCTATACCCACGGTTTGAAACTGTGGGTATAGCCCTTGAAACCATGGGTATAGGGTATACCCACGGTTTCGCCAACCGCGGGCTGGAATGCCGTCGCAATAGCCCTATACCCACGGTTTTTAAAAAACCGTGGGTATAGACCCAGAAATTGTTATATTACCCACGGTTCATTGAACCGTAGGTATATATGTATACCCACGGTTTTATAACCGTGGGTATACTTTTTTGCAGCTCCAGAATATACCCACGGTTCACTTGAACCGTGGGTATATTTGTATTCCCACGGTTTTATAACCGTGGGTACACATATTTCCAGCTCCAGAATATACCCACGGTTCACTTGAACCGTGGGTATTTTCAATGTCCCCCGCATCAACACAAGCCTGGCAGCAGGCTCTGCAATTCTACCTGAAGACAAAATATAAGAACAAAAAGTATGCAGCTTGCAATTGAGAAAGTTCCGCCAAGTTCTGTTTTCCACTTAACAAATTTCTGATCATCCTACATGGAACAATGTGCAAGTTAAAAATAAGTCTAATTATAGGCATTGAAAACATTACATGGCTATAGCTTGAAACCGCAGGGAAAAAATGAAGCAATACAGATACTACCAGCACAATGGGAATAATGGATATTTCATTAAAGATGTTCAACAAGAATAGTGATTTGGAGACAGGAATTTCATAATAAAAGAAACTTGCAAGCTGCACAACATAAATTAAAATGCATTAAAACATCAATAAAAGCCATGGAAATGAAAACATCTAGCAAAAATTTGTGCCAGCCCCCCCTGCCGACTGCTTGTCCCCCTGCCAGCCCCCCCTGCTTGTCCCCCTGCCAGCCCCCCCTGCCACCTACTTGTCCCCCTGCCATCCCCCCCTGCCCCTTGCTTGTCCCCCTGCCAGCCCCCCCCCCCCCCCCCCCGCTTGTCCCCCTGCCAGCCCCCCTGCTTGTCCCCCTGCCCCTGCCATCCCCCCCTGCCCCCTGCTTGCCCCCCTGCCAGCCCCCCTGCCAGCCCCCCCCCCTTCCCCCTGCCATCCCCCCCTCCCCCCTGCTTGTCCCCCTGCCAGCCCCCCCTTCTCCCTGCTTGTCCCCCTACCAGCCCCCCCTGCCCCTGCCAGCCCCCCCTTCCCCCTGCTTGTCCCCCTGCTTGTCCCCCTGCCAGCCCCCCCTGCCACCTGCTTGTCCCCTGCCAGCCCCCCCTCCCCCCCTGCCCCTGCCATCCCTCCCTGCTTGTCCCCCTACCAGCCCCCCCTGCCCCCCCTTCCCCCTGCTTGTCCCCCTACCAGCCCCCCCTGCCCCTGCCAGCCCCCCCCCTTCCCCCTGCTTGTCCCTCTACCAGCCCCCCTGCCCCCTGCCATCCCCCCCCCTTCCCCCTGCTTGTCCCCCTGCCAGCCCCCCTGCTTGTCCCCCTGCCAGCCCCCCCTGCCACCTGCTTGTCCCCTGCCAGCCCCCCCTGCTTGTCCCCCTGCCAGCCCCCCCCGCCCCCTGCTTGTCCCCCCACCCAGCCCCCCCCCTGCCCCCTGCCAGCCCCCCCTGCCCCCTGCTTGTCCCCCTGCCAGCCCCCCCTGCCCCCTTCTTGTCCCCCTGCCAGCCCCCCTGCCCCCTGCCAGCCCCCCCACCCTGCCCCCTGCTTGTCCCCCTGCCAGAGTTCTTCTTTATTGGTTCATTTCTTGAAGCATTTTTAATTGAGTTTGTAATGTTCATGTTATATAGCATCAACGAAATGGTATTTTGGTTAGATAACAGGGATACAGGCTATTCATAATAGTTCATATTATCTACAGATTTAGCACCAACAAAAGTTAAATTAATAGAATGAAGAGTAGGTGTACCTGGGTCCTTTGAATCATCTATATTATGCATCTTGATAGCGTCCAGATCTAATGGAAGGAGCCTCTGCCCGATGGGTTCAAAATGTGCCTGCATTAGCGTGGGGTCTTGTACAGAGGTTGTGCTTCCTTTTGTATGTTTTATAGGTTCCAGTGTCAAGGTACCTTGTTTATCAATGTTAGTGTGTTTTGTTTGTGCCTTAGCCTAAAGAGACTTTAGACTAATATGAGGATTCCTATTTTTTATAGGACAACCAGTGGTATGAATGACGTTTAGATTAGTGGAGAGTTTTCTGGTTTTTATAGCAGTGCCAGTGGCATCCAGAGTTTTAGAGTCATAGGTGTAGTGAGCAGAGGAAAAAGAACCTAAACCATTTGTCTGATTGTTTGACTCATTTATTATCTCTTGGTTTGGTGTGAAATTCAGTCAAAAGCAGACATTGAATTTCTATCACAACAGGCTGATCCGGTTCAGACGACATGTGCAGAGGATGAGGATGATCTGGTTCGGACAACATGAAAGGATGTTTTCTCAGAAGATTTAAAGAAATGAATGCTAATCTGTGATGAATAGAGGATTGGATGACCCCTGATATACCTAATTCGGTGAGGTTTGGAGATCTAGAAATGTGTAGGAATACCTAGAGGAATAAAATATGCCAGACAATTCCAAACCAATGTTTTCAGTTGAATTGAGCTTTTGTACCACCTGCTATGCACGTTTTGTGGAAATATGGATGAGAGGCAGCGCTGAGAGGAGATATAGTTTAGGAATGAGGAAATACGAAAATTATAGAACTAACCATTCAATGTTTCTCTAAGGAGGAGTAACCGCCGCAGGGTGTCGTCCTGGAGCAGGGCCAAATCGCGGCGTGACCGCGGCGTGACCGCGGCGTGACCGCGGCGTCACCGCGGCGTGACCGCGGCGTGACCGCGGCGTGACCGCAGCGTGACCGCAGCGTGTTGGCCTGGTCCAGCGACATCCGCGGGGCAACATCTTCCACTTAGTTTCAAATAGGATGATATGGATGGCATGAGTGGATGTTTTCTCAGAAGATTTAAAGAAATGAATGCTAATCTGTGATGAATAGAGGATTGGATGACCCCTGATATACCTAATTCGGTGAGGTTTGGAGATCTAGAAATGTGTAGGAATACCTAGAGGAATAAAATATTCCAGACAATTCCAAACCAATGTTTTCAGTTGAATTGAGCTTTTGTACCACCTGCTATGCACGTTTTGTGGAAAGATGGATGAGAGGCAGCGCTGAGAGGAGATATAGTTTAGGAATGAGGAAATACGAAAAATTATAGAGCTAACCATTCAATGTTTCTCTAAGGAGGAGTAACCGCCGCAGGGTGTCGTCCTGGAGCAGGGCCAAATCGCGGCGTGACCGCGGCGTGACCGCGGCGTGACCGCGGCGTGACCGCGGTGTGACCGCAGCGTGACCGCAGCGTGTTGGCCCGGTCCAGCGACATCGGCGGGGCAACATCTTCCACTTAGTTTCAAATAGGATGATATGGATGGCATGCGAGGATGTTTTCTCAGAAGATTTAAAGAAATGAATGCTAATCTGTGATGAATAGAGGATTGGATGACCCCTGATATACCTAATTCGGTGAGGTTTGGAGATCTAGAAATGTGTAGGAATACCTAGAGGAATAAAATATGCCAGACAATTCCAAACCAATGTTTTCAGTTGAATTGAGCTTTTGTACCACCTGCTATGCACGTTTTGTGGAAAGATGGATGAGAGGCAGCGCTGAGAGGAGATATAGTTTAGGAATGAGGAAATACGAAAAATTATAGAGCTAACCATTCAATGTTTCTCTAAGGAGGAGTAACCGCCGCAGGGTGTCGTCCTGGAGCAGGGCCAAATCACGGCGTGACCGCGGCGTGACCGCGGCGTGACCGCGGCGTGACCGCGGCGTGACCGCGGCGTGACCGCGGCGTGACTGCGGCGTGACCGCGGCGTGACCGCGGCGTGACCGCGGCGTGACCGCAGCGTGTTGGCCCGGTCCAGCGACATCCGCGGGGCAACATCTTCCACTTAGTTTCAAATAGGATGATATGGATGGCATGAGAGGATGTTTTCTCAGAAGATTTAAAGAAATGAATGCCAATCTGTGATGAATAGAGGATTGGATGACCCCTGATATACCTAATTAGGTGAGGTTTGGAGATCTAGAAATGTGTAGGAATACCTAGAGGAATAAAATATGCCAGACAATTCCAAACCAATGTTTTCAGTTGAATTGAGATTTTGTACCACCTACTATGCACGTTTTGTGGAAAGATGGATGAGAGGCAGCGCTGAGAGGAGATATAGTTTAGGAATGAGGAAATACGAAAAATTATAGAGCTAACCATTCAATGTTTCTCTAAGGAGGAGTAACCGCCGCAGGGTGTCATCCTGGAGCAGGGCCAAATCGCGGCGTGACCGCGGCGTGACCGCGGCGTGACCACGGCGTGACCGCGGCGTGACTGCGGCGTGACCGCGGCGGGACCGCGGCGTGACCGCAGCGTGACCGCAACGTGTTGGCCCGGTCCAGCGACATCGGCGGGGCAACATCTTCCACTTAGTTTCAAATAGGATGATATGGATGGCATGAGAGGATGTTTTCTCAGAAGATTTAAAGAAATGAATGCTAATCTGTGATGAATAGAGGATTGGATGACCCCTGATATACCTAATTCGGTGAGGTTTGGAGATCTAGAAATGTGTAGGAATACCTAGAGGAATAAAATATGCCAGACAATTCCAAACCAATGTTTTCAGTTGAATTGAGCTTTTGTACCACCTGCTATGCACGTTTTGTGGAAAGATGGATGAGAGGCAGCGCTGAGAGGAGATATAGTTTAGGAACGAGGAAATACGAAAAATTATAGAGCTAACCATTCAATGTTTCTCTAAGGAGGAGTAACCGCCGCAGGGTGTCGTCCTGGAGCAGGGCCAAATCACGACGTGACTGCGGCGTGACCGCGGCGTGACCGCGGCGTGACCGCGGTGTGACCGCGGCGTGACCGCGGCGTGACCGCCGCAAGGTGTCGTCCTGCTTGTCCCCCTGCCAGCACCCCCCCTCCCCACTGCCCAGCACCCCTCCCCACTGCCCAGCACCCCCCCTCCCCAGCACCCCCCCTCCCCACTGCCCAGCCCCCCCCCCTCCCCACTGCCCAGCCCCCAAGGTGTCGTCCTGCTTGTCCCCCTGCCAGCACCCCCCCCCTCCCCACTGCCCAGCACCCCCCCTCCCCAGCACCCCCCCCTCCCCACTGCCCAGCCCCCCCCCCCTCCCCACTGCCCACCCCCCCCCTCCCCACTGCCCAGCCCCCCCCTCCCCACTGCCCAGCCCCCCCTCCCCATTGCCCAGCACCCCCCCTCCCCACTGCCCAGCACCCCCCCTCCCCACTGCCCAGTCCCCCCCTCCCCACTACCCAGCACCCCTCCCCACTACTCAAATAAAGATGAAGTGATATAAAGAAGAAGAAAACTGATTATTCCTGGGAACACCATAATATTTCAATTCCATTATGAGAAAACACTTACCAAATTCGGATCCTAAGGAGATAAGGGGATAGGATAGACTTGGTCAAACAGAACGTATCGAGACACACCCACATACTACATACATAACCATTCAAACAGTTTCAACTGTTCAAACAATAGATGGAAAACATATTCAGCACAAAAGTGATGGGAAATGACAACCAAATGAAAGAAGCTAGATTAAAACCAATGACCGAGCAGGAAAAAAAAAATTGGACATTCAGAATGCATGTGTGTTCAATGATTCCAATATCTAAAGTGCGTTTCAGCTAGACTCATAACTCAAAGAAGAATTCACATTGATGAGTCATGCATGAATAAGCTCAAATGCCGTGTTAGATTGGCACATAGATTTGTCAGCTCACCTTGATAAAGATCGAATGGCAAACCACTGATTGCTAATCATGCTTTAATTTGCTACAATCTGTACATGCAACAAATAAAACCATGAATTATTATTAATGAATATATAAGACCCCTAAGCAATGAAATGTCATATAGAACTAAAACAAATGCTGAAAAAAAGTAGAAAAAATGAAAGAAGAAATTGCATAAAGAAATTTTGTTATTAGTGCATGATTCCCACTGCCCAGCCCCTCCCCCTCCCTCCCTACTGCCCTCCCCACTGCCCAACCCTCCCCACTGCCCAGCCCGCCTCCCCCCCTCCCACTGCCCAGCCCCCCCCCCCCTCCCCCCTGCCCAGCCCCCCCTCCCCCCCTGCCCCGCCCGGCCACTGCCCAGCCCCCCTCCCCCTCCCCCTCCCCCCCTCCCCCCCTGCCCAGCCCCCCTCCCCCTCCCCCTCCCCACTACCCATGCACATTTTCTCAGTTATCACACCCAAGGGAACAATATATACGATCAAAAACAACATGTTGGCCTTCTTATGGGATGCCAACTAGCTAGGGAGATGCCATTGGGCCTCCTGGAGCCGCATGAAAAAACCAATTGACGAGGGTGGTGTCGGTCTTCATAATGTTACGGAAACCATGCAAGGCATGCAGGCAAGGCTTGTGTGGAAGATCATCAAAGGGTCCTCTCTCTGGGCTAGGTTTATGCTCAGTAGATTAGGCGCTAAATGGGAGGATTGGCCGCGCAAGAGGTGGACCCTGTCCAACCTGGATAAATGAATGTTGTCTCATCTTTCCATTTTGTAGGAGCATTCTCACTGGGTGATTGGAGTGGGGAATTAAACTGATGGAATGTTAAATAGGTAGGCACCAAACATTACTTTCTGGGATGCCCTATTCCAAACATGACCTCCAGGGAGGCCAGTTGCCATCGAGGCCTCATTGAAGCCATTATCATCCCCGAGAAGAGGCAGATATTTCACATTATTTTTTTGGTGGACGAATCGGATAGCTGCTGTTTCATAGCTTCTCCATCTGGAAAATTCTCGAGCAGTGGTTACTGATCCTCCTTGAATGAACGAACGGAACGCGACGAGATATCGGAAAACCGGTGGTGCAAAGGTATCCCAACCAATCACAACATCCTAACTTGGCGCATTCAGCATCGGGCACTCCTGACAGATGAGAACATCCAGCGTAGAGGCGTTAGCACTGTGTCACACTGCGCGTTGTGTAAAGATGTTTAAGGGGAATAAAATGGCCATATTTAGACAAGCGATCAATGACGACCAAGATTTCCGTATAACCCTAATATTTGGGAAGTATGGTGATGAAATCCATAGAGATATCGAACCATACCTGCTGGGGGATTTTTAGTGGTTGAAGAAGGTGGACCGATGAGTGTGCGGAATATTTATTCTGTTGGAAAATGGCACATTGGCAGACAAATTGGAGAACCTGGTTTTTCATCCTGATGCAATATAAGTTGGCTTCCAATTTCCTATAGGTGCACTAGAAACCGGAATGAACTCCTTATGGGGATGAATAGAATTATACAGGTATTTAGGCACCCATGGAGAAGACTTAGACAACACCAGACGACCCTTATAGCGGAGGACCCCTTGCTGAAAATTATAAGCAGGGAAAGTAGTAGAGATCGCCCACAGCACCGTGATGACTTTGCTGAAATATGGGTCATTGAAAACACCCTTCTACAAATTCGGGTGAGGTTCCTAGATGATGAGATCAGATAAATAATAACTCAGTAGAATCATTGCATCCAGACAGATCATCGAAAACAAAATTTTCACGGCCTGGTTTGTACGTGACTTCAAACAACTGTAGCCAAGCAATTTAGCAAGTCAGCATTTATGATCAGCCGTAGCAACCCGTTGATGAAGAAGAAATTTAAGGCTACGATGATCTGAATACACCACACAAGAGTGTCTAATAAGATAAGGCCGCCAATGTTGGATGGCCAATACCAACGACATGATTTCTTTTTCATAAGTAGACTTGGCTAAGTTAGAAGCTGTCAATTCTTTACTAAAATAAGCGATAGGGAAACGTTGTTGCATGAGTATTTCACCCACACCCCAACCATAAGCGTCACATTCCAACTCAAATTGTTGGAAAAAATCTGTTAAAACCAAAACAGCAGCCTTCGTAATGAACCATTTGAGTTTATGGAAAGCTTGGGTGGCCTCTGGAGTCCAGGAGAAATTATCCTTCTTAGTGAGAGCAGTAAGGGGTTATGTTGTTTTACCATAATTGCGAATACATATCCTATAGAAGTCAGTGAGGCCGAGAAAACCACAGACCCCCTTAACAGAAATAGGAATGAGCCAATCTAAAACAACCTAAACCTTGGTAGTGCCCATGGAAACACCAGTTTCAGAAATAACATGACCCAAGTAAGCTACTTCTCAGTTGAGAAAAAGAACATTTACCCAAATTAATGAAAAAAGAACCACTGTAAAATGTTTGAGATGAGATTTCCATTGGCAGCTGTAGACTAAAATATCATTGAAAAAAATAAGTACAAACTTTCGTAGGAAAGACCTAAAGAGCTCATTCATCATAGCTAGGAAAGTGTACAAAGCATTGATAAGGCCTAAAGGCATGACCAAGTATTCATATTTTCCACTATGGGTACGAAAAGAAGTTTTTTCACTGTCTTCCTCTTGCATTCTAATCTGATGATAACCTGATTTAATGTCCAATTTAGATTAGTACCTTGCCCCATGTAATTCATCTAACAATTCATCCACTACGGGTATCAGAAATTTATTCGGGATGGTTACTTTATTGAGAGCCTGATATTAAACACATAATTTTCCAGAAGAATCCTTCATTCTTACTAAAAGAACCGGGCTCGAAAAAGCGTCGAAATTCTGCCAGATATGTCCTGAAAAGAGCATAGCATGAACCTGTCACTCCATTTCATTTTTTTTCTGAGAAGACTCTTAACTCAAAGAAGAATTCACATAGATGAGTCATGCATGAATAAGCTCAAATGACGTGTTAGATTGGCACATAGATTTGTCAGCTCACCTTGATAAAGATCGAATGGCAAACCACTGATTGGTAATCATACATTAATTTGCTACAATCTGTACATGCAACAAATAAAACCATGAATTATTATTAATGAATATATAAGACTCATAAGCAATGAAATGTCATATAGAAATTTTGTTATTACTACATGACAATAAAATACTAAAGTGCAGATTAAAATGCAGAATAAAAAGCCTGAATATGATGATAAGAAATACCAGTCAAACTCATGAAGAATGTGATTATCACTATATCATTTACTGCTTGAGTTGTAAACAATATAAACTTCCATACATCCTATCCTGTTGAAGAGTTAGTTGGGAAAAAAATACCTTCATCAATCCTCCCTGAGACATAAATGATACACATCTCTTAAGTTTCTTCTCCATGCTTGTAAATTGAAGGCATTCATTCCATCAGCCCATGCACATTCACCAATATTTTGGTTCATCGCTATGCTGGGATGAGAACAATCAAAGTATGTCTAGCAACTCTTAGACATGACCCACAAAAATCAATATACAATGGAGTCAATAGTTAAAACATATCACCTGCATTCATATGTTGGATGAAAAGGGGGTCAACTCCATGATTTTACGACCAATAACCTGCATTCATATAGTGTGTAAATGCAAATGAAAAATGATGCATGGTAGGGAGGTTTATTCCACAATTTTAGGAAAACATACCTGTTGTAGAGATCTCGCACTTATTAGTGCAGGATTCCCACTGCCCAGCCCCTCCCCCCTCCCTCCCTACTGCCCTCCCCACTACCCAGCCCCCCCCCCCCCCACTGCCCAGCCCCCCCCCCCCCCACTGCCCAGCCCCCCCCCCCACTGCCCAGCCCCCCCCCCCCCATTGCCCAGCCCCCCCCCCCCCCCTGCCCAGCCCCCCCCCCCCTCCCCCCTGCCCATCCACCCCCTCCCTCCCCTGCCCAGCCACCCCCTCCCCCCTGCCCAGCCCTCCCCCCCAGAAAATAAAAATAATCTTCAAATAATGCTCCTTCAGAAGAATATAAGATCTTTTTGTAGAAAAAATATTCAAAAACGCATAGCAGTAGCATAGAAAATATTATTATAGTAGTAGGATGAATACTTCAGCAGATGATAAACATGTATGAATCCAAATTGTAGTCCTTAAAAGGATATTTGATGAATAAATAGTAGCAGTAGATCAAAACATGTATGTATACATCCTTGCACACTAAACTAGTTGAGAATAAATAAGAATGTGATTTGATCGTGGTCAAACAGATCCAGAAATATCACCAGATAAAGTGTGATATTCAAAACAATTAGTGCCCCCCCCTCCCCCCCTGCCCAGCCACCCCCTCCCCCTCCCCCTCCCCCTCCCCCCCTGCCCAGCCCTCCCCCCCACTGCCCAGCCCCCCACTGCCCAGCCCCCCACTGCCCCTCCCCCCTCCCCCTCCCCTCCCCCCTCCCCCCTCCCCCCTGCCCAGCCCTCCCCCCCTGCCCACCCCCCCCACCTCCCCCTGCAGAAAGTTCATGAAAAAACAAGGAGTAAACAGAATGGCATGTGAAAATTACCTAAATAACTGACAAATAACACCCCTGATGAAAACATAATCCAAAATGCATTTCATTGCATAAAGAAATTCACATACAAGCAGTCCACCAATACAAAAAAAACATTAAACTCCAACACACGTCTCTCTGCTAAGTCAAAAATGGAGGGGATTAATATCCCCCCCATCGCCATCACTGTCATCCTCATGTCCAGCATCATCATCATCGGCAGCAACATCATCACCAACCGCACCGTCAGCATCATCATCAGCAATCTCATCACCAACAACATCATCAGCAACATCCTCGTCAGCTCTATCGCCACCACCGTTATCGCCACTAGGACCCTCATGGGAATCACCCGAGGCATTATTTAAAGAGCGCATTGATGTCATACATGAATGAAAAGTGGCAGCAACCTCTGATGGTATTGACTGACTCAAAACTAACAGAGCTTTCATGAAATGTTCATTCATCAGCTTACTTTTTTCACGCTCCTCTAATACTATTTTCTTTGTCGCAGCTCATTCAGCACGCGCACTTTCCAACTCAGAGGCCTTAGAGGAGTCTGATGATGACCAATACCTTGAGGGGACAATGTTTTTTCCTGGTCTACAACGGACTCTTCCTGGATGCTCCACACCTAACACCTGACTGAAATGATCATTTGGCCCTAAGTTGTCAGCTTCCTTCTCATCCATGGCCTCCAAGGCAGACTGTTGAAATTATAAACATATTAAATTATGAATTTCGTATAAATGTTTGAAATATAAATAAACAAACTTACAATTTTATCTTGTGTTTGTGAATTAACTGCAGTTCCATCCTTTTTTTTTCCTACTGAAGCAGAATAATTTGGCACGAGGTACAGGACCTTCAATGCCAAATTCAACTTGCTGCATATAACAAGTGCACAAATTTGAATTACAACCATATATGATAAATGCAAAATATTGGATTGAAGTGAGTTGCAACAAAGACCCACAAACATTGAGGTAAAGACATGGACTAACCAAGGGAAAGCATGAATAAGTTATGATGACATGTTATAAATAAAGACATTATTTTAATTCAGATGAACGTACCAGCCGCTTCTCTTTATCGGGCATTGTAGTGCACCCCAATGTGTGTAGATATGTCATTTCATCTTTGTTTTTTTTTGTTTTTCGCTGACACTTCCTAAGAAACAAAAAAACAATACAAGTAATAAAAATTAAATTTTATATAAAAAACAGTAAAGATGGGTAGTACCTTATACTGTTCAGTATTCCAATGTGCGGTCATTTTTTGATATTGACTTTTTGGACAGTCAGGGTTTGTGGGTACACCCTCTAACTCAGTACCCACTCTGCTCCTCCAACCAATATGTAACTCATACTTGTATGACCGCCAATACTCTCCAAGATCACTCAACCTAGCAGCTTTGGCAGCTTCACCGTTAGGAAAGTTAAATCGACTCTGCAACAAACATGTTAAGTCATATAAATACATTACTAATATCAATATAAATTTATAAAATTTTCGTACCCATATCTGCGCCCATGCCCTATCCTTGATGTCGGCACTGATATGTCTCCATGAGACCGGTTCCACCAGAACGATATCATGATATTTGGCTAAAGTAGCCATGAAACTTCTACACTCCTTAGCATTTTTACCTACCATTTGATTTTGAGAATTGTAATCCACCATAATCTGAGTTTCACGATTCCAAGCATCCCGCATTCGAGTGCGCCCACGTCGCCTACTAAAAGATCCCACTAAATAAGATAAGAGGTGAAAAGAGAAGAGTTAGGTGACAATACAATAGAAAAAAAGTGAAATGCTATAATTTGAAACATTTATAATAAAAAAACCTGATGCAGGCTCCTGAATAGGCTGTGAGGCATCCGTAGACTGTGCTGGATCAGCATCCTCCGAAGGAAGTATCTGTTCCACAGCATGCTCCGGCTGATCTTCATGAACAGGAGTGAAAACTGAAGGAACAGACTCAATATGTGTAGGATGGATGGTAGGAAAAGGATGTGGCGTAGACATGTCAGAATATGCATAGTAGGTCTGGGGATACATGAATGGATATGAAAACTGTGCAGGTGAGAACATCGGTCGAGTCGGCGTGGACATGGAATGGGAAAAAGAGGGTAAACGGGATGATGATGGCGGCATGTATGGGAACATCCCAGGGGTCTCAAGCGGAGGGCGGACATGTGTGGTAGATGGGATGTCCACTAATGGGTCAGTGTGGGGAGTGGTAAGACGGGAGCTCCGCCTAGGTCTAGGAGGATCCCTACTCGGTCCCATACTGGGAAGAGGATTCTCTGGAGTTACATGTCCCTAAAAAAATTGGATCAAAAATATGAACTTGATATTATTTGTAATGCAGAAGATAAATATTTAAATTAATATACTCACTGAAGACAACTCGCGCTCACGTCTAACAAGATCAGCATCAAATAATCTCTTCTTGCGAGCTTCTGTAGTTTTCTTCATAATCTGCATAAGAATGAAATAAATATTTTTTAGCAACAATTTTTACAAATCATAGATACTACTTAAAAAATGTCATAACATCTTTCAGTAATGATAATTTACAACCAGGTTATACAATTTTTAAAACCACATTTTAAAACCACTTTTCTGAATTGAAAGAAATAGAATTAAATGAAACGAAACCAAACATTACTAAAACAGACATATCATTTCAAACAAAAAGTAAATTAAAGTAATTAAATTAGTACCAACCTGAGAAACTCACGTCAAGGTAAACTGAATGAACTCTGAATATATATGGTTGCTTTTATATATTACCCTCCACTACCTCAGGTTCAACATCATCCCTCACAATGGGACAATTTGTGTCATCAAATGAAATATTTTGGCTAACACCGATGGGGGCGTCAATGGTGACAATTTCATCCCCAGCATCATGAAAAATATGTCTTGGGATTACTTCATTAATGACACCGTAATCAGGGTTCAGATGATCTTTCACATAAAACACTTGTTTTGCCATTGATGCCAAAATGTATGGTTCATCGGTATGCAGGAATCGACTCATGTCAATAACTCTAAATCCGCAATCATCAATAAATGTACCATGGCGCGTCATTGAATCAAACCATTTACATTGCATCATAGTGACTCGACCTCGAGAGTAGTAATCCAATAACAATATTTTCTCAACCAATCCATAATAATACACATCTTCATATCGAGGTTGACTATCAGATGCACTGGCATAACAATCCGTTCTAGCAATTAACATAACGCCATCATGCTGTGTTCTCATTTTCACCGCTTTATCAGTTGTAACAAATTTGTATCCATTGATTATTAAAGATTTGCAGTCACGAACCAAAGAATTGGGACCAAAAGCCAACGCTCTTAATTCTTGAGAAATGAAGTCAGCAGGTAAACTCAATACCTGGAATACATGAGTAATATAATTAAATATATATCTATATTTTAAGGTATTTAATGTAATGGTCATACCTTTGATTTCAACCAAGCTGGGAACTCTTGGCTATGCATAGCCTCTCTCCTTCTCAACGGCAAAGACCGATGAACTCTACTTATAATTTGTTTATGTTCTCTACATAAAATGACAATAAAAGTATAAGGTATATGTGATATGATATCATATGAGATAAAATATATATATTCAAATTACTTACCTGATATAGGCATCGAACAAACCACAATTAAACAAGACTGTACGATGTGCCATATTCCGCTCTTCAGAGCTCAATGTAACCAATGTATATGACCCGACAATTCCACCTGTTTGGGGAAGAGATGGAAACGAGGGTTGAATTTCCTCATACTGCTCATCTTCATTTCTCATTGGTCGATTATGTCTTGTGCTCACATCAGACAAATACATTGAACAAAAATCCATACATTCTTGGGCCAGATAACTCCTCACAATGGAACCTTCAGGATAATTCTTATTTCGGACATATGATTTCATTGTGCACATATTTCTTTTAGTGGGATACATCCACCGAAAAGCAACTGGTCCCCCAAGAAGTGTCTCAGTTGGAAGATGAACTGTTAAATGCAGCATGCAAGTGAAAAAGGATGGAGGGAAAATTTTTTCCAACTCACACAGAATTAATGGTGCCTCTTGCTGCATTTTTATCAACAATGATTTGGATAACCTTTTAGCACAAAGGTCTCTAAAAAAATGACACAATCGAATCACTGCCACCCTTACATTATTGGATAGCAAATGTCGAATTGCTATTGGAATCAATTCATGAAGAAGGATGTGGTAATCATGAGTTTTTAGGGATTTCAATTTCAAATGTCTTCTATTGACTCGTTTAGATATGTTGCTAGAATAGCCGTCTAGAACCTTAATATTCTCCAATACTGCCAGAAATTGATCTTTCTCTACCTGTGTCATCACATAAGAAGCACAGGGAACTTTCCATTTGTTTTCACCGATACAAACAGGATGTAGTTCTGGTCGAATACCCCAATCCAATAAATCCCGACGAGATCGGAAGTCATCTTTGGTCTTCCCCTTAATATTCAAAAGAATTGCAAGCAACATTTCACATATATTTTTCTCAATATGCATTACGTCTAAACAATGACGTAACAAATTAGTAGACCAATATGGCAACACAAAAAAAATACTTCTCTTTTTCCAATTGTAAATGACTTCAGTATCAGCATTCTTCCTCTTTCGAGATGTCAAATGACCTTTTCCTAATGAAAAGCTGAAATCTTTCAATTCATCAAGCACATCACTTCCTGACATACATTGAGGTGGTTCTTCAGTGTCAACATTATTATCAAACCTCCGATGATTATTCCTGTACTGATGATCCATTGGCAAGAATCGGCGATGCCCCATGAAACCGAAACTACGACGATATTTAAGCCTTCTCGATCGTGTATTCTTCATACAAATGGGACATGAAAGTTTTCCCTTCGTGCTCCACCCAGACATCATTGCATAGGCAGGGAAATCATTTATGGTCCATAGAAGGGCAGCACGCATCTGAAACGTATTCTTTGAAGAAGCATCAAATGTCTGCACACCTAAATCCCAAAGTTGTTTCAACTCTTTTATTAAAGGCTGCAAGTATACATCTATGTCATTACCAGGATCCGAAGGTCCAGATATCAGTATACTCAAGAAAGTGAAAGGTTTTTTCATACACATCCACGGAGGAAGATTATAAACATGAATAAAAACCGGCCACGTGCTATGAGCAGTAAGCATCTGACCAAACAGATTAAAACCATCACATGATAGGCCCAATCTGACATTACGCACCTCAGCTGAAAAATCAGGATGTTGTGCGTCAAATGTCCGCCATGCTAATCCATCTGCTGGATGGACCAGCTCATCATTTCCTTTAATTCTCTCAACATCGTGCCATCGCATATTGGCTGAGATTTCTAGAGACATGAATAGATTTTGAAGTCTGGGAATCAATGGAAAGTGCCACATGACTTTCTGTGGCACACGAGATGGTGTTCCATCTGCATTTGTCTTCCATCGAGATGTACCACAGTCTTTACAGTCATTACGGTCAGCTGTTTCCTCCAAAAATAAACTGCAATCTTTCGGACAAGCATGGACTTTATTAGTAGCAAATCCAAGCTGCTTAATTAACTTCCATGCCATGTAATGATTTGAGGGAATATCTGCACCATCATGAAGCAAGTCCTTCAAAAATGTAAGAATATAATCAATGGAAGTATTAGAAATCCCATACATAGTTTTCCCATGATATAACCGCATTAAAAATTCCAACTTGGTCATTCTAGTACATTCTTGATATACTGGAGTTCTGGCATCATCCAATAAATTTTTCACTATGTCAACATCATCATTTTCAGCATTTTCCTCATGTGTACTGATATCACTGTCTTCTTGCACCGGCATGCTATCTCTCTCGGAATGATGCACATATGGAAACCGATCAAATATCAAATTCTCCATGTCACTTCGTTCATTTCGTTTATGAACAGTCGAAGATTGACTCGTCTCTCCATGGTGAAACCAAACATTATAGTTTGCTTGAAATCCAAATTTCGTTAAATGGTAACTAACTTCTTCTCGTCTTAACCATGGTCTTCCAACACAATTATAGCAGGGATACTGTATACAACCTCCATCTGACGCATTGCTAAATGCAAAATCCAAAAAATTCTCTAAATTATTTTGAAACTCGGTTGAAATCCGATCAGTACGATACATCCAGCTTCTATCCATTCTATAACAAGAAAAAAAAATTATCATTCAATCAACAATGTAAATCATATTTAAAAAAATCATTACAATCAATTTTATTATTAAATCAATCAAAGCATATTAGTAGCTAGAAAAACATATTTAATGACAAGTATTTAATGACAAGAGGAGTTCATGATTGAATAAGTAGGGAAAGAGAGAAAAAGGTCTTCCTTGAGATGTAAACTAAAGAAAAAAGTTAAAAAAGACACTCCACATGGAAAGTAGTGCAGGGGGGAGGGAGAGGGTTGGTTGGTGCAGCAGGGAAAGGGGGAGGGGCCAGTGCAGCAGGGAAAGTGGGAGGGGGAGGGGCTGGTGGTGGGGCTGGGGAAGCATGGGGTAAGGGGCTGGTGGGGGTGCAGTGTGGGGGGGGGGGAGGGGCTGATGTAAGGGAAGGGGGGAGGGGGAGGGGCTGGATGGTGTAGTGGGGGGGGGGGGGGCTGGTGGGGGGGATGGGCTGGTGCATGGTAGGGGGAGGGGCTGGTGCAAGAGGGGGGAGGGGGAGGGGCTGGTGTAGGGGGAGGGGATGTTGCAGCAGGGGGTTAAGGGAGGGGCTGGTGCAAGGGAAGGGGGAGGGGGAGGGACTGGTGCAGTAGAGGGAGGGGGAGAGGTTGTGTAGGGCAGGGGGCTGGTGAGTCTCCCCATACGTTAGAGGTTTTTGACTTGTAGTGAGGTTCTCGAGAGGTGATAGTGGGGACTATACCCTCTTATCACATATACACAGTGGTAAAATTGAATAAATAACAATCAACAATGAAAGAGGTAGTAAATAAATGACAAAGCAGCATAAGATAAATATTATTATAACTAAATTAAAGTGGTCAATGGTAGTTTAAACAACAGATGAATGCATGACATGGTAATGATACATATCTAAAAGTAGTAAACATTACATCATTATTTTCAATAAAATAAAAAAATAATAAAGTCACATCAAAACCCCATGGGCGATCTCCTTGAGCATCCCGAGATCCAACTCAGTCCTTTTCTCCTAACTCTAGTTACAAGCATACATTGAAAAGCAAGGTCCAAGGTCCTGAGAAAATGAAAGTATACTCGAGTATCCCAATGTAATAGCGGCCTGAGTAGGGTGTGAGATATAAATAATAATAGGATAGAACCACTGATGTCCAGACCAATCTAGATAGTGCAGTATAAAATATATAGTTCACTGGTATATAGAATAATAATAGAGAGATAAATAAACATCACCCGTACAGGTTCCTATGGGACACATAGCAGTTATACCTTCTTTAGACATTGACTGGTGTCAGAATGTGTAACCATTTCATTAATCAATTTTATCCAGTTTAAATATAATTTATATGAGAAAGATATTGAGGTTCTAAGATGTGAGAAGAAAACATGTAATGATATTTAATAATGAAGTTCCAAGGTTATAACCAAGGAAACATAGACCTCAAGTGTCAACAACTTAGTAATAACTATAGCCTCACATGGGGTAAGAGTGTAATCCAAGGATAACAGTCCAACTAATTCCACAATAAGAGGACTATCTAGTCTAAGAAGTTCATCCAAGGTAAAATGGGTCTAAGAAAAGATTGGGCTAGGATTTAACCATGGCACCTACTTGTCAATTCTGGAACCAAGGAGTGTATCTAAGGAATCTTGTTGTAATAAATGAGGGATTATATGGTGTCATACCAGGCATCTAATGTTAGACAAGGATCAGGTTCTATATAGGTCTCAACCTAAGAAAGTTGTATCCTTGAATTCGGAATAGGGTCCTTGAGTGCTCAAGGCTTTCTCTCAAGTATCCAAGGTGAGCTTGAGTCAGGCCACACCTACTTTGATATTGAATTCATATAATATTCCATTTGGTTCAAGCCTTTCCTTTGATTAGTGTGACAAGGCCAAGTAGCATGAAACCCTTTAATCATGTAATAATTAATCAATAAGTCAATTTTGTTCAACCCTAGCCTTTCATTAGTGTGACAAGGCCATGTAGCTTTAAACCACTCATTTAATCCATTTAAGGAATTTTCAATAATCAAGGTTCACTCTGGTACCTTCCATTAACATGGTAAGGGGTTCTATGAATACGCAACATATTTTTCAATTACATCTAATACGGATAATTCATGTACTTAGTATACTTTACAATTTCTATTTCACATTTAATTATTACATTGAAGCACTTACATTAGGCGGGTTAAATGCTGTGCATACAGGGTAATTTCCATTCTGAAATTCAAAAGATAATTCAAGCCATTTAATATTAAAAATCATACCCTTAGAAATTTAAATCTAAGGCTCACCGAATGGTGGCTCAAACATGTCAACATACTAAAATGAAAATTATGGGAAACAATTCTACATGGGTAATTCCAATATAAAAACCGGTCAAAGAACTTAAACGGTTCCTTGGTTATTTAATCATTTAAAAAGGAAAACTTAGTTTTTTTAATTCCATTAGGGGTCATATATGACATAATTCAAACATAACATCAATTCATAAAGAAATATCAGTACAACAAGACAATAAATCCTAAAAGTCTAATAATTGTTTTTTAACTTGAAGACAGCGCACCTCCGTTGGAGGGGTTTTAATATATAAACATGATATTTCTTATGAAACAATCATTTATTACCTTTAACTCTTAAATCATGAAACATACTAAATTCAAGATTAAGAGAAATTTAATCTAATGTATTCACTGCATTAACTAAAAACTAAGAAAAAGTGTGGTAAGAAACTAATTAATGCATTAATAAATTTGAGGAATTGGAAGGGTACCCTTCCTCAAAGAGGAACCAAGCCAACACCTGAAACTTGATAGATTTATAAACAACCACCCGGAACTGCTCAACATGTGTATTTACATACCTTCATATATACTATTTTAAGGCCAAAATATTGCATCTTATGATTATCAATGCTAAATTAATTTGGGGAAATATTCTCACTGGGTTTGATAATCAGGATATTTATATCATTCATCTTTTAGTATTCCATCATAAAAAAATGAAATTGCTTAAAAAAATTTAGAATCAAACCACTCCATTAACCTATGAATGCATCAACTGCTACCTTTGACTACAACACTAATTGATTATCAAGAGGTAATATGATGAAATTATGGGAAATCAACCAAGACTAAGAAATTACCAGGAAATATGGGACTCCAGCATAAAAAAAATCACTACTGAGAAGGCCGGGAGGTCCAGGTCGTGAGCCGGGAGGCCGAGCCGGGAGTCGGGAGCCGGGAGTCGGGAGCCGGGAGCCGCGAATCGGGAGCTGCGAGTCGGGAGCCGCGAGTCGGGAGCCGCGAGTCGGGAGCCGGGAGGCGGAGCCGGGAGTCGGAGCCCGGGGTTGGAGGCCGGGGAGGGGAGTCGGAGGCCGGGGAGGGGAGTCGGAGAGGAGAGGGGAGGGTCGGGAGTCAGTGGTCGGGGAGCGGCGTCGCGGCTTGGGGAGGTAGGGTAGAGCGATGCGTCGCGGATTTGAGGAGAGATTGAGGAGGATCCCGATACAAGGGCTCGAAAAAAAAAATTAATACCCACGGTTTTAATAAAACCGTGGGTATAAACAGCAAAAAAACATACTATCCCCACGGTTTAATGAACCGTGGGAATAGGTGCGTGGGGATAGACCCCTTTTCCAGTAGTGTTATGTGACCACGTCTTTTTGAATGCTCATCGTTTAGAGAAATGATTAGTTTTGGTAGAAACATATTAAAAGATGAAACTATACTTGAAGGTAAGTATATTTCCTTATGTTTTTATTCTATGTAAAAGATGAATTCTTCAAAATTATGTAAAGGAATGTAAAACAAAAACATTGTCGGTTTATGTTTCCTACTGGGTAATCAAATACCGTTTACACACATCAAAAGTTTGTGATTTTCTTGTGGTTAACTTTCTCCTAATCATGTTTCCTATCACTCTCTATCAGAACATGACCCTTTGTTTTCTCCTCCATATCCATGTTTTCATGGAATCTTAGTATGGGTTTACTCGGGTGACCATTTTACTTTTCTTTCTTTCTTTTAAAGTGATAGTTTTACTGACTCTTTTTCCGATATGGGACTTTCAATAAAGTTTCTAAGCACAAATTTTAAATTGCGAGGATGCAATTCCCAAAAGGGGGGAAGGATGTAACTTCCCAGGTAAATAAATAATATGAATTTTTTATATTTATTAATTTTTTAATTAAATATTAATTTTACTTTAAAACGGTTTCTATGTTTGATAGTGTACCTGATACGCAACAACGAGTTTCTTTGAAATATTACGTTGCACACAAAAAATATATTATTATTTTAAATAGTAGTTAACTCCTAGCCATTGTACTAGCGGGAATGAATGAAACCAACTACAATATGATTATACATGTTTGTTAAATTTATTTACATTTATCCATTAAAAGTTAGAGGCTTAAAATGTGAATGAATCTAATTTTAAGCATAATTTATATTAAAAGGCCGATTTATCGTCTTTTAATGGAGAACCCTTTTTAAATCTAGTTTTAGTCACTTTAATACATTATATAAAACCAAATAAAATCCTTCTTTATAATGGGGACATCAAAATTTACTTTGTGTAAATTTTTGCAAATTTCCCGATAAAGTTCATTTTTTAATGAATAGTGAAAATTATTGTATTTTAATTCAAAAGTGCCTTTTAATATAATTTATCTAAATGGTTAGATTATGTTTTTAATTAGTTGTAAAGTGAAATTAAAATATATTTTTACAATTTAATCCAATTTTGGTCATTGGAATTAATTCCACTTTGAAATTGGACATAAACAAGTATCAATCTTTTGATAGTTATTATTTCTTAAAAACACACTATTTGTTTTGATAATGGGAATTCATTTTAAAATTAATTAATGACACTTATATTTTTTTAATTTGGAAATATAGAAATCATTTTTGAATTTGGAATATCAAATATAGCTTAGTCTGAATTTTTGGTATTTTTCTGAAAAACATCAATTTTTCATGAATAGTGAAACCACTTAGTGGTAGTTAAAAAAACAGACTTTTTCATTTAAATGAAATTTTACCACTTCTGTGAATTGAATTTCAAAAATCAGACATACTGTGTTGTTATCAAGAAGTAAAATTTGGTTTAATAGGATGAAAATAATTTTTGGTGAATAGTAACTTTTGACTTTTGTATACCGCGGTTAAAGGTAAATAAAGTAATTCAAGGTAAAAAAAATATTATAATAATTCAAAATTACCTTAACACTTGTCCAAATCTTATTGGTTGATTCATTTACGACCATGGGCATCTTTGGATCTATTTTGGGACCCCATTGAGCCACTTGGGAGTGATAATGACAATTTAGATTAATTAACTTAAAGTAAAGGCAAAAATGAAAAAAGCAAATATCTTTTAGTAAATTAATTTTTATATGGTTTTATATAAGTCATATTTTAGACTATAAATATTCTTTATAAATATGAAAAGACTTAATACATGGTAATATTTTTTTTATAATTTTTAGGCATCAAATAATTTAAATTATTTATGACACAATAATGATGCAGTGTTTACCTTATTAATAAATAATTTAAATAAATAAGATTATAATGATTAAAATATTATCCAAAACCTGTCCAATTCCTATTGGATGATTTTATTTCTACCTTGAGTCAAATTAAATTCGTCTGTAAGTATCTGTGGACCATTAGAAACCAAATATCAATATAAAATAAAATAATGTTTTCATGCTTTCCTAAAGCGCCCCTACTCCTCCTTATAAAAAGAGACCACTTATAACAAATTCCACACACCTATCAAGCCCTTTGGCTCGTCCAAACTCTGCTAAATTAAGGTCCCTAAATTCCTCTCCTCCTCCTAGAAGCCTTACCTTAGGCAGAAGCCACTTCAAGAAGTCCTTTGGTTCAAACCAAATGGAGTTACCCAAATTAAAGGTACCATTTTATCTTAATTTGTTTTCTTTTATTTTACTTCTCAAACCCCTAAACTCTTTTTATTCCTTTATTTTGTAACAAAAAAAGTATCCTAAATATACTAGGATGTTTTTATGAGAAGTATTAGAACTAAAATTACACACACATCTATCTAATGGATGAAGAACATAATATTTATGTGGATGGAAAACTAACACCTCACGAAATGATGATTGTTCAAATGTCTCAAAACACCTATCATGGTGGACATTATTATGTCACTGTATTTATATATGATATATATTATGTTTATGTTTTCTTTATGCTTCTGTATTTTTCTTTTATATCACGCCTTTATGGTTTCCATAGTGGGTAAATACGATAATCTCATTTGAGGAAGCGCGGACTACCGCCCCCTCAAAGTGATGTGACTCGTTAATGCCTTATGTGGGATCTATAAAGGATAGATTTAATAATTTTATATACTATATTATATTGTAATTATAATATACCTATGTATCATTGTGTTTTAATTCTACTAAAATAAGAAATAGAAATTAAAGTAGCGTTCATGCGTACGTACGACTTACCTTCTCCATGAATGGTGCATTTCATTTCTTACCGCCAAATGTTATGTACTATTATAAATACATTTATATAATGGATATATATGATATCTAAATCATGACAACCATTCTATATATAATGGACTATTGACCACATGGACAACTTGTAAATATACGATGTTCATTTTTAACTCAAGTACCAAATATCGGCAAAATGAACGTTATTGACTTAAATGAATACATAATGTTTATAACATGGTAATAAGTGATATAAAATAAATAATAAACTTTAAAAATGTTTTTAAGCAAGTTGAAATTATCTTTAGTTTATTATTCAAGAGATTAAAGAATGATCGAGTCAAGTCGGACACGAGGTAAGGGATCCGACCTATTTCTTTCTTTTCAAGTACTCTCTTTTATGTCATTTCTTGTATGCTCCATGTTATTATATTGGAGGATGTTCTTTTATATTAACCATATAGTAATTTTTATTTTAATGTGATGAGATACCCCTCTTACTCTCATCAATTAATTTTTACGAATTTTTAAGTGGCGCCGTTAGGCTACCGAATTTTTGTAAGGGATTTTCTTAGATCACTTTTAATTTCGTGAGATTTCCATTGTTCGCCACTTATTCATTGAATGTGGTGTATTGTGTAATTAAATTTGATATATATTATCATTATTATCATTATATTCATGGTATTCTGTTATTAATTTTGTGGTTATTAACATTTGGTCAAACGAATCAGTTGATTACGATGTGGTAAAGGGTTTCATCTCACTTTTTATTCCCCTCATATTTTTGCTATATTTGCCACTATTTCCTTTTATGTGGTGTATGTACTACCCATTATTGTACTCTTTGTGTAATATAATTTCATTTATGAGTATTTACATCTTCATTGTATGATCCTTCTTTCAAGTGGCTATGTTTTCTAAGTTACCAAATCGGTAAGGGAACCATTCACCCTTCTCTTTTTAAAAGACTTATTTTTGTTATGTATTTTAATTTACATATTATTATGTTGGGATATGATATTATATATCCTTATTGATGTAAATTTTATTTCCAAGTGCTTAGATACCATTTTTATCTCATAAACTGATTTTTTGAATTCTAAAGTGATGCCGTTTTGCTTTCAAATTTTTATAAGGGAACCTCTTAACCCAATTTCAATTCTTTGGGTTCAACTTGTAGTTCTTGAATATGTAGTCCTATGAATATATGTGAATGAAATATAATTGTTTTACACTTAATATCCACTTATATTGGGTGTATTTATATTTTTCACTCATAATTATGTGATTGATTTGTCCTTAATTTAAAGATACCATCTTTATAAGGGATTTCATCTCAATTTACATTTCCATTGAGACTTCATTGTTGTTATGCACCAATTCACTCTTATATGGTGTATATACTGTCCTTTGACATATTATATTGTGAATACATTTATTCTCATGATATTATAATGTTCTGATTAAAAGTTATTCTTCAATTATTTGTATTCAAGCATCTCTCATTTTTCTAAAAACTCTTGAACTAAAATTTCATTTTAACCATTTTAAAGATTTATTCTTATAAATATTTCTCATTAATGTCCATGTTTTAAAAATGGTTTTAAGGATTTATTAATATGGACATTAATTTTTTAAAGTGTTAATTCCTTTAAAAGCTTCAAAGTGGTATGGGACACTTTGATTCAAAAAAAATCTCTTTATTAAATGGTTTTGAAAATGGTTTGATATAACATTGATTTTGTCAATATCTTGAAATGATATATTGTGATTGAAAATGAAATGTTAATTGTGAAATGTTTATATTTGCAATATTTTATGTGGTATGATTTTATAATGGTACTTGGACATTTGACGGGTGGTTAAATGATAAACTAAATGACGGGTGGTGGCATGAATACCAGGACGAGTGGTTACATTATAAACTCCAATGCATTGGGTATGGAAGTCAGTCGTATGGATATTACATTAAGTGATATGTGTGGAAGTCGTCCGTATGGTTATTATATTTAAGTATGTTTATGTGTCAAGATTCCTTTATTTGTTATGTGTTCTTTAAATGGATTTTATGGAAATATTTTGGTTACAAATGGGAAAGTAATGATCTTTTATTCAGTATTGAGTATTTACTACTTTATAAAGGTGAAATGTATTACTTATATTAAAGTATTCATGGTTTAATTGTTGTTTTGAAAAACTAACAGTTTTCCTTCTTTTTGTATCCCTTACTGAGAATTTTATGCTCATCCCAAGTTTTTGAAATGTTTTTCACGGAACATAATGTGGAATAGGGTCAAGGATGGGATCAAGGAAAAGTCATGCTTTCTTAAACATGGAACTAGACATGTCTCCTTTTTTTTCAAGAGTTCATGTTTTGTAAAAAAATGGAAACTATGTAGAAGTGTCTACTTTGTAAATCTTTTGAGTTGTAATAGTTACGTCTTAATTATCTAAAACACTAAACCTGAAAATATCCTCAATGTGAGTTATTCATTTAATTCAACATTAAGTTAGATTTAAGGCTGGGTCCTTATAGTGAAAACCTATTTTTTATGGATATAGTGAAATGAGTATTCAAGGAAGATGTTGATGATTTTTTTTTATCATATTCATTGATGATATCTTGGTATATAATGAAATCTTTGAGGTTAATGGGAATTACTTGAGGATCATTCTTGGGAATCTTAGGAGGAATTAGTTATAAGGGAAATTTAGTAACAGAGATTTATGGGTTTAAGAAGATTATTTAATTGGCCATATTATCTACAAAGATGTAATCTTAGTGGATCCTATAAATAAAAAGGATGTCAGAGAATGTAATAAACTAACAACCATAAATTTGGTATGTAGTCACAATGATTTTGTAGGTTACTAGGGTATTGGTCAATGATATGATTTTTACTCTTCCATCGATAAATGGAATGTTTGTGATATACATTGATTCATCCAATAAGTTACTTGGGTGTGTACTATTATAACATTATAATGTTGTTTCATATGCATCAAATCAATTGATGACCTCTAAATATAACTATTCAACCAATGGCCTTGAGTTGGAATATTGAATCATTTCTTTGAAGATATGGAAAAAGTATCCATATGGTAAATGTTTTCATTTATAAAAGGATTATAAAATCCAAAAATACATTCATTAATAGAAATATATTAATATGAGACAAAGGATATGGCTCAAGCTACTCAAGGATTATAATTTCTTGATTCTATATTACCCTATGAAAGAAAATAAGGTAGTAGATGCATTGAGTAGGATAGATAATAGAGTTATGACCCAAATTTGGATTGAGGGTGATACTATTTTCATAGATATAGTAAATATAGATATGTGAATTATTAAGGAATAAGATGCATATCTCATTTTTTTAAACGATTACAAAAAACTAATTATTATAAAAGGAAAAAAGTTCTCAACCTAATGATGTAGCACCCCAACCCCTCTAGGCTGGAGCCAGTGCATTACTTGTGATATTATCATTGTTAGAAGGAATTAAAATCCCGAAGGAATGATCAGTTTAGTAGTCTGGAAGAAATTGGATACATAGATGTTCTCAAATTACATTGTAAAAGTCACAAAATACAATACATAACGAAACTAAAAATTGCATCCATAAGTACTCAATAAAAAATCTTCTCTTTTTCACCAAGTAAAAGTAAAAAATGGAAGGGGTGGGATCAAATGATCAGTAAGGGTTTCAAAAATGGAAGCATGTGTACAATAGTAAGCTAATATCAATCAATCTTACATAATCAATATGGTATAGTGAATAAATGAATAACTAATGCCATTAATAAACTGAAAATGAAATTGTATCCATAAATTTCATCATATAAAAAACATCATGGATAATAATGATAAATTATAATGAAATAATAGAATGCTTATTAATTGGACGTCATGTATCTGGAACATGAACCATAACACTGTAAAATGGTTTACTTATATGGGTAGAAACCCATATGATTTTTGAAAACAAACTTGAAGGGTTTGTCGCCAACTGATTTGTGTCACGAGACCTACCGATGAATCAAGGGGCTATAGCAGGCCCCACTCACCACTTCATGTCCAAATCATTCTTTATAAATTGATTCAATACAAGAGAAATATGCCTTTTCAATATTCGTATAGATTTGAGTATATAGATTCATCAATATTTCCATAATTAAAATAACATTCCAAATAAACACCGTATGTAAAATGGTATACAGTTTAGAGAAAACAATATATCCATGATACGAGATTATGGATATTTAATATAAATAAAATTTCAAAAGAAAAGTGATCTCAAATGAGCAGTAGGTACACCACATAAAGATTATTAGGTGCACAATACAAAGTTAGTCACAACGAAAAGATCATTGAGACAAAGTCCCTTACCACAATGTAATCAATCGAATCACATGACTAGAACATAATGAAAATCAAATGAATCATTGAATAGAATGAATATAAAGTGAATCATGTTATTATATATCAAATTTCATTACACATATACCACATACAAGAAATAAGTGGTGAACAACGAAAATCTCACAGAAATGAAAGTTAGATGAGAAACCCCTTACAAACATTTCAGCATGGTAACGAGTGTTATTGAGAGGGCTTAATGATAGGTAAAGGGGTATTTTATTATTTATATGTCAAAATAGTAGTATGGGGGAGGTGCTAAAACACACCCCATCATTTGGAATTAAAAATAAAAGGGCACAACATAGGGGATATTATTGAACAAAAGTGAGGGAGAGGATCCCTTACCTTATGCTCGAAGGTGTTCTTGATTGTTCTTAACGACCTATTAATAAAATTTAGATTCATTAATTAATAATTACAGAACCTATTCAACATGTAATTGATATGGTATAACCTTATTATGTTCAGTAATGGCATTTTTTATGGGTTTAAGTGATTCAATTTTATTGTTTTGGAAGCATTTTCTTACTTGGTTTCATGATTTGTTTACTTGTATTAATGAATGTAAGTTGGTTTAAAATATGGTTAAACATCCAGAATTGTTAATATACATTATTAGTGACATTAAATAGATATAAATGATCTTCTAATGACTCTGGTTATATATCATAAGGATGACTCATTCGATGAGTTAAAAATAAACGCTTGAATTTGGCTTGGTAGTTTTGTGGTCAATAAACTTGTTTTGTATTATTAATCCATATTATGTATGTGTAAATATTACAGAACATTAATCAAGATAAAATACATATATTATGACCTGGTGGAACCATAAATATGGTTTCAGGACCTGTAATGAAGGAACGATTGAAGAGTGAAACTTCATCATCCACGAAGGTTATAAATTGGAACCTCATGCACGTTTATTTCTTTTATAAAAATAAAAGGGAGGGAGTAAGAATATTGATGATGGTTATTACATTAAAAATATATAAATCCAGTATATAGATGATACTGGATTTATCCTGATCATTTGGACAGAGGAGGTGAGGAGAGGATAACAAATGAAGATAAATTCAAATGAAACTAAAAGTAAAAGAAAGGTGTTTTACCTCTTGAAATAACTTCCTCGAGAACCTCATTAAGGTAAGGGATTTTGGTCTTTTGGAAATACCAAGATCTTCCTGTTCATGGGGAGTGACTAGGGAAGGGTATTTGGGAAGAAAGTTGTGGAGATTCAAGGATTAGAGGAGTGAAGAGAAGAGAGAGTGGTGAGGGGTTTTTATAGTGGAGGAGAGTGGTAAATTTTGAATATTTAATTAATTATTTTATTATTTACCTCAAGACAACAAGTATTTTTGTTTCATGTGACCCCTAATAGTAATAAGTGCATGTGAGTTCTAACCAAGTGGCCTTATATCACTTATTATGTCATAAATAGTGTATTTAACTGATAATTTGCATATATGGTATTTCATCGTATTTCACTATTCATCAAAAACTCTAGAATTTCCGAAAAATCCCAAAAATTTACCTTAACCATTTTTCAACGTTTAGAATTAAAAAATGAACTCCATTTTTCCAAATAAATTTTCTAAAAATTATTAATTTAATTTTTAAATAAAGTCATTGTTAATTCGAAAAATAACAATTTTAAAGTGCAATTAGTTTTATTTCTCATTGAAAAACTAATTAAGATTTCATTATCTTATTACCTTAAGAAAATAAAATAATAATATTATTTACTATTCATAAGTTTCATATTACTTTTAATATTACTATCCATAAGGGTATGCTACTATTCACTAAAAATCAAGTTTGCTCTATCAGACTCAAAATGACTTACTGATCACAACTCTAGATGACCATTTTTCGAAATTCAAAACATAGAAGTGGAAAATTTATATTTAATGGATAGTTTTTGACTCTATTTTAAATAACCTAGTGTTGTTTCAAAGGAACACAATTTTTAATAGAATGTATTTAAGAGAAACATACCATAAATTGTTTGTGATTACATGCGTTGGGTCTGGCATGTACTTCTTTAAAAATGATACGTGTAACACATCATGAAATATGGAGATATTTGGAGGAATTGCTAAAAGGTAAGATATAACTTCAATTCTGTCTAGAATTTCAAATGGTCCGATGTACCTGGTGCTCAGTTTCCCATATAATTTATTTCTTCTAAGTGTTCTCAGAATAACCCGCAAGTGATTCTCATGGTTTTCATAGATTTTTGAGTATATGAGGATATCATCAATGAATACCACAACATAGTTATCAATATTTTCATGGAAAACTCTATTCATTAAATCCATAAAAATAGAGGGGGCATTTTTCAGTCCAAAAGGCATCACTGTAAACTCATAATGCCCATACCTAGTCAGAAATGTTGTATTAGGAATATCTTCCTTCCTCCCATGCAACTGATGATATCCGGATCGAAGGACAATCTTCAAAGAGTATTGATCTACATGAAGTTGGTTAAATAAATCATCAATCTAGGGTAGAGGATACTTATTATTTATAGTAATAGCATTGATTTCCTTGTAATTAATGAAAAGACTCATGGATCCTTCTTTCTTCTTGACAAAGAGGATAGGGGCTCCCCATGGGGAAACACTAGGTCAAATAAATCCCTTTTCACTCAAATACCCTATTTGTTTCTTTAGCTATAATAATACTACAATGGCCATTCTATAAGGAGTCTTTGATATAAGACTTTCATAAAGAATTAAATAAATAGAGAACTCAACTTCCCGCTCTAAAGGATGTCCAGGTAAATCCTCTGGAAATACATCAATGTACTCTTTCACTATGTTCACATCTTCAATTTGAAGATTGATTTCCTCACCCATAAATATTGATTTATCTTCCTCTCCAAGTATTGTATTCAGTAGTGCTACTGGGGGTGGTTCTAGGTAAGAATCTGGTGGCAAAGTGTCTTCCCTAAAGATAAGGGATTCAACACCATTTTAAAAAATTGTAACTTCCTTCTTCTTACAATAAATATTTGCATCATAAATTGACATCCAATCCATACCGCAAATTATATCAAATTAAGTCATTGTTTTGAAAATAAGGTTGGCAACTAGAGAACATATTGGTGTCTGGAGGGGGACTAGTCGACATGCCTTGGTTGCAATGATACATCCCCTAAGATTTTTGACTGAAAACTCTTTTATTAAATCAAATTGAACATATCTAATTTTCTTGAAAACTGGGAAGATATAAATGAATGAGATGATCAAGAATCAAATAAAGTGTTGGTTAAGATTGAGGAAATAGTTAACGTACCTTCCACCACATCATTAAGAACTTCAACCTCCGCGGTTGTAATATAAAAGGCTCTCCCTTTCTCTCTTGGCCTTTTATGAGTCGAGTTTTTTTGACACTCAAGATACTCATTTGCATAGTGTCCCATGTCTCTACAATTGTAGCATTGAATATCATTGAATTGTTTCTTCCCCTTTCATTCATCAGATCGATGACCCTTTTCTCCATAGTTATAGCAGACTCCCATGCCTTTCAAGAATTTCCCAAGATGATTCTTTCCACATTTCTTACATAATGGGAATAGCTTTGTTCCCTTGATATTTATTGGAGCTTCTCCTTTTCCTTTGTTATCAGATTACCGCTTTTTATCTTGGTTTCCATTGAAAATACTTGATCTAGAAAATTCCCTCTCTGTTTTGATGGCACTTTATACAATTTCATCATATGATGAAAATGACTGAGAAGCCTGTTCCCTTTGAATAATTGGCTTAAGACCTTAAAATAAATGATCAATATTGTCTTCCTAGTCACGTATGTAATCTATGGCATACCTAGCCAGCCGTGTGAAGGTGGCCTCATACTCTGCAACACTATCTTCTTCCCTTTGTTTTAATCGAAGGAACTTCCTCTTTATTTCAGTTTTTTTCTCATGATGGAAATATTTTTCGAAGAATATTTCCTTAAAAGTACTCCATTCCATTTCTTCTATTTCTTCTTCCTCCGTGGTATTTTTAATCGGGGACCACCATTGATCAGCGTCGCCCTTGAGACAATATACAACCAGTACTACCTTTTCATTTTAATTGCATCTTAATACCATGAATATATTTTCAAGGGACTTGATCCATTGCTCGACTAACACTGGATTAGTAGTCACACTGAAATATGGGGCCTTTTGCCACATAAAATGATCGAACACAGGTGTGTAATGGTTATTCGTTTCAACTTGAGTAAGATACCCCAATATGGTCAGGATCTGATCTGCTCCAACATTTATTGTGTTTACTAGACCACTAGGGAGATCCCTCCCTTGCCCACGAGTATTGATTCATCTTCTTATATTAGACACTATTTATAAATAATCAGATACACTAGGTTAGTTTATGAATCTAAAATAGAAAAGAACTCAAAATAGATTGAAATTAAATGCATAGAAAATCTTATAAAATTGGTTTTTATGAGGACAAATTTACATTAAACTTCTTCATAATGGATTTTAAAGAAAATATGAATTATCCTAAGCATATCCCCCAGGAGTGTCGTAACCAAGAGTGCAGTAAGGTCTGTTTCCGTGCACCAGTTCCCGTTCGAGTCTAGTTCAAAGCGGTGTTTTCGAGTTTTACCCCAAGATACATTTGTGCTAGAGCCGCCTCTACCTGCTCGTATCCAGACAAGGAAGTATTGCTTAAAATATCCACACAATCTATTTCTTACCAAAATACCAAGACGTTCTTGTATGTTAATCCTTAGATACTACCTTAGGGATTTGTTACCTACTATACATTTCCTACCCTAGTTTCCAAGTTTTCTACTAAACTTTCTCTCATACCAACTGTAGCACCCCGACCACTCTAGGATGGAGCTCGTGCGTTACTTGTGATATTGGCATAGTTAGAAGGAATTAAAATCCGGAATAAACGATCGATTTAATAGTCTTTAAGAAACTAGATATATAGATGTTAAAAAATTACATTGGAAAAGTTTCAAAATAAAATACATAAAAAAACTAAAAATTGAATCCACAAGTACTCAATAAAAAATATCCTCTTTGTCACTTATTGAAAGTAAACAATTAAAGGGGTGAGCTCAAATGATCAGTAAGGGTTACAAATAGCGGAAGCATGAGTAAAAAAATAATTGAATCACAATCAATCTGACTTAATCAATATAGCATAGTGAATAAATGAATAACTAATGCCATTAATAAACTCAAAATGAAATTGGATCCATAGATTTCGTCATATTGAAAACCTCATGGATAATAATAACAACTGATATAGAAATAATAGAATTATTATTAATTGGACCTCATGTATTGGGAACATGAACCATAATACCATAAAAACTTTTTAGTTCTATGGGTAAAAACCTGTCTAATTTTTGGAGACAAACTCGAAGGGTTTGTCACCAACTGATTTGTCTCATGAGACCTACCGATGCATTGAGGGGCTATAGTGGGCCCCACCTGCTAATTAATGTCCAAATAATTATTTATATATTTATTTAATACAATATCAATATGCCTTTTCAATATTAGTATAGAGTAGAGTATACTGATTCATCAATGTTTCCATAATTAAAATAACATTTCAAATAAACACCATATGTAAAATGGTATACAATTTAGACAACAAACATATCCATGATATAAGATTATGGATATTTAATGTAAATATAATTTCAAATAAAAATTGATCTCAAATGGGCAGTAGGTACAACACCTAAGGATTATTAGGTGCACAATACAAAGTTAGTCACAATGAAAAGGTAGTTGAGACGAAGTCCCTTACCACAATGTAATCAATCAAACCATATGACTAGAACATAATAAACCTCAAATGAATCATTGAATTACATGAATATAAATAGAATCATGCTATTATATATCAAATGGAAATAAAAATATACCACATACAATAAATATGTGGCGAATAATGAAAATCTCACAGAAATAAAAGTGAGATGAGAAACCCCTTACAAACATTTCAGCATTGTAATGAGTGTTATTGCAAGGGATTAATGAGAGGTAACGGGGAATTAAATTATTTATATGTAACAATTACATTATGGGGGAGGTGCTAAAACATACCCCCATCATTATAAATTAAAAATAAAAGGGTACAACAGAGGAGAGATTCTTGAACAAAAGTTAGAGAGAGGATCCCTTACCTTAAGCTTGAAGGTATTCTTGATTATTCTTAACGACCTGAATAATCAAATTTAGATTTAATAATTATTATTTCCAAAACCTAGTAAATATTTAATTGATATGGTATAAATGTATTAAGTTCATTAATGGCGTTTTTGATGGGTGTAAGAGATTCAATTTTATTGTTTTGGAAGCATTTTCTTACTTTGTTTAATGATTTGTTTACTTGTATTCATGAATGGAAGTCGGTTTTAAATATGGTTAAACATCCAGAATTGTTAATATACGTTATTAGTAAGATTTAATAGATATAAATGATCTTATATTGACTCTGGTTATATACCATGAGGATGACTCATTCGATGAGTTAAAAATATACGCTTGAATTTGGCTTGGTAGTTTTGTGCTCAATAAACTTGTTTTGTATTATTATTCCATATTATATATGTGTAAAGATTCCAGAACATTAATCAAGATAAAATACATATATTATGACCTGGTTCAACCATAAATATGGTATCATGACCAGTAATGAAAGAACTATTGAGGAACGAAACTTCGTCGTCCACGAAGGTTATAAATTGGAACCTCATGGACGTTGATTTTGTTTATAAAAATAAAAGGGAGGGAGTAAGAATATGGATGATGGTTCTTCCATTCACAATATATAAATCCCGTATATAGATGATACTGAAGTTATCATGATCATTTTTATAGAGGAGGTGATGAGAGGATAAAAAATGTAGATAAATTCAAATGAAACTAAAATAAAAAGAAATGTTTTTTACCTCTTGAAATAACTTCCTCGAGAACATCTTTAAGGAAAGAGATTTTGGTCTTTTGGAAAGACCAAGAGATTCCTGGCTATGGGGAGTGACTAGGGAATGGTATTTGGGCAGAACATTGAGGGGATAATTGCTTAGAGGAGTGAAGAGAAGATGGTGTGGTGAGGGGTTTTTATAGTGGGGGAGAGGGGTAAATTTTGAATATTTAATTCATTATTTTATTATTTCCCTCAAGAAAACCAATAGTGTTGTTTCATGTGACCCTTAATAGTAATACGTGCATGTGAGTTCAAACCAATTGGATATACATCACATATGATGTCATTAATAGTTTATTTAACTGATAATTTTCATATGCTGTATTTTATCGTATTTCACTATTCATAAAAAATTCTAGAATTTTAGAAAAATTAAAAAAATTTATCCTAACTATTTATCAACAAGTAGATTTAAAAAATGAACTCCATTTTTCAAAACTAATTTTCAAAATATTATTAATTTAATTTTTAAATAAAGTGATAGTTAATTCTAAATATAACAATCTTAAAGTGCAATTAGTTTTATTTCTCATTGAAAAACTAATTAAGATCTCATTATCTTATTACCTTAAGAAAATAAAATAATATTTTTTTACTATTCATAAGGGTCATATTAATTTTAATAATAATATTAATAAGGGTATGTTACTATTCACCAAAAATTAAGTTTGTTTCATCAGACTCCAAATGATTTACTGATCACAACTCTTGATGACCATTTCTCAAAATTCAAAACATAGAAGCAGAAAATTTATATTTAATGGATAGGTTTTGACTATCTCCTAAATAACATAGTGTTGTTTCGAAGGAAAACAATGATGAATAGAATGTATTTAAGAGAAAAATACCATAAAATTTTTGGGGTGTTATAGATGATGAGAACTTTTGGGAAAAAATTAAAGATATAAATGATGGGAAATTAGAAGACTTAGTTTTTGAACATGATGTTATGATATTTTGAAATATATAATGTGCTCTATATATACTTGAGCTTAAAATATATTTTTTAGATGATGATAATAGGTTGAATTTCCTTATACACCCCTCTAGAATTAAGATGTATATGGAATTGAGGGAATTTGTTTTTTGGGATAATATGAATCGTGAAATTATGGACTATGAATCAAGATTATTGGGTTTTCAACAAGTCAAAGATTAGAGACAACATCCTAGAGGAGACATACAAACTCTTCCTATTATAATGTGTAAATGGGATGTAATCACTATATATTTTTTCACAAGGCTACCAAATTATCCTAGGAATAATGATGAAATATTGGTTATCATTGATATCCTAACCAAATATGCACATTTCCCCACTATAAGTGAATATTTAAATTTATATATCCTCATAAGGATCTATATTAAATATGTTATAATATACTATGGTGAAAAAAATTGATCAAGTTTGATCGTGATCCCCAATTTAAATTGAAATTATATAATATTGTTTACAAGGATATTTTTACCAATATTCATTTGAGCACTTCTTACCATTCCCAATGTAATAGACAGTTATAAAGGAATATTCAAGAAATAAAAGACATGTTGAGGTCATGATGACTCTAATTTCAAGGTATGTGGGATTATTATTTACCTTTGGAAGAGTTTTCCTATAATAATAGTTTCCATTGAAGTATTCAAATGGCAACATATGAATAATTATATGGAAAGAGATGTCATACTCCAACTTCATTTGATGAAGTTGGTTAAAGGAATCATGTATGAATAAATATTGTTAAAGAGACAACAATAAATGTAAAGGGAACATGAACATTATAATGTAATCGTTAATTTGGTAGGTATATATCATACAAACTAATTTATTAAAATTATGGATAATTCTTTATTAGAAAAAAATAATAGCCATTTGAAATAAAATGAAATGTTTTATAAAAAACTGTATTTTTTTTCAAAAGAAAACAGTTTCATAGCTTCTAGTGCACTTATGATAAAATTAATTTCTAATTTTTTTAGAAATTTATCTGAAAATATAAAATTTATTTTGGAAATTATTTAATCAAAATTATCTTTGAGTGAATTTTTGGGTTTTTTCTTGAATTTGTTAATATTTTGAGGAATAGTGAAAAGTACCGATTTTTATTAAAAACTATATTTTCATTTAAATTATTTAAAAATTTATGCTATATTTTAAATTGGGTTTAATGTAAAATTAAATCAATTATATTATAAGAAATACAATTTAGTCCTTTTTGAACAATTTTATATTGAATTTTGATTTTAAAACCATATAAACATTTGAGAATTTTCTCTTTGGAAACCAGCTTTTTCATCATGTTTATAAGAATAATTTTAAATTGGATACTTCAACTTATATGAATTGAATATAGAAAATAAGGATTAAAAATTTTAAATTATAAAATTTATATTATTTAATATGGTAAACTTAATTTTTTACCTATATAAATAGTAAAATCAGTTAAAATTAATTACCACGGTTAAGGTAAAAACTAATTTGTCAGGGGTGGGTGGTTAAACTAAATAATATGGGTTAAAATGACCTTACGAATTATACAAAACCCATTTTATGGAAATATATATACAATATAACCTAAAAGGATTGATAATTATCCATTTTAGGCCTTCTTTATGATAAAAAGTGGGTTTAATTTATTCTTTTAAAACAATCTATGTGTGTCCTCTCCACCACTTATAAAAGGTCACCCCTATCCTTCACTATTAACAATTAGATATACATTTTACATAGCCAATAATAATCTAAATAACATCCTTAACACCATACCAACATTCTATATCAATTGGTTTGATTATAAATCCATCATAGGAAGTATTTTTGTGAAAACCTAATGAAGTTATTCGATGAAGTGGTAACATTCTCAAACGAGTGTTTTTATTTCGTTTCTTCTTAAACATTTTTCACATATTATTAATAAAATATTATGTAATTATAATATTATATTCCATATAATAATATTTTATCATGTTGAGTAATTGACCTATATCTGTATCCTCTTCCATCAAATCAGAAACAAAACAATTGGTCATGTGTTTGGCAGACTACCACCTCACGAACCGATGTGATTCCTTCTCCATAAGAACCTTTCAAGGATATATGTAATTATTTATTTTAAAACTTTATTTCATATTTATGATATAAGTATACTTTTTTAATTATATTATCACATATTCTTTCTTACATTCCATTTTTTTTAAATATGATAACATTGCTCGTATGTACAACGGACTACTGTCACACAAAGTGATGTGATTCGTTTTTCACTAATGATTTATATGGAAATTAATATGGCTAAATTTTATGATTTTACATGATATGTATATAAAATTATATCAATTATTTAAAATCATTATATCACACAATTCATTACCCTTTCACCCGTTATTAGAATGATATCGTCGCTCATGCGTATGTATGACTTACCGTCTCAATGAAGCGATGCGATTCATTTTCAATGAAAAACTTTTATGAATGGTTATAAAAATGTATATATAGTGTAAATATTATATTTATAACATGATTATAATTTTTTATAGGATGTATTTATATCCTATTTAAAATAACTGGAACCTTCATGACAAAACATGCATGAGAAATCATGATAGTTAGCACCCAAAACAGTGAAAATAATGTAATATTATTTAAAAACGGGTTCTAAAATGTTATAAGATGATAATATATGATATTATAAGTACAATTAATATTATTTTATAAATTAATAACATTATTAGAACCATTATACTAGAGGTTAAAGAACATTAAACTAAAGGGAATCGTGTGGTAAGGGATTTTGTCTCAATTTCCCTTTATCAAGGAATTTATTATTATTGTGCACCTATTTTTTTTATATTATGTACATAATACCATTTTTTTAAATTTTATGTCATAAATACTTTATATATTATGGTATTATATGTTTCCATTAGAATTATTTCAACCTGTGGTATTTCACTTGAACATAACGAAGTGGAAAGTGATTTCAATAGAATTTCCATTTAATTGAGACATATTTGTTCATATGCACCAATTGAATTTTTTGTCATGTATATACTAAACCATGGATGTATTTAACATTAATAAAAATTTATTCTTTATGACTAATGTTTCGTTTCATGTTTATTCTTGAAGGGGTTAAAATTTAAAAGTTACCAATATGCTAAAAAATATTGTACATTCTCGCATTCTTTTGTGAGTGTTAACTTTCTCTTGAAACAATCTCTTTATTGTGATCATTTTTAATTAGACAAAAAATCTATCTTAAATATCGATATTATTTTATTTTGGATATGATTATTTCATAAACCATATTCCCTTTTTAAATTTGTTGTTTACTTTGGAATTTATTTAATTAATATGGGAAATATTGAAAAATCTATATCTTTTACTCAATAAATATATTTTTTTGATAAGAAATATTGATTTATGATTTATATTGACTATTTGAAATATGAGTAATGTTTTGGAAATGTATTTATGGATGGTTACTTGTTAGAGAAAGTACCTCAGTGCATTAACATGTCTCTTGAGGAAATTTTTTTGGAAAGATCAGGTGGGTTTTAACCCATAGTTCTAAACCAACTCATAGAAGGTCTTGATAGTAGAAATATCATGATTATTCAGATCATGGAATCCAATAAGTAATAATTTCCTAAATTGAGAGGTATTTAGTATAATTATCCATGATATTTGGATAATTATTTTATCTGTAGATACATTTCATTCTCTTTTTATTGATTAGATGACATGTGTTTTCAATGATTTACCTTTCCATATTGATTATAATTTATTGATACGTGGCTGAATTTGTTGTATGTAACCCTTACTTATAATTTGTTCTTACCCTTATTTTGTTTCATATCTCCAATATATGAAGAATAATAATTGGAGTGAGTTGAAGGATTCCAAATTTGTTCATTTACTATAATTTTTATTTTCTTTCCTTATGTAGAATGAGTACGATGTATGTATCTATTTCTCCAAAACTACATAGCTGATTAGTCCTACAGTATTGGAACCCTTATATATTTTCAAATATAATATGGCATGAACTGAATTTAGGTTACTGGATTCAATTTCATTACAATTGAATTCCATTTCATTTTTGAAAATCTTCAAAAACATATGATATTTTTATAATCTAATAGTTTAGTATTATGTTATTTATCTCATTAAAAGAGAAGTCATCATTTTCATACAATAATTGAATTTATGGATCAAACCTATCAGGAATTATTATAGTAAGTATCATGATAATAGATGAATTTTATAAAGTATATTTCACATACCAACATTATTTTTAGGTATTAATTTCCTTTATTTGTGACTGTCTCTTTTTTAGGATGGTTTTTGGTTATCAAAGATACAATTTAGAGTTTTTATATTTTTTGGGAATTTTCATGGTTAGATTGGTTATAATGGAAAACTATGTGGGTCACCCTAGGAAACTATACAACATTTTTTAGAGATGTAGAAGAGGGTGCGTGGTTAGCACATGGAAAATCCAACCATATTTCCTTCTACACAAACCATTTTTTATGATGCATGGAACTTTCACAAGGATGGAAAATTGGTTTTTAAAACATGTAGCTCCAATATTAGCACATAAATGGGTGCACTGTTGGTGTTATAATTTTTTAATCGTACATCCAAACCATACGATACTAACTAATTAATCCCAATATTAATTATTAAAACACAAACCACCAAAGATTTCCATTATTATTATTTTGATGAATAAGAATATTTACCTATGAGACTTCTCATTGATATATTTGAGATTTTTTACCTCCCATTGATAGAATATGATGTATTCAATAATGATGGATCAATATATTCAATAGTGTGTCTCTGCTTTTCATTATTATTTTCCAAGCATCTAGATCTCCCATTTCATCTCAATATTTTTTATTTATAAAAGGCAAGGAAAACATCAAGAAATTAGAAACCAACGGGGAAAAATGGGGAGAAAAAATCATGGGGGTCTGAAATAATGTAAGACAAGGGCATACCCACTCACAAGTTCCTCTCCCTCAGCCTTGAGAGTGCTCCTTCCATCGAGTCCCAAAAGACCGAATTGTGGGACGCAATGGAGGCTAGATGATCTGCCACTTTGTTACCCTCGCGCCAAGCGTGAGATACTTTGATATTGCTTGTCAGTAGACCTCTTCATTTTATGATAGCATATGAGATAGACGATGGGGTATTACTTGTACTTTTCAGAGCATTGAAGAGGACCATACAATCTGTCTCTTCTTCACTAATGAGAATATTATATTGGCAACATAACATGAGACCAGATAGTATAGCCAAATCCTCATCCTGGAGAGAATGGAAACACCCATACTGTGATGTAAATAATAGGATGATAGAGCCCCTGGAGTTGTGGGCCACTCCTCCACCACCCATGGTGCCCTGTCAAGAGGAACCATCAGTGTTCAGCTTGATACCCATGGTAAGAGGCCTCCAGCATACCCAACGACATGCACCAACGTTGAGAGAACTAGTGACACCCATTAATTTCAGATGAAGATGACTAAGAGTTGGAGTCTTCCGCAAATGGTTGTTAGACCTAAGGAGGTCAATGAGTAGACTTCAGGTTCTGATAGTGATATACTTCCCAGATAGGGGAGTTCTTTAATGTCTGGCACTATTCTGTGCATTCCAGATGCACCAAAACCCGGCGATTAAAACTGTAGCCTGATCCTTTCTCTCCAAGCTCTACTCTGGCGATCCCTGAAACCATTGATCCATGAAGGTATCCTCAAATTGTGGCTGCCCATTATATGTATTAAGACCACCAAAGAAGCTCCACACCACATGTTCCCATGCCCCTTCAAAGAAAAGTTGGAAAGAACTCTCCTCCTTAGCATGAAAGCACGTACATCTAGACACGATAGGGATTCCAAGCTTTTTAATATTTTCATTAGTCGGCCATGAACAGTTCCGGATACTCCAGGAGAGGAAATTATACTTGGAGGGAATTTTCCTACACCACATGATCTCATGCCATGGGTCTGGACTATCATGAGAGTGTAGGGTTTTCTGAAACTCTTTGGTGGAAAATATTCTTGAAGCCGAAGGAGTGAAAACACACTGGTCAGGATCCATATTAAACTCAATGCTCTCATAAATTTCCTGATGGTCTTTGTTCAACATCACCCTAATAATGGTTGGAAACCTGATTTCCTCCCTAAAATAAATCTGAGGGGTCAGGCATCCAGGAAAACCAAGACTTGAGCCAGCCCAATTATGGTGCCAAAATAGGATATCCCCTTTACCAATGACCCAACATGATAGTGGTAGGAGGGAGGGAAGGAAAGTGTCAATCATGGACCAAAGGGGAGAGCTGTAATGATACCCAGGAGCAGGAGCATCACTGCATCGAGGGAACATCACCCTGCCCCACAAGTACCTACCCTCTAATGCCTCCCAAGCCTGTTTTGCATGCATGCACTGAATGGTGTCAAAAAGGTTTTTGACATCAATACCTCCACCCCAGATTGGTTGGGCCATTCTCCTCCAAGAGACCTAGTGACTTTTCCCTTCAAAGAGGGCATCCCAGAGAAATATAGCAAGGATCCTATTAATGGAGGTAATGACTCTCTTAGGAACTCTGATGGATGTCATCACGTGAATAGGAATAGAAGACAAAACACTATTTATAAGATTGATCCTACCTCCAAAGGATGGAAATTTGTTCTTCCAATTGAGTATTCTTCTTGTGATTTTATGCACAATGTGATCAAAGTCATGGATGTGGAGTCTTTGAGGGGAGATAAGTGCACCAAGGTAATCAAGAAGAAATCTTCCCCTTTGCATGACCAGACTGTTATCTAAAGAGACCACATGCCTTGCCTCACACTTATTAAATAGGAAAAATTTACTCTTGGAGTGGTTGATGAGTTGACCGCTCCAATGGAAATATCCCCCCATCACCTTATTGAAACTTCAGACTGATCTTATGTTTCCATTAAAGAAAACCAACGTGTCATCAACAAACATGAGGTGAGTCATACTGGAGGGGAGTGTACGACTCCGATATGGAAGAATCTGCCCTTGGTTCCTGCTCCGGTTAAGTAAACGACTAAGAACATCCTGAGCAATAATGAAGATGGAAGGGGACAGAGGGTCCCCCTGCCTGAGGCCTCAGGTGGCCTTGAGAAAACGATGAGTCTTCCCCATAAAGGAGACATCTAGCCATGAAGAGCTGAAACATCTAAAGATAATGTTTGTGGCCCAGGGAGAAAAACCCATACCTGTGAACACATTATTGATGAAACTCCATTCAATTCTATCATAGGCCTTGCTCATGTCCAGTTTGATGGTCAAATTAAAACCATGGGATTAGATGTTAAGGTCCAAGATCAACTCTTGGGCCCAAGATATATCCCCTTGTATAGACCCACCTTTCACAAAGCCATGATGCTCCAAGGAAATCCATTGGGGAAGAGAGAGAGACAATCTTTTGTTGATGATACAAGATATGATTTTATATGGGAAGTTGCACATGCTAATAGGCCTATAATGGTTCAGGGAATATGGGTATTTAATCTTAGTAATAAGCACTGGCGTAGTTACACTAGCCACACGAGGAAGGATGACACCTCGAAATAAATCTTGGATGGCAAGAACAATATCATGCTGAACAACAGACCTGGAATCCCTGTAGAAAGTCCCCGGGAAGCCATCCGGCCCCAGAGCACTCTCGGGGTTAAGAATCATCATGGCCTCATAGATCTCCTTCTCATTTGGGATTGCCTAAAAGGAAAAATTATCTTGGATGGAGACTTGAGTGAGGATCACATTGAGGAAAGGTTCCCTAACACTTGGATATCCCTCAGGCATACCAGGGTTGATTCCTGCAAGAAAATCCTTAAAATAGGATAAGGCCAACCCACCAACCACATCATTGTCATCATTGTACAAGCCATCCTACAGTCTTAGGTTGGGTTTGAGATGGAGAAACTTATTATTAATGCAAGAATGGAAATAGGGAGTGTTTTTATCCCCCTCTCAAAGCCATTGGATCCTTTATTACTCACGGGAAAGGTGCTCTTGTGTCAGGAGAGCTTCCACCAAGTAGTATTTCTTCCGAACCAGATCTTCAAACACCTAGTCATTCCAGCCATTTTCATAGCTCGAATTAAGCTGTTCAACATCTTCCAAGAGCCCATATGTATCCTTGTCAGTTGGGGGCACCTATTTAAACCAGAGCAAGATGTCTTTCCCTAGGTATCTCAGTTTGTTGTGCAGACCGATCCACCGGTGGCCTAATTCATGAGACCCCCACGAGTTTGTTAACACTTGATTATAGCCTTCAATGTGATTCCATAGGTGAGAGAATTAGAAGGATTTGTTGATCTCCTGTCTTGAGGACATGGATAACAGCATGTGAGAGTGATGAGAAACACTAAGGATAAGATGTGTTAGCTGAGAATTTGGGTAGGCGGAGATGACATGAATATTGTCCAAGCACATATCCAGTCGGCTCCAAGATCTTCATCCTCCTATTTGGTTGTTGCACCACGTGAAGTGGTCCCCGGAGTAACCCATGTCAGGGAGACCCTTTCCGGCCATGAATTGAACAAAATCCAAGCTCCCCTTTTGAGGGAAGGGACCTCTCTACTATTCTCATCCGGATCAGCAATGACATTAAAATCACCACCAACAAACCAGGGAGAGTTACCTGGGTCAAAATATTGGAGCCCTGCCATAATGAGACCCATTTTTGGGCATCAAAACTCTCATATATGAATGAGGCAAAAAAGAAGTTATTTCTAATTGCCACTTTGGTTGTGACGGATTGATCATCTGTAGTATGCAAGTCAATTAAGATGTCCTTTTTCCAGAAAATCCAGATGTGGGTGTTAGTTGGATTCACATGCATGAAGCTATACATCCTAATTTTATGAGAAAACTCCCCAATTTTGGAATGGTATTACTTGTGCTCCAAGATCATGACAAAAGAGGCCGTGGATTTCTTCAACTTCATAACAATGTAGTAAGTTTTATCCTAGTCCCCTAGGCCATGGGAGTTCTAGACGAGGATACACGTCATTGAAACAGGGGGCGCCTGGATTTGGCCCCAGGAGAATGTAGCACACATAGAGGAGGAGATGGGGTAGCAGAAAATCCTCTGCGTTAAGATCTCATGCACATACCAGAAGGAGATGGCAAGGGAAGGTGTCCCTGCAGAGAAGAGAAAACCAACTGGATGAAGACAAGATCCTCATCTCTATAAAGCTTGCCTTGAGGAGAAACATCCTAAACTTCTGGAAGGGGGAACCCATGACCCTATTCTCATCACAAGTGGGAGGACCCAAGGATAGAATCTTGGAACCATTAGAGGACTAGGGTAGGAGCGAAAGTAACTACCTCTTAGTAGGAAAGGAGAGGGAGCGACTGGCTGCATGAGAGGAGACACTTCAAAAAAATAGACTGCCCATGATGTTCTTGCGGAGCCAAATGGCTCTGAAAAACGGTTGTAGAGGAGGCTGGAATGACACAAATCCCTGAGGAACCAACTGCATATATTGGTACAGAGGAAGGTAAGTCAAGGCATACTCATCAAGGTGAGGGCCCGCCGACGATGATCCTCAGCAAACAACCTGTGGAGCAGCCATGCCAATATAAGAAAAATCACTTTGAGCAGACTCCTAGAAGGCCACTGATCGAGGGACGAGAGGAGAGACAAGAGGCTCAGCCCCCCTAGAAACTCTCGACAGATGTTGAGGTTTAGGATCACGGGCAAGAGGGCGCCGATTCCTACACCAGCCTTCAGAATGGCCTTGAAGGTGACAGACATGACAGTACCTCAGGAACACTGGATAAAGGATGTCATTCTTCCAAACCAACAGGTCGTGCACCTGCAAGCAAAGGCTTTTCGGAGGAGTAAGGGAGAGGTACATATCCACACAGATTCACACGACCGGGGAATCCTATCACCATGCTGTATGATCATGGATGAAGAGGAAACCCCCAAGCGAATCACCAATGACTTTTAGGAAATCCCCATTCTGAAAAGGGAGTGGGAGACCCGGTAAACTGAGCCACACCGCTGCATGTGGACCCTCTTTCCATGTGTGAATCTCCATCGATTAGCGCACTAGGTTGAAGCGCCAACACCCTATCATCCACGGAGCTTTTCACCAAGCCTTCAAACAATCCAATTAAGAGGCTAGAGCCACACAGAAGGTGTTGCAGTGTATTCACAAGATCCAGGAAGGCGAGGAAAGACACCACGAATCCACGAGGCCCCGGAAGACCGCCAGAGAATGCAACACACCACCAAACCTTGCCACAAGATTCAACTTCAGGCAACCCACCGCCTCATCAAAGGCTGTAGTAGGGACATCAAGGGTAAATCAGGGTCTATCAAGAGACATAGAAGGAGAAATATGGCCAATTTCTAGATAGAAAGGGAGCGAGGCGGCCACAGAAGGACCACTGAGGGCATCCTTGATGGAGAAAGGTGGGCCCCCATCCTAGGAGACATGGAAGGGGGAAATAGAGTCCCACAGGGAGGCCTCCCGGCAGGAAAACCCAGGGTCAAAGACCACCAGAGAAGGGCAACGCAGCGGAGAGGGATCGGGGTCCAGCACACAAAAGAACGAAAAAAATATGAAACTCAGGAGGCGCGTGAGGCACGTTCTGAGAGGAGGAAGCCATTTCCCATCCAAGATTTTAAAATCTCCATTATTTATATATAAATAAATATTATATTTGATATCGAGTAAATATATACAATGTTCCATGGTTGATATAATGATTATCCAATTATATCAGCCATGGGAAGAGGAGGATTTTATTGGACCCAGGTCGATCACACTGTTTATTTTTCAGATCTTCATGTTATTGGTATCTAATTATTCTCCATTGATGCTGAAATCATTTAATATTAATTTTGATGTTATAAGATCCATGGTTTAGGATTTATATATGATTCCTAAAAAAAACTTCTTGATCCCAGGTATTTTTTTGAATACAATGTTGTTGAGGTTGGTGATTTCATCTAAAGTCCATGTCTTACAATCCACACATGCTCAATAAATTTTAAAATTTATTTATAAAGAGTTAATGGAATGATCAATGATTTATTGATATTAATATATGGTGTTTGTTTGATAAAAATTATTTCCCCTGATGTATTTTACTATGAAATTTTTATTTCAAAGAACTATTAGTTTTTATGGATAAAATGAATTTTAATGCAAGGTTTTAGTGTGATAAATGGTTTTTTGATTGACTATTAAATATTCATAATCCTTTTGGGAATTATTTGGAATCTTCAACGCATGGGATCCTCAGAAACATAAGAGGGGGTGTTGTAGGGAATCATTTCTATGACCCATACAGAGGTCTATAAATCATGGGAATCCTCTCCTCCTTACGTCATCATCCTAGGGATAGGTTCATATTACATCATTGGGGCTTCACACATCCCTGATTACTTATGATCTTTAGGAAACTCTACCAATGACTTATATAGTGTATAATAGTAATTATTGATCATATAGGGTGAGGATCCTTATTATAGAAAGCATCTGTTATCATATGGATACATTCCATTGTTATTTTTATTGATGTGGTAGTATAATTGATGCATTGAAAATAATTATTGGATGATTTTAAATATATTTGAAAAATGTTTTAAATAAAATTTTATAAACTATTTAAAATGACTAGATACCTGTGTTTTGAAATGGATTGTATAAAATTGTATATAATACCTTCTTTTTTAATTTGAAAATGAAAATACTTGAATATTTTAACAAATATTTCTTATGGAAGAAAATTTGATATCCCACATGGATTGGTTTTTCACACACTGTACCCAAAACCTTAGATATGTGTTGACTATGTTTTAGAAGATGAAAGAATAGGTAAGGTGTTATAATGTTGTGGTGGGTTTCATGGTTGGATATTTTTGGGTATTTACTGGTGAGATTGTGGGATGTTACCAATTTACACAAGGAATTAGCTATCATTATTTTGTACATTGTTTTTTGATCCAAAATAATGTATATGAATTTTAACATTTTGACAGTCATTGTATCACTAATACTATTGGACCCTATTTATGATATATTCTTATATTTATTATTTCATTATATATCCCTTTATGGTGGTTGTATCTTGTTTAATGAAACCATATCCAGAGGTTGTATTTAATTCCCCAACGCTTGTCAAACTCTCGATGTGATTGGGACACCCTGCAGGTCATATTATGAATCTGGTTAGAACCGATATTGATAGGAATGACTAGTTTATCCACAAAAAATGGTATTAAAGTATGTTTTGTAGATATAAGATACATTTTTCTAGATACGAGGGGTATTATATTGGTGATTTTTTGGATAGATCTAACCATAACAAGACATAAGTTTCAAATGGGTGTTGTGAAATGTTTCTTTATTGTTGGGTTCTGATCTAGTCTCAATTATTTCATAGATTACCTTGATTCAAATTGAGAATGATGGATCTTTTTATGGTCTCATTTTATTCGGTGATATATTACCATACCACCTAGAATACATCCACATATTCCCATGGAGGGTGATTTTGAGGATGTGCCTTGAGGGAAAACCCCAATTGATCAGAAAAATGTCGAGGTTATAGTATGGATAGTATGAGTAGTGGACCAAAATTTACCTCTTTATCAAACATAGGATTTGGAATCACAATAAATAAATATATGATAAAACTATTTAGAAAATTAATTCATCCACTATAAGCCACCTTAATTGTAGGGGACTAATTTCCCTCATAAACAATAAGATTAGTTGGATTATATTGATAAGATCATTGAAATCTTAGAGACTCTAGATTTTTAATGTGATATGTACTACATTCAAGAAAAATGTACCTAGTAATAGAAGGTGGAATATGTTGGTATAAGAAAATAATAATTAAGGATTCTTGTAAAAAGGTATCAAAACAATCTTCTATTAATAGTTCATTGAAGAATCCTTGAAAATTATACAGTCTATGATGTTTCTAAACATTTATTACGGTGAAAACTATAGTATAGAGTATGGTAATATTTTTTATAATATGATCTATTTTTATCTTCAGTTTTTGATAATCAACAAGATGAAGGTTAAAATATTTAAAATGGTTTTGAGGCCTAAAATTTCTTCTCTATTCTTCATGAATAATATTTAAACCTACACATAGGTAATGGATTAACTGATGATGGAAAAAATATACCTAAAGAAAAATATTTAATTAGTTCACATCAAATTCATCTAAGTGGAAATAATAATGACCTAAATAGAAATATAATAAGGTTTCATAATGTCTAACAATGTGCTGATTTTAGATCTCGACAATGAACTTCCTTCAAACCGTTGCTAAAAGATAGTATTTTTCTATATAATTTCTATAAGTGTGATAATACAGGGAACACAAAGCATTATTATACCAAAATTCCAAGGATCAATAATTTTCATGGCCACCATGGTAATTTTTATAGGTTATTTAATACTTTTTCTATAACTAATTATGGCTATGGTTCATCATCTCCAATGGGATCCATGAGATAGTCATAAGTTTCTAAGACTAATGAGATCCATCCTCAAGATTTTAGAGTGATGTAGATTCTTGAAATAGAGGAGTTTTTTTTGTAAGCTGATGCATGGATAGTGATAGTGAGAGGTATGATCATTATTGAATCATCTATAAAAACTATTATATTTGATAATGGTTCCTATAATTCATTTATATCGACATATTTTTTGTATCTTATGAAATTTCGAATGAAACTCATGTTTTTTATTATGGATATAGCGATTCATATTAGGAAGAAAAAAGTGAATGATTTTTTACACGCCACATCTACTATCTTAATCTCAAATATTGAGATAGTTTGGTAATTTATAGTTTCCATCCTAGATATCATTGAATTTATAATGACGATCAATTGGTTGGTTTCCCATTGAGATAATACTAGTTTCTGTCTCTGAAAACTATCCTTTATATCCACTGATGGGAACTCCCAAGTGTTTCCATGTAAATGGTATCTATGGTTTGGGTAATTAAGAACTACTTCTCTATAATTAATATATTTTAAACACTTTTGTAGTTTTTTTATGATTGGGTCATCTTTTCTATGACATTCCTTTGATGGTATAATATTATCCCAAAGTATTCCTTTATTAATTCTATATTATTCCTATAAGAAGAGTTAGATTTTTCAATTTAACTAATTTGTATAACTGAAATTATTACTATAACATTATATAGTATCGAACCATGTTAGTTAAAATAGATGAAGATTAAATTGGATTATTTAAAAGATTATAATTTTATTTAGATAATGGTATCAACTTTTGTAGATAATATACATTATTCCAAAAACTATGAGAGAATTTCTCATCTTTTTGTACCTATTATGGTGAATTTAATCTGGTAATGATTAAGAATTAATATCCCTTTCCCCGTATTAAGGAATTTTTTAACTAGTTAAAGAGTGTAATCTGGTTCTTAATGATTGATGTTTGATCTAGCTATCGTCTCCTCAGAGTAATGAAGTAGGATATACAAAATACTGATTTCAAGAGTAAATTTGGACACATTAAATATATTATGTTGTTGTTTGGTCTTACTAATGCTTCTGAAGAATTTTTAGATTTTATAAACTAAATATTACAACAATACATGTACTCTATTTTTTATGTTATCTAAGTTTATTCAATATATGAGAAGTATAAGAATCATATAATATTTATTTTGGGAATATTGATTAATTTAAATATTTATTCCATGTTATAGAATTGTGACATCTAGATTTGAGAAATGAATTTCTTAGGACATGTTTTTTCAGAGCGTGATATTTATGTTGATCTTGAGAAGGTAAAGGCTATGTTGACATGGGAGGATCCATGTAATGTATTTAAGATGTGAATTTTATTATGTTTAGTGGGATAATATAAGTGGTTCCTAAAATAATGTACAAAACATGCATCATTGTTAACATCTCTAACTAAGAATGAGGTGAAATTTTTATGGGATGAAAAATATCAGACCTCTATAGATTAATTTTTAACACATATTTCTTAAACTAATATCCTAATTTTACAATTAGATGCTTTGGGATATGGGGTTTATTATTATACATTGGTTTTAGTATTAATATTCCTCTTTATACATGGAGACCATGTTGTGTTATATGCATCTTAATAACTTCAATCACAAGAAATGAAAAATCCCACTCTTTATCTCTAACTCACTGTAATTATGACAAATTTTAATTGTTAAATACACTACCTTTTTGGGGAGAGGTTCACTATCTATTCATATTATTATAATTTATATTATATAATCAAATGGAAATGATTTATTTTTAGTCCTAGGAAATGGGTTTGGAATATTTAGAAATTTCACATTGAAGTCACATATACCCTGGAAAATAGAAATGTTTTTGTTAATGTTATTAGTAGAAAATTTTATTCTCAGGTCATCATGGAATATAAAGAGGAATTTAATCTCATTGAACTCTTTTCACATACACATAAGAAGTTGATGATGTAAGATATATGGATGACATTTTATTGTTCTCATTTGATTACATCTCTCCTTATTTTTTTCATTAGGATAAAAATTAAGATGATTTGTTATATGAAATCAACAGATCCTCATATGCTGGGAATACTCTAGTTTACTGATATCCATCTTCATAAGGGATTTATTTATTCAGGATTGGATTCATAAATATAGTATCATTTAGGATAATTGCAACATAGGATTGATATATTTCTTTATTGGGTTTTTACCCAGTATTGAGAAGATATATTTTTACTTGATGTGTTTATTCTGGTGGGCAGTAATCAAGTCTGACATAACCGATCATATTTCAAACTATTATAACCTCTAGTTGATTAATTATGAGAACCAAAAGGATTATATACTACATTATCACCATCCTATGAATATTTGAAAAAGGAATGGTGTATCTATATATATTCTCATCCAATTTCTAAAGGTTCTATGGGGGAATAACACTATATAGGTGTTAAATGACCACTTAGTTAAATAGGAATAAATCATATGAATTCAAGACACCACTAATAAAAAGGATATGGGAATGATATACATCAAATACATTGTGAGGCTTCATGGGGTATTACCTACTATTGTATACGATAGGTATGCTAGGATTTATTTTTGGTTTCGGAAGGATCTCCACGGGTAATGGGGACTTGATTTAGATTGAGTATGACTTATCATCCTGAGAGATATGTCAAAATAAATCATTATATTTATATCCTAGAATATATTATAAATGTTATTGTTCTTAATTTTAAAGTATATTTATACAAACATCCATAATTATTACGGTTTTCATACATCAATAGATACCATTAATTTATCATAATAAATACTTTTGAATACCAATACGGTCAACCTTATCAATATCTTCTCTATTGGTTGGAAGAAGTCATGGATTCTCTTGTGAAATCTAGAATTGTCCAGGTGAAGTTAAAGACTAATGATGACTCATAAGTGACATAACTCTTACATGGTTCATCATCATTGGTCATTTTAGTTCTTAGTTGTTGACCATGTTTTTTTAAATGTATAGCCCCAGTTGGGTCACCGTCTACTTGGGAATCTATGTACGTTGGCTCCAAGATATGTTTGAATATTTGGGATCATTTAGAATATTTATATTTTGGCCTATTGGATGTTGTTTCCATCTTAATTAACTATTATTCATGATTTATTAAACATATCTCATCTTATAAAATATCATCCTGATCCTTTTCATGTCTTTTATTTGGAGGAGATTTCTTTGGAAACCAAATTTCTTATAGTTAAAAAAACATTTTAGATTGTTGATTTTAAGGATAACGTCTTATATAAGAATATTTATTCAATTTTTTCTAAGTTTTAAAGAGTCATGGAATATATTATCACGAAACATGGTAGTAGGAATCATTGATGGTGGAGAAATAAACTCATCTTTTTTTTATCATCCTAAAGTGACTTGACTTTTACGGGTGAAAAAGTGATATGGTGGGGGTAATTTTCACATACTAGAATCATATTTATGTATGAATATCCCTTTTACCATCTATTTTTTTTATTACAATATAATTTCATTAAGGGTAAAATTTTGAAGGTTTTAATTTTTTTGGTCCTATGCACTATTAAGTACATGGTGAGGGAAAACCATGATTTTATCATAGTAAACCTTGTAACATATTTTAGAATTCCATTGGAGGGTGAATAGTTAGAGAATAGTTCATCCAAACCATGAGTTATTCTCCTAAAATTGTGTGGTATATGATAGTTTCATTGTAAATAGTTGGTGCATAGTTTTTCAAACCATGTGTAGAAACCATGTAGTTCATCCAGTATCCTAGAAAGGGGTACATTATTATTGAAAAAAATAAACTTTGTTGTGTAAATATATAATTAAAAATTATATTTGGGTGAATTTTTGTCAATTTTTTGAAAAGATTAATTTTTTAATGAATATTGAAAAATGTTAATTTTTATCAAAACCTATGTTTTCATTTAAATTATTTTAAAATATAAAATATATTTTAAATTTATTTTAAAATGAAATTAGTTAAATTATATTATATTAAATATGGATTAGTTTAGTTAAATAAATTAACTATTGAATTTTGATATTAAGACATTTTAGACTTATGAGAATTTTCTCTTTGGAAACCCACTTTTCTATCTTTCCCGCGAGTATAATTTTAAATTTAATTCTGTAAATTTTTTAAATTCAATTTTGAAAAATGGATTAAATATTTTACATCCGGATACTTTTTTTATCTAATAATTGTTAAAAATTGTTGAACCATAATTTATAGTGATAATTCATAAAATAGATTACTATGGTTAAAGTAAAAATTGTTTTACCGATGGTTAAAATAAAAGGATAAGTGGTAAAATTACCTTACAAGAAACCCAAAAAACATTTTAGTTCCATATTTAGCCATTTTCACATATATTGTTTAATTATTATTAATTTTTGAGGTTTTGGGAAGGATAAAAACGTGGGTGTAGTTGATTAGTTTCAAAAATACGAACCTTGTCTTCTCCACCACTAAAAAATGGCAACTCTGTCTCCCCACCACTTCATGCTTAAAAAACATTGGTTATTCCAAAACTTACCTATATATCTTACTCACATTCCTCCCTAATTCATAGGTTCCATTAATAAATTATAAAGGCATTCTAGTAAGAATTTAGTTTAATCCTAAAGAGGTTTCCCGGAGAAGTAAAAATTTTAACTATGAGTTTTAATTTTATAAATTATTCTAACTACTTAAAATTATATTAATATTTTATAATATAATAAATATAGTATCCATTAAATAATAAGACTTTATTATTATAATTTATGAACATATATCTTTCTCAATATCCATAAAATGGGAAATGAATATGCCGATCTTATGTACGATGGTCTACTAACTGACATACTGATGTAATTCGTTATCCATTACCTCCATTAATAGACTTATATAATAATGTATTTAACATGTTTATATAATATTTATGGCATTATTATAAATATTTTATTATAATATCACTTATAACTTCTTTCTTTTCATGTTTTGGGGGATACGACAACGTCGCTCGTGTGTGTGGAGAACTATTGCCACACGAAACGGTGCAATTTGTTTTTCAGTTATTATTTAAATGGAAGGTAGTATGGTTTAAATAATTGAATATATTTGATATTAATATCATCAAATACTTATATAATTATAATATATGATATATAATATTACCTTCCAATTCGTTGGAAAAATAATAACGTCGCTCATGTGTATGTGTGGAGTACCGCCTCTACAAATATATGTAAAATGTATTTAATTTATTTTTAAAAGTATTATAATAAGTATATATTTGATTAGTATTTATTATATATATGAAATAAAAATGATTATTTAATTATGAATTAAAATTCATTTTCCTTTTTTCTATCCATAGAGAAAAATGATGACAATGTTCATGCATACGTATGACCTACAGTCTTTTTGAATGATGTTATCCATTTTTTATATATAATGTTAATAGATTTATATAAATACATATATAATTAATATATATGATATTTATTTCATGGTTAAAATTATAAATATTATGTAACCATGATTAAATTAAATGGACCAAATTTAGCGAACTAAACCATACATGAAAAATGAACTCATTATCACATGAAACAATGAATTTAATAAAGAATTGTTAATTAACATGGGATAAAATACAATAAGTAAATCATATATGGTATGAAATATATGAATATTTATTTTTAATAGTTTTATAATAAACCTATATTTATTTTAAAAAAGGTTCATACACATATGAGGGAATTCATTAATGAGGTAAGGGTATCACGTCTCACATATACTTCCCTGACAAAAATGCAATGTTAACTACTTAATCCTTTATGTGTTTTATAGACCTACCCTATTATATTTTATATCATGAATATATTTATCTTTACGGTATTTAAAGTTTCAATTCATGATTATTTCTTTTATGGGGCTTATGATTCATATGTTTCCAAAGTTGTAAGGGTGTATTTCACTATCTCATAGTTATTTGAGATTGTTTTTGTATAAGTCTCATTTTGTAGAATTATTTTATACTTATTGATAAAATAAATCTATTATATTATCATATATTTATTCATCAAATTTTCCAAGAATAATTTTTTTACATTCTCTAGTACGAATGTGTTTGTTTTAAGAATACCTGATTTTTTCTCTTATGTAGAAAATCATTTTTCATCAAATTCCATATATTCAAAAATTGTTTTTAAAAGTGATTTAAACATTTAAAAAAGATTGATTAATGTAAATTTTTACCATTTTGAATTTTTTTTAAATTTTCTAAGAATGGAATCTTCTTATCATTTTCCAAACAATTCCAATTTGAATTTTACTGAAAATGTGAAAGGAAGCTTTGTTTTAACGTGTATGGCATGAAAAAAAATTTCTTCCATAATGAACAATTAATATTAAAATATTATTTTGAATATTTTAAAGTGTTATTTTAAGGGAAAATAATTTAAATTTTTTTGGGAACGTTTTGTTTTAAAAATTAATTTTCAAAGTGAAATAGTAATTTTCCTAAAGAATTCTTTTGAGGGCATTTTTAACGTATTTATTTTAATTGATGAAAAAAATTCTTTATTGTATTTATGATCCATATGGGATTTATTTTATTGATATTATTCTTATTATTTTATATTCTTTTTAATCATTTTGATTGAGGATGTACAATTTTATTACTATTCACCATAATATTATGAATGGTTTATGATTATATTTATTTTTTTAGCGTAAGTATTAATGTTTTCTTTTTTAGTTTTAAAATATGAATGTTTATGCTGAACATGTATAACCAATTTCATATGAGGAAAGAATTAGACTTATTAAGTGACTGGTAACGCCCAGTTACAAATATCTCTTTAATTCATCAACATTTCTCATGATACAAATCATTTTACCAAATTAGATGGGTTTCTACCCAAAGATTTAAAATATCTTTTGAAATGTCTTGATATTATGTATGAGATGTCTGAAATTATTAATTACTTCATTATAAGATCAGTTATTTCCATGTGATTATTTTATTAGTTATAATATCCATGGATATGTTCCATGATTATGTGTTTATTTATATGAATTTATTTGATCATCATTTATTTATACCATTTTATGATTATTTTATCGACTAAATGGTATGGGTTTCAGTTATTTACCTTTACATATTTATTATTCTAAATTATTCATGATATATTTTGTTGTATGCTTATACTAACTGAATATATGATCTCACCCAATTATTATGATTTATTTTCCCAAGGGTACTATGAAGTGTTTTTTGATTGATATGTAGGGATATTATATAAGGAATAATAGTGTTATTAAAGAAAACACTTTCCATATTTTATTTTTTTTGATTATAATGAAAATTTCAAGTTTGTGTCTATTTTAAAAAGACTACTAAACTATTCAGTCATTCAGGATAAGATTCCTCATATCTTATTACAATTTAATAAATTAAACATGGGATCCTGCTTACTGACATAGGAGTTCTTATAGTTGGCATCAATATAGGTTTAGTAGAATCCTTGGGACCTAGATTTAGGAGATCATAGTTTATGGACTATAACCATATGTATTACATTAATGATAATTATAAGTATAAGACAAATTCTTAATGATTTAAGGTATATAATATGTGATTTTTCCATAAATACATCCCTTAATGGATAATATAAGGGGATTTCATTCTAGAAAAAATTCTTATAGTGTTAATACTCCAAAAAAGGTGTGTCAGGCTTAAATCAAGCGTTACAAATTACATGAAAAAATTAATTACCACAAACCCGGTTTGAAACTCTTGAGGGATATTATTGGGTTAATTTACATTTTATTTACAAACCATTAAGATTTATTTGAACATATTTTTATTATTCTGAAACATTCCAAAAGAAACCATTTTTATGATTTTGAGATTATCCATGCAGAAATGTTTTCAATTTATATTAATTATTTCACTATTTTTGAAAATATACATTATGATACATAATATAATGATCTAATATAGGCTAAATAATTTTTTTATAAATGTATACTAGTAGAAGTAATGATAACCATAAAAATTCATGTTATCCACTAGTAATAATGACTAATTCTTTGTTTTTCTTAAGACAATATATTTAAGGAAACTAATCTCCCAAAAATTATCATTATTTAAGGACATAAAAATCATGTTCTATTAAGATAATTAAATAATTATCTATGTATTATGGGGTTTAAGGGAATAAAGAGAATAATATTATGAAAGAGAGAAAAATGGATAATGGGATGGAGGTAAAGATGGATTTCCCCCATGTGAAAATTATAGAAAGAAACACCCTGGTACTTTCTTAAAGGGAATGCGAGTTTTATTCAATTATAGAGATAAATACCATAATATTAATGAATAAATGTGTGATAAAGAAACATTTTATTTTCTATTTTTAATTTTTAAGGATATGGGTCACTATGAAGATGAATTCCCCATGTGTCAAGAGAATATACCGCAGATGAAGGTAAGGGATCAAGGTCCAGATTATTCTGTTACTACAAATGACATGGTGTGATTAAAGTAATTTTGTTTAGATTAAAAAATTATGGTATAAGTTAATTTTATGAATGATATTCTATTCATAAGAATTATAAAATGTATAAATATTTTATTATAGTAATATTTATTAAAGGATTTAGGAGCATTTGTAGAATGGTACAAATATCTTGGAAAAGTGATTTAGTGGAAAGTTTTCCCTCTTAGAAAAAACATGATTGAAGTAGGATAACCTTTATTCTGATCCAAGTGTTGAGATAACAATGAGATGTTTATTTTATAGTATTGATGAAATTATAATTTATTATTGATTTGATGGTTTATGTTGTCTTTATTTGAGTTTACTAAATGTATGGATTTATATAATATTTTCGATAACATGAGATTTTATTTTTGGAATATTGCACCTTTTCATTAAGGTTTTATAGTGATCATGGTATCTAAATATTTTAAATTCAACATTAAGAGTCAATTTATATGAAATAAGGAATATAATTTTAATTTAGTGACCTTGATTTCATAATTTCTAGGCTTTGAACATGGTATGAAATTATATTGCTGATTTTTAATGTTAAATATTTATAGAATGGGTTATGTTGAACTTTAGGGGTTATCAGATAACATTAACTAACCATTTTTGGTTTTAGTTATAATAGAAGGAAGATATTGATACTATTTTATGGATATTATGACCCACTAAATGTTAATTTTAGTGATTTAGTGATAATTAAATACATATCGGATATTCATTTCTCGGAGTATGAAATAAAATTCAACTAAAGGGTGAAATTTTTATTATATTTTATGGTGTTTTCCATTATAATAGTAAAATAATCCCTCGACATTAGTAAAAAAATCTTGAGAACATTTGTTTTCTTATTAATTTAATTTCTTTTGAATCAATAGTCTTTTAACTAATTATATATTTATGGTTTTTTTGTTAAAATTTCTCATGATCATGTTCTATATAACTCTCTATTAATCCTTGAGCATTAGTAATATCTCCCATTATGATGTTTTCATTTCCCACCAATTCTATCCTACTGGGAAACCAAGTAATGTGTTATTCTAAATGAACATTGTAATTACATTTCTCTCTTATAAGGAATAAGTTTTACTATCCTGTCTAGGAAGTGAATGTTCAATAGTGGTATTTTCAATTGTAAAACACTTGAATACTGAGAGAAGGATTAAATTACGAGCATGAAATTTTATATAGGGGTATAATGAAAAAACCTTATATTTTAAAAGAGGAACATAATGTTTATTTGAATGTATGATACAAAAAACCAAGATTAGAAGGTAATTCAACACCACAAGATTTTATTATATATTTATTTATTAAAAAAATTCCTTCTATTCGATATCATACAATCCACATGGAACCATGTTAAAATGAAATACGATATTTAATTAAAATTTTATTATTTAAACATGACCATTATATCGTAGTTGTTAAAATGGAGTTTATGAGTATTACTAACTAAATTCTGAAAATAATTTGGTTTAACCATGAATAAATTAATTTAAATTATCATCAATTGACTAGAAATAAAATAAAAACACTTTGAATTTATTTTTTTTTATGTAAAACTATATTTTTCTAAAAGGTAGTTTATTCATTCTATGCACACCAAACTTATTATTAATTTTTGACCCATTTTGATTTTATAAAAAATAAATAATCACTTTTTAAATTTAAATATAGAAATAATATTCTAAATATTTTTTGGATAATTTTCTGAAAGGATTTATTTTTTCATGAAAAGTTAAAAATAGTGTTTTTATTGAAAAAATCATTTTCATTAAAAATATATTAAATGTTAAATTATATTTTAAATTTATTTTAATGTAAAATCAGTTCAATATTATTATAATAAAAATTTTTTTTGTTAGTTTAATACATTTTCTATTAAATTTTTATATTAAAAACTTCTATACTTATGAAAATTTTCTCTTTGGAAACCCGGTTTTATATCATGTCTGTGGGTATAATTTGAAATTAGATTATTTACATTTTGTGAGTTGAATCTAAAAAAATAGATTCCATATTTGGAACTAGAATAATTTATATTACCTGATAAGTCAATCTTAAATTTTTATCACAATTACAAGTGAAAATAGTAAAATCCGATTACCATGGTTTAGGTAAAAATGGGCTTACCTTTGGGTTTAAAAAGATAAGAGTTAAAATTACATAAAAACTTGTAATAAACCCATTTTATGGACATGTTTAGACTTTATAACTTCTATGGTTTTATAATGACCCATTTTCATGGATTATCTCAGGATAAAATTTTGGGTGTAATTGATTCATTTCAAAGACACCAAGTGTGTCCACTTCCCCGCTTATAAAAGGCCACAAAATCTTCTTCCCACTTCATAATTCCAAACTATTTTGATCAACCAAGAATTTACCAAATATATTATTCAAATCCCACCCAATATCCTATATTTCTTTGATTTATCATAAATCATTTATAAGAAGGATTTAGGTTAAACCTAAATAGGTAGCCCAATGAAGAGGTAACGTTTTTAACTATGTGTTTTCATTTTAATTATTATTATGACTAACTATAATATTATTCATAAAATAAAATAAAATAATACAATTATCCTCAATATACTAATATATTATTATGTTAATTTAATGACCCATATCCATATCCACTTACATAAAATGGTAAAAGAAACCATCGACCATGTGTACAGAGGACTATCACCTTGTGGACTGATGTAATTCCTTTTCCACCACGACCTATCCAAGCTAGATATAATGATGTATTTATCATGTTTATATTATATTAATGACATTATAATAATTCTGTGATGATAATATCACATGTAACTTCTTACTTTCCATTTTTTGGGGGATACGATATTGTCGCTCATGTGCACGGTCGATTACCTCCGAGTAAAGTAGTGTGATTCATTTTTTGTTTACGCTTTACATGGAGGGTGGTTGGTTAAAATTAATTAACACATGTGATATTGATTACCGAAAAATGATTTTATAAATATAATATCAAATTTATCTTCTTACCTTCTAATCTATTGGAAAACTATAACTTTGATAATGTGTTTGTATAGACTACTGTTTTCACATAGTGATATCAAATGTTTTTAATTTTATTTTTACGTGGTATGTAATTATGATGTATTTTATTAATACAAATTATATATATGAAATAAAAATAAATATGGAGATATGGTATAATATTAATTTTCATTTGTTTCCATCCATTGAGAAAAATGGAAACAATGTTCAAGTGTACATATGATATACCATCTCTATAAATAGTGTAATCAATTTTCTATCTCTAACATTAATAGATTATAATAAATGAAAAAATAATGAATATATGATATTAATATTATTTGTAACATTCTTAATTTATTTTTACAATAATAAAACCAAAAATACCAAAAATATCAAAATTAAACGTAGATGAATAACGTATCTATCATCACATGAAACTACGATTTTAATAATGAATATTTAATAAACGAATGATAAAAACTATAAGTAAATCACATATGGTATAAAAATGTATCTTTCATTAATATATGTATAATAAAACAATATTTACTAAAATTTTGGTTCATAAAAATATTATGGAATTTAAACCCAAGGTACAGGTCTATCGTCTCACTTTTACTTCTATGAAACATTCGCCATACTTAGCACTAATTACTTTTCATGGTGAATATACAAAACCATTGAAATGTTATATAATAAATATATATATTAATGGTGTTTAATGTTTAATTTGAGGATTATTTCTTTTATGGGGTTTATGATTCTTTTATTACTAATGTGGTAAGAGTTTATTTCACAATCTCATCATTATTTAATATTGTTTTTATATAAGTCTACCTTGGGATAATTAATTGATATTTATATCTTAATAAAAATCAATTTTATTTTTATATAGTTATTCATGAAATTAATGATGTAATATAAACATTTTTTCTATCATGAACCGAATCTATTCTCCAATATTACAGGCACCAAACCTAGCCTGTGGCAAGGCCCGACAGGCGTTCCCTATCCCCATGGGATGGAACAAGTACCCATGTATCATTTATCTTGGTTTTGGAATGATTTACCCTAATATGTATACATAAAACATAAAAAACATTTTATAAACTGAATATGAATAATTCATACTAAACAAGGTTTATAAAAAAAATTCTAGAACTGAATAAATAAGTTCAAATGAACTAAAAAAGGTCCAAATACACAGATAAACAACACATAAATAGACTCAAGGACTCCACATGACCTGGGGTCATCACCCATAAGCCGTCTCCACAACTCCGCACTCGGGATGAGAACTAACACCCTGAACCGCCATCACCCATAGCCTTCCATTTACCTGATTCAAGCATAATAAAGTCTACTTACACAAAAGGGGTGAAAGTAGGGTGTGAGACTACGCCCAATAAAATACCACCCAAATATTCCAAAGAGCATGCGATACAACATGAAAATAGGCAGTTTTAATACACAAATAAAAGTAGTGATAAATTCCAAGAAATGCAACTTTCAATTAAAAACAGTTTTCAAGATAAAAATTTTAGAATGAAAAAACATTTAAATATACATGTTATATATTGTAAAGTACTTCCAAAAACACCCTAATACAAGGAAAAATACCACAAATACAATGATAAACAAAATCGGGAACACCCCTAGGCACTAGATAGTCTCGGGACCCATGTACCTCGTACCTCGGTATAAAGTAACCATAGTAAAAATTTGTTCTCATGCACGAGCCACTAGTCGGGAACATACCCATCACTGGGTGGTACCCAATAATCATACATATAGTTTAGTTAGATTTTTCCGTATCCAAATTCTTAGTGAAACAAGGATAAAACCCATTCGGTCTATTAGACGTACTAGTACATATCTGCCCCACCTAGGTACGTGGGCTTCCCCCTTTGTGCTCAAACAATTTCAGAATTCCACATAAATCAATTTTCATATAAAACACCACTAATTGTAATATAAAATCATTACTCTAACTATACAAATTTTAAGCAACTTAAAACACACAATAAAACACTTTTATTTTTTGATGAATCAATTTCTCAAAATCACGTGTTGTTTTGCACCCAAAACTCCTTGAAAACCCCAATTTGTATAATATGTGCACACTTTTAAGTTACCAAAACAAAAACTTCAGCCAAATAAATATCGATGAAACAAAAAAATCAATTTTAGGGCATCCCCATGTGAACCAAGAAGGGATAACATTGTAAAACCTCCATTTACACACAAACATGGCACTTAATGATCACATGTTCCACAAATACCATTAAAACCCATTTTTGTAGGAACAAACAAAGGTGATAAACATTCAAAACATTATTTTGAGCCTTATTATAGTTCAATAAAAACAACTAATTATTTTGGGGATGCCCCAAATAATCTAATAAATCATTTATTTGAAAAACCCACAATTTCACACCAAATAGTCATTTAAAATTCAATTGCAATAAAAAAACCACTAAAACTAATTTTTTCAGTATTAATAAAATGATATAAAACATAAAAATATGATAAATACTACATTATACAACACAAATATTTCATTAACATTGGAATAACCAACCAAAATAAAGGAAACCCTTCAATCACCGTAAGAAAATCAAGTCACACCACCGCTGCACCAAGAGGGACTTAGATTGAACCTAAAACCACAATAATTGACCAGAAAAACCCAAGGTTAAACCCAAAGTTCTAAAAACTACCTCCTGGTCATTTTTAACTTCATTTTAATTGAAATAAACTTCATGGAAAGGGAAGGAACTAAGGAGGAGAGACACTTACTTGAGATTCTTTGAAGTTCCACTAAAAAATTCCCCTTGAAATGGGATTCCAAAGGGGTTTTGAGAGACTTGGAGGACTGTAATTGATTTTAGGATGAATAGGAGGAGTAAGGGTCTAATTATGAATTGAAATGGAGGAAAAAGTGTAATAATTTGGAGGTTTAAGAAGGAATGAAGTTACCTATTCAATTCTGGACGATTTGAGAAACCCTATAATGTTCTGTACTTATTCGTGATGAACAAGAGCTCCAAAGATGGGGGAAAGAGGCTATACACGAGGATGGATTTAGTGGTCCTGGGTGAAACTTGGAATCTTCTAAAGATCCTTAATATTGAATTTGTTATTAAATAGACAAATTTTATTTTTAATACTATAAATGGGCTTCTGGGCAGGCCGGATACCTTAAATAAAAACCGAAATACACCTTGGATATGGATTTTGAAAGTCTCCAAATTGAAATTTTGGTGTTACTAGGTCAAGGTAGGACAAGATAAAATTGGAATGGTTGAAATATGTTAAAAAATTAAGGATTTATAAAAGAAATAAAATTTATAGTTAAATTAGGAATTGGGCTCACGGTTTGGCATAATTCATGAAAACTCACCAATTCCTCCATAAACGCATGGGAAACCCCCAAGACAAAGAAATAATGGAAAATAAAATACAAATACCTTTAAAAAAAGTTATGCATGTTATAATTATCAACACAATGTAAAATTTCCACCCCACAAAGTCACAACAAGGCTAAAGCAACAACCAAACCAAATTGAGAAACCAAGAGGTACCCCCTTGCCAGGTTTCACCCCTAATGGCCAAAACACTTCTAATAACCAATTAAGGAAGGAATACTCTCCAAAACAAAACATGAACCACTTTAGTGAATCAATCAAGCACACTTAGGATTTATCCCAATTGAAAATCCTCAAACATAATCTGAACAAGGCCCAAGAAATTACCCAAACAAACAACAACATCGAACACGGTTACACATACCCTGCTATAACTAAACCATTGGGCACTCTCCAATATCAATGTTTACCCTAGAAAGATATTGGTAGTTAGATAGATCTGAATAATACTAAATCCTTCCAGACCAAGAGCAATGACCAATCCAATTTACTAGTACAGGGAGACACTAATGTTCTCCCCACCTTAAGAGACACCTTAAATTTTTCCCAAGATAGAATCAGGACACTAATAGGGGGAGGCCCGAATGGACTCCCTATTAAAGGGGTACAAATACATTAGACATTCCCAAAATAACATACATGAGACCCATGGTGGGTTTATCCACCCAAAGAACCAACCATCTTAACTGAACATCATGGGACAATACAGAAAGGCCCCAAAACTCGAAGAGTTGGGACGATGACACGGTTAGTCTGCACAGTTTGGGAAACTGTGTGCTAACTGTGTGGATCCTTATATCTGCATGGTTTTTTGGGGAAAAATTAAAAATAACCATATGAAAACCATTCAATCAACATGTCTATCAAAATTTTAATCCTTTTTCAAAAAACATAACAGAAACTGAAGGGGGAAGGAATTACATTGAGCGATAACATGGGCTCGAGGCCCTGCACCTCTTCCCACCAAATGGTAACAACAGAAGCAGGATGATGACACCAAATGTTTAAATTATTCTGATAACTCATACTGAGACATTTTAAAAGGGTATGAAGGACACTGGGATTTCCCCTGACTATGTGCCAACTTCTCTCCAAGACCTATGGCTGGAGCTCAAAGGATTGAAGCATCTTTAACCTCATAGTTAGGCTTTTGAAACCCCCTGAATGGAACTTCTCCTTATGGTTCTAAAAATAAACTACACTTCAATCCAAGATGGGTTCACCAAGAAATAACACAATCCTGAACTCACTATACCAAAACCTGACATTTAAGTGAAACAAGGGCTTAGATGATTCACACACATCACACCTTTTTTCTTCGGGTGAGAAACAACAGAAGGAAAGAACATATATAAACACCTTCATCTAAGATAGAAGATTTGAAGTTTTTTCAAGGGATGAATACTCCCAAAATAACAAAGATTCTTAGAAGATTGTACAACCTTAACCTTTACAGTCAATCAAACACATGACATCACAAGGTGTCACCAGTCATGACCATTGCGACTAATAGAAGCAATACATGGATACAAGCCTTATGAAACCAAAAAACACACAATTTAATATGGTGTCAATAATGGCCTCTTATTAAAAAATTTACCACACTGGTGGCTTAACGTGAACTCCTACTTCAAAGAGACTATGAATGACCTAAAGACACTCTTAGACATCATCCAGACACTCATCAACACAAACAACCCCAGACCACTTCCACCTTCGACGAATCAGATAACTTAAGAAACCATGGACTCTTTCAAACTTCCACGATCACCCTACCACTTCAAGAGGATCCTAAAAATTATACGGTAAAGGATGTAGACTCATCATTCAAATCTCTAGAAAAGATTCCTAAAATTGATCAAATAGAGGTTTTTCCAATGGCGAAACAATCTGGGTTTCACTTCAGTTGTGTAGTAACCCTTAAATGGGGGTGTACCTTATCCAATGAGAGAACTCAAGGACCCATCCAACCTGGTCCATTGGTTAAGAAATAACTCAACTAGACCCAAATAGATGAGGGGAACCACTATAAAGTCCTCCCAAACTATTATCAGAAGAGACCACAAACCAACCCTTCAACCCAGCTTACCGAATAGACATAAACCCAGAACACCGTTCAAACAAGATGGGTTCTTATACTCAAAACATTCCACAACATAAAAATTTCCAAAAACACATAATAAACACCATCCCAAAACACTCAACAAGAAATCATGTTTTTTCTTTTAAAAAAAATTCTTTGAAAACAAATAGTTCATCAGTTAGTGAATCCAACAATGGTACCCCATAGCCCCCACACATGAATGTTTTTGTGCCACACCCGGAACCCTCCTCATATCCATCCCGACACTCATCCAGTAATACCATTAACCATCAATCATCCCATATAACCCCATGCATGTGGTCACTCATGTAAATAAGAAATGATAAAAAAACTCTATACACTTTTCAAAACCAAAACAATCAACCAATACTTCCTTTTACTCAAAAACCACTAAATACGAAATCGAACAGAAATTATCGTTTAATTTTTTTTTTCAAAAATGCACAATAATTCAATGGAAAACTCACATTTAATTAATAAAAATTAATTTCAAAAAAATATCACCCCATTAAAACACCCTTAAATTGTTTAGAAAACCCAATTGGAAACACTTTTTCATAACCAACTTCAATATAGATCCTGCATTCAAAAGAGGTGTAAGCACACCATTTTCCATTTCAAAACAATTCTAAAAATTCAATTCCACCATTTCATAAATCAATCAATTCACTCTTTATTTTAAAATCATTTCTAAAAATCTTTACGCTTCTTAAAACCAAGTCACTTTAAAACCAAAGTTTTAAGATTTCAAAACTAAAGAACAAAAAAAAATGGGAGAGGTAACTAGTTTCAGCGGGTGACTCAGACATATGGTCCGTGGCCATATTATAATTACTTCACAATCATATAGAGTGTTATTGGGAATATCCATGTCTCTACATGGCTTGTTAGGCCCTGTGAGCTCACTAAAACCATAAACCCAACTATATTTTCATTTCCCTTAGTCATCATCAAACCAAGAAAACCCAAAGGACTTAGATAAATCCTGAATTCCCCTGGAAACTTGAATCCAATAATAAGGTGTGGAGATCAGGAACACTACACATAACTGGAATTCCATGTCCCGACAATCATAACTAAAGAATATCTTAACTCTTCCCCCAAATAACATGACCCAAAGTGTTAACCTGAACCTCCTTTGACACCATGTTGTCACAAACCGAATCTGGTCGTCACTATTTCAGGCACCAAACCTAGCATGTGTAAAGGCCTGAAGGTAATTACCTATCCCCATGGGATGGAACAAGTTCTGAGGTATTATTTATCTTTGTTTGGGAATTATTTACCTGAATATGTATACATAAAACATAAAAAACATTTGATAAGAGGAATTTGAAAAATTCATACTAAACATGGTTTATTAAAAAAATCCAGAACTGAATACATAAGTTCAGATACACTAAAAAATGTCCAAAGACACAAATAAACAACAATAAAATTGAATAAAGTACTCCACACGACCTAGGGTCCTCACCCATAAGCAGTCTCTACAACTCCGAACTAGGGATTAGAACTAAAACCCTGAACCACCATCACCAATAGGCTTCCCTTTACCCGAGTCAATCATAATAAAGTATACCTACACCCAAGGGGTGTAAGTAGGGTGTGAGGCTAATCCCAATATGATACCACTAAAATATTCCAAAGATCATGCAGTACAACTTGAAAAAGAAAGCAGTTTTAATATGCCAAGTAAAGCAGTGATAAATTCCAAGAAATGCAACTTTCAATGGAAAATGTTTTTCAACCTAAAATTTTCAGAATGCTCACACATTTAAATGGAAATATTAGAAACTGTAATTTACATAAAAAAACACCCCAAGACAAGGGAAAATACCACAAATACAATGAGAAACAAAATCCGGAACACCCGTAGGTACTAGATAGTCTCGAGTCCCATGTACATCATACCTTAGTGTAAAGTAACCATAGTAGAAAATCTGTTATCATGCACGAGACACTAGTATGGAACATACCCGTCAACTAGTGGTACCCAATCATCATTCATATAGTTTAGTTAGAGTTTTCTTTATCCAAATGATAAGGTAAATAAGGACAAAACCCATCCGGTCCACTAGCCGTATTAGTACACATCTTCCCCTCTTAGGTACCCGGGCTTCCCCCGTTGTGATCAAACAATTTCAGCATGCCACATAAATAAATTTTTATATAAAACACCACTACTTGTCACATACAATCATTACAGTATCTATACACATTTTAAAACACTTAAAACATAGAACAAAACAATTTATTTTTAAATGAATCAATTTCTCAAAATCACGCGTTGTTTTGCATCTAAAACTCCTTGAAAACCACACTTTGTACACTATGTGAACACTTGCATGTTACAAAAACAAAAAAAGTCACCCCAATACATTTTAATGAAACCAAAAAATAAATTATAGGGAAGCCACATGTGAACCAAGAAATGATAAATTTGTAAAACCTCCATCTACACAGAAACATGGCACTTAATGTTCACATGTTCCACAAATTCAAATAAACCCATTTTTGTAGAAACAACCAATTGGGATAAACATTAAAAACATTAACTTAATATCTATTACAGTACAATAAAAACAACTATGTTTTTATAGGGATTCCACAAATAAACCTATAAAACATTTCTTTGGTAAACCCACAATTTCAAACCAAATTGTCTTTACAATTTAATTGCAATAAAAACACCAGTAAAACTAATTTTTGATGAAAAAATAAAATGAGATAAACCTTATAATATGATAAATACATAATTATACTACAAATATATTTCATAAACATTGGAATCACCTACCAAAAAAGGAAACCCTTGAATCACCGTACAAAAATCAAGTTGCACCACCATTGCACCAAGAGGGACTTAGATCGAATATAAAACCACAAGAATTGACCAATAAAACCCATGTTTAAACCATTGGTTAGAAACCACACCCTATGGTTATTTGGAAAATCAATGAAATTGAATTATACTTCATGGAAATGGAAGGAGATAAGGAGGATAGACAGTTACTTGAGGTTCTTTGAAGTTCCACCAACAAATTCCCCTTCAAATGGGATTCCAAAGGGGTTTTGAGAGACTTAGATGAATGTAATTGATTTTAGGTTTGAATAGGATTAGTAAGGGTCTAATTAGTAATTGTAATGGAGGAAAAAAGTAATAATTTAGAGAGTTAAGATGGGATGAAGTTACCTATTCAATTCTGGCCAATTTGAGAATCCCTATAATGTTCTGCACTGATTTGAGATAAACAAGAGATCCAAAGTGGGGGGAAAGAGGCTGGACACACGTCTAGATTCAGTGGGTTTGGGTGACACTTAAAATCACTAAAAAAATCCTTAAAATTGAATAATTTATTAAATAATAAAAATTTATTTTTAAAAATGGAAGTGGGCTTCCAGGGAGGCCCAGTCCCTAAAATAAAAACCCAAATACATATTGGTTATGGATTTATAAAGGATCAAAATTGGAATGTTGGTGTTAATAGGTCAGGGGAGGAAAATTATAATTTTTAATGGTTGAAAAATGTTGAAAAATGAAGGAGTTATAGAAGAAACAATATTTTTTAAATCTGGAATAGGGGTCATGGTTTGACCCAATTCATGAAAACTCGCGCATTCCTCCATAAAAGCATGGGAAACCCCCAAAACAATGAAATAATAGAAATTAGAATAAAAATATATTTAAAATAAGTTATGTATGTTACATTTCCAATATTTAGTAATTAATGTTAATGAAAAAATGGTTTAAAAAAATCAGACATTATTTCTCTCTTTGGTCGAAAATCGATTTTCATCAAAATCCATGTTTTCTAAAAATGTATTCAACTTTTTTATCATATAAAAAAATATTTAATAAATAAATTCATAAATATGTCTACTTTTTTAATTTTATTAATGTAATATTTCTGTCTCTTTCAAAACGAACCCTGTTTGGATTTTTTTGAAAATGTGTAAGGTATATGTGTTTTAACATGTACGAAATGAATGATATTTTCAGCTATAATGACCACACTATGTTTTAAAGATTATTTTCAAATTTTTTAAATTTTATCTTCCTTTAAATGTTTTTTCAAAAGGTTTTTTGATCTTTTTGTTTTAAAATTTAATTTTCAAAATGGAAAGGTATGTTTCCTAAATATTGTTTTTAATGACATTTTTTATGGTATTTGTATTCATCGATGACCTGAAACCTGTATTGTGTTTATGATATTAAAGTTATATATTTCATTTATATCATAATTATCCATTATTTTGAGGGTTTATGATCAGTTTGATTGAGGATGTACAATTTTATTACCATTCCTCATATTATTCTTGGTGATTTATTAATATGTTTTTTTCATTGGGGAAAGTATTAAAAATTCTTTGGTTAGTTTTTCAATATGAATGTTTATGATGATTATGTTTCTCACCTCTCATATAGGGAATACATAGGATTTATTATTTTAAGGGAATGTCTTGGTTATAGATATCCCCTTGATGCATTGATATTTCTCATGAGAAAAATCTGTTTGATAAATTAGATGGGTTTAAACCCACATATTTAATCTATATTATGAAAGGTCTTGAACATATGTTTTATATGTATTGAATTATGCATTATATCATTATGATATCATTTATTTCTATATGATTAATTTATTTGTTAGAATATCTTTGGATAAATTTAATGTTTTGGTGGTTATTTTATGGATTTATTTGATCATCATTTATTTATTCTATATAAAGATCAGTTTATATATTAAATGGAATGATTTTTAGTTATTTACCTTTACCTATTGATTATTATCATTTTTGATGATAACTTAAACTATAAAATTAGCCTCACTGAGCATCTGAGCTAACCCCTTTCTTATGTTTTATTTTCCCTAGGATACGAGGAAGTGTTTTATGATTGATATGAAGAGATAAACTATGAGGAATAATGACATTCTAAAAGAAAATAATTTATAAATTTTATTTGTAAATTATAATGTGAATTTGAAATATATATCTATTTAATCGAGACTACTAAATTATTTGGTCCATCAAGATTCAATTATTTTTATCTTCTATCAAGGTAATAAGGTAGAAAATAATTTCAGGTTACTAGTGTTGGGGTCATTAAATTAATGATAACACATTTTACAGTTTTGTAATAAGAATTTGAAGTATGTGTTTGGATAGATCCTTGATCCAATCTCTCTTAATTCTAAACCATACTCACATGAATTAATTTTAATGAATAGAAAATCATAAAAAATATATTCCAAAGGTTTCCCCCAATGTGGGTGGAAACTCTTTAATTTATTTGTTATAAGTTTTGAGATTCATATATTCAACATAGTTTTACATGAGTACTTTATAAGTGAACTATTATTACTTTAATCCTATATATATTTCAGACCATTTACAATATATGTTTAACTTTCTTTGAGGAGCCATTATAAATAAATAGTAGATGAGGGAAATGTTATTTATATAGATAACCAGAGATCAAAAATATTATTGGCCTATAATTCAATGAAACATATACTCAAGGAATTCATAAATGTATTTTCATTAGAATTTTTAATCTTTTTGTACAATTATTAGATCATACACACCCAGATTAGTATTATAAATGATATATAAAAACAAACCATTATCCTCATAATTTATGAATAACCAACTGAATGAGGGGTTTAAATCACATACCAATCTTTTTCCATATCAGTATAAAGTCTGTATAAGGGAAGTAATATATTCCCCTTTCCTTGAAAAAAAATGATTAATAACTATTATCTTTTTTTAATCCCTATAATACTCTCTTTATTCGATATAGAAATCTAGCACTAGCACACAATATTAGATTAAAAAAATGATCGTATCTTGATCGTAATTTATATATTATCAACATTTCTTGATGATATAACTATATATTCACAATTTTTAAAAATATTATTTATCAAATATAATTTTAAACAAATTCATAAAATATATTTTAATTCTACAAAATACATGGTTTTATAAACTCATAGGGAATCCAAAAAATTCTTCACCTTTTATTCTCCACAAAATTCATACGAATTTTAATCTACATCAGTATTTATGAATATCATTATAGTGTTTTAAATTACATTTCACAGTTCACTTCTCCCTAAAATATTCAATACATATAAAGTCACAATAGGTTGTGAAAATATAGGAGAATTATCAATTTTTTTTCATATCCTTTAATAGTATTATGGTATGATATTAATCTCTAAAACACAACAATTACTTTATCATTGTTAAACTTCAATATCATTATCATTTAAATAGTTCAATGTTTTAATTTTTTTCCAAACTATTAACTTTAATAAATTAGGGAATTTATATTTTAGATTCCCATGGTGTATAAAATTAAATTTTTTGTTATGAGAAAATGAAGCCTATATTTCACTAATTTAATGTTACATTTGAGATAAATGATACTATTGTAGTGTTAAATGACAATAATGGTATCAATATGTCTCTTATATGTATAAAAATTATCTAACAGGGATTCGATGTTACCCATATAAAAAGTTTATATTATTATTTTAGTATTAGGATACTATATTATTTTATTAAAATTGTACCAACTTGTTCCAGTTGAATCTTTTGAATGATATATTGATTGTCGAATTATCCAAAATTATACTAAAAATCATGAAATCCATAATTCATTAACGTTACCCACTTCTAATTGAATTCTTCTAAGGTATCTTTCAATCACCTAAAAAATAAATTAAAAAATTCTTAATATCATCCAATTAATTTAAAAAAAATTATAAAAAACAATACTTTAACAATTTCTTAATCTTCACAAAAAATGAAACTCATAACATATTTAATTTCAAATTTTGATAATAAAATAAGACACAATTTAAACTAAATCTATCCATATATTTGATAATTTTATCTTAAAAATCAAATTAAAAATTACATACGTAAAACTATTATTATTAGAACATTACATTTTAGGAATTATGTGTACTTAATAATTATAACATAAATTACTAGTAAAAAATTTGGAATGTTTATACATTGTAAAAATTAATTAATTATTGAATATTTCTTTAAAATTTATCAATTTTATTTATTAAAATATAAATAGATAGAACTTTAAATAAAAATTATCTAAAAACATTCCTTTTAATAATAAACAATTTCACCCACATTCGATTAAAATTAAATCTTAACCTTATTACAAATAAATTATATTCATACACTAATATTTGAATATTTCATTGAAAAACACATTAATCCATTAATTATAACTAATATAAATACTAGAAAAATTTATATTTTAATGATAAATTATTTTGTTTTTTAAATTCAAAAACTATTTATTATATATGAAATATATTATTTATAATTTTTTTTATCAATCAAACAACATGAAATTACCCATTGGTTATAAGCATTTACAATGAACTTTACTCCACTCACCATATATCCAATAGTCCGTTGACTATATATGTAATGGATCTATTATATATATATATACCAATATACATATATAAAATCATCCATCTATCATCTAATTTTTATGTAAATATATTTATTATATTTATTATATGTTGTATTATTTTTGGATTTAACATTTTTCACATAAATTTAATAAAAGGAATTTAAGATTAATATTTCATGATTGTTGTAGCTTTTTGTATGGATGGTTTAATTCCATAAAAATTTACATAAATTTGTTTTATTTTGTAATCTCAATTTTTTTTCATTATCATATTCTACATTAATAATTCATTGTTCTCATAATTTTTACATTTTGTGAATCAAATGCTATCTAAAAAAATATTTATTTAAATGGAAATGCATACAAAAATCATGGGATGTTATATTTTAACCCATTAAAAAAATTATCTCATAAGTTCATTAATCTGATGAAGAAAAATGTGGGTTATTATGTGTAATTACATAATCATATTCTAGAATTGATTACTCAAATTTATGATTTTTATAGAGATCATTAATAGGGTGAGAGGTTTTTTCTTCTAGTAAATTTTTTATAAGATAAAATTATTTCTACAATTCATTCATCGTAGAATATATCATGTAATAGTTTTATTACATATAAAATTATTAAATTTTAATGGATAGTTATGATGTTCTTAAAATAAGATATATGGGACACATAATTCACATTGTATAGGCTTAATGAATGTGCAATATGACAAAACACTATCCTTACACGATCATAGACTTCTAAAGTGACAATGTATGAGGGACACAATATCCCCTTCTTCCATAATATCATAAACCACTACTATGGAGATATTTAAAGAATGTCAATCTCTATATTCTATGAATTTTTTTTTCATTGATGGTTATTAGTATAGTTCTTCAGTGGAATTTGAATAGCTATTATATTTTTCTAACTAGTTTGAATGTTCTAAATTTTTTATTGAGGATGATTTCATCATATCAGATTATGATATCCAAATTCATCTAATAATATTTGATTCACAAACCTCTTATCATATATATCCTAATATAGAGACATTTGAATGCTAGATTAAAAATTATTATTACATGAGAACTCCACTAATGGTCAATTAAAATTGGAAATTTATTTTAGGATCATAAAATGGTAAAAAATATAATCAATATTTAATTGTGGTTTTAGAAATCCCAATAATTTCATAATAAACCTCAGATTCAAATTTTATATGGTGGTTTGTATCACTCTTATAACATTAGAACCTCTTTTAAGGATATTTTGAAATATTTACATAGAATGATTTCTAATCATATATCAATAAAATATAATAACTTGGTAAGGTGATCAACTACAAAAAACCTGGATGTATGACCTTTATATTTCATAGGAAGTACTACATAGAAATCTATGGTTCTATTTTCCCATTTCTATATAGGTGTGTTCAATGATAAAATATTCATCTTTGATTTTAGTTATTATTCCTTAGCTTTTTAGAACTCAAAAAATCATTATATATATTCTCAAATCAACCCCATATTATTATACTATGAGAATTGATCCTTGAGATCAATATACATTATAATGCTTCCAGGATGCATATAGAATGATGATATATGAATGTTATCCAACTTCTAATTATTCTATTATGTTATTAATGGGACCCAAATTCATTTCCATAATATCATATATAATTCTATCAATGAAATAGTTAAACTCCAGAGTACTTTTTACCATCTTCTGAAACTCTATATCCTATTACTATAATTCCATGACCTGAAAAAGGATGGATTATTAATAAATTACTGATTAAATATAATATTTCATTAATTCACATATGATTTGAAGGTCTATCCATTAAAAATATATTACTATTGGATCTATTTTAATGATTAAATTACATAATGTAGCACGATCATCTCTAATCAAGGAATCAGACTTGATTTTCACTTTCCTAATATGGTATTATATTCTGCAATCATATTCAACATAAAAAAATTACATTCTCATTTAAATCATGTTCAACCACTTCGATGTGATAATATAAATTAATATCTTGTTATTAGTATATATTTCATTCCATTAACTATATAAAATCCTATAAATAAATAAGTATAATATTAACGTCAATAGCACAAAATCATCTGTATAATAATTTTTCTCATGAACTGTTTTTAATAAAAGGCAAAATATAGAACCATGTCATTTCACATGAGAACACAACCAATCCTTTCATTAAGGAATCACAATATATCACAAAAACTTATTCATTACATTGAATTATGAGTATAAAACTAGGGGTGAAACTTCACTTTACCTCCTTTAAATTCCTATCACATTCATCTATCCTATAGAACATTACTTTCTTCCATGTAACCTTTTCTATTAGAAATGATTGTCAAAAAAATTCATAAAATATGATGATTTTATCAATTAAATCAAAGAGAACTATAAATATTATTATAATGGTCGGGATGGTAAATTATTTAGTTACCAATGTTCATGATTTATACAAAAATGTGACCATTATTGTGATTTTGTTACCTTAAAATGATGCCTTATGTTCCCAAAAATCACACTTGCTTAATTTTGAAAACAATTTCTCCTTTTTCAAGGTCTATAAGACAATCTTGAAATATTATTCATTACCTTACTTATTTATGTATTATATAAAAATATCAACTATAATGTCTACTAGAAATTGATCAATATATTCATTTATGAAACTATTCATCAGATCCATGAATATATCAAGGTAATTTAAACGACATAATGTAATATGTAGGAATTCATAGTGTATATATATTCTATTAAGTTTTATCTTAGATATTTTTATATTTTCACCCTTAATTGATGATATTCATATCAAAGGTCTATCATTGTGTTATATTTAGTTTTATATGACTTATTGATAAGGTTATCAATATTGGGTATATTATATTATTATGGAACATAAAATTGATAGTTCCACAATAATTTTCATAGAGAAGAAGTTCTAAATTTATATTTTTTCAAAAAGACCAGTTCACCCCATGTTTAAGCACTCGAGAGTATAATAACATCACACTGATTCCCTTTTAGTTTATTCCTTAAATTCTTTTTTTAATTTGGGAAATTCATTTAGAAGTATTTTATATTTTCCTATAACTAGTTATGAATTATATTGAAATATCAACCTAAAAATATACTGGAATACTAATATGATGTAAAGAAAATACATTAATTGATTACAAAATGTTAGATATATCTTCAATATTTTGTATTTTCGCAAACCATTTGAGCTATATGTCCCTTTTTTTGGTAAAAGCAACCATATATAGGAAGTGACATCCAAAGGGAGTTTACAGTTCGCCCCACCAAAAGAGGTGATCTTGGGTAGATTTAGGATAGGAAATGGGATTTCACTATTATAAAAATTGATATGGTTTATGTATAGATAGATCCAAACTATTTATAAAATCACATCAAATTAATCTAATAGAATAAAAATAAACTTTATAGGAATAATTTCCCAAAGGATTAATTTATACAAACTGTATTGATAAGAAAAACAACCATCTTATCCCTTGGAGATTTTATTTATAATTCAAAATATATTGACATTATGGTGGTTATTTGATTCTCATATAAAAAATTATAAATATGATTTATTGGTAAGATCAATAATAAAAATTTATGTAATTGGGTGGATAAAGTATATAACATTCCAAACATTATTTTTTATGATCCACTTATATAGAAGTGGTTGTATAGTCTTTATCTTTTTTACATTGGTTTTGAATATTTTTAATTTTTACTATAATAATTAACCATTGGATTAATTAAATAATCAGTATATTTTTCATGCTCATTACAATTTAATTTTGTATATATGTGTGTTAAATTAGTCTGATCATTATTTACAAAAATTAATTTCTTCATAGAAACCAATGTCCCTTATAGATAACACTTTTCAAAGACTCAATTATATGAAGTAAATAAATGATCAATTTTTCATTTAATGTCAATGATAAAACAATAATAGAAACTTGAAATTATTTGGAAATTTTATTCACAGGTACTAATGGAATCATCACCCATTTTTTATTACCTAAATTTAATTCCCCATTAATGTTCAAATTTTTTAAGAAATATACATTTTAAAAAAATATAATCAAAACTCATCCAATTACTAGGATTCAATTACTTACACTAGTCTCATTTTCTATTGATTAGGTTCGTCCAATTATCCTCCTCACACTCCAACTAAAAAATAGGAAAAACATCCATTTAATGATTTATTCATTGTAGATTGGTAAATATCTTTTCTATCATATAGATCCACTACTCAGAAAATATTGAATTTGAAGATGTAATATAGTTGAAGAACCCTAATATTTTAAAATAGGATCATTGTGTTTAAAAACACATGTGACATGAAACACTTAGTTTTAATGACCAGAGATTTCAAGAACCCACCAGACTACCTTGGTAACCATATAACCCAGCCAATCTTATCAAAGAACGAAGTGTTTTCTTGATCCCCACCGGTTAGTGACTAGAACTTGACGTCATACACTATAAAAGTGGGAACAAATTTTCCACAAAAAAATATAATGTGTGCAAAATAAGTCTTTATGAATACAAAAAAAACTCCACAGTGAGAACTATAAAAGCTTTAAAATAGGCATTAACAACCCTAAGTGAAAAAATTATAAGAAAATATGATAAAAACCCAAGACATAGCATACAAATATCTTCAAGCCCAAGCATGAAAAAGTAGAACCACCTCCAAGTGGTACTTTACCCTTGCTCAAACCTGGATGTAGATAATTTACAAACACCCGGAATCATAGTTTGGGTGTGAGATAAAAGACCAGTAGGGTATCACCAAAGATTAAAGATGCCAATATATAATTAAAAATATAAAGCTTTCAATTTTAAATAAACAGGCATGATAGTTCAATATCATATTTAAAAAAAGTCAAAATTTACATCTAAAATGATGGTAATACATTATAAAAATGGAATAAAAAAATTATATAAATGATTTTATATAAATTCATAAGGCGTGCCAAATAGTCTAAAAATAATAAAATATATTTAAAATAAAAACAACAAGTAACATAGTCATCTTCCAATAGTTATGTTAATTTTAGGATATGGGATCCTCACTCACATGAAGGTGAATCATGGAAATATGTGTATACACATGTCCTTCAAACACTAGTCAAAGAGGACTCATCACCATCCCTTCAGGGATGTAACTTGTGGTACTGGGTTTTAGTTTTAAAGTATCAAAAGACTGTAATCCTAATAATTCAATAACTACCAAGGCTTTCATGTGCTCTATCAATATAAAATAATGGGAAATTTATTTCCAAATAGTTCAAAATACAATTCAATGCATTTACCATATCAATATTTTAATTTCAATTTATAACAAAAACATTGTTTTTTAGTCAAATCATGAATTTCTATGATAAAACCACTAGGTTTCTATCAAAACAATTTTAATCCATTTTTAAAATACCAAATTGAAATTAATTTCATTAAATTAATTTCATAATCTAAATTTCATAATTTAATTTAAACAATTTATATCCAATTTCATGACACACCCCAATTAAATGGAATTGGGGGTTTTCCCCAATTTTAATGCCAAATTAAATTTAAAATCCACAATTCAATGGAATTGTGTTTTTAATAGACCAATTTAAATCAATTACAATTAAATTAAATATTTGAATTTAAATCATGAAATTTTTCGGTAATCAAAATGGCCATCATAAATAGAACCACCTACATGAAGATCATGGGAAACTCCAATGAACAACATTAGAAATAAAGATCCAGGAATAAAACATAGAATCAAGATCTGAAATAATGGGGATTATATACTGTAATGGCATGGAGATCTAATAAACACAACAGCAAAGAGAAGAAAGAGTAGGAGAATGATAACTTTAAGAGAAATCATACTGGGAAGATATCGAATATCATTATCCTAGCGTCAAATCTCCTTAAAAGTGGTGTATAGTGTCCAAAATCACCTATTTGGAGCCTATAAGGAAGAAGAAATAATATTAGGGTTGAATGATCCCATAGGGCACCTAAATCGAGGAATTTATTGTACTAAAATTAATTTTCATAGTAATTATTTCCCATACGCATGGCTAGTTAGGTAGGGCCACACAATTACACAAACCACGATCCCTAACTCTGCACTGCTTTTTTACTAATTGAATGGATTTTACTTGGTGGGTGAATGGTTTTTCAAACCATGCACTAGCCATGAAAACACACATTATTTTTGTTTTATTGGTTTACACTTAGAGGGCACATGGTTTGTGAAAACTCTGTGCCAACCGTGTATAGCCTATAAACTTTCAAAATTTAAAATATTTCCACCATAAACAACCCTAAATGAATAAAAAACAAATAATTAAAAAATAGGGTATTATAAATACCTATAATAGAACCAATATATCACAAGAGAAATATATTTCTTTAAATTTAATATATCCGATAGTTTTCGATACACTCATCTCTAAGTCAAAAAGAATCGTAAAATAGCATACCATTATATCATAAACATAAAATAGGAAGTTATGAATATGAATGAATAAATTATAAAACATTTATGGTTTACACATGTATAATATAAATCCAATTTTTATCTATTTATTATAAAAACATATTAATAATTGAAGAAAAATAATTGTTTTTAGAAAATATTTATTTTAGTAAAATTTGGTTTTATCATGCTCTGCACACATAAATTAAAATTTTTATTTTTACGTATTTTTGAAAATTTTTTAAAAAAAACTTAATTTTTTAAATTACTTATTTAAAAATAATTTAGATTTAATTTTGTGAAATTACCAGAAAAGTTAGTTTTTTGATGAATAAGGAAAAATAACGATTTTTAATGAAAAATTCCTTTTTGATTAAGGAATTTAAATATTAAATTTAAATATAAAATTGTTTTAATAAAAAACATGGTTCAATTATAATATAATAATTTCAATCTATGTCATTGTATTCAATTTCATTTTGAATTTTGATATTAATATTTTCTTTACTTATGATAATTCTCTCTTTGGAGGAATACTTTTTTAACACATGTGCAGGTGGAATTTTAAATTAAATTCTTCCACTTATGTGAATTGATTCATTAAAAATTACTTCCAAATTTAGAATTATACTAATTAATATTATATAATATGTTCAACTTATATTTTGGTCATAATGAATAGTGGATAGAGAATAAATTAATTACCATTGTTAATGTTAAAACTAGTTTACTAGGGGTTAAGAAAAAAAGTTAATGGTTGAAATGAACCAAATAATTGTATAGTTATATATTATATACTTATTTAAAACCTTATTATGTTATTGTAAATTTTTATCTTCATTTTGGATACTATTCCATAACATTGACCAATATAACAATTTACGTAAAGAAAAAGAAAAAATATGAAGCTGTTTTTTTTAAATTTCAATTATGAGATCACATGGGGAAGAAAGAATGAAATTAATAATTAATAAAATAATTTTTAGAAGAAAGAAATTAATTTTATTTGGGTAATTTATTTTAAATTTTTAGTAATTAAAAAATTACTTTAAATTATAATGTAATGCCAACACAGTAATTATATAATTAATAGAAAATTAAAACAAATGATACTAAAAATATTAAAATGATATAAAATGAATAAATTATTATATTAAATTAATATTTTAGTAAAATATGACATTACATATATATTTTTTAAAAGAAACTCTTCTAATTTTATCATTTTCTTGATATTTTGAAAGTCTAATTAAATGAATAGTGGAATAATTGACTTTAAAATTATTTCATAATAAATAATATTTTATTAACTAATTTAACATTCATAAAAATAATATAATCATAAAATTTGATATTATATGTTTAAATATATATACCATAGTCTATTCACGGAACATATTTTCTTTTATAAAAATAATAACGACCCCAAAATATTAAAAACATCATTGCCATGGTAAAGGGTTAAACGAGTTTTCCACGTTACATGTGCTGGTGTTAAAATTAATTTTTCACACACATTGTATTTTTTTATAAATTGGATTTAAAATTTAGAACAAGTTGGTAAGTGTGATATAATTAGTATTATTAATTTACTTTCCAATGATAAATTACCTAGGTAAAAAGATTATTTACCATAATAAAAACTGAATTGATAAAAGTAAGGAAATAAAGAAGTTAACAAACAACATATTTAAAAAATGTTTTTTTTTCATGGATGTTTTAATTGAATATATAATCCCTGAAATAATTCAAATATAATTTTGTAGGAACATGGGATGAGAGTGAATTATCATTATTGTATAGTTTTGTGTTTTTAAAAAAATTCCACTCCTCATCAATTATAAAAGGGAACTTCATCCCCTCACATGTATACACCTCATAAGACATTTTTTGGTCAATAAGTCACAAAATGAATTTATTATTTCCCTCCCCAAATCAAATTGTACTTATATTTATTATTAATATATCCTAATAATTCTTAAGGACTAAATAAAAAGAGGCTCCCCTAAAAAGAGGTAAAATTATTAAACTGGCGTTTTATTATTATCAGTTCATCCACTAATTTAGAATATTATATAAATATGATTAAATAATAAAAAATAATCTCATATATATTTATTTTTATAATGTTAATGTTATAACTTATATCCATCTCCACTTCAATCAAATGAGAAACGAAACCATTGATCATGTGTACTGTAGACAACTGCCTCACGAAGCGATATTATTGGTTTTCCATCAACACCTATAATAGAAGAATATAATGATGGAATTAAAATAGTTATATCAAATTTAGGAAATTTATATACTTATTGAATTTTAATATCAAATATAAATTCTTACCTTTTAACCCATTGAATAATAATAACATTGCTCATGCGAGTTGTGGGCTACAACATCCATGGAGCGATGCGAACTGTTTTTCCTTTAATGCTGAAATGGATGAAAATAAGTATAGATATAATTAATATATATTACATAATTGATATAATTTTTTTAGTTAAATGTGAAATATTATTTAACTTTATTGCAATCCATCGTTTGGAAAAATGGAATAAACGATCATGCATACGAGTGACCTAGTGTCTCCATGAATGGTGCAAATCATTTTCCCAAATCTAACTTTTATGGAATATTATAAATAATTTTATAATTATTTTATTGGAAATTTATATCTAGATTAAACTTATGAATATGATTGAACAATGATCATTGAAAAAGTACCCAAATTAAAAAACAAAAAAATATTTAAAAGTGAAGCAATTACCACCTGAAATAGTGATTTTAATAAAGAGTTGTTAACAAATGGGAGATAGAACACAATAATTAAATAATATATTATATGAAATATATGATAATTTTATTTAACCAATTTATAATAAATCATTATTTATTATATAGGAGTCATGAACACGTAAGAATGAAATACTACTTGAGGTAAGGGTTTCTCATCACACATTTTTTACTTCCATGAGGCTTATGGTATAATCAACACTTAGTTATTTTTTGTGGGTTAAGTAATTATAGTTTTATATGTTTTATGATGAATTATTTTATATTCAAGTTTTATAATTTTTCATTTTATCTTATTTCATTTATTGGGCTTATGATTCAGAATTTACCCAAGTGGTAATGGTTTATATTACAATGTCATTGTTTTAAAAGAATATTTATGATTATTATTCAATTATGAAATATTAAGATACATTTATTTATAGAAACTAATAAATTTTATTCTACATTGGATATTTTTGGATAATACATGTTTTCCTATTAATTTCCGCTATTAATGAACAACATAGTACATGTTTTTTTAAAATCATTCTCATTTATCAATTAGGTTAAAAGACTTTTTTACTTCTATATAAATGTACCCTAAAAATGTTTAAAAAAATGATTTTAAACACTAAAAATAATTGTTAAAGTAATTTATACCCATTTTTAATTTCTAAAAAATTGTTTGAATGAAATCTTACAATAATTTTTTGAACGATTCACTTTTTATCCTTTTTATAACATTATCAAATGAATGTTTTTTAAATTATTTGATGTGTAAAACAAGACAGGATAATCCTAACCACTCATTACATTTAATCTTATTTCACATGTTTACAAGGATATTTTAAAGTTATTTTTTTAAATATTCAAGAAATTTTTTGTTTTTGAAATTGATATTTAATGTGAAAAGGATATTTTCCTCTATAATTTTTTAAATGTATTTACATGGTATTCATATTAGTAAATGAAAAAAACACTTATTAAACTTATTTTGAATTTGGAAGATGTTGTAATGACATAATCATTATTATTTGTTTTGATGTATTATCATCAGTTTGATTGGGGATGCACTATTTTGACAACATTCTCCATATTACTATTAATAGTTTATGGTTATGTTTATTAATTGGGGTAATTATTAACATTTCATATTCTTTTTTTAATAGAAATGTTTACATTGATTGTGGTTTACCCCTTCCCTTTACAGAATGTATTAGACCTAGTAATTGCTGGTTGGGGCCCTATATAACCCCTGGATGCATCATTTGGTCTCATGAGACAAACAATATTGGGTTTGATTAGAGGCCGCAGCCATAAATAAATATTTATTGGCAAAGGTCCTCAAAGGTATTTTAAATGTCTTGGAATAAGGCCTTGATTATTTTTTTCAATTGTATGAGATTATATATTCCCTCATTAGGACATTAATTATTGATTTCCATGTGATTTTTATATGATATCCATGGATAAGTTTCTAGCTCATGAGATTATTTATATGACATTACTTGATTATCATTTATTTTTAGAATATTATTCATTATTTAGTAGATTTCATTATATTATTACTATTACTAAGAATCTGTGGTCACCCATTTATTTTATTTCATTTTCCTAGAATTCCATGTAATCATTTATGATTGATATATAGGTACATGATAGAGAAAATAAATTTGATCTCAAATAAAATTATTTTTTATTTTTTTTCAAATGTAGTTTAAATTTTGTTTGAATATAGTAATCCAAATCTAACAAAATACTCTTTAATTTGGGAGTGATATCTTCTATCTAGTTCCAATGTAAAAAATTTACCACTAACTCTATGTAATAGGTGTAAGGGTCATTATGGTTGGTATTAGAGAATGTTTAGTTGAAACATTAAGAACTAGATTTAGGAAAACATATATTAAAGAATATAAAACCATGATAGCCATTGGGGATAAGTATAAAAGAATATACTATAGTTTTTCTATAGAATATATTATGTGATTTTTCTTAGATATACATACCTATATGGATACTATAAATAAACATGACACTAGAACATATTTATCTTGGGATAGTAACCATGAAAAAGGAATGTTGGGCTTAACTCAAGAATTACTGGGTAAACAACAACATGATTAATTACAAAACTGGCTTGACATTATCATGGGATATGGTTAGGAAAATTCATACTAAAATTTAAAATTATTTTGTATGATTTTTATTTTTTTGACTTGAAAATATCCCCAAAGATTCTTAGTTTATTTTTATTAGATTAGAAATGTATAATTTTTTCAATATATAATAATTGTGACACTAGTTTTGAAATTATATATAATGATTCAAAATATAATGATCTAATCTAGTATATTAAATTGTTTATAAATGGTTTTAAGTGGAAGGAATGGAAATCATATCAATGCACGTAATCTATGAAGGGATTTCCCTCATGAGAAAGATAATGAAGATAGAGCTATATCTTTAGTTAGAGATGATTAAATTATTAATATATCAGGGTAGATAATTCATGTTATATTCAATGACCTTGCCTTTATGGAGTATCATACTGATCCACAACATTGTATAACAATGTGAGACCACCTCATGCATGAACAACCTCCATCCATAATTGGGACTGTAAATCCATTTGTAGTTGAAAATGGATAAGTTATTTTGAGAAGATATTTCCCAGTTTCATATGTATGGAAATAAAGAAGGTTCACATGGTAGATTATTATATATCTAGAGATTTAGATCAATATATTTCATTGATTCAAAACACTATGGGTGAAAAGGAAATAATGATCTTGGATTTTAAGTATTTAAGGTACTATTCTTTGAAAAATATTTTACTTGCAAAAAATGAGATAATATTGAGAGAAAATTATTGATTTTAAATAAGATAGAAATGATAATATGTATAAAGTTAAATTTCAATGGTTAGAATAAAACAAACTACATATATAAACCAAAGACCAAGACTAACTATTTCATTGATAGGCTTAAGACAATCCTTCAAATGGAACTAGATTACCAAAAATTATTTTTATATGAGGGTATATTAGCACATGATATCATGATACAGAAATAATTATCTATGACTTATGGATTCTAAAGAAAGAAATAAAAGTATAATATGATAATGAAAAAAATGATATTTTAAGGAAGGGAAATAAAGTGTTTTTTACATATGATTAATATGGAAAGAAACACCCTAGTATGTTTGAGAAGGGAATTAAGGTTTTCATATTTGGAGTGAAATTCCATCAAGATCATGATTTCAAGAAAAATAAAGATGTTTTTAATGTACATTGTTTTAACTGCAAGTAGATGGGGTAATATGAAAATTAATTCCCCATGCATCATGCGATTATGCCTCAATAAAAGTTATAGGATCCTAGTCATGATTATGTTATTAATATAACCAAAGATTAATGATTTATGTTATTGTGTATTTAGATTTAATAATTTTTTTTGTATAATTATTTCTACCATTATTATTATTGTTATAAGAATCATGAAATGTATAAGGACTTTAGTGCATTAGTTTTTCAATAAGGATTTTAAAGAATACTTTGAATGGTACCAATGGGTAAGAAAATTTATTTGATGACCAATATTACCAGAAAATCCATTAGAGGATAACCCCCTGACCATTTAGTCAATAAAAGAAAAGGACAGTAAACAAGTACCACAAGCTGAAAGAGAAGATTACATATCAAAGAAATCATACCTGCCATTACATCCATGATGAGAAGCCTCCTCTGGAGTAGCCGATTTCCATTCCAAACGTTCATAATGTTTGAGAACCTTCACATATTTCCTTCCTAGTTTCATTTGTTCTATGTATAGTAGCTCTGTGTTCCCAGTCGATGACCTGGTGGGCATCGAATTTGGAATTTGAAGTAGTCCGTTGGCCTTCATTGTGATTGAGTATTCATGCTTCCTTGATTCCCGGTCATCTTCATCCCCATCCCTGAACAATCTTACTAAAACAGGGCCTGATCAAGCCTCTTTCATTTTCCTTGCCACTATCTGAGTAGTCCCCCCACTTTATAGAAATATGGACCTAATAGGATCCATCTTCCCCTCCTCGGCCTTCCTGAGATTGACAATTAGGGTCAATCATGGTCATACACTTAGGCTGCTCCAATAATTCAGGATTTTCCATAGTCCTCTACTGCAAGACATCCTTCCCAATTCCATCCTCTAGAGAAGAGACCCCCAGTTGTACACCACCAACTTCATCCATTTGTATAACCTCCTTCGTGTTCACTTGTTCCACTTCTTGGAACTTGTTTTCAGTCTCAATTGCAGCCATCATAGTAGCATCACTCACCTCTTGTCTTTGAGACCTATCAGCAACTTCCAACACCTCCACATGAAAACTCTCACAACTTGTAGCATGAGCCTCAATCACAAGCTCTGGATCCTTGCATTCACCAACATCCGTCCCACTGGCATCCACTAACGGATGAACCTCTTGTTGTGATGGCTTGATCACACTAACACCCGATGCATCCCCCATGTCACCAGTCCCATTGCCACTAGTGTATTGCTTCTTTCCAACACCTGAAACCAGGTCACTCTTAAGTCTACTAAACACCGAAGAAACTAGTAGATTAGGGAGCGCTGCCTCCTCACTCAATGCAATCCATTTCACCATGGCATTCATAGGATCCGTTGTAGGCCCCTGACCAAGAGACCTACCTAACTTCTATTTTGGACCAGACATCCTCCCGATCGCAGCTTCACCTTGACATTCAGAAATGATGTGCCCTAGACGTTGGCAATTAGTGCAGTAATCAACCTAAGTCTCAAAAATAATGGCCTGCTTCCATCATAATTCCTCACCCACAGTGATCCATATCCACTCCACCGCAGGCATCGCGACATCCACCTCAACACAGATGCGGCGATTAACCAGATGACTTACCATGGAGGTTCAGACATCGGAACAGAGGCAGCAGCCCACCATGTTTCCAATCATGCGGATAATCACAGGGCTTTGAAACGGTAGAGGAAGTTGAGGAAGACTCACCCATTCCACGATGGTGGAAGGATCACAGTTCATACATAAATCAAAAGACCATCTAAGGAGGGAAAACTTACAACCATTGCAACGACGAGGGGCATTGGACCAAGATTAGATCAAATCCTCTTCTGAAGAAAAATATAATATAAAGTGATTCTTATCAAGGAGGCAGATGACCACGCGGTCTTGCAAGTCCCATTTGCTGAAGACAAAATGGTTGAAATCATCAACTGATGGATGCCTATGATTTAAACGATCCACTAGTGTTAAATCAGGATGGTGGGACACTTCATAGAACTCCGAAAGCAAGATCAGCAGTTGAGAATCACCAAGGTGAGGATTAAGGGCCTTTGGGCTAAGCGAGATCGCCATAAACTCTGGAAGAAAATTAGGGTTGAAAAAGGGGTGAATAGATTTCACAAGACCAAGGGCGGAACGATCAAATAATCCTCCCGCCTTCCTCCTCCAGGAAGAGGGGGAAATAATCCACCTTCATTAGATATGGCTTCATCGTGAGACCAGAGGTGGCGCCAGAACCATCCTTTGTAAATTGATAACCAAAATATCATTGATAACCAATATTATTTTAGAGTATTTTCTCCATATTTTTGGGAAAATTATAGGAATTATATAAATATGGTTTTAGAAAAAGGACAAGAAGAAATATAAATGCCCAGAAACCACACTATCAAATTCAATGATCAAATCGTAAACATTACATTTCAAGATTAGATCCAGAAAATTGTGACCCAATATTATCTATATAAATATTAAAAAATCAAAATAAAAAATTGGTTTACTTACATACTCAAGGAAATTTTAGGTTCACAGTTTTATAGAATCATGACAAACTATTACGTAAACAATTCACATGAATTTAAATGATCATAAATCCTACATAACTTTAATTTTTCTTTCCAAATTAAGGTACAAACATCATCCATACAAAATACATTATAGACATAACTCATTCAAACTCCCTTTTAATAAATTGGGTAAAATAAAAAATAAGAAGAGTGAGCTCAAATTATCAGTATTGAAAAACATAAGTGTTAACAAATGAATTTCATCAGTCAGCATAAGAAGAGAATAAGGGTATAATGACATAATCAAAGTGAATGAGTATAACATAAGAATATCCACACACATCAACATTTAGATCATCAATCATGAAAACAATGACTAATTCTTTAACAAAGAATATAGTCATAAGAATAATCAATAATGATCTATGTCTCATGAATCTTGGCTAAATGGAACATCATAAACCCATAACAAGAATAAATAAACACATATTCGTATCTTGAAAAATAGTCTTCATAAAACACTTATAGAAGCCTTAAAGAACCCTCAAAATTCGAATAAAAATATATCCAACTTCTAATATAATTATATGGGAACACATTCATTACCTAATTCATTGGATCCCTCTCTGGGTCCATCAATCATATAAGATATAGCATACTCACCCAGTGATATATGGGAACACCCAAAATTTATAATGTCCAAGAGAAAAATAAAGAATAAAGAACATATATAATTATTTACATAAAAAATAATTGAAATAACATTTATTAATTTAAAAACATGATTAACCTAGGGAAAATAATTGGTCTCCATAAAAATATATTTTAAACATGATTAACCTGTAGAAAAGAAATAGGTTCCATGATAATTTATTTGAGACATGATTAACCCATATAAAATAAACGAGTTCTATGATAATCTTTTTGAAATATAATTAAACCATGGAATAGAACTGGTTTTCATTTAAATATCTTGGATACATGATTAACCCATGTAAAAAATGAGTTTCATAACAATCTCTTTGAAACAATCCAAATCCATCTAAAGAAAGAATGAAGATAGCGTCGATAAAAAATATTTGTAGTAAGGGAAAGTAAAAAAAGGGATTTTGATGTTGATGAATGGTAATAACATTAAAAAATAATTAAATAATGAAAAGTTTCAGGTCAAATCCCATATTATTATGGAATATAAAAATAAAAGGAGAAATATAAGGAGCAAGAGGATGGAAGGGTTCAGATAAAGCATTACTGCCCTCAACATAAAGTTAAACACTGAAAAAACTGTACTATAAAGAAAAAAATAGAAATAATAATAAGTATAATAATAAACACCATATTCATACTAGTTAGTGTCATCATTCAATACATTTAACATGTTGGAGAGATTTACATTATATATTTCCAAAGGATTGAACATGGTGCTCATCATTTTACTCATATTGGGGTAGTCATTTCAGGGCCTAATCTTCGTACCAGGAGCATGAGATAATTATTTTTAATTCGTACTCATTCCATGGATCACTATACCTTTTTAGTAAATATTTTTTTCCTTGATTTTTATCATCTTTATCTGAGCCAATATCTCTCAGTTTACTTGTGATTTCAAAGGAATTGTTGGCCTCTTTAATGGAATTCTGGGAATCAATTTTATGCTAATTCTGAACAAGAGTCATATCAACTAAAATAGGAGTATAATTTGATTAAAAAACATACCTTTGATCACCCTTCTTATTAACATCACTCTGATTCTAAGATGAAAGATTTAGATGCAGGGAATCTGCTATAATTTTCATCATTTGAAGCCCTTGCTGAAAGCTAGACCCTGCTCCACTGATGGAAATAATTTATATAACATTTACCTTTAAAAAATTATTATAATATCATAAATTATATATTTTATAATTATATATACTTATATATATCATTATTGGGATGTGGTGGTGAAAAAAGTAATCACATCACTTCAAGGAGGGGGTATTCCACACATCCACTTACAACGTTATCATTTTCTTCAGTGTGTGAAAAGGAAAAGGATAATGATATAATATATTTATAGAATGATAAATATTCCCTTAATATCATTAATATTTCATTTATATCACAAATATTTATTATATTTAACCTTATTACCTACCACTAAATGTATTACTGAAAAACAAATCATGTCGCTCAATGAGGTGATAATCAATCGTACACAAAATCGACATTATCGTAATCCCTATGAAATGGAATTTAAAAAGGGATATATGATATAATGAATTAATATGTATAATTATGTTATAAGTTTATTATATAAACTTTAGATCTATCATCATACCGAACCATGATAGGTCATAATTGAAAAATCAATGAAATCATTTCGTGAGGTGATAGTCTTCCGTACACACAACTGATGATTTCAAAACCCATTTAATGGAAGTGTGCATGGTTTTAGGTAATTAACTTATTATAAAAAAAGAGTATTATATTATAAATACTTAGGTTATTATATTAGAATGGTTTAATTATAATTTGAGGTAGTGGAGAACGAAATAAAATGAAGATTCTTGTTGAAGAATATTACCTCTTCTTCAGGTATCCTCTATAGGTTTCCACCAAAGGCATTACAAGGTTATATTTATGCCACAAAAAAGTATTGTAGTATGATATTATATAATTTTTGAATAGAAATGGGTAGGTATTGTATAATAAAAACGTCACAAGTGGTGTGAAGAAGTGAAGTTTGCGAGTTCCCTTTTATAGTTGACGAAGGCATTTTCGTAAATACCCAAACATATTCACTATTGGGAGGTTGATATTACCTAAAATGGATAAAATATTTATAATTAATCATTTAGATGGATTAAATGGTTTATAAAAACATTAAAACCAAAAAATACATGTTTTAAACAATTTTTTCCCTAACTCATAAGTTTCCTTACACTACTGGAAACAGAGGATTTCCCAATGGTTCTAAACTGTTGGGAAAGGCCGCAGAACCATTGGTATATGTTATACCAACGGTTCTGAAAACCATAGGGAAGTAAAGCGTTGGGATATGGGGCTGAAAAATTACCCTATCCCAATGGTTCTGGAAAACCATTGGTATACAAGCACAAAATTATCATGTTTTTCCCAATGGTTTTTTAAACCGTTGGAAAAACCCAACATATCCTCTTTCCCAATGGTTTAGAACCGTTGGGAAAAGTGCTTTACCAACAGTTCTATGAACAGTTGGTAAAACAATACCTACACATTCTATGCCAACAGTTTTGAACCGTTGGCATAGCCTCTGCTGGGAAAATTGCACAGCAGCTCTGCAATTTACCCAGCAGCTCCCCAATTTGACCACCTACTCTCCAATTTGCCCACCAGGTCTGATTTTGTGGGTTCCCTCTCATTTTCAATCCAATTATTGTACCTGAAATAACCAAATAACACTTACATATAAAGAACAAATTCATACACATTTAACATATAATGGTTTAACTATACACATCCATAATTAAATTAGAATTCATAACGTAATTATAAACATATATAATTCATTTAGAATTAAATTTGAAATTTAGAAGACAATTATATGTGGAATCCGGAAGTCAATTCATAATTTGATCGGTTTTTTGTATACCATATATTTTTACTTGAAATAATGTCCATTTTAAACATTATACATACACCTGGAGAGCTACCGGCCACACCACGCCTCGGATTGAGGTTGGGTTGACTCGTACACGTCACATATGACCCATGGATCGTTGTGCTAATGTATCGACACAATCTGAATGCGTTTGGTTGGTTTTCCGTATGCTAGTTGTGTTTTTCAATTAAAATGATGTACTTTTGAAACAAAAGGCAGAAACTTTGAGTGGTGCCGGCCACACCACACCTTGGATTGAGGCGGCGTTGAATCGTACACATCACATATGACCCATGGATCGTTCTCCTAAAGTTTCATTGGAAACTGAATGCGTTTGTTCGGTTTTCCGTATGTACTTAAATTGTTGTCCATTTTAAGCAAAAGACAAACACTTTGAGGGGTGGCAGCCACACCGCGCTTCGGATTGAGGTGGGGTTGACTTTTAAACGTCAAATATGACCCATGGATCGTTGTGCTAAAGTATCGACACAATCCAAATGCGTTTGGTCAGTTTTCCGTATTCCAGTTGATGTATTTCACTTCAAATTATGTCCTTTTGAAACAGAAGATAGACACTTTGAGTGGTGGCGGCCACACCACGCCTCAGATTGAGGCGAGGTTGACTCATACACGTCAAATATAACCCATGAATCAATGTGCTAATGTATCGACACAATCCGAAAGCGTTTGGTCGGTTTTTTATATGATAGTTGATGTTTTTCAATTAAAATGACATACTTTTGAAACAAAAGGCAGACACTTTGAGTGGTGTCGGCCGCACCATGCCTCGGATTGAGGTGGCGTTGACTCGTAAACGTCACATATGACCCATGGATCGTTCTCCAAAAGTTTCAATTAAAACCGAATGCGTTTGGTCGGTTTTCCGTATGTACTTAAATTATTGTCCATTTTCAGCAAAAGACAAACACTTTGAGTGGTGGCGGCCACACCGCACCTCAGATTGAGGCGGGGTTGACTCATAAACATCATATATGACCCATGTATCGTTGTGCTAAAGTATCGACACAATCCGAATGCGTTTGGTCAGTTTTCTGTATGCCAGTTCATGTATTTCACTTTAAATTATGTCCTTTTGAAACAGAAGACAAACACTTTGAGTGGTGGCAGCCACACCGCGCCTCAGATTGAGGCGAGGTTGACTTGGACACATCAAATATGACCCATGGATTGTTATTCTAATGTATCAACACAATCCGAATGCTTTTGGTCGGTTTTCCGTATGCCAGTTGATCTTATTCAATTAAAATGACATACTTTTGAAACAAAAGCCAGACACTTTGAGTGGTGCCGACCACACCACGCCTCAGATTGAGGCGTTGTTGACTCGTACATGTCACATATGACCCATGGATCGTTCTCCTAAAGTTTCAATGGGAATCGAATGCGTTTGGTCGGTTTCCCGTATGTACATAAATTTTTGTCCATTTTAAGCAAAAGACAGACACTTTGAGTGGTGGTGGTCACACTACGTCTCAGATTGAGGCGGGGTTGATTCATACACGTCACATATGACCCATGGATCGTTGTGATAATGTATCGACACAATCTGAATGCATTGGTCAGTTTTCCGTATGTACTTAAAATGTTGTCCATTTTATGAGAATCCTCTGTGCGGGGGGTTGTTCGGGGTCCAAGGAAGAGGGTGGGGGGGCTGTCTGTGGGGCTGTCTAGGGGGCTGTCTGGGGGGATTTCCGGGGGGATGTCTGGGGTCCAGGGAGGAGGGTGGGGGGGTTGTGCAGGGGGCAGTGCAGGGGGTGTTCGGGGGGTTGTCCGTGTTCCAAGGAGGAGTGTGGGGGGCTGTCTGGGGGGCTGTCCGGGGGCTATTCGGGGGGCGTCTGGGGTCCAAGGAGGAGGGTGGGGGGGCTGTCCGGGGGCTGTTCCGGGGGCTATCCGGGGGCTGTCTGGGGATGTTTGGGGGGTTTTTCGGGGTCCAAGGAAGAGGGTGGGGGGGGGGGGGGGGGCTGTCCGGGGGCTATCTAGGGGGTTGTCTGGGGGGTTGTCCGGGGTCCAAGGAGGAGGGTGGGGGGGGGGGGGGGGATGTCTGCGGGGCTGTCTGGAGGGCTGTCCGGCGGGGCTGTCCAGGGTCCAGGGAGGAGGGTGGGGGGTTGTCTAGGGTCCATGAAGGAGGGGGGTTCCCAAACACACAACCACTAAAAGACAACAACATCCATAAAAATAGATAATATATAAAAATAACTCAACTCCAATAGTATACTATGAGTCTAGATAAAACCAACAACTAGAATAGATTAAATATCAAATCTCCATAATATCAGTCAAAAATGTAATGGATCAACTTGTCCCACATCACCATCACCATCATCATCATCACCCTCGTCCTCGTCCCCATCATCGTCCTCACCCTTGCCCTCCTCCTCGTCCTCGCCCTCGCCACCTGCCTCGCCCTCCTCCTCTCCCTCCTCTTCCGCATCAGACTCCTCGCCATCATCATCGTCAAGTTGTACATTGTCATGAACACCACTTGAACTGCCACCTGATGCACCATATATTGAACGTATCGACGACATATACTCATCAAAAGCTGGGCTGGCCTCTGCTGGAAGTGTAGGACGTAGAACTTCAATAAATTTCATAAATGAACTGTTTTCCCTAGCAGACTGTTCTGCCATCTCTGTGGCCATTTTCTCAGCCTGTTCTGCCTGTGCCCTAACTTTCTGCAGCTCGGTGGCACTACAGCTCATACTTGAGGAGGGCCAATACCTTTTCGGGGCTATCCTAGGTCGGCAGCGTACTCTGGTAGAATGCTCCTCTCCCAACACCTGATTTAAGTGATCTGTTGGCCAAAAATAGTCTGGTTCTTGGGTATCAAGGGCCTCTAAAGAAGCCTATTACAAATATAAATATATCATTATGTTACAAAATAGATATTAAAAAATAAATTCAACAGATTAAAACTTACAATCTGCTGCTGAGTTGCTTCATTGACGGCACTTCCATCCTTTTTCTGTCTACTCGAGCAAAACAGTTTTGCTCGAGGCACGCATCCTTCAATATTTTGTATTTGCCTCTACAATGACAATGAAAACTAAAGTTATATGAAAACTTTAGAAAACTATTAAATAATTGAAGAAACAAAAGAAAGTGTAAGTCTAAAAAAAACTTATAAACAATTGTTATACCTACTTCTCTCATGATCAGGCATCGTGGTGCGTCCCAGTGTGTGGAGATATTTTTTTGCATCAATGTTCTTTTTATTTTTTCCAGATGATTCCTAAATAAAATTTGAAAATGCAACAGATAGTATTAATTAAAAACATGAAATTTATTATTTAAATACCTCAAATGTTATTAATAACTTAAACTTGGTACTTGTCCAATAAGTAATCATCTGACGATACTGCTCTATAGGACAATCATCCACCACTGGTACCGCCTCTAACTCAATTCCAACTCTTGAAACCCAACTAATATACAACTCATGCTTGTAGGCTCTCCAAAGCTCCCCTAAATCCTTTAGACGTTCCGATCGTGCACCCTCACCATCTGGAAAATTAAATTGAAGCTAAAATCAAAATATTAATTAATATAAATACAAAAATAATTCATGGAATTAAATAGAACAGATTTTTTTACCCATATCTCTGCCAAAGATCTATCCTTGACCTCATGTGGCAAATGTCTCCATGATAGCGGGCTGACGGGAATGATGTTAGAGTATTTGGAAAGCGTTGCCAAAAAACTCCGACATTGCTGCCCTGTTTTCTCAACCATTTAGTTGTCTTCATTATAATCCACCATAACCTGTGTGCGGCAGTTCCACACGGAACGCATGCGTGTACGCCCCCGCCCACGCCTCCTGTCAGTAGATGGAACACCCTGTGGTGGAATAGGAGTTGAAGACGATGGAATATAGAAGCTGTAACAACCCGAGATATTATGAAAAATATTCTTTTTAATTTTATTAATGTCTTGTGTTTTACGCTACATCAAAAGGAGCTTGCACAACACACATCCTTGACTTGCCTTGCATTACATGCAATCACTACCTTCCTCGATAGCGTGTGTAGTACGCAATAACGAGTTTCATTAAACAACAATATGCTATTAAAATATTATTAAAATTAGCCGTTATGAATAGTAATAACCACTTTTTGAAATTTTGTATATTTTATTTTTCAAAATGGAATTAATTTCTGGATTCGTAATATCGAAATTAGCTTAGGGTGAAATTTTGGTACTTTTCGGATAACTTTCATATTCTGATGAATAGTGAAAATTACTAGATTATAATTAAAAACAACTTTTTTAATCGAAATAATTACTAGTGATAAATCATTAAATTGAGTGGTTTTAAAGTATATTTAGAATATATTTTTACAATTTAATACGATGTTGGTCATTGGATGTAATTTCACATTTAAACCAGACATAATCAAGTGTCAATCTTTTGGTAGATATTGTTTCTTAAAAACACGCTATTTGTTTTAACAGCAGGATATAATTATAAAATTTATTAATGAAACTTCTATGTTATGAATTTGGTAAAATAGACATCATTTTTGAATTCGGAATATGAAACATAGCTTAGGATGAAATTTTGGTATTTTTCTGAAAACTTTCAATTTTTGATGAATAGTGAAACCACTAAGTGGTAGGTTAAAAACTGAATTTTGCATAAAACATAATTTTACCACTTCTGTGAATGGAATTTTGAAAATCCGACAGACACGGTTAATATCAAGGACTAAAATTTGGTTCAATGAGATGAAAATAATTTATGGTGAATAGTAACTTTTTACTTTTTTTTACCACGGTTAATAGTAAATAGGGTAACTAAGGGTAAATATGATATTACTATTACCCTAACACATGTCCTAATTCTAATGGATAAGTGTAATTAGACTAAAAACGACCTTATTAATATAATATGACCATTTAGGTCCACTTGGATTAGATTATGACATTTAATATTATTTTATTTAATGAATAGTTAAAATAGTTAAAATCAAAGTTTTATAACTAAAACATTTTTAATATGGGGTTATACATAAGATAAATTCGACTATAAATTTTCATTAGAAAGCTAAAAATATTTCCTACATAATGATATTTTATTTATAATTTTTAGACTTTACATAAATTAATTTATTTATGACACAACGATGATGCAGTAATTACCCTTTTAAGGAAATATTAACATAATTGATGTTATAAATGCTCAAATGAATGTAATTTGAGACTTTTTATGAATTCCACTAATTTTCTAGGTTACTATGATATATTAGTGTTGATTTAATCAACTTGGTTCGAACATATAATTCTGTTATGACTTTCACAAAAATCATATATCAAATAGTGTCAAAATTGACACAAAATAGTTTTTAAATCAAATTATTATATTATTAATTGTTATTTTATTCCTAAAAATCTAAGGTTCGGCCAAATGACTTAGATAAGGATATATGTATTAATAATAAACAATTTGAGGTTCGTTTGGCATGTTATAGTAAGTGTATTAACCATATAGTGAATGAAAACAAAAAGACACGGTAAAAGTTAAATTATTTAACTTAGAGTTAAATCTAATTGATAAGGTTAAAATAATACCCTAAACTTGTCTAAATCTTATTTGTTGATAGGATTTAGACCCATCCCCACTTTAACTTCGAAATAAGACCCTTTGTAACCATTATAAACCGATTTTGACATTAATATAAAATATTATATTGAGGTATTCCTAAGGTGCCCCTCTCCTCCCTTATAAAAGGACACCTCCTCCCCCTCCTCCTCACACCAATTTGAGCACTCAAGCTCGGCCAACCCCTGCCAAAATCTCTTCTCCACTTCCCTAGCAACATCTTAGAGGTTCTGGTCTTCCTCAAAGACCAATTTTAGTGCCCTAAGAGGAGGTCTCAAAGAGTCGCTTCAAAGAAGAGGAGGTTCGGACACATACGAAGCAAATCGGACCTAAGGTAAGGGAAATATCACAATCTCATTTTTATCCGAGATTGTTTATACTTTGGTATTTACTAGGGTGTATTTTATCATCCACATCCATGTTTCTTCAATATGTAATATTATTTCCATCCACCTACAATTGTTTAAATCCAATTTTACCCTTCGGTGAGTTTTTAGTAAAATATATGAAAGGAATCTTTTGTCGTTTTTCATATGAGGTACTTTTTGACTTTTCCGACAAAAGTAAAAAGAATGTTTTTTTTAACTTATACGGCATGAATGGATTTCTAAAAAAATTATTTCCAAGAAGCTTCCTTTACAAGTATTCAAGTTTATTTTTAATCAACCTCTTTTAGTTTAAAATTGTATGACATGTTAAGAAAGGAAAAGTGTTTTTGAAGTAGAAAGGATATTTTCCTCAAGAATGAAGTTCAAGTATTTTATAAAAATTATTTTCCATATAAGATAATAAAAGGGTTATGTTTTTATCCCTATTATTACATGGATTTGATTATGTTGTGATGGAAACATTTTTATGAATTCCTTTATCTTATATGGATTGTTTTATGATGTCATGTTGTTTAAGAATCCCATTTTTATTACATGGGTTATGCGATGATGTATGATTTATGATTATGTGGCACACATAAGAAAGGATTCATTATAAGATGGGTGGGACCTATATCTCCCTCCAATGCATTTGGTAAAGATTTTATATCTCATGAGATAGACATGGCTGGAACGGTAGGTTATACCGGTTCAGTGAAACAGGACTGAAACGAGGGTTACTCGATTCAGAAAGGGACTTTGTACACTAAGATAGTCTTGGAAATGAGTCTTGACTAACAAGAAATTATTCTCTATGATTATGTGTGAATGCCACAAAGTTTCATGTTTTAAGTTATGATTATTGTGATTACATTTCACTGCCATGATTTATCCCATGTTATGAAATTATGCTCTCTTTTGCAGGTTAAGATTTCCAAAATGTTATGTTCTTATGAATACAATGTGATTGATATTTCTTTTGTTTACCCTTACTGAGCATTTGAGCTCACCCTTTTATGTTTTCTTTTCCCCAGGATATAAAGAAAGGTTTTAGGTAAAAAAGGGAAGATCTTTATAGGAGATGTTGAAGATCTTTCACCACGATTAGAAGATTACGTTCCAAGTTTCCAAAGACACTAAACTATTAAGATCCTTGCGTGTATGTACTAAGTATTCTGCAAATGTAATGTAATGTCAATGTACGTCAAGTTTCGGGTCTCTACAGTTGGTATCAGAGGAAAGGTTTAGTCATCCTTTGGAAACTAGGATGCGAAAACGTTAGTGAGATCCCTAGAGATATTTCTACGGTATGTCTAGGGATGTCCCTAAGGTTAAGTATATGTATAGGTTATAGTACTAGAACTACGCTAACGATCATATAATTAAACCTAAGATGTTAGATATTGAAGGTACTTCCCCTTTATTATGTTGTTTTCCCTAGCATTATTTTTGCCTCTCACACTATTCTTTTTGGGTTTTAGATGATGGCTGCAACCCGAAGGAACCGTGTTGATCAATGCAATGGACAATGCAATGATTGTCCTCCTGAAAAAACAAATGTTATGGGAGATGGAGTGCAAAATCTTATTGCTATACTTACACAAGCTATGAATCATTCTGGACTTCCAAATGAGCAGAGAAGGGAACAATATTCTATTGAGTCCTCCATGAGGCAACGCCCACCTTCTTTCAGTGGGTCTTCTGATCCACTTGTTGCTGAACAATGGATCAGTACCACTGAAAAGATATTTTCAGTTCTTCAATGTTCTGAACATGATAAAGTCATCTTAGCAGTATATCGTTTGGAAGGTGAAGCTGATCAATGGTGGAATCTTATCAAGAATACAAGGCAAAGAGATGAAATTGAGTCCATGGAATGGGACGGGTTCAAGAACTTATTTTTCAATAAGTACTTCCCTCGTATTCTTTGAACAAAGATGGAGAAGGAGTTTCTTGAACTAAAGAAAAAAGATGATGAATCTGTTGGTATATACGAAGCGAATTTTACAAGACTTGCAAGGTATGCATCTGGCATTATCATCCAACCTGAATGTAAAGTTGATAGATTTTTCAGTGGCTTAAAACCAAGTCTTCGAAGGGAATTAGCTATAAGAGACTTCAGTAGCTATGAAGAAATTGTGCGTTGTGCTATCAAGGTAGAAAAAGAAGTTGGTGTTACATATCCATCTCATGGTTTTGACAAGAAACGAAAGATGGAGTTCAAGGAGAAATCTCAGAATAATGGGGAAAAGAAGATGAATGATTCCTTATGCACAAAGTGTGGAAAGAAGAATGGTGGATATTGTCTTAAAGGGACTAGAAAATGTTTTAAGTGTGGAAAAGAAGGTCATCGAGCAGCTGAGTGTCAAAGTAATGGAAAAAGGGTTTCTAATGATGTGAATAAAGAAAACACTGCAGAGAACGCACCACCAACACTTCAATGCTTCGAGTGCAAGGAAATGGGGAATTATGCTAATAAATTCCCTAATCCAAGGGTTAGTGATGATCAACATGAGCAACCACTGAAGGCAAATGACAAAGGGAAGTCACATGCGATCACTATTGGCAATGTTGAATATGACAACGATGTGGTGGAATGATTAAGTGTTTATGTAATGGGATTCCAAAATAATGTTGTATCATTGAGTATTGCAATATTTATTGATGTGGTATTCAAAGTGATTGAGATATTTTTTTTGGAAATAAGATGATATGCGCATAATGAAGGGAAAACGAGAAAATGAAATGTTTAATAGTATTCATGAGCTCATGATTGATATAAGGACTAAGTGATATCATGGTTTGAGTATATAGAATTTTGAGGATTTTGGTATGTGGAAAGTGTTAACTTTAAACTGCATTCATGTTTTCACTAAGGTATTCAAGAGAATACATGATTAAGGAATTTGAATGTTTAGAATGTGACCAACAAGACATACCTTATGGGGATCAACGATGGTATTAAATCTCTGGTAATTGTTTTCACTATATTATGAGAGTGGACTGCAGTATTATGGGTAACCCTAAAGATTGGAATGGATTATGTTGGAATAAGTTATTATTGTTTAAGGATAGAAGTTTTTTTCGATATTATTGATGGGATGTTATAGTAATATAGTTTTAGAAAAAGGAAAACCTGCAGGACGGGCGACAACCCATCGCGTCGGACAAGGCTGTGGGAATCGAACCCACAACCGAAGTGCGACTGGCCTTTATCGCCTACCACTGGCCTACAGGAAGTCCCTGTTTAGTAGAAACTAGTTTTATTATATTAAGTTGTATCACATATGATGTATAAGTCCATTTTAGGAACCATATATGATTAATCTCACTATAGATCGACTTATGTATATAATTTTTTTTGCTAACCTTTTGTTTGAGACAGATGGAATGACCCGTCATTCTATCACATGATCTGCTAACACTTCACGAATAACAAATTCAACTTCATTTATTTAAGAGATGAAGTGGAAATTGTTAAAGGCACGAACAACAGTGAGATTGTACCAAAATAAAGTAAGTATTTATTCTAATTCAAATTCGTTAACATTAGGGAAATGATCTTGAAAACCAAAAATGTTGTCCTAGTGATCTTATATCTGATGAATCAGATGGTACCTTAGATCGTTACAAATTTATGGCTTTGTGATTGCTGGCTTTTCCATAGCCATGTTCTCTACCACTCTCCATCAGAACATGATGGTTAGATTTCTCTTCCATATCCATATTTTCACCTATGTGGAAACCCAGTGACTAGTTTATTTGGGTAACCGTTACGTTTCATACTTTTGTTTTTAAAGATTGGTTTTGATATCCCTTTTTACGATGTGGGTTTATATTAAAGAAACTTTCGAATAATAAACCATTTATAACCCCGATGAATTTCGAGGGCGAAATTCATTTTAAGGGGGGTAGAATGTAACAGCCTGAGATTTTATGAAAAATATTCTTTTTAATTTTATTAATGTCTTGTGTTTTACGCTACATCAAAAGGAGCTTGCACAACACGCATCCTTGACTTGCCTTGCATTACACGCAATCACGACCTTCCTCGATAGCGTGTGTAGTACGCAATAACGAGTTTCATTAAACAACAATATGCTATTAAAATATTATTAAAACTAGCCGTTATGAATAGTAATAACCACTTTTTGAAATTTTGTATATTTTATTTTTCAAAATGGAATTAATTTCTGGATTCGTAATATCGAAATTAGCTTAGGGTGAAATTTTGGTACTTTTCGGATAACTTTCATATTCTGATGAATAGTGAAAATTACTAGATTATAATTAAAAACAACTTTTTTAATCGAAATAATTAATAGTGATAAATAATTAAATTGAGGGGTTTTAAAGTATATTTAGAATATATTTTTACAATTTAATACGATGTTGGTCATTGGATGTAATTTCACATTTCAACCATACATAATCAAGTGTCAATCTTTTGGTAGATATTGTTTCTTAAAAACACTCTATTTGTTTTAACAGCGGGATTTAATTATAAAACTAATTAATGAAACTTCTATGTTATGAATATGGTAAAATAGACTTCATTTTTGAATTCGGAATATGAAATATAGCTTAGGATGAAATTTTGGTATTTTTCTGAAAACTTTCAATTTTTGAGGAATAGTGAAACCACTAAGTGGTAGGTTAAAAACTGAATTTTGCATAAAACTTAATTTTACCGCTTCTGTGAATGAAATTTTGAAAATACGACAGACACGGTTAATATCAAGGACTAAAATGTGGTTCAATGAGATGAAAATAATTTTTGGTGAATAGTAACTTTTTACTTTTTTTTACCACGGTTAATAGTAAATAGGGTAACTAAGGGTAAATATGATATTACTATTACCCTAACACATGTCCTAATTCTATTGGATAAGTGTAATTCGACCAAAAACAACCTTATGAATATAATATGACCATTTAGGTCCACATGGATTATATTATGACATTTAATATTATTTTATTTAATGAATAGTTAAAATAGTTAAAATCAAAGTTTAATAACTAAAACATTTTTAATATGGGGTTATACATAAGATAAATTCGACTGTAAATATTCATTAGAAAGCTAAAAATATTTCATACATAATCATATTTTATTTATAATTTTTAGACTTTAAATAAATTAATTTATTTACGACACAACGATGATGCAGTAATTACCCTTTTAAGGAAATATTAACATAATTGATGTTATAAATGCTCAAATGAATGTAATTTGAGACTTTTTATGAATTACACTAATTTTCTAGGTTACTATGATATATTAGTGTTGATTTAATCAACTTGGTTCGAACATATAATTCTGTTATGACTTTCACAAAAATCATATATCAAATAGTGTCAAAATTGACACAAAATAGTTTTTAAATCAAATAATATATTATTAATTGTTATTTTATTCCTAAATATCTAAGGTTCGGCCAAATGACTTAGATAAGGATATATGTATTAATAATAAACAATTTGGGGTTCGTTTGGCATGTTATAGTAAGTGTATTAACCATATAGTGAAAGAAAACAAAAAGACATGGTAAAAGTTAAATTATTTAACTTAGAGTTAAATATAATTGATAAGGTTAAAATAATACCCTAAACTTGTCTAAATCTTATTGGTTGAAAGGATTTCGACCCATCCCCACTTTAGCTACGAAACAAGACCCTTTGGAACCATTATAAACCGATTTTGACATTAATATAAAATAATATTTTGAGGTATTCCTAAGGTGCCCCTCTCCTCCCTTATAAAAGGACACCTCCTCCCCCTCCTCCTCACACCAATTTGAGCACTCAAGCTCGGCCAAACTCAGCCAAAATCTCTTCTCCACTTCCCTAGAAACATCCTAGAGGTTCTGGTCTTCCTCAAAGACCAATTTTAGTGCCCTAAGAGGAGGTCTCAAAGAGGCGCTTCAAAGAAGAGGAGGTTCGGACACATACGAAGCAAATAGGACCTAAGGTAAGGGAAATATCACAATCTCATTTTTATCCGAGATTGTTTATACTTTGGTATTTACTGGGGTGTATTTTATCATCCAAATCCATGTTTCTTCAATATGTAATATTATTTCCATCCACCTACAATTGTTTAAATCCAATTTTACCCTTCGGTGAGTTTTTAGTAAAAGATATGAAAGCAATCTTTTGTCGTTTTTCATACGAGGTACTTTTTGACTTTTCCGACAAAAGTACGAAGACTGTTTTTTTTAACTTATACGACATGAATGGATTTCTAAAAAATTATTTCCAAGAAGATTCCTTTACAAGTATTCAAGTTTATTTTTAATCAACTTCTTTTAGTTTAAAATTGTATGACATGTTAAGAAAGGAAAAGTGTTTTTGAAGTAGAAAAGATATTTTCCTCAAGAATGAAGTTCAAGTATTTTATAAAAATTATTTTCCATCTAAGATAATAAAAGGGGTCTGTTTTTATCCCTATTATTACATGGATTTGATTATGTTTTGATGGAAACATTTTTATGAATTCCTTTATCTTATATGAATTGTTTTATGATGTCATGTTGTTTAAGAATCCCATTTTTATTACATGGGTTATGCGATGATGTATGATTTATGATTATGTGGAACACATAAGAAAGGATTCATTATAAGATGGGTGGGACCTATATCTCCCTCCAATGCATAGGGTAAAGATTTTATATCTCATGAGATAGACAGGGTTGGAACGGTAGGTTATACCGGTTCAGTGAAACAGGACTGAAACGAGGGTTACTCGATTCAGAAAGGGACTTTGTCCACTAAGATAGTCTTGGCAATGAGTCTTGACTAACAAGAAATGATTCTATATGATTATGTGTGAATGAAACAAAGTTTTATGTTTTAAGTTATGATTATTGTGATTACATTTCACTGCCATGATTTATCCCATGTTATGAAATTATGCTCTCTTTTGCAGGTTAAGATTTCCAAAATGTTATGTTCTTATGAATACGATGTGATTGATATTTCTTTTGTTTACCCTTACTGAGAATTTGAGCTCACCCTTATGTTTTCTTTTCCCCAGGATATAAAGAAAGGTTTTAGGTAAAAAAAGGGAAGATCTTTATAGGAGATGTTGAAGATCTTTCACCACGATTAGAAGATTACGTTCCGAGTTTCCAAAGACACTAAACTATTATGATCCTTGTGTTTATGTACTAAGTATTCTGCAAATGTAATGTAATGTCAATGTACGTCAAGTTTCGGGTCTCTACAGAAGCTCGAAGAGACAGAAGTAGAAGGAAAAGAAGATGTGACGGCTGTCTGACCGGATGCTGACTAAGGAGTGGGAATCATCATGGGATGTGAAAATGTTGGGCCAAAAGATGTAGAAGGTAGAGAAAGAATCGGAGGCCTAAATATCCCGTGTGTCTCTAAAGACAAACTGGGATCAGACTGTGGGAAGGGTGACATGTCAGTGGGAGGGGCAGGGTCTAGTCAAGTACGCACAGCTGCTCGTCCACCAATGGTACGAACCCACCTCGTGCCATCGACCTGAGTACTAGGACCAGTACTAGGCTCCTCGTCGAATAACTGTCGACGTATAGGTGGATCCTACAAAAATGTTTACAAAAAAATGAATCACATGACATTATATATTGTTTAAATATATCAATTTGAAATAAAGTACTCACTATAGGCACTAATGGTGGAACACCCATCTCTTTCATTCAATGATTGTTGTCCATCATTTTTTTCCTTCGTATCTCTTTAATTGGCTTCATTTCCTACTTTTGAAAACAAATATGTAATTAATTAGAAAAAGAAAACTAATGTGTAACCCAAAAAACTAAATATATGAGGGAATAGGGGATTCATAGGTAATTTAGCTATCAATTTTTTAGAAGAGTTTGAATGGATTTAATAAATCACACAAGTTGTAATGTTCACCAAGTTAGAAATATTGTTTGACTATGTTTGAATGCAGTTCAATTCCAAATTAGAAAATGAAATTCAAATAAAACTGCAACCAATAAACATTTAAAATTCATATAATATTCAATTAAGCTATCAATTGTTTTAGAAGATCTTGAATGGATTTAATAAATCATACAAGTTGTAATGTTCACCAAGTTAGAAATATTGTTTGACTATATTTGAATACAGTTCAATTACAAATTAGAAAATGAAATTCAAATAAAACTGAAACCAGTAAACATTGAAAATTCACATAATGGTCAAGTTAGCTATCAATTGTTTTAGAAGAGCTTGAATGGATTTAATAAATCATACAAGTTGTAATGTTCACCAAGTTAGAAATATTGTTTGACTATGTTTGAATACAGTTCAATTCCAAATTAGAAAATGAAATTTAAATAAAACTGCAACCAATAAACATTGAAAATTCACATAACGGTCAAGTCAGCTAAAACATATTTGTGATCAATAGTAATTCAATTTGAATATTACCAACCTTAACAACCCAACTCGAGGTAAACCAAAATAATTGAGAACATGGATGAATGATTCTATATATTTTGAACCACAACTTCAGGTTCACAATCAACTCTGACAATTGAGCTATTTGAGTCATCAAAAGAAATAAATGGATTGGTTCCAATGGCACTAGGTACAGTGTCAATTCCATCATCACCATCATCAAAAATATGTCTTGGAATTACTTCAACTATGACACCAAATTCTGGTCGAAGTTGGACTTTGACATAAAAAACTTGTTTAGCCATTTATACCAACACATATGGTTCTTATGTATCAAGAGTGCGAGTCATATTAATTACACGAAATCCATAATCATCAATAAATGTGCCTTGTCTTGTCATCAAATCAAACCAATGGCATTTCATCATTGTGACTTGTCCATGAGAGTAATAATCCAATATTATTATTTTCTCAACAACTCCATAATAACCTACATTTTCAAATTGTGGTCTACTATCTGATGCATTGGCATAACAACCTGTTGTGGCAGTAACCATAACACCATCATGTTGGGATCTCATGTTCTTTTCTCATTCAGTGACAATAAATTTGTACCCATTGATAACAATTGATTTACCGTCACGAACCACGGTATTAGGACTAAAAGCTAAAGCTCTTATTTCCTTAGAGACAGAGTCAGCAGACAAACTCAATACTTGCAATATAAATGACTATTAAAGTTAATTAAATATAGATATAATTATTTTAAACATTAATTTTTTTATACCTTCAATTTTAACCAAGCAGAAAACTCTTTGCTATGAAAAGTCTCTCTCCTTCTCAATGATAAAGAATGATGCTTCCTATTTATCATTGTTTTATGTTCCCTGTAGATAAATAATATTAATAGTTTAACAAATATATATGTAAGATATACACAATCAATTTAGTTACCTGATATAGTCATCGAACAAATCACAGTTGAACAAAACTGTGCGATGTGCCATCTACCACTCTTCATAGATTAATGTATTCAATGTATATGATCCAGTAATTCCTCCTGTTTGAGGAAGTGATAGAAAACTGGGTTCAATTTGCTCATACTGTTCTTCTTCATTTCTCATTGGTCTGTTCAATCTTGTAGTAAGATCAGACAAATACAACGAGCAGAAATCCATACATTCTTGAGCCAAGTAACATTTCACGATAGAACCTTAAGGATGATTTCTGTTTCATACATAAGACTTTAATGTGAACATATTTCTTTCAGTTGGATATATCCAATGAATAGAAACAGGTCCTCTGAGAAGTATTTCAGTGGGAATATGGACAATCAGATGCAGCATGCATGTGAGAAATGATGGAGGAAATATTTTCTCCAACTCACACAAAATTAATGGGGCATCTGTCAACATTTTTTGCAAGAAAGACTTGGACAAATTCTTAGCACAAATATCTCTAAAAAATGGCACAACTGATTAAAAACCACCCTTAAATTATTGGAAAAAAGTTGACGGATTGCTATTGGAAGCAACTCATTCAGTAGAACGTGATAATCGTGAGTCTTCAAAGATTTTAGCTTCAACTCTCTTCTGTTGACCCATTTAGATATGTTGCTTGAATAGCCATCAGGAACTCTAATAGTCTCTAATACTTCCAGAAATTGTTTTTTTCCGCAGATTTCATCACATAAGAAGCACATGGAAGTTGCCATTTATTTTCACTGATACGTACATGATGCAATTCTGGTCTGATGCCCCAATCCACCAAGTCACGCCGAGATCGTAAATCATTTTTTGTCTTCCCCTTGACATTTAGAAGAACCGAAAGCAACATTTCACATATATTCTTTTCAATATACATTACTTCTAAGCAATGACGTAAAAAATTGGTTGACCAATAAGGCAAATCAAAAAAGATACTCTTCTTCCTCCAATTGTAACAGGTTTCAGTGGAAACATTCTTTCTCTTTCCAGATTTCATTTGACCCTTCCCGAATGAAAAAATGAAATCTTTAAATTCATTAAGCACGTCAGTTCTGGATATACACTGAGGTGGATCATCGGTCTCTATGGTATTATTGAATCTTCAACGATTAATTCTATATGGATGATCCTTTGGCAAGAATCTTCGATGTACCATAAAACTGAAACTACAACGATGTTTCAGTCTTCTGGATTGTGTATTCTTCATACAAACTGGACATGACAGTTTTCCCTCCATGCTTCATCCAGACATCATTGTATAAGCCGAAAAATCATTGATCGTCCACATAAGCGCAACACGAATCTGAAATATGTCTTTCGAACATGCATCGTATGTGCGCACACCCACATCCCAAAGAAGTTTCACCTATTTTATTAAAGGTTTCATGTATACATCAATATCAATGACGAGATCAGAAGGACCATATATGAGTATACTCATGAAAGTGAAAGGTTTTTTCATACACAACCATGGGGGAAGATTATAAATGTGTATAAAACTGGACATGTGCTGTGCGAAGTAAGAATCTTCCCAAACAGATTAAAACCATCGCATGAAAGACACAACCTCAAATTACGCACGTCAGCTGCAAAATCAGGATGTCGAGCATCAAATTGCTGCCATGAAAATCCATCTGCAGGATGAACCAACTCATCATTAGTCTTGTTTCTCTCAGTATCATGCCATCTCATTTTTATTGATATGACATCAGACATAAAAAGATTCTGAAGTCTGGGGATCAATGGAATGTGACACATTACTTTTTGTGGAACGCGGGATGGTGTTCCATCAGATTTTGACTTCCAGCGGGATGTGCCACATTTTATACAATCATTTCGTTCAGCGGTTTCCTCCCAGAATAAACTGCAATCTTTCGGGCAAGCATGAATTTTGTATCTTAAAAATCCAAGTTCCTCAACTAACTTCCATGCCATATAGTGGTTTGAGGGAATATCTATATCATCTGGAAGTGAATCCTTCAAGAGGGTAAGAATGTAATAAATTGCTGTATTAGAAATTCCATACATAGTTTTCCCATGAAACAATCAGATTAAAAATTCCATCCTTTTGATTTTATCGCATCGTCGATATACTGGAGTCGTGGCAGCATCATTCAATTTTTTCACACTATCAATATCATCATTCTCACTAGATGCATCAGTTGTCCTCATATAAAAGTCTTCTTGATTCGAAATCCTTTCTTTTTCATGATGATGAATAAAAAGAAACCAGTCATCTAACAAATTCTCCATTCCAGTTCTTTCATTTCGATCATCACCAATTTGAGATTTCATTTTCTCCCCATTGTGATACCACCCAAAGTAGTTTGCTTGAAAACCATTTTTGGTTATGTGGTGGATGACTTCTTCACAGCTCAACCAAGGTATACCAACACAATTGCAACATGGGCAGTGTATGCGACCACTATCTGAAGCATTGTGAAATGCAAAATCTATAAAGCTCTCCAAATTGTTTTGAAAATCGCTTGAGATCTGATCGGTTTCAAACATCCAACTTCTGTCCATTCTGTAAAAAGAATTTATATAATTTATTTTGTCATAAAAAATTCAATAGGATTGAACTTTAATAGAAAATACATTTAAGTAAATGATAAAGGAAGAAAATAATCATGGTATCAACTACACATGTGAAAAAAACATACAAATGTGTTATTGAAAAAATGTAAAACCATGAAAAACATAATGTGTTATATCACATAACAGCATGACTCATCCCATAACCATATTAGTAGTGTATCATGGACATGAATAACATCAATCTTGTGCTATCCTTCTACCCTACATGACCCCAACCACATGACACATCTTATTATAGCCTTATCACATCACACCTCACTGGAAAACACTAGGGATATCATAGTACATCTCACCTGAAGACACATGGACAATCACATCGCATCTTTCCTAAAAACACATGGTCAATCACTTTTGAAGGAAGAGTAGGGAAGAAATGGTAGTTATCCAACCATATAACCACCATCCTAGATATTATAAAAAATACCCATAACTCAAAACCTATGATCGTTGGTAAGTTTATCCAACTCTAGTTGGGAATGTGTAGAAATAACATAAAAATACATGATATATAGATAGCAGAAAATACTCAACCTATGGGTTCACATTAACTACATAATCACACACTTCACTACTACCATAAAACACATAAACCACACCTCCACCACACAGGACACATATCATTTATCACTTTCATTTGTAAGCCACTTCATTCACACTTACATTGTCCATTCATTTAATGTTAAATTAATTAAATCCATTTACCACACATCCATTTCTATTCCATCTCATTTATTTAATATCTTGTTTTTTTAACAACATAATTTACTCCATAGATAACCATGAATCTAATAAAACCACCACATAATAACTCACTATCTCACAATAACCATCGACGCCATGTTACATCGACCAACCATCTCACCAAAACAACCACATATTACAACAAAAATATTGCACATCACAAAACACCGCACAACCAAAACCACCTCACCACATAATACACCACTACTTCATCACACAACACCTCCACACGACACAACACCACCACACATCATCACTATCATACAACTTCACATGTCACATCCATGCCCACTAACCATCACATTACAACCCCACATATCACAAAGCCCAACTGGTCACCTCAATCCCCATAAAACACCCTACAACAAACAATGATACACAAAAAAAACCTCTCATAGAGGCAACATACCCCAACTTCAACAATTTATTTATTCAAGGTCTTTTATTACATTACCCCTTTATTTAGCACAGATATTATAACACAACTGATATTCCAGGGGAAACTAATTAATTAACAAAATATTCATTCATTTACCTATTTTTCATGGTAAAATCACATAAAAATACAAACATAAAACTAAAATATTAGATCAATAACAATAAAAACAAGGTACCATATGTGTATAAAGAATAAAATACATGATTTGAGATGATTTAGATGGGTTTTCACCTATTCGGATGGGGGAGTTTGAGAGTAGCAGAGAGTTGAAGCTGGATTGATAACTTAAAACTAAAATATTAGATCAATAACAATAAAAATAAGGTAGTATATGTGTATAATGGAAAAAATACCTGATTTCAGATGGATTTTCACCTCTTCGGATGGGGGAGTTCGCGAGAGGAGGAGAGTGCTGGAGCAGGATGAATTTAGGGTTCTGTCACGAATGGGGGAGAGCAGCACCGCGGCTGTATTGGGGGGAAATCTTTCCCAACGGTTTTTAAAAACAGTTGAGAAAGAGATGTTCAGGGTACCCCTTCCCAACGGTTCTATAGAACCGTTGGCAAAAGGGTACCCTTTTCCAACGGTTCTGTTGAACCGTTGGAAAAAGGGAACCTAAAACACCCCTTTACCAATAGTATGAAGAAACCGTTGGCAAAGGGTGACTTTTACCAATGGTTTTAGTGAACAGTTGGGAACAGCTTCCCAAATCCTTCAACACCAACGGTTTAAGCAAACCGTTGGTAACCACCCGTTGGTAAAAACTAGAATTCTAGTAGTGTTATTTTTCTCATTTTGGTTTTTCTTAAGGTTTATTTGTTTTATAAATTAAATAATATATCCATTAAGAAATAATTAAGTTGATAATTAATATATAAATTGTATTAGAAAATTATTTTTATTAAATCCAATTTATCAAATAAAATTATTTTTTTTGAAAATTGATTTTTACATAAGTTCATGTAATGTGAAAAAGCACCCTTTTAACATTAACCATGATAAAATAACTTTTTCTACTATTTAGTGATCATTATATTCATTATAAAATATTAATTGGTCCATGAATATAAAATATTTCATATTTATTAAAATTTACAAATCACATAGAAGAAAATAGTATTTTTAGTAATTTTTAATAATTTAATAAAATATCATTTTTTATAAAAAATATTAATGTCAATTTTGGAATTATTTGTTTAATTTGATTTTTAGAATTTTTAGTACAAATTTGGGATTTGAATATCTTATTCTTGAACCTGTGTAATATAATTTATTAATATATAAAATTAATTTCATATAATAATTTATTCAATTTACTCAACTTTTAATATTTTTAGTATCATTTATTTTTGTTAATTCAGTACTACAAAAACGGGAAAGGTAAGTGGTAATCCTTTAACAATGCTAAAAAAGCGCTGATAAAGGGGAACTTTTAACAGCGCTAAAAAAAGTGCTGTTTAAAGTGACCCTTTATCAGCGCTTTTTTAGCGCTCATAAAGGCCCCCCTTTATCAACGCTTTTTTTAGTGTTGTTAAAGGGGACCCCTATATCAGTGCTTTTTTAGTAGCGATGATAAAGGGGGTCTTTATCAGTGCTGATAATTTTTTTTAAAAAAAAATCATGAATTTTTTTTGTTATATGAGTATATTTATATTGGTATAAATATAATATATATAATTTAAATATTTTTTAGATAAGTTTAAATAGACTATTAAATTTAATATATAAAAAATTTAGTGAAAATGTCCTTAAAATATTTTAAAAAATATTATTAATTATTAATTTTATAATTATCATAGATTAATAAAAACTTAATAATAATTGGAAGACACAAAAAATCAAAAAAATAATAAAAGATCTAAAAGAAGTTGAATATTTAACTCAAATTTCAAACGGACAAAACTTTTGATCCGGGTGTTCGTTTGAGCTCTACAACATATCAAATATAAGCATGAGACGAGATCTATGCGCTGGTGACCAAATAAAAGCTTCCTTCACATTTTTTGAGGCCTAAAAAGGCCAAAAAGGCCTCCAAAAACTATTTTTTTTAATCAGGACACCTCGTTTTGTTAACATTCAAACATGTATACCTTTTTATCTGAATGTCCGTTAGGCCTATACCGCATATCATTTAAAATATTGTTTCATTTTCTTCGATTTGACTTGTTGTGGAGTTGAAAACGGGCTTTTTTATTAAAGGTTATGGTCGTTTTGACATTCTATGGCTTTTCAAATACACATATATTTGTATTTATCCAAATATATCTATATATGTGTGTGTGTGAGTGTGTGTGTGTGTCTGTGTGTGTGTGTGTGTTGTATATATGTATGTATGTAATTATTTAATTGTTTATAAACAAACATAAAAAAAATATTTTATAAATGTATTTAAAACTAATCTTATAAATATATATTAATATTTAAATAAATATATAGATAAAAAATTATAAGTAAATATATATATAAATAAATATAAATAAATATTAATATACGAATGAATATATATATATACACTAATATATGAATAAATATATATATATATTAATATAACTAAATATATTTATATTAATATGAATTTATATTAATATACAAAAAAATATAACAATATATATATATTATACAAATAAATAAATAAATATTAATATATGAATATATATATATATGTATTAATATAACTAAATATATTTATATTAATACGAATCTATATTAATATATGAAGAAATATAACTATATATATATAAATAAATAGATATATCATTAAATAGATAAAAGACGAAACGACTTAGTGGTAACGGTGCATGCGCGGAAGGGGGAGGTCGCAGTTTCGAGTTCGTGTGGATGCAAGGAGGTGCCCGCCTGTGGGGGATGCACGGGAAGGGCAGCACGAGAGAGTGTGAGGTTGTGGGTCCACCTAACACTGGTAAAGGTGGTGCCCAACACTATTAAAAGCTCCCACCCCGCATTATATAATTATTTTATTTTGTTTATTTTTTTGAGATTTATGAGCGCTTTTTAAAAGCGCTGATAAAAGTCTGTATTTATCAGTGCTAAAAAAACGCTGGTAAAGGACCCCTTTTATCAGCACTATTTTTAGCACTGATAAAAGGTGACTTTATCAGTGCTTTTCTGAGCATTGATAAAAGGGACCCCCTTATCTTTACCTCGATTAACAAATATTTTTAGCACTGTTAATGCACTTTCCTAGCGCTGATAAAGGCTATATTTGTAGTAGTGATTATTAAATAAATAATTATTATGTTTGAATCTCATAATTATTTAAATTAATTAACTAAAATCTAAAAAATTAAAATAAATTATCATGATATTAAAAAATTATTTATATTTTAAAATAATATTAATAATTAAACCTACATTGTTTTTTCCCTATCCTAATGCTTTATTGAAATTTTAAAAAGGTTGGTTTTTTTGTATTTTTATTTACCTAACTTATTATACAGGTCACATTAATTGAATAATATTCTATATAAATCATAAAAATATAAACAAAGGTAATAAGGGTATAAATATGGCTGAAAAATTGGTGTTTGAGAAGTTTCTAGGTCTAGTTCCCCTCTAGTTTAAAGTTTAATCCCTTAATAAACTCATTTTACCACAATCATAGTGATTAATTTTAATAATTTTCACTAATATTTACTATAAAAGGTTAATCTTGAATTATTAGATATTATAAATTATTAATATTCCCAATAGAGAATCCATTATTCTATATTAAATTCACTTAAGTGGAAAAATTTAATTTCATATTAATCATGTAGACGTAGCTGGGAAACATGTTTTAAGAAAAGTATTTTGTTTAGAAAAATAAGTCTCAATATTAACTCTATGACTAAGAATAATAATTATATAAAAACAAATCATTATTTATATTCAATATATTTTTAAATATTATTTAAAATATTCTCTATTATGGATTATTTTAATTAATTGGAAAGAACAAAAATAATACTATTTAAAATAGTTTTTTCAAAAACACGTTTTAATCCCAAAGACAAACGTATACTAAAATAAATATAAATATTATTTAAAGTAATTAACTAGTTTAAATATAAATTAGGTTATGTGAAAACATATTTATAAAATAATGGGACTTTTAAACTTCTTAATTAATTGAAAAAAATACTTTAATTTTTTTTTTTTCAATATTCCCTAAAAAATCAATAATTTTTGATAAATACAATATCTTCTCCCAAATTAATATTTGAAATTATTATTAAAAAATTATTTTATAAAAGTTCCAAAAAATTATTATTATATTTTTTTATGAAAAAAATTGAAACTACTTTTTTAAGAAAACATATTTTGAAGAAACAAATCACTAAAATTTGATTAATAATTAACTAAAAATTTATCAAAAATTTATATTGACTATGAAATAAATATATATATATATATAGATATTACAAAGAAGTTAATACTATTCATACTCGCCAATCTAATGGATATGTTATAACAGTAATATATATCATGCATCGTTTCAGTTCGCTGTTGCGTGTTGAATTTGTTATCCAGCATAAAAATCTAAGGGTTTCATGTATGAAATGATATTAATGATAAAAATTTATTTTAAAATTATATATATCGTAATTACTTAAGAACGTGAATGATCAATGGATAATTAAAGGGACTCAAATCCATAAGTCTACAATGATCGAAAAGAGCATTGGTTCATCAGAAATGAATGTACTAGGACGATAATTTTTTTCAATATCCTTTTCTAAGATTTGAGTAATTCATTAAAAATATAGATGAAAAAATAGTGATATATACTTACTTTTCAAGTATATTTTCATCTCTTATCCAATTCCCATGATAATTTTACCTTTTTTATAAAATACGAGTATTTAAGATTAATTATTCTTTCCTGAAGCACTAAAATAAACTTTTTAAAGGACCACATAATCCCCAAAATCATAACTAAATATTCCTCTTGTATTTAGACATAAAACAAAATAAAAATGGTTTTCACATAGTAAGATAAAAAACCCCATACATAAATCTCCAAATTTCAATATTAATACCCACCAAAGTTTAAACCGAATCATTCTATAAATAACTATCCTCTAAATTATTTAAATATTTCCTTACTAAGTTCAAAACTAAAGGATTACAATGACTTGATAATATATTCTTCCATGATAGATAAACTATTATTCCTCAAATAAAATACCATTTGTTCCCAAAATAAGCATAATATTTACCTAAAAATATTTCTGACTAACTAATACATCACATAGGAAAGTGGACACTATGAAACACTTATCATTCTCTGGTCATGGGTTCAAGACCCGCCGTATTTCCGGATTCGACGGGCTGTCACCCAGTATATGGGTTGTCTATTTTTTATTTAAATATTAAAAAAAATCCTCTAAAAATAACACTATGTTGAAACTAGGGTTTATAAATAATTCAAACCAATAAAACATCTGAAAAATGTCATTAATAACCTCAATTGTTTTCTAGTTAAAACCTTGAAATTGGGTGTTGAATGGTTTGAAGTTATGATGAAACTTAATTTTATTGACCTATTATGGAATCCATAACTCTTAAGATTACTCACATTAAAACATATTAATCTCAAAAGTTACCTAAGCATTTCTTTTGGTACCAACTATTATAGACCAAAACCCACACTCCTGGATTTTGTGCAGAAATCATAAAATTTACATTTTTGGATTTTATGTTATAATTTTGACCCTATATTTTCCATCCAAACAATATAAAATCAAAAGGAAATATTGTATCACTTACATCCTTGAGGACCTTTTATGTTTAGAGTTATAGATAATTTGGAAAAACTCATACATACACAATTCACATGGCTTTAATTGAGAATTTTTGCAACTTAACAAATCTTTTGTTGTTCATATTATGACAACATCATCATCCATTTGAAACCCATTACAGTCATAACTCATTAAAATTATTTTCTTATAACATAGGGAGAATGAAACATAATAAGGTTGAGGTCAAATGCTCAGTAAGGTAAAATGTAATCATTAACAAATGAATGTCATGAGTGAGCATAAGTAGAGCATATGGGTATGCTGAAATTATTAAAATACATGGGCATTACATAATAAAATTTACATCCATCAATACCCAGATCATAAAACATAAAAACATGGAAAAAGTATGTAATAATGAAAGTAGTATAAGAATCATCAATCATGAGCCATGTGATATCAATATTCATAAAATAAAACATCATAAACCCATAAAAAGTATAGATCAAACTTATTGTTATCTTGGAACATCATATTTATAGAACACATATAGAATCCTTATAGTTGGAATAACCATATGTTCAAATTAAAATATAATTATATATATAACATATTCATTACCCAATTGATTAGAAAACTATTTGGACACACCCATAATATAATCTATAACAGGATCACCCAATGTTATCTGGGCACACCCAAAATTTATAACATCCCAAAAACAAGTAATGAATAATAATAATAGATAATTATTTAATCATAACTTATTCAAACAACTTTTATTCTTTTAAGTACATGATTAAGAAATGGAAAATAAACAGGTTCCATAATAATCTCGTTGAAACAAGATAAATCCATGGAAATAAAAAGGGTTCTATGAAAATATCTTTGAAACATGATTAACCCATATAAAATAAATTTGTTCCATAAAAATATCATAAAAATGATGAACTTATGTAAAATAAATGGGATCCAAGCTAATATCATTGAGACATGACTAACTCATGGAAAAGGAATGGTCTCTATAACAATCTTATTGAAAAAAATGACAATCCATCCCAAGAAAGAACGAGGATTGTATTAATATAAAAAATCCCTAGTGGAGGTTAAGTAAAAACACGGGTTGTTTACTTTAATGATTGGAAATAAAATTAAAATTTCATTAAAATTTTTTGAGGAAAATACCTTTTCATTTAGAAATCCAATTTTTAAAAAATATATCATTTTGAAAATAAATTTCAATGAAAATAACCATGAAATATTATAAGGGAATATTTTAAAAACCATTTAAAAAATTTCTTGAAGAAAAGTTTATTTATTATTTAAAAATAAATTGTTAAAACATTTTTGAATACCTTTTTCTATACATGGATTTGGAAGAAAAGAGTTCTTGACAGAAAAGATGATTTTTCATTGAAAAATTATTTAATATTTAGAGTTTATAAATTGAGAAAAATAAAATGTATAACATGTATTCTCATAATATAATCATCACGAAATAAAAACATTTCCAAGAGGTAGTATATAAACCATAGAAATGAAGATAGGTGTATAACACTACATATTTCTCAAATGAAGAAATTTGAGATAAAAAAACCCTCACTGGTTTGGTAACTTTGAAATTATAAACCTCATGTGCACCACCCCAAACACAAGAAGCTTCTAACAAGTAGAGATGGTCTAAGTTCATCAATGGTGTGACTATAACTTTAGTATGATTTAATAAGATCAATAACCGGTAAGAAAAAACATAATAAACAATCATACTAAAAGTGGAACCTAACAGAAAATAAAAGAAAATAAAAGAATAACCTAAAAGTGGAAAGTCTATCAAGGGTAAGTGATGAAGATAAATAAAGAAATGATAAAATTAAAGTATTTCTGGTGTCCATCCTAGCCTACCATGAGCTCTATTCCCCTCTACTGAACTATCCACCACAAGGCCCTTTCCCTTTTTTAGATCCCTCATAAAGTCTACAAGCACACCAAAAATCTTGAGTTGGGTGTGAGTATATGGCTAAGTAGGACAAAAAAATGTGTTATTAAGCTACTGTTCTCAAGTAAACATGTGTATCACGTAATAATAAAAAATTCATAACAAGCATAGTAACACTTAATCCAAAATCGTATGGTCATGCACTAACCAAGCCAACATAAAACCCCAACCATACCTACTTAATATTCATGATAGATATGTACTATATGTCGATAAGTATCCAAAACCAGCCACAAGGCTATTGGGGAGTCACTCATAATCCACATGGCATCAAGTGAAACAACATACCATGAATCCAAAAGGCATCAGATAATACTCAGAATCTATAAGGCATTGACTATCTTTATCCTACTAGAATCCATAAGGAATCAGGTGACACTAGTATTCTAGAAGGAATCATGTGTCTTCTATCTATTCAGAATCCACAAGGCATAAAATTGATGCGAAGTTACAAGTTTATCATTTTGTGTCATCATCATCACCACACATCATGCACACACCCCACATGGAGTAATCACACCATGACAGTCACCTTTCAAGTATACACATACCAATCCTCTAATGGAAAACATGAGATGTCATAGAATTATCACAGTCATATAACACATCATAAGAAATATAGAATCATCATATACATCAACATATGAATCAAACATCATCATGTAATCAAGCGATCAAATCAATAACATGTAATAAAATCATACAATATCATGGAATATACACACTCACATACACACACATGTGATCATAATACAAGAATGGTATAATATAAGCGAACACATAAAGAAAGTATCGAAACATGTGTAAACCAGAGCCCAAAATGATAAGGAACATCCTACCTTAAAAGTCAGCGATGTAAAAAATTGGGAGAAAAATTCAAGGACACATCTTCATGGTCTTATTATTAAAATTTAAATACTTGAGGTTCACCAAGTATCCCTAAAACCAAAGCCGTCTATTTTATTTCAAATAGAAATAAGATATCACAAGTGATGATACATTCTATCTCATGGAAAATTTTCAAATTACGGTTTAGGTCAACATATACACTCACTATATTCTCCTCAAGAATAATTTTCTCTTGATAATTTATCATAAATCATCATATTATAATTTACTCTAGAAAATTTCTTATAAATTATCATTTTATATTATCTTTTATAATTTCTCATAAATTTTCATTTTATATTTATCTTTGTAAATTTTACCCTATAGTATCCTTTGTAATTATCTATTAATAATTTAATTCAAATTTTCCATTTTATAATTTTTATTTGATAATTTATTATAAATTTTCCTTTAAATTATTTTTTGATAATTTTATTACCCATTATCCATTTATAATTATATTTTTTAATTTTAACCTAAATTAGAAATTGTAATAATATATTGATAATTTGTTATAAATTATACTTTATAACTATCTTTTGATAATTTAGTAAAAAGTATCCTTTTATAACTATCTTTTGATAATTTATTATGAATTTTCCCTGATAATTATCTTTTGATAATTTGTTAAAAGTTATACTTTTATAATTGTACATTCTAGTTATTAATGATATTTTATTATCATCTAATATTTTTTCTTTTATTAATTTTCCTTTGATAATATAGATACAATCAATTAATAAGTCTAATAATTATATTTGATAATCTCATAATTAGTGTTTCATAATTTTAATTATTATCTTTTGATAATACATGTAATTATCCTTTGATTATTTATATAATCTTAGTATGTGATAATTACCTTACAATTATCCATGAACAAATTAAATAATATCATGTTTGATAATTTCAAGAAATTATTCTTTGATAATTTCTTAAAATTATATTTTGATAATTTTAATCTCCCAACCTGTGAAATTTTTATTTAAAATTATTATTTGATAAAATGGTGGTAATATCATTGTCAATTAAAAAAAATATCATTTGACAATTGTAATATTTATCCTCTGATAAACATTCAATGGCAATTTTCATAAATTATCCTTTTATCAATCAATATAATCTTATAACAATTTATCATTAAATATCATTTTTTAATTTGATGATTTATCTTTTGATAAGTTTTTTTATAAATCATCATTTGATTAATTTTTTTAAATGATTGATTTAAAATGAGAAATATTAGGTTGAAGAATACCTTGGTGTCTTCAAAAAAAAATATGATGTTTCTTCTGCTCATCAATAAAAATCCAACAACACCGATGAAACATAATTCCAATCGATAACGAAGTAGATATTGATTAAATAAAATTGGATAAATAATTAAAACAAAAAAATATTTTTCTACATCCTTGAGAAGAACTAGAAAAAATGCTCATTAAGGATAAGGTGACAAGAAAAGGGGACTAAAAAATCTTTGTAGCCTTTATATAACATGTGTAATATGTTTTAGGAACCCTAGGAATTAATAGGAATCAATAAACCAAGAACACATATTGTTTCAACTATTTAAAAACCGGAACCACATATTCCACAATTTAAATTTCAAACCCCCTAATTAATCAATGATTCCCAACGAATCTTGATGTTAAGTCATTAATTTCTCCCATTTAATGCTTTGATGAATTTTATATGTAAAAACACATTTAAATATGAGCTTTTAGGTCTCACTAAAGGAAAAAAATAGTGGAAACACCCAAATGGGGATGTGAAAAATATTGTGTAACTTCTCAATAATTAAATTAAATCAATAAATATAATTGTCAATATAATTGTTATAAAACTATAATCAACAAGTAATCTGACCAAACACCTATTTCGCATAAATGGCATACACCACCTAGAGTAAAACTCATATTTTGGACCTAACAATGGTCTATGATTTCTTATAAGATTCACTATTTGTGAGATATCCAATTATTTTTGATAAATAATGTATTAAAAATATTAAATAAAATTTCCTTGCGAGAAACCTAACCAAATATCTAACACACATAAAGATCATACTACCAAAGGTAAAATCAACATCTGAGACCTAATTTTTTTATTTATTTCTCATGCGATGCACCGTTTTCAATATATTCAATTATTTTGGATAAATCACTTCACTTAATTTAATATATTTAAATTTTTTATTCTATCTACGATGAGGGTCTACGGTCTTCATAATATTTCACTTACTCAGTGACTAAATTTGGAAATATTCGATAGAATATTCCAATGTGTTAACTGGGCTTTCACCCTAAAAAGATCATTAATACATTTATTAAGTGATTTTTTATTGAATAATTACATTTTCTGACAACAATACTTATCAATTCTCAATAATAAGGTTTTTATTATCTTTAAAAAATCAAAATATTACAATTCTCTTCATCTATCATCTTATCATCCTCAAGAAGTATCTGTAACTATCTTTCTCAAAATACTTATGACACTATTCTCAGACATTAGAATCGTGTTCCCTTGTTTCCTTCTAGATCCATCCATACTACCATAAAATCTGAATTATTTTCACTTTATATCAACACAACACCTTATCACTTTGATGAATGAACTATAATAGACGCTCCTCATAAGATACATTGTTCTCCATCTCAACATCCTCAAAATCAACAATAAGAATATGTTTCATTATGTACCTTAGAATATGTGACACATAGAACACATCATCCATACCTCGATAGTGAGAAGGGAAGTCTAGATAATACTACACTTATCCTTATCTTATTGGTGATCATGAGGGGTCCAAATAATTAAGGTGATAGATTTCACTGCCTCTCTAAATTTCTATGCTCGATCCAAGGAGTTAGTCTCAAGAAAACCTAATCTCCCACAATAAACTCATGGGGACTCCTCCTATGGTTGGAATATAATCTCTACCAACCTTCAGAGGAAATCATCCACATCATTATTTGATGAAATATCTTAGAGGACTCTTAAACCAAGTTGGTTTCACAACTACTACCACACCTACCTCATTCCAACAAGAGGTGGTCGACATGGCCTCCCAAAAAAATCATAGGAAGGTGTTTTCTGACTCAATTCATGGTAACTATAATTGAAAGTGAACACATTCAAGGATATTTGTTCATTCCATGCTCCATAAAAATATAGAACTCATTATAGAAACATATCCTCCAATATTTGTATAGTCCACTTGGACTGTTCGTCAATTTGAGGATGATACACTGTGATCAATTTCAATTGTGTCCCTAGGGATTTTTAATATATATCATAGGATCTTGTGGTCTGTATAAACAAAATATGTCTCACCAAATATATAGTGTCCTGAACACATTATAACATAGAATACAGTTTCTAACTACATGTCTTGTTAGGGTAGTTGCACTCAATGGATTGTAGTTGATGGTACCTATAGGTTACTACCTACTCTCTTTTCATCAACACCACTCTCAAGAGGACACCAGATGCATCAAATTACACTATATAACCAATCCCATACTTAGAGAGTGTCAGTAGTGGTTATATTGTAAATCATTTATTTAGCTTAAGGAAATCCTCTTCACACTCATCTGACAACAAGAATTTCAATCCCTTCACTGTCAGCGCTATCAAGGGTGCTAATACTCAACAGAAGACATAGACAAACTATTTGTAATATCCTACTAAACCCAAAAATATCACAATCTCAAACATATGAGCATGTATCTAGGACATGCCTACCTCAACATTATTTGGGTTTATAGATTTACCAGTCTTAAACACCATATGACCTATTAACTTCACATATTGAATCTAGAAGACTTACTTTTATAGCATAGTGTAAATCCGGTGTGCTCAAAGTGCAAACAAGACTATCTCTTGGTGGATACCATGTTTCTCTGGTGTCAGGGAGTAGATGAGAATTTAATTTTATGACCACCACAACAAATGAGTCTAGGTATGGATAAAAGGTCTTATTCATGAGGTTCATAAATGCCAACAACATGTTTGTTAGCCTTATTGAAATTACCATGTTCTTATAAATTCCTTAACTTCTTTGAAACACCATATTTGAATTATTCTCCTCTCTAACTCACAACTGGGGATAGCTTGATCGAAGATCAATCTTGGAGAACCAATGATCTCCCTGTAGCTGATTGTGAAGGTCTATGATCAAGGGAAATGGATATTAGTTGCTAAAGATCACCTAGTTCAACTTTCGGTAATAAATTTATAGATGAACAATAATTTATTCGTTCTTGTAAAATAATATAGGTGAACCTTATAGCGATGTACTCGCCTTTATGATTTTATTACTCTTCATGTTATCCTATAGAACCTTGATCTCCTTCATCTTAGTTAGAACCATATGATATGGGGTATCCAAATGGTTTTGCACCCGACACAATATTATTTTTTAATCAACAAACCGATCCTTCAGAGTTTCTACTAGGACAAGGATCCAAAAAAATTTAAACCCATTACTCAATATCTTGGGGGCCTCTAGTTCATTATAAGGATGAGGAATTATGGAGTGGAATTAAGGTCATATTGGAGCATAGTACTGAACTCCAATGTCTAGAAAAGGAACTAAGTGAATGCCTTCTGATTGAAGCGTCCCATATCCTATACCACAAAGTAGGTGCAGATAAAAGATAAACTAAATTTTCATACATTTCCAAAGGTAATTTTAGAACCTCTTTCCCTACAAATTTATTTCGGCCTACTTCCCATGTAATTTCATAAGGCCAAGTCAAAGTGACATATTTTTTAACATGAAGTAACACACTTAATAAAAGAAACAAAGTCATTTGTATAACCCTAATCAGATTATGGGACCACATAATGATTCTATTAACCTATATATAGGATCAAACATGTTTTTCCTAAGAGTCTACCCTTTACATAAGGTATACCCCTCATATCACTGACCCTTGTTTTTTTCTCTGCATGTTATTCACAATCATCATATATAAACTAACACAATAGAAAGCTTAGATAAAATATCAATTATAATAAAGTTTTATCATAACAGTATGGAACAATTATATCACATAAAGAGAAATTATCCCAAACAAAAATCATAATTCAACACTTTTAATTAATGAACTACAATGGAGCACAAAAACATGTGTATATATGGAATGTGAACATATATATATGTAGTAATGATGCATAAATGAAACTAGAACACAACAAATAACATATCATAATCATGTGTATCACCAAAGGGGAATTTAAACAATGAAAAAACAAAACATAATTTTTTATTTTTGACAACTCGGAGGTCTACTACGCAGTACTAGCCATTAACTAACATAGTTCCCCTTCATGATTCCCAACCTTTATATCTCCTATCCGACCTATCCCAACCCAAATAAAAAGAATAAAAAGTTAGATAGTAACCCAATGGTCAGATAGCATTTTGTAACATCCCAAACCAAACAACCAAGTTCAAAATGCAATACCATGTGACCTCATGTGAACCTCCCTATACAAAAGAGGGTGATGAAAAACTATGAGGGTGTGAGTTTGTTAATTTTTGAGAATGTAGTGTCAGTATAATTTTATATGATCAATTAATAGTATTAAAAAGATAATAAATAATTATAGGAAACATAAAGAAAATTAAATATGGAATATATGACAAGTAAATAAAATAATCCTTGAATAATGGAAAGCATTTCTAGGGTAATTAAGGATTGTAAATAAACAAATGATACAATTCTAGTACTACTGGTTTTTATCATATCCCACCACCATTTCCACCCACATCAGCTTAGAATCCACCGTAGGGCCCTTTCCTTTCACCTAATCCCTCATAAAATCAACATGCACACCGAAATTCCTTAGTAGGGTGTGATTTTAAGAATCAGTTGGTTACCATCAATGTGTACTTAACCTGACTTTCCCAAGTATAAAAATGTATTCTAAGAAAATAATAATGTCATAAGAATAATAATAACACATAATCCAAAATGAGTGGTCATACACTAAACAAGACCCCACAAACCCCCAACTATACCTACTTCATCTCCATGATGGAAACAAACTCTACGTCGATACGTATCCAAAACCAGCCCCAAGGCTATTGGAGAGTCACATAGAATCCACAAGGGATCAAGTGAAACAAATTACCCAGAATCCAAAAGGAATCTGGTAATACTCAGAATTCACAAGTCATCATGTATTTTTTACCTACTCATAATCCATAAGGAATCAGGTAAAACTAGAAATACATAAGGCATTGAGTGTCGAACATCGACTTAGGATCCACAATTCATCCTGTATATTATAGGTTATAGGGTTTACATACTACACAATATTCATATCCACACATAATGTGTGCACCCCAAAAGGAGTAATCATACCATGATACCCACTTTTCATGAATACACATACCAATCCTACAAAAGAAAACATGATAAGTTATAGCATGATAACATGAATAGAACACATCATGAGAAATATAACATCAACATATACATCAAGATGTTAATCAAACGTCATCAACAACTCAAGCTATGACATCAATATCATGGAATCAAGCCATTCCATACTTGGGATACACAAAGACACCCATATGTGATAACAATTCAAGAATGGTATCATATAATCCGACACATAAATCAAGTATGGAAACATGTGTAATGAGATCCCAAAAGAAAAAGAACTTCATGTAAGAAACCGAGTTTTCAATCAGGCATGGATCCTTAAATTTTAAGTCTAAATATTTACTTTGGAACCAATATGGATGCCTAATTATTTTGTAAAGGTTTCGAGGGTGTTCGGGGCTTGTTTGGAGCACAAAACCCATATTTTTGGGGAAAATAGTTTTGGCTCACAGTTTAGAGTAAACTGTGTAAGAATTATGCACAGTTTGAAAAATTGTATAGATTGTGTTTTTCTGACCGAGCCACCTCGCATGGTTGATACATGGCCATGAAGCCTAACTGTGTGAACTCCCCCATTTCCTAGTTACCGATGGATAGTTTCCACCTGATTTTATGAAACCATGTGGAGGATGTTATTTTAGGTATAACAATCTAACATGGATTGCACACGGTTTGATAGACTGCGCGAAAAAAAACACGCACATGATAAAATTATGGGTAAAATTTCCAAAATACCCATAATGATCTATTTACCCCCGCTTCCTCCCTAATCCAAGAACTAGTGGGATTAAGACCTTTTTTCTATTAGTTTAGATAATTTTGATGATCTAAACTTGGAATCAGGAGATCTACATCATCTGGAAACTGATCGATCTTCTGTTCATCATTCTGGATGTGCAACAATAAGTACTTGATCCATTTTATCTATTATTCTTCTTTCTTTCTCTAGACCTAGATTTCGTTATGTGAGAATTTTTATCCTTTTCAGATATCTACTAAAATTTGATGAAAATCAAGGGCCGATACCAGACGAGGATGATTGTACAACCCTAAGATGGGTGGTATATAACTCATCCCTAATGTTCATCGATTTTGGAATATTCATGTGGGGTCCATCGATTTCATTAGAATCTATTTCTCAAATATACATGTCTTGATTATACTTGTTAGAATTGTTTGGTTATGTTGTTTCCAAATACATGATTAGTTGTTTAAAGTTACACCCAAAACTCAATCTGCCCCTTGTCGAAGGTTATTCCATATTTGGGGTTTATGTGTTTTTGCACATTTTATCCACCCTTTGGGTGTGCCTTTTCTTGACCTACCAAAAGGCGAGTCTTCTAATAATAAATGGATTGTTATTAATGAGAATTTAATAATGGAATTTACCATGTATGCTCACCATTTGACCTTCGCAAGGTTAGTGCTTCAAATAGATTATTAAATGCGAAATGTGAAATGACAATTATACTAAGTATATAACTTGGCCATTAAAATGAGATTGAACAAAGGTTAATTGTCCATAGAACCCCTTTCCATGTTAATGAAAGGTAGCGGAGTGAACCTCAATAATTGAATATGACATAATGGTTAATTTATACTTGATTAAATGGTTTCAATGCTATTTGGACTATCCAAACTAACCAAAGATAATGCTGGAACCTAATGAAAGATTACATGATTATAATATCAAATTGGAATGGAATGACTCAAACTCACCTTGGATTCTTGGAGAATAAAACCTTGGGTCTCAAGAACCCCGTTCTGATTTATGGATGCTGTTTGTTTAGGTTTATATCCACCTAGACTCTAGTTCTGTCTATTCATTGGATGGTGGGTATAAAACCGTAGGGTCTTTTACATTATTACATGATACCTCAGATACACTCATTAGATCCTGCATTTACTAGTTGGTTCTATGGCAAAACCCCATAGGGCACTATCCATGCTTATCCCCATTTTGACTCAGATAATCACCTTGGACTCAGTAGGCACCATATTGTGGAATTCCTTTACGTACGCTCCTTGGATTACACTTTTACCCCTTAGCTAGTCCCAGATACCACTGAGTTAAATTTCCATGATATCAACGTTACCTTGGTTATTAATCTGGAAACAACTCACCAAATATAATTTTTAGGTTTCCTTGTTACATATTGGGACCTTCACTACCTTTACTATCATGAGGTGATGTTTATGTTGGCTATGACTCATGAGACCTATTAATAATAAATTGAAACGACTTAACTAATGCACTGGTTACATGTTTAGACACCATATGAGGTATTAAGAAGGAACATGGGTATTTAGTTATATTGTACCGCTTGATTTATATTATATATTCATGCATGTACACTGCTATATTACATTACACAGGCCTAATTTTATATACACCATTAGTGGTGGCCCACTGAAATTAACTCACACCCTCTTTGTACTGTTTGGTACCTAGAGTAGATTACATGGTTGTAGGTACCAAAAAAGGGAATCATACAGCTTCAAACACTTGATTTCTTACTGTTTAGGATGGATCTTGATAGTAGATGATCGATCCAAAGCTGGGGATGCTTGGGATAATTTTTGATTTCCTTTATAATATTGTGGAAAATATTATTCCTTCTATCTTGTATCCATGTTTTCCAGATTAATAGTGAGATGACATTATATCATCATTATTCTAGCTGGTACAGTTATAATTATGATTGTTTATCTATTGCATCAGTTTACTTCCACTATTTATTATATTTTTTCTGTTGTTTACTACTATTTATATCCTTCCATTCTGATACACTTTGGTAATGAGGGAATAGTCTCCCCACAAACACCCCTAGTCCATCGCTGCTAGTCGGATGCCTCTAGAATTTGGGGAGATGCACTTGAGTCCATATGGCCCATGGAGCACGGGGCACCCCTTATGTGGCATCCATGTCCATGATGTCACAACGTGGTATCAAAGGTGGTTAATTTTTTTTCCGATTTAATATCTGGAAACAATAGATTTGGGAATTGGAACACTTGAAACTTGTTCATAAGTTGTTCTTGGTCATCACAAACCCATGTTCTGTGTAAAACCAAAGTTTCTTAAATTATCATTATTTTTATACCTTTTTATATTATAATTGATATTATTTCATCGTTGGGAGACACACATGATGTGTGTTATTGTTGAATATTTCTCTATTTGTGGATTTTATTTCATCTTTATCCTAGTAAAATGAGGGTGAGGATCATTGCTACATATGTCATTTTAGGTACCTAGAATTCACATGCCATGCATATTTCCATGCCATATAGGTTCATTTCAATGCCTTGAATTGCATGATATGCTTTTGATTCTTGAGTGATGTTGTGATAGTTTACTTGTACATGTATTACATTGGTAGTGATTGAGTGATTTCTTATCTCAATTCATGAGGTTTACCAGAACTCATGGTTGGTATGAGTAGTTTACTTAGTCAATCCATTATGATATAAATAAATGGGTGCTGTTTCTAGTGATATGTGTATGGGAACTAATTCATCGGAAATGGATATCCTTTATAAGGTGAATCATGAAATCTAAAATTAATTGGTTACATATCCTTATCTGGACATTCCATGTTTATGAAAGTTAAAGGAATGAACCTAGAAATTAATTATAAAGTGAAGTGAAACTTATACTTGAGAACTTACCGATACCTGGCTATCTAAGTGGGTAGTTTGGGAGAGTATGTCTTGGGTAGTGAGTTTTATTATATTTAGCTTCTGATAGTGATGAAATCTTATGATTCTAAACATTCTCTGATGCGTGTTCTTGGAAATTGTAGACAACTTCCACCAAGACATCCTCATGTTGTAATCCATGAAGGTGGTGAATATCATGCTCTAGATGTGGTGGGCCCGGAGATGGATGGATTTCCTCCAAGAGTTCCACATGAGTCACCACCTGTTTTACCTGATCCGGGTACTAATGCTCAAGTTTGTGATAGTTACCTAAATCTATTGCAGTCCATGCATGGTGCTCCAGGGGTTGTATTTACGATGGCTAATCTGAACCACGAGTTCCAATAGAAACATCCTCCTACTGTTTCAGGGGATGACAGTTCTTAGTCTACTGAGTATTGGTAAGAGGACATGATGTCTATCATTGAGCATCTATAAATGCCTCCAGAGTGAGGAGTCAAGATTGATACATACATTATTAGAGATTCAGACAATAATTGGTGGTGTGTGGTTTCCCAGGCCTGTCATCATCAGGGAATGTTATGGAATAATTTCTAGACAACCTTCTATGATCAGTTCATTCTCAGGCAATGAGAGCTGACATATCTAGATATTTCATGAATCTCGAGTAGGGTACTATGTCAGTTATGAAATATTAATCATTTTTAATGATTTAAATCACTTTTAACTACTTCTAGTTTGTGATGAACTTTCACGTGCAAGACATTTTGAAGATGGGATCCAGTATGACATTTGAACTCCGGTGAATGTATTTATCCTACTTACCTTTTCTGAAATAGTTGATCACACCTTTATCACTGAGCTTAACTTGAGGGATTAAATGAGTTACAGGAATAAAGAATCATTACCACGTTTGACCAGTAGTTTTTCCAATGGAAGGAAATGTTCCCCCGAGGATTCTCTTCAGGGAAGTGGTATCCATAGTATCATGTTTGATAGCTCTATGTTGTTTCACTAGTGTATAAGACTGGGGAATAAGAATACCCAATGTGATACAGACCCTATGGTGTGTTGGGATTACAGTTTTATGATTCATCTTCAACGTTTTTGTAGGACCTTTCCACTAGCTTTGAGTGGAAAAGTAACAAAATCACCTCAACTATTAAGAGTGAGTTCTTTTGCGTCGCGTGAGGAAGGGAGTTGGAATAACACCGATAGGTCTAGCTGAGTAGGATTTCATGGTCATGGTATTCCAACCCGAGATCACCATCAATTCCCGAAGAGCAGTCATGATCATGTAGTCTATCTATTTCTCATGTCCAGGGATCAGGTCAATTTCATTCTTTACAACTGATATTAGAGGATCATGATGCAGAACCATCTAAATTCTTTGGTACTGTTCTTGTATCCTCAACTATTGTCTCTACTTTGTTTGATATAGATGATTCAAACTCTTTCATCTTTGCATATATCGTGTAAAGTCTTGGGCATGAGATACAATAATACTATGGTGTAATGACCCTAGATACGCTGTTAGGGGTACGAATAGAAGGAATACACCAGTGTAAGGATTGTTCCCTCTAGGTACGCAGCTACCATTTCTTGTGTAATCTATTTATTTTTCGTGATTATGGGCTTCAATGTCATTATTGGGATAGACTTGTTAGTCCACTATCATTTTATTTTATACTTCTACGATCATAGAGTATCTTTCACATCACTAGAGGGAAGATGTTATCTATATAAGGGTGAGTGGGATGTCCAGATGGTAGAGATGGACCAAAGCATCACGAGCTAGGTGGTGTAACTGCCAATATTGAAAATTGATTCATGGGAGATCAAGCTTTATGAAAAGTTATTTTCCCTACAGTAGTGGATCGTTTTAGGGATTTATTTCCCAATGATTTTTCTGCCTTACCTTCCGAGATAGAGGTAGAGTTCACAATCGATCTTTTTACAGGAGCAACTCTAGTGTCTATTCCTCTTTATAGGATAGAACTTACAGAGAATCAGTATCCAATGTGGTATTTAAAATATTTAGAGAGAAAATGTTTTATATGGACCAATACATCTTATTGGGGTTAGCCCATGGTTTTAACCAAGAAGGAAGACAAAACCTTACATCCATTTAGGGATTACAGAATGTTGAACCAGCTTACGATTATGAACCGATATCCACTTTCTCAAATTGATGATCTCTTTGACTGGATCCACAGAGAAAATGTCTTCTCTAAGATCGGCCAGAGATCAGGTTACCATCAGGTGTGAGTCAGACCGTTAGACATACCTCATACAACACTCTATAGCTGGTATGGTATGTATGAGTAACTTGTTATGCCGTTTGGTCTTACGAACACACCTTATCTTTTTCATGGCTTTGATGAACAGGTTCTCCACCCCTATTTGGACTCTTTTTTCATGGTCTCTATGGAAAACATCTTGGCATATTCTCTCATTCATAGCGACCATGCCAAACATCTTGAGATCGTTTTGAGTACACTGAGAGAGCACCATCTTTACACCGAGCTTGTTAAGTTCCACTTCTGGATCGACAAGGTACATTTCCTAGGTCATATTATCTCAGAATAAGAAGTATCTGTTGACCCTAAAAAGGTTGGGGCTATAGTTTCCTGGGAGAATCCCATGAATGTGTTTGATATACAGAGTTTCTTGGGGATAGCTCGATATTACCAGCATTTCATACAAGACTTACCACATATTTATTAACATCTTACTAGTCTTACAAAGAAGGGTGTTAAGTTCACATGTCATAATCATGTGACATATAATTTTAGGAGACAAAAGGGAGGCATGTATTGGAACCTATTCTAATCCTTCTTGAGACGAGTGTTGGTTATACTGTCATCTGTGATGCATCAGGCATTAGCCTAAGAGAAATATTAATTCTGGAAGACAAAATCATTTTATATGGATATTGGTTCTTGAGGCCTTATATGGTAGGCCATTATATTCACCCTTGTGCTTTCTAGAGGTAGGTGAGGTAGCCATTCTAGGTCATCATCTCATTACAAACACTTTAAAGTAGGTTCAACTGAATAGGAAGTGTATAACTATTTCTCAGTCTATATAAAAATATTATGCCAATCTATTTCAAGGACCTCTTGAGTTCGAAGTTGGGGATCATGTTTTTCTTTGAGTATTTCCCAGGCTAGGGAATAAACAGTTACAAAAGGGGGAAGTTTCTACCTCATTTTTTAGGGCCATTTGAAATTATAGAGAGAGATAGTTGGTCAAGTATCCTATCGGTTTCCACTACCTCATAGGTACCATTCCATGCATAGTGTATTTTATGTCTCACAACTTCGCCAATATCATGCAGAACCATCACATAATTTTGATCCTGAGGAAGTTTAGTTAGATTATACTGCTACATTTGATGAGTATCCAGTGCGTATCATTGACCGAAGCACAAAGTCTCTCCAATTCTAGTTTATCTCTCTGGTATGGGTGCTATGGCAGCACAACCGAGTACTTGATGAGACTTGGGGAAGGTAAGCTGATGTACATTCTCAATAGCAAGAGTGGTTGTTAGACAGTGTTTCCATACCTTTGGAAGGAGAACTCAGGGGGAGGGGGGAGTTTTTTTTAATGGGGAATGACTGTAAGAACCCGGTTTAGCACTCAATTATGGATCCTTTAATTTCTAGTCTAAATTTTTTACTTTGGACCGAATATGGATGCCTAATGATATTCTATTGGTTTTGAGGGTGTTTGGTGTTTTTTTGGTGCCCAGAACACATATTTTTTGGGAAAAAAGGCTTTGCGCATGATTTAGAGTAAACCATGTAGGAAGTCCACACAGTTTGGAAAACCATGCCAATTATGTTTTTTTAACAATGCCACATCACACGGTTGGATCATGGCCATACAACCTAACTGTGTGAATGCCCATTTTTCTAAGGTACCAGTCCATGGCTTGCATAGAGTTTGATCAAACCATGAATATGATGTTATTTCAGGCTGAACCATGCCCCACAGTTTTCACATGGTTTGAAAAATTGTGTGAACAAACCGCGCGCATGCTAAAATTCTAGATAAAATTTCCAAAATGCCCTTAATGTTCTATTTCCCCCCTCTTCCTCCCTAATCTGATAACCATCATAATTAAGCACTTTTTCTCTCAATTTGGATATTACTAAAGAACTAATCATGGAATCAAGATATCTCCATCATCCGGTATCCAATCGAGCTTCTATTCATCACATTGGATGAATAATAGTATATACTTGAGTCCTTTTTAGTTGTTCTTCTTATCTCTTTCTCTCAAACTAGATATCGTCATGTGTGTGTTTTCATATTTTCTTAGATCTACCACTATCTGAGACAAATCGATGGACAATAACATAGGAAGAGGATCGTACAACCCTAAGGTGGGTGGTTTATAACTCATCCCTAATGTTCGTTAATTTTTGGAATATTCATATGGGCCCCACCAATTTCATCAAAAGTTTTTTCTCAAATTTAGATGTCATGAGTATACTTTTTAGAATCTCAGGGTTATGCTATTTCCAAAGAGGTGATTAGTTTTTAGCGGTTACACCCACAACTCAATCCCCCACCCATGTCAAAGGTAATTCCATATTTGCGGTTTTAGTGTTCTGTCATGTTTGAGTCACCGTTCAGGTGTGCCTTTTTGTATCCTTCCTAAAGGTGAACCTTCCTATAATAAATTGTTGTCATTAATGATAACTGCATAATGGAATGTACCATGTATGCTCGCCACATGACCCTCCAAATGTAAGTTCTTAAAATAGACTGTTAAATGAGAAATGTGAAATAGAAAATATACTAAGTATACAACTTGGCCTTAAAAAATGAGATCAAATAATGGTTACATGTCCGTAGCACCCATTTCCATATTGATGGAAGGTATGGAAGTGAACCTCAAAAATTGAATATGAATTAATGGTTAATTAAGACTTGATTAAATGGTTTCAATGCCAATTGTCTTATCCACAATAATGGAAGACAACACATGAACCTAATTAATGATTACATGATTACAATATCAAATAGGAATGGACTGACTCAATCTTGCCTTGGATTCTGAGAGGTGAATACCTTGGGTCTCAAGAACCCCATTCTGATTCAAGGATGTTGTTTTCTTAGGATGACACCAACCTAGACTCCATTTATTGTCAATTACTTGGATTCTCGGTATACAACCATAGGGTCCTTTACATTATTACATGATACCTCAAATACACTCCTTGGATCCATCCCAAACTAGTAGGATCCATGGTGAAGGACCATGTGGCCTAGTCCTTTCTTAGGCACATTTTACCTTGGTCGATCACCTAGGACCTATTAGGTGCCTTATTGGGGAATTGCTTGGATTATGATGCATGTATTACACTCTTACCCCTTACCTAGACTAAAATACTAAAAATTTATCTTTCCATGAGATCTATATTACATTGGTTATTACCCTAGTACTTCCTCACTGGATATTATTTTCAGGTTTCCTTATTTCATCTTGAGACCTTCACTACCTATGCTATAATGAAGTGCTGTCGGTGTTGGCTATTCCTCACGTGACCAATTGAAATTAAATAGTAATTACTTAATTAATGAACTAGTTACATGTTCAAACACCAGACAATGGATGAAGTACGTACATAGGTATTTAGTTATATTATACTACATTCTTTATTTTATATATTCATTCTTTCACACTACTATATACCATTACATGGAATGGAGGTTATAGAAACTATAGGTAATGGCCCACTAAGATTTATCTCACACCCTCTCCAAGAATTGTTTGGTACCCGAAGTAGATTATATGGTTACATGTATTGAAAAATGGAAGAATAATGATCCAAACACTTGAATACTTGCTATTTAGGATGGATCTTGATAGCTGATGACTGAGCCAGAGCTCAGGATGCCTGAGATATTTTTTGATTTCACTTATAATATTGTGGAACATATTATACCTTCTATATTCTATCCATATTATATAGTTTACAAGTGACATAAAACTACATCATCATTGTTCCAGTTGATACAATTTTTATTATTCTTGTTTATCTATTGCATCAGTTTTCTTCTATTGATTATTATATTGATTCAACTATTTACTACAATTTATATCCTTCCACTATGCTAGAATTTGGTAATGAGGGCATAGTCTCCCAATAGACACACCCTAGGCTCTCTTTGGTACTCGGTAGCCTTTAGAGTTTGGGGAGATGCGCCTGAGGCCATGTGGCCCATCGGGATCGGGGCACCCCATAAGTGGCATCTGGGTCCCGGATGTCACACTTCATACCTTAAAAGTCACTGATATACAAATATGAGGACAAACCATTCTAGAACACCATGTTGAAGGCATATTATCGAAATATCGACACATCGACACTCAAGGATCACCAAGGGTCCCTAAAACAAAAACCAACTTTTTCATTTCAAATATAAATAAAATATCACATGCGATGACACTTTCTCTCTCCTGGATAATTTCCGAATTATTGTTTAGGTCAAAGTATGTGCTCTTTATAACCTTATCAAGAATAACTATCTGTTGATAATTTTTAATAAATTACACGTTTATAATTAACTTTTAATAATTTATTATAAATTATCATTTTATTATTATCTTTGTAAATTCCTCATAAATTATCATTTTATAATTATCTCGGATAATTTCATCTTAAATTATCCATTATAATTATCATTTGATAATTGAATAAAAATTTTCCATTTAAAATTATCAGTTAATAATTTACTAGAAGTTATCCCTTATAATTATATTGACAGAATTTTATTAAAAATTATATGTTTATAATTATATATGATAATTTTATCCTAAATTACCATTTATAATTATAATTCAATAATTTATTTAAATTATCCTTTATAATTATATTTATATATTTTAATACAAATAATCCTTCTATAATTATATTTTGATAATTTATTATAAATTATCCATTAAAATTATCTTTTGGTAATTTGTTACAAATTACCATTTTCTAATTTTATATGATGATTATCTCTAATAATTTATTATCATTTGATAAATTTTATTTTATAAATTATCATTTGATTTTTTAGTTACTATAGATTAATAATTTTAGTATTTATCATTGATTATATCACAATTATTTTGTGATAATTTTAATAATTATATTTTTATAATTTATGTGATTATCCTAGAATAATTTTTGTAATCGTTCCACATGATAAAACCCGTAGAATTGTACATAAAAAAATTTAATTTTTTTAACTCTGTTAATTTCATGCAATTATTATTTGAAATTTGTTTGCTATTAACTTTATATAATTTTAATAACTTATCAATTTATAATTTTATTTGAAATTAACATTTAAAAATATGGTGGGGTTATCATTATTATTTAGATAAAATTATCAATTGATAATTGTAATAATTATCATTTGATAAAAATTCCATGATAATTTTCATAAATTATGCTTTTAGCAATCAAAATTATCCTTATATATTTTCCATTAATTATCATTTGTTAATTTTATGATTTATAATTTTATATTTTCTAATAAGTCATCCTTTTATTAATTTATTTTAAATTACGTATTTACAATGTGAAAAATAGGACAGAATAATACCGTGAATTCGTCAAAACAAAAATTGGATGTTTTGATCATCGAGACGAATCCAACGACATTGATGACATATAATTCTGATAAAAATCGTAGAAGATATTGGTATGATAAGATAAGAGGAATAATTAAATGGAAAAAATAATAAAAAATTTCATTTTTAAACCTTGAGAAGAACTTGAATAAAAAATTATCCAAAAGGAAAAGTTTGTGTGGAAATGGGAAAACAATCGGTAAAGCCTTTATCAAACGTTTGAAATGTGTTTTAAGAGATATAAGAATCAATAGAAATAAAGAAACCAAGAAAAATGATTGGTTGAACTATTTAAAACCCTAAACCATTTATTAAACCTTTTAATTTTTGAAACCCCAAATTAATCAATGATTTCAACCGAATCTTTTTGTAGAGTTATTAATTTCTTGCATTTAATAAGGTGATGACTTTCCCTGGTCGAAATGAATTTAAATCTGAGCAATTAGATTTCATAACATGAAAAAAATGGTTGAAATTTCCAAATGGGGAGATGATGAAAAATATGTACATTTTTAATAATTAATTTAATTATTAAATTAAATTAATGAAACTAATTATCAATAATTTTTTAAATCACCAGAATAAAGGAATTATCGGACCAAATAACCATTGTTTATTTAAGTTATATAGAACTACATTCATGACCTAATGGTGGTATCTGATTTCTCATATGATCACCATTCAATATATATTAAATTATTTTTGAAAATTATTATATTAAAAATTTTAAATAAATTATCTTCGCTAGTGACCTAAAAAACATCTGATATGCATATATTTTATACCCCTAAAATGATAAAATCCACATCTTGGACCTAATGACTATCTCATATTTCCTATATGATGCACAACATGGGATATATTCAATTATTTGGGACATATCATGTGCACTTAATTTAATATTTTTATTTCGTAAGCAATAAGGCTCTACAAGACTCAGAATCTCACACATACTCAGTTACTAACTCAAAAAATATGTTATAGAATATTTTATTGTGTTAACTGAGATTTGACCCTTACAAAAAGTCCTTAAAATTTTTATTAAGTTATTTTTAATTAAAAATAACATTTTCTAATGAAAATACTTATAAATTATAAACAAGAGGGTTTTTTATTTTCTTTAAAAATTCAAGATATTAAAATAATATCATAAATTCCATATTATTTAATTATCTATACTTATGTATAAAATAATTATGATTTTTTTTGTGAAAAAAGGTATCACATATTTTCGAGGAAGTAGTAGTCAACACGTTCACAAACAACATTATCATTTTTTTCCATGAGTAAAAAATTAAAAGAAAATAATATTCAATATTTTTTTAATGATAAATATGTCATGAATATCATATATATATATATATATCATTTATATAAAATATATTCATTATATATAACTTTATTACCTTCCATATAACATGTTAGTGAAAAAGATTACACTGCTTCGCGAGGCGGTAATCCGCTGTACACAAGAGCAACATTATCTTATCCTCTATGGAATGGAATTTAAAAAGGTTTATAAGATAAAATGACATAATAGGTATAATTATATTAAAAATATATTATATAAACTTAATATCCCTTATCATACCCAATCATGAGATGTGTTAATGGAAAATGAATGAAATCTTTTTTCAAGTCTATAGTCCACCGTACACACGAGTGATTATTTCATTACCCATTTGATGGAAGTGTGTTTGGTTGTCAGTAATAATATAATTGTAAAATAATAAGATTATATTTGAGATAATTAGTTTATTATATGATCCTAATTAAATAATACCTGATGGTTGTGGATGAAGAAATAAAATAAAGATTCTTGTCGAAAAACATTATCTCTTCTCCGGGTATCCTCCTCAGGTTTCCACCAAAATCCTTCCTCGGTAGAATTTATACCCAAAATAAGGATTATTGTATTTGAGGTAGAAATATGGTAAGATATTTGGGTAGGTATTGTCCATTCCAAATGAATTAAGTGGTGTTAAAAAGTGAGGGGAGTGATTGCCCTTTTATGGTTGGGGAGTGACATTTTTATGAATACCCAAAAGTATTCACTCTTGGGATGTCAATATTACCTAAAGTGGATAAAAGATAAATAATTAATGGGTTGTATGGATGATATGTTTGAGACACAACACCACAAAACAAAAATACATTTTTTTGTATTTTTCCTCAACTCCTAAGTTTCTTTATTTTTCTCATTTTTCTTTTTCATTACGAAAACTATTTTTTTATTATGAAAAATTTATACATTAAGACATAGTTAAAGTGAGAATTATTAGATAATTTTTACCCACTAATTATAAGTATTAAATCAGTTTATGAAATATAAATCCAATTTGTATTAAAAATTTATTTTAACACAAGCACATGTAACGTATAAAAACACTCTTTTAACCTTAACAACAATAATTTTTTTTACAATTTTTTTGTAAATATATTATTTATAAAAATATAAATAGTAAATAAATAGAAAATATTTGATATTTATTAAAATTTACAAATAACATTTTATAATATTGTATTTTTATTATTTTTTAATCTTTTAATAATAAATCATTTATTATAAAATAACATTAATGTCTATTTTGACATTATTCCTTTAATTTTAATTTTAAAAAATATCAATAAAAAGTTTTAATTAAAATATATTATTATAAAACATATCTAACATGATATATTATTTTATAAAATTAATTTATTATTATAATTCATACAATTTACTCAACTTTTAATAATTTTATTATCATTTATTTTAGTTAACTATTAACTAAATAATTACAAAGTTGAATGTTTATTAAGTATTTAATGTAATTATTTAATCTGTAAAAAATTAAAATATATTATCATGATAAAAAACTCATTTATCTATCAAAAAAATAATTATTACCGGATCTATAAATTTTTTCACTATCTAAAAGATTTACATAAATTATAAAGAAAAATAGACCTTTTTTTCCTTTTTCATTACTTAACTTAATATATATGGCAATTTCATGGAATAATATTAAAAGCGACTCATAAAAGTTGATAAAAGGTCATAATAGTAGAAATATGTCATGTAAATGGGTTTTGAATAATTTTATAAGTCATTTTACCATTGAGATTAATGCTTAACCCATTGATAATTTTTTTACATTAATCGTTGTGATTAGTTTTATTTGTTTCCACTAATAATTATGGTAAAAAATTAACTGAGAAAAATTAGACATTATAAATTTTTAATATTCAATTATTTTAATCCATTTATACAAATTTAGTTCATAGAATTAGGAAATTTTAATTTCATATTAATCCCATATATGTGCTGAGACCACAAATTTTTTAGAAGGGTATTTTTTCAGAAAAAACAATTCAATATTAACTCTATGAATAATAATAATAATTTTATGAAACTATATAAATATTTTTTGAAATAGATTCTATAAATTTATTTTAAAAAAATCAATATTTTGTATTAATTTTATTATTTAAATTGGTTAAATTTTATGTATTTTAATACTATTTTCAGAAAAACACGTTTTTAAACTGAAAAAATTATACTAAAAACGAAAATAAAGTTGATTAATGTAATTAAGTAGAATTATTATAAAATATTTTACTTAAACACAGATTCAAAAAATATTTGGAATTAAAAATTGAATAATTTATTGAAAATAAAGTACCTTACAAAAAGTTTGTATTTTTCAATGTTCCCTGAAATATCTCTATTTTCTGAAAAATCCTAATATTTCACACAAAATAAATTTGGATATATTGATTCCAAAAATAAAGTTGATTTTCTAAAATTAATTTTATAAAAGTTCAAAAAATTTATTATAATATTATTTTCAGTAACAAAAATAAAAATTATTTTTGAAGAATAAAATCACTATGACCCATAGGATGGAACCCTTCCCTCAGGGTTTTCTGTTCTCTCATGATGCCCCCCTCTCAGGTTATAGAGTTTCTCTATTATCTTTTAGTGATGATCCCTCCTACCATCATGATGTTCTCCTAGTTTTTTTCTTTTTTACCCTTAGTTCATTGGAATTTTCTTCCTCCCCCATTAGTGTTGGTCTTAGCTTGGATTTCTCTTTATTCTGTTTTCTCATTGGTCTTCTAGGCATCTTAAATTTATTTCTCTCACTCTCTGTGCTTGGTTCCTTGACAGCAAGGTCCTCCATCATCTCCCTTCTTCTATTTTTCCTCTCCCATCACAGATATCCCCATATTATTCTGGCATGATGGTGGTGATGGCAATTTGGGCTTGTTATGGGTGTTGGAGAAGGCTTCATATTTTGCTTCATCATGTTTATTTACTTGATCACCCCCTGTCGAAGATCGAGTTTGGTCTATCTCTTACTCATTCTTATAGATCTATCATTCTAGACCCCATATATTTCTATTATGATGGTGTTCATGGGAGTTTTTTGATGATTGGGTGACCCACTGATGGTGTTATAGGGGGTTTTGTTTTTTTTTCATTCTTGAATTGGATTGTTTTCCCAAGTGGTGACAGTTATACTTCATCATGGGTTCATACGTGTTGTTCCTACAGATCTCATTAGTGTTCATGGTGGTGATCAATGATGATATTTTCTTGATTTGGAAGGTTTTGACTTATTCTTGATAACTTGGGTGGTCTTTCTTCAGTGATTTGGTTTTTCATTATTCTGGTTCCTGGAAACCATTTGATTTTATAGTGGCATGTATGGATCTATTTTGGTAAATCTTAACTCGATCACTTCTAGGTGAAGATAATTTTTAAATTAGTGATCATTTTTTTTGGATTTAATTGTGTTGTTGGGTGATGTTTGAGTGGACATGGCTAAAGTAGTTCCATAATATGAGATGAATTAATGTTTGTTTTCTTACCGGTGAAGTTGTTGACGATGATGGTGATCAGGCATGTCATGTTGCATGGATCCAGGAACCTGTCACCTCATGGTTAGAGTCATAAGCTGGTGACATGTGTTTGTTTAAAATTTTAATTTAGTGGTTTTTGGATGAGGTATTTGATAAAATTTCACATTCCAGTTGAACTTGTATTTTTGTGATGTTTTGATTTTGATAGCTAGAAATGGTATTACAAGGTTCCAACTGACCCTAATGTGGGTTTTTTAGGAAATTTTCAAAAAACTTGTTTGGAGTATGAATAAAATCACAAAACAATGATTAATTATTTACTAAATATTTATAAAAAATTTATTTTGAGTAAGATAAATAAATATATATATATGTCATAAATTATTTAATAATATTTATACTGAAGAATTTAATTGCTAGATTATAATGGTAATAAATATAATGGGTCATTTAAGATTGATGTTGTGTGTTGAATATGATATCACGCATAAAAATGTCGGGGCTTCATATACCCCATGATATTAAACAGATTAAATTTATTTTTAAAAGAAATAGTTCGTAAAGTCTCATGGAGTTACATTCTCATTTAAGTTCAATGTTTTTCATATTTTACACTATCAAACAGAATTTTATTATTTTAAAAATTTTGGGTTGTTACATGAAATCTGAGTGATAACCCATCGCATTCCTTAAGGATGTATGGCCTTAACACACATTTCAAGGGTGATAAGAGTGCATCACCTACCATTAGCTGACATGATGTTCCTATTAATTTAATATGGTTTTTACCTAAACAATACAAAATATTAATACTTATGGAATAGATTAAGTTGAACCTTGGGTATTACTATTGTGGTTTAGAGATTAATATATTATATTGGGTGAATAGTGATAACCATTTCAGATTTGGTAAATATTTATAGTGATCTGGATGGAATTTTCACCCTTTTATGGATATTATGATATATTAATTTTACTCCTTTAACTAAAAAAATATTCATATCAGAAATTCATTTTTTATAGTAAGAAATCAATTGTAATTTGATCGAGGCATAACCAAATGATGAAATTGTGCCTCTAAAATAAAAAGATATCAAGTATACTTATTTCTGTTCATAGTATAAATGTTAAAGGAATTAGTTAACTTTAGGAAAAGGTTATTGATAAGAAACATTTATCTTATTACTTTCATTTTCAAAACAAAATTATGGATTTTTTTTGGTTTTCAACATTCTCTGTATTTTTCACATTTTTTGGATCAATGATCTATATCACTCTACATATGTATTTAAACTTTTACTCCATGTCCAAATTTTCAATTTCCACTATTATTTATCTTCTTGTAAACCTAGTTATGTGTTATTAGATATGAAATTAAAAAAAATTCCTTTTATCAAGAGGTTGTTTTATTATTCCTTTTTAGGATGTGGGTTTTCAACAATGGTTGGATATATGATACCCAAAATTAAAAGGCAAAAGTGTGATTTTTTATGGGGGGTATAATGTAACAACATCATATTTTGAAAGAATAAAATTATATGTAATAGAATATTTAAAATGAATTACTGATCTGAAATTACCTATAAAATATATTTCATTATATTTAATCTCATCTATAGCTTAGAATACATACAACCCCAATTTTAAAATCACTCCAAAAAATATATCTTTTTAACGTAGCCATTAAATTTGAGGTTATGAAAAGGACTACATAAATTATGAAAATCATATTGTTTACACATATATAAAATAAATTCAATGGAAATAATTTTATTAGACATAATACACGAATAATTGAAATAAAATTCATTTTCATAAAAAAAAATTATTTATATAAAAGGTGGTATAATCGTGATTTTCACATATAGAATAAAATTAAATTTTACCACTTTTATAAAAATTAAATTCATTTTTGAAATCATCATTTAAAAATTAACTTATATTTTTTTTATAATTTTACGAAAAGATTAATTTTTTTGAGTAGTGAAAAATAATTATTTTTATTGAAAACTAACTTTTCTTTTAAGTAATTTAAATGCTAAATTTGGAAATATTTATTAAAAGTAAAATTAGTTCAATTATATTATTATTAATATAAATAATTTTATTTTTTTAAAATTAATTTTTTATTTTAGATATGAAAACATTATATACTTTTGAGAATATTCTCTTTAGACAACATATTTTTCATCTCGTGCATGAGTTTAATTTAAAATTAAATACTAAGAATTATATGAATTGAATTTGAAAAAATGGCTTAAATATTTTAATCATAATATTTTATATTTTATAACAAGTTCAACTTAATTTTTCTTTTTTAGTGAATAAATATATTAAAATTAATTACTATAGTTAAGATTAAAGAAGGTTTACCAGGGGGTTTAAACTAAGAAAGATAAGGGTTAAAATGCAAAAAATACTTATCTAAATTCTATTTTATAGCCTTATTTTTAACTTTATTATGTTATTATAATTTTTTATTTTTTTCTGGGAAACATTTTGATGAAATTAACCAATTTATAATTTAATTAACGATAAATAAAAAATATCACGCTATTACTTTTAAATTCCAATTATGTTCTCAGATAGGGAAAATGGAAAGATAATAATGAACATTGGTATTTTTTATTCATGTTGAAATTAATTTCATGATATATTTTTTTTAATTTTCCAAAATTATATAATTACTTTTAATTCTAAAGCAATACCAATGCAAGAATTATTTAAATAATAGAAAAATTAAATAAAGGATTCTAAAAATATTAAGTTGGTATAAATTGAAAGAATTATTGTATTAAATTATTTATTTGATAAATATAACATTTTATATTGGTTTTAGAATAATATATTCGAATTTCATAAATTTTCATGATTTTTTGAATTCAAATTAAAGGAATAGTGTAAATATTGGAATTAGTATTATTTTATAATAAATAATATATTTTTAAGTGATTTAAAATTCATAAAACTATTATCCTATTTCAAATAATTGTTAATTTTTTAAATATATAAAAATTAGTAAATTAATGTAAAATTGTTCCTTTTATAATAAATATATTGACCCCTAAATTTTAAAAATTTCATTATCATGGGAAAGGGTTAAACGAGTTTTCCTCATTACATGTCTGTTTCTTAAAATCAATTTATCAAAAAATTTGTTTTGGAGTTTATAAATTTTATTTTTTACCTTGAAACATTGTGTAAAAATTATCTAATTAGGCACATTTATTTAGTACTAAATGGGTAATTACCAATCTAAAAGACTAGTTACCATAATGAAAACTAAAATAAGAAAAGTAAATAAACATAGATGTTAAGGAAAAACATATGTATAAAATGTGTTTCTTGTGTGGTAGAGTGAATAATCCATATAATCGATTTAAAATCTTAATTATATATTTTGGTGGAACTTAGGGTGATAGTGACTTCCCTTTATGGAATAGTTTTTCAAATTTTCAAAAATGAGACCGCACATCAATTATAAAAGGCCACTTCTTCCCCTCAAATATTCACTACTCATAAACCATTTTTTGCAAGAAATAAATTCAATGATATCTTACTTTCATCCCTAAACAGATCCTAGATTCCATAGATTGATTAAGAAATGCTCATAAAAATTATTTAGGTATAAACCAAAAGAGGATCTACGTAGAAGAGAAAAAATTCTTAAACTGGAATTTTTTGTTTTATTTATTTTTACACAAACTTAAAATATTTACCAATTATGTTAAAATAATAAAACTAGTATCTATTATATACTTATATGTAATTATTTTAATGGAATAACATATATATTCCATTGAATGTGAAATGATACTGTTGATCGTGTGTACGACGGATTATCGCCTCGCGAACCGATATAACTCATTTTCCATCACCACCTCTAAAGTATGGATATAGTGATTGAATATATACATATACATATATATATTATTTATGATATTTATTTAATTATTTAATTATAATATAACTTATATCTTTTTACCTTACAACCTATTGAAAAACAAAAATGTTGCTCGAGCGTACGTGTTGAATATCTCCATTACAAATCAATGTGAAATATTTTTCATTTTATTTTGAAAGGGAGGTAAAAAAGGATATATTTAATGAAAATAATTTAAAAACTTTTTATTATAATGGTTCCATAAAGGTTTAATAGTTTTTATCTTACTTACATTCCATTTTTTTTGAAAAATAGAGTGTACATTCATGCGTATGTATGACCTAGGGTCTCCATGAACAGTGTTACTAATTTTTCCATATATAAATTTTATGAACTATTATAAATACTTATAAAATTATTATATATTATTTTTATATAATTATTAAAATTATTTATATGATTTTAATAATATAAAAAAGGACCAAAATTACCAAACCAAAACATACATGAAGGCAAAATAATTTTCTCGTGAAACAGTGATTTTTACAAAGAATTGTTAATAAATATGTTATAGAAGAATATAATTAAATAATATATTCTATGAAATATATTAGTATGGTTCTTTAATTTATTTAAAATATATCTATATTTATTATAAAGGTGGTATATATACGTATGAATAAAATCAGACTTGAGGTAAGGGTTTCTTATCTCACTTTTACTTTCATGAGGTGTTTGAAATATTCATCACTAAGATATTTTGTGTGGGGTATATACTTACCCATTCATATGTTATATGATGAATTAATTTATCTTCACGGTATATAATTATCATTTGAAGTAATTTTTTTCACGGGTCTTATGATTCAGAAGTTACAAAAGTAGTAAAGGATTATGTTATAATCTCCTTGTTTGTCATGATTATTTTTGATTAAGTTCCCAATGATTAAATAATAAAATATAAATTTTAAGAAACTAACGAATTCTATTATCCTATTTTTTTGGTAGAAAATAAAATTTCCCACTCATTTTAGTCTCTTTAAGATCAAAATATACCAAAATAATGGGTTTTTTAGAACACTGACCGCATTTATCTGTTTTTTCAAAAACCATTTTTATTATATATTCTTGTTTAATAAAAATGTTTTAAATAATGTTTTATAATTATATAAATTATTTATTAAATAAACTATAACCCATAGTTTACTTTTTTAAAATCATCTTGAAGGAAATATTATTTTCAATTTATGAATGTGGCACGTTTTAACCTTCTTATGACATTGTGGATGTATTTTTTTTAAATTATATGGAATGTATGGAATTACCATCCACCATAACCACTCATTAAATTGAATATTAATATAAAATTTTACAATGTTATTTGTAATGAATTTTTTTTCTTAATATTCTAGTTTTTTTATTTTTAAAAGTGATTTTCAATGTGAGTAAGTTGTTTTCCTAAATATTTTTTTAATTGTATTTTTTATAGTACTGCTATTCATCATCTATGACCACCCTTCTTTAACTTATTCCCCATTGTGATTATATTTTTAATTATACCATAATTAGCATTTATTCAGATGGTTTTTGATTAGTTTTTTTGGGGATATACTATTTTAATAATATTATCTATATTACCTTAAAGGTTTTATGATTATATTTATTGATTGGTGTAATTTTTAACATTTCGTATGATAGTTTAAAATATAAATTTTTACATTGATTATGTATAAACCCTTCTATATTATGGAAGCATTGGTATTCATTAAGTGATAGGAAATGCCCTATATAGCCCAATGATGTATCAGTAGGTCTCAATAGAAAAACTAGATTGGGTTTTGGATGAGGCCTTACACATTAAAATATATGTCTTGGTATAAGGCCTCAACAATATGTCATATGTCTTGAAACAAGGCCTATATATCAAATTTTTGATAATCAAAATTATGCATTCCCTCCTTATAAGACTAATTATTGATCTACATGTGATTATTTTATATGTTATGATATCTATGGATGAGTTTATATCTTATGGGATTTTTTATAGAATTATTTTGTCATCATTTAGTTTTTCAATATTATTCACGCCTTATTATATTATTATGTATGATTACCCTTATTGATCATCAAACATACCCAAAATATTAAGTTTTCATTCCCCATTAAGACAGAAAATATTTTTTGATATTATGGGACATGTGAAAGGGAATAAATATGAGACAAATGAAAATAAATATTTTTATTTTATTTTTTAAAATGTATATGAAATTAATGTATGAATCTTATCTACCATGACTAGTATACTATTCTCTCCTTTGGTTTGGGATCTATTGTATCTTGGTATAATATAATATAATAACCACTCACTCTGGGCTACTAGGTTCTGGATCATTACAAAAGGAGAGTGGACGTTGTTGTATAACTTTATATATATATATATATATATATATATTCCCTAGCCTTTTCAGGATTGGGATTTTGATATGATTTTAGTTATTTCTCAAATCATAATAATTATTATCGATCATCACCATGATATGTTTTACTCCATCCCTCCTCTAGTTTGGTTTCACAATGGGGAAATCCTCACGTTACCCATTGTAGTCAGTATATAAATGGTCCCCCTTTTTATAACCATTAACTAAAATAAAAAATATAATCATGAGTATTAATGAATAATAACTAGAATAATAATTTATTTGATAAAAAATATAATAAATGGATGTCATAATTATGAAATCATCACTTAAAATATTACCATTTTTGGTCCATTATACATCATTCTGAGTTCAACATAGGTTTTTAGGTCTCACCAATTTATTATTTATTTCATAATACCAAAATTTAACAAAAACCTTCATTTATACCAATTTAGACCATCGAAGTATAAAACACATATGAAATACTTCATTTTATTGGATTATTCATTAAATATCACCATAATATAAAATATAGTAGATTATTTATTAATTGAAAAGAGCCTACACCAATTATACTTGTGTTAGTAAATACTTTATTACATCATTTCTAGATACAAGTGATCACATGCAAAAGGACCGAACCGTTTAGTAGTATTCTAATTCTAGATACACACATGAATTTAAAATTACATTGGAAAATTAAAATAAAACATATAAATTTCTTTGATAATAATTTTTTTATCATATCCCTATATAAAAATCATAAAACACTACCTACCATCTTGGGTAAAGAAAACATAATAAAGGGGTGAGCACTAATTCTCACTAAGGGTATATGCACAAAAAAATATATCATGAAAAATAATACATAATCAATATAGAAATGTAAATAACCAAAACACATACCTTTTAATAAATTATTTGACCATTAATTTTAATATGTAAGGAATAAATGATGTTTTAAAAAATGGAATATAAACAATAACATGTTCTCAAAACATATCCATGGATATTCTAACTAATCGAATAATCACATGGACATCAACAACTAATATCATAATGTGGGAATGCATAATGATGAACATTATAACGATATAGCCAAGGTATTATTCCATGAAAACATACATCAATGAGTAAGGCTGTGGAAAAATTCCCAATCTAGTTTGTGTTATGAGAACTATTGATGTATTGAGAAGATAAATTGGGCCCTACCCTTCATATACTATTCCCAATGCAGTAATCACATGAAATGGAAGAATCATAATCAAAATTAAAATTCATATAAAAAAATAACATATTAAATTAATAAAAATTCTTTACAAATAAATATAATCAAAATAAATATTCAAAATGAAAACTAGTATATGAATGTTAATACTTTCTCCAATCAATAGACATAATAACAAACCATCCTTTGTACTATGGAAAATCATTTCAAATAGTAAATAACACTCAAATTTATCATGACCAAATAAAAAATAAATAGTACATATGGTATCATTAAAACATTTCCCCAATGTAAAAAAAGTAAAATATCAGTTTTTTTTATTTATAAATATAATTAATATAAAAATTTCATAAAACAATCTTGAAAAAAATACCCTGTTCACTTTAAAAATAACTTTTCTAGAACAAACAATTTACCTAATATTATTAAAATAAATTTATATTAAAATAATCAAGGAAAATTGAAATGTAATATTAAAAAAAATTGAATATCATGATGGTGGGATATTCTATATATGCCGACTATGTTAAAAAAATATTTCTTTCAAATGTTTGGTAAAAAGAAAAAAATTAAATTATCCAAAAAATAATAATAAGATCTCTTTAAAACCAATTTTTAAAATTCAAACATGGTTAAAACTTCCTCTAATAAATTTGTTATATAATATTTAAAATATTATCTAAAAAATTTATGTAATATATAGATATCTGATAAAAAGTTTTTTTGACCAAAAATAAAAATAATGTTATTTATATTAAAAACATTTCTCAATATTTTTAAGTAATAGAGATAGTTAATGGGTAATATTTCACGAAACATTCTTGAATAAATATATTAGAAGAAAATATATTGCGTTTAAGGCATAAATATTGAATAATTCCCCAATGGGGGTGTTACACATAAACAATATTATATAATGATGAGACTGTGAAATAAACCCTTACAACTTTGGAACTTTTGAATCATAATCCCCATGAATTACATTAAATTAAATGAAACATTATATAACGTGAATACAAATATAATCATTATATAACATATCAACATTTTAGTATATACACAACACCAAAGAAATAAGCGGTGAATATGACATATGACTCGTGGAAGTAAAAGTAAGATAAGAAACCATTAACTCTGGTATGATTTCTATGATACTTATTTAAAAACTCTATATAATAAAAATATATTTATTATTGAAGCATAATAATATATGTAATACCATAAGTTATTTACTTATAACCGTTTATCACTTATTTTTTTTAACAATTCTTTATTAAAATCACTATTTTTGGGGACAACTGCTTCGTTTTTCATGTATGATTTTGTTTGATAGTTTCAATCTTTATACATTATTCATGGTTTCCTATTATAAATAATTATTTATATGAAATAAATATAATATATATTCATTATATAATTATTCATAATAGTTCATAAATATTAGTTTTATAAAAATTAGTTAAGCCGTTATTGGAGATGATAGGATATACCTATGCATGTGCGTTGTTTTCATTTTTTTGTGGATGGAATGAAAGAAAGATAAAAGATAATTTAAATTTAAAGAATAATTATTATAAAATAAATATCAAATATTTTAATATAATAATTTATTATTACTGTCCATTTAATTAAAAAAAAATAACACCACTTCATGGAGGCAGTACTCCACATATATGCATCAGCGACAACATCATTTTCCTATATATTGGAATGTAAAAAGCAATATGTGATATTATAATTAATTATATGTAATTATGTCATTAATCACATATTTTTACATTAAACTATTCATTATATACATTTATTAGAGGTGGGTATAGAGGACTAATTACATGGGTTCACGAGGCTGTAGTGCTCCATACACATGGTCGATGATTTTGTTTCCCATTTGATAAAAGAGGATATTTTATAGGTTATTCTAGTAACATAAAAACATATAAGTATATTTTATATACTGGTTTAATTATTTTATCATAATTTATGGATATTTTATACTGTTAAATAAATTAATCATATGATAATTGATGGTTAATATCTATAACACTTATTTAGACTACATCATTTTGTACATATCTAATGTCCTCTTAGATTGGTTTTTTGATAAAATAATGACCAGAGGTCCTAGGAAGGGATGTAAGGAAGGTATTTGTGTAGGTTTGAACTAAAAAAAATGGATCATTATGTTTGGATAAGAGAGAATATGAGGAGTCATTTTATAAGTTGGTTCGGGGACCTTATTTGAAAATACATGGAAATTTTCCAAAAATAATAAAATGATAATCATTTCCAAGAAAAATGATTGAGCATGAACTTATATTGAATTTTAGGATAGTATAAGGTTGAACTACAACAATAAAATTGTATTTAGATAAGTTTTATTGGAAAAAATACCCTTATATTTTGGTTTAACTCCTCTGTAAACGTGTTTTAACTTTACTCAAGATAATTAACTTTTACTATTTTACCTATTCATTATGACTTAATATTAAGTTGAAATTATTAACTAATATTAATTATTATGATTTAAAATATTTAATCTATATTTTTAAATTTAAAATCATTGAAGGGGAATAATTGATTTTTATATGAAACCTGTAAGCATGTTGAAAAAATAGTTTTCAAAAGGAATGGTTTTCCTAAGTTTAAAAAACTTTTATATCAAAAATAAATAAAAAAATTATTTTAAGGATAAAATTGGATTAATTATAATATAATTAAAATAAATATACATTTAGAACATTTTTAAAACAAAATTTAACTTTTAAATTATTTAGATGTAAGGACAAATTTTAATAAAAATCTATATTTTTTCATTTTTCATCCGAAAAATAATAATTTTAAAAAAATATAAAAAATTAATTATAAGATTATTTGAAGAGGAAGATTTGATAAATTAAATATATTATTTCAATTAATATTTCTAAAAGTGTAAAAAATTAATTTTAATATAATTTCCCAAAGTGTGATGAAACAAATTTTTAAAAAATATAATTTTTAAGCATTAAACTGAATTTATTCTCCATCCATGCTTAGAAAAATATTTGATGAATAATAATTTTTTATTGAATATCTAAAATATTTATTTAATTAAAATCAGTTAACAATTGTGATACATATAATTTTCTGATATAAAAATACATTACCCCCATAAGAAAATTTTTCATAAAAATATTTATTTTACATTTAAATGATTTTTATTTAAATTTATAATCATCTAAAAACCAATAAATTTATTTTTTTACAAGTTTAAACAATATAAATTTCATAATTTAGTTAGTCATATTCATACCTTACCATTAAACAACTATAATATAATGGTATACTATTTTATGTTTCTTTTAGATTCAGGGTTGTGTGTGCGTCGTGCTAACGAAGACAATGTTCATCTTTCAAAATATCAAAGTGTTACATTCTACCATTATTCATTAAATTACATCCTTGCAATTATAACATGGGATTGAAAAATAATTTTTTGAAACCATGAAAATAGATTTTTTGAAATCCCACATCATAGAATGGGTAAATAAAACTTTATCATGATACGAGATAAAGGAAAGCATGGTTTCCATGTCCAATAATGGACAACCATGTATCCAATTAAGAAAACAATTGGGGAATTTTTAATATGAACATAGAATAAAAGCTTAAATAATATTACTGAGTGATAGACATAATTGATAATAATAATGTGAATTATGAATAGAAGGTTAACATTGAAAAATATATAAATATGTGATGGATGATAAGAACACATAACCACTGGATTTAAATGTTATTGGAAAACATTTTTATTTCAAGATCATTTTCCCAAAGTTAAAGAATTATTTTACTAAAATAATTTAATATAGAGATATAAACGTGATATATTTAGCTATAAATATTAATTATAAATATAAAAATATTAGCTAAATCAGGATAATTTATTCACAATTTTTATATATTAAATAATTAAAATTAATTATGACATAATGATTCCGTAGTAACGAATTTGTTAAAGTAAAAATAAAATAAATGATATTAATAATAATAAACTAAATATAAATTGAAATATTTACTGCCATAATAAAATTTTCTTGATGAATTAGTCATGTTATTTATGATTAAAACTAGTTTTTAAGTAGGAACCATGTTTTTATGATTTTTTAAAAAGACATGTAATGAATAGTGTCAAAACTGAAATAATTCATATTTTAAAATATAAAATATTTAATTAAATGAATTAAAATTTATAAAATTCCATTATTTAAACAAATTATGGTGTTATGTCTCCAAATTTAATTAATTACTCACTCATTAGTCTTTTGACATGTTATGGTAATTATTTTAACTCTCAAAATGTAAATTACTTGATAAAACTATAAGAGTTAAAAGGGTTAAAACATAAAGATACAAATTATAAAATATCCAAAACATGTATAATTTTTATTATATTAATGGATTTATACCCACAGTAATAATATATTATAACTAAATAAATCGGGAACAATTTTTAATATAAAATTTATTTATATTAATTTAATAGTTTTAATAATTCCAAGAGTGACCGTTCATTATCATATACAAAGGAACCCTTATTCTCTATTAGTTACAATTTAAAAACCATTTGGTACAACCAAGATATAAAACAAACCCTTCCTAGATTTTCTACCCACATTATTGTGGACTTTTGTAAATCATAACACCATTCCTAGAGGTGTTAAGTTGTTAACAAAGGTGACCATCTGAAGGAAAGGTCATGTTTTTATTTAAGTTTTTCTATTTTATTTCCACTTCATCTTCCTTCAAATATCATCAAACCAAAATGATATAACAATTCAAATATACTTAATATTATTAGGTGTTATTATGTTAATATCATTATGCCAATCCATCTCCACTTTCATAAAATGGTAAATGAGTTATTCATTTGTGCGTACATGTGAACTATCACCTCCACGAACCGATATAATTCATTTTCGATTACCATCTCTCATGATTAGGTATAATAGTAGAATTATTGTTCATATGTGATATTAAATACATATAAATCATTAAAAGATAATAATATATCAATTATGTTCTTAGTTTCCATGAACATATAAATGATAACACTGTTCATGCATATGTGTGAACTATCACCCCCATGAAGCGATGTGATTCATTTTTATTAAAAAACCCACTTGTATGATATATATAAGTATATTGAAATTTTTAATATGATATTATTTTTTATGATAATTCTATAAATATAAAATTATAATTACATTATTTCTATAATGATAAATGAAAAATGAAAATGTTACTAATGCATATGTATGACCACCCATTTCCATGATTATAAAGTTGTTCATTTTCCATAACCATAATTAATGATCTAATTAAAAAGTATAATTAATGTAATAAAGTTATCATTACATCATTAATATTACTATAGATGTGATGTACTTATGACCATATGGACAAACTTACATCATAGCAAGTTCATTTTGGAACTAAAGTACCAAATATTAACAAAATGTCTGATGTGAACATAAATAAATACATAATAGTTATAAAATTATAAATATGTGTTATAAATGCGATAATAAAATTAAATAATGTTCTCATTAAAGTATAAATTAACCTATTTTTATTATTTAGTAATATAAATAACACATTAGATAAGTCAGACTCGAGGTAAGAGAATACATCTCAATCTCTTTTCTTTGTGTCATATTTTGATAATATACACCACCTTCTTTTATACTATTTATAATCAACCCCTGGGAGTTTTAATTTAATTCAATGGTTTTAAAAAGGAATATTTTTATATGAATCATTTTACTAAATTAAAAATGAAATGTTTTTTAATTGTATACGACGACAACAGTTTTCCGCCTCCATCACCATTTTTTGATATTTGGATTCCTCTAAAAGTTGTAATGTTTTTTTATAGAAAAATAAATACCATATTCTATTTTTAGGTATTTTGGTATTGAAAATGGTTTTGAGAATGGATTGAAAATATCAGTATCTTGAAATGATATTTTGTTATTATAAAGTGGAAATGTTATTTTCCTTTATATTTGTTATATATGTTATGATTATATTATGGATCTTGGGTATCACTTATGTATACAGGTGGTTCCATGAAAAACTGAGGGAAAGTGAGACTATGATATCTCTTCAATGAATTTGGTAATGAAACAGAGTTAAATGGTAGTTTTCTCCTAATATATTTATGGAATATACCGTGATGAGTATTCCAAATGTTACCATAAAGGTTACTCCATATATAGATGTGAACGCTACAATGTAAGAATGATATGGTACTACAAGTTACCTTTATGATTTATAATTACAATGAGTTTTACTAGAATATTTTTATTTCATGATGCAATGTTATTATTTTATGTTTTATGGGTTAAAAGTATGTTTTTTTAATATGTTATCATGAGTTTAAAATATTAATGGACTAACAATTCCATTCTTTATTTTGTATCCCTTACGAATCATTTTTTGATAATCAATAGTTTTTTAAATGTTTTCAATAGGGTATATGTATGGGAAAAACAAAGGAAAAACTCAAGATGAATTTTATGAATATTTCTATCAATAAAAAAAGATCATGTTTAAAGAGTTTTATCTTATGAAAAAATATATAGTGAGTAGAAGTGTCTACAGAGTAATATTTGAGTTGTTTTGTAATAGTTATGGTCTAATTCACTAAAACAAAAAACCTAAAAATATTCTCAATGTGAATTATTAAATTAACTCAAGATTATGTAACATTTAAAGATGGGACCTTATATAGAATCCCATGGGTATGTTCATGGTCTTCACACAATTAGAGAAAACAATGAGGCTTTCCACATGAAATAGTGTTCCCCATTTTGGAGGAATAATAGGTGGAACATGGTTGGCAGATGATTGGGAAAAACCATGTAGTCTCCCTAACCAAACCATGTACCATTCAACAGAGGTTATTTTCATGGTTCAATCATATTTTTTTAATACAATGTGCCACTTAGGAGAAATCATGCGACCCCTGAGGGGAGACTCATGGTTATGGAACATGGTTCGGGAAACCATGCACCTTTACCTATCAAAATAATGTGTTCATGTTTTTAATCCCCAAAAAATTTGATTAAAATTCAAGAACCCCATATTTTAACCCCAAATCACCCATATCATATCTAAACAAATTCCATCGATTTTGGATTCTCCCAAGAGGATTCCATAGCTCTTTAAATCTATTTGTTGATGAATCGATGATCTGATTTTAGGATAATATCCTATACAGTATGTAATATTTTCCTCATTTATTTTCCCCCTCATTACCTTCTATATTTCTCACTAAAAATGGTTTATTTATTCGCCATTTCTGATTTTTTAGTTCTAGGTTTTCATATATGTTGTTATTTTAGATTTTTTTCTTAGGATTTGGTATTATATGTTCTCTACTGCTTTGATTACATTAGTTTCACATAAAATATGGGATTTTGTTTGGTGAATGTCCTTCAAAAACATTGAGGTAGGTGGTATAATTTTCAATTTCCATAATATTGATTATAATTTCATGTATGAAATTGTGAAATTGAAATTTCCATGTTGTAAAATTGAATTATACTTTGACTTAATAAATTGGTTAAATATTGGATATAAAATTTAAAAAATAATTGGTTTATGGTATTGGTTGATTAATGGGATTATAAAATTATTGGTGACCATTAGGGTGTGCTGGTATGATTAAATTAATGAATTATTTATTTTTTTGGTTGATAAATGAACGTAAAAAATGGATTTTAAACTGAATTATAGAAATGGTAGATATATGGGTTCAGAATGTGGATTCATGAGATAGAATGTTATGAATAAGTTCTGGGAATGGGATTACAACCCAAAATACCCATGGGCTTCCAAACTATTTCTCTAGGCCCCATTGTTTGAATATGATATTTTGATTTAATGATTAATCAAAACCTATGATAAATTAAATGTGATACCCCTTTAGTGGGTGGTTTAGACATTAACAAGGGATGAAACATATATTATCGGTTCTAGTGTCACCATGAACCCGATGAATTATATGGTAAATTTAAAAATAATTAAATGTAAAAACTTTTTTACTTTATGTCTTTTATTTTACTCTTTAGATAACTCAATACACATTTATAGATTCAATATTGTTTTAGAAACCATTAGTGGTGGACTATTGAGTTGTACTCACACCCTACTCAGGAATCCTAATCGATTCATTAATAGACTTCTTGTTTATAGGAGATGATAAGGGAAAGAGCCATATGTTAGATAGTTGGGTTGGGATTTGTGACAGTGCATGGTTGGTTGAACTAAACACGACGTCGGAAGCCAATTGGGAGTTTTAAGTGTGTCTTTATTTAATATTTTAATTTGATTTCTGAAAAATATGTGGAATTAAATATATAATATTTTGGTTTATAATCATTTATCCATGTTTTGGTATTATCATGATGAGTAGGTCATTATTATTTATGTATTATTTTGGTTATTTTTTATAATTTTTTGGAAATATTTTATTTATTTATGATGTTTTATAGCTTTGATAAAAGTTTATAGTCTCCCTATGATATATATTAGACATTTTCTTCTAGTTGGGAGATTCTGAAATATGAGGAGGTGCACCTAAGGTCATATGACCGACCAGCTCGGGGATCCATCATGTGTCACTCTGGTTGGGATGTCACAAAGTTGTATAGAAGGAATGATTTTATTTTATTTTTTAGTTTTATTATCATTTAGAAATAATAGGTAGTATACTTGGATGAGTTGTTCCATGTTCATGAGCTTGTGCGTGGGAGTAGCTAACCCATGTGTGGGGAGAACACAATAACCTAGGGTGGGATTGTTTTTGTTGATGTTTATTGTTATAGTTGATTGTTATTTCACCTAGAGTGGTTGACTTGTTATGTGGTGTTATTATTTTTATGATACTTTCATCATGGATATGTATGGAATAAGAGTTACATAACAATTAATCATTCAAAAAACTCAGGGTTTATTGTAACATGCTTTATTTAGGCATGCACCAAAATACAGGGTTTAAGAGGGTTGGTAAAATTAAATTATTTTCTTTGTTTTTGTAATTTAAGATAAAAAATTTCCAAATGTGGAATTGAAAATTGTTAATTATTCTAAATGTGGTAAATTGAAATGGATAAATGGGTGTTTAATGGGAATCCTTGAAATATGGAAGTCTTTAACCTATGTTATTCATGACCTAGGTAAGGGATGGTTGAGGATAGAGTTAGTGGGGATGAATTGTTATTGATTTATGCTAATCCATATTATTTAAATTTGTAAATCATGTGCTATGTTCCCTACGATGTGGGTTTGAATTTACAAGGATATTTCTTTATGACGACACTTTTTGATAGAAGGATAAGAGGATATGGTAGTAAATGTTCCTTTAGTAGAATAACTTGATGCATCAATAGTTCTTTTTGAAGGGATGGGAGATAATTTCTATATGAACTTAACTTGATTTATATATTTTATGGACAAAAAACAAGAGTGGGTTGTGCAAAATATGTATCACTTGACCTGAGATTTCTAGTTGCATCACCCACTGACCTTTATTAGAGAGGGTGGAACTGAGGTTGTTCAATTTTGTATTGAGTCCTCCCATATGATCCTTAACCATTTATAGAATCTTGTTGAGAGGCGAGTGATGTTGCCTAATTATATTTTAAGCAGTCAAGTGAATCATTGGTTGGACATTAAGACTCAAGATGAGCAGCTAGAAAATATGGTATAGAAAGTATCCATGTGAAATTTCTCGAAATCTTTAACCCTATGATTCCGAGGAAGGAGAGAGGAGCTATGTTTTTGTAGTTGACTTAGGGGAGTATGTCCCTGATGGATTATTCCGCGTCATCAATAATTTATTGTGCTTTTCCAATTATTAACAGGAGATGATGAAAATGTAGAAAAATATCTTCTATATGAACATAAATGTGAGATTAATTCATACGTTAAAAAATTTATGTTGAATAAGTTCTTGAGGTGGTGAACCAGGATATCATTTTTGAGGGGAACCTAAAGAAGGCCTCTGGTGGAATGTAGGTGGTTTCTACAGGATGACTAGGAAGTATGTCTTCCAAGAGTAAGAAGTATCGATATGAAAAAAATAGACTAATGAGATGGCAGACATAGTGGTTAGGGAGAATTATTAGTTACTCATAGTTGTAATTGAATATATGACCTATAGTGTGGTAGGTTGGGGAAAATTAATAGATAGTGTCCATGAGTAGTAGTGGAGTGCTGAGCCTGCGGCATGATTGGTCACTTTTAGAGGAATTACATGAACCCTCTACTAATGGGTATTGATGGATGGTAAATAGAGAGTTAGTGTTTTAGGAGGGGGTATTCTACCCTATATCGGTAGGGAAGTTGGTGTTATTATACCCTTGGAGGTCATGGTAATATACATGGTACTTCATGGATAGAGGAACCGTATCAATATGGCAGAACAAATCAATGGAATTTGACCAAAATAGAGGGAATTGAGATGGGACAATTTAATGGAGTTCATCTTGCACTTTTGGATAGAGAGGCTAGTCTATCGGTAGTTATAGTCACTATGGTTATAGGTGCTATGGTTTCTAGTGCCTTTTTAAGAGAATTTCCTTTCATTATTTTATATCCGCAAAACTTTTGAATGGTTTGAGTCTGATTGTGGAGTTTTATAGTGGTTTTATAACCATTGGTACAGTATTAGTAGTACGGTCATGAAAAATCTCTTTATGGAATGGGTTTTCTCTTGAGGTTGGGGAATAATATTTATGTTGGGATCTTAATATATTGTAATTTTCAGGAATTTATTAAATTTTGGGAATTAGATTGATGGTATTGTACTGAGTACATATCAATTGTTATCGTAAGAGATTGACCATTACACATCCCAGGGATAACTGTTATGTTCATTGAGGAGAGTTAGATATCTAGAAAGCCAGTGGAGGGTTAGTTCATCAAAAATAGTGGAAGAACACCATCTAGGTTGCAAGTCTTGTTTGTAGATAATGGGGGGTGTGAAACCTTATAAATTTCTAACTATAATTGACCTTTTTCAATATATTTTTTCCAATAAATTCTTAGTGATTCCACATGATATGGATGCCAAAATTGTAATTGAGCTCATTCCAAGAGTTATACCATTTTATATTACACCTTATACAATGACACTAAGAGAGCATCAACAATTTTCTAATCAGTGGTATGAGTTGATGTATAATGGATGTATCGACCATAGTTTGTCAAAATGTGGTTCTCTAGTCATGTTTGTTAATAAGGATAATGAGGCCTTGAGTTTATGTGTTAATTACTTGATGTTGACCCAAATGAAAGTAAAAAAACAAATATCCACTTATTTATATTTATTATATCTTTGACTAGTTGAGAGGGTGTTTGGTTTTCTAAAAGATTAACCTAATATACAGGTATCATTAGTTGAGAGTAAGACCTTCAGATATACCCAAAATTGATTTCAGGATAAGGTATATCCTATATGAGTTATCTATGATTCCATTCGGGCTGATAAATTCTACTTCTATATTTATGGAGTTAATAAACCAAACCTTATGCCAATTTCTTGATCATTTTGTGGTTGTATTTTGTTAATAACATATAGGTGTACTTCAAGAATCAAGAATATCATTACCAACATCTTGACATCGTCCTATGTAAACTGAGAGAGAATTGACTTTACATAAGGATACATAAGTGGAAATTATGAATTGAATTGGTATAATTGTTAGGTCACATCATCTCTTAGGAAGGTGTGATAGTGGACCTCGAAAAGGTACATGGAGGGGTTTTTTGGGAGATAACTGAGAATTTTTCTGATATCTGACAGTTTAAGGGTTTAGTGGGTTATTATCAGAGGTTCGTCATGTAATTTTCCCTCTTAGAAGAACCACTTTAGGGATTTCAAAATAAATAGATAATGTTGAATGGTTAGGAGCATGTGTGAATGATTTCATGGAGTTGAAGAAGCGTCTAACTACCAGACCAATTTTGATCTTACTTGAGCTAGAGGGAGAGTATAAAATGCTTTTTGATGTGTCCGAGGCTCGACTTGGAGCAGTTTTGAGGGAGGGGGGGGGGGTCATGTTTTTCCATATGTGTCATGAGAGTTGAGGAAACATGAATATAATTAATTTATTCATGATCTCGCAATAGTTTTAGTGGTTTATGATTTGAAGTGTTGGGGGAATTATATGTTGGGTAAAATGTTGATTGTGTATACAGGATTTGTAATATATTCTATTGGCATACATCCTAGAATTTGGTGGGTATTGTGAAAAACATCTAGATATCATTGATTCTGCATGTAGAAATAGTTCTTAGGAGACTACTAATAAGGAACTATATGAGGAAATTTATGATATTCCATGCTGGTCACCACTATGATATATTGAGGAGGGTGAGTTTGATTCATTAGGACAGAGTCTCGTACTAGAGATGTCAGAGTAGGTTCAATTGATTCACGGATGTATGGATATAGCTCAGAGTAGGCATAAATCATTTTTTTACATAGATGGAACCTATGATATTTAGAGGGTGAACTTGTCTTATTTTGGATATCACCTATATTAGGTCTCCATAGGATACAAGGGTATATCAAGTTTGCACCATAGTTCATAGGACCATCTGAGATTGTGGAAAGAATCTGGCATGTGGAATACCATTTGGATCTTCGAAAGAGGTATAGTTCTATGCATGATGTTATTCATGATTCAATGCTTCATAAGTATCACCCATAATCATATCATGTGATTTATGTGGATGATGTTGAGGTTTATTATAATGAATTATTTTAGGATAATCTGATTCTTGTTATGGATCCTAATGAAGAAGTGTTACAGGGAAGAATTGTTTCGATAGTCTGACTGTTGTTGAAGTATGTAAGTGTTCAGGAGGAAAATTTGGGGGGTGGGAGGGAAAAGATATGTGGGCTCAATGGCCCGATATTTTCATCTCAGAATATTAGTGATTATTGGGAGTACAGATTAAGGATGAGGTATTATAAGGTGCAGAGATGGTAAGATCCCAACCTTTCTGAATATTCCTCATTCACTTTTATAGGTACTCTTTAAAACGTGTTTTGGTTATTCCTTGGATGGGTTCTGTATTAGTTTTATCATGTGAAATTATACAAATTTGGAAGCCAGTGAGGTAATTCATTATTGGCTCATGTTTAGGGAAAACCATTTGGAATTTCCTAAGAAACCATGCACCCAATTTAAGAGGAATATGAGGTGGAACATAGTTGGGGAAGAGTTAGAAAAAATCATGCGACCTCCCTCCCTAAACCATACACCATCAAACATAGAGAGTTTTCATCGATGAACCCCAATTTTCAAAACTAGGAGACACCTAGGAGAAAATATGTGTCCTCCAACAAGTGGCATATGGCTAAGTAACACATTTTTCCAAACCATGAATGTCTTCCCATCAAACCATGTGCATGGGTTTTTAATACAATGAATATTTAGTTAAAATTCCCCAAACAACCAGTTTTTATTCCAAATCTCTCTAAATCATACATAAATAAATTCCTTCAATTTTGGAATCTTCTAAGAGGCTTCTAAGCCTTCTCAAACCCCTTTCATGATAAATTTAAGATTCGAGTGAAGGATCACCTCTTTTATAGTATGAAATTTCTTCCATGTTTTTTTTCAATTCTCTAAATCTATTTTTTAAGGAAGAGGGATTAATTTTCATATATTAATGATGTTTTATAACTACGTTCATCTTAATATTGTTCCTTGGGTATTGTGTATTTGGATTTGGTCCAAGATCATCTACACTCTAGCAATTTTGAATCAAATTGGGATTTCAGTTTGGGAAGCATTTGTTAATGACCATTGAGTTAGGTGGTCTAATTGTGAATTCCCATAGTTTTGATTATAATTTCATGTATTTAATTGTGAGATTTAAATTTCCATGTTGGTTAATTAAATTATAATTCGAATTAATCAACTGGTTCAACATGGTTTTATGAAATTGAGTGAATAATGGGTTTATGAAATTGATTGATTAATTGTCTTATGAAATGGACGACTAACAATTGGGGTGATAGTATGATTGAATTGATGATTAATTAATTATTATTTATCGATAAATGAACTTAAAATATAATGAATAGTGAATTATTGAAATAGTTGATATATGGGTTAAGCATGAGGAATCTTATGATATTATTTTGTGACTCTGTTATGGGGGTGGGGACAACTTCTCCAAATACCCATGGATTTCCTGAAATCTGCTCTAGGTCCCAAATATATATATGTATTGCATGTGATCACTGAGTTGTCAGACATGGACTACTTCTCCAAACACCCATGGGGTGCCATACTACTTATCTAGGCTCCCATTATTTGAATGTGAAATTTTAATTTAAGGATTATAGAAAAGAAATGATTGAATGAAATATAATATCCCTTTGATGGATAGTTATGAATATGGAATAGAAAAAAGAAGGAATTTTTGGTTTGGTTGTCACCATGAACCTAAGGATTTATGTGGTTAATTATATAATAATTTAATGTAAAAATAGTTTACATTATTATTTATACGTATTCATACGCTGTTATAGACTGGATGTTATTTTAGACATCATTGGTGGTGGCCTACTGAGTTTTATTCACACCATACTCAGGCTTCCTAATCGGTTCTAGAATAAATTTCACGTTTAGAGGATATGATAAGGGAAAGATCCCATTGTTAGATAGAAGAGTTGGGATTCGAGTTGGAGAATAGTTGAGGGAACCAAACATGATGTCAATAACCTCTTGGGAGTTATTAGTGGGTCTTTATTTGGGTTTGATTTTTAAAACATGAAAAAATATATGGCATAAAATATCTGTTATTTGGTTTAGGGTCATTTATGAATGTTTTAAGATTATCATATTGAGTTGGTCATTATTGGTTATGTATTATTTTGGATATTTTTTATTATCATCTGGATATGTTTTATTTATTTATTTTGTTCTGCTAAATTTATAAATAATGTATAATATTACCATGATATATATTAGACACTCCCTATTAATCTGTAAGGTCTAATGTACATGGTGCAACTCCTAAGCTCGTGTAACCAATTGGATCAAGGCACCGACATTTGGAATTCAAGTTGTGATGTTACATACAAGCAATTATGTAAGAGTTAATTTTTTTACTTATGAATAACTCAGTGATTAAAATGGTTTTTTATTGTTAACTGGGGTCCTAAATAATACTAAATTAATGTTTTTTATGGATAACATATTAAATAAATAGATTCTATCTAATATTAAACTATTATTTTCATTCTATATACAAAATTTTGTTTAATATAGAATCAGGGTATACTAGTATTCTCTAGCGAATAAAAATATGCAATTCTTCCCATAATGAAATGTTTTTCAAATATTTAAATATCACAATTATTTTCTGATTATCAATGATTAAATATTATATTAAAATGTGATTATTTTTTAACATAATCATTCCTAAAAACATAGTAATATTTTCTACATGAAATAACACAATCATGGATATTTATTATGGGAATTTCTAAATAGTGCATGAAATGTGAATGGGAAAATTAGAAGAGTTATTACATGAGAATGATGTTTAGTATATTTTTCTATGTTTTTTCATTTACTCAAATATATATCTTGAATCAATTAATAAATATTATATAATATTGGATTTATCTGATATTTGCTAACTAGTTTTATGTGAATATCAATATTGTGAGTTTTTAGTGGTTTTCTTATTTAATTTAAAGAATTTCAATTTAATTAATAATTATAGGATTTTAAAATAAAAATGATTAAATATGGAATGAAAACTGTGAGAGAAATCTTTTACAATAATATGAGGAATGTGATGTAATAACTAATTAAATTGATATTAAGTGATTAAAGGCTAAAAAACTATATAAAATGTAAATAGAATGAAACAATCGAGGTGATTTTTATTTAAATGTAAGAAGTTATTATATCATTTTCATTAATTTTTTTAGAATAATCCCCTTTTACTAATAATAATTACCCATGATAGTTTTATTTTTTTAGTATCTTGGGTCATGATTAACTAGTTTATATAGTATTTTATTTGATTATACATTATTCTCTTCTATGTAGTTCATCAGGATAACTAATTGGATTATTTTTCTATCTAATAGAATTTACACAATACATTGGATATGTATTCAAAAATAACATAGGAATACATAACAATTTTTTTTGAACATGCCAAATTATTTAATCAACTAATATAATATTAAAAAAATCTATGTGAAATGGTAAATAAAGGTATTTTTTTAAAAATTAAATATATCAAAACAAATTAACCTTCTCCCAATGTCAATCACATTAAAAAGTGATCCTAACAACATAAAAAACTGATAAATGGGAATCATGGAGTGTTTCATGCCTAATTTAGACACCATTATAGAGAGATTAATCTATATTTTTTTTGATGATGATTACATAGTTAATGTGTAATCTCCTCATGAATAACACTGATATGAACGAAACATCCTGATATGTCTATTATGTTAAATTATTATTTATTATATAACTAAAAAATGAGTTACATATCACTAATATATCATATCCAATTGAAAAATTATTTTTCTGTTGATTTTATACATAAATAATCACAAATCCATATTGTTTTGACATCAACATGGGTATCGGTTTGTAATGGTGTATTTCACATAATAATTTTGACAAAACGTGGTGTTGTATAATCAATGAATATTAAACAACATTAAAAAAAATAATTCACCCATTAAAAGATATAATATAAAATTTAAATAATCTAAGGATAATGATAGGTAAAATTTGAACATATTTAATTATTAATTAAATATTAAATACTAAATTAAGAAATAAAATTTCATGTAAACATTAAATAAGATTTCGGAGTGCTTTTTGAAATGATAAAATTAACATAGGTTGAACATGTGACTTATTTAATTCCAATGTAGGATGGCTTGATCCTCATTGAGGGGAATGAAACATTTAGATCTCCTCAAACAAGAAATCAATTTTCCATCATTCCATTTCACTTATAAAAAGTCTTCTAAAAACAATTGCATAGTGGGGGATTCTTAATATATATCAATAAATTCATGAACCCTCTACATAAGCAATGAGGAAAGATTTTTTACTTCTAATTTTTAGTCTAATAGTAAAACATCATTGAACCTCCATAGTTATATCCAATAATAAAACATAATCATTACATTTTTATATTTTTTAGTGATAAATGTGACATAATTTCAACCATACAAAAATAAAAACATCCAATGTAAATATTATATCACTAAAATACCCTAAGAAATTTTACGTATATATTTTTAGGTAATTAGGTAAAACGTTTTCATAACAAGACCCATGTAATTATGTGACAATTTTCTTACTATACCAATATTTTCTTATTTAATCACAATTATTTAACATATTCAAAATACTGTTTCACAAATTAAACCTGTAATCACATAATTCATTTAACACCGAACATTATAACTTAGGGAAATAAAAAACATATGAAGTTTGAGAAAAAATTATCAGTAAGTCTAAACATAATCATTTACAATTGAATTCCATTAGTAAGAATAATATGAGTATGAGAGTGTGATAAAATTATCAATGTGAGTGAGCATGATATAGTAGAATAAAAACTCATAAAAATCTAGAATGTAATTCATGAGACATGAATAAAATCATTAACATATGAAAATATTCATATAATTCAACAATCAGGATCAATGCGAACAAAATACTTGAAGAATGGATCCCTTAGAATGTGATTCAAGCAAAAAAAACATATTGGCAACTTGAAAAATCATATTCATATAACTATTATAATCACTCTTATAAATAGAATTACTAACCTGATAAATTCCATTGATATCTTACAAGAAACCTATAACTAGTTAACTTATTATCTTTAAAAAATGAATTATAGATCTATATCATGATCACCCAACATTATATGATATTTTAGATTTCCCATTATCATAATTTTTTTATGATCCATAACGATATTATAAAACACAAAAAGTTACATTTTGAGACATAATAATTTTTTTTTCATAGATTTATTTACCCATGGAAATGAAATGGGTTCCATGAAAATCAATTTGAAACAAATATAATCAATCCATATAAAGAATAAGGGTAGTATAATTAAAACATATCCCTAGTGTATAATATGTAAAATCAAGGGTTTCTATTATCGATGAATATGAATATCATAAAAATTTCATTAAAATAATTCTTGTGGAAAATACCCTTCAAACGTTGAAATTAAAAGTTAAAACCTAATAATTTATATAATATTAGGAAAACAATTTCTTAAAAAATCACATAATAGTTTAATATTATCTTAAAATAATTTAGTGTCTATGATGGAGGGAAATTCAATTCAAATCATAATCATTAAAACATTTAATGTATATACACATTCCATAAAAATTAATTTTTTCAAAAAAACAACAATAATATTCATCTTAAACAATTTGGTAAAAATTCACACAAGACTAAAATTGACTATAAATAATCATAGAATAATATTCATAAAAATTATTTAAAACATTTTTGTAACACATAGATTCTGATGAAAAATATTTATGATTGAAAGAGGATAAATAGGGTTATGTTTTCTTAAAAATATCGTGTGAACCATTTGGGGTACTATATATATAAGGATGATACTAAAACTATAACATCTCAAGTTTTAAGAAAGAATAACTAGGTTCTATAGTTTACATGATATGCTACATCGAGCTTAAACAAAAAACTAAATATTATTATTTAAATGTTGCAGTTATCACCTAGACGTTGAAATGGCGGGAATGAATATTTTTAACCAAATTATAAAAGTATTGTTTACACATGTTTATATAATGATTCATTTGTAAACAAATTTATTATAAATGGAAATAAAAACCAATTGAATATAAGGGACGTGTTTTTTAAAAACCTATATAAATGAGAATAATTGTGTTTATAAAATCAAATCAATATTTTTTGATGATATTAATTAAATTTAAATTTAATAAATTTTTTAAAATTAAACCTATGTATTTTCTGATTATTATATAAGATCAAATTCAATTTTAAAAATAAAATGAGAATTTTTCTAAAAATAATGATTACCACCTATTGATGCAGAACCTTTTACAAATTTATTTTTCCGCACTTTTATATATTATATTTGAAAAAATAAACTTTTTCTTTGGAAGCGAGAAATAGAAATTTACTTTGTTTCATATTTTCGTATTTTTATTCTAGAATTCATATTTTAATGAATACTGAAAATACTACATTTTTATCCAAAACTGACTTTTAGTCTAATTTATTTATATATTAATATTATACTTTTAATTGGGTTTATGGTATATTTATATTATCTTCTTATCATTTAATCCAATTTTTGTAATTATAAGTAATTATACAATGTAATATTTCATAAACACATGTCAATCATTTGATTGTTTACACTTTTTTAAAAAAACTCTTTTCTCATTATGATAATGGGATTAATTTTAAATTTATTTTCGACACTTCTGTGAATTTAATTTTTAAAAAATAGAATTTTTTTTAATTAGTATGAAAAAATAAGTTTAATAGGATTGAAATAGTTTTTTGTGAATAGAAACATTGGTATTTTATTTAACATGTTTAAATGGTAAATCAGACAATGAAGGTTAAAAATAATATTATAATAATATAAAACAACCCTAACACCTTTCCTAATCCTATTGGATGAGATTTATCCAAACAAAACAACCCTTAGGATGAATATTTGGCCTTTGGAAGCCACTTGGCTGTGATTATTACACTTATAACTTTTAACTTAATGGAAAATATGTTGTAAAGAAATATCTTCTTACCAAACTAATTTTAATATTGGTTTGTATAAGTGGTCTATTAGAATATATGCAACACCCGAGATTTTATGGGAAATATTTTGTTTTTATGTTATATAAATCACCAAATGAATCTTTCACTGCACACAACACTGTCTTGGCTTTCCTTACACGGAAGAGAAACCTTCCTCGATAGCTTGCATTGTACGCAATACCGAGTTTCACTAAACAACGATATGTTATTAAAATATTATTTAAATGATCCATTATGAATAGTAATACCCAATTTTTGAAATTTTATAAATTTTATCTTTATCAATGGATTTTATTTTTGAATTTGGAATATCGAAATTAGCCTAGGGTGAATTTTTCGTATTTTTCTGAAAAATCTCAATTTCTGATAAATAGTGAAAACACTGGGTTACTATTTAAAAACCGACTTTTTATTTAAATAATTATTTATTTAATATAAATTTATTTTAGGTCAAAATTGATAAATAATACCTATATAATCTCAATGTAATTTATTGGAGTCATTTTATAATAATTTTAGATATATAAAAATTTTATTTAACTTTTCACCGTCTTTTACCCACCTCCTAGGAGAATTTTAAAATTTACATAAAATATAATTTTACTGCTTCTATGAGTGGAATTTTGAAAATCTGAGAGACATGGTTAATATCAAGGTGTAAAATGTGCTTCAATAAGTTGAAAATAATTTTTGGTAAATAGTAACTTTTTACTTTTTTACCACGGTTAAAAGTATATAGAGTAATTATGGGTAAAAATGATATTATTATTACCCTAGAACATGTCCTAATTATATTAGATATAGGTAATTATACCAAAAACAAACTTAGTAATAAAATATAACCATTTAGGTCCACTTGGATTAGATTAGGACACTTATTATTATTTTATTTAAAGAATAATTAAAAGAGTTAACATCAATGTTTAATATCAAAAGCCTTTTTAATATAGGGATATACATTAGATAAATTCATCTATAAATATTCATTAGAAAGATAAAAAGATTTCCCACATAATGATATTTTATTTATAATTTTTAGACATTATATAATGTAATTTATATATGACACAATGATGATGTAGTAATTAAATTATTAATGAAATATTAACATAATTGATGTTATAAATACCCAAGTAAATTTAATTTGAGACTTTTATTAAATTACATTAATTTTATATATTAATATGACATGTAATTATTGATTTAATTAACTTTGTTCGAACTAATCATGCTGTTATTATTTTCCCAGAAATCAATTACCAAATAGTTTCATAATTGACATAAAATAGTTTTTAAAACAAATATTATATTATTAATTTTTATTATATTCCAAAAAATATAAGGATAATCCAATTGACTTAGGTAAGGTTATATATATTAATATTTGACCACTTGGGGTTCGTGTGTCTTGTTATAGTATGTTTATTAACCAAATAGTGTAAGAAAACAAAAAGACACGATAAAAGTTAAATTATTTAACTTAGAGTTAAATCTAAATGATAAGGTTAAAATACTAACCTAAAGTTGTCCAAAACCGATTGTTTGAGAGGATTTAGAACCATACCCACATTATATCCTAAATAAATCAATTTTTATCTTGTAAAAACTGAATATGACTTTATTATAAAATAATATTTTATGTTTTTCCAAAGGTGCCCCTGTCCTCCCTTATAAAAGGGAACCTCCTACCTCTCCTCCTCACACAATTTTGAGCCTTAAATCTCGAAAACCCCCTGCCCATTTCCCTTATCAGCTTCCCTAGAAACTTCCCTATAAACATACTACAGGTCCTGGTATTCCTCAATGTCCCATTTTAGTGCCCTAAGAGGAGGTTTCAAAGAGACGTGTCGAAGACGAGGTAATATCCGTTACCGATTCTTTCCAATTTATTTTTTCTTCTACTACCTCTTATTTAGTTGTTTCATTATGAAGTAATAACATAATTATCACTAACATACTGATATGATATTATAAATATTAAAGAACCCAATTTCACCTTCTATCCATCCTACGGAAAATGAAATCACCGCGCGTGCATACTTACGGAATACCGTCTCCACGACGTGGTGTAATCTATTATCCACAACCACCTTAATCAGATGGGTATAATGGCGTAAAGAATAACTATTTATGATTATTGTAAAGTGGTATTGATTCTGAAATAATATATATACACTTAAATACAATTACACGATCATGGGAACAATATCATCGCTCGTCCATACGTACGGCCTACCGTCTCCACGATGTGATGTGACTCGTTCTACATGATATTCATTGAATAATGATTATATAAATGAATTGAATGAATAAATATGATATATATTACACTAATACCATTCTCCAAATTAGGTATCTATAACCTAAAATGAATAATAGGAATTTATTCGATAAAACATGCATAAGAACATAAAGCAATGAACACCCAAATAACAAGTAGCAATGAAATATTACTAATAAGATGATAAGAATATCACCATATATGATATCATAACAATTAATATGATTATTTAATAAGTTAATGACATTATTTAAATCATTATACAGGAGGTTCAGATATGTATGAATCAAATTGGACCTAAGGTAAGGGAAAATCTTGCAATCTCAATTTTTATCCGAGATTGCTTATACTTCAGTATTTAATGGGGCATATTTATCATCAAAATCCATGTTTTATCAATATGTAATATTATTTCTATCCTCCTACAATTGTTTAAATCCAATTTTACCCATTGGTTATTTTTTAGTAAAATATATGAAAGGAATATTTTGTCGTTTTTAGTACAAGGTACTTTTTGAATTTTTTGGCCAAAGTACGAGAAGAATGTTTTTTAACTTATACAACATGAATGGATTTTTATGATTTACTAGAACATTATTTACATGAAGCTTACTTTACAAGTTTTCAAGTTTATTTTTAATCAACTTCATTTAGTTAAAATTTTTATGACATGTTAATAAAGGAAAAATGTTTTTGAAGTAGAAAGGATATTTTCCTCAAGAATGGAGTTCAAGTGTTTTATCAAAATTATTTTTTCCATTTAAGAATATATAGAGTTATATTTATATCCCTATTATTAAATTTATTTCAATATTTTATGATGGAATTATTTTTATGAGGTTCTTTTATGGATTATGTTATGATGGCATGATGTTTATGAATCCCATTTTGATTACATGGGTTATGCTATGATGTATGATTTATGATTTTGTGGAGCACATAAGAATGGTTAAATTATGAGATGGGTGGGACCAATATCTCCATACAATGCATTGGGTAAAGATTTATATCCCATTAGATAGACGTGACTAGAATGACAAGTAAATCTGGTTCAGCAATACAGGGCTGGAACGATAAGTAAACCCAGTCCAGTAAGGGACTTTTTTCACTAAGATGGTCTTGGCAGCAATGCCTTGGCTACTATGGAAATAATATTATGTGATTAATATCTTTCCATAATTAAAAGTTTTATTCCCATGTTATTTTATCATGATTAATGTTCTTTAATGATCTATTCCTTATGTACTGCAATATTTTATGTCATTGCTCATGATTTTGATGTTTAGATTTTATGCTCATGTTTTTATATTCAAATGTATTTGGATTGTTTTATGTTCTCTATGTTTACACTTACTGATAATTTTATCTCACCCTTTTTATGTTTTCTTTTCCCCAATATATAAATAAATGTTTTAGGTAAGAAAACAAAAGGGTAAGATCTTTTTGGGAGATGTTGAAGATCTTTCACAATGATTAGAAGATTATGTTTCGAGTTTCCAAAGACACTAAACTATTACAGTCTTTATTTGTTGGTTTTTGTTATGTATTACGTATTCCGTAAAAGTAATGTAATATCCATGTATTCCATGTTTCGGGTCTCTATAGTTGGTATTAGAGGAAATGTTTAGTTAACCTTTGGAAACTTGGATGCAAAAACTTTAGTGAAATCCCTAGAGATATTTCTAAGGTATGCCTAGGGATATCCCTAAGGTTTAGTATAAGTATAGATTATAGTCCTAGAATTATGGTAATGATATTAGAATTAAACCTAAGATGTTAGATATTGATGGTACTCCACCTTTATTATGATTTTTTCCTCTCACTCTATTCTTTTTTGGGTTTTAGAAAATGGCTGGAAATAGGACGATTTACGATAATGGAGGATATAATGGACAATGGAATGATATTCTTCATGAGCAACCAAATGAAAATGGACATGGATTTCCACATATAGTTATTATGCCTAATCAACAATATCATAATATGATAAAAAATCTCAACTTTGGTAAGTTTCGAAACTCAGCTAATAAGAGAAAGATGGAGTTTCATGAGGATCATAGAGGAAAAAACGTTCAATTTATCTCATGTAAATCATGTGGGAAGAGGCATCTGGAAGAATGTTTCAAAGGAACTGGAAGATTCTTTGGTTGTGGAAAAGAAGGGCACAAATCCATTAATTGTAAAGGAAAAGGTTTAGTTAACAACATGGACAAGGATAATGGTATTGCAAAGACATCATCAATGGCTAAATGTTTTAAATGTGGAATGTATGAGCATTAAGAAAACCAATTCCTTAATGGAAAATATCATGAAGAGAATCATCTTGGTCATATGGGTATTATTTATGTGGATGATGATGGAGAGACTACAAATGATATATGAGATGAAAGAAATGATGAAGAGCATTCAATGGTTTAAGAAGGTAGTGAAATGATTATATGTTTGTCAAGAATAATGTATGGTACTATGGAAAAAAAAAGAAAAATGTAAGGATTGTGACACTGTTGCCTTTCCTTGTGTATTTGAAAGTATATGATGAATGGTACTGGTAACCTTGAAAATTGATTGAAATATTTTTAGAAAGAATATGATATGTGCATAATGAAGGGATAAATATAAAATAATATGTTTGATAGTATTAATGAGCTCATGATTGATATAAGGACAAAGTGACATCATGGTCTGAGTATACAGAATTTTGGGATTTTGGTATGTGGAAAGAGTTAACTTTTACAATATTCATGTTTTCCCTAAGGTTCAATGGGTATTCATTTTTTTCAAGAGAATACATGATTAAGGTATTCATATGTTTGGATTGTGACCAAAAAGATATATCTTATGATATATTGGTGAATAATAATTGTATTCACATGCTTGTTATATGACCTTTTTGGTAATTGATTTCTTCATACTATGAGATTGGACACAAGTATTTTGGATAATCCTAAATATTAGAATGGATTAAGTTGGACATCAGATAGTATTATTTACGACTAGAACTTTTCTTTTTGTTTTTATTTCTGAAATGTTATAATAGTATAGTTTTAGAAAAATGAAAACCCATAGGATGGGGGACTACCCGTCGCGTCGAAAAAGGTTGTGGGAATCAGACCCACAACCGAAGTGCGACATGCCTTTATTTCCTACCACTGGCCTAAAGAAAGTCCCTAATTTGTAGAAACCGGTTTTATTTTATTAAGCGGTATGATAGATGAAGTATTAGTCCATTTTTGGAATCATATACGATTAACCTCACCATAGATGGACTTATGTATATTTGATAACTTTTTCTATCCTTTTGTTTGAGACAGATGGAATGACCCATCATTTTATCACATGATTTTCTAACACTTCAAGAATGAAAAATTCAACTTCATTTCTTTAAGAGATGAAGTGGAAATTGTTCAAGGCACATACAACGGTGAGATTGTACCGAAATAAAGTAAGTATTTATTCTAATTAAATTTTTTCAACTTTAGGGAAATGATCTTGAAAACCAAAAATGTTGTCCTAGTGTCCTCATGTACAATGAATCAGATGGTACCTTATATAATCACAAATTTATGGCTTTGTGATTGATGTATATTTCATTTCCATGTTCTCCATCACTCTCTATCAGAACTTGATGGGTATATTTCTCTTCCATATCCATATTTTCACCTATGTTGTCCTATGTGGAAACACAATGCTGGGTTACTTTGGGTGACCGTTATGATTCTAACTTTCTTTTTTTAAATGAAGTTTTAGTATTCCTTTTTACGATGTGGATCTTTATGAAAGAAACATTCAAGTAGTAAACCATTTATAAACTCGATGAATTTCGAGGGTGAAATTCATTTAAGGGGGGTAGAATGTAGCATCTGAGATTTTATGGGAAATATTTTGTTTTTATGTTATATAAATCACCAAAGGAATCTTCCACTACAAAGAACACTGTCTTGTCTTCCGTTACAGGGAAGAGAAACCTTCCTCGATAGCTTGCCTTGTACGCAATACCGAGTTTCGCTAAACAACGATATGTTATTAAAATATTATATAAACTAGCCATTATGAATAGTAATACCCACTTTTTAAAATTTTATAATTTTTATCTTTCAAAATGGATTTCATTTTTGGATTCTGAATATCGAAATTAGCCTAGGGTGAATTTTTGGTATTTTTCTGAAAACTTTCAATTTTTGATAAATAGTGAAAACACTGGGTTACTATTTAAAAACAGACTTTTTATTTAAATAATAATTTTATTTTATTTAAATCTATTTTAGGTCAAAATTGATACATAATACCTATATAAGTTCAATGTAATTTATTGGTGTCATTTTATAATAATTTTAGATATATAAAAATTTTATTGAACTTTTCACCGTCTTTTACCCACCTCCTAGGAGATTTTGAAAATTTACATAAAACATAATTTTACCGCTTCTATGAGTGGAATTTAGAAAATATGATAGACACTGTTAATATCAAGGAGTAAAATGTGGTTCAATAAGATAAAAATAATTTTTGGTGAAGAGTAGCTTTTTACATTTTTTACGACGGTTAAAAGTAAATAGGGTAATTAAGGGGGAAAATGATATTATTATTACCCTAACACATGTCATAATTATATTGTATAAGTTTAATTTGACCAAAAACAGCTTTAGGAATAAAATATGACGATTTAGGTCCACTTGGATTTGATTAGGACACTTATTATTATTTTATTTAAAGAAGAATTAAAAGAGTTAAAAACAAAGTTTAATAACTAATTTTTTTTAATATAGGGTTATACATTAGATAAATTCAACTAGAAATATTTATTAGAAATATAAAATGATTTCCTACATAATGGTATTTTATTTATAATTTTTAGACATTATATAATTTAATTTATTTATGACACAATGATGATGCAGTAATTACAATATTAATGAAATATTAACATAATTGATGTTATAAATACCCAAATAAATGTCATTTGAGACTTTTTATAAATTCCAATAATTTTATTTGTTAATATGACATGAAATTATTGATTTAATTAACTTTGATCAAACTAATCATGCTATTATGATTTTTAAAAAAATCAATTACTAAATAGTGTCATAATTGACATAAAATAGTTTTTAAAACAAATATTATATTATTAATTGTTATTTTATTCCTAAAAATATGAGGTTCTACAAAATGACATAGATAAGGTTATATATATTAATAATGAACCACTTGGGGTTCGTTTGGCTGGTTCTAGTATGTTTATTAACTATATAGTGTAAGAAACAAAAAAAGACATAGTAAAAGTTAAATTATTTAACTTAGAGTTAAATCTAAATGATAAGGTTAAAATACTAACCCAAACTTGTCGAAAACCTATTGGTTGATAGGATTTCGACCCATCCCCACCTTATCTTCTCAATAAATCAATTTGGATCTAGTAAAAACCGAATATGACTTTACTATAAAATAATATTTTATGTTTTTCCAAAGGTACCCCTCTCCTCCCTTATAAAAGGGAACCTCCCCCCTCTCCTCCTCACACAATTTTGAGCCTTAAAGCTCAGAACAACCCTGACCATTTCCCTTATCAACTTCCCTAGAAACATACTATAGGTCCTTTTCTTTTTCAATGTCAAATTTTAGTGCCTTAAGAGGAGGTTTCAAAGAGGCATGTCGAAGAAGAGGTAATATCCGTTACCGATTATTTCGAATTTATTTTTTCTTCTAATTCATCTTCATTAGTTGTTTAATTATGAATTAATAACATTATTATCACTAAAATAATTATATTTTATTATAAATATGAAACAATCCTATTTCACCTTCTATCCATCCTACATAAAACAAAATTACCGCGTGTGCGTACGTACGGAATACCGTCTCCACGCCGTGGTGTAATCTGTTTTCCGCCACCACCTTACTAAGATGGGTATAATGGTGTAAATAATAAATATTTATGATTATTTTAATGTGATATTGATTCTAAAATAATATACATACATTTAAATACAATTACATGATCATGGGAACGATATCATCGCTCGTGCGTACGTACGGCCTACCGTCTCCACGATGTAATGCGACCCGTTCTACATGATCTTCATTGAATAATGACTATATAAATGAATTGAATGAATAAATATGCTATATATTACACTAATAAAATTCTGTAAATGAGGTATCTAAAACCTAAAAATAAGAATAAAAATTTATTTGACAAAACATGCATAAGAACATAAAGCAATGAACACCCGAATATCAAGTAGCAATGAAATATTACAAATAAGAAGATAAAAATATGACCATATATGATATAATAACAATGAATATGATTCTTTAATAATTCAATGAAATTATTTAAATCATTATATAGGAGGGTCGGATATGTACGAAGCAAATCAGACCTAAGGTAAGGGAAAATCTCACAATCTCAATTTTATCCGAGATTTCTTCTACTTCAGTATTTACTGGGGCATATTTATCATCCACATCCATCTTTTCTCAAATTGTAATATTATTTATATCCTCCTACAATTTTTTAAATCCAATTTTACCCATTTTTTAGTTTTTAGTAAAAGATATTAAAGGAATCTTTGGTCTTTTTTGTACGAGATACTTTTTGACTTTTTCGGCCAAATTACGAGAAGAATGTTTTTTTAACCTATACAACATGAATGTATTTTTATGATTTCGTAGAACATTATTTATATGAAGACCCTTAACAAGTTTTCATGTTTTTAAAAAAAACTTATTTTAGTTAAAAATTGTAAGACATGTTAAGAAAGGAAAAATGTTTTTGAAGTAGAAAGGATATTTTCCTCAAGAATGGAGTTCAAGTGTTTTATCAAAATTATTTTCCATCTAAGATAATATAGAGTTCTGTTTCTGTCCCTATTATTACATTTATTTCATTATGTTATGATGGAATTATTTTTATGAAGTTCTTCTATGGATTATGTTATGATGGCATGGTGTTTATGAATCCCATTTTTATTATGTGGGTTATGCTATGATATATGATTTATGATTTTGTGGCCCAAATAAGAATAGTTTTATTATGTGATGGGTGGGACTTATATCTCCATCCAATGCATTGGGTAAAGATTTATATCTCAGGGGATAGACATGGATGGAATGGCAAGTAAATATAGTTCAGTAATACAGGGCTGGAACGTCAAGTAAACCCGGTCCAGTAAGGGACTTTGTCCACTAAGATGGTCTTGGCCGCAATGCCTTGGATACTATGAAAATCATATCATGTTCTTAATGTATTACCACAATAAAAAGTTTTATTCCCATTCTATTTTATCACGATTAATGTTTTTTTATGATCTATTCCTTATGTACTGCAATGTTTTATGTCATTGCTCAAGATTTTGATGTTTATATTTTATGCTCATGTTTTTACATTCCAATTTCTATGGATTTCTTTATGTTCTCTATGTTTACCCTTACTAAGAATTTGAGCTCACCGTTTTTATGTTTTCTTTCCCCTAGGATATAAATACATGTTTTAGGTAAGAAAACAAAAGGGGAAGATCTATACGGGAGATGTTGAAGATCTTTCACCATGATTAGAAGATTATGTTCCAAGTTTCCAAAGACACTAAACTATTACAGTCCTTCTGTGTTGGTTTTTGTTATGTATTAAGTATTCCAAAAAAGTAATGTAATGTCCATGTACGCCAAGTTTGGTGTCTCTACAATGTAAATATTATTTATAAATAAAAAAATATTAAATGCATCATGTTGTTTTATTTATAAATTTAATACAGCAAATAATTAAATTTCATTATGAAATAATGATGCTGTATTGATTTCCTTATAAATGAAAGAATGAAATAAATAATATTATAAATATTAAAATAAATATTATTTCACAAAATTTATGACATTATGGATTTTTATTGGCTAATATGACATATTAAAAGTCTATTAAATGTTTTGTTTTTAAGTTAACTCTCTTTTAAAATTTTATTTAAATTAAATAAAATAAATAGTGTACACATTTACAAAATTTATATTTTATAAAAATAGAAATTTATTAAATTATTTAAAAATCCTAAAAACCTTTTGAAATCCCAAAGTGACTATCATAAGGTATAAATTTTTATTATGTTTTAAATTATAGTAAATTGACACTATATAAGTAAAATTAATGGCCTCATAATAATTAAAATGTTGTTAGCACAATTAAAAATAAAAGAGAATAATTAAAGGTAAACTGAAAAGATAAAGTTTATAATAAAATTAATACAAGTATAAAAATTATTGGATTATATTATTTCTAACTATAATCATATTATCTTAGAAATATCACAATTTTGGATCCATTGTAATTAAAAATAATAATTTATATTAATTTAATAATTTAAGAGTTTCAAACGGTGCCCCTCCCCTCTCCAATAAAAAGGTACCCACTCTTTTTTTATACTCACACGAGTAAGGACTTTTGATTAATAGAAAACATACCAATTACACCCCCTATAATCCCTTAATTTACCATACAATCCATCATTTTTGCAGAAAGACAGCAAAATGAGTCCTTTTGTGCAATTCAAAAGGAGACACTCGAAGAAGAAGTAATTATTTTACCAACTCTTTTAAAGATATTTTTAATTAAAAACATATTTACTAAGTTGTTTCTATACTCATGTAACAAATACATAATCTATTACATTCCGAGATGTTATTATGGTTATGGTACAACCCTATTCTTTCTTGTACCCATTCTATGAAAAACAATATTACCATGCCTGCATATATACGACTTACCATCTCCACACCATGGTGTGAACTGTTTTTCATCTATACTTCATTTCAACGAATATAATGAATAATGTGAAGGATTTAAATAATTAATATTTATAATTAATATACCATACAATTCTTTACCATTTAACAATTAATTGAATGATATTGTCGCTCGTACCTATATATGAATTACTGTCTCCACGATGGGATGAGATTCAATCTCCACATTAACTATTACAGAATGATTATAAATACATATATAAGTATTTTTAATATTATATTAATGATTTTATGATAATTATGGATAGATAAAATAATTTTTACCTACTTTCTGAAATGATCAATGAAAAATTGAATATATTACTCATGCATACATAAAACATTCCGCCTCCACAATTGTAACGTTGTTCAACTTTTCATATCCATATTTAACAAATGGGTATAAAAGTATAATTAATATATAAATTTAATAATTATGTAATTAATATTTTTCTTTTGATTACAAACTTATGACCGCATGTAAAAATCACATCAAAACAAGGTCATTTTACTCAAGTACCAAATATCGAAAACATGTTCGATATGAACTTAAATAGTTATGTTATTTTTATAACATAGTAATAAGTGATATAAAAGGAAAAATAAACATGAAAAAGGGTCTCAATAATGTTAAAATTCAACTTATTTTATATTTCATGAAAATAAAGAACGTACGATACAAGTCAGACACATGGTAAGGGAAATCTAAACTCTATCCAAGGGCCTGAAGGCCATAATTTTGTATTTATTTTGATCATCCATATTTCAAGGGGTGAGGTGGAACCATTAAAATCCCCATAGGTGTAAGTATTATATGGCATGTAGGAATTATAAGAATTCATTGCCCGTAGGCTTCAAACATTACATACAACCTAGACTAACTACTTGGAACTACTCCTCCCTAGCATCTTTATTGTGAAATCAGCTCTCGACATTTGCGTGGCAGTTCGACTTGGCTATCTCATGCAAGCACATGTTTTTCCCGATGGCAGGTTCCATAACCTCTCATTCTTGCAATCCGTGTAGCTTCTGTTGTGGTGAAAGCTCCTTGCTCATCCTCTTTATTGAGCTTGTTCCTTGTAGGTTGTCTGGTTTTCATCTACACTTAATGGTGGACCGAAGGCCTTGAGGTGGCCCAAAGGCCTTACTGGCCTAAAGGCTTGGGTGGACTGAAGGACTTAAAGGACTCAAGGACCAAATCGGTGGCCCGAAGGCCCAAATAGGGGAAAATTCCTGTCTATTACAGTGCCCAATAGTTCCTGCTACAGTTCCCACTACAATACCCGCTATAGTACTTGCTATAGTACTACACAGTTCCCACTACAGTACTACTACAGTATCGGAAATTATGTGTCCACCTAGATTTGATCTCGGGTCTCCTGGATGTACTTAAGAGTACTAACCAATCGGGCTGAGGCTCATGTTCAGGGAAATGATAAATCAATCACTGTTCATTGAGTTAAATAACCATGTCATTGGATTTTTTCCAAGATTATATGTGAATGAACTATGATTATTTTAAACAAAATATCCACTTTTATTTCGTATATTTATTTTTTTCCACACATAATTATTTCATTGATATCCTTAATCAAATGATATGATCTTTATAATAGACTCCGTATGAATCTCTGTCCATGGATGCATATATTGACATCTTACACCTTTATTATCCTATAAGGTGTATATACAACCCTTTTGACCTTTAATATCATTAATTAATAGATTATAATTATTTTTAAAATTTTAATTATTTATATTATTTAATTTTTTATTCATGTGTTTCTCATGTGAAAAATGACTCTTTAACTAAAACATCATTTTGAAAATTTTAATGGGTTATTATTCTAAAAAATTCTCATTAATTCCCATGTTTGGAAAATTGTTATAAATGGTTTTTTATATTAAAATTAATTTTTAATGTTTAAATTCCTTTCAAAAGATTAAAAGTGGTATGAGACACATTGATTCAAAAATATTCTTTTAAAATGTTTTAATTGTGTTTTGAAAATGGATTAATTATCTCAATAACATTGAATGATTTTATAACATATAAGAATTTAATGGAACTTATTGATTTCATGTATCAATTATATGTTTATTTATACTTTACCAGATTACAATTTTATTTTAAAATAATATGCTTTCATCTATGAGTGCATGACTTGTAAAGATCAAATGTGACTTCAAGGTGGAAATGTTATTTTTTTCCTTTATGATTATTTTATGTGTTATGATTATGTTATGGTTAGAGGGAATGTTTTATCTATTTGTGTAGTTCATTATAAATTTAGGGTGGGTGAGCCTATGTTATCTCTCCAATTCATTGGGTATTGAGACAAAGGTAAGTATTAAGGTTTCTCCTAAGGGATTTAGGGAATATACTGTTATGGGTATTCCAAATATAACCATGAATGTTACTACCTATGTAGCTATGAAAGCTATTGTTTAATTATGTTATAGATACGAAAATATACATTTATGATATATGATTTATAATATTATTTTAAATAATATCATTATTTCATGATGTATTTTAAAAAGTTTATGTTTTACAGGTGAAATGTATGATTTTGTGAAAATGTTATCATTGGTTTAAAATATATATAGACTAACGGTTTTATTCAATATTTTTTATTCATTACTGTAATTTTTTGGAACATACCATGATTTAAAAAGTTTTTCACAGTTATTTTGATTGGTAAGGAGAAATAGCATTCCATTATAAAATTATTGAAGATGTTTCCTGAAAAGAAATCATATTTTATGAGTATAAGTGTCCACTTGTAATGTATGAGTTTAATATGTAATATTTTTTTCATAATTCTAAAAAACTCTAAAAATAAAAGATCATTAAATGTGAATTTTAGTTAAAATAAACTATAATAAGATATGTTTAAGGTCGAGTACTTATAATTAGTATCAGAGGATGATTTAGACAACTTTGGAGATTAGGATGTCTTCTTATGTGATTGGGATATCATATGAGTTTGTAATCTTCAGGTTGATCATAATATCAATATCTTGAAATCCCTTTTGAGGTTTATGATATGAAATTTAAATGTAATTAATATTACTTTTGGTGAATTTTTTTTATAGAAATTATGAGTTGTTAGTTTTTAGGAAGAAAAATGCGACGTATAAAAAAACCATTGAGGATGAAACATGTTGTTTTTTTGAGGTCCTTATAATATTTTTGGAATTTTTTAACAATTATATAATTTTAAAAAAAGAGAAACCTAGAGGATGGGTTACAACTTGTCGCGTTTGGGAAGGCCACATGAATCAAACCCACAACCGAAGGGAGACAAGGGTGCATCACATTCCACTGACCAATGAGAAGTCCCTCATTAGTATGAATTTTTCATTTAATTTAAACTAGTTTATGTAATAAAATGAAGTAGATTTTGGGAACTTACATTTCATCAAATGGATTTCCATGGTATGGAAAAATAATACGGGGACTGAGAGGTATATCCAGTTTTGGAATAAATTTGGTATTCCTGGAAACCTATATGCCTATGGAAAATATAATACTACGAGATTTTATTTTAATAGTAATAGATAAATTTTATTTTGGTATAATATCATTTTTTATAGAGTACTTTTTGTGATTTAGGTTATTTATAGAAGTGATTAATCTATCATAGAGAAAATTTGATTAGGTTAATTACTTTTTGTAATGAGACATTAAGAGTGTTTGATGTTATTAGAGATAAATGTTACAATTTATCTTAAAAGACTATGTTATCAAATAATTTTAATTTTTGGTTTTTAATATATGTTTGGAATATTTTGAACAATTTTATGGATAGTTATTTATCAGATGGAATTTGATGTACTTTAGATATTACTGTGGAATTTTGGTGATTAAAAGTAGTTTTTCATTATATAATAGTTTATTTTTTGGGGAATTATCTAATTTCATCCTAACCATTATGGTTTTGGATAATATTTCAAGAATGGATAAATAGATTGTCAATATTTTGTGGATTATATGATTCTACCATAGTTTATTCTAGTGATTTAGTTGTGACCAATATATCTTGAATACTCATCATTTGGTTAAAAGATGAGTTTTGGGTTGAAATTTATGAAAGGATGAAACTACACTTGATATGTAAGTATATTTCCTCATGTTCTTAGTCAACCTCATAAATAAATTCCCAAACATTATGAAAAGGATCTTAAACCAAAAAATGTTTTCTGTTTACTTTTACTACTGAGAAATCAATGACAATTTATCCTAGTATAAGTTTGTGGTTTTCTAATTGTTTACATTTTCCTGATCATGTTTTTTATCATTTTCCATCAGAACCTGACACTTATTTTTTCTTTCATACCCATGTGTTCATATATGGAATCGTTGTATGTGTTATATTTGGTGACCTTTGTAGTTCTCTTTCTTTCTTTTAAAGTGGTAGTTTTATTAACCATTTTCTGATGTGGGATTGGAATAAAGGTAATTTAAAAATTCATACCCTAGTTATTGACCCAAAATTCAAATTTCAAGGACACAATTTATTATGAGGGACGTAATATCAGGGGTTTTAAGAAATAAGCACTATGTTCAATAGCATACATGATACGCTACATCGAGCATAAATAAATAACTAAATATTATTATTTAAATGTTACTGTTATAACCTAGCTGTTGGAATAGAGGGATTGAATATTATTATCTGAATTATGAAAACATGGGTTACACATGTTTATTTAACGATTAATTGGTTACTTAATTTCATTTAAAAGGAAATAAAAACCAATTGAATACAAGGGATGTGTTTTTATAAAAATCTATATAAATGAGAATAATTATGATTATAAAATCATATCAATATTTTTGGATTAAATAGATGAAATATAAATTAAATATAATGTTTAAAATTTATCCTATGTATTTTATAGAAATGATATAAGAAAAAATTCAATTTTACAGATAAAATGAGCATTTTTCTAAAAATGCAGTTTTTCCACCTTTTCAAGAAAAAACCCTTTTAATATAGTTTTTTTATTTATATGTTTTATTTTATAAAATAAGATTATTCATTAGATTCCAGTCATTAAAATTTAATTTGGTTCAAGTTTTTATTTTTTATGATAAAATTCATATTTTAATGAATAGTGTAAAATAATGCATTTTTATTGAAAAATGCATTTTCATCTAATTTATTTATATATTAAGATTATATTTTTTATTGTGTTTAACTTAAATTTAGATTATTTATTTTATCATTTAATCCAATGTTGGTCATTGGAATAATTTCATAGTGAAATTTGATATAAACAAATGTCAATCTTTTGATCGATTATACTTTAAAAGCCCTTTTTCTTATTCTGACAACAAAATTTGGTTTAAATTCAAATTTTCAAGTTCTGTGAATTGAATTTTCAAATAACTATATAAATGGTTGTGATCAGTATGAAAAATATAGTTTAATATGATAAAAAAAACCTTTGGTGAATGGTAACTTCATTATTTATTTTACAACAATTAAAAGGTAAATATGATAAATAAGGGTAAAAATAAAATTATAATAATATTAAGCTACCATAAAACTTGTATAAATCCAATTTAATGAGGTATGGATGAACCATAAAACCTGTGGGACTAAAATTTGACCTTTTGAAGCTGTTTGGGATTGATTATGACACTTAAAACATCTAATTTAAAGTAAATGAAAATATGTTATAAACATATATCTTCTTAATAAAAATTCTCTTAATATGGGTTTATAAAATGATATCTTAGACTATAAGTAGTCATTAGAAATATAAAAATATTTCCTAGGTCATGTTATTTTATTTAAAATGTTTTTACATTAAATAATTTAATTTAAATATGACACATTAATGATGTAGTGATTTCCTTATTAATAAAGAAATCTAATAAATGATATTATCAATATAATAGTAAATATTATTTTACATAATTCAGGATATCCATGATTTTTTGGGTTATTATTACATTTTATAATTCTATTAATTTTTTTTAGTTTATCTCTTCATTTAGATTTTATTTAAATGAAATAAAATAAATAGTGTAAAAATTGACATAATTTATGTTTTATAAAAAATATAATTACTTATATTGTTTAAAAATTTTAAAAATAGTTTAAAATCACCAAGTGACTATGATAAGGTCTAAATGTTTATTTAGGGTTTAATTACAGGAAATTTACCCCATATAAGTAAAATTAATAGCCTCTTAATACTTAAAATGTTGTTACCATAATTAAAATTAAAAGGGAAAAATTAAGTGTAAACTGAAAAGACAAGGATTAAAATAAAATAAATACATATTTAAAAATTGTTGGATGAGATTATTTTTAACTATAATCATATTATATTATACATATCTCAATTTTGAACTATCTTAATTAAAAAAATTAATTTTTATTAATTTAATAATTTAAAAGTTTCCAAGGGTTCCCCTCCCCTTTCCTATAAAAATGTATCCACTCTTCTATAATAATAAAACATCTAAACCTTTTGGTTTGGGCAAATACTTTCCATTCCTCTTACCAACCTCCCCCACTACACCCTAGAGGCCATAATATTCACAGAAAGACAACCTAAGGAGTCCTTTTGTGGAATTCAAAAGGAGAGACTCTAAGAAGAAGTAATTGTTTAAGAAACACTTTCAATATTTTTCCACATATACTTGATTTTACTATGATATTTATATACTAATGTAATAACTCGAACATATAATACATTCTGAGAAATTTTTTATTATTATGGTACAACCATATTCATCCTTCTACCCATCCTACAAAAAATAATATCATAATACATGCATATGTAAGACATAGCATCTCCACAATGTGGTGTAAACTGTTTTTCATCCATATATTATTTTAATGGATATAATGATGAATATAAAGGATATAAACAATGAATATAACTTGTTAATGATTATTTATAATTAATATGCCATCTAATTCCATACCATTTAACCATTAATTGAATGATACCGTTGCTTGGGCGTACGTACGACTTACGGTCTCCACAAAGCGATGAGATTCATTATCCACATTAACTGTTAAATAATATTTTTAAACACATATATATGTATTTTTAGTTAGATATTGATGATTTCATGATCATTTTTTAAAGATAAATAATTTTTACCTTCTTTCTATAATGATCACAGAAAAATGGGAAGCATTACTCATGCATACATACGAGTTAATGCATTCATGATTGTAACATTGTTGAATTTTTCATATCCATATTTAATGAATGGGTATAAAATTATAATTAATATAAAAGTTTTATTATTATGTGGTTATTATTTTTCTGGATAAGATAGACTTATGAACACATGGTAAATTTATATCTAAACAAGTTCATTTTTTTTACTAAAGTACCAAATATCGATAAAACATATTATATGAACTTAAATAGTTATGTAATTTTTTTAACTTTGTAATAAGTGATATGAAAGTAATAATAAACATGAAAAAGGTTCTCAAGAATTTATAAATTAACATAATTTTTATTAACCTTGAAAATAAAGAACATACAAGACAAGTCAGACTCAAGGTAAGGGAAATCTTAACTCAATCTTGGTCAATTTAGTTAAATATACTTGTATTTAGTTTTGTTATTCAAAAAATATGTGTTAATTACCTATGATTATCTTACACTGGATAACCAATTATATTGGGTGTATTTATATTTTTTAAACATAATTATTCCATTTATTTTTTCTTTATCTAATTACATGATCTTTGTAAGGGACATTATCTCAATATCCTTTCATTAATGCATATCTTGATGCTATGCACCTTTATTATCCTATATGATGTATATAAAAACCTTTTTACTTTTAAAATACTGAATTATTATATTCTCATCATATTTAATGATTTTAAATTTTATTCTTTAATTATTTTTATTCACGTGTATCTCTAGTGGAAAAAGACTCTTTAACTAAAACATCATTTTAAATGTTTTAAATTTTTATTCTTCTAAATAAGCCTCATTAATGTACATTTATCAAAAATGGTTTTAAGTATTAATTTTTATGTATTTTTTTGTTTTAATGTTTAAATTAATTAAAAATATATCAATGTGGTATGTGACACTTTGATTCAAAAATCTTCTTTTAAGATTTTTTAAATGTGTTTTGAAAATGGATTGATTATTTCAATAACATGGATTGTTTTTCGATATATACCCCATAAATGGAATATATCACATTGATATTTCTATTTTTTATTGATGTTTACATTATATTTTTAGAATTTTATTTTAATATAATATGTTTTCATCTATGAGTGTATGACATGTAAAGATAAAATGTGGCTTAAAAGTGGAGATGTTGTTTTTTTCTTTATGATTGTTTTATGTGTTTTGATTATGCTATGTTTATTGGTAATGTTTTAGGTATATGGGTGGTTAAATGATAAAATGAGGCTGGATGAGCCCATGATAACTCTCCAATTCACGGGTTAACAAGACAGAGGTAGACGTTATGTTTTCTCCTAATAGGTTTAGGGAATATACTGTGATGGGTATTCCAAACGTAACCAGGAAGGTTACTCCTTATATAGCTATGAAAGCAATATTGTAAGTGTTATATGGTGCCACAAATTACCTTTAAGATTTATTGCTTATATGAAGTTTTTAATTAATCTTATTATTTCATTTGGTATGTAAATTTTTTTATTTTTTTGGGGTGAAGAGTATGATTTTGTGAAAATGTTTTCATGGGATTAAAATATTCATGAAATAATGGGTTTGTTTCCTATTTTATATTCCTTACAGAGATTTTTTGTTTTCATCCCATGTTTTTGAAATGTTTTCCATATGGTGTAAGAATGGGTAAGAGAAAAGAATAAGTCAAGAATATTTTTATCAAGAAAATAAATCATGAATATTTCTTAATTTTTTCCTATTATTGAGGAAATGGACACTATTTTAGTTTTATCCAGTTTGTATAATTTTGATTTTCTTATGTAATGGTTATAGTCTAATTCTCTAAAACTCTAAACCATAAAAGATACTCAATGTGAATTATTATGCTAACTCTATATTATGTAATGTTTAAGGCTAATGACTTATAAAAACTTCTAAATTACAAAAATATCAAGAGGATAATAAAAAATAACGAGGCTTGTAAAATAAGGACCGTAAAATTTTCTTAATGTAAATTAAATCATAAACAATCCCAATTAAAATGGGATTGAAACATAAATCCCTTACCACATTAGTAACTTTTTTAGATTAATCCCCAAGATATATTAACTTCAAATGAAACTTTAAATGTCATTTATATAAGGATATTAATGATATATCATGAAAAAAAGTTGTATGTACACATTATAAACATAAGTCGCATCATAACATCTAACATGTCTCATAAAAAAAATATAGAGAAGAATAAATCTGACCAATTTGGTAATCTTTATAGAAAAACGTAATGAAGGATAGAGCCATAGATTTATTTTTAAATCCTAATAATCATTATGAAAAGAATAATAAATTAAATTCAATTGTTCTATTTATGCCATATAATGGAAACAGGAGGTAAATATTGCATATGACTCACATAAATAAAAGTGATATTAGAACCCCTTATAAAGATCATATATTTGAAATAATCATTGATAAATAGAGATATTTTGTGTGAAAAAATTAAAAAAAACTTATTTTTTTAAATATATAATAAAATAAAAATTCATCATTAGAAAAAAATATTGACATAACATTGTCAATAAAGTGGTAATATAATCCATTAAAAAATATTTGAATTATGAAATCCCACACCTCGGGTCCAAACATTCCTTGCATGTCCGTTAAATCATATATTATAAAATTCTATAAGATATTTAATTATTTATTAAACTTATATAGTATTACTAAATTATTATTATAATATTTTTTTCTATTATTTCAATGAGATATTTAATGAAACAAATGGTTAAGTCTATGTTAGGTATTTAGAGGTTTTTAGTTCATAATTTCAATATGACATTGTTATATTGACCATGGTCAAATAGGACTCTGTTCCACCATATAAAAAATAATAATAATTTAATTATTATCATTTTTAAAAATTTATTTTTCTTTTAGAAAAACCTGTTTAATATTGTTATGAAAAATTAATTATTGCACAGCCAAAGAGAAGATATATCAGACATACACATGAGTAACAATTACATTTTTCAACGAACCTAAGGGAAATATGTTAAATTTCATTCAATAATTAAATTATTATTAAAATATTATAAATGTACTATTATCTCTTTAAATAAACTTATATATATAATAAACTTGATGTGGTGATGAAAAATATATCACATCACATCATTGTGGTGGAAATCCACACGTTTTCATGAACAAAGTTATCTTTTTTTAATGGATGGAACAGTAATAAATTTTTTATATATTATATTTTAAGAATTATAATTATGTCATGAATATAATATAAATAAATTAAATCCATATTTAAAAATATCCATGAGATTTGGTTACGTAAAATGAATTACATCGGTTCGCTAGGTGGAATCCTATCATACAAAAAAACGATGGTTTCATTTCCCATATGATGGATGATTAAGATGGATTTATATTAATAAATTAAAATATTAAAATAAATTAATTTGTGATATAATGGTTTTATTATATAAAAATGGGTATAAGAGTTATGAAGGAAGTTCACGAAAACAAAACGAAAACTATAGGTTAAAAGTTATGCCTCTTCTTGAGACAAATTATTTTTCTTTATACCTCAAACTCTCTAATGAGGGTTTTTTTCCCTAACTAATAAATAATGTGGAGGGGTAATTAGAATGTATTAGGGTAGTTTTTTCTAATATACAGGGCTCATGATGTGTGGAGAGAATTGTAAATGATTTTTCAATTTATAAGTGAGGGTAGGGGTACTTCTATAAGTATATAGAATATTATAATAATAACAGTATTATACTAATGTAAAATGGTTCCAAAATAAAATTTAATTTATGATAAGGATAATATTGACTAAATATAATAATAAAATAATATTTTTTACATGTTTATATATCATTTTAAATCTAATGTTTTGGATGAAACCCTTCATTAATAGTTTTTTATCATAACCGTGGTAATAACCTTTTTAATCATAAAGGGTTATAAATTTAGTTATAAGAAAAAAATGTATAAAAAATGATCAATGTGTAATATTTTAGACTGAGTCCCAGATATTGTTTACTCACAATCTTTTTATTTAATTATTTAATGATGTATTCCTTATAAAAAATGTAATTAATGAAATTTTTAGAACTATTCATTTCATTTGATTTTATTTACATGAAGAACCTAATTTATTTCAAATATAATTTATTTCAACCTTAATAACATGGTATATTTATCTGAAAAAAATTTAACTCCATAATTCTTACTATTTATATGTCTCTTAATGTTTTCAAAACCATTTATTCGGTTTTTTACTACTTAGACAAGCACTTTATCGGTGTTGCGTAATTATTTATGGTAGGTAATAAATAAATAATAATAATAAATTATAAAAAAATATAACCCATTTATATGTAATATAAAATTATGAAAATAATAATCTATTTTAATTACTGTTAAAAATTAATATGGATATTAATCTACTCAAAGTGAGATTTTTTATTTATTCATTACATAAAAATCAAATATATCAAAATTAATGGTAAATATAAACAAATGGTCTTATTTTCAATGTGTGGATGGTTATGGATAAAACATACTACAACAACGAAATAGATAATTTTTTTTGAATGAATTAGAAATTTAATTACATTTGTTTTACCCTTCATTAATACAATTTACCTTTTACATTAGTTTTTACTATTTACTAAAGTTACTATTCATATTGAAAAAAATTAACTGAATCATATTACCTAATATTAATTATTTTGATTTCAATAATGGAATATACTATTTTTAAATTCAAATTCATAGATGTCTCATAATTTAATTTAAAATTAAATCTTCAAAATGAGATGAAAAGCGATTTACTTTAATAATGTATTCTTTTGTATATAATTCTTTTGTACCAAAATCCTGAAAAAATTTATTCCAATAAACATAATTATATTACACACAACATAAATGAACTAATTTTTTTAGAAATATTTTCTAAAAATTTATCTTTATTAATTCTTGAAATAAAAATACAATTTCCAAAACGATCTCTATTTTTCAATTCTCATAAAAAAGAAATATTTGTCGAAAAATATCTGAAATTAATTATAAGATAATTTTGATATTATTAATTAATAAATAAATCAAAACCATAATATTTTCACAAAAATCAAAACTAGTTTTTGAAGAAAATATATTTTTGAATCATTTAATGATTTTTTTAAAAAATAGTTTCAGAATTTGATAAGAATTAATCAATACAATTTTATTGAGATGGAACATTACAAATATATTTCATAATATGGCTAATCATATTTACACCCAATAATTTAATGGCTATGTTATATCAGTCATATTTAAATTTTCTTGTTTGTTAAAGCTAGGTGTTTTGTGTCATGTATTCTATCAAACATATTATTATTTTCAAATATCGAGGTTTTACATTTCCACCCACACATTGAAAAAATTTCACGATCATAATTTTATCTCGAACTAAGTAATTAAGTGTTAAAAACTTGTAAATATATTTTTCTTAAGCACATATTATAAAAATGATAATAAAAAATTCTTTCAAAATGATGTGTGGGGAAGTATGATGGTCATCTATAAAAACACAAAAACATGATTCAGAATAGGATAATATAAGGAGGAAGTAATAATATGGACGTGGGGGGAGAATTAGTATCCAAATAATTATGAAGCGTGATAGAAAACATTGATGATAAGAAAGTAAATGATCATAAAAATGTTAATGCCTATAATACCATAAACCATTTAGGTGTGAAAGAGACCTTAAATTCATAATAAATAATGGGGATAATGAATTTTTTTATGTAGAGATCCATTTCGCCATGTTAAGGAATTATTTTACCACAATGAAAAAGAACATAAGAAAATAGACTTAAATGATATGTAAATTTTCATTCATTATTCAATTTTTCAGAACAATTTAATCTTTTACAAAAAATGAGTTGTATTTAAGAGGATGTTTTTGTGCATTCCAAAATAAAAAAACATATAATGGATTATAAAATCAATAAATGTTTAAAACGTTATTCATATATTATTTAAATATTAAGAAAAATTAAAATTTTTAGAATAAGGTAAGATAATTTTGAAAATATAAAACCTATATATGAAGAAATAATACATGTAACTCTAAAATTTATACAATAACACAAAAGAATCAACACAGACCATTTCATAGATAAATTAACATAAATCAAAAATTAACTTTAAAATCATCACCATTAATGAATTCATTATCCAAAAAGGATATATCAATCCTTTCTTCATAGATATCAAAAAATGTAAGAGAATTATTCCCAAATAATCCTTTACTATAATCCTTATCATACACCTAATGGTAACATTATCCTTAACATAATAAAACATCTTCTAAAATTACATTAATCACATTAAGATCCCACACCATAAAACCTAAAAAGGCGTTTCTATGACTTTGAACCTATTATCAACCATACAATTATAAGTCCTTGATGTTTTTCATAACTTATAAGTTGTTCTCACAAGAAAACTTCCAAATCTCTAAGGATATATGAAACCTATAATGATCGAAACTATGAAAAGTATAAAAACACACTACCCAATCTCGTAATAAAACATAATATTAACATTTCTAGAATTTATAATGATAAATGTAACACCCCAAGATTTCATAGTAAGTTATTTTCTTTAAATTAATTCAATAGCTTGCGCTACACGCAACAACGAGTTCGAGCGCACCACGACTTACCAAACTAGCCATTCAAAAGAAGATATGAATATTATTAACTGAATTTTTAATTTATTATACTCCATATAATTTTAGAATCCATAATTATGTGTTTCTTAGACATAATATATGAACAAATTCATTTTTTTCAGATAAAAGAAGTATTTTTCAATAAAAATGAAATTTTACAACCTTTTAATAGAAAACCTTTTTTAAAACCAATATTTGACACTTTAAAATATTCAATTTAATGAAATTAAATTCTGTTTTAAAATATGGAAATAAAAATTTATTTTGGATAAATTTTTTGGTACTTTTCTAAGAACTTTTATCTTATGATGAATACTGAAAAATACTACATTTTAATTGAAAACAACTTTTTTAATCAAAATAATTTAAAGTGTTAAATTATGTATTTTAATGGTTTGGAAGTATAATTAGATTACATTTTTATCATTTAATACAATTTTGGTGATTATAAGAAATTTCACATTTAAATTTGACATAAACACATGTCAATCTTTTGATAGATTTTACTTTTTTAAAACCCGCTTTTCGGTTTTGAAAACGAGTAGTAATTTTAAATTAATTAACGCAATTTATATGTTTTGAATTTGGTAAAATAGAATTCATTTTTCAATTCATAATATCAAAATTATCATGTTGAAAATTTTTGGTATTTTTCTGATAACATTCAATTTTTGATGAATAGTGAAAAACAATGCGTTATAGTTTAAAACTGACTTTTTATTCAAATAATTATTTATTTTATTTTAATTTATTTTAAGTAAAAATAGATGTATAATACCTATATAATATCAATTTAATTCATTGGTGTCATTTTATACTAAAATTAGATGTATAAAATTTTATTGAACTTTTTACCATCTTTTACCCACCTCCTATGTGCATTTGCAAATTTATATAAAACATAATTTTTGCCGCATCTGTGAGTATAATTTCAAAAATTCGAAAGGAATGGTTGATATATGTATGTAAAATTTGGATCAATAAGATGAATATAATTTTTGGTGAATAGTAACTTTTTTTCTTTTTTTAACAGGATTAAAAGTAAATAGGATAATTAAGGATAAAAATGATATTATTATTACACTAACAAATGTACTAATTCTATTGGATAAGGGTAAATCGACCAAAAACAGATTTTTTAATAAAATATGATCCTTTAGGTCCACTTGGATTAGATTAGGACATTTATTATTATTTTATTTAAAGAATATTTGAAAGAGTTAAAATAAATGTTTAATAAATAAAACATTTTTAATATAGGGTTAGATATAAGATAAAATTGACTATAAATATTTATTAGAAAGCTAAAAAGATTTCCTACATAATGGTATTTTATTTATATTTTTTAGACATTATATAATATAATTTTTTATGACACAATGATGATACTGTAATTGTCTAATTAACCATATAATATAAAAATACAAAGTCACATGGTAAATGTCAAACTATTTTACTAAGAGTTAAATCTAAAAGATAATGTTAATATATTAACCCAAAACTGTCTAAAACCTATTTTTTGAGTTTTTTTCGACCCATATCCATCTTAGACTTTAAATAATTCATTTTGGATTCATTAGAAATCGAAAATGATTTTATGATAAAATAATATTTCTAGCTTTCCTAAGGTTCCCCTCACCCCTCTTATAAAAGGGCACTTCCCCTTCTCTCTAATTCACACCATCAAATCCATTTGAATCTACCAAAACCTACCCAAATGATCAATCATCTGTCCTCCCTTAATCCTAGAGACCATTCTTTAGTCAGAAAGCCAACCTAAGGAGCCCTTTTGATCGAATCAAAAGGAAGAACCCGAAGAAGTGGTAAATATTTCCTCCCCTCTTTCAAGTTCCTTTCTTCTTCCACTTCCTCTTTATTTGTTATTTCCATTATAAAATAACAACTCCCGTATCTTATATATACTGTGATATTATTATAAATATATTAAAACCATATTCATTATTATATCCACCATTTTAATGACATGTCACCATATGTGTGTATGTACAGATTACCGTCTCCACATCATGGTGTAATTGTTATTCAATACATTATTATTTAGATTTGTATAATAATGATGTATGAATGATTTAAATAATAAATATAACATGATAATGATTCTTCATATATGATACTCAATCCAATTATATCTTATTTTAATATCAAAATAATGATATTGTCGCTCGTGCGTACGTACAGATTACCGTCTCTGCGAACGCGATGAGATTCATTCCCCATCGTATCCATTGAAGAATAATTTTTATTAGATGATTAAAATTAATTTTTAAAGACTTAATATCATTCTTAATATAAATAAGATACATCCTATCCATAACAAACATTACTTACGTAACAAAGCATATAAAGGAAAACAAATCAGTTAGCACCAAAACGACGATAATACTAAAATATTATTAACAAATAAATGTTGAAAGATCATATATGATATCATATTAATGTATATGATTCTTGTATAATTAAATAACAATTATTTCACCATTATATAGGATGTAAACGAACCATCAACCAAGGAAATGTACAAGGTAAGGGTTTTCTTATCTCACTTCTAATTCTGTGAGATCTCCTTTGTTCGCGACTTATTTATTGGATGTGGTGTATTGTGCACTTCCAGTTGATATATATTAACTTGATTATATTTATATTCATGGTTTTATATGATTCATTTGTTTGTTATTAACTTTTGGTCGTGCGACTCGATTTATTACAATGAAGTAAGGGTTTTTCATCTCACTTTTTATTCCCTTGAGATTCATGCTATATTGGACACTATTTCCTTTTGTGTAGAATATGTATTGTCCATGGTTTTATTCTTGATGTAATATACTTTAATTTATGGGTATTTACATCTTAATTTTATGATCCTTCTTTCATGGGTTGTATGTTTCATATCTTACCAAATCCATAAGGGAATTTCAAATTTCAATTTCCACTTAGTGGGATTTATGCATACTTCATTGATTATTTTCCTCCAATATTATGTGTGGAATCACTATTTATTATTTATGTTGTAATTTCCACTCCCCTTTGTGTTAAAATACATTGGATACACATAACCACTCCATTCATAATTTCTTAATTCATTGATATAAACTTGATCTTAACTCAATTTCCATTCATTGAGTTAAACATCCAAGTCATTGGTGTTGTTTTTACAAGAATACGTGTTAATGTTATCTGATTGATTTACACTGAATATCCAATAATATTTAGTGTATTTATATTTTTCACACATAAATATATCATTTATTTATCCTTTACCTATGGATACTGTCTTTATAAGTGATTTTATCCCAATTTACATTCCTTTGAGACTTCTGTGTTGTTATGCACCAATTCACTTTTATATGGTTTATATAATCTCCTTTGACATAGTATATCATGAAATATTTTATTCTCAAGATATTATAAAGCTTTTAATACCTCAATTATTTGTATTCAAGTGTCTCTCATTTGGTTAGGAACTCGAACTAAAATATCATTTCAAATGTTTTTAAAATTTATACTTCCAAATTATGCTCATTAATGTCCATGTATTAAAAATGGTTTTAAGGATTTATTTATATGGACATTAATGTTTTGAAATTAAAATTCCTTTTCAATGTTTCATAGTAGTATGTGATAATTTTATTCAAAAATCTATTTTTAAACGGTTTCTTGAAAAATAGTGTGACTTTTAATTTATTTCATGAAAAAGTTGGATATTTCTCTCAAAAAGTTTTGATGATTATTTTCATTTACGTCAATATCCTTCACTATTATCGATTGAGGTTAATATATTACTATAAAATCTTCTATATTGTATTTAATAAGTTATTTTTGACTATGTATGTTCAACTTTTATACCATTCATGGTTTTTGGATAATGTATTGACATTTCGTATGCTAGTTTTAATATGAATGCTTATGTTATGTTTCTGACTTTTCATATGAAGAATGCATTGGAGTTAGTAAGTGATTGGTAGAGCTCCCTATATCTTCTCGATGCATCGGTAGGTCTCATGAGACAAACTAGGGTCTTGGCACAAGGACTTGACAAAATCGTATTTGTAGTCTTGGCAGAAGGCCTTGACTATGTGGTTATGAAATTTTGGAATTATACATTCCATTATTATGAAAGTGGCTATTGATATTACATGTGATTATTTGACTAGTAGAATATCCATGTGAATAACTAAATTAAATTATTTGATTTTATCTTTTCCATATTATGCTGATGTTTATGTTTAAAAGTATTTTTTTTAGTCTTACACATTACCTTAAATGTTTTTTCTTATTTATGAATGTCTATTCTATATTTTTATCTTTAATAAGCATCTGAGCTCACCCCTTTATTTTTACAGGATCTGAAGAAGTATATTATGACTGAACTGTAGGGATAGTCTATGGGAACTCAGTGTTGTCTATGGAAACAATGCTGTTGTAGTTTTTCATTTTATAATGTAATGTAAACCATATGAATGTATCTAGTACTTCCAAGGCTAATAAACTAATCAGTCTTTAGAGACATTATCATTTGTGATCATGACAATGATACATAATAATGCATCGAATCTAGGCTTCTGGGGTTGAGGCATTACAATTGTTATTAAAGGATGTTTAGTACAAACCTTGGAATCTATATTTAGATAAACTCTGATTTGAGCACATAGCCCTAAGATAGACTTTGAGGATTAGTATTGAAGAACTTCCTAGAATTTAGGTATTGTAGAGATTTTGTGGGTTTTGCAAGAAATACATCCTTGTCTGGATACGACAAGTAGAGGTGGCTCTGGTACAGATGTACCTAGGGATAAAACCCATGAAAACCACTTTGAGCTTGACTCGAACAGGAACTGGTGCACGACAACAGGCCTTGCTACACTCTTGGTTACAAAAATCTCATGGGATATGCTTAGGATAATACGCATTTTATTACAAAAAGATTTTAAGGATTTTAATAAAAGATGATACTGAATAACCGACGTTAATCCTAAGGTGTTTTAGATTGAAAATAAGATGTCATGATATTCTCTAAATGATTTTATGACCCACACAATTCTTTCTTGTGTTAGTCAATGGTTGGATTCCAAGGATGTCATAATAACATTGAACATGATGTACAAGGTGGGAACGATGGAGGGAATGAGCAACCTAATTGAATGTTGATAGGTGTAAAAGATATCGTGTTAATGCCAAATCCATTTTCCAAAAATATGATCAATAACATGTATATTAAACAACTCCCGGACTCAACAAAGAAGAGAAAGGCAGTGAATGATAAGAGCTGCAACAGTAGAAACCATGGAGAAAAGAAAGCTCTATTTCCATCACGTAGGAAATGTGGAAGGAGATATCTAGATAAGTGTCTCAATGGAATAAAGAAATGCATTATGTGTGGGAAAGAAGGACATAATGTAAAGAATTGCAGAGGAAAAATGAAGAGTACTATGGAAGAAAATAAAAATGATCCCAAGAATCTATTTACAGTCATTTTCCATAAATGTTGGAGACCTGGGAATTACCCAAGTGAATTCCCTATTCTGTAGGATAACCCTTTTGTCAAGGAAGAACCTATGTGGAAATAAATTGATGGTGAAATTTATAAAAGTATTAGTGATCTTTTTTGATGGTATTACTTTGGGATACTTTTCTCTTATGTGTAACCGAACAGTTTATTATGTGAAAATTCTATTTCAGGATTAATTGTGTTTTCTATTGTTGATATAGTTATAAATAACCATTTGGGTTTATATGCTCCTCGAATTTGAGGCAATTACATGTTATAAAATTTTTGGAAGAAAATGTGAGGTATGAGATTACATTTGTGGTGAAATTTTGTTACAATTATTTTGAGGAATTTATCTCATTTTTGGAACATTATAAAATATAGTTTTGAAGAAGGAAAACACATAGACTGTGTGACAACCTGTCGCATCGGACAAAGCTACAGGAATCAAACCTAAAACCATAGTGCGATTGGGATTTATCGCCTACCACTAGACTAAGTGAAGTCCCTGGTTATTATGACTAATTATTTTTAGTTAAATGATTTTATTGATAAATAATAAGTTGATTTGGGAACTTATGTCTTATTAAATGGATATCCTTAGTATTGGAAAATGATTTGTGGATTAATTGATATATGTCATTTCGGAAGACATTCCCACTGTTCATAATACTATATGCCTAAAAAAATAGAATTCTATTGGATTTCATCTAAGGAGTAATGGTGGATTTTTATCTATGTTTTTATTGTGGATTTATAGCAATTTGGGTTATTTATGGAAATGATTAACCTATCATAGAGAATATTTTATTAGGTTAATTACTTTTAAGTTTGTGACTTTATGTGTAGTCGATGTCCTTCGGAAATATAATTTAATGTGGAATATTGCGTAATAAAATTCTTCTATGTTTTGGGTTTCAATATTAGTTTGGATTATATTAATGGATTTTAAGGATAATTTTTTATTGAATGGTTTTTATTGAACATTGGGTATTGTGGGTTTAATTTTAGAAATTAGGATAACTATTTCTTTCTCTAAAGGATTATCCTTTTTGGGGATCATCTGATCTTGTACTAACCATTTTGTTTTTGGTTAATAACTAAAGACAAGGAAAATATATATAGTTTATCCTTTTTGGATTATGTGATTCTCAAGAAGTTGATTCTAGCACTTCAGGTGTGACCAAGTCATATTGAATACTCATCATTTGAAAAAAAAGATTAGTTAGTCGTAGAAATTTATTAAAGGATGAATCTATACTTAAAAAGTAAGTATATCTCTTAATTTTCTAAGTCAATCTCATAAATAAATTCCTCAACTTTATGAAATGAAACTCAATACAAAAAATGTTATCCGTTTACTTTTGATACTAGGAAACTAATGAACGTTTATCTCATCACAAGTTTGTGGTTTTCTTATTTTTAACTTTTTCCTAATCATATTTTTCTATCTCTCCACTAGAACATGACACTTATTTTATCTTCCATATCCATGTTTTCCTACAAGGAAACCTAGTGTGGATTATCTCGGGTGACCATTGTACTTCTCTTTTTTCTTTTAAAGAGATAGTTTTATTGACTCTTTTTTCGAGGTGGGACATTCAATAATGTTCTCAAGCCCAATTTTAAAATTGTGATAATTCAATTTCGAAAAGGGTGAAGAATGTAACACCCCAAGATTTCATAGTAAGTTATTTTCTTTAAAGTAATTCAATAGCTTGCGCTACACGCAACACTGAGTTCGAGTGCACTACTTCTTACGAAACTAACCATTCAAAAGTGGTTATAAATTGTATTAACTGAATTTTGAATTTTATATACTCCATATAATTTTAGAATCCATATTATGTGTATCTTAGACATAATATAATAAATAATTCATTTTTTCTGATAAAAGAAGTATTTTTCCAAAAAATGCAATTTTACAACCTTTTTATGGAAAACCCTTTTTAAAACCAATATTTGACACTTTTATATATATAATTTATATAAACTAAATTCTTATTTAGAATTTGTAAATAAAAATTTATTTTGGATAAATTTTTGGTACTTTTCTAATAACTTTAATATTTTGATGAATACTGAAAAATACTAAATTTTAATTGAAATCTACTTTTTTAATAAAAATAATTAATAGTGTTAAAATATGTATTTGAATGGTTTGGAAGTATAATTAGATTATATTTTTATCATTTTATACAATTCAGGTGATTATAAGTAATTTCAAAATTAAATTTGACATAAACACATGTCAATCTTTTGATAGTTTTTACTTTTTAAAAACCCACTTTTCGGTTTTGACAATGGGAACTAATTTTAAATTAATTAATGCAACTTATATGTTTTGAATTTGGTAAAATAGAATTAATTTTCGAATTTGGAATTTTAAAATTAGATTAGAGTAAATTTTTGGTATTTTTCTGAAAACATTCAATTTTTGATGAACAGTGAAAAACACTGCGTTATAGTTTAAAACATACTTTTTATTTATAGATTTTTTATTTTATTTAAATTTATTTTAAGTCAAAATAGATTTATAGTACCTATATAAGTTCAATTTAATTCATTGGTGTCATTTTATAATAAAATTAGATGTATAAAATTTTATTGAACTTTTTTCCCTCTTTTACCCACCACCTAGGTGTATTTGCCAATTTACATAAAACATAATTTTACTGCTTTTGTGAGTTTAATTTAAAAAATACAAGAGTTACGGTTGATATAAGTAAGTAAAATGTGGTTCAACAAGATGAAAATAATTTTTGGTGAATAGTAACTTTTTACTTCTATTTACCACGGTTAAAAGTAAATAGGGTAATTATGGGTAAAAATGATATTATTATTACCCTAACACATGTTCTAATTTTATTGGATAAGTATAATTCGACCAAAAACAACCTAAAGAATAAAATATTATCCTTCAGGTCCACTTGTATTAGATTAGTACATTTATTATTATATTATTTAAAGAAGAGTTAAAAGAGTTAAAATCAATGTTTAATAAATAAAACATTTTTAATATAGGGTTATACATAAGATAAATTCTACAATTATTATTTATTAGAAAGATAAAAATATTTCCTACATAATTGTATTTTTTTTATTTTTTAGACATTAAATATTTTTATTTATTTATGACACAATGATGCTGCACTAATTACCTAATTAATGAAATATTAAAATAAATGATATTATAAATTACCAAATAAATGTAATTTGAGACTTTTTATGAATTAAACAAATTTTATAGGTTAATATGACATGTTAGGGTTGGTTAGATGAATTTTTTTCTAAGTAATAATACTATTATAAATTTATAAAAAACAAAATACCAAATAGTGTAAAATTGACATAAAAGAGTTTGAAAAACAAATATTATATTATTAATTGATATTCTATTCCTAAAAAATATAAGGATCAGCAAGGTGTCTTAAATAATATTATATTTGTCATTAATGAACCACTTGAAGTTCTCTTGGATGTTTATAGTAAGTTTAATAACCATATAATATAAAAATACAAAGAGATATTGTAAATGTCAATCTATTTAACTATTAGTTAAATCTAAAAGATAAAGTTAATATAGTAACCCAAACCTATCTAAAACCTATTGGTTGAGTGGTTTTCGACACATAACCAGATTATCCTTTAGATAATTCATTTTTTATCCATTAGAAACATAAAATGATTTTATTATAAAATAATATTTCTAGCTTTTCCTAAAGTGCCCCTCACCCCTCTTATAAAAGGGAACTTCCTCTTCTATCTAATTCACACCTTCAATTCCATTTGGATCGGAAAAAACCTGCCCAAATACTCTCTCAACTGTCCTCCCTACATCCTATTGGTCTTCCATTAGTCAGATATCCAACCTATGGAGCCATTTTTATCAAATCAAAAGGAAGAACCCGAAGAAGAGGTAAATAATCCATCACCTCTTTCAAGTTCCATTCTTCTTCAACTTCCTCTTTATTTGTTGTTTTCATTGTAAAATAATAACTCTAGTATCTTCTATATACTTTTATGTTATTATAAATATGGTATTATCATATTCATTGTTCTTTCTATCCTTTAAATGGCATGTCACCATACGTGCGTACGTACGGCTTACCGTATCTATGTCGTGGTGTAATTGTTATTCAATACATTATTATTTGGATGGGTTTAATAATTATGTATAATTGATATAAAAAAATAAATATAACATGATAATTAATCTTTATATATTATATACAATCCAATTATATATTACTTTAACATCATAATACTGATATTGTCGCTCGTGCGTACGTACGGATTACCGTCTCCGCGAACGCGACGGGATTCATTTCCCATCGTATCCATTCAAGAATAATTTTCATTAGATGATTAAAAATAATGTTAAATTAATTAATATATTTCTGAATATGAATAATATACATCATATCCATAACAAACATTACTTAAGTAACAAATCATATAATGGAAAACGAATCAGTTAACACCTGAAACAACGATAATACTAAAATATTATTAACAAAGCAATATTGAAATACCATATATGATATCATATTGATTTACATGATTATTGTTTAATTTAATAAAAATTATTTCACCATTATACATGAGGTTAACCCACTCTCGACCATGGAAAAGTACAAGGTAAGGAGTTTTTTATCTCACTTTTAATTCTGTGAGATTTCCATTGTTCGCCACTTATTTATTGGATGTGGTGTATTGTGTACTTACATTGATATATATTATCATAATTCTCTTTATATTCATATTATTCTGTGATTTATTTGGTGGTTATTAACTTTTGGTCACACGCATTGATTGATTACAATGAAGTAAGGGTTTTTCATCTCACTTTTTATTCCCGTGAGATTCAAGCTATATTGGCCACTATTTTCATTTGTGTGGAGTATGTATTATCGATTATTGTATTTTTAGTGTAATATAAATTAATTTATGGGTATTTATATCTTAATTTTATGATCCTTCTTTCATGGGTTTTATATTTCATAAGTTACCCAATCATTAAGGGAATTTTAAATTTCAATTTCCACTCAGTGGGCTTTACGCATACTTCATTGATTATTTTACTCCAAGATTATGTGTGGAATCACTATTTATTATTTCTGTAGTAATTTTAACTCCCCTTTGTGTGTATATAATTTTGATACACATAATCAATCCATTGATAATTTCTCAAGTCATTGATATAAACATGATCTTAACTCAATATCCATTCATCAAGTAAAACATACATCTCATTGGTGTTGTTTTTACAAGAATATGTGTGAATGTACTCTGATTCATTTACATTTAGTATCCAATAATATTTAGTGAATTTAAATTTGTCACACATAAATATTTCATTGATTTATCATTTACTTAAGGATATTTTCTTTATAAGGGATTTCATCTCATTGTACATTTCGTTGAGACTTCTTCGTTGTTATGAAATATAATTCACTTTTATATGGTGTATATATTGTCCTTTGACATAATATATCATGAAATACTTTATTCTCAAGATATTATATTGTTTTTACTACCTCCATTATTTCTATTCAAGAATCTCTGATTTGGTTAGGAACTCAAACTAAAATATCATTTTAAATGTTTTAAAAATTTATTCTTCTAAATCGCTATCATTAATGTACATGTTATAAAAATGGTTTTAAGGATTTATTTATATGTACAATAATGTTTTAAAATTAAAATTCCTTAAAAATGTTTCAATGGGGTATCAAACACTTTTATTCAAAACTCTATTTTTAAACGGATTCTTGAAAATAATGTGACTTTTAAATGATTTTAAGAAAAAGGGGGTTATTTCTATAAAATAGTTTTGATGATTATTTTAATCTATGTCATAATCCTTCATTATTCACAATTAAGGTTAATATGTTACAATAAAATCATCCATATTGTATTGAATGAGTTATGTTTGATTCTGAATGTGCTATTTTTATACCATTCATGGTTTTTGGATAAAGTATTGACATTTCATATGATAGTTTTAGTATGAATGTTTATATTATGTTTAAAACTTTTCATATGAAGAATGAATTGGACTTAGTAAGTGATGGGTTAAGCCCGCTATAGCTCCTCGATGCATCGGTAGGTTTTGTGAGACAAACTAGTGTCTTGGCAGAAGGCCTTGACAAAATCTTATTTGTTGTCTTGGCACAAGGCCTTGACTGTGTGGTTATAAAAGTCTGTGATTATGCATTCTATCATTATGAAAGTGGATATTGATATTGCATGTGATTATTCAACTAGTAGAATATCAATGTGAGTAAGTAAATGGCATTATTTGATTATATCATTTCCATATTATGTATAATTTCATGTTTAAAAGGTTTTTGATTTAGACTTATATATTGCCTTAAATATTTATGCTTATTTATGAAAGTTTCTGCTATATTGTTATCTTTACTGAGCTTCTGAGCTCACCCATTTCTATGTTTTATTTTTCCCAGGATGCGAAGAAGTATATTATGACTTACCTGCATGGATAATCTATGGGTTCTTAGTGTGGTCTATAGAAACATTGTTATTGTAGTTTTCCATTTTATAATGAAATGTAAACCTTATGAATGTATCAAGTACTTCCAAGGATACTAAACTAATCTGTCTTTCGAGACTTGATCTTTTGTGATCATGCCAATGATACATAATAAGTTACCGACACTGGGCTTCTAGGGTTGGGGCATTACAATAATCATGGCACAATTTCCAATATCCAAAACATACAACTTCAAATTTAAATATTTGATAACTTAAATACACATTTAACTTCTATATTTATAGTTTTATAAAAATAGGATCGATTGATACATAATTATAACTGTGAGGAACTTGACCCAGTTACCATCTCAAACTGGTACTTAATCCATAATATCACATACCCAAAGGGAATTTCTTATCCCATTTGGTTGGTGACTAGTACCCATTCATTAAAAATACCATATGGAACAATTTAAACCAATATTAAGTAGAAAACATGACACATATATATGATTGGAAGAAACATCAGAAGTTTAAAACAATAGATATAGTTCATATCAATAAAAGGAACAACATAAGTTATACAACTCAATATTAGATAATCAGTCTCCAAGATACAAGTAAAATAAAAATTTAAAAATAGATCCAGAATAGTTACTCCATGTGATAGTGCAGGAAAACTCCAAATACCTCACCACCATTTATGTAGACAAAGCTGGCAGAAACCTCACCACCTCATTGTGACACCTTGCATTTACATACATCGAAAGACATAACATGTTTTGTAAACCACCTAATGGGTTCACATGGTTTGTATTAAAAGGAAATAGTTGGATCCCAATTATGTTTTCCATATAAATTCTGAGTAAAAAAATATGAAAAATGATTATCTTTAATGAAAATACGACTTGATAATCAGTTAAATTGATTTTATATCAAAATTATAGTAAATGTTTTCCCCATTTTCCATAGTCCCAAATAATCTAGTTAAAATAGCATCAAATAATTTCATATACATTAATGAAGTAAAATAAAATCATGTATCAAATATCATATCAAATCCTATTAGTATAAACAAAACCACAGGTATCATCATGCTAATGATCACTATAGGTAATACAAGCTTGCAAACTCATATACAAACATAGACAATCACACACATCAGGTATCTAGATATATGTATATAATTCATAGAGCATAGTAACACCCCAAAAAGTGAACCTCCAAATGCATCTAACAAGTCCCAAAAAAATGGGCTAGAGGAGTAGATGAATACCCCATAAGTGAACCCCATGATGATATCAACAGAAAAGGATTATTACTACAACCTCTATCCAAGTACCCAAGGCTTTCCCATGTTTTATATTTTCTAATCCATTTCATCAGTACCATGCTTTGAAACCCATTTTATAAATCCATTTCAAAATTATATTAAAATATCTTTTCTTTTACTAAAACAAGGTTAAAACCATATTTTCTCAAAATCATATTTACACACACATAATTCAATCATGAAAAACTATTTATAAAACTATTTATACATCCAGAGAAACACGGTTCAACCAAATAGGCAAGAAAAAAACTTCCTACCTCAAAATAGGGTTATAAATGCTTACAACAGGATCCAAAAATATGAAAAAAGAAAAGAAAACAATATAGAACATATAATAAATCCTTATATCTCATAATCAATTCAACAAGAAAAAAGGTCGATGGAGAAAACAATTCACAACATACCTCAATAAAATATCACAAAACACCACTACTAACATAACGGTCAACCTCTAAAGTAACACCCCACAATATATCTGTAATGGTTTAATAATATTATCATCAAAGATCAACAGATCAATAAACATAGTGAAATAGTTATACTACTATCAATGGTAATAAAGAATTAGAAGGGTCTATTACATTCAGAGAATAACAAATAAATAATGAAAAATAACTCAATAAAACAAACTATAAGGAGAGAAGATCCCCAAAATCTCATTGGAGACCTCCTTGGTCTAGAGGGGAGAGACTATAGTCAAATGAAAACTCAATCATCTTTATTGTGCTAAAAAAAGCTATTATCCTAAAAAATTCGTGATATGAAAATGTTTCACAATGTGAACTTATCAAATAATGAAAGATAATATAAAATATGTTGCGTCAGATTAAAAAATTCAACATCAAACATTTGACGGAATGAACTAGATTTATGGTGTGTAAACCTTTCACACCTCAAACTAATTCAAGGAATATTCCCTTTAAAGGTTTCATGTTGTGTATACCATTAATGATGCGCAAACATTAAAAAGAAATTAAATAGTATAAATTGTAAGAAAATAACTCAATCAATCTCTAGACCTCTCCAAACATGGGGAGAAACTGAAAAATTCTTTTACATGTTTATACTTGGACCCTGTTAATTCCAAAAAACACACATCCTTGAACATTATTTATTTTAACCTAAAAAAAGGCTCTCCATCTGTAGAATCCCTATAACAACTCATTTCCTAAATTAAAATTAATACATGATTTATTACATAAGTTTAAAATTAATACAACCCAAATGACTAAGATTTATAGTGTCTTTGAAATTAGGTACATTATATAACAATTTAAAATATGAAAAAACCATCTTTATTGAAAGCTTCCATAACATGACCACACTTAAAACTGTATGGGATAACCTAGAAACATACATTAGAAAGCGGTGAGTGTAATAAGAGATTTATATGGTAATACATGTTATAAAATATGGATATCAATGGGGAATAAAACGAACATAAATAATAAGGCATGATATATCATGATAAACATAACATGAGAAATGTGGAAACATCTTAAAACGATAGCCCATAAACACAGGTTAATGATTAATACCAATACATCATGATATAAAAAGTCATATAATGGAATCGGGTTCACTCCCTATCCCAACATTACATCTCATGATACTAAACATTACCCAATTAATTGGAGTGCTATATAATTCTGGGCGCGCCTACCACTTTCATTTCATTTTCATGCTTATGTGTGCCACATATATCAGAAAAAATGGGTTCATTCATCTTCATATTTCATTCCACAATCAAGGATTGTGGAATAAATATTAAAAATTATCAATTAATATAATTATATGTTTATAAAAGAAAACACCCTTGATATTAAATGAGTACGGAATTCACTACACAATTGATTTGGCATGGAAAATCATGGTGGAATTTCGAAAAAAAATGACATCACATAAAAATTCATAAAACGGGTCAAGGATAGGGAAAAATGTATATCATAATTTTTAAATGAAATGGAATTTAATAGTTATGTGTAAATACATATAATAATTTCAGAAATTGTAAATATAAGGCCTAAGATAATATACAAACTGGAATAAACAAGAGAAGGAGGGGATCCCTTACCTGAGTGAGTGACTCCAAATTCTTGGGAGGAGATTATTGAGAGATTAAAGGATCCTTGGGAGAACTATATAAAGTATATTAAAGTGTATGGATATAATAAATGTATTTTCTATGAAGATAAATCAGATCTTGTGTGGGTTTATATAGGAAAAGAAAGAATAATTCTTTATTATTTCACAACCCTAGGTTTTGGACTCTATAAAAAAAAATAAAAAAACCACAATCCTTACCATATTTTTTCTCAAGTTTTCTCCCAAATGGGAGTGATTTTAATTATTTTATAAGTAAAATGGACTAAATTAATATTCTAATATGATTTTTTATGGTTAGGTGACTCATAATTTTAAATTAATGGTTCTAAATCCTTAAAATATATTTATGGGTTTGGAGGATTCATAATGGATTTTTAAAAGTAATAAAATAAACATAAAAATAATTACTTGAAATTAAAACATATATTTGGTTGTGGATACCATTTATAGTATTTATTACACCACTTTTGGGTCATTATGATGTCATAATACAGAAAGCATATTTATATGGTATTTATTTTTTACCCGAAAATACAACTGTCTTGGAAAATTATAAGAAATTAACAATTAGATAATTTAAAATTTTGGATTACAAAAAATAATATTAAATCTAAATAAATAATTTTTCAAATATGTGAATTTTACCTTTTAAAATAAAATTGTCATTTATTAAAAAATTCAATGTTCTTTCTACAATAACAGTTTGTAAATCCTTATAAGAATTACATTTCAATTCATAAAAATTATAGTATAATTTATATTTAATAGAAATTATCTAATAATTCTATTTTGTTAAAATAATATATATTTCAAGAATCCATTAATTCATCAAAACAAATTCCTTAGTTAAATTTGAATATTAACAAAAAATAATTTTTTTGTTGAATCAATATAAAACATATTTATAAAGTAACAATAATAGGATGAAAAGATATTCATTATTCTATAAAAATAATTACATAATATTATTTCTATGTTCTTGATATATATACCTTTAATACACCAAAAACACCATAAATCTTAGGTGTATGATGGTGGTAGTTTCATGGGGTGGTTCAACAAACAAGGTTTGGGACGCGATCTTGATGAGCTTGAACTTCTACCGTTAATTTTGTTTATCATTATTAAGTTGTTAGATCTCCGATTGGGACTTTTCAAGGTCAAATACAAAATATTATATCCCCCTCATAAACACTAATAAATGGGCTCATTGGGTATGATCCTTCTCTTTTAAGGCCAACACTTCCTTTTTCTGTGTCAGATGGATTTGATAAAGACCTAAATTTATTCTAATCATATGATCACTATTCGAAAACTATATTTTACCAATGGTAAATATTATAAATAGTAATTTTAATAGGATATAATAAAACTAAATGAGTTAATATGTTTTCTACAACCATATTACATAATATTACATTTAGTTAAATTTTAAGAGGAATTTTATTTATAACATTTTGGGTCATTACAATCTTCCACCCTTAAGAAATTTTAACCTCGGAATATTGTTTCCTACACCAAAATAGATTATTGTAACTCTTTTTCATCACCTCCTACAGTTCCCACATTTCTACTTCAAACTTCTGGTTTCTCCACAACACTTTGACAAGTTGCATTTCCTTATTTCGTAGAAATTTTTCTCTATGATCTATGGTCTTCACGGGGTACCCTTCATTGGAAAGAATATTCTCCAATGGTAACACTCCTGGAAGGAGTAAATTTGAGTTGTGTGGTATATACTTCCACAAGTTGGATACATGGAAAACATCATGTACATTAGATAGGTTTTGTGGGAGTTTTAGTTGATAGACCACCTCTCTAATAAGATCAAGGATGTTAAATGATCTGATGAATATAGGACTAATATTTACCTTCTTCCCAAATCCCATCACTTTATTCCATAGTGATATGCTGATGAATAACATGTATCCAAAATCAAACTATAGGTCTCAGTGATGATTTTCATTATAGATATTTTTTTGACTTTGAGCATCATTGATGTACCACTGATTATTTTTATACTTTTCCACCATTTCATCGACCATTTGAGGACATTGATGTTTGTGTTCCCAACCATCATCCCAACATATAGGTGTTCTACATTTCTTCCCATAAATAGCTTTATATAGATCCATTTGGATGCTGGAGTGGATACTATTGTAGAAGGTGAACATGAATTGAGAAAGATGTTAGTCCCATCCTGATTTGAATTCAATTGATCATGCTATCAACATGTTGTAATATATATGGATAGTCCACTTATATTGGACATCATTTTGAGGGTGATAAGAATTTATGAAGGTTAACTTAGTATTCAGAGCACATTGGAGACTCTTCTAAAACATAGATGGTTATCTTGGATCTCAACCAGATACAATCGATAGTGGTACTTCTTATAGCCTCACTACATCTCTAATGTATATCCATGCAAGTTGATCCAGTGAGAAATCTTCTCAAATCAAACGAAGTGTGAAGTAATTGTAAGATGATCCACCACAACCCATATAAAATTATTCCCTCTTGATGTCATTAGAACACAAGTGAAAATTTAAATGGTGATGTTTTCCCATTTCCATCTAGGTATGGGTAATGGCTGCATCGTCCCATTATATTTTTTTCGTTATGATTTCACTTGATGACATATAATACATCTTGGTGTATATTCTTAGATAACCTTATTCATTTTTTCCACCAATAGTTTTCTTAGAGATCTCCATTGTAGAGACCCGAAGCTTATCGTACATGGACATTACATTACTTTTGCGGAATACTTAGTACATAACAAAGACACACACACAAGGATCGTAATAGTTTAGTGTCTTTGGAAACTCGGAACGTAATCTTCTAATCGTGGTGAAAGATCTTCAATATCTCTCATAAAGATCTTCCCTTTTTTTACCTAAAACCTTTATTTATATCCTGGGGAAAATAAAACATAAAAGGGTGAGCTCAAATGCTCAGAAAGGGTAAACAAAAGAAAAATCAATCACATCATATTCATAAGAACATAACTTTTGGAAATCTTAACCTGCAAAAGAGAGCATAATTTAATAACATGGGATAAATCATAGTAGTGAAATGAAATCCCAATAAGAATAACTTAAAACATGAAAGTTTGTGGCATACACACATAATCATAGAGAATCATTTCTTGTTAGTCATGACTCATTTCCAAGACTATCTTAGTGGACAAAGTCCCTTTCTAAATCGAGTCACCCTCGTTTCAGTCCTGTTTCAATGAACCGGTATAACCTACCATTCCAGCCATGTATATCTCATGAGATATGAAATCTTTACCCAATGCATTGGATGGATATATAGGTCTCACCCATCTCATAATGATACCATTCTTATGTGTGCCACAAAATCATAAACCATACATCATAACATAACCCATGTAATAAAAATGGGATTCTTAAACATCGTGACATCATAAAACAATTCATATAAGATAAAGGAATTCATAAAAATATTTCCATCAATGTAATAATAGGGATAAAAATAGAACCCTTTATTTTCTTAGATGTAAAATAATTTTGATAAAACACTTGAACTCCATTCTTGAGGAAAATATCATTTCTTCTTCAAAAACATTTTTCATTTCTTAACATGTCATACAACTTTAAACTAAAAAAATTCGATTAAAAATAATCATGAAAACTTGTAAAGGAAGCTTCTTGGAAATAATGTTTTAAAAATCCATTCATGCCGTATAAGTTAAAAAAAACATTCTTCTCGTACTTTTGTCGGAAAAGTTAAAAAGTACCTCGTACGAAAAAAAGACAAATGATTCCTTTCATATCTTTTACTAAAAACTCACCGAAGGGTAAAATAGGATTTAAACAATTGTAGGTGATTGGAAATAATATTACATATTGAGGAAACACGGATTTGGATGATAAAATACACCCCAGTAAATTTCAAAGTATAAACAATCTCGGATAAAAATGAGATTGTGATATTTCCCTTACCATAGGTCCGACTTGCTTTGTACGTGTCCGAAACTCCTGTATAATGATTTAAATAATGTTATTGACTTATTCCAGAATCATATTAACTGTTATTATATCATATATGGTCCACTTATGACTTTATATTACCCATTCTTTTGTAAATTCATGTTAAAGTAGCATTTTGGGTAAAATCATCTCATTTGTCGTTCGTGTTTTTAACTTATAATTATTAATATGATTACATGGATCATGATTACTTATATCCAGAATGTAAAACATGATTTATATATAATATATATATTCAGAATATACATATATATAATATATTGATAAATGGAATGAAATACACCGTTCATGGAGACGGTAGTCCGTACGTACGCATGAACGCTGTTTTTGTTTCCTTATTGAATTGAATGGAATTAAGTAGATGACATACATATAAATATACATAAATATAGTATCATTATTAAGTCATATATTTCATTAGTACTTATTATATATACTTTATAATCATTCATGAATGGTTAATCATTGAGAATTAATCTCATCACGTCGTGGAGACGGTAGTCCGTACGTACGCACGAGCGATGATATCATTCCCATGGTCATGAAATTGTGTTGAAGTGTTTGTATACTATTTCAGTATCAATATAAATTTATAATAATCATATATAGTAACTCATTAAACCATTATACCCATCCAATTAATGTGGTGGCGGAAAATAGATTACCCCACGGCGTGGAGACGGTATTCCGTACGTACGCACGCGTGATGATTTCCTTTTTCCGTAGGATGGATAAAAGGTTAATTAGAGTTGTTTCATATTTATAATAACATATCAGTATGTAAGTAATACTGATGTTATTACTTTATCATGAAACAACTAAAGAAGAAGAAGTTGAAGAAGAAATAAATTGAAAATATCGGTAATGGATATTACTTATTCTTTGAAACGCCTCTTTGAATCCTCCACTTAGGGAACTAATATTGGTCTTTGAAGAAGACCAGGACCTCTAGGATTATTCTAGGGAAGTGGAGAAGGGATTTTTGCAGGGTTTGGACGAGCTTGAGTGCTCAAATTGGTGTGAGGAGGAGGGGGGGGGGAGGCTCCCTTTTATAAGGGAGGAGAGGGGCACCTTAAGAATATCTAAAAATATTATTTTATATTAAAGTCGAAATCGGTTTATAATGGTTCCAAAGGGTCTTATTTCTAAGCTAAAGTGGGTATGGGTCGAGCTCCTATCAACCAATAGGATTTAGACAAGTTTAGGTTATTATTTTAACCTTATCAATTAGATTTAACTTTAAGTTAAATAATTTAACTTTTACCGTGTCTTTTTGTTTTCTTACACTATATGGTTAATACACTTACTATAACATGCCAAACGTACCGCAGGTTGTTTATTATTAATATATATATCCTTATCTAAGTCATTTGGACAAACCTTATATTTTTAGGAATACAATAACAATTAATAATATAATATTTGATTTAAAAACTATTTTGTGTCAATTTTGACACTATTTGATATATGATTTTTGTGAAAGTCATAACAGAATTATAGGTTCTAACAAAGTTGATTACATCAACACTAATATATCATAGTAACCTAGAAAATTAGTGGAATTCATAAAAAGTCTCAAATTAAATTTATTTTGGTATTTATAACATCAATTATGTCAATATTTCATTAATAAGATAATTACAGCATCATCTTTGTGTTATAAATAAATTAAATTATTTGATCTCTAAAAATTACAAATAAAATACCATTATCTAGGAAAACTTTGTATCTTTCTAATGAATATTTACAATTGAATTTATCTTATGTATAACCCTATATTAAAAATGTTTTAGTAAATAAACTTTGATTTTAACTCTTTTAACTCTTCTTTGAATTTAATAATAATAAATGTCCTAATCTAATCCAAGTGGGCCTAAATGATAATATTTTATACTTAAGGTTATTTTTGGTCGAGATACACTTGTCCAATAGGATTAGGACATGTGTTAGGGTAATATTAATATCATTTTTATCCTTAATTACCCTATTTACTTTTAACCGTGGTAAAAAAAGTAAAAAGTTACTATTCACCAAAAATTATTTTCATCTCATTGAATCACATTTTACTTACTAACATCAACTGTATCTCTCAGATTTTTGAAATTCCATTCACAGAAGCGGTAAAATTAAGATTTATGAAAAAAATAATTTTTTTAACTTCCACTTAGTAGTTTCACTATTAATCAAAAATTGAAGTTTTTCAGAAAAATGCCAAAATTTCACCCAAAGCTATAATTGATATTCCGAATTCAAAAATGATTTCTATTTTACAAAATTCCCAACATATAAGTTGCATTAATTAATTTTATAATTAATTTCCGCTGTCAGAACAAATAGCGTGTTTTTAAGAGATAATAACTATCAAAAGATTAACACTTGTTTATGTCTGGTGTAAATGTGAAATTACATCCAATGACCAACATTGTATTAAATTGTAAAAATATATTCTAAATATAATTTAAAACCACTGAAATTAATAATTTATCACTATTAATTATTTCGATTAAAAAAGTTGTTTTTAATTAAAATTTAGTAATTTTCACTATTCATCAGAAAATAAAAGTTATCTGAAAAGTACCAAAATTTCACCCTAAGCTAATTTCGATATTATGAATCCAAAAATGAATTCAATTCAGAAAAATAAAATATAAAAAATTTCAAAAAGTGGTTTTTACTATTCATAATGGCTAGTTTTAATAATATTTTAATAGCGTATTGTTGTTTAGTGAAACTCGTTATTGCGTACTACACACGCTATCGAGGAAGGTCGCGATTGCATGTAATGCAAGGCAAATCAAGGATGCGTGTTGTGCAAGCTCCTTTTGGTGTAGCGTACAACACAAGACATTAGTGAAATTAAAAAGAATATTTTCCATAAAATCTCGGGGTGTTACATTCTACCCCCCTTAAAATGAATTTCGCCCTCGAAATTCGTCGGGGTTATAAATGGTTTACTATTTGAAAGTTTCTTTAATAGAAACCCACATTGTAAAAAGGAATACCAAAACCAATCTTTAAAAACAAAAGTATGAAACTTAACGGTTACCCAAATAAACTAATCACTGGGTTTCCATATAAGTGAAAATATGGATATGGAAGAGAAATCTAACCATCATGTTCTGATGGGGAGTGGTAGAGAACATGTATATGGAAAAGCCAGCAATCACAAAGCCATAAATTTGTGACGATCTAAGGTACCATCTGATTCATCAGATATAAGATCACTAGGACAACATTTTTGGTCTTCAAGATCATTTCCCTAAAGTTGAAAATTTGAATTAGAATAACTACTTACATTATTTTGGTACAATCTCACTGTTGTTTGTGCCTTGAACAATTTCCACTTCATCTCTTAAATAAATGAAGTTGACTTTGTTATTCGTGAATTGTTAGCAGATCATGTGATAGAATGACGGGTCATTCCATCTGTCTCAAACAAAAGGTTAGCAAAAATTATATACAAAAGTCAATCTATAGTGAGATTAATCATATATGGTTCCTAAAATGGACTTATACATCATATATCATACTGATTAATATAATAAAACTCGTTTCTACTAAACAGGGACTTCCTGTAGGCCAGTGGTAGGCGATAAAGGCCAGTCGCACTTCAGTTGTGGGTTCGATTCCCACAGCCTTGTCCGACGCGATGGGTTGTCGCCTGTCCTACAGGTTGTCCTTTTTCTAAAATTACATTACTATAACATCCCATAAATAATATCGAAAATCTTCTATCCTTAAACAATACTAACTTATGTCCAACATAATCCATTCTAATCTTTAGGCTTATCCATAATACTGCAGTCCACTCTCATAACATAGTGAAAATGATTACCAGAGATTTAACACCATCGTCGATCCCCATATATCATAAGATATGTTTTGTTGGTCACATTCCAAACATTCAAAGTCCTTAATCATGTATTCTCTTGAATACCTTAGTGAAAACATGAATGCAGTTAAAAGTTAACACTTTCTGCATACCAAAATCCTTAAAATTCTATATACTCAAACCATGATATCACTTAGTCCTTATATCAATCATGAGCTCATGAATACTGTTAAACATTTCATTTTCTCGTTTTCCCTTCATTATGCGCATATCATCTTATTTCCAAAAATATCTCAATTACTTTGAATACCACATTAGACCAATACATAAATATTCCAATACTCCATGATACAATATTATTTTGGAATCCCATTACATAAACACTTAATCATTCCACCACATCGTTGTCATATTCAACATCGCCAATAGTGATCGCATGTGACTTCCCTTTGTCATTTGCCTTCAGTGGTTGCTCATGTTGATCATCACTAACCCTTGGATTAGGGAATTTATTAGCATAATACCCCATTTTCTTGCACTTGAAGCATTGAAGTGTTGGTGGTGCGTTCTCTGTAGTGTTTGCTTTATTCACATCATTAGAAACCCTTTTTCCATTACTTCGACACTCAACTGCTCGATGACCTTCTTTTCTATACATAAAACATTTTCTAGTCCCTTTAAGACAATCTCCACCATGCTTCTTTCCACACTTTGTGCATAAGGAAACATTCATCTTTTTTTCACCATTATTCTGAGATTTCTCCTTGAACTGCATCTTTCGTTTCTTGTCAAAACCATGAGATGGATATGTAACACCAACTTCCATTTCTACCTTGATAGCACAACGCACAATTTCTTCATAGCTACTAAAGTCTTTTATAGCTAATGCCCTTTGAAGACTTGGTTTTAAGCCACTGAAAAATAGATCAACTTTACTTTCAGGTTGGATGATAATGCGAGATACATACCTTGCAAGTCTTGTAAAATTCGCTTCGTATATACCAATAGATTCATCATCCTTTTGCGTTAGTTCAAGAAACTCCTTCTCCATTTTTGTTCGAAGAATACGAGGGAAGTACTTACTGAAAAACAAGTTCTTGAACTCATCCCATTCCATGGACTCAATTTCATCACTTGGCCTCGTATTCTTGATAAGATTCCACCATTGATCAGCTTCACCTTCCAAAAGATATACTGATAAGATGACTCTATCATGTTCAGAACATTGGAGAACTGAAAATATCTTTTCAGTGGTACTGATCCATTGTTCAGCAACAAGTGGATCGGGAGTCCCACTGAAAGAAGGTGGACGTTGCCTCATGAAGGACTCAATAGAATACTGTTCCTTTCTCTTCTCATTTGGAAGTCCAGAATGATTCATAGCTTGTGTAAGGATAGCAATAAGATTTTTCACTCCATCTCCCATAAAATTTGTTTGTTCAGGAGGGCAATCATTGCATTGTCCATTGCATTGATCAACACGGTTCCTTCGGGTTCCAGCCATCGTCTAAAACCCAAAAAGAATAGTGTGAGAGGAAAAAATCATGCAAGGGAAAACAACATAATAAAGGGGGAGTACCTTCAATATCTAACATCTTAGGTTTAATTCAATGATCGTTAGCGTAATTCTAGTACTATAACCTATACGTATACTTAACCTTAGGGACATCCCTAGACATACCTTAGAAATATCTCTAGGGATCTTACTAATGTTTTCACGTCCTAGTTTCCAAAGGTTGACTAAACCTTTCCTCTGATACCAACTGTAGAGACCCGAAGCTTATCGTACATGGACATTACATTACTTTTGAGGAATACTTAGTACATAACAAAAACACACACACAAGGATCGTAATAGTTTAGTGTCTTTGGAAACTCGGAACGTAATCTTCTAATCATGGTGAAAGATCTTCAATATCTCTCATAAAGATCTTCCCTTTTTTTACCTAAAACCTTTCTTTATATCCTAGGGAAAAGAAAACATAAAAGGGTGAGTTCAAATGCTCAGTAAGGGTAAACAAAAGAAAAATCAATCACATCATATTCATAAGAACATAACTTTTGGAAATCTTAACCTGCAAAAGAGGGCATAATTTCATAACATGGGATAAATCATAGTAGTGAAATGAAATCCCAATAAGCATAACTTAAAACATGAAACTTTGTGGCATACACACATAATCATAAGGAATCATTTCTTTTTAGTCATGACTCATTGCCAAGACTATCTTTGTGGACAAAGTCCCTTTCTGAATCGAGTCACCCTCGTTTCAGTCCTGTTTCACTGAACCGGTATAACCTACCATTGCAGCCATGTCTATCTCATTAGATATGAAATCTTTAACCAATGCATTGGAGGGAGATATAGGTCCCACCCATCTCATAATGATACCATTCTTATGTGTGCCACAAAATCATAAACCATACATCATAACATAACCCATGTAATAAAAATGGGATTCTTAAATATCGTGACATCATAAAACAATTCATATAAGATAAAGGAACTCATAAAAATAATTCCATCAATGGAATAATAGGGATAAAAATAGAACCCTTTATTATCTTAGATGGAAAATAATTTTGATAAAACACTTGAACTCCATTCATGAGGAAAATATCCTTTCTTCTTCAAAAACATTTTCCCTTTCTTAACATGTCATACAACTTTAAACTAAAATAAGTTGATTAAAAATAAACATGAAAACTTGTAAAGTAAACTTCTTGGAAATAATGTTTTAAAAATCCATTCATGCCATATAAGTTAAAAAAAACATTCTTCTCATACTTTTGTCGGAAAAGTCAAAAACTACATCGTACGAAAAAAAGACAAAAGATTCCTTTCATATCTTTTACTAAAAACTCACAGAAGGGTAAAATAGGATTTAAAAAATTGTAGGTGATTGGAAATAATATTACATATTGAGGAAACATGGATTTGGATGATAAAATACACCCCAGTAAATTTCAAAGTATAAACAATCTCGGATAAAAATGAGATTGTGATATTTCCCTTACCTTAGGTCCGACTTGCTTTGTACGTGTCTGAAACTCCCGTATAATGATTTAAATAATGTTATTGACTTATTCCAGAATCATATTCATTGTTATTATATCATATATGGTCCACTTATGACTTTATATTACCCATTCTTTTGGAAATTCATGTAAAAGTAGCGTTTTGGGTAAAATCGTCTCATTTGTCGTTCGTGTTTTTAACTTGTAATTATTAATATGATTACTTGGATCATGATTAATTATATCCAGAATGTAAAACATGATTTATATATAATATATATATATATATATATATATATATTCAGAATATACATATATATAATATATTGATAAATGGAATGAAATACACCGTTCATGGAGACGGTAGTCCGTACGTACGCATGAACGCTGTTTTCGTTTCCTTATTGAATTGAATGGAATTAAGTAGATGACATACATATAAATATAAATAAATCCAGTATCATTATTATGTCATATATTTCATTAGTACTTATTATATATACTTTATAATCATTCATGAATGGTTAATCATTGAGAATGAATCTCATCGCGTCGTGGAGACGGTAGTCCGTACGTACGTACGAGCGATGATATCGTTCCCATGGTCATGGAATTGTGTTGTAGTGTTTGTATACTATTTCAGTATCAATATCACATTATAATAATCATATATAGTTACTCATTAAACCATTATACCCATCAAATTAATGTGGTGGCGTTAAATAGATTACACCACGACGTGGAGACGGTATTCCGTACGTATGCACGCGCGGTGATTTCCTTTTTCCATAGGATGGATAGAAGGTTAATTAGAGTTGTTTCATATTTATAATGACATATCAGTATGTAATTAATACTGATGTTATTATTTTATCATGAAACAACTAAAGAAGAAGAAGTTGAAGAAGAAAGAAATTGAAAATATCGGTAATGGATATTACCTCTTCTTTGAAACGCCTCTTTGAATCCTCCACTTAGGGAACTAAGATTGGTCTTTGAAGAAGACCAGGACCTCTAGGATTATTCTAGGGAAGTGGAGAAGGGATTTTGGCAGGGTTTGGCCGAGCTTGAGTGCTCAAATTGGTGTGAGGAGGAGGGGGAGGAGGTGCCCTTTTATAAGGGAGGAGAGGGGCACCTTAGGAATATCTCATAATATTATTTTATATTAAAGTCAAAATCGGTTTATAATGGTTCCAAAGGGTCTTATTTATAAGCTAAATTGGGTATGGGTCGAAATACTCTCAACCAATAGGATTTAGAAAAGTTTAGGTTATTATTTTGACCTTATCAATTAGATTTAACTTTAAGTTAAATAATTTAACTTTTACCGCGTCTTTTTGTTTTCTTACACTATATGGTTAATACACTTACTATAACATGCCAAACGAACCCCAAGTTGTTTATTATTAATATATATATCCTTATCTAAGTCATTTAAACGAACCTTAGATTTTTAGGAATAAAATAACAATTAATAATATAATATTTTATTTAAAAACTATTTTGTGTTAATTTTGACACTATTTGATATATGATTTTTGTGAAAGTCATAACAGAATTATATGTTCTAACCAAGTTGACTAAATCAACACTAATATATCATATTAACCTATAAAATTAGTGTAATTCATAAAAAGTCTCAAATTAAATTTAATTTGGTATTTATAACATCAATTATGTCAATATTTCATTAATAAGATAATTACAACATCATCTTTGTGTTATAAATAAATTAAATTATTTGATCTCTAAAAATTAAAAATAAAATACCAATATGTAGGAAATATTTTTATCTTTATAATGAATTTTTACAATTTAATTTATCTTATGTATAACCCTATATTAAAAATGTTTTAGTAAATAAACTTTGATTTTAACTCTTTTAACTCTTCTTTGAATTAAATAATAATAAATGTCCTAATCTAATCCAAGTGGGCCTAAATGATAATATTTTATACTTAAGATTGTATTTGGTCGATATACACTTGTCCAATAGGATTAGGACATGTGTTAGGGTAATATTAATATCATTTTTACCCTTAATTACCCTATTTACTTTTAACCGTGGTAAAAAAAAGTAAAAAGTTACTATTCACCAAAAATTATTTTCATCTCATTGAACCACAATTTACTTATTGAAATCAACAGTGTCTCTCGGATTTTTGAAATTCTATTCACAGAAGCGGTAAAATTAAGATTTATGAAAAAAGTAATTTTTTTATCTTCCACTTAGTAGTTTCACTATTCATCAAAAATTGAAGTTTTTCAGAAAAATGCCAAAATTTCACCCTAAGCTATAATTGATATTCCAGATTCAAAAATGATTTCTATTTTACAAAATTCCCAACATATAAGTTGCATTAATTAATTTTATAATTAATTTCCGCTATCACAACAAATAGCGTGTTTTTAAGAGATAATAACTATCAAAAGATTAACACTTGTTTATGTCTGGTGTAAATGTGAAATTACATCCAATGACCAACATTGTATTAAATTGTAAAAATATATTCTAAATATACTTTAAAACCTCTCAAATTAATAATTTATCACTACTAATTATTTCGATTAAAAAAGTTGTTTTTAATTAAAATTTAGTAATTTTCACTATTCATCAGAAAATAAAAGTTATCCGAAAAGTACCAAAATTTCACCCTAAGCTAATTTCAATATTATGAATCCAAAAATGAATTCCATTCTAAAAAATAAAATATACAAAATTTCAAAAAGTGGTTATTACTATTCATAACGGCTAGTTTTAATAATATTTTAATAGGGTATTGTTGTTTAGTGAAACTCGTTATTGCGTACTACACACGCTATCGAGGAAGGTCGCGATTGCGTGTAATGTAAGGAAAATCAAGGATGTGTGTTGTGCAAGCTCCTTTTGGTGTAGCGTACAACACAATACATTAGTGAAATTAAAAACAATATTTTTCATAAAATCTCGGGGTGTTACATCCATATATCTTTGTGCTTCCTAGTTGTATGGTGAAGGTTGAGCTATGTGAATCATCCAAAAAAATTTACTTTATCTTAGTATTTGATGTTACACATAGTATTGAACCAAATATCACAACTCACTCTACATTTAAATAGAATAATAAGGATTTCCTTTTTCTTATTTTTCCTCTTTTTTATGAATTCCCACGTCATCTCTTTGAGCATTTTTAGTCCCTTCCAAAAAGAAAGTTGAGCAATTATGTGTGAAAGGATTAATGAGGTTACTTCCTATATAAGTCAAATGTTCATCCTTTTATAATATATGAAGATCATATCCATCTCAATTATGATTTATGATTTTATTTCTAGATCATTTGTACTAATATTATCCTCTACATTACAATATTTAGTTGGATAATAGTGGATTTATTATTCATATTTCATTGATGAAATATAACCATCTTCATTGGTAAATATACTGATAAAGTGTGAATATACAATTGAGAATTTTGTGATCTGTATATATTTCTCACGTCTCCCAAAATAGAAAATACCACCATATTTTCAAATTGAAGACCACTGATGCCAACTCCAGATCATGTGTCAGGTAGTTCTGTTCATGAAATTTCAAATACCTTTATGAATATGCTACAAATTTATCATTTTGTATTAACAAAGAACCAAAGACCTTCTTTGAAGCATTACTGAATACCATGAAAATTTATGCACTTATGGGTAGTGTCACAATAGGGGTTGTGATAATCCCCCTTTTCAAATCCTTGAAGCTCTATCCACATTCATGATTCCAAGAAAAATATACTCCCTTCTATGTTAGCTTGGTTAGAGGGTTTGATAATATAGATAAATTTCTCACAAATCAATGATAGTACTGAGATAATACAAGGAAACTATAGATATCAATCACGGATGATGGCCTTGGCCATCCTCCAAGTTCTATTATCTTTTAAGGGTCCATAGATATCCCATTTCTTGTGATGATATGACCTAAGAATGAGACTTCCTTCAACCTAAACTCAAATTTTATGTTCATTTCATAATTATTATCCATTCAACAGGTATTTTGAACAATGCTAAGAAGCTCATTGTGCCCCTCCATGGTTTTGAAGAATATTTGATTATCATATCTAAATACAACCAACCATTTTTCGAGGTAATCTCTGATGTATCAATTTAACAATTCAATGAATATTGTTGGAGAATTAGTGATACCAAAAAGAATAATTATGAACTAAGAGTCATCATACTTTGTATAAAAAGCAGTATTGTGGATATCCTCCTTATTCACCCTAAAAAGGTAATATCTTGGCAATTGATCTACCTTAGAGAAGTATTTTGCTCCACATAACTTATTAAAGAATTAATCAATATATGGTAGATGATAATTGTTCTTTATCATGATCTTTTTAAGCTCATGATAATCAATGAAAGGGAACATTGACCCATAAATATTCTTAATAATGATGACTTTCTCCCCCCATGGTGAATCACTTGAGCGTAATAACCCTCTGTCCAGATTCCCCACTATTTGTTGAATTAGATCCTCATGTTCAATAATAGCTATTCTATACAAAGTCCTGGATAATGAAAACACCCCAGGTATAAGATCGATTAAAAATCCAACCTCTCAGTTAATAGGAGGACCAAGAACTTCATCAGGGAACTCATCAACATATTCTATCACAATGGGCATGTCTTCAAGTATGATATTTTCCTTACAATCATTCATTTTAGATAGATTCTATTTCTAATTTAGCAATAATATCCACTCTTGAGACGTTGGTAATAAAGAATATTTAACACCCTCCTTACACTTGTGTATAATTGAGGGTTTATTTACAATATGGAGAGTGATTTCCCTATCACGAGAATTTATGTATTCTATATATAGGGGAAAAATACATGACCTGAATTGTTTGAAATTCCACACAAGGAAGTATGATAAGGTTCATAATATTTTTTAAGAAACAAATTATGATAAGGGAGGAGTTATATACTCAGAATACAATAATTTCTACATTTTTTATTTTTACCGATAAGTCCAATTCTTTTATTTGTTGTGATGTTTGAATAGTTATACTAAAATTTAGTGATATCAAGGAATGTGTAGGACTACAATCAAATAGTACATTCATTATCCTTTAATGAAAATCTAGAATATCTACCACCACTTTGTTTTCAAGACCCACCTCTATAGTTGTGGTGGAAACAACTCACCCTTTCTGCCATTGAAGTTGTTGTTTTTCACTGAAAATCCACGGCTTAGTGCATTGGTTGGAAAATTTACATGGTTTCTTCTAGTTGTATCAATGAAAAATGTGCTGAGGTTTTTCTGGAGAATTAATTTACTCTATCATATTATATGGTGTCTCTTTTCGATAATCATTAGGTATGTGACATTCCTTCCAACTCCTAAATCATATCCTGACCCCCCTTGAGAAATTTCTTGGGTACTTATTTCCACAACTTTGACACGTGAGATGCTAAAATTTCATTTCACCATTAGATTTCTCTATTGGATAGAAAACATTAAACTTCATTTTCATCCGGTTATCCCCATGATACCTTTGAGATTCAACGACCTCTCTTTAGACATTGTTTATACATCTAACACTTTATATATAGCTTTAAAAGTATTGGATCACCAAAGATTTTTGTAGACTAATTTTTATCCCACCAATGATGCAGTTCACATTACATTTAGGGGTAATTAAAAACATAGAGGCCTATCATGTAGGACTTGTGAAGTATTCCTCATACACACCAATGAATTTTTCATCTTTTTTCATGAGGGAAAGAATATCCTTTTCCTTTTTAAGATGTAGAGTGAGAAGAAACTATTTATCGAAAAACATTTAATGAGATTCCTTCCACTGCATCATTTTAATCTCTTTATCAAGATTCTTATTCTTGATCAATGTATACCACTGAGAAAATTCTACCACCATATGATAAACTTCTAGTAGAACTTTCTCTTGATCAGAACATCAAGGGTTGTATAAGATCTCCTCAATAGAGTTGATCCACTATTACATGATTATAGGATCATATGATCCATAAAAAGTTTTAGGCCTTTATCACATTAGTATATAAATTTAATCTTATTCTATTTTATTGAGATTTGGATGATCCTCGTGATCTAGTTTTCTTTTTAGAACCCGATAGAAATGAGATATTATTTTCATAATATTTTCATTTCCTGGTCCCATCGTGTTGGGAATCTCCTTAGGGAAGTGATCAAATTTCCGATTACATTGGTTTTTATCTAATGCCTCATATTTCCAGCCATTGTCTAGAATAAAAGTAAAATTATGAAATAATAATTTTAATCTGTTAAATAGATATAGTGGGAATCCAATGAAAAAGGGGATAAATTATAGATTACATTTATTTGATAACTTATAAATTTATAGGCTTCAATCTATGTTATCCATAATCTATTTTCTAACATATATTCATATGATAATTTTTTCCCTTAATAAAATTTCATAATGAGATTATGAATTTACCAAATCAGATCCCTTGATAGGGTTAAACTAGGTGTGAAGTAAAGACTAATGTCGTATACCATGTTATGCTGAGTCAGACCTGACATACCTTATGGGAGTTTTTACCCGTAAGTACATTTGTTCTAGAACCAAATAATCTTGTAGTATCTAGACACAGATATATTTTGTTGGTAAAACAATCACTATATACTTACCATATTTACAATTTTTTTTCTTAATCTTAGTCTTATCACTAAGTATTTTACTATAGTTTTCTAATCCTAATCCCCCAAACAACTAAACCTCACTTTGATACCAACAATAAAAAACCGTCTGTTTATTTCACAACAATACATGATTTATTACACAAGGATACACTTAATAAAATTTAATATATCTAGAAGACTATGTAATTAAAGAATTAGTTACATTACATAATAATTTAAAACAATAAATCTTCATCTTTTTTGAAAGCATCATTAATATGCTTGAACTTAGAACTACATGGGAGGACATACATAAGAAATTGGTGAGATATAATGCCCAATAAAAGAATAAGCACATAATATGGTATTATATTTTACAAAATAGGCATATAAATTGTGAAGTAATGGAATACAAATAATAAGGTATGATATAGGATGATAATCATAACATGGGAAATGTGGAAAAAACATAAGACACTAAACCATTAACATAGGTCAAGGATAGCTGCAAAGAAATCATGATGAAAATGACCCATAAAATAATATGGTTCACTCAATTTCCCAAACTGACATATAATGAGACTAAACATTACCCAATTCCTTGTAGCGTTATATAATTCTGGTGCACCCGTCAGTTTAATTTCATTCTGATGCTTAAATGTGCCACATTGATTATACAAAATGGATTAATACATCATAATATTTAATTCCAAAATTTTTGAGTGTGGAATAAATAAATTTAGTTATTAATTAAATTAGGTATACGTGTATGAAAAAAATTCCCTTGATATGAAATGGGTACGGTATTCAATTAAAAATTGTTTTTTCATGGAAAATTGTGCTGAAATTTAGGCAACATAACAGTGTCGCATATAAATTAATAAAATGATTTCATGAGATAAAAAGGAGTATCTAATAATTTGGAAATTAAATAGATAGTAATATGGACATTTAAAGACCTATAAGAATATAAGGAATCCGAAATATAAGTCATAAGATAATAAATAAACATGAATAGAGAATAGAATATCTGGATACCTTACTTGAGTGTGTGACAAAAATACCTGGGAGGAGCTTCTCAAGAGCTTGGAAAAACCTTGGGGGGGACTATATAGAGGGGAGGTAGAATTAAGTATGTTCTACCTGGATTTAGAGTGAAATTAAATTGAATATTGAATGGTTTTATATAAGAAAATATAAGAGAATTATTCATTATTTCTCAAACATAGGTTTTGATCTCTATATAATAAAATAACCAAAAACATAAAATTTCCAAACATTTTTCACATATATTAATAAAAAAGGATTTGGTTTTAATTATTTTATAATTAAAAGGGCTGAAATTAATAAAATAATTCCCTTTCTTATGTGGAGGCGAGTTATACACTTAATGATTCGATTTTGAAATGACAAAATATATTAATCATTTTGTAGGAAACTTAATAGTTTTATAAAAATAATAAAATAAACCTAAAATTACTTCATATTAAATTTTAAAAAAAAAATTGGTCTCAGATACCCTTTATAGTATTTATTACATCACTATTGGGTTGTTAGGATGTTATAATACAAAATATATATTTTAATGGTTTTTAATTCTTACTAGACAGTTCAACTATCTCAATTTTTTTTAAAAATTAACCCTTGGATAATTTTTATATTATGAATAAAAAATAATAAAAATTTTATATTAATAAAATTATAAATATTTGAATTTTAACATTTAAAAATAAATTGACATTTATTAAGAAATGTTGGGTTTTTTTGGTAACAACCGTTTTGGAACCAATATAAAAATTACATTCGACTTCATATAAATGATATGATCATTTATATTTAATAAAAATTATTTAATAAAATTATTTAATAAAAATATAATTTATTAGAAAAAATTATTTAATTTAATTTGAATATTAATAAAAAATAAATTGTTCTTAATTGAATCAAAATAAAAATCATTTACAAAGTAAAAATAATAGGATGGATGTATGTTAATTATTATGTGAAAAATAATGTACATACTCCTATTTATAGGATCATGATACATATCCATTTAATACACTAATAAACACCCTTAGGGTAAGGTGGGCGATGGTGCGACTTTCATGGGGTTGTTAGGCGAACATGGTTTGGGCCGTCATCTTGATATGCATAAACGTATCATATAAATGGTTTCAATCATACTTATATTCTTTGATAAAATCTTGGGATTGGTTAAGGGTAAATCCTTGTGATGCTATCTCCCTTGGAATCCCTATTAAATGGGATTCATTGGACATGATCTTCCTAGTTGAGGCCATCATTTCCTTTTTCTGTGTTAGTTGGATTTATTAAAACACTATATTTATACTAATCATGTGATCACTATACCATGAAAATATTCTTTCAATGGAAATGATGGTTAGTGGTCATTTAAATAGGTTATAATAGAACCAAAGGAGTTCATGTATTTTATATAACCATATTACCTAATAATACTTTTAAATAGATTGAAAGTGGAATTTTTTATAACAGTTCATGTCATTAAAATCCCCAAGATGAACCCAAGGAAATAGGGAAATGAAAATAGAGAGGATAAATATCTGAAAGTGGAAAATAATATGTTTCAAACTCCACACCATATGAATTTACATAATGAGGAAGTCATGTAGAATAATGGGGTATATAAAAAGATAAGGCCTCTACTCCCTAATCAACAACTCACACAACCATGTATCAAGAGAATATGATCCACATCTCTACAAAACTATGACCAATGAAATTGTATTACCATTGTAGACCTTTACCGAAGAGTCAAATATCTCAAATAGCTTCTTCACAAAAGAAACATCTATCTCCAATTCAATCTTTCCCCACTAAAAACATGAGAGGATCAACATGGTACTTCATAAGTTGTGATATTGTGAAAACATCATGAAGACAAATCAAATGAACTAGAAATTGAAACCAATAAGAAACATTACCATCATAATGAGTGACATCAAATGGTCCATCATTACATAGATCCAACTTCCCATTTTTTATAAGCCGATAGTGACCCAATAGAGGAGAAACATTCAATATAACCTAGGCACAACTAAAAGAATCCAAATGATAAAGGCGACGATCTGTATATGATTTCTTTGAAGTCTACACTTTAACCAGATGCTGAATTATATCTCGAATCCTTGTTAATGTATCCAAAACGAGGCTCAATACTTAAAAAGTGGCCTCACCCACCTCTTCCTAATAATGAGGTGACCTAAATCGGTATCCATAAAAATTTTATAAAGGATACATTCAAATCTATTAATGATAATTGTTTTTATATAAAAATTCACCTAGTCACAGACGACTGTCCCACAATCCACCAAAATCTAAGATATAAGCAGTGACGATATCCTCCATGACTTTAATAACATGCTTCATCTAACTATCTATCTATGGATGGTATGATTTTCCCAATTTGAAAAGAGTCCCCATCACCACAAAGAGTCTCTTCCAGAGCTATAAAGTAATCATAAGATCCCATTTTGAAAAAATGGATGAGGAAATTCCATACAACCTCATACACATTCTTCTTACTAAGGTATTCAACGTTTTTGGGGTCTCTGATCAGAATGAAGTGATTCGACTTTGTCAACCAATCAGTCACCACCCATATCGAATTTATCCCTTTTGAAGTCTATTTTAATATTACAATGATTTTCACTGACACCACATACCATTTCAAGATAAGAACTAGAAGTGGCTAGGGAAACCGAGACATCTTCAAATGGTCTACCTTTATCTATTAGAATGTTTAATTATAGGAAACTTAATATGCAATTCAATGCTTCATAACTAGCCAAAAAAAACAATATTTCATGTCATAATACATATTCATAGTTTCTAGTAGAGAAACTAGTGAATAAATATGATACTAAAAAATTTAATATCTAAATAGATATTGGGAAAATAAACTGATCCCCAAAATAAAGAATACCATTTGATGGGAGAGAACAACCAGAATTAGTTTCATCTCAATATAGAGATTCCTTAATTTTCATAAACTGTCCAACCTACTTCTAAACATGAAAAATTGTGTCCCGGAGAGATACTGATAACTGACCATTGATTAGAATAATACTTAGAACATTCTCTTCACCAACCAGGTGCAACTAAGTAAAGATTCCAAAAGGTTCCACTACTAATTTGATTCCTGAATAGCCTATAATGATACATTCTTACAGAGATAATTTCTTTGATATCCTGATTACCTATGGTGTAGGTGATGTTAATGTAAAAATAAAGAGGTATTCAACCCACGTCCTCAATAATAGAATCAACTATTTCTAAGAAAATATATATTTTTGACTCTTACGGTATGAAAATACTATGACCATGTCACCAAAAGGTAGTGCCACAAATATTTAAATGCATTCATATCTACAGTATGCTCTAAATCAATCATGAGGTAATTATTCTAATGTATTAAAATTTTATGGAGAATTAATCCATCAAATGATCATCCTACATATGTAAAAAACCTAAAATAGTGCCATAATACTCAATGAAAACCACATACCCCAGACTAGGATCAGGTAAGATCAGATTATGAGATGATTTTAGAAGCCCATCTAGGTCATCAAAAGAATAATGAAACTTTTCATCCTAAATTTTCTCCCCTTTCTAGGTAATAACAGTCAATAGTGATTAAAACATTGAAAAATCCTTAATAAAATTTTATTAGTATCTAGAAAGACTAAGTAAACTATGAATCTTAAAGATATTGTGTGGATCTTACCATGATAAGATAGACTTTAACATCTCCGGATCAACAGATAAGCCATGATTATAATTATGTGCACTAATAAATTCACATCTTAGATCCATAAATTTCATTTTGTAATATTTCTTTAAAAATGGTAATTCCTTAGGATTTTAAGAACCAAACTCATTTGGTGCTCATTCTCACACTTGTTTATCAAATAATAAAATATATCTTTTTTGAAAACATCCAGAAAAGTGTTGATATGGTCATAAAATATCTGATTCATTGAAGATATAAAAACCATAGAAACATAGTTAAGAAAACTAATATCCAAATATATTTATAATGGCCATACATTATACCAAAAGATGTATTTAGTATATCATACTCTTGAAATATGAATTAATGATAACCCGATGAAGGATTGATCTTCAAAAAAAATTCCCCCTTTAAATAGTCAAAAAAATCATCCAAATAGGGTAAAAAATATTTAATCTTAACCATTAACCAATTAAAAATATGACATTCGACACACAATTAGAGTGTAATTCTTGGGAAATTTCCCAATAGATGACCACATTGAAACAAAAGGGTGACCAAAATTTAGTCCTTCAAATCATCAAAGTGAATCTTGATATATTAAACCATTGTTGGTGCCATGCGATAACCTGGAATTGAATTCTGTCGTGTACTTAGAACCAGGTCAATTGTAAAATCTTAATCCTTCTATGGGGGAAGAATAGAGAAATCATATAGGAAAATTTCTGAAAAATCGCAAAAAGAAAGGAATATTACCTATAAAAAATATCATTAGGATCAACTAAAATCTAAAAACAAACAAACTTATAAGACATGGGAGTAATGGTACTACATGAACCAATCTCAGATCCTACCATTCTGAAAACACCCAAGATCTCCAATAAGACATTAAAATGATAAAAATTAATATCAGAATGTTGTATGATAAGAAAATACACCCGGATGATGATGTCAATCATATCAAGATTGAGAATGAGGAAATCCCATAGTAACTTTGTATCAACAATTGATAGGAAAAAAGAAGGATACCAAAAACCTTTATTTTTCCTATTTCTAATAGGTGTTTCTAACTCCAAAACAATGGGAATGATCTCTATTTGATGTTTAATACTATTAAAAAATTTTCTAGATATAAACAAGTGGGAAGGACCTGTATCAAATAAAGCAGTCTCTACTGTTTATGTGATAAAATGGAACCTATGACTATCATGATACCAACATCTACCACCACTATAAGGTCAAATATGATGTCATGGTGCTTAAATTTTGAGGCACATATATGGATCCATTTAGTATTTTAAGCACATTACCATGCTATAGTAGCTTTCGGAGTGGACAATCCATGACCATAATGAGGCATAGAAATAGCAAGAATGAAATTTTGTAGATGAATATATCACCCACAATTATTTCACATCCTTTATGGTGTAGAAAAAGAACACTAAGTGTGCACCACCTTTCCTCACTGGTAGGGGGTCAGAGGAACACTATTAGTTGTGAGTGAAGGTGCTGAGGAGGACCACTAATGAGAACCCCACCACCACTCCTTTTATGATCATTCCACTTCCTCTTCTCTCCATACACACCACTAAAACCACAACATGGTGGTAGATAAAGGTAATACTTACCAATGTTATATATATTATCAATAAATTACATCATTTCATTCTACACAATCTCTTCATATGTCAAAATCTTCCACATAAATACTTGTGTTTTAATATCTGCTCACAAACCCTGAAGGAATTTTTGTCCCTTCAGATGGTCATTCGTTAATACTATAGGAAAAAAATGAACCATCGTCCTGAACTAATTGGTGTACACTAAAACCATATGCTTTACCTACTTCAAGTAGATGAACTCAAGATACATCACAATTATTAGTGACTATGGGAAAAAATACCTGAAAAAGAGAGTCTTGAAAATATTCATGTCGAAGACCACATATCTATGCGCCTACCCCATGGAATCCAAGAATATCTTGCTGGGACCCTAATGTATGAACACTACACACTAAATCTTGATATTATCTGGTGTGTCCAATATTTTTAGGATCCAATCAATCTTTTTTTGGCATTTCCTCTACCTATTGAGTTTTATTTTCACCCTTACAGGACTGTGGATTATTGTGTAGGAGATCCTATGATTTATAACATTCATCATTACCTCTCAGAGGTACCATAATAACTACATTATAGAAATTTTTTAAATTTTGGTACATAGAAAGAATATTCCATATAATATCCTTGAAAATAATTTTATATAGAAGCAGATTTCTTCAAGGATCATCTGTTTCACCCTTTAAAGGAAATTGTGGGAGGTGTCTCAGAGGCATACCACTGCAAAAAAAAAGGAAAATAAATGACAAAAAAAATATAATCTCAAAAAACATAATAGGAAACTAATATTAATATAATAAACTCAAAATAGGATACACACATCCCAACATCTCATTGTAACTTGAGTTTTTTCACAGAAAGCGATTGCCACACACTCACTAAAACCTACCTCTTATGTCCTGAAAAAAACTATCTCCAGTCTACCAACTTAAAAAAATTAAGAAAAAACAACTCCTATGATACCAAAATGTGATGAACTAGATCCAAATACACTCTCAAATAAGTACCAAACAAGAAACACCACATACTTGAAGGGAATTCTCAATCTCCATGAGCTGACGAATAGCTCCCGAGCACTAATAAGAAGAAGTAGAGATAAAAATTTCTCCCAACATGAAGTAAAACATGTGGCACATATATATAAACATATAATGGAATTAAACATCATAAGAGTATAATGATAAATATATATCATATTAGAAAGGAAATAACAGAAGCAATACGACTCAAAATAAGAAAAATAGCCTCTAAGATACCAGTCCAATAACATAGGGAAAAAGATAACCAAAATGGATACTCCATGTGATAGAATAAGATAATTCTCACTATATCATAACAAACTACCCGAAAAAAGCTTAAATAAACCTCACCACCTCACTAAAACGCATTGAATTTCCCTACACTGAAATAAATAACAAGGTATACACACCTCCAAATGGGTGCATATAGTGTGATCTAATCATGCTTAGTAAGATCCCACCCAACTGTTCTATAACAATTTTGCATAAAACAATCCAAAAAAAAATAAAACTTATTGAAAAACATTCATGATATTCAGTTTAACAATTTTATAAATCAATATCATGGTAATCTATTCTCCCATTTTTTCACAGTTCAAAATAATCTAGATAAACAGGTTTAAAGAATATCATATACATTAATGTATTCAAATAAAAACACGTATCACACATCATATCAGATAAAAATAAAAATAAACCAAAGAATAGGTAACATCACACTAAGGATCACAATGGGTTAGCATTGTTATGAAACTCATACCCTGACATAGACAATCACACTCATCAGGTCTCTAGATATATACATCGAATCCAGGGAGTAGAGGATCACCCTTACAAGTAGTCCTCTGAACAGGTCTAGATGTTCTATAGAACTATGGGCCTATGCAGTAGAGGACCTACTCATGAGTGAACACCCTACTAGTATCAACAGACAAGGCATATTTCTACACCTTCTACATAAGTACCCACAGTTCCCCATGTGCTACAATTTCTAATTCATTTCATGAAAGAATGATTATAAAACCATTAAAAAAATACATTTCACAATGCTATGAAAATTAATTTTCATTTACCAAAATAAGTGGAAAACAATATTTTCTCAACAACCCATTTTGAGACACACTCAGGCCAAATTATTTATAAAATAATTCCCAAAACAAGAAGAATATAGTTCATCCCACATAGGCTAGAGATGAAAAAACATACATAAAACTTGAGTTGAAAAATCCCACAACTGGATCCTCCATCACAAAATAATGATAAGATAATAATATAGGACTATGAATCAATCGTTACATTTGAAAATAAATTAAATACAAATAATGGTTGGTGGAGAATACAAATAAAAAACATTCATAAAAGAATCCTCACACTGTGCCATAACCAACACAAGGGTCATCCTCCATAGGAGTATCACAAAATAGATATATAAAAGACAAAACAGATTATCCTCATAGGTCAATTGATCCAAATACACAATGAAATGGTGATATTACATTTAAGGAAAATGAATATGTTGAAGCATATCATACTCGGATAGTTTCATTGAAACCAAAATGATGATCAATTACCAGGAGTGGAGAACCCCAAAATCATATAATAGAGCACCAATGTATTAATGTGAAATCCTATAGTTGAATGAAAAATTAATCACCTAAAAAACTCGTCAAGAATAACTGATCCAAAAATATTCATGATGTGAAAAAGTTTTACGATGTGAATTTCTAAATTAATGGAAGACACTGAAAAACATGTCAACTCCTATTCAAAACTAGACATAAACAATTTCACAAAAAGAACTTAATTGTAATCATTCAATACTTTCACACCTTGAACCAATTCCAGGAATCTACCCAGTAAAAGATTCATAACATTTATATTATTCATGATGTGAAAATGTCTATCACATAGAAAAAATTCACAATTCCCAATAAATAACCCATCTATATCTAGTGTTCTCCAAACTCAGGGAGAACACTGCAAATACTTTTAAAAATTTATACATAAAATCTGTTAATTCTTTAAATCCTGAATCCTTGAAATGTAGTTCATTTTCGATATCAAGGTCTCTCCATTATCGAAACCCCCAAGACACACCCCAAAAAGAGGCAAATGAATAGAGAGAGGAGAAATACAAGAATGTGGGTAATGGGATGTTACAACAACCATGTACTTTTGTGATCATTTTTACTACTATATTTGGATTTTTTAATCTTAAAATATTTCTTCTACATATCCCCTATAATTCCTCATAAATGAAAACATTCCTGACATAATTGATTGACATTCAATCTTCATAACCGTAGGAAATTGAAAATATAAGAAGTGTGAGTTCAAATGCTCTATAATGGGAAAAATAAGAATTTAAATTTAAATTCATACATGATAATAATATGAGTATATATGTATTATTATATAATCAAAATGGATGCACATAATATAAGATAATTCATACCCATTAAATCATGGATCGCTATTCATGGGACCTGGTATAAAACATTAAAATATTACAAGAGTAATATAATCCTTTAATCATAAGAAATATGTAAAAATCTTTTAATAAAGGATCCATTAAAACGTGTTTAATTCATAAATTATACATGATGGTAACATTTAACATCATCTTCATATCACTATTACAGATGGAATAACCTACCATATAAATTCCAATAACCTCTTAGGAGAAACCAATTACTAGTTTACACTTTCTATTTACCCAATGCATTTGAGATGAATATAAGGATTTCCCGTAATTATAATTTATATTTGGAACTCACATCATTATAATCAATTTCTAAGAACCATTACATACTCAGAACTCAATAAATCTTGTATTTTGCAACCTAATAATAACCATTTTTCATTCATATATTGATTTAAACATGAAATTCTAATGGGTCTAATGAAACTATATATGAAAAAATAATAATTCCACATGATAATGAGTAAGGATGATATCATTACAATATTTCCCCACCATATCATAAGTAAAATCAAGTTTTTTTTCATTAATGAATAGAATAACATAAAAAATATCCTTAAAATAACTCAAGATGAAAATTCCATTTCTAGTGTGAATATCACTCTTAAAAAACAAACACTTCAAGAACATTATACAAATATTTTCATGGAAAAAACCCATGAAATGGGTATCAAAATATTCAAATATTGGAATGCCTATGATGGTATGAAATTCCATTCTTGTCATAATTGTTAATCAATGATTCTTCTCACACCATTGGTAAAAATTACATTGTCTATAAAAAATAAATAGGTTATTTTTAAAACATTTTTAAAAAATAAAAAATGTTTAAAAAGTACCACAATGAATAATATATTAATAGTAACAAAATCATGAAAACATTTTTGAAAACATGAATATGGAAGAAAACTTTTTTCTAACCGAAAGAGGTGTAAAATTTTCGTAATTTTTTTTAATAATCCATTTATGAACCCATGAGAAAAATATAGTTCTAAAACACCAAATTCCAAGAAATAACCAAATTAGAAACAAAATTAAGGGGGTTTATCAAATAATTATTATATAATTTCATCAATGGAAATTCAATAATAAGCAGTCCTGATTAAATTGGGATTGAAGAAAATCCCATATGAATTTGGTAATTTATGAATCATATGCCCCATAAAATATTAACATAAAATAAAACATTATATATCTTGAAAATAGATATAAAATTTCAAAGGGTAAGTATATAAACATTATTATCCTAAATAAAAGAATGATATAAAATATTTATAATGAAAGAATATTAAGATGAAGAACCGTTACTCCTTTGGTAATACCCGAACCAAAAATTCATGAAACAGTGATCCTAATATAGCTTTATATATTTCATTCATGTTTATTATGTACCCCACACAAAGAAAACAAGTAGAAAATATGGTATATATTTAATAAAATTAATATTTAGATGTTAAAACCTTATAAATATCATATCACTAAATTGAGAATTGAACAATGTAGAAATTATGTGTAAAAAATGTAAATACACATAAAACATATTGAAATCAAAGAGAAAATAATATATTTTCATTAGAAAAATTGAAAAATAACATATCCAATTAAGAGGTAATATAATCTAATTAAAATAAACTGAGTAATGAAATCCCTTTCCATGAGTTGAGACATTCCAAGTAGGTCCTTTAACAGTAATATAATAAAATTATATAAAATACTTACTTATTTTCTAATATCTTCCAAAAAATTTAATTTATAATTAAACTATATATTTCATTTATTTCAATGTCATAATTTATTTATTTATTTTTTAATGGCACATCGTGTATTTTGAAGATGTCCGGTTTATAATTTAAAAAAAACATTTCTATATTGATACTGGTCTGAGTTGTATTTTTCACATCATTTCAAGGATAATAATCATGAAATAAGGATCATTTTAAAAATTAACTATTAATTTAGAAGCAAATAATTATGATGGTAATAAAAAATTAATGTCTTTATAATCGTCGATATGGTTGGTTTTACAAAAACAAGAGTAACGTTTCTATTTTTCAACAAACATGAGGGATAAAAGATATGTGTAATTTTATCAATAAAAAATAATTAATAAAAAATAATTATTAAATTATATCATTAAATAAACATTTATATACAATATATAGTATTTAGATATCAATATCATATCACATTGCTTCATTAATGTGGTAATCCACCATATACACGAACAAAGTTATCATTTTACAATGGATGGAAAGGTATGAAAATATATGATATGTTATATTTAATCATGGATAATTATATTATAAATATTATATATATTTTAAATACACCATTATAAATATATGTGAGATGTGGTTATATAAAATTAATTACATTGGTTCGTGAGGTTGTAGTCCACTATATACAAGAACATTGATTTTATTTCTCATTTGATTCAAGTAAGAGATGGATTAAGGATAATACATTAACATAATAAGATTTAAATATATTGGATAAAACTATGAATTTATATAAAATTGTTATAAGAGTTTTGAAGTATGAATAAGAATAACTAAAATAAATATAGGTAGTTAAAAGTTATACTTGTTCTTTAGACTACCTCCTTGTCCATACATGATAACCCAATAAAGTTCAGTATTCATTCTAAACAAAGACAACTAGTAAGTAGTGAGTGATTTTAATAAAGTACTTGGGATGTTATATTATCATCCAAATAGATCATTATGTGTATATAAGAGATGATATAAAGTGTCCTTTTATAAGTGAGGTGATGGCACTTTTGGAAATACATGAAATATTATAATATAATACTAGTATTATTCATGTAAAATGGTTCTAAAATGAAATTAATTCAAATATAATGAGTATATGTCTTAATATAATCTTATAATACAATTTAAAATGGTTTATATATTTTTCAACATTATATTTTAGAGTAACGCCTTGGGTAATCATTTTTTACAATAAATGTGGTAACAAAATTATCAATAATAAAGAGTCATAATTTGCATAAAAGGTAAAAATTAGAAAACAAATTATCAATGTATTATAATTTTAACCAATTTGAATCCAAATTTTCTATTTTCACTATTATTATTAATTTTCAAAAATATAATAAAAAATATATTTTTGGATATATCATTAATGTGATTTTGGATACTATTCATTTAATTAGACTTTAATGTCATGGAATATGTAATATAATTAAAATAATTTTTTATGGATAACTAATTTGTTTTATCTATCTAAAAAATGAGTTTAAATCAATAATTAATCGAAATTAAATTTTTTATAATTATTTTAAAATCATTTACTTACTTTTTCTACAGGCTACACATAATCTTTATCAGTGTTGCATAAGTATTTAAGTTAATTACTTAATCAATTAAAATTAAACAAAAATTACCATAATAAATAAAATTAATTATAATTTCCAAAAATCATTTTTAAATGGAAATAAACTTTTATTGTCCTGATTATATCATATTATAGATATTAATGTAATGAAAGTAACATTTTTATTTATTCTTTATTAAAAACAATATAAAAGATAAATCAAAGATAAATGGGGAATAATTAATTTTTTTATTTTTGGAAGATTATGGATTTTTTTTATAATTTATTTAAATAATTATAACTATTTTAATGAAATTTATGTGTTATTACATTAGTTTTATCCCCAATTAACCCATTTTACATTTTACTGTGGTTATAAATCTTTACCATATTTAATATTCAGATTTACCTAAAATTATATAGAATGATTTTAATAATATTAATAATTCTTATTAAAAATATGGATTAAATTTTATCAAATTTAATATAGTGATTTGGAAAGATTTATATTAAAATAAAACATTCCAAAATTTATGAATTTTTAATTAAAAATGGATTATTTAGTACAAAATGTTGTTATACCAATATCAATAATAACATTGATTTATATAAAAACTATAAAATTATTAATAATATAGAGATATATGGTTACTCTAAAATAATTTTAAATCAAAATGGATCTTTATAAATTCTTGATATAAAATAATTATTTAAAATAAATCAGTAAATTTCATGATTCATAGAAAAATAAAGCTTTCATATAATTATAAAAAAGAACACAATGTTAATTATGAAATGTTTGTTTCCAAAATTATTTAGTTTTTCTAAAATATTTTTTCTAAAATTGAAATAAATTATCTATGATATTCTCTCATAATAAGTCAACATTTTTTAAGGAAAAGATATTTAACATCCTGTTATACACTTTCAAGTAACTACCTTCCATTAACTCATTCTCCTCATTAATTAGGTTCATCTTGGGTCCCCAAATAATATAGATCATTATTAGAGAAAATGTCTCAATATTTTGGAATGGATTTTTTTTTGAATTAGTGGAGTTTGGGAATGAATTTTTTATTGGATTTGTGGGGTTCTACACATTTTAGAGAATCCCCGAGGTGTTTTGAGTTTTGGGTGAGAATCAAAGGTTTTCAACTATACACCGGGTGATTACACAACATGTAAATGTGTTACACAATGTTTTCATAGTAACTGAACACATGTCGTGAAATGTGTTTATAGAATGGACAGATTACACACTGTGTAATAGTCCCATGACATGAAATTTTCTCACGGAGGTCTTCTTTTCTCCCTAGGTTTTTTGTTTGAGGACTTGTTTGACATTGATGGGATGTTCACTGTTGGGGTGTTTACCTACTCGAAATACACGTGTTCAAGGACTTTTTGTGCTCTAGTCATTTATTATGCTATGAGTAGTCTTCTAGACTTACATGTTGAGTTACATATCATGATTTACCTATTCATGGATTTATACTATTTTGGATATTATATCTATGCTTTGGATTTTAATAAATGAAAATTGAAAATAAGCATGAAATTGATATACCAAAATTTGTTTTAGAATTGATGGAAAAGGGAAATATTTACCATGATTTGATAAAATTGATTTACTACTTATCATTCCATGTTTTATTTACAAATGAGAATTTGTTAATTTTTGTACAAATAATGGTTATGGTACACCTGGGAGGGATCCTACTATGCCTATTACCTCACACCAAGGGAACTTATTTAGTGGTTTTTAGATCATTGTATGTTATTATATGGAGGGATTGTCAAGATGTCATAGTGAAGTGTTGTCACATTCAACCATTTGGGTTTTGGTAGATTGATGGTGAGATGGTGTGTGTTTTTCCATGATATCAGATGGTGTAGTTTTTTTTCCAATTTTGGTTGTTCTTTTGGTTTCAAATATATCTTAGAGGTTATATCTGTTTTGAGTTCATTGGCTTCAACAGTTTATTTCAGTTGTGGAATATATACATATTCTATTATTGTTATATATATATATATATGTTCTTTTTCATCACTTTAGGATGGGAGAAATAATTTTCTCTAGTTGTTTCAGGATTCCTGGGTGCTACTCTCTAGCCTGTGGGGATTGGGAAAGCCCTTCGGGTATCTAACAGGTCAGGTTGGGTACCAGTTTGAGATGATGTTTGGGTCTCTTCATTATAATATACTATTCAAGAAATAAATGAATTAAATAATAAATTTGTTCATTTTTACATATAATTAACCAATATATTTTTATTGTATTGAAAATCAATACAAATTTTTTAGAATTAGGTTACCCTTATTTATACCAATAAATTCAATGAATTTTTTATATTGGTCATAATTATATTTTTATTGTCCTGAAATAATTGTGTTGCGTATCTTGAAATCAATTTAACATTGTCTTCATTGAACAAATAATGGTGTTACAATGTGAAAATCAGGTTGAAAAGACCGATTGATATATTAATAGTGCATAGTTTATTCTTTGATATATTGTTAATCTCAAATATAAATATACCATTTAATGGTATTATATAAATATAATCCATTTTCATACTATTTTAGGTGTAAATTTGGAAAAATATAAGACATATTTTATAGGTTCTATGGAATTACATTCCTCAATATATTTATTATTATTCATATTTTGAAGACCATGAAAACAATTTCATTAAAATGGGTTTTTATAAAACGATTACGTAGTTCATGTGAACTAGTAATAGTTGAGAATTGTTATTTACAAGTCATTATGCAATGAAATCTTACACCACAATGAAAACCATGTCATAATCAATTTTTACATTTACATTGTGCCATTCAATCAATATATCAAGATGAACTTCCTAACAATCATTTCAAAACCATAAGGGGATTCCAAAAACAAAAGAAATTCCATGACATAATGCCTTGTAAAAGTTGTCCTTGTATTCCCAAAAAAGCTTAACTAGATCATCGTGGTTTTTTTGAAAAAATGTTGAAATTGATTTTTTTGTATCCATGATTTATGTTATGATAATTTCAATCTGCATCAATGATTTTTTTTGGTATATTCTGATTGGGTATCATTTCAATGAAAATAGATTTTGATAAAATTATCAAAAACTATCACGAGATAGGGACCTCAATGTGTACCTTGAATCAAAAGATTGAGTTTAAGGAAAACCATTTTTTTGGTAAATGTTATACTTATTTAATTTTTATTTACATTTTGAAAATGAAATGAAATATAAAAGATAATATATTGACTTATGATTATATCTAAAATTAAATATATTATTGATTTATTGGTTACTTTAGTTGGAAAAATGTTTGATTAATGTAAATGAATTAATAAATTAATAAAACATTAATCTTCAATAATATTAGTATTCAAAAATATTGGGTATTTTTTAAATACGAGGGATTTAAAATTAATAAAATATTAATTATTATTTGAAAATTTTATAACGGATAAATGAAAAATTTTAGGGTTTATCCATACAGAAAATTAAAATGTTATTTAAATTTATCATTGAATTACATGAAAAATATTAAAGAAAGTTTAATTTCATTAATTTTTTATATATTTTACATTATTCACATTTTTTTCATTATTGGAAGTAAATTTTATATTATGAATATATTTTTTATTTAGTTTAATGAGTCAAAATAATCCTTTCGATCATTCTACAAATGAATTCAAGGAGTAACATACTTGGTATGATGAATTATTTTGGATTATTCTACCCTTATTATAGAATGAATTTTATTCTGAGCATAAATTACAATGTCAGTTATATTTTATAAATATATGGTGTCAGTGTTATAATAAAATTGAGGTCACCCATGTGAAATGAACGATGGTTAGAGGAAATTTAGGTCAAATAGATCACTATCAGTGGATTTTAATCTTCATCTATAAAATTGGGGGTTAAATATTTGCCACTCTAGGATTACAGATTTATGGATTATTGATCTCATATGATAGTAATACATCACATGAAAGGGTTTCATGTACATTATCCACAAAATTAACTTTGAGTCACATGAATATTCTTTTCTATTTATTTTAGTTTATTACAGAATAATTTAAAATTTTAAAATGTTACAAATCAATATGGAGTGAGCTTTTTGATTTTGTGGAATAAATATTGGTTCCTGACAAAATCATTTTAATCATGGATATATGTAAAGGTAATGTGTTAGATAATATTGTATTATATAAAAATCCCTAGAAATACATAGTGTATGATTTATTCTAATGAAAAAAACAAAAGACCTCGATCATTTATGATGTGTGAATCTAACAATTTGGTATCCATGAATAAACATATGTACAAAATATAAATTATAGGTGGATCCAAATAATAATTTTCTATATAATATATGATCTTTGGGTTACACATATATAGGAACAATAACCATAAGGATAATAGTGGATTAGAGTTGATATTATTTATAATATTATTTGGGAATTGTGTTTTTTACGCAACTATCCAAGATAGATATACGATATAATATATATGGTTGTATTCTAGATATATTCATGGATTATGTAATGAGATTAGTTTGGATAATTCATGATGAAATATGGATATATTATGACTAATGTATTTGATGAAATTTAGATTGATTTATAATTTTTATAGGACCATAATTTATAAATCCCTTTGTATGTAAATAAAAAATCTATATACACATCAAAAATTATATTCCATTTTAGTTATACTAACATCATCATAAACATATATTAATTTGAAATAAATCCTTGATAAGGACAGGTAAAATTAGATCACTATTCTTACACATGTATAAAAAAATAAGAAAATATTTACTTGTCAAATTAATAACATCATGAGTAAGAAATTGTCGAAGCTGTAGAACATATTGACCAAGATTCGTATACGATCCATAAATGAATTCAACTATTTATTCAAATAAAATTTTAACATATATATGAAATACTTATATTTATTCTATTCAAATGTGATCAATAAAATTTTCTATTTCATTATCGTTTAGTGTTTGAACATTTCCTTTACATCATGTTCTGGATATTGAATTGATTTTATAATAATTATAGAAATTAGTCCAATGATCTCAATGAGTTAAAAAAATTTCCCCCATTTCCTTAAAATTTTGATTATATTTGAAATAAGAACATGATGAGACATTGTTGTTTTAATTAATACTGCATGGGGGTAAAAGTTAAATCTGAATGAATAATGGTCAATTAGAATGGCCCACAATGTTTTTTAGAGTAGATAATCAAGGTTATTGAACCCTAAAATACGTGTCCAGATGGATGAGATATGATTCCATTAAATAGAATTATCAATATTAGTTGAGGTTTTTTTTAAACTATTATAAAATAGATTCATTGAATTTGATAGTTTATATGGAATAAATCATATATTTAAAATTTTTTAAAAATAGAGGAGTTAAAAATAAGGGTATTAATTGAGGTAGATTTTAGCTTGAATTGAAATATTGTAGAAATTTCTGAAAAACTATATATCTTGACTATAAATGGAATATTTCAATTTATAATGGGTCTAAATAAATAATAAATATTCATATAACATTTCAATTTCATGATAATAGAATTACTTGTTTATCAATGTTTTATATTTAATAAAGTAAGATAGTGTTTTGACATAGATGGTTTATATTTCATAAAAAATTTATAACAATTTGGGGATCGAGAAAGGATTAAAATAATTTATAATGGAATATATAGTTCATAAATAAAATCTGGTAAAGCATGTGGGAAGTATTTCTATTCCTTTCAGTGGAATATTTCAATGAAAAATGAATTATTTTCAATATATTGAGGCAATAATAGAGAATACCATATATAATATGCTTCAAATAATCATTCTTGTTAAATCTTCCCATTAAGAGGTAATGAGTGTTTTTTGTAACAGACTATAATTTTATCAATGGAAATTACCTACTTATAATTATGTCATATAATAAAAATCAAAGAGATTATAATGAAAGGTTTATAAATGAATAATGAATAGAATAATATGTATTTATAGAAATTATGGAACCTATGCCAATGGTATAGTAACATGACCATTGGAATAGTAATATGACCATTATGAATAGTAATATTAAAAATATAATATTAAACTCACCCATTAAAATGTAAATAAAATTTGGTTTTTCTTATAAATTATAATATGACACATTTATATATTGTTACATGTAAATATATTTTTTAAAGATGATAAATTAAGTGTTGGTATTTTTTTGAACCGTTAATGTTTATAGATAGTTTTATAATTAATGAAATGTTTTAAGAGAAAATTTATTTTCATAAAATAGATTAATAAACCAATATTTTGTTGTCTTATTATTATAAGGTAATTTTATAAGACCTTAATTAATTTTCAAAGGGTTATAAAATGAGTTTTAATTTTAAAATTTTATTTTTTGGAAAAAATGATGATTTTAATAAAAAAAAATATCATGTTAATAATATTTTTCAAAAAATGGTGTCTATTTTTGAATTCTAGATTTTGAAATTTTTTTGAGTAATCTTTTGTGATTTTTCTCAAATACTAGATTTTTTGGTGAATAATGAAATATGATAATTTACAGTAAAAGAAAAATACTTCAATTATTGAGTCATGGATGATGTATGGATGAGTAAAGCACCATTTTTTAGTCTAACATGCACTAGTCATGTTACTTAGTTACAATAATTAAAAATTTTGATAGTCTTGAGAGAAAATAATAAACAAATGAATAAAATAATCAAAAAACAGCCATCCCCCACTATAAATACCACACCCACTAGCTCTTCTCCTCAACCCTACAAATCTGTTAAGCTTTTAAAAATTCTTAGAAATACACTACCAAGAATATACCCCACATCAGGGAGTATTTCATCTCAAAAAAAATACAAAACCCTATTATCCTAAGGATATTCTCAAGGAGATGATGTTCAAAAGGTAAAATCCTCTTTCATTTTTTTATTTTCTTTTCAATATATTATATTTTCTTATTCTATCCTAAACCTTATATACCAAAGAGAAATCACAAATTCAATATAAATCATATTCTATAATTCAATTATTTTATTGGTACATCCATCGTCAATTCTCTTATCTTCCACGTTTTTGTTTTTAAAATGAGAATATCATTTGTGATGTGTTATTTTATCACATTTGAGGATAATGATATTTTAATTTCCATTACCACCTTCAAGGATGGTAATAAAATCATTATAATGGGTGGATTTTTTTAAATTTATTTTATAACCTATTTTATGCTCTAGAATTAAAATATTCATGTAATATTAAATAATAGAACTGTTTGTGAAGATCAAAACACCACCAAAATAATCTAAACAGTTATCATTAACATATTATCGTATGAAAAACCCTCATATCCAAAAAAAATATTTAAATAATACCATTTTATATTATGTAAGTTCAATAATAAACTATAATTTTAATTTTATAAAACTATTCTCAATTAGACTGATTTTCCATACACATATACATGTGAACCAATAATGAAAATCAAGGAAACTAACACTCTCGAACAATGAAAATGTATCTAATAACACATAAAAAAGTCCATAAATTTACATAATAAGAATATAATAATCAAATAAATGATTTAGGGGTTCTTAATTAAAATATTAATGAATATAATTTTATTATCCTTGAAATTAATTAAAAGTTATATACACATTCAGACATAAGGTAATGGATTCTCTCTGAACCAACATTTTCCTTTGGGTTTTGTTCACAATTTATTTAACCAAATGTAATTAGTAATTATTCTTTTTTAATAATCATATGTTCCCTATGTATGTTTCAAAAATATTTTCCTGGCCCAATTATTTTTTATTTGACGGGGAAATGTATGTTTTATAAGGGTCCTTTCTCAATTTTTCATGATAAGCAAGCTCGATTAAACAGAACATCCTGATTTATTAGCAATTTTAATGTGAACTCCAAAATATATTTTAACCCAAAATTATTTTTCAAAAAGAAACCATTTTATTATGAAAAACTATCTGGGTTCATTTTTATTTTAATACTAATAATTATTCCTTTTACATTATATATTATCTTTTAAATTTTCTCTCAAACCACATTAAAGAGCATCATTTCTAAAGTTTCTTAAAAAATATTTCTATACTATATGATTTATGTTGGAAATAATTTATCATTAAATATTCCAATTTTCAATATTATTTTCCATTTATTATTTAAATTCACTCTTTTTTGGTCACCTTTACGATACAACCATTTTTTTATGATTTATGAAATGGTTATGATATCAATTTATTTCCATGGATAACCTTATTATTTATACATTGTGTCTGATTCTTCACATGGAACCCATTTTTATGATAATGTTATGATGGTTGTGCCCAAATAGTGATTCAATTAATTCAGTAATGTTTAGTCTCATGAGATGTCATGTTAGGATAGGGATTAAACCTAATTCTTTTATGGGACTTGGTCTTCCATGTGAAATGGTCTTGGTAGTATGCCTTTAATCATTCTCCTATATGTGTTGTGGTCTTGGAATTTATCTTTGACTCATGCTTATGTTATATTGAATGTTACTTCCAAAATTATATTATTCCATGATTGCGTGATCCCATATTATACATGTTGTTCTTCCTTATGTTTATTCATGTTCCATTCCCTATTTGAATGTCATCAGGTTATGCCTTCCTACCCATTTGATTTGATTTAATTCTATGTTTATTTCCCTTATCATGATTTTTATCACATTCCATTGTTTATTTATTCCCCATGATATCCTATAAAGATGTAAGATCTAAATGGTACTCAAGAGCTCTTTATGGAGATTAAATTAATGGTTTTTTATTTTGGTTTCATGAATTCTAATTTTTCATCTAATATTATAAAGAAACTAGAATTACCCATCCTTGAATTGTGTTCGTTGGTTTATTAATCTTAAAATCATGTAATAAAATGTGCAAAATGATAGGGTCACTATAGTTGTTATTACATGACTATCTATTTATTTTTGGAGATAAGAAATAGAAAACATTATTGAGAACCCTAGGTATAATTATATCACCATGTATAACTTTTATTGGAACATAGGGAATCAAAAAATATGATATAATTTTCAATTACAAGTTTATCCTACTATATTTAATGTTTCATTTTCTTATTCATATTTTCTAAGTATTTAGGACCCCAAAATTTTAATATCTTTATCTTAGATATGTAGGATCGAAATAATGATGTAGTTTCTCAATATACAAGAGGGGGGTGGGGTGAATTATAAACTTTAAAAATTTCCTTAAACAAGGAGAGATCTAAGTTTAACAAAATTAAACTTAGAAAATTCACAACACCTCTAACACCAATTAAAATATTTGGTCAACGTATGAAGTTACAAACTTCTAGTTCTATACACTTTCTTAAATCTGGAAAGTGATTCCGAAAAACTGGTTCTAGAAATATGGATCCGGAAATTGAAACTTAACCAAAGTTTAAAAAATGAGATTCTACCTTAAAGCGTATATAATATAAATTAATCAGAGTACAAGTTTAAGGAAATATAAGAACGTTATAATTTCCTTACAATACAAAATGTAGCGGAAAACTTGTAACAAAAACAAGTAACAAGATATAAATCTTTTAACCCAAAGAGAAGGGTATCCAACAAACTTGGATATAGGTACCTTGATTTGTACTTTCAAGAATGTTTGTCTTACCCACACTCAGGTATGCCCTCGATACAAAGGTCAATGTCTCTATCTTGATATCCCCGCAAGCCCTCAACTTCAAGGTAGTTGGAAGCACTATCTTCCCCAGTAAGGAAGCCCTCAAACTTCAAGGTAGTCGGCACCTCTATCTTCCTATCTCCGGAAGCCCTCAAATGTAATCACCAACATTCGGAGTTGCATGAGGCAATCTGAACGAGCAGTTCATCACACACAAGGTATGAAAAGATTCTCTCTCTATAAATCACCTTAACAGTGTGTGGTCTTTAGATTGATCAACTTGTTCAATTATCTTGAGCTCTTTCAAATGAGCTCCTATTAATAGGCTTGGTTGGAACGGTCAGCTCCCTCCTCCAACGGTCATATTTTACTTAAATTTTGGAGGCACCTGTATATGTGTCACTCAACCAACGGTCAGTTAGAAACAGAATGGATGACATCGTTTTATAACAAAACATGTGTAACTGAATGCACGACATCGTTTTATAATGAAACGAGTGTAAGCTTAAGAAAAACCGATGTTCGGAATGTTAGCAAATAAATGTTCTGAGTCTAAGAAAAATGGAATTTGGAGTCTATAATAAGCAGATATTCAGATTCTGTTTTGTAGGAATTCAGAACCTGAATTCTGTAGAAATTAAGAGTCTGGTTTCGTCAGAATTTGAAGTTAGAACTTACAATGTTCGGAGTCAGAGTTCATTGGAATTCTGAGTCAAAACATAGATAAGTTCATAATCAGAAATCAGAGTCGAAGTACATGAGAGTTTGTATCCATAATTTGGAATGGAACTTCATTAGAGTTCATATCCAGAATTTAGAGTAGAACTTGATTACAGTTCATATCCAGAATTCGGAGTGGAACTTCATTACAGTTAATATCCCAAATTCGGAGTGGAACTTCATTACAATTCATATCCAGAATTCGGAGTGGAACTTCATTAAAGTTCATATCCAGAATTCGGAGTGGAACTTCATTACAGTTCATATCCATAATTTGGAGGGGAACTTCATTATAGTTCATATCCAGAATTTGGAGTGGAACTTCATTACAGTTCTTATCCAGAATTCGGAGTGGAACTTCATTACAGTTCATATACAGAATTCGGAGTGTAACTTCATTACATTTCAAATCTAGAATTCGGATCCTAAAACAGAATGCTTCATATCTAAGTATTATATGATTCCAAGGATTTTGATATGAATCTTGTTTTTATACATAAGAAAAATATTGATATGAACAATGAAAACATGGTAGTGGTAAATTCCTTTGAGATGGAAATTTTCGTTATATAAGTAAAATGTAGATTTGCTTAAGTATAGGGTTTTTGTGATTTTCAAAACAAGAAGGAACGGAAAAAGTCATAAGGAAAACCTTATTGACTTAACAATCTCCCCCTTTTTGGAAAGCACAAACAACCTTATGAAAAAGAATATAAAAGAATTTGGAAAAAATTTCTTTATACTTTGGAATTAATACTTATCTCCCTTTGTTAGTAGATGATAGTGAATACAACTAACTCACCCTTAGGATTTGTAACTCTAAGGATTGTATTCTGAATTTCCGAAATGGAATTTTCATTATAATGAAGGAATCTTAATGAGAACTCCCCCTTACTTAAGGATAGTTCTTGTTAGTTTATAAATTTTCCTTATCCCTCTTAGGAGTAGTTATTTTTCCTTCTCCCCCTTTGTGATTTTCAAAATGAATTGTGGGAATGGAAAAAATAAAGTACCTGAAACATTAGTACAAAATAACACCAGATACAAACAACCAGATATTTCATTAGAGTTGAAAGAATTTTTTACATGGAAAATAAAATGCAACAAAATATCAGATTGAGTTCATTTATCTTCCTTCTCCTTTAGAATTAACTTTTTCAAAAGAGTTTTCAGCTTCTTCAAATCTTTCTGATCCTCCCCATCTTACTTCTCCAAAGATGTGATCCTTTCTTGTTGAGCTTTCAACAACTCTGCCTGAGACTTCATGTCCTCTTCCTGCATCTTTACTAACTCATCATTCTTTACAATATTTTTTTCGAGATCAATCCAGAGATCTCTATCCCTTTTAAAATTTTGATCAAGAGAGTTAACCTTATCATTCATGTCCTTCACTTGATGATTCTGAGAATTTTTATCAAGGGTTAGCTTCTCCTGAAGATTCTTTATCTTTGCTTCCTCGGTATCAAAAGAATCTTTTACATCATTCTGAAAATTATCAAACTCAACCAAGTCATCATCCACCTTATTTGACCAATGGGTGATTTTTCTACATGATTTTCTATGAACATCATAATTGATGAAAAAATGTCTATGGTCAGCTTCAATTTTTACACACTTATCCTTCACCATTGATAAGGATTCCAATTTCTAATTCGGACTATGTTGAAGCATTTGGAATGTTGAGTCTATGGTGGGAAAGATCAGAATGGTGTCGACCAATTTCTTTAGAGACTCAACAACAATGTCAGGACCCAATGATGATGACTCTGAATCCAATACCTTACTAGGTGAATTCTCTTCTTCAACCTCCACTAGATTTCTTCTCGAAGAACCACATACTTCTTTCTTCATGATGATATCTTTTGTTGGTGTATCCATGAGCACTTTCTTACCTTTATCAGTTATCGGAATGGGTTGATCATCTGGAGATTCTTCCTCACTCTCTGACAGTTGAACAATATTTTCTTCATCTATTTTCTCCTTTTCTTCTCCTTCCTCAAGAAAATTATTCTCATAGGTCTCTTCCTCAGGCAATTCATACTCTTTCTCTTCCTCTTTCTTATCATCATCTTTGTTACCTTCTTTCTCAACTCCCTTTACTGGAGTGACATGTTTTGAGGATTCAGCCTTTTCTTGACAATTCTCAACTTGTTTAATTAGGTCATCTAGATTATCACTTCCTTATTCTACTTATTCTTCTTCCTATACTACTTCTTCTTCTCTTTCAACAACTTATTCTTTTACTCTATCAACAAATTCTTTCTCTTTATGATTTTCCTGAGTGAAGTAGTTCTTTCCAGGGGTCTCTAGTAATGGTTGGACATCAAAAGTTTCTGGAATAGGGATATTCTCAGAAGCTACTTATGTATATCTCAACATTGATTGTACATTCTCAACTTCAGAAATCTTTTTCTTCATCTTATTCACTTTTTCTTTCCTCTCTAACTCATCTGATGCTTTCCCTTTTAAGGTCTTAGCCTCAGCAGGATCCAATCCAAATTTAGGGTCCCCTTCTTGTCTCTTCTTCTTGTCTTCCATCCACTTAGCATCCACTTCATCTGGGTAGGCTTTTTGTTTCTTTGGCTTGGGTGGTGTAGATTGAGTTTCCATAAATTTTTAGGTCTTCTCTTCAGCCACCACTTCTTTCAATTTTCTCTTCTTCCCTGCCTTTTTAGATGGTTCCAGAGTTTGTTGATATTTATGAGCTACCTCAGCCTATTCCTCTGGTAAAGGGTAGAATTTTTCGGATTCAATAGAAAAATCCATCTTCATCCTCTTTAATGTATCATCACTAACCAGCATTACATTGCAATTTCTTTTCTTGGAAGTGCAAGAAAATTTAAACGACTCAAGACATATGATAATAAGCTTAGAAAGAAAGGGAAGATACATTATGATCTGAGCTTTAAGATTTCCTTCATTAATATTATTAACTATAATCAAAACATGCCTCATCAAATTCAACTTCCTTAGATTTAGCACAAAATCTAAGATGTATATATCACTCTTCTTGAGATTATCCTTATCACCCTTTCTTGGTATGAAAAAGCCTTGTACCCACAGTTGTAGAATCCAATTATTCGAAGAGAGATGAGAAATCTTAGCAGTATTGGCATCTTTAAGTCCAAGTAATTTTAATGCGTTCACTTTGTTGAAACTTCCTTGCTCATCCAGAAGCTTATGTGAACAAAAATCAGCTTCAACATCATAAGATAGACCCACCATGCTTACAACCTTAGTGTAAGAAAGAATATAAGTATTCCCATAAGATTTGAACGAATACTTCTCTCTGTCATCTTCTTTAAGGAAGGAATCAGACTCATAAAACTCAACAAACAAATCTGTATAAACAGGATCCTGATTCACTAGATTTGATAAGAAAATATCTTCCCAGCCATTCAATCGGATATTATTAGATATAAGAGAATCAACCATGTAGAAACTCGGATGCACTAACCTCTCCCTGTAAACTAACCATTTTCAGATTAGCTTCGTAGTTGACATATCCTGAGAAGTAGCTTCAGCAGACATTCAGAATGAAGAGCTTTGGAAGATTCAGAACAGGTTTTAAGAAGGGAGGCCAAACTTCAACACGCGAGAGCTTGAAGATAGATGTGGGACAACCATCGGGGTTCCCCTTTATATAGGCGATGGATGTGACCTTTGAGCTTCCAAAAACCATTTGATGGTTGAAAAACTCTCTAATATGATCTGACGGTTTAAAACATACCCGCAAGGAAATCTTGAATCCGATCTTTTGAGGTTTAAAAAAACAATCAGATTTAAGAAAACTAGAATATGAGAAATTTTAAAACTCATAGGAAAATACCAGCAAGAAAAATATGACTACGAACATTTATCTATGGAAATCATACCATTCAGATTAGCCAGGAAGTTTATTCATAATAGGTTATATTCTTCTTGAAGAAAAATTTGACTACGAAAAACTAACTACGAAAAACATAAAGTTGAAAAGACTTTGAGTACCAAGACTCCAATATGAAAAGCATTAGTAAGAAAACCCCAGTAAGAAAAGTTTGAGTATGAAAAATTCCAGAATGAAAAATTTTCATCACAAAAAGTACGATTATGAAAATTCTCATTATGAAAGTTCCAGTTCTGAAAATTTCCATTACGAAAATTTCAGTTCCGAAAACTTCATTACGAAAATTTTAGTTACAAATGTTTTAACAACTGACTATGAAAATTTTGATTACAAAAGTTTTTTAAAAAAACTTACTACACAAATTTTAATTACAAAAGATTTTTAAAAAAACTGACTACAAAATTTTTTATTACAAAAGCTTAAAAACAACTGACTACAAAAATTTTAATTATGCTAACAAGGAAATATACTCCTGCTATGAAAAGGAGTTTATTACTATAAGGAGAATTGTTCAAAAATAAGTTAATGAAGAAGGATTACCTCAATGATGTCATTCCTAACTTCTGTTTAATGTATTCAAATCTTTCAGAGGGTAAATATTTTGTGAAAATATCAGCATGTTGATCTTGCGTTCCGATAAATTGAGGAATAATATCTCTTTTTAGTGTGTGATCCCTAAGAAAGGGATGCCTAATATCAATGTGTTTTTTAGGAGAGTGATGTGTGGGATTTTTACTAAGGGAAATGGAACTTGTGTTATCACACAAAATTTGAGTCTTAGTAAAACTCAAGCCATAGTCTGTGAGCGTGTGTTGCATCCACAACACTTGATCACAACAACTTCGAGCAGCAACATATTCAGCTTCAGTAGTGGACAGTGCTACAGAGTGTTTCTTCTTGCATGGCAAAGAAACTCATGAATCTCCTAAGAAATGAAAATTTCAGGATGTACTTTTTATATCCATTCTAAATCCACCAAAGTCATCATCAAAAAAGATTTTTTCAGATAAAATCATTTATAGAAGTATAAACTAATACTAGATCCATGGTTCCCTTTAAGTAGAGAAAAATTCTTTTCACTGACTTTAAATGAGATTCCTTAGGATTGGATTGATATCTGGCACATAAGCACACTAAAAACATTAATTCTGGATGAATAGCTGTCATTTTTCGTAGGATTTCTATCATACCTCTAAAAGATGTTTGATCTACTGATTTCCCAGCATCATCAAGATCAAGTGTGTTTGAGGTACCAATGGGAGTTCTAATACTTTTAGTGTTGTCGAATCCATACTTTTTAAAAAGATATTTAATATACTTTTGTTGAGATATATATGTTCCTTCTGGTTTTTGGGAAATTTGAACGCCAAGGAAAAATGTTAACTCACCCATCATACTCATTTCAAACTCGTATTTCATTAGACTTGCAAATGAATTAGTTAGATATTGCTGAGTTGAACCAAATATGATGTTATCAATATATATTTGAACAATCAAAACTTTTTTATTGTCTTTATTTATAAAAAGGGATGGATCTTCATTTCCCTTAACACATTTATTTTGAATCAAAAACCCATTAAGTCTATCATACCAAGCTTGTGGGGCTTGTTTAAGAGCATAAAAAGCTTTGGTAAGTCTAAAAACATGATTAGGATATTTTTTGTCTTCAAAGCCAGGAGGTAGTTCAACAAAAACATCCCCTTGAACATAATGAAAAGAACATTTCACATCCATTTGAAAAAGTTTAAAATTAATGAATGTTGCAAAGGCAAGTAAAAACCGAATAGATTCAAGTCTAGCTACTAGAGCATAGGTTTCTTCACAGTCTATTCCCTCTTGCTGATTATAGCCTTTAGCAACTAGTCTAGATTTATTTCTAACAATGACTACATTTTCATCACAATTATTTATGAAGACCCATTTTACTCTAATAATATAAGTTTTCTTAGGTCTTTCTACCAAGGTCCAGGCTTTATTCCTTTCAAATTCATTTAGTTCATCTTGCATGGATTTTATCCAATCATCATCACCTAAAGCTCCATCAGTGTTTTTTGGTTCCAATTGGGAATGAAATTCTAGATGTTCTACTTCATTTCTTAAGGAACTTATAGTCTTTATAGGTTTATTAACATTACCAATGATACTATCACTGGGATTATTCTTTAGAAACACCTGACTTGGGTTTTGTAAAACCTGTTCATCAACATAGGGTAGAAAGTCTTCTGGGGAAAATGTTTCAGAAATATTTTCCTGAACATTTTCCTTATCAGATGGATCTTCTAAAAAAGGTTGATAATAAATTTTTGAAAACACATCCGAGGATGTAGGTTGGGATGATTTAAAAACAAAAGGATCAGATTCATCAAATTTTACATGCACTGTTTCTTCAATAGTACAAGTGTTTTTGTTGAAAACTCTATAATCCTTAGAAGTTGTGGAGTAGCGTACAAAAATTCCTTCATCAGATTTTGGTGCAAATTTGTGTAATTTATCTTTGGTATTCAGAATGAATACCTTCCAACCAAAAAACCTTAATGTATGAATGTCTAGGTTTTCTACCATTCCATAACTTATAAGGAGTTTTATTATGAAAAGGTCTAATCAAAAATAGATTTATAGTATAACAAGAATTACTTACAGATTGATCCCAGAAATGTCTATCTATAGAATATTCACTCAACATGGTTCTAGTTATCTCTTGAATAATTCTATTTCTTCTTTCAACTACACCATTTTGCTGAGGAGTTCTAGGTGCTGAAAAGTTGTGAGTAATACCTTTTCTATTACAAAAATATTCAAAATCAGAATTTTGAAATTATCCTCCATGATCACTATGAATAACTTTCAATGGAAGGTTTTTATCATTTTTGACTTGGGCTCTAAAGCTTTTGAAATAAGGAAATACTTTAGACTTTTTTGCTGGAAAATAGACCCATGTAAATCTAGTGTAATAATCAACTAAGACAAATACATAATACATGCCCCCAATGCTTCCAGTTTGTGTTGGACCAAAAAGAACCATGTGCACTAACTGTAACACATCAGTTGTTGAGACTTCACCTATTGACTTAAAAATAGATTTCTATTGCTTTGCATATTGGCAAGGATTACAAACATTGGAAGAATCAAATCTATGCTCCGATAGATCCTTAATTAGTTTCTTCTTAGAGAGTATACATAAGTTTCTAAGGTTACAGTGGCCTAAACTTCTATGCCATAACCAAGAATGATATTCCATTTCACTTAGTCAAGGTATGTATTGGATCCTAAGGTCTTCTACATTTAATGTGTAACATTCTCTTTCCTATGGGCAGAGAGAATAAACTCTTCCTGGGAATTGTGTACTAAGCACTTATCATTCCTAAAATTCACAAGGTAACCTTCATCACATAATTGACTTATGCTAATGAGGTTGTTCTTAAGACCCTTAACAAACAAAACGTTTGAAATAAATGTTTTACCAAGAAGAAAAATATTACCTATATCAACAATTTATCCCTGAGAATTATCTCTGAAAGAAATTTTTCCTCCTTTCATCTTGATTATCTTTTAAAAACAGCATTTGTTACCAGTCATATGCCGGGAACATCCACTATCTGTAAGGACCCGACCCCAGTTTCCCGGATCCGGTGCCTTATTTGATTACATTGGCATACATACAAGGAATATGAATCCTGAAGGATGGAGTAGTTTAGTATTATTGGAAACAAGATACATACATAAGTTTATCATTACAACATGAAGGGAAAAAACACTATTTTAATCCACAAGAAACATCTCGTCCCCTAGATTCTACTTGTACGTCAATCAAAAATTACTTCTTCATATCCTGAGAAAATGAAACATAAGAAAGGGGTGAGCTCAAATGCTTAGTAATAGTAAGAAATACAGCGGAAGATTTAAAAACACATGCCTTTAATAATTAACGTGGAACATATTATGGAAGAAATATGAGCTAAACAAATAATGTCATAGTTAAACAGAAATATGGGTATTGTACTAGTCGAATAACCACATGAAACATGAGAACATAAATATAATCATAGAGGTATCTTGGGGCATTACTTACATAATCTTGTAACCATCTTGGCTACCTTAAAATTTGTAACCCTCACGGCTACCTTACTTTGTGTAACCATCCCAGTTACACTTGGAGTAACCATACGGCCGACCTCCTACTTACACATACCCAATGAATTGGAGAGAAATATAGGTCCCAACCTTTATCATAAACAATTCCCAATAACCAAAACATAATCATAGAACATAATCAATAGCATAAAAACATTTCTTTTGAATCTTATAAAACAGAATTTTAAAAGAGGATTTTAGAAAAAAGTCCCTTATAAACATCATATAATTGAAGTGAGACTTAATAAAGTAGATGGAATATTTATATAATCTGTATATACACATAATTAAACATAATATAAATAAAACCCATCACAGAAACAATTTAAATAGCACATAAAAAAGGAAGTAGAAGGTTAACCCAAAGAATGGAAATCGGGTTAAGAATTCCCTTACAACAATGTGATCGGTCGAATCATATGACCAAAACATAATAAATATCAATTGGATCATTGAATAACATGAACATAAAGAGAATCATGTTATTATATATATATATATATATCAAAAGACAGTACACACATTCCACATACAAGAAATAAGCGGCGAACGACTAAAATCTCACAAAAATGAAAGTGAGACGAGGAACCCCTTACAACTTTGTAACCAATTGATTCATATGACCCAAAATTAATGATTGTAAAATGATAAATTGAATATCATAAAAATACAGATATTCATGATATGAGACAATAATGTGCTGTATACATACACCATACAAAGTAAAAATAGTGATTACGAAATATCTCACAAAAATGGAAGTGAGATGAAGAAACCCTTACCTTAATCTTGTCTTACTTCAAACTTGTTAACACCTCATGTATAATGGTTAAAATACTGTTATTAGTATTTTACAGAAACATTTTCATGTTTATAACATCTTATATGGTCATTTCATAACCTCATTTCACCCCTTATTTGTTAGTATTTTGTTCCTTGCATTATTTTGGAAGAGTTCTTTTGTGATTTTCACGATCAGTTCATGATGAATCATTCTTGTTGATTGGAAGTGAAAATCCAGAATTGGAAAGGAGTAGTATTTACATATTTCCAGTACCATAAATTTTACCATTTATCACTTTGATGCATTATATGATGATTATTAATAAGTTAAAACATTAATTATGTTCGTGTAGATCATTTAAGTGGTTCTTTGATAATTACAACCTCATTTAGTCTTATAAATTTGAATCATGAGTACAAAATAATTCCAGAACCATATATGAGTCATAAAACATATATTATAACCTGGTTCAACCATATAAATGGTTTCATGACCAGACTTGAATGAATTAATGGAAATTGAAATTACATCGTCCACGATGTCGGTAATTCGACACATCACGAACAATGTTTTTATTCCTTAAATAAGTGAGAGAGGAGAGGAATAATGATTTTCAATTTTCCATAAACATGAAAAAATCCATAATATGCATGATTATGGATATTTCATTCCTCTTGGATAAGAGGGGGTGATGAAATAAGAGAAAGGAACCATGAAATAAAGAAAACATGTGGAATTTCTTACGAAAATTTGGCAGCCTAACGGTGTCTCTTAAAATTTCATAAAAACAAGATTGATGAGAGGAATGGAATATCTCATCAATCATACAGAATTTGGACAGTAGGGAGAAATATTTAATGAAATATCCCAACAAAATACAAAGGAAAAGGAAGAGAATAACATAAAATGGAAGAAAAGAATGAAAATGAAAGAGGATGTTTACCTCTTGATCTCTTCTCCTTGAGATCCTCCTTAAGGGCTTTGGTCTTGGTCTTTTGGTGAGACCAGAAGCTCTAGGACGTGGGGAAGAAGATTGGGGAGGTAATTTGGCAGAATTTAGTCAATTCTCAAGGCTTGATAGGTGTGGGAGGAAGAGGGGAGCGAGGGTGGTATTTATATTGGAGGAGGGGAGGTTTTTTAGATTATTTTAATCATTATTATAATATTTTTATCAAGACTATGAATAATCTCAAAAAAAGTGGCCCTAAATAGTTATAATATCATGTTATTTCGAAGCAAGTGGCCTTTCATCACTTATGATGTCATAAATAGTGCATATTTGCTAATAAATTGATTATACGGTATTTTATCATATTTCACTATTCACTGAAAATTCAAGAGTTTCAGAAAAAACCAAAAATTCACCCCTACCATTTTTCAACATGTAGAATTAAAAAGTGAAGTCCATTTTTCAAAAATAATTTTCTAAATATTATTAATTTAATTTCTAAATATGGTCACAGTTAATTCGAAAAATAACAATATTTAAGTGCAACTAGTTTTATGTGACATTTGAAAATTAATTAAGATCCCATTATCCTATTGCCTTGGAAAAATAAAATAATAATATTATTTACTATTCATGAGTTCATATTACTATTCATATTACTATTCATATTACTATTCATAAGGGTATGTTACTATTCACCAAAAAAAATAAGTTTGTTCTAACAGACTCCAAATGACTTACTGAGCACAACTCTAGATGAACATTTCTTGAAATTAAAAACATAGAAGAGGATAGATTATAAAATTGAATTCTATTTTTATTTCCAAAACCTTGGGGTGTTACATTATTCCCTCCTTCAAAGAATTGTGTCCTCGCAATTCATTTCATAGCCACAAAAGAAAGTTCTCGTACATTCTTACCACATCCCCCGTCGTAGAGGATCCGCAGATTCGTTTAGCGGAAAACCAAAATTGTTGCTCAACTCCTCTAGTTCTCCGACCCAGACACACCTCGAACAGAAGGGGTTGAACTCTTGCATCGAACACTCGGGCTTCCAAAGGGAGGCTCGAACAGTGCAATGTCTAGAAATGTACGAATGGACCAACATACGAAGAACTCGCCGAACTATGTCTCGACTGAGAACATCTAAGTCGTAGATAGTGTTGTAAAAGCTAAAACTAAGGAGTTGGTACATGTAAGCTGCACAAAGGTTTCCCCCTAAAGCAACCTCTTGAAAACAGAACATGGTCGTATAGTTTCTTCCTAGGGTGAAACATTGGAAAATCCCTTCGTGGTATTTCCCTCTTCGCCTGTACTCAACCAATTGTTCCATGGATAAGCGGTAGTAAATGGAATCATTCCCATGGCAGGTGTGGAGAATTTCCAGACTATTTGTCACTTCATATAGTTGCTTACACGTTTTTCGAAAGTTTTCGAGAGGCAGGTACCCTTCTTCATAGTTTTTGATTGCAGTGATTTCCAGGATCTCCATAGGAAGAGATAACATATGGGTTTATCCTTCATTCTGAAAATATATTATAAAAGTTTACTTATTGATACTCATTTAAAAGTATAACTGATGAAAGGATAACAAAAAGAAAAGACAACATGCTATATTTGTATATAACCACTGGTTCAAAAAGTAAAGTTGTGCGTGGTTTCCCAAGTCCCCCAATACATGAATCCCCAAACTAGTTCAAAGATTTAAATCTCCCAAAACCATACGCAACACTAAAAACATGTTACCCCAGAAGTCCCTTTACCAGAGACACCACCGATTCTAGGGTTCTGACGACCTCAGGTGAATTCCTAAGGTAGTATTCAGCTGCTCTATTTCCTTAACCCAGACACACTCCAGACAGCTAGGGTTGAAACTGTGCTTAAAGCACTCAGGCTTCCATAGAGAGGCACGAGAAGTGTGGAGGTCAGAAATATCAGTGTGGACTAAACCCCTATAATTCCCACGCACCACATCATTCTTGAAGATATTGATGTCATAAAGTTCTCCATACACACTAAAACTCAGGATCTGAAATAGGTAGGTCACTTGATGGTCACCATCCAAAGCAGCTTCAAGAAATTTACCCACAGCTTGGTAGTTATCAGCCAGAGTGAAACATAGAAAAATAGCTTCATGATACTTCCCTATTTTCCTATATGTAGAAAATTGTGCATATGCAATACAGTAATAGACCAGATTTCTTCCTCGGTAAAGATGTAGAATGTTTGGATGATTTGATACCCTATGGATTAGTTTACAAGTCAGACGTATGTTGGCATAGGGATGGTCCTCTTCAGAGCATGTCTTGACAATTATAGTCTCTAACAACTCGGTAGGTAGAGATAAAATATTGGTTGGTTGACTCATCCTCTATCTGAAAAGTTTTAGTAAATCAACATTCAGTATGGAAAATCCATTTTAAACCAAGTTATTGTTTTCTATAAAAACATAACAAACAAGAGAATACAACATCATTCATTTAGACATGATTTATAAAACTCAAGAAATTACACAATCTCTTAATCCCTTTCAAAAAACATTAGTATGGACTTCCTGACATCATTGGTGATTCCCCTCTACCTCCACCGCCTAAGGAGGAAGGTGTTATTCAACTCTACTCCCAGGGCAGAACAAATCTCGCGGGTCTCCTCTTCCCAAATACACTCTTGGCAAATTAGATCGTGGTTAAACCCAAGCTCTCATTTGATACATGTTGTTTTCCAGAGATAGGCACGAGTAACATCAAGTTCTTCGACATCCGCTAGGATTTTGTTCCGAAAGATCTTTCGAACCACATCATATTTGAAGGATTCTATGAAATATTCAAAATCGCAGTGGTCCCCAAGCATACTGAAACTCAGGATTTGGTACATAAAGATTGCAAGGATGTCCAGCTCCTTTGCCGCTTCTCTGAAAGCCGTGATAGCCAACCATTTCTTATCCAGGGTAAAACATAGGAACATTCCCTCGTAGTACTTCCCTTTCTTTTTATAATTATCGAACAGTGCATTGGCCATTTGGTTATACACAACATCCGATCCCCAAAAGATTCAAAGGACATTTGAGTTGTTCGAAACATTTTAAATAAACGTGTAGGATAGTTGGATGTTTCCAAAGGGTTCAAATTCTTCTGTACATGACTTCACAATTATAGTTTCGAGGATTTCCGGTGGGAGGGAAAAAAGACTTGTACCTTCATTTTCCATCTGAAAAAAAAACATCACTCTTAGTATTGTTTAAGCATGTTAATAATTGTTCAGTTCTGGTTTCCAGAGTTATTCAAACCCAATACTATGAAGAAAATTTAAATTAACTCCCTTATAATGGCTTAAAAAATATTAATTATCCTAAGCATATCCCCCAGGAGTGTCATAACAGAGAGTGCAGCAAGGCCCGTTGTCATGTACCAGTTCCCGTTCGAGTCTAGCTCAAAGCGGTGTTTTCGGGTTTTACCCCTAGATACATTTGGGCCAGAGCCGCCTCTACCTGCTCGTATCCAGACAGGGATGTATTTTCTAGAAGGATTAACATATTCTATTCCTTACCCAAATACCAGGATTCTTTTGTACGTTTATCCTCAAATAATATCTTAGGGCTTTGTTCCCTAATATACGTTTTCTAAATCTAGTTTCCAAGTTTTCTACTAAAATTTCCTCTAATACCAACTGTAAAGACCCGACCCTAGTTGCCCGGAGCCAGTGCCTTATTTGATTACGTTGGCATACATACAAGGAATACGAATCCCGAAGGACCGATTAGTTTAGTATCATTAGAAGCAAGATACATACATAAGTTTATCATTACAACATGAAGGGAAACAAAAACACTATTTTAATCCCCTAGAAACATCTCGTCTCCTAGATTCTACTTGTACGTCATTCACAAATTACTTCTTCATATCCTGATAAAATGAAACATAAGAAAGGGGTGAGCTCAACTGCTTAGTAAGAGTATGCAATACAGCAGAAGATTTAAAAACACATGCCTTTAATAATAAACTTGGAACATATTATGGCAGAAATATGTGCTAAACAAATAATGCCATAGTTAAACAGAAATATGGGTATTGTACTACTCGAATAACCACATGAAACATTAGAACATAAATATAATCATAGAGGTATCTTGGGGCATTACTTACATAATCTTGTAACCATCATGGCTACCTTAAAATTTGTAACCCTCACGGCTACCTTACTTTGTGTAACCATCCCTGTTACACTTGGAGTAACCATACGGCCGACCTCCAACTTACTCATACCCAATGCATTGGAGGGAAATATAGGTCCCACCCTTTATCATAAACAATTCCCAATAACCAAAAATAATCATAGAACATAAACAATTGCATAAAAACATTGCTTTTGAATCTTATAAAACAGAATTTTAAAAGAGGATTTTAGAAGAAAAGTCCCTTATAAACATCATATAATTGAAGTGAGACTTAATAAAGTAGATGGAATATGTATATAATCTGTAAATAAACATAATGAAAAATAATATAAATAGAACCCATCACACAAACAATTTAAATAGCACATAAATAAGGAAGTAGAAGGTTAACCCAAAGAATGGAAATCGGGTTAAGAATTCCCTTACAACAATGTGATCGGTCGAATCATATGACCAGAACATAATAAATATCAACTGGATCATTGAATAACATGAACATAAAGAGAATCATGTTATTATATATATATCAAATGGCAGTACACACATTCCACATACAAGAAATAAGCGGCGAACGACTAAAATCTCACAAAAATGAAAGTGAGACGAGGAACCACTTACAACTTTGTAACCAATTGATTCGTATGAACCAAAATTAATTATTGTAAAATGATAAACTGAATATAATAAAAATAAATATATTCATGATATGAGACAATAATGGGTTGTATACATACACCATACAATGTAAAAATAGTGATTACGGAATATCTCAAAAAAATGGAAGTGAGATGAAGAAACCCTTACCTTAATCTTGTCTTACTTCAAACTTGTTAACACCTCATGTATAATGGTTAAAAGACTGTTATTAGTATTTTACAGAAACATTTTCATGTTTATAACATCTTATATGGTCATTTCATAACCTCATTTCACCCCTTATTTGTTAGTATTTTATTCCTTACATTATTTTGGGTGAGTTCTTTTGTGATTTTCACGATCGGTTCATGATGAATCATTTTTGTTGATTGGAAATGAAACTCCAAAATTGGAAAGGAGTAGTATTTACATATTTCCAGTACCATAAATTTTACCATTTATCACTTTTATGCTTTATATGATGATGATTAATAAGTTAAAACATTAATTATGTTCGTTTAGATCATTTAAGTGGTTCTTTGATAATTACAACCTCATTTAGTCTTATAAATTTGAATCATGAGTACAAAAGAATTCCAGAACCTTATATGAGTCATAAAACATATATTATAACATGGTTCAACCATATAAATGGTTTCATGACCAGACTTGAAAGAATTAATGGAAAGTGAAATTACATCGTCCACGATGTCGGTAATTTGACACATCACAGACAATGTTTTTATTCCTTAAATAAGTGAGAGAGGAGAGGAATAATGATTTTTAATTTTCCATAAATATGAAAACATCCAGAATATACATGATTCTGGAGATTTCATTCCTTTTGGAAAAGAGGGGGTGAAGAAAGAAGAGAAAGGAATCATGAAATAATGAAAACATGTGGAATTTCTTACGAAAATTTGGCAGCCTAACGGCGTCTCTTAAAATTTCATAAAAACAAGATTGATGAGAGGAATGGAATATCTCATCAATCATAAAAAATTTTGACAGTAATGGGAAATATTTAATGAAATATCCCAACAAAATACAAAGGAAAAGGAAGAGAATAACATAAAATTGAAGAAAAGAATGAAAATGAAAGAGGATGTTTACCTCTTGATCTCTTCTCCTTGAGATCCTCCTTAAGGGCGTTGGTCTTGGTCTTTTGGTGTGACCATCAGCTCTAGGACGTGAGGAAGAATATTGGGGTGGGAATTTGGTAGAATTTAGGCAATGCTCAAGGCTTGAGAGGTGTGGGAGGAAGAGGGGAGTGAGGGTGGTATTTATAGTGGATGAGGGGAGGTTTTTTTTGATTATTTTAATCATTATTATAATATTTTTATCAAGACTATGAATAATATCAAAACAAGTGGCCCTAAATAGTGATAATATCATGTGATTTTGAAGCAAGTGGCCTTGCATCACTTATGATGTCATAAATAGTGCATATTTACTAATAAATTGATTATACGGTATTTTAGCGTATTTCACTATTTACTGAAAATTCAAGAGTTTCAGAAAAATACCAAAAATTTACCCATACCATTTTTCGACATGTAGAATTCAAAATTGAAATCCATTTTTAAAAAATAATTTTCTAGATATTATTAATTTAATTTCTAAATAAGGTCACATTTAATTCGAAAAATAAAAAATATTTAAGTGCAACTAGTTTTATGTGATATTTGAAAATTAATTAAGATCCCATTATCCTATTGCCTTGGAAAAATAAAATAATAATATTATTTACTATTCATGAGGTCATATTACTATTTATATTACTATTCATATTACTATTCATATTACTATTCATAAGGGTATGTTACTATTCACCAAAAAACAAGTTTGTTCTAACAGACTCCAAATGACTTACTGAGCACAACTCTAGATGAACATTTCTTGAAATTCAAAATATAGAAGAGGATAGATTGTAAAATTGAATTCTATTTTTATTTCCAAAACCTTGGGGTGTTACACTATCCATGTATCATGTATTGTTTTTTGTACTTCCTTTATCATCCTGAAAATAAGAAAAGAATTAGACTTTCGGAATCCAAACTTGTTTGGATCTGAGATTTTCAGATAACAAATTTTTGGGTTCCCACATCTTCTTAGAAAAATAAGCCTTATGAAAACCTAAAGATTGGGTTTTGTTTAAAGAACAATTCTTTGCCCAGTGACCACCACATTGACACTTAGTACAAAATGGGGCACTTTGAGGAACAAAATAATTGTTACTAAAATTTGGTATTGCATGGGTATAACCAAATCCAGATTTGTTTCTTAAATGTTATATTTGTGAATACATGTTATCAAAATTTTCGTTACCTAATGTAATGTTCAAAAGAGAATTCTTTAAGGAAAATATTTCAGAATTGAGTTTTATAACCATGTTTTTATCTTCAAAATAATTAGACTTAGAACTAGACCTAGGCTCAAAAACACTTTTCATAGAAATTAATTTTTCTAGATATTTAGAAAGTTTATTCTTCTCAGAATTTACTTCCTCAAGACTTTTTGAAATACTTATAAAATCAGAATTTTTCTTATCAACATCTTTAGAAAGATATGATATTTCTTTAGTAAGAATAATATTCCATGATTTTTTCTTATCATGTTTTTTATTGAATTTTGAATTCTCAATCTCAAGAAGTTCAGAAAACCTAGAAACTTCGTCATAGGTAGGTAAAGTATTTTTTTCATCAGAAGAGGATTATTCATCAGAAGAGTTATAATATTTATTATCATTAGAATTTAAATAAACATTTGTCAATGATTCAGAATTGTGTACCTTATCCATAAAGTAATGATTATCAATAGGTAATCTGGCTATAAGACCAAGGTTCTTCTATCCTGAAGATTCATAATTAGAAGATTCATCTGAAGAGTCACCACCACTGGTACTCCAAGTATCATTAGCTTTTAGAACATTCTTAGCTTTAGATTTATAATGCTTCCTCCTATTCCTTTCAGAATGACTCTATTTTCTATCTTTCTTCTTGAGCAAAGGATAATCTGGTCTGATATGTCCAGCTCTCTTGCATTAATAGCATGCGACTTCTAAATATTTCTTATCTTTCATTTACTTATTCTTATACTTGGAATGGAAATTTTTTATCCAGCTATCCTATTCATCCTTCGAGAAATATTTTCTAACTCATTCTCTGAGACTTCACTCTCTCTAGATTTGGATTGGAGAACAACCTTCAGAGATTTGGATCTAGTAACTCTCTCAGGAGTCTTAGATTTCTTGTGATTTGATGTTGTAGTAAAAGAAATAGTACCATTCCCATTCTTCTTTTTGATGTTTTCAGCATCCCTCTTCATCCTTGTTTCATGTTGGAGAAGAGTTCCAAACAGTTCATCTAAGGAAATTTGAGTTACCTTCTTGTTCTCATCAATAGCAGTTCTCTTTGAATGCCACTAATTACGAATAATATCAACGATCTTCTCAACAAGAGCTTCATCATCTAGACCTTTCTCTCCCATAGATTTTAAGCTATTTATGATAGTCATAAATCTTTGTTGCACCTTACAAATGGGTTCTCCATAAGGGAAGTTAAAACAATGATACTCACCTATACGCATAGCTCTTCTAGTCTCAATCACTTTGGATGTACCAAAATGTGTAACTTCGAGTTTCTTCCATATACAGTTAGCTGCTTCACAAGAAGAAATTTGGCTATATATATTCCTAGTAATTGAACATAGTAATGTATTTTGAACCTTATAGTTTAATTGATAATCATGATTCTCTTGGTTTGTGAAAGTACTAACTTCTATATCAGGAATTTGATGACCTTCAGTAAGCATAAAAAAATTTCTACTCTAGTATTGATAAAAAAAGTCTTCATTCGATCTCTCCAATACTCAAAATCATTAGCATCAAAAATTGGTGGTCTTTTAGAATTTAGGTTGTTGATAGAACCATATTGGCGCCAAAAATACGGCCCGAAAGAATGAAAGGAAAAAGACAGCTGGCGCGCTGCCTCGTGAAGCACCACCACGAAGCACCACCGCGAAGCACCCACGCGAAGCGCCCCGACCATTGCGGCCCCGCAAAGCTCCAGAGGTGGTAATCCTCTGCGAAAACATTTGACGTTCGCGAGCCTCCACGAAGCTCCAGAGGCGGTAATCCTCCGCGAACACATTTGACATTCTCGAGCCGCCGCGAAGCTCCGGAGGCGGTAATGATCCGCGGACGATGTTGACGTTCGCGAGCGCGCCGCGAAGCACCGGAGGCGGTGCGCGAGCCCTGCTTCGCGGTGCCCCTTCCCTATAAATACTGGAATCCCCCTGAGTCCCGGAGATGGACAATCCGACCTTTCGGATTCTCCTCTCCCGAATCACGAAGAACTCTTTTCCCCAGGAATCATGAGCTCCGCGAGGTATTTCTACTTCGCGAGACGCCTCTTCTTTGTCTCGTTTTGAGCCCCTCTTCCGAGAGGGATGCCCTTCGCGAAGATCAAGGGTGTTCGCGATGGAAGGGGATTCCCAAGGGAACCCGGGCAGCCATGGAGCGTTTATGCTTCACAAAACACCCAACCCATGCTAGTGATCCCTATGCCAAGGCAGGATCACTATCCATCGCGAAGCACACTGCTTCGCAGGACCCTGCTTCGCGAGGCACCCCTTCTTCGCGAGGCAGTGCTCCGCGAACACTATTCCACTTCGCGAAGCACCTTCCACTCACACCTATGCCCCATGAAAATGCCAAGGCACTCCACTTCGTAAAGAACACTCCTCTTCTTAGCGATTCCTCTTCCCGTGCGACCCTCCAGGTTTGCACGATGTGATTTCAAAGTCCCATGGACAATACAACCCGTAGCGTTGCTTTGCCTAATGCTTCTTCGCATAGGCACGCTAACGGATATTGCTTCTTCGCATTGCCACGCTAACTTGGACCCCTCGATGGTTCGTTCCACGACCCCCCTTAACCCTGGCCTTACCGGTACCTTCCCTTCCCCAAGGACCAGAGGGTACCAGTTATGTAAGTCCTAGGGGTGTGGAGTGAACCCACCTCGTCCGAGCTGCAGGACGTTAAACTGCCAAGAACCACATCCTCAACACATGATGTTAAACTATGATCCGACCTCGTGCCCCTCGCGAAGGTTCCCCCCAGCTCAAACATTTTTTACACCACTCGTCTCCACGGGAATGGAACTCTTCCTCACATGAAATGAGATCCTCCTTGTTGGAGTGGCGTATGTTCGTAAGAGAAGGGCGACCCTAGCCCCCTCAACGGATGGCTGCACCTCTGCATCTCTGTACTTCCCCACTGCCAAGGTCAGTGGAGGGCGTGATAGGGAACGAGGCACCTCCCATCATCGGACCAAGGTCCATCTTTCTCGCGATCTGTCGCACCATGGGCCTCCATCCTGGAGTAAGTCCCAACACCATGGGCCGCTCAACGCGTAAGCCCCTCTTCGCTTCTCACGGACGCACCCTTCACGACGTGATCATCAGGTCCTTGCAACCTCTTGTTTCTCACACCGAGCATGACTCACATGGGCTTAGAGTGAGCACCGACCCTGACCTCGAATATTCCTTGAACTATGAGGTCTTTGATCCATGTCAAGGTATGGTACGTAGGAAGCCTCCACGAGGTTCAAGCCCCCCCATCGTTCTTCCATGTCGGGTCTCATTCCCGTCCAGCATGACGTTAAACTGCGCGTTCCCTTGCAAACTATGAGGACTTTGATCCATTTCAAGGCATGGTACGTAGGAAGCCTTCATGAAGTTCAAGCCCACTAATAGTGGACCCCCGGGTCTACTTTCACGTCGGTTCACTGACGGACTCATTCCCCTTGAACTACGAGGTCTTTGATCCATGTCAAGGCATGGTACGTAGGAAGCCTCTATGTGGTTCAAGCCCACCCGTCTTTCACGTCGGGTTTCACCCCCGTCCAGCACGACGTTAAACTGCACTCTGGTCCAGTGGTAAGCCATTGCGACCCACCTATCTCTTGAACTACGAGGTCTGTGATCCATGTCAAGGCATGGTACGTTGGAATCCTTCACGAGGTTCAAGCCCACCAATAGTGGACCCCCAGGTCTACTTTCACGTCGGTTCACCGACAAACCCATCCCTTGAACTACGAGGTCTTTGATCCATGTCAAGGCGTGGTACGTAGGAAGCCTCCACGAGGTTCAAGGCCACCCGTCGTTCTTCCACATCGGGTCTCATTCCCGTGCAGCATGACGTTAAACTGCGCGTTCCCTTGCGAACTATGAGGACTTTGATCCATGTCAAGGCATGGTACGTAGGAAGCCTTCATGAGGTTCAAGCCCACCAATAGTGGACCCCCCGAGTCTACTTTCACGTCGGTTCACCGACGGACTCATTCCCCTTGAACTACGAGGTCTTTCGTCCATGTCAAGGCATGGTACGTAGGAATCCTCTATGAGGTTCAAGCCCACCCGTCTTTCACGTCGGGTTTCACCCCCGTCCAGCACGACGTTAAACTGCACTCCGGTCGAGTGGTAAGTCATTGCGACCCACCCATCTCTTGAACTACGAGTTCATTGATCCATGTCAAGGCATGGTACGTAGGAATCCTTCACGAGGTTCAAGCCCCCCAATAGTGGACCCCCGGGTCTACTTTCACGTCGGTTCACCGACAAACCAATCCTTTGAACTACAAGGTCTTTGATCCATGTCAAGGCATGGTATGTAGGAAGCCTCTATGAGGTTCAAGCCCACCCATCATCCATTCACGTCGGGTCCCATTCTGGTCCAGTGGTAAGCTATTGCGACCCATCCTATTTGAACTACGAGGTCTTTGATCCATGTCAAGGCATGGTATGTAGGAAGCCTCTATGAGGTTCAAGCCCACCCGTCATTTCACGTTGGGTCTCACCCCGGTCCAGCATGACGTTAAACTGCATTCTGGTCTAATGGTAAGCTGTTGTGACCCTTTCCCACCTGAACTACGAGGTCTTTGATCTATGTCAAGGCGTGGTACGTAGGAAGCCTCCATGAGGTTTAAGCCACATTGCTCGGTCGTTCATTCACGTCGAGTTTCTCCCTCCTCCAGCATGACGTTAAACTGCATGCCTCCTTTTGTCCCGCATGACATTAAACTGTACACCCAATTCTGGTCCGATGGAAAGCCATTGCGACTAACCCGAACTACGAGGTCTTTGATCCATGTCAAGGCATAGTACGTAGGAAGCCTTCCCAAGGTTCAAACCCACCACCCATCAGACCAAGGTCCGCTTTCACGTCAGTTCACCGACAAAGCCCTATCTGAACTACGAGGACTTTGATCCATGTCAAGGCATGGTACGTAGGAAACCTTCCCAAGGTTCAAGCCCACCACTAGTGGACCCACGGGTCTACTTTCACGTCGGTACTCCGAAGACTCTCATCAGGCCAAGGTCCACCTTCACGTCAGTTTATCGACGTCGTCCCGAACTACACGGACTTTGATTCCCTTCCACGGGGATACGTAGGAAGCCTCGTCAAGGATCAACCCCAACTTCACTGTCGCCCCTGCGATGGTCCAATTTCACTCTCCTTCCACTCCATTCATCAACCCACCACCCGTTATGATTCTCTCCCAGACCGTCTTATCCTGGTGAGACCATGTCGGTACGCTCTTCTTCACAGTCTCCCATGGGCTGTCCCCGGTATCGATATCCCTTCAAGGAGGATCCCTCAATCCGATCTATCCTAGCTAATGCTCTGGTTGCGTTGATCCATCTCCGTTGGACATTAAACTTGCGGAATACCCTGTATTGAGCACGGGAAGCTGAGGAAAACCTCAGATATGTTTCTATGACATAAACTTCCCCGCGCTCGATGTGGGATGCCTCGGGCTTCCACGCCCCCGAGAAGCCTTGTGGTCAAGGATAGCAGACAGACATGCCAGGTACCCCAGCATCCAGACACGCTACTGATGCCTCAACATGACTACTACCCTGACTGATGGTTGCTGCCCTGACTGGACCCTTTGGAATGTCCCGACAGGAGTAGTGTAATTAACCGGCGTCCATGGAAACATGGCACTGGGAAGAGTTTCACGAACTATGTATTAAATCTATAAGGGAGACCCGGACTAGTTGACGAGTTCTGAGGAGGAATCCGCAGGAGGAAGAACCGACATCCCATCATCCCGTTTCGATCAAGGAGCAGGCGTCCCTGAATAAGGAGCGAATGCCGCCCGCCTTTGGAAAGCGGGAATGCGGGGCAACAGAAGTGCCACGCGTCCTCCCCCACGGACGGACGGGTGCGCGCCCCAGCGAAAGCGTCGGAAACAGAAATGGTGAACCCGACGTGAAATTCTTCTCCTCAATATAGAGATTAGTAGCGTCCGATACACTAGTAGATTGACGTGTCACCGGATCCAGATATCCGGTGCCTGGTCCCGCCAAGAAAATAGCGGGCCTGTCGTGAAACTCACCGGAAGTCAGGGCAGTAGAACTTGGGAAACTCCGTTCTGCAGCGTATCGGTGTGGATCCTTCTCACAGACATGGAGAATGGCAGAACGCTGGGGCACCAGCTGTCAATCCTTTTCCTCTCAGTACTGGTGAGTTGATCCCTTCGTTTCTCAGGAACCAGGTTGCTGTTACAGAGACGCGATCACCGTCCGCTCCTCGCCCACGCAGAGACAGGGGCAACACCACGACGACCACCCCACGTAGCGCTGCTACCGCCAGGACGGCCGCCACATCGCGGAGTACGGGGGGCCCACGTCCCCTTTCCCCATCAGAGGTCATCCGGCGAAGGGTGATCAACAACCTCGTGCGTAGGTATGAGGAAGAAGGGGTCATCCCAACCCGGTATATGGCCCGCATGGACTTGGAGGCCTCCAGGCCCCGCCGTCAACGCCTCCCTAACAGGCCGCGCAGGGAGCCCCTGCTCCCCACCCCAACATTCAACCATTTCAGGAGCTTGTCTCCGGAATGCCTTGACGACTCCTCACCTTACGCTGAAGAGGCGGGCGCCGTCCGGCTTAGCCCGCACAGGGTCCCGACCCGAGGGCTCCAGGCGAGAGCTCCCGCCCAGCCGCGTCAGCACCGCCGTCCGACCCCGCAGGAAGAGCAGGCAGGCTACGTCTCTGCACCACCTACGCCATCCCGCCTGACCCGATGTCAGCGCCGGGCCCGGGCTGAGGACGCTCGCCTAGGCGCGTCAACATCGACATCTACGGTGGCCCGATCCACCACCGACGTGTATTGTGAATCCCCTACATACACTGAGCAGGGGCCCTCCTTTACCCAACTAGGATTGAGACCCCAACCGCCCCACGGGCAGGCTGGGTTGACTCTCCGGGTTACAGGCCCAAGTGGTGATCACCGCGAGCTAACCCGCGGTAATGTCACCCCGTACGGAGGTCCTCCCCGTACCACTACTCCACAGAGCGTGGGCCTTCCCCGCTCCGAGGTTCGTCATGGAGGCATGCCTCATGCTACCCCCATCCTGCAGGAAGACCTGCCCCGCGACAGTGACGCTCAGCGCAGAAACATTTCTCGCGCCCGCTGTACAGGGTATGGAGTCCATCCTCCTGAAGGCACCGTCCATCCGGTCCTTCTCCAATGTAGGGGCCCTCCCTACGTCATCTCTGCAACCGGAGAAGGTCCTCCTCACCCCAGCAACTCGAGGAGTGAAGGTCAGCCTCACTCCAACCGTAGTGACCCTGGAGGTCCTCCCCATGCTCCTTCCAATTCCAACAGAGGCCCCGCCCACATGGGTACTGTTCATGGAGGTCCTCCCCATGTACCCTTCGACATTTTCCCCGGTGCCCCTCGCACCCCGGCTATCTCGAGCAGGGGCCCTCTCCGCCACGGCACCAGCGCCGCCCCGAGGCTGCCTGATAGGGGTCAACCCTGTCCCGAAGAGCCACCCCGGGGTAGAAGAGCGGGTCATCACCGCCACAAGAAGAATCCTGGGAAGGCCCAGGTGGAGATCAAACCTGCCCTCTTCTCCGATTCGGAAGCGGAATGCGATTCAGCGATGGAACCTTCTCCCCGCTCCTTTGTATCAAGGACGGGGGCAGGAACCAGACGCATTAGCCTCGTTCTCCTAGAATATGAGGTCCACCAGATTCCCGTCTCTCTCCGCAAGTACATCCAGGAGGAAGCAATCCTGGGAATTCTGCAGGTCTCGACCACGCAATCACCGCCTCTGTCACCAGAAGAGCCTTCTACCTCTACCAGAGATCACACAAAGTTATTTTGGGGGCCAACGATGGTAGAGAGAGGACACGACCTATCGCCGGTGGCCGCGACTCCTGTTCCGGAAGCTGTGGTTATCATCCCATCGTATCGTGACATCGTGGCCAGGTCACCTCACTCTTCGGAGGATGGCCCAGAATTCGGCGGCCCGTCAGCTCATTTGCCATATTCTCCACCGCCGAGCTTACTATCCCAAATGTCCACCTCAGTACTGCTACCGGTCCCCCAGCCGCCCCCAGTTGACGAATGGGGAATCACAGGGCCAGACCCTGAGTCCGAGCCTAGGAGCTTCTGGAGTATCCTTGCAGCGGATTACTTCCCGGAGAAGTTCTGGCCGACAACGACACTGAATTTCCGCATACCAGAGTCTCTTACCCCTGAAGACGTGGGGTGCTTTTGTCGAACCCTATGGGCGACACACTTCCACCTCCGTTATGAACGGGTGGTGTACCCTAGAAGTCGTGAGCACTTCGAAGAAATCAGCGAGTAGTGCCGCCTGATCGATGCGGACACACTTCTTGTGGCCCAGCACCCTGAGTCTCCAGGCCACCAGAGCGCCCTTCAACGAAAATGCGTTCAGAGTCTTAAAGCACTCCGCAGAATCGTCAGGGAAGCCATCCCCCATGTGAAAGTCCATGGTTGGGGACACTATGCCGCTCTCCTCTTCGACCCTATCCGACGGCAGCCTGATTCGCTATGCGACATCGAGGATATGCCCCCAAGAGGGGTCGCAGTCCACATGGCCGACGTTGTGGATAAGGAAGATGAGCTTGAGTTCCTTGATGGATACATAACATCCGAGGGCGTACCGCCGCTGCTCGACCCATCAGAGAGAGTTACCCGTCATCAGAGGAACCTGCTAGGTCTCCCCGTACCGACCGAGTCGCTGATACTCGGTCGAAGCACTGGCAAGGGTAAGGAGCACGTTGGAACAGTCAAGCACTCTGACCCGTCCGCCTCTGTGCAGAAAACGGACGAAGATCCCGAGAAGGCCACATTACGCCAACAGCTTGCTGAGAAAAAAAGGCTGGTTGACGAACTCTTGGATGAACGCGCCGCAGAGCGACGACCCGACTATGGTAATCCAAGGCCGGGGCAGTAGGGGAAGAAACAATTTCCCCCCCCGGTGAGATGCCTCCGAGCCACCCTGATCATGCTACTGCCGCATACAGGGCGGAAGCCGGAACATACGGCAAGAGGGCACGATACGTCTCTCCGAACCCCCCGAGCAACGTGACAATCTGAATAATCCAACCCGGGTTCCCCCAGTCGCCCCGCAGGTCGTCCAGCCAGTTGACCCACAAGCGGCCGAAGCCGTCTACCGTGTTGAAGAACCTGGAAATGCACTTGGGGTTAGGGATCCCTGTCAAGACAGGGACCCCCACCCGGAGGACGTTATTGCGGCACTCACGGCCCACCTCGAGGCGTTGGAAACGCGGCAGGTGGCGGTCCCACCGGATGGAAAGCCTTATCCCGCGTGGGTGGATGATATGCCCGCGCCTCTGTGTTTTGGGAACCCCACTTTCTCGCCCTTTAACGGGACAGGGGACCCGCCCCAGCACTTGTCTCATTTTTCTTCCAGGTGTGGCCCCATGATGGGGACCCCAGCTCAGCAAGAAGCCACCAAGCTCCGATGTTTCGTAAAGACATTGGAAGGTCCGGTATTCGTCTGGTACAGCCAGCTCCCTATCGGATCGGTGACCGGTTGGGAGGATTTTCTCCGGCAGTTCTTATACCAGTTCAACTCCACCACGCGAAAGACTAGCATTGCAGACCTCTTCAAGTGCAAGCAAAGGCCTGATGAGCGAGTCACAGACTTCATCTCCCGGTGGAAGGGACTTACGTACTCCCTCGATATGTCACTGACTCAGGAGCAATTACTGACGATGTGTGTGGGGAACATCAAGATAGAGCTGGTACCCTCCTTGATTACCCAGAACTACCATGGAGGGTTCAAAGATATCTCGGACATGGCTCAACGCCTCAAGGAAGCCCTGCAACAGGCCAGTCAGGCACGTTTGTTGCCCCCTATGATCCCATCCAGGAGGACCGCCCGGGCTGAACCCGTCGCAGTGGATCAAATAGAAGCCCCGAGGCAGCTGGAATTGCTGCCGGTGGCACCACCCCCGCAACCCCGTAGAGGTCCTCCACCTCAAGCACAGGCTCCCACCCAGCAGCGACCGCCCCAGAACTGACAGGTTCCCCCACACAACGCGCCACCGCCACCTAGGCGAGACAATCAGGCGTCGCCTCCTCGGCAGGCCCCTCCGGCCCCTCGTCAGGACCAGGCCCCCAGGGCCCCCTATCCGGAAAGAAGGTACCAGACCTATTCGTTCAGTGAAAATCAGGTCCCTAGCTACTTACGAAGTGCTCTAGAGCAAGGGATTGTGCATCTGCCTGAGTGCAGAAGGCCGGCAGAGGCGCATCTCACCGATCACCCCAACTACTGCCCTTATCATCGGATCCTGGGGAACACCCTCAAGCGATGCTATGTGTTTAAAGACTGGCTTCAGGACCAGGTCAACAACAACATGGTCAAGTTGGGCCCAGCACCAGCACAAGTGGCAGGTGTCTTTCCAGGATCAGAGATCGGCAGCGACAGTGAAGGTGAGTGGCATCAGGTCCCTAGCCGTGGATCCCAGAAGTATGACGACTGGATGGCTTGAAAAACTGTCGTCCGTGCCCAGGGTATCATCCGGGCGCGCCTGAAACAGTCGGAACCTTCAGAAGAAGTAGTCGGTGCCTCCGCATCGTCTTCACAGTCGACCTCTGCCCAAAAGGGCAAGTAGAGGCGACGCAAGAAGAAGCAACATGCACTGCCAGTGCCGTCTTCATCCCGCACTCTCGTCGACTTTATGCCCCCCGAAATGGGGATCCCCCCCAGAATCCGCCCAGCGGTGGATGAATCCTCGAGCGACAACCAAGGGTACGCTTCGGTTAACACCGTGGAGCTGGTAAAGCCCAATATAACCCCCGACGAGGGGGAATGCCAGGAAGACCTCCCCAACGTTTCCAGCCGACGTCAACGTTAGCGGAATCGCAATCGCGCCGGTCATCGAGGCACGTCAGCAGGCACCTGTGGCCAAGCCATGCACGCTACCGAGACCAGGCAGCAGGCTCAGCGCAGATCTCAGCACGCGCAAACCAATCCAACGCCCTCGGCTCTACCTCCACCACCGTTCGTGTTACTGGATCGGGGGGAGCCGCCTCGTTCGTATCACAGCCAGTCTTGCCCGGCTACAGGCCAGCCTCCGCTGTCTGATCTTAGCCCGAAGACTACTCTTCAGGCTTCTACAGGTAGGCAGCAAGATGTACCCAGAACTAGTCACTCGCCGGTTCAGCCAGCCGGACCCGCTGTGCATCCAAATGCCGAACGACCTCCTGTAAGCAGACGTTCGCGGTTGGAAAGAAAGTACGATGTTCTAAAGCACCTGGCCAGCATCCCGGCGAGGCTCTCCATCTTCGAGGCCCTTCGCCTGTCATCTGAAATGCGTGAGGCACTTGCCGAGGCCCTAAGGAGCCCCCTCCAGTTCGAGACAGAAGTAGCAGCTGCGGAAGCCTTCCATACCGAGACGATTGAAAATGCCGAATGTCAGGCGGTTATCTCGTTCTCCGGTGAAGATGAGGACCCTCCTATACAGGGGCACATTCACCCACTTTATATCACTGGCCACTTCAACGGTGTGGAAGTCCGCCGTTGCCTCGTTGACACAGGTTCTGGAATAAATCTGATTCCGACCCGGACGCTACGAAATCTGGGTCTGTCCGAAGGTGATTTAACTCCCTCAGACCTCAGGATCCAGGGGTATGACAGGACAGAGAAAACCTCGGTCAGCTAGATCCGCCTGAAGACTCAGTTCGGTGGCTTAATTTCCAGCACCGATTTCATGGTTGTTTCTCAGGACACCACCTACAACACATTGATGGGTAGGCCATGGCTCCATCTGCATGTAGCAGTCCCCTCGTCGTATCACCAGTGCCTCAAGTACTCGCTCAACGGTCGAGTAGGCGTGCTCCAAGGAGACGCGTCCCCTTTCGCTTCTTGTGAGGCCCGCTATCTGGATGCAGGTTATTACAAAAATAAGGACAAGCAAATCCTGGTAAGCGAGGATGTGTCCGCCCCGATCACAAGTGATCCCTGGGCAAGCATGGATGACACCTACATCCTCCCGATCCACTGGTTGGAGGCCACGACCCCCGACATGGGACAATGTTTCGTTGTTTCGGGTACGCAAGGAAGGCATGTTCCCGTGTCCAAGTGACAAAAGAAAAATCACCTCGTACACCTACATCAACCAGGCTCAAGTCATCCCGGAACCCCCTACCCCTATACTGTACCGGGACATCAAGCTCATGACAACGACGGTGCGCCATACGTGTCTCTTCCGCCGGGCTGGAATTAACCGACTCAGGCCGACATGTCACCACTGCTTTGATATCATCAAACGTGGCCCTTTAGGCTGAAGGCCAAATGGGATAGGGTCGACTGCCTTCATTGCTATGGTCTCAATGGAAAGCGAGTCTCCCGATGTGACGACCGCTGCTGCCCAAGCCGGCACCAGCTGCCCCTCAGATTTTGATAGCCCAGAAGCCCCCCCCCCCATCGTGGGAAGTCCCCCCACGGGTGGGGAGGAAGACTTGGAGGATGCTCCCCCAGCCTTTGAAGAAGGCGTCTCTACCACGGTTGATGAACTGGTACTGGTGAACCTTGGTAGCGAGGCATATCCGAAACCCACATTGATCAGCGCAGCCATGTCCCTCGAGGAGCGGCAGCAGTACGTAGACTTCCTCAAACAGCACCGTGATGTGTTTGCTTAGAGTTACAATGAGATGCCAGGGCTATATCCCCAAGTAGTCATTCATCGTCTGGGCCTCCCGGCAAATCATCGTGGGTTTAAGCAGCCTCCCAAGAAGATGCACCCTTCCCATGGTGCTATGGTTGAGGCTGAAGTTGATAAGCTAATCAAAGCCAACTTCATCAAGGAGGTCCAGTACCCCAAGTGGATTTCCAACATTGTGCCAGTCAGGAAGAAGAATGGGCAGATCAGAGTCTGTATCGACTTCCGCGATCTTAATCGCCACTGCCCAAAGGATGACTTCCCACTCCCGGTGACAAAGCTGTTGATTGACGCCACAGTCGGGTTCCAAGCCCTCTCTTTCATGGATGGGTATTCCGAGTATAACCAGATCCGGATGGCCCCCGAAGACGAGGAGTCCACTACCTTCAGGGCTCCCTAGGGTACCTTTTTCTACTAGGTAATGCCATTCGGTTTGAAAAATGCAGGTGCCACTTATCAGAGGGCCATGCATCGCATATTCAAACCGATCCTCGAGACATTGGTAGAATGCTACGTGGATGACCTTGTAGTCAAATCATGTCAGCGCCAGGACCATCTTAGAGACCTTGAGAAAGTGTTCGGCTTCCTCTGTTCTCGTCACCTGAAGATGAACCCACTGAAATGTGCTTTTGGGGTCACCTCCGGGAAGTTTCTGGGCTTTGTTGTCAGATACCGAGGTATCGAGATCGACCCGGAGAAGATCAAGGCCATCAGCCAAATGCCTCCCCCGAGAAACATTCGGGAGCTTCGAGGCCTTCAAGGCCACTTAGCCTATATACGCCGATTCATTGCGAATCTGGCCGGAAAGTGTAAGCCCGTTTTCCCGGCTCATGAAGAAGGGCGCCACCTATGAATGGGATAAGGAGTGTCGGACCGCCTTCGAGGAAATAAAGTAGTATCAGCTCCATCCTCTGGTCTTGATGCCCCCCGTCTCCGGAATGCCGCTGGTCCTTTACGTGACCGCCCTGGAGAGGTCCCTCGGTGCGCTACTTGCCCAGAAGAATAATGAGGGTACTGAGAATAGTCTCTACTATCTCAGCCGCATGCTTCTCGATACGGAGGTCAGATACTCCCCTATCAAAAAGAGCTGTCATGCGCTCGTCTTCGCCGTATAGAAGTTACGACATTACCTACAGCACCACAAAGTGCAATTGGTCTCCCGGGTCGACCCACTGAAGTACATCCTGAGCCGTCCCATGCTGACTGGCCGACTAACATGGTGGGCGGTGATTCTCCAGCAGTTTGATATCAGGTTTGTACCTCAGAAGGCCATTAAGGGACAGGCGTTGGCAGCCTTTTTAGCTGCCCATCCAACCTTCGCGGATCAATCCCTAGACCTGGATTTCCCTGATGAGACGATCCGCTCAGTCGATCATGCTGCCCCGTGTTGGCAAATTCATTTTGACGGCGCCTCCCGGAGCCCCACCGGTAGGAGGCTCAACGATCCCAAGCTCAACAGAGTGGGCCTGGGTGTTGTCTTCATTACCCCGGCGCAAGCCGTCCTGCCATACTCGTTCCTGTTGTCTGAAGGTTGTACGAACAACGAGGAAGAGTACCAGGCTCTCATCACCGGCCTCGAGTTGGCCCTTGAGATCCATGTTCCCCATCTACATGTGAAGGGAGATTCCGAGCTGGTAATCAAACAGGTTAATGGCGACTATGTCGTGAGGAAGCCAGAGCTTGCACCATTGCTGGAGTACACCGTCCTCCTAATGGCCCAGTTCTCTTCTCGACCAGAGGTTACCCATGTCCCACAGTCGCAGAACGGACAAGCGGACGCCCTGGCTGGCTTAGCCGCGTTGGTCGCAGAACCCGAGCAAGATGATTTGGTCATACACGTGGCCCACCGGAGAGTCATTGCCCCCGTCACCCAAGAGGACCATGATGACCTGCGGGTAAGCCATCTCACCGCCGGACCCTCCATATCGGGAGTCCCGGGTTCGTCAGACGAAGTTGTTGAACCCCCCCCCCCCCGACTGGAGAGCAACTTTTGTCGAGTATCTCCAAAATGGTCAGTTTTCGGACGATCGGGCCGAGCGCGAGCGAATTCAACGCCGTGCGCTGCAATTTACCCTCCGGAGCGGCCCCAGTCTGGAACAGATCCTTTATAAGCGGAGCTTCGATGGTGTCCTTCTCCTTTGCCTCCAAGGAGGGGTGATACCTCAAGTTATGCAAGAGGTTCACGCCGGTTCCTGTGGCACCAATCAAGCTGGGCCGAAATTTTCCCATCAAATCCGGAGGTTGGGGTACTTTTGGCCCTCTATGATCCACGATTATATTGGATACGCAAAGAGATGCCACGCGTGCCAAGTACACGCCAACTTCTTGCATCGGCCGCCAGAGCCGCTCCACCCCACCAAGTACTCTTGGCCATTTGCGGTATGGGGACTTGATGTAGTGGGACCATATCCACCGGCAACAGCCCGCCAGTGTAGGTTCATCCTGACTGCTACATATTTCTTCTCCAAGTGGGCAGAAGCAGTTCCGCTCAAAGAGGTCAAGGACCGTTCCATCGTTGACTTTGTGAGCTCCAACATTATCCACCGGTTTGGGGTCCCTCACGCCGTCCTCACCGATAATGGCACCAATTTCCGAGCAGCAGAATTGAAGAAATTGTACGCTAAGTATGACATCCGGTCGAACCATACCTCCCGCTACCACGCGCAGGCGAATGGACAGATCGAGGCGTTCAACAAGACCCTCTCTAACATTCTGCAGAAGATGGTTGGTAAGAACAAGAAGAGTTGTCCGGACAAGCTCCCCAATGCCCTCTAGGATTACCGGACGACGAATCGCAACTCTACCCGGGTGACCCCATATTCCCTGGTGTATGGAGCTGAGGCCGTCCTACCCATTGAGATCTAGCTGCCATCGCTACGCACTGCATTTTATGATCACCAGACATCAGATGAGGTAGCCGAGATCCGTCTAGCTGAATTAGAGGCGCTGGACGAGAACCGGCTTCGTGCCCTGCACAATCAGGAAAGGCATCAGGACAAGATAGCGAGAGCCTTTGACAAGAAGGTTCGTCTCCGCTCTTTTCTACAGGGTGACCTGGTACTGGCCCTTCGAGCGCCAATGATTCCCGGTAGGAAACCACCCAAGTTAGAACCCAAATGGGAAGGGCCTTATATCATCCATAAGGTATACCCCAATGGAGCATACTCCTTGGTGACCACGGATGGAGAGTGTATAACCTCTCCCACCAATGCCAAGTTCCTCAAGCGGTACTTTGCCTAGGGAAAAAAAGGTCCAGCACGACCCTAAACTGCGTGAAGGTCCTGTACGACCTTAAACTGCAAAATGGTCCCGCATGACCTTAAACTGCATCTTCGTCCTGCAAGACGATAAACTGTGAAACGGTCCCGCATGACCTTAAACTGGACACTATAGTCTAACATGACTCTAAACCGTAAATTCCTGCACGACCATAAACTGCGTCTTCATCCCGCGGGACGTAAAACTGCAAGCCGGTCAGGCCTTCCTGACCGAGGCTCAGCCTTAGGCCCCTTGGCCTCCTTGGGCCCCTGGCCCCGTCTCCTCCGCGGTTTGGCCCCAGGCCCCCCTTGTTTTTTCCCCGACTTACCCTCTTACGGGATTGTACGGTATGGTGTAGGACTACGTCCTCATTCACGTCGGATTACTTGTTGTACCGTACATATCCCCAAATGATGTGCTTCTCATCGTCCCACATGATGTTAAACTGCACTTCTAGAACTACGTGTGGCCTGATTCTCATCCTTATGAGATACGTAGGAATGCTCGGACACCTCTTCTTGAGCCCAGCCCTAAGCTTTTCCCTTCCACTGTCCCCCCTAGGAATAGTTTTCTTGGAGGATATTTGTGTAGCAGGGAGTAGGCTTTCTTGGCCCCGCTTATGCAACCCCGCTCGCACAAAGATTGTAAGGGTCGCACCATGCGCCCACTCCCGTTCTTCTATCCTCCCACGTCCTCACCGCATGACGCTAATTGCATGGCCTTCAAGAACTAAGTATGGCTTGATTCTCATCCTCATGAGATACGTAGGAATGCTCAGACATTTCGTCCGTTAGCCCAGCCCAAAAGCCAAAATCTTCCCCTCGAGTCAAGACATGGCAGGGTGCAAACTTTTGCCCCGACCCACATCGAGCAAGCCTCGGCCCGGCTGCACATTCCCCCTGGAGGTGTTTTCCCCTTTCGTGGATGGATACAACTATGCTTCACCCACTCTTTGACTGGGATTCCGTCATTTTTCACACCCAGAGGGACCCCCAAGAATGGCCTGGATACAATTCCCAAGGGCTCTCCTACCGATACGGGCCAACGCCCCCAAGGGTTTTCAAGCAACAAGCCGATACAAGTCCCGCATTGCGAATTTGGTCAGTGGTCGACGCTCATTTGTTGCCCCCATACGGGTCACCATAAGAACGTTGTGTTTCGAACATGGTCAACAGTGTCCTGGATTTTTGGGTCCACCCCGAGATGTCCCAGGCATCAAGAACAGTGATTCATTCTTCCCCATCCCGAGGTGACAAACTTCCCCCAGGTGGTGCTAGCGATCCGGGCCACGGCCCAGGATTCCTCATAAGGGTGTACGGTGTGATGTGGGACTATGTCCTCATTCACTTCGGGATCATGTACTGTGTCGTAAGCCCCCCCCCCCCTTTACGAGCCCCAGCCTCAGGCCCCTTGGCCTTCTCGGGTCCCCGACCCTCGTCCTTATGTAAGACATTAAACTGCAGACCAGTCAGGCCTTTCTGACTGATAACTTTCCCTTTTCTCCGGGACACGGCCCAGGATTCCTCATAAGGGTTTACAGTGTGATGTGGGACTATTTCCTCATTCACATCGGGATCATGTACCATGCCGTACGCCCTCCCTTTACGAGGCCCAGCCTCAGGCCCCTTGGCCTTCTCGGGTCCCCGACCCTCTTCCTCATGTAAGACGTTAAACGGAAAACCTGTCAGGCCTTCCTGACTGATGCCTGACCTTAGGCCCCTTGGCCTTTCCGGGCCACGACTCAGGTCCCCTCTTACCCAGGGTGTATGGTGTGATGTGGGACTATGTCCTCATTCACGTCGGCTTCTTCGCTATACCACACACCTCCCTTGTTTCGGGGTATATTGCTCCCCTTCTCGTCCAGTATGACGTTAAACTACATATAGAGAACTACATGTGGCTTGATTCCCATTCTCATGGGATACGTAGGACCACCTGAATGTCCAAAATTCGGGTCCAACCCCATCTCTCGGGAATCCTCATCCCATCCTGGCCCCTTGGCCTATCCTTCCTCCATGAGAGGATCATATGGTGTGGTGTGGGATTATGTCCTCATTCACGACGATCTCGTAATGACCACGCCATGCTCCCCCCCTACTGAGCTATTTCGTCGATCCCTATTTAGGCGGTTCACCAATGTGCTTAAGAGTACTCTGGTTTGTTACCTGGAATGCCAAGCTTTACTCGGACACGTCCGCACCCGCTTTCCAGGCTTTGCGTATCCCCGCATCAGGGCTTTCATCATCATTCACACCCAGAGGGACCCCCAAGAACGGCCTGGATACAATTCCCAAGGGCTCTCCTACCGATACGGGCCAACACCCCCCAGGGTTTCAGACAACAAATCGATAAAATCCCGTGTTGCGAATATGGTCAGCGGTCGATGCTCGTTTGTTGTTCCCACCTCAGGCTAACGCGATACAGACGCTGTGTTTCCATCATGGTTAACAGTTTTCCTCTATCGCCACGCCATCCCATTAAGCCCAAATGCCGGGTACACGATTCACACCCTTCATCACTTCATCATGTCCAAGTAGAGTCTCATAATTCTTGGCACTTTTCCTCCGTGCACATCTGCGCGTTGGGAGAACAAGCTGCATCAAAGGTGTCCTTCGAAACTCTCTGCCGACTCCCCTTTGATGGACACCCCATGTATTGCGATGAGGATACCCCCCTTGTTTCCCACACCGAGTTTATCTCACATGGGCTTAGGGATTGGGTTGACATCTGTGCTTACTCGGGAGTTGTCACCATCCATGGTCCGAGCTCTAAGACCATAAACTAAGACTCTCATCTGGAACTACGTTCAAGACCCCTTGTCTTTGGGACCAGCTTGAGTTCAGCAAGTTCACCTCTCTCGGGTCCTACCATTGGGACCCCGACCACGGGACCGCATGGCGTAGTGTAGGATTACATCCTCATTAACGTCAGGTTTGCAATAGCTGCACCACGCGCACCCCATTCTGAGAGTTGGCCCTCCTCTTCTTTGTCCTGCATGACATTAAAAGGCACCCTTCAGAACTACGTGAAGCTTGATTCCCATCCTCATGGGATACATAGGACCACATGAATGTCTAAGATTCGGGTCCAGCCCCACCTCTTAGTGATCTCCTGATCTCCCGGTCACCTAGGCCACTTGGTCTATCCCTTTCCAAAAGGGGGATGTGTAGGTATGATACAAGGTTTTGGGCACCGTGCCCCCTTCCCCCGGGAACATGCCAGCTCTCGATCACCCTCAAAGTTGAGTCCCTTGACTCCTTGCAGTGGTTCACCCATGTATTAAGAGCACTCTAGTCTAGAACCAAGAGTGTCAGATTCAACTTGATCAAGTTCCTTCCACTTTTAGAGCTTCGTCTTCCCCTCTATTCGGAATTCCATCACCTTTCACACCCAAAGGGACCCCCAAGAACGGCCTGGATACAATTCCCAAGGGCTCTCCTACCGATACGGGCCAACGTCCCCGAGGATTTTGGACAACAAATCGATAAAATCCCGCGTTGCGAATATGGTCAGCGGTCGATGCTCGTTTGTTAGTCCCCATTTCAGGCTAACGTGACAGGATGCTGTGTTGCGAACATGGTCAGCAGTAATCCTCTGTCGTCACGCCAGCCCCTTCAGTCCTTGAATGTTGGTTGCATGATTCACATCATTTTCCACCCCATCATGCCCATGTGGAATCTCGAAACTTTTGGCGCTATCCCTCAGTGCACCTTTGCATGCTAGGGGGGAAAAGCTGCAGTCTGGCGTCCTTTGGGGCTCCCATGGTCCGAGCTCTAAGACCATAAACTAAGATCCATTCGGGACTACGTTCAACTTGATTCCCATCCTCATGGGATACGTAGGACCGCCCAGACGCCTTGTCTCCGGGTACAACCCATTCAGGAAGCCAGTCTCTCTCCCTGTTTCACCTCTGTATAGGCCCCCCGGCCTAAGGTTTCCCTCTCCGGATGGCGTACAAATTAATGTGGGATCATGTCTCTGTCAATTGTGTTTTATAACACTGTGCACATTTCCCGCCTAGCATCGTCTCTGCTACGTCTGCGCTGCATGACGATAAAATGCATGCTTGGTCCTATCATACGACCCTAAACTGTGACATTATCGTCCTGGCCGCACGACGAAAAACGGCACTGCATTGTGGTAACCTCATTGTAGAGGACATCACGTTGGGTACTGTCCACGTGCCATGCCATTTGTCAACGCCCATCGCGGCTTGATCCTTGTGGCGACATCACGGCCTACTATTCTAGGCCTGTCGCTTCACAAAAAAACCATTCACCCTAAAGAACAAACAAGATACATCAAATTCCGCTTCATATAGTGCAAGGACCACGCCCGCACTCCCCTTTTCCCCGGACACTGGTATCCTACCGTGTCACTTTCCAGAACTACGTATGGCTTGATTCTCATCCTTATGAGATACGTAGGAGTGCCCAGGCACTTCTCCACGGGCCCAGCCTAACCTTTGTGTTCGGTCCCTCGACTCGAGCGTTTCCCCAGAGAATACATGGTAAGTAGGGCTTAGGTCCTCCTTCACGTCGGGTTTTGATGCCATACGTCCCCTGCTCCCTTTACCTATTTATGGTCTACGGTCCATCAAGAACTACGTAAGGCTTGATTCTCATCCCTATGAGATACGTAGGAGCGCCCGGGCACTTCCCCACGGGCCCAGTCTAACTTTTCTTGGTCCGAATTCTACGACCCTAAACTAAGATCTCCCTAAGGGAAAGGAATCTGCTCCCTCTCTCTAATATGTTTCGTTGCCGTAATCAGATGTGTTTCGACAAAGAACCCTAAGTGTGGGACTTTCATGCGGACATTCCCTTCGTCCCACGACCAAGCTTTGTGAACTCGCTATTTGGATCCTCATCCTCTTCCACGTCCAAAAGGACCCTCGGGCAACATGGATACTTGGATTAAGGGCTATCCATGAATTATGGACCTAAGGGCCCTTCAATCGTTTCGGGCCGACGTCCCCACGAATATTGGACAACAAATCGATAAAATCCCGCGTTGCGAATATGGTCAGCGGTCGATGCTCATTTGTCTGTCCCCATTCTAGGCTAACGCGACAGGGTACTGTGTTGCGAATACGGTCAGTAGTTACCCTCCGTCGTCACGCCGCCATCATTGTGATCTGGATATCGAGCATCATGATTCACACATTTCCACTTCCCCATTTTCAAGTGGAATTCCATCATACTCGGCTCTTTCTCTTCGCGCATCTAGGTGCGCCACAAGATCGTGTTAGTGTCACTGGGCCGGGATTCACCGAGCGTCCCTTTTCCCTAACTATCCATTCTCTGTGTCGGGAAATTCCCACCACTACTGCTTGTTTACCACACCGAGCACGACTCACGTGGGCTTAATAATTTTGGCAGGACATGTACCAACACGGTCAGGCTTCTCCTCGTCCTGCATGACGTTAAAATGCGCTTTCAGAACCACGTATGGCTTGATTCCCATCCTAATGGGGTACGTAGGAATGCACGACCACTTTGATTTGGGCCCAGCCCAATCCTCACTCTTGGTCCCTCGACCTGAAGAGTGTCCTCCGGGGGTATGTGGTGTGATTTGGACTCCAAGTCCTCATTCGCGTCGGTTTCATATCTACCACGCCACACGCTTCCTCCCCTCTTATTCCACGTCCTATCATATGACGTTAAACTACAGGAGTCTATGTGTCCTCAGCGCATGAGAATAAACTGCGGTTCTGCCCTGAACAAGTTCAGGATGCCCCAAGATCCCACTGGGAAGTGACGGATCCCCTTGCCAAAGAGGCCCTGTCTAAAAGAAGGAATGATCCATGATCAAACCGATGCACCTATCGCACGTACTCCCACCACGGTGGTGTAACTACCTAAGTGTTGGATTCTGTTCGGACAGACCATCACCCCATATTCCATGCTTTGCGTGCCCCTTATTCGGACCCTCATCCTCTTTTGTGTCTAAAGGAACCCCCTAACGGCCTGGTCTCATGCCGCATCGACTCACCTACCGTCCTGGGCCAACGTTCCGGAAGACTGGTCATGTTTGGAGGGACCCCCAATAACGGCCTGGATACTACGCCCAAGGGCTCTCCTACCGTTACGGGGCAACGTCCCGAAGAATTGATCGACAACAAATTGATAAAATCCCGCGTTGCGAATATGGTCAGCGGTCGATGCTCATTTTTTGTCCCCATTTCGGGCTAACGCAGTAAGGGTACCGTTTCTCCTCTAAGGTTAACGGTTGTCCCTTGTTGTCATGCCATCCCCACAGTGTTCTGAATCTTGGGTATCATGATGCACACTTCCCATTTTCATCTATTTGGACCGATTTCAACGCCCCTGGAGTTGCCCCGTTCGTGCATAAGAGCACGTCAAAGAAAGGGTAATTCGGCTATCCTGGAAGTTCCTCCTCCGATCAAGCCTTCCCCATCTTTCGGGAATCTGGACTGGCTTGAAGAATTGTCGTCAAACGCCCCGCAAACATTGTAGGGATGTAACAAGGAAATTCAACAGTGGAAATCGTGCGTGCTACGGCATTCAAAACAAAGGTGAAATTTGGAAGCACGAAAGTACCAATAAAAGGGTTTGGGGTTTGTTACAATACCCGGGGGTTGACTTCCCCCATGGACGGGTTGACTCCGTCAAAAGAGCGTTGCAGCTCCGCCACCCGTTGACTTGAGGCATCCAAGGCTTGCTGCCGCTGAACTAGCTCTCGCTCCTCCTCCGCAGCGGCGGGGCGCAGTTCGTCAGTTCTGGCTTTGGCCCTCTCTACATCAGCTTGAACGACAGCCATCTCTCCTGAGGTCTGTCTCATATGCTCTTCTGCCTCCGCCAGCTGGGCCTTCAACCGTGAGACTAGCTCAGTTTGTGCATCAGGAGAGGCTGAAAGCACGTCTGCCCGGGTCTGCATCCATTGAACCTCGCCTTCAGCCTCCTGGAGCTTCTTGATGCTGGTCGCCTTCCTCCGCTGCCAGCCCATGCTGAGCCCACGATCATGCTCCCGGATCTTCTCAGCCATAAGATCTCGGATGAGTGCATGAGGACGTTGGGCATCCACTCCCCCAGTGCACAGTTCGCGCAACCGCGAGTGAAGCCTATCCATTTCTTCCATACATTGTGCTTGGGGAGTGTCCTTGATAAAGCATGCGATCAGCTTCCACGACCGGCGGCGAACTATGCTGCTGTCTTCCTCGTCGGAGGTCGTTTCGTCCAAGCCTGCGCGATTGGCAGGCTCATACGCAGGATACGCCCGCAGGAAATCCTCGGCAGGATCAACATCCGGTGTCGAATCCAGTGCGACGCCTGCCACCGAAGCAGGCGCGACAGATCTAGGACCGACTGGTTGATCCTCATCCTCGGAGTCCACCTCAATGATTTCGGGTACGGCCCTGCTGGCGGACCCGCCAGTGATGATGTGCGTCGCATCTTGAGGAGATGGAGGGACTATTGCCACCATCACTGGAATGCCCCTAGGAGGGATGCCACCAGACATCCTGATCATCCTTGCCGCAGCATCCCACGCCAGTCGAAGAACTGCACGACAAAGAGGGACATAAACATTAGTTGGCATGGCCTATATGTGACAACGAGGAGACCGGTGGAGGAGACTTACGAAGATCGACCTCCGAGCGCTGCTCTTGAGCCGGTACTGATGGGACCCCGAGACGAGGACCCCCGTATGCTGTTGGAAGGTCTGGAGATTCCAGAGGAGCCACCTCGGACGCCCTGGTCCCACCAGACGCAGAACTGGACGTAGCCATAGGCACGGGTTCTGAAGGTCCCGCATCATCACCCACCAAGGAGCGAGAACGAGGCCTGTGAACAAGTTCCTCCTGCATGGCTCAAACATTGGTGAGAAGTCCATAGGGATCCAAGAACAGATCGTAAGGAGAGAAGTTCGGAATGCTACCTCGAGAGCCTCCGCGAAATCATCGGATTCTGAGCCTCGGTCTCCGACCTCGCCCTCCTCCAGCGGGCTCCCTCCTCCAGCCTCATCCTCCTGAGAGGAGTCCTCTGATTCCTCCGGCAAGGGGAAGCGCTCCCTCAGATCGGCAGCCGATAACTGTGGGGGGACCGTCTGATTCAACAGTACCCTCACCCGGTCTGTCATTGGGCGAGGGACACCACTGGAGTGGATGTAATCCTACAACTCTTCCAGGTATTGTTCTGCCTCCACCGGAGATGCCATGAATCCATCCCAAACTGGGCCTATACTCGATAATTCCATCCCGAGGCGATTCGGGTGGGCCCATATCTCGGATGGGCCGAGGAATTGCCGGTTGACATCCCAAATGTCCCAAGCTTCCGGGAAGACGGCATACTCTGCCATGTCAATGTGACGCAGGCGCTTCCCCGGATCCTGATTGGATATCCTACGGAATCCCCTCGGTGGCCGCCCCTCCGGATGACCCTGATATCCCGGAATCACCGGATCCACCGCTGTTGCCATACCCTCGGCCGGTGCGGGTCTCGCCGCCATGGTAGCCCCACTACCGCGAGCGGCCCTAGCTGCCCTCTGACCCCGACCTCGAGATAGAGGAGGCCCACCGTCACCAACCCGGATCGTTGGTTGCTTCAGCATCTCCCCCGGATAAGCGGCCTCCCAACTAATGGCGTACTCCTTCACTAATCCGAAGGCGGCGGTGGATGGAGGCAATGCAATCCGCATCTTTCCATCTTCACGTGTGAACATGAGCCACAGCTGCATCCTCACACACGGGTGCTCCTCGTGACGCACCTCCCAGTAGACCTGCGGGGTCAGCCGCTGGAGGCACCGGAACTGCCTCGCAAACCGATGCGGAGTGTACGGTTCACAGAGCGGCTCATGATCTATTCGTGCCACCAAAACTCCACCTCGGAAGGCCAGGAGGTAAGCCCGATATTCTTCCGTTCCCCGTCCGTCATCAGTAAGCATCCCCGTCGGAAATGGGAAGGGATGAAAGTTGAACTTGTCTGCCCTCCACACCATATTCAGCACCATCAGAACGGCCAGTTTGAACGGGAAGCTCCCGACCGCGTTCAGGATGGAGGGGCGAAAGTTTGATCCCGACGGTGAAATGGGGTTTGGATATTCGTAAATCCCCCTGATATGCGCTGCGATCCACCCATATAGGAGGTGGAAGGGCCCGCATATCCTTGGCGGCTTCTTGCCCTCGCTTTTCTGCCGCAGCATTCTATACAGTTTGGTGAGCATCGGGATCCCCAGGTTGATCCGCTGCCCCATGGCCAACATCGACGCCATGATAAACGAGCTGGGACATACCCCCATGCTTGTATCTCTCACCAGTAGGATCCAACCACAGATGAGAGCCGTGATGAACGCCGCCAGCCTGACTATCGGCTGTTGTTCAGTGCTGACACTGAAACCCCAAGTTTTCCATTGGCTGTCCTCCAAGACCCGCCAATACGAGTGCCCATTGCCCCGTTGGGCCGCCCTTGGACAAGTTCGAGGCTTCGGAGGGAACTCTCGATTCCTTGGGAAATTCAGGAAGCATTTGAACCACCTCCTGAAGTGGACGTCCCTCACTGCCTCCTTGTCCCCTCCAGGGACAAGCGCCATTAGCGCCGATGCCAGTCGTGGCATTTGCTCCGCATCCCCCCATGCGCTGGAAACAGGGAGGAACTCGTCATACATGGCCCCCAAGATTGGGACCCCAGAAATCTGGTGGACATCCCACAGGCTGATGCCCACCTCCCCGTGATGCAGGTGAAAAGTGTTGGTCCTTGATGACCATCTACTCAGCAACTCCGGCATTAGCTGCTTCGGTTGGTAAATGTGGAATTGGGAGGCCCATGCCGCCTCATACAACCCCAATCTCCTCAACTCGGCCTCAAAGTCCTCGGAGCATCGTGGCGCGCCTCACCCGCATGAAGCATCGCGGCGCGTCCGGATCCGCGGCCCCGGCAAGCATCGCGGGGCCCCTTCGCGATGCTGCATCGCGAAACATCGACAATTTTGGCGATTTTCCCTCAGACTTCGACCCTTCGCCCTCCGCGGCTCCAAGTCTGAGGGGGGACATTTCTTGGCGCCAAAAATACGGCCCAAAAGAAATAAAGGAAAAAGACAGCTGGCGCGCTGCCTCGTGAAGCACCGCCGCGAAGCACCACCGCGAAGCACCCAACCGAAGCGCCCCGACCATTGCGGCCCCGCGAAGCTCCAGAGGCGGTAATCCTCCGCGAACACATTTGACGTTCGCGAGCCGCCACGAAGCTCCAGAGGCGGTAATCCTCCGCGAACGTATTTGATGTTCGTGAGCCGCCGCGAAGCTCCGGAGGCGGTAATGCTCCGCGGACGACGTTGACGTTCACGAGCGCGCCGCGAAGCACCGGAGGCGGCGCGCGAGCCCTGCTTCACGGCGCCCCTTCCCTATAAATACTGGACTCCCCCTGAGTCTCGGAGATGGACAATCCGACCTTTCGGCTTCTCCTCTCCCGAATCATGAAGCACTCTTTGCCCCGGGAATCATGAACTCCGCGAGGTATTTCTACTTCGCGAGACGCCTCTGCTTTGTCTCGTTTTGAGCCCCGCTTCCGAGAGGGATGCCCTTCGCGAAGCTCAAGGGCGTTTGCGAAGGAAGGGGATTCCCAAGGGAACCCGGGCAGCCTTAGAGAATTTATGCTTCGCGAAACACCCAACCCATGCTAGTGATCCCTATGCCAAGGCAGGATCACTATGCATCGCGAAGCAAACTGCTTCGCAGGACCCTGCTTCGCGAGGCACCCCTTCTTCGCGAGGCAGTGCTCCGCGAACACTGTTCCACTTCGCGAAGCACCTTCCACTCACACCTATGCCCCATGATAAGGCCAAGGCACTCCACTTCGCAAAGCACACTCCTCTTCTTAGCGATTCCTCTTCCCGTGCGACCCTCCATGTTTGCACGATATGATTTCAAAGTCCCATGGACAATACCACTCGTAGCGTTGCTTCGCCTAATGCTTCTTCGCATAGGCACGCTAAAGGCTATTGCTTCTTCGCATATCCACACTAACGTGGACCCCTCGATGGTTCTTTCCTTGACCCCCCTTAACCCTGGCCTTACCAGTACCTTCCCTTCCCCAAGGACCAGAGGGTACCAGTTATGTAAGTCCTAGGGGTGTGGAGTGAACCCACCTCGTCCGAGCTGCAGGACGTTAAACTGCCAAGCACCACGTTTTAAACACATGACGTTAAACTGTGATCCGACCTCGTGCCCCTCGCGAAGGGTCCCCCCAGATCGAACATTTTTTACACCACTCGTCTCCACGGGAATGGAACTCTTCCTCACAAGGAATGAGATCCTCCTTGTCGGAGTGGCGTATGTTCATAAGAGAAGGGCGACCCTAGCCCCATCAATGGATGGATGCACCTCTGCATCTCCGTACTTCCCCACTACCAAGGTCAGTGGAGGGTGTGATAGGGAATGAGCCACCTCCCATCCTCGGACCAAGGTCCATCTTTCCCGCGCTCTGTCGCTCCATGGGCCTCCATCCTGGAGTAAGTCCCAACACCATGGGCCGCTCAACACGTAAGCCCCTCTTCGCTTCTCACGGACGCACCCTTCGCGACGTGATCGTCAGGTCCTTGCAACCTCTTATTTCTCACACCGAGCATGACTCACGTGTGCTTAGAGTGAGCACCAACCCTGACCTCGAATATTCCATGAACTACGAGGTCTTTGATCCATGTCAAGGCATGGTACGTAGGAAGCCTCCACGAGGTTCAAGGCCACCCGTCGTTCTTCCACGTCGGGTCTCATTCCCGTCCAGCATGACGTAAAACTGCGCGTTCCCTTGCAAACTATGAGGACTTTGATCCATGTCAAGGCATGGTACGTAGGAAGCCTTCATGAGGTTCAAGCCCACCAATAGTGGACCCCCGGGTCTACTTTCACGTCGGTTCACCGACGGACTCATTCCCCTCGAACTACGAGGTCTTTGATCCATGTCAAGGCATGGTACGTAGGAAGCCTCTATGAGGTTCAAGCCCATCCGTCTTTCACGTTGGGTTTCACCCCCGTCTAGCACGACGTTAAACTGCACTCCGGTCCAGTGGTAAGCCATTACGACCCACCTATCTCTTGAACTACGAGGTCTTTGATCCATGTCAAGGCATGGTACGTAGGAAGCCTTCACGAGGTTCAAGCCCACCAATAGTGGACCCCCGGGTCTACTTTCACGTCGGTTCACCGACAAACCCATCCCTTGAACTACGAGGTCTTTGATCCATGTCAAGGCATGGTACGTAGGAAGCCTCCACGAGGTTCAAGCCCACCCGTCGTTCTTCCACGTCGGGTCTCATTCCCGTCCAGCATGACGTTAAACTGCATGTTCCCTTGCGAACTACGAGGACTTTGATCCATGTCAAGGCATGGTACGTAGGAAGCCTTCATGAGGTTCAAGCCCACCAATAGTGGACCCACGGGTCTACTTTCACGTCGGTTCACCAATGGACTCATTCCCCTTGAACTACGAGGTCTTTGGTCCATGTCAAGGCATGGTACGTAGAAGGCCTCTATGAGGTTCAAGCCCACCCGTCTTTCACGTCAGGTTTCACCCCCGTCCAGCACGACGTTAAACTGCACTCTGGTCCAGTGGTAAGCCATTGCGACCCACCCATCTCTTGAACTACGAGGTCTTTGATCCATGTCAATGCATGGTACGTAGGAAGCCTTCACGAGGTTCAAGCCCACCAATAGTGGACCCCCGGGTCTACTTTCACGTCGGTTCACCGACAAACGCATCCTTTGAACTACGAGGTCTTTGATCCATGTCAAGGCATGGTACGTAGGAAGCCTCTATGAGGTTCAATCCCACCCATCATCCATTCATGTCGGGTCCCATTCTGGTCCAGTGGTAAGCCATTGCGACCCATCCTAATTGAACTACGAGGTCTTTGATCCATGTCAAGGCATGGTACGTAGGAAGCCTCTATGAGGTTCAAGCCCACCCGTCATTTCACGTCGGGTCTCACCCCGGTCCAGCATGACGTTAAACTGCATTCTGGTCCAATGGTAAGCTGTTGCGACCCTTTCCCACCTGAACTACGAGGTCTTTGATCCATGTCAAGGCATGGTACGTAGGAAGCCTCCATGAGGTTTAAGCCACATTTCTCGGTCGTTCATTCACGTCGTGTTTCACCCTCGTCCAGCATGACGTTAAACTGCATGCCTCCTTTTGTCCCGCATGACAGTAAACTGTACACCCAATTCTAGTCCGACGGCAAGCCGTTGTGACTAACCCGAACTACGAGGTCTTTGATCAATGTCAAGGCATGGTACATAGGAAGCCTTCCCAAGGTTCAAGCCCACTACCCATCGGACCAAGGTCCGCTTTCACGTCGGTTCACCGACAAAGCCCCATCTGAACTATGAGGAATTTGATCCATGTCAAGGCATGGTACGTAGGAAACCTTCCCAAGGTTCATTCCCACCACTAGTGGACCCACGAGTCTACTTTCATGTCGGTACTCCGACGATGCTCATCGGGCCAAGGTCCACCTTCACGTCAGTTTATCGACGTCGTCCCGAACTACGCGGACTTTGATTCCCTGCCACGGGGATACGTAGGAAGCCTCGTCAAGGCTCAAGCCCAACTTCACTGTCGCCCCTACGATGGTCCCATTTCACTCTCCTTCCACTCCATTCATCAACCCACCACCCGTTCTGATTCTCGCCCGTACCATCTTATCCTGGTGAGACCATGTCGGTACGCTCTTCTTCACAGTCGCCCATGGGCTGGCCCCGGTATCGATATCCCTTCAAGGAGGATCCCTCAATCCGATCTATCCTAGCTAATGCTTTGGTTGGGTTGATCCGTCTCCGTTGGACGTTAAAATTGCGTCATACCCCGTGTTGATCACGGGAAGCTGAGGAAAACCTCAGATTTGTGTCTATGACATAAAATTCCCCGCGCTCGATGTGGGATGCCTCGGGCTTCCACGCCCTCGAGAAGCCTTGTGGTCAAGGATAACAGACAGACATGCCAGGTACCCCAGCATCCAGACACGCTACTAATGCCTCAACGTGATTACTCCTCTGACTGAAGGTTGCTTCCCTGACTGGACCCTTTGGAATGTCCCGAAATAAGCAGTGTAATTAACCGGTGTCCATGGAAACATGGCACTGGGAAGAGTTTCACGAACTACGTATTAAATCTATAAGGGAGACCCGGACTAGGTGACGAGTTCTGAGGAGGAATCCGCAGGAGGAAGAACCGACATCCCATCATCCCGTTTCGATCAAGGAGCAGGCGTCCCTGAATAAGGAGCGAATGCCGCCCGCCTTTGGAAAGCGGGAATGCGGGGCAACAGAAGCGCCGCGCGTCCTCCCCCACGGACAGACGGGCGCGCGCCCCGGTGAAAGCGTCGGAAACAAACCAACATTGATTCCTTCCATCTTAAAAATACTTCTACACAAAAACATGTTAATAACAAAAGTTCAGATTCAAGGATAATATTCCTAAGCAAGGTAAATATAGAACAATGAAAAACTGAGCAAGAAAAACATATATGTGAATATAAGTATTTTAGAAACCACCTCTGAAACCAATTGTAGGATCTAAATAACAATGTAGATGATCAATATACAAGAGTTGGGGTGAATTATACACTTTAAAAATTTACTTAAACAAGGAAAGATCTAAGTTTAACAAAATTAAACTAAGAAAATTTACGAAACCTCTAACACCAATTAAAATATTGGTTCAAATTATGAAGTTACAAACTTCTAGTTCTATAAACTTTCTTAAATATGGAAATTGATTCTGAAAAACTAGTTCTGGAAATATGGATCCTGAAATTAATACATAACCAAAGTTTAAAAAATTAAATTATACCTTAAATAAAATAGAATCTAAATTAATCAGAGTACAAGTGTAAGGAAATATAAGAAGGTTATACTTTCCTTACAATATAAAACACATCAGGAAAATTTTTAACAAAAACAAGTAACAAGATATAAATATTTTAACCCCAAGAGAAGGGTATCCAACAACCCTGGATAAAGGTCCCTTGATTTATACTTTCAAAAAAGTATGTCTTACCCCAACCTGGGTAAGCCCTTGATACGAAGATCGAATTCTCTGTCTTGATATCCCCGCAATCCCTCAACTTCAAGGTAGTTAGAACCTCTGTCTTCCTCAGTAAGGAAGCCCTCAAACTTTAAGGTAGTTGGCACCTATGTCTTCCTATCCCCGGAAGCCCTCAAATGTAATCACTAACATTTGGAGTCGCACGAAAAAATATGAACGAGAAGTTCAGTACGCACCAGGCATGAAAAGTTTCTATCTCTAGAAATAACCTTAACAGCGTGTGGTCTCTAGATTGATCAACTTGTTCGAGCTCTTTCAAATGAGCTTCTATTTATAGGCTCGGTTGGAACAGTCGGCTCACTCCTCCAACGGTCATATTTTCCTTAAATTTTGGAGGGACCTGTACACACATCACTCAACCAATGGTTAGTTAGAAATGGAATTGATGACATCATTTTATAACAAAACATGTGTAACTGAAGGCATGAAATCGTTTTATAATGAAACGAGTGTAGGCATAAGAAAAACTGAAGTTCAAAATGTATGAAAATAAAATTTTGAAGTCTAACCAAAATGGAATTCAGAGTCTATAATAAAAAGATATTTGGATTCTGTTTTGTAGGAATTCAAAACCTGAATTCTATAGAAATATGGAGTCTGGTTTCATCAGAATTTAGAGTCATAACTTACAATGTTCGGAGTCAGAGTTCATGAGAATTCAGAGTCAGAACATAGATAAGTTCTTAATTAGAATTCGGAGTCGAACTACATGAGAGTTCGTATCTATAATTTGGACTAAAACTTCATTAGAGTTCGTATCCAGAATTCAGAGTGGAACTTCATTACAGTTCCTATCCAGAATTCGGAGTGGAACTTCATTACAGTTCATATCTAGAATTCGGAGTGGAACTTCATTACAGTTCATATCCAGAATTCGCAGTGGAACTTCATTATAGTTCATATCCAGAATTCGGAGTGGAACTTCATTACAGTTCATATCCAGAATTCGGAGTGGAACTTAATTACATTTCATATCCAGAATTCGGAGTGGAACTTCATTGCAGTTCATATCCAGAATTCGGAGTGGAGCTTCATTACATTTCAAATCCAGAATTCGGATCCTAAAATAGAATGCTTCATATCTAAGTATTATATGATTCCAAGTTTTTTGATATGAATCCGATTTTTGTACTTAAGAAAAATATTGATATGAACAATGAAAACATGGTAGGGGTAAATTCTGTTGAGAAGGAAATTTTCCTTATATATGTAAAATGTAGATTTTCTCAAGTATAGGGTGTTTATGATTTTTAAAACAAGAATGAATGGAATAGTTATAAGGAAAACCATATTGACTTAACAAGATAATGAATTTAAATTGGATAACCTATTATGGTAATCAATGTGATAAGAAATGTGACAATTGGGCTAATGAAATTACAAATATGGAGATAACGAGCACTAAAAACATCATGAAAGTACTAGGACAACGTGATAATGTTTTGAATAATAACTTGAATCTGGTGTACTTTTCTCCTTATCCTAATAAATATCAAGAAGTCGGTGAATAATTAATGTAATTAAATCCTCCCATATTTATTGGATATTTTGATCCCCTAATTGCAGAACAAAGGAGTAACTCCATTGAGAATAAATTTTATGTTCTCTAGTGGTCAGAAGAAGAGAAAGTTGTATTGGCAGTCTATCCTTTTGACAGGGACACTGATTAGTGGTGGCCACTGATCGAGAACATGAAGTCTAAAGAGGAAGTTGACTCCATTGAATTTGATGACTTCAAGAAAATACTTTTCAATAAATATTTTACTCACACTTTCCATCCTAAGATGTAGAGGGAGTTCTGCATACTAAAGTAAAAGGATGAATAGTCTATTAGGGTGTATAGAGAAAACTGCCTAAGGTTTTCATGATACACCTCTAAAATTTTCATGAACACCAAATGAAAGGTGGATTTCTTCTTTAGGGCACTAAAGAGGAGTCTATGGATAATATTGGTGAATCTAGACATTGACAGCTATGATAAGATTTTCTATTATAACCTAGAGATCCAAATGGAGATTGAAGTCTCATAGTGTTCTCGTGGTCCCAAAGGTAAAAAGAGGTAAATAGTGTTTAATATGGGAGGATGAACATATGTTTCCCATGATGGAAGGAAAATCCAACCTCCCATGTTTCAAAATTTTGTGAAGAAGCTTCTTCAGAACTGCCTAATGGGAACTAGGAGATGATTCAAATGTTGAAGAGTGTGGAATCTGGATACTAACTACAGAAAGGGATATAAAGATTCCCACTAATATGGATTAATAAAGGAATGTTTATATAGACACTCATCTTATAGTTCAGTGATTCATATTCAAGTAACATGGTAATTATGTGAACCATTTCCCTATGTCAAGGGTTGTTGGAGGAAATCAACAACAAAAACCTACAAGGGAACAAGGATGAGAATATGACATCACTAATGCCTATGTAGAGCCTGACAATGATGTGGTGAGAGGTGCTTTAGTTATTAATTCAAGAATATTGAACACACTATTTGATTCTAGTTTTATGCATTTTTTCATATCTTGAAGGTTCAATGTATCTATTCAAACAACACTACAAAATATGGTAGTTGAGTTATATGTGAGAATAGAAAATGGGGAAATTATTACATCCAATGAATATAACTCCTCCACAGAATATGTGTATGGACAAAACCTCCCAAAAAATATTGTCTTAGTTCCTCTGGTGGTGTTTGATTCTATATTGGGCATGGATTGGATATCATTAAACAAAGACAACATGAATTTTTAGGCCTGGTAGATCACTATTCACATCTGAATGCATCCTCCAATTATATACCCATGTAGGGAGGATGATGAATCTTATTTAGAATCATCACCTCAACTCTAGATATTATTTATTTATGAGAAAACATATATATATCAAATGATATAGAAAAAGGATAGAATCATTCATGAAGATATTCCCATCATGAGGGACTACATAGATATTTTCCGGGTCTTCATGCTAACTGATAAGTTGAGTTATCAATTGAAATTACTCACGGATCACATCCTATATAAAATACACCATAATGAATGGCCACTACTGAGTTGAGAAAAGTAAAGAATCAGTTATAGGAAAATCTAGAAAAGGGTTTTATACATATGAGTTCTTCACCAGGGTGTGCACCAGTCCTCTTCATCAAGAACAAGGATGGATCAATACACCTCTAAATTTATTATCATGAGGTTAATAAATACATGACAAATAAAAAATATACCCTGATATAGATAGATGAATTTCTCAATTAACTACGTGGGGAAAGTATTTCTATATGGTCAAACTTGGGTCATGATATCACTAACTAATGGTGAAGAAAAAAGATATATCATAGTCTACCTTTTAAACATGGTATGGAAAATTTATGTTCACAGTCATACCCAAAAAACTCACAACTGCTACAACTATTTTCATGGACATAATGAATAGAGTCTTGAGAGATTACCAAAAAAAATTATGGTAGTATTTATTGATGGTATTATGATATACTCCATGAATAATGAGGAACATGAAGGACATTTTAATAATATTTTGAATACATTGTAATTTTAGAAACATTATAGAAAGTACAAAAAATTTGATGTCTGGGTGGTGGATGTATCATTCTAGGGGAATGTTAACACTAGAAAGAGAATATTAATAGACCCTTAAAAAGCAAAGGAAATCGAAGAGTGTCCCAGGAAAACATCTATAATAAAGATCCGCAGTTTCCTTGGTCTAGGTGAGTATTACCTACTTTTTTTTAGAGAACATATCATGGCTGTTAGACTCAAAAACCAAGTTGACTTGGAAGTGATTAAATATTATCTAGACTAATGACTGTGAAAACTTATTTAAATAGTTCCAAAAGTGTCTTATCACCACAACAATACTCATACTAATGATAAGTGGGGAACTATTTGTGGTATACAAGAATGCTTCAATTAAAGGATTAAGATATGTACTAATGAAAAATGAAAATTTTATAGCCTATTCCTTAATGGAATTGAAAAATTCCTAAGAAACTATATCCCATACATGATCTGTATTTGGAAACTGTGATCTTCACGTAGAAAATACTAATGAATTATCTTCATGGGGAGAAGTGTGAGACATATACTGATCATAAGAGCCTCAAATATATATTCTCATGGAAGGATATGAATATTCACCTAATAAGATGATTAGATCTCATAAATGAATTTAACGACTAAATGCACTGCTATCTTGGTAATGAAAATAAAGTGGACGATTCTTTAAGTAGAAAAGATCCTGCTAATTTATCAATTATGGGAATTGAGAAGGATCCAATATTCTCAAACATGAAAAGGATGGACATGCGAATAATTAAAAAAGGATCATCATCAATCATTTCTCAAACGACTTCTCAACTATAACTTATAGAGGAAATAAAGGATGCTCAATGAAATGACGAAGAGACTGAGAAAAATGTGAATGCTATAAAAAATGGATAATATTTAGAGTTCCAAATTGATGAGGATGAAGTCTTAGTATTTAGGTTATGACTATGTGTACCATCCAATTCGGAGATAATAAAAGAGATTCTAAATGACACACATATCACATCCTTCTATATTCACCAAGGAAGAACAAACATGTATATAGATCTAAAAGGGAACTATTGGTGGTACAATATGAAGAAAGTGGAAGTTGAACATACATCAAAATGCCTGGTATGTGAGCAAGTGAAGTCTGAAATACCAAAGTCTATGGAGATGATGCATCCATTACCCATACCAACATGGAAGTGGGAAAACATCACCATAGAAATTTTAACTAGAATTGCAAAGATATCCAGATGGAAATAATTATAAAAGGGTCTTTATGGGATATTTTACAAAGACAACTCACTTTATCGCAATTTAAGTAGACTTATCAAATAATAAACTTGCATAAATATACATCAAAGAAGTGGTGAATCTTTATAGAGTACCAATATTGATTGCATATGAATGAGATAAAAGGTTTGCCTTTATGTTTTGGAAAATTCTCCAACATGCTATAAAAATTGAGATGAACATCAGTATGATATATCATCCTCAAACTAATGTCCAATATGAGTGTACTATTAAGGCACTGGGAAACATGCAGAGACATGTTATATAGACATTAAGGGAGGATGGGAAAAAAATATACCTTTGTATAAGTTCTCTTATAATAATATTTTCCACTTATGCATCCAAATGGATTCATATGAAGTCCTTTATAGAAAAATATGTGGAGCACCAGAATGCTTAGATGAAGTCAGTGAACATAAGATGTTCGGACCTGGAATGGTTGGAGAAATGCTGCAAAAGGTGGAAACCATTCTACATCACATTAACGAATACATAATTAAATAGAAGAGTTATGCATAAAATCATTGATGGGACTTGGAATTATAGGTTGGAGACATGGTATTCTTCCACATAACTCCATGGAATAAGATCATGTGATTTAATAAGAAAGGAAAGATATGTTTCAAGTACATCAGACCCTTATAGATTCTTGATCATATTGGACCTATGACCTACTGAATAACACTTTCACCAACCATGCCTCATGTACATGATGTATTCCACTTATCCCTCTTGAGGATGTGAATAACAGATCCCCCCATGTGTTTAATTTAGGGGTGATAAAGTTAAAAAATGATCCCTCTTATAAGGGCTAGTCAGCAAAGATCTTAGATCATTGAGATAATGTTATAAAAAAAGACAACTCACCTTGTCAAAGTGCTATAGAGGAACAATATGTATGAAGTGACAACATGGGAAATAGAGGGTGAAATGGATTAAAATTACCACCACATGTTTTTATTTAGTACGTAAAACAAAATGTTGAGGGAGAAATTTCATAAAGGGGAAGAATGTAACGACCCAAAATTTTATCAATGAAATTTTCCTTCTTATAATTATTCCATATACTATGAATCATAGATAACAAAATAAAAACATTAAAAATGAAGAATGAATGAAATAAGTGGTATTTATAGACAATATGGAACATATACCAATGGAATAGTAACTTGACTATTGGAATAGTATTATGACCATTAGGAATAGTAAGGTTAATAATTTAATAGAAAACTCACCATGAAAATCTACATAAAATTTGGGTACCTTATATATGAAGCTATTATATATATATATATATATTATATGTAAATAAATGTTTTAAAAATGATAAACTAGGTGTTGGTATTTTTGTAAAGCGTAAATTTTTATTTACAATTTTATAATTAATATAGTGTTTTAAATTAATTTTTTTTCATAAAATTGATTCATAAATTAATTTTTTATGATTATAATATTATTTTATGAGACATTAATTTACTTTTTAAAATGTTATATAATCAGTTATAATTTCTAAATTGATATTTTTTGAATAAATAATGAATTTATTTAAAAAATAATTTTATCATATTTAGAAAATTATTATCACAAAATGGAGTCCAAATTTTAATTATTCACAAAGAAAAATGGTTAGGGAGAATTTTTGGTATTTTTCTCAAATAGTTGATTTTTTGGTGAAAAAGTGAAATATAGTCATTTATGATATAAGATAAAATACATGAATTATTAAGCCATGGATGATGTATGGATAATGTAATCAAAATTTTATTATAATAACTTTAACTAGTTTATGTAATTAGTCACAATAATCTATACAATAGATAGTTTGGAGAAGAAATATTTAACAAATGAATAAAACAATAAAAAAACACCACTCTTCTCCACTATTAATACCACCCTCACCACCTCTTCTCCTCACACCTATGATGCCTTGAAGCTTGTAAATATTCAACCCAATAGACTCCCAATACTCTCCCACCAATACATTAGCCTCTTTTCACAATAAAATACCTATCCTAATTTCTTGAAGTAGGTTTTCAAGGAGAACAATTTAAAGTAATAAAATCCTCTTTCGTTTTATTTAAGTTCCCTTTCAATCTATTTTATTTTCTTATCCTATCCTGAAATACCTATCCAAAAGTTGAATTATAAATCCATTATATTATTTATACTTTAATTTTATTATGTTAATGGTTTATCCATCATCAATTCTATTATCTTCCACTCGTTTGTTCTCAAAATGAAAACATCATCCGTCATTTGTTGATTTATCGCATTCCAGGATGATGAGTTTTCAATTTCCCCTACCTCTTTCAAATCGAGATATAAAATAATTATAATGGGTAAAAAATATTTTTAAATTTTTTATATAACATATTTTATGCTCTAGAATAAAATAATTTACATAATATTATATAATATCACAAAACTAGTTCACGATAATTGAAAAACAACCAAATTAATCTAAACTGTAATCATTAATGTATTATCTGATGAATCACCTACATATATGAAAAAAAGTAAAATATAATACCATTTAATATTATTTAGGTTCATTATAATTTAAATTTTGGATAAAAATTATCATTTTACATGATCTTCCATATACATATACAAGTTAACCGATCATGAAAACCAGGAAAATGAATACATCTGAATGATGAAATTTTATCATATAACTAATTAAAAAGGACATAAATAAATATAATAAAATTATACAAAATCAAATAAATTTTTTATATGTTTTTAATTAAATTATTAATCAATCTAATTGCATTATCCAGGACATTAAGCACAAGTGTAGAACACTTTAAGACATATGGTATGTGATTCTCTCTGAACCATCATTTTTTCCTTTGCGTTCTGCTTACACTCTATTTAATCCAATGCAATTAATAATAATAATTATTTAATAATACTATGTTCTGTATTTATTTTCCAAAGATATGTTACAAGCCATATTTTCATTCATTGTTGGGGAAATACACATTTTATCGGGTTCTGTTCTTTATTCATCTTGATAAGAAAGCTTGATGAAGAGAACTTCCCATTTTCTAACCCATTTTAAAGTTCATAGAATAATATAATTTATGAAATTATAATTTTTATAAAATAAATAATTTTATCGTGAAAAACTATCTTGGTTGATTTATGTTTTTACATAAATAATAATTGCATTTCCATTTTAAATACTCTTTTAAATTTTTCCCCAAACCGCCTTTAAGTGGCTCATTTATAATGATTATTAAACCATATTTTTACATGTTTTCAATTAATTTGGATGTAATTTATCATTATTTATGGAATTTTTTCCTTATTACTATCCATTTATTTTTAAAATTCATTCTTTGAGGACAAATTTATGATATACCCATTGTTTATGCTTTATGACATGGTTATGATATCCATTTCATTAAATTGGAAACCCTTATGTTTATACATTATGTTTGATTGTTCATGTGAAACACATATGCATGAAAATGTTGTTTTAGGGGAACCCAGATAGTACTCCAATTCATTGGTTAACATTAAGTCTCGTGAAGCTTAATGTTGGTACAAGGAGTTAACCTGTTTCCTGTACGGGACATAGTCCTCCATGTTCTATAGTCATTATAGTAATCTATGACTCATGATACCCCATGTCAAATGGTCTTGTAAGTTATCCTTGAATCATGATTATTTCATTTTTTAAGTTATTTCCACATTACTATGATTCCATCATTACATGATCACATGTTGTACATGTTATTATTCTTTATGTTTATTAATGTTCCATTCCCTTTTTTATTCCATCATGTTATGACTTCTTACCCATGTGCTATTATTTATTTCTATGTTTATTTCCCTTACACGTATTTTTATCTCATACCTTTGTTTATGTATTCCCTAGGTTTTCCTTTGCTAACGTAAGATCTAAAATGAAGTTAGGTGCACTTTATGGAGATTAAATAAAATACGTTTTTATTTTGGTTTCAAGATTTTTAATTAAGTATCTAATCTTCCAAAGGCACTAGAATTTATGATACCTGGATTGCATTTTTTTGCTGATTATGCTTAAAATCAGGTACTAAAATGTGTAAAAGGGTAGAGTGTTTGTATTTTTTATAATAAATAATTTTTTTTTTGCAAATTATATTGATTTCAGTAATAAAATATAGTTTATAAAAGGCTTTCTGGGGTATATCTAGAGATACAATTTTCATATGAATAAATAACATATTAAAATAGATTAATTCAAAGGCCATGTCTATTAACATCCTAAATGAGGATAGGGTACATCGATGATGAGTAATGAAAATAATAACTTCTATTGAACAGAAAACAGTGACTTTCAGTTTATATACCAATATATTCTTGGAGATGTTGTAATATAAATATATTATTGAGAATTGTTATATTGATTTACAAAATAATATTAAAAGAAATGTTTTTATGTAAAAATTTAGTTAATATGGTGATTTAAATTGAAAAATATCTATGTATACAATTAAAGATATTAAAATTTTAAAATTTTATGATTTAATGTAAATGTATTTGGATTTTATCTTAATAGTTTGAACGTTAGGAATATGATTCTTAAGCCACACTTTGTAATGACCCCATGTTTTTATAGAAAATACTTTTAAAACATTTAATAGTACTTCTAATGTTTGTAAATGTAAATTAATTTTTTTAATGAGTGTATTAAATTTAAAATAAATATTTAACATATAATTTTTTCGCATCATGTCTTTGAGTTCTTAATACATCCTAAATGGAGTCTTATGTCAAAATTCTAAAATTGTAGTTGTGTTTGGAAAGGGGCTATTTTCCATGGTGTTTTATTAAATTTATAGAATGTATTTGAACCTAAGGATTGAGGATTATTCTTCATTAATAAAAATAAAAAAGGTAAAATTTATTATAATAGGATTCTTGGTAGTGGTATTTTATAGTGATATGGAAATTACATTCTATATGGCGATGATATGGTATGGTTGATTATTTTTTGATGGATATATATTTTTGGAGAATAAATTTGATCTAATGGAAGGTTTTAATTCATGTAATTATTGGTAGAATTTGTTATATTGTTTATAAAAAAAATTTAATTATGAAATTAAATTAGTCTCTTCACTAAAATACATTTCATAAATCAAATTTCATTGGGTTAATTTTCATGACCTGACACAATGGGGCCCCAATCGTACTACACGTAATTTGAATTTGAATCCCCAGTCAATCCTTTAATAGGATAAGAGTATGCGATTATAATTGAGTAGTAAAATCACATAAATAGGAGACCATAACCAAATAATCATTCACACACACCTAGAAATAACTCCAAGTATATCAAAACCATGATGTTCAGAAAAAATTATACCAAAATATATGGAATAAAATTAATGTTGTAGCCTATATGAAATAATAGATTATAGTAATTTAAAAAACACCCAATGTATGCATGTGAAACAAATTCCCAACCATAGGTAATGAGAGTTCCCATCGCGAGGAATATGAGGACGAAGAGTTCTATTTAATAGAACAAAAACTGACCTATTCATGTGGGCACTACCAATGTGTACTATTAATCACTAGTTACTCTAGGCCTTCTAACGTTACCATCATACTATTAGTCCTCCATCTATTAAATGTAATGTGTAGGAAAATCCCATGCATCAAATAGAATATACATAATAACAAGGATTCCCTAAAAATAAAAAAATTAGTAGATGTCAAATAGTCAGCTTAACCCATAAGATTAATAGGGGATATGAAACATAAAGAATAGATATAGTCATGAAAACTCCCCTATCGAAGATATTAGAATCCTGATCTTCACATCCAGCTAAGGATAAAAAGTATTTATATATATCAGACATTAAACATTAAATTAATTCAAGGATAATAATATTATCCTCACTAGACCAGAAGCAGGGGACCCATACCTCACTAACAGAACATCCTGACTATGGGGATGTTGAACATAATAGGATATAATAGACATTAAAAACATGGTATTGAAGAAAAGGGAGTTATAACTACTAAATTGAATACCTAGAACCATGGGACGACTATGGGGGGGGGGTGTTTCTCATTTTAACTGTAGAAATTAACTGGGGGACTGGACCCCTAAAATTAAGATTCCATATAGGGGTTCTAAACCATGATGTCTCTCAAGATATCAAAGTCTAATATTAATATCTTAATCTGTCACTCGTGGTGGTGAATTTATCATTAAATCTTACATCATATCTCAACATTCAATCAAAATTACACTATCGCATACTTTGTTTAATTAAACTCCAGATGGACTACTTGAAGGTCCAATTCCATGTGTAAAAGAAGAATATATAACAAATAATATATTAAATAAAAGTAAAAATTATTTCATTTGGGGTATATGGGGTGTGGCTTGAGTCGATCCATGATCTTTTCATGAATCCCCCCATGGGATATAAAAAGACCATCTACCAGACATGTTTAACGATGAAAAATTTGTATAAGTCCTCACGTTATCCCGAACATGTGACCCCATTATGCAACTAAGATGTATGGGTAGGATTACTCGAAGTGTGGCCCTTCCATAGGTAGTATGGGGCCACATAGGGTCCTAAGAATGTACTATCTATATACACTCAACTATACAAGTAGGATTACAGAGCTATTGAGAATACCCCATGGTTGTGTGATAATTAACTTTAACTAAAACCATATCCACCATAAAATTAGGACTTCACAATGTGTGTTCCTATCGAACACACAATTCATAGGTTAAAAATTCATAAAAAGTAAATCTTCTTCCTAAAACATCTCCCATTAATCGATTTTTCCATCGATCTTGCCAAAATATTATCTTTATTTGTTTTCTATGGATAAATCCAAAGTAGTGGATAGATTTTTCAAATCCATATACTTGGGAACCTGATTCTATCACCCTGCACAGACCAACATCTCAGCCCTCATTCTTATTCATGGTTTTGATCCTCAATCTACCATATGTAATCCATTTTTCACTCAAACTCACTCATATAAATCAACATATTCAACATGGATTTCACAAAACAATAAGGATTTAGGGTTCTATTGTTATTAAAACTAGAACATGAATTGAAAAATTTCCATTACAAACGTTAAAGAAAAACACATGATGATAAATGATAGAATGGTAAAATAAATAAAGAAAGTTCATCAGTGGGCAATGTGATGCTGACGATAAATCATTATTTGAAGACAATGTGACTAGTTGAAAAAATAAAAAAATATTATTTACATGGATAAATGATAATCAATTTACTATCAAGGACATGAGAAGATAAATAAATAGGAAATTGGTGACAAATGTTTATTTGTTCTTTAAATCCAAATAATAAGGCATGTATCTAAAAATAATTTATACTTCATCATTAGATCAATAACCTATGAGGAGATATTCTATATCAATGCCGATAATGAGTTATATTGTTTTTGATAATTGTTATATGAAATCCATGATTACCCATTGAATGATATACCCATGTGGATGTTGTCCATACATCCCTCAGTTATCCAGTTTTTTTTGGAAAACCATAGAAGTTCCCAAAGTAGGGATTAACTAGGGGTGTGATTTTTTCAATGATTAATTGGAAAATTAAGTAATTTATTAAATTTTAATATTTTTAATCCTTTAATACACTCACCATGATCTATGAATTAACCATAGACCTAGAGCAGTCTTAATTTTTCCATTCATGCCTTTATTCAATAGGATGTAAATTATTTGGGAAAGTTATAAATATAGTTCAATATATTTATTATTTTTACTATATTTATAACATGGATATGATATATCTAAAATGTGTCCCCAACCATGTTGAAAAAAATAAAATAAAATTTAGAAATATCCTAAGAATCTAGGCATGAAATCTTGTATAGATACATTTCCCCCACCATTACTGCTTCTCACCAATAAAAGAATAACCTCAAATAAATGTAAGGATGTTGAGCCTATATACATATCTCTCACTAAAATGGGTTCTCAAGGAGCTTCATGTATATACAAAAAACTAACACCCATCAAATTTTTAGTCCATAAAAGATCTTCTTCATACAATCCTTTGTAGCCACAAGGTACTCGTGGAATATAGATCCATCCATGATATCCATATTTCTCAGGTCAATAACATGTGATTATTAATGCACATATCTCTTCAACTATGAAATTTATAAGAGATCATTCGCTTGATCCAAATATGGAGGCAAATCATGTTGGTATACAACCTCTCCCACCATGTGTAGTATCTTGAATATCCTTATGAACCTCATTAATAACATTTTATCCTGAATAAACACCTACAAAACTCAACATAATTAGACTATAAATAATATATTTTCAAACATATAAAACTCTATGTGATAATAATTTCATTATAGATAGTATTTTATTGAATATTAAATATCATAATTCAATCCTTGATTACTTGATCTCTATTATTCAATGAATAAACTATCCTAGGTCATATAACCAATTAATTTCATATCATTACCCCGTACAATATTAACCTTCATGGACTTTATATGAAGCCTTTAATTGTGTCATGCTAATAATAGAGTGATAGATTATATTATATGTCAAATCCATAAAATCTTAGTAATCCTCTAATATATGACTTAATTCCATGATGTTTTATTTCTATATATCCACCAAATCATGAATGTCCCATTGAGTATGGACATCTATCTTGGGGTATAATTTTCAATGCATCAAAAAATGGGTTCTAAAAGCCTCTATAAAACCCCTATATAATTGTTTCATAAATTGAGTATCATGGTAAGAAAACATAGTTAAGGTTATCTCATAAATTGGGAGTTTCAATTATATATATAATCTCTCAAAACATCCCTTTTGACTTTTCCCCTTCATGGAACAGAAGTGAGTGATCATTTTAAGTTGATAAAAAATCACCAAGTTATTTTCATTTCCTCTCACAATCCATAAAATCCCCACAAAAAATCAATCAATATTTCATGCCACTATTATCCTAGGATCTCATAGTATTTATTAGAAAACATTAGAACATGATTATATTTTTTTCAAAAATTGAAAAGTATTTCACTGAGAAACATAATCGGTAACACACCACCCCATGCCTTCCCATAAACCAACCATGTAATTTCCTATTAAATATTCCCCAATTACAAATGTGTCACCAAGGAGGAAGTATGAAAATATATTATCACATCCTCATACAATGTGAATAATACTATTTTCCTTCTATTAAAAATGATTATATGATCCCCATATTAACAAAAAATAATTTTTTTCATCTCTTAAAGTGATGTTGTCATCCATTACAGTATAAAAAAATCTCCCTCAACCATTCCTCTCTCACGTGATAGAGAATAGGTACAACAACAATGATCAGTTTGTGAAAATCTATCCCTATCCCCTCTACCAAGGTCAGCTATTATAACACTCCCTCCATTAAGCAGAAATGGTATTTTATACAAATAGAAAAAACCACCACCTTTTTCTTCCCTAGATTTTTCACTATCATGATGTCACAGTCTAATAAGAAATTATGATAATACCTTTGATTGAGGATGGAGGATCTCTACAAAATGAAGTAACTAAGACTTTATAGATCTATGTAGAAAAAACCACCAAACTAGAAATTAATGGCTCAATATCATCATGGTAAATACTACATATAGAAATTCTATGTTGTGGGTCATGCAATTTTTCTCATGGGATATCAATAACCTAGATCATTAAGAAATAATTGTCTACCACTACATCACCAAAAACATATTCCCGTCTCATGAGGGGTTTTATAACCCAATATAAATTACACCCCATATAGAAGTGTCGAAATTGGGGAATTTAACAACACCTAACCAAGCACTTTGATGGAGTTATGAAACTTATTAGTCATAGAAAACGATTCTAGTTTTGTGTTAAGTAATAAAAAGGATCAAATATCATATAAAATTCTTCCACAGACCTAGTATTGTAGAAAAAAAACCTAATAAACTCTACACCTCTCATAATATGTTGGTTGGGTCTTAATATGGTACAACGTTTATCATTTTTAGTTTCACTGCTACTCCACTTTCTAGGATGTCATTATCTATAAAGTATATATCTATAATAAATAACTTTAAATTTCAGATCATATGATATAAAAGGTTCTCTTGGAATTAGTACATGATAATCCTCAAATGTTTTTTGCGATCCTCCTCGGATGAAGAATATATGAGGATTTCTTTGATAATGAAACAGTGAACTGATGTAAGAATGCATAAATGATCTGATTCATTAATGTTATGAATATTTAGGTAGAATTCATCACATAAAATGGAATTACTATGAAGTCATAATCCCCATAGCAACATCAAAATGATATCTATAGAATGTAATCCCTGTTAACCCACAAATATTAGTAACCATAACTATTATCATTCTTCAATAACCATCATAGGCACATCCCTTATTAAGGAATTCATTAATCCATTGAATATGGTATTTATTTTTGAAAATAAATTGGTTCTAGTGGTGATAATAATTTATATCCTAAATATCCCATTTTCCTTCTTAGAATGATACACAGAGCCACGTAGGGATAGATAGGTGGTCTAAGGAATCCATTCTCCAGTAGATACTCTAACTACTCCCACATGTCCCTATGATTAACATGGGTCATACAATCTTCAACCAAAGATGTCCTGATTTTACTAAGGAGCTTCTCAATTAATCCCTCCATGAAGTTAATCCATGAAAATAATCAAGTAAGATTCCCATGTATTCATCCACTACCACTATAAGCCAATAGGCTGAAGATCCCACTTCACCAATTTCCAACATCACAAAATTATAGGAGAAATATTTTAGTTTCCTATTTTTGATCCCATAATTATCTATCCAAATATCCATTTTCCATTGAGGGGGAATCTTTCCTTATCGTCCAATAGAAACATTACATTCCTTTTATGATAGTCAATCTATGTATGTTCCATGGATATCCATTCTATACCAACATTATTTTTATACATATTTATTGGAACTATCAAGAACGTTCCATGTGAAGCTCTCTGAAATGAGAGTTAGCTCACAATATCTATTGATGTTTGAGAATGTATAATCAATTCCCATAGGAATCTCTAACAAACACTATTGGGATAAAGTCCATAATGGAAAATGAATAACTCAAATAAGGGAGATTGAAATGAGATAATAACAAGAATTTGTGTTTACAAGTACTTGTTCTGTACAAATGATGATTGGCCTCACACCATAAATCATCACATGAATAGCCTAATAAAACCCCCTATATCTTCCAACTATCTAAGAAATCATCCATAATAGCTCTGATCCCTATGTAGGCCATTTTACAGGTAGTGATTGAAATATTTCATTCAATCACCCCATACCCACATCTTTTTAAATTGGAGCTCTTCCAACTCCTCTATTTTCATTGTAACGACATGAAATTGTTTAAATGATTTTTTTTCAATGAATAAATACCATATCATTTAATGATGTTATAGAAAACACATGTAGTAATTTTTTTTATATTTTAATTTTATATTGTTTTTCAAATTCAAAATAATATTAAGAATCATAACCATTGATAATATATCCATTGAATAATGATCATATGAATGGTGTATATAAAGTGATGTAGTAATGTCCAATTTATATATATAAGAATTGATGGCCTCGACCAATAGGATACTACTCTATGAAGAACATTTATTAGCTTTTTTGAGGGAGATATCATCATTGACATTTCTAGCTATTCATACAAAATAAATTATTTATAAAATAAATAATTAAATAATCCATTTATGAGATGTTTTAAATCTCATAGAGATCATGTCCCTACCCATATATGCCAAACCATCATAAGAAAACATCACCATCGTACACCTTACTCTTAAGGAATTTTCTTGTTTAATAAATTCATTTGTATCCACTCCATAATACCATGAATTTATACATTTATAATTTAAATAAATTAATGATTATATTTATACTTTATTATTATTATTATTATTAATAATAATTTTTAAATTATAATATGATGAGTTTGATAAAAATAACATTTTAATAAGGAAAAACTGGTATTGTATTTTTGAGAAATACATAGATTCAATCAAGAAACTATTTTTACTAAGTTGATGATTTTTTTGAAGTAAATGATATTTTTTGTAATATTATAATTAAAGAATATTCATTAAATATAAATTATAATATAATTACATGTACTAAAAAAATTATATATGTCACCAAAAACAATTATTGTCAAAAATCATTATTTTTTTAAAAAATTAATTATTTATTTAAAAGTGAATTTTCAAAAAAATTTAGAATTATTTGGATAAAATAAATAATATTTTTTAAAATAATCTCATTAAAATTATCCAACACTGATTGTTTTTTAATTATTTTATAAAGTTGAATTTTGGGTCCAAATTAAATGTTGTATAAATATGCGATGTGTATTATTACATCATAATGACCCAAAAGTGAAGTAATATATTTCATACAAGGTATAAAAGTAAAAATAAAGATTCACCAATTAAAATAATGTGTTTTAATATTATTTTATTAATTTTGTGAACACTTAAAAATCATCAAAACAATATTATATTTTATGGGTTTAAAATCAATTTATTATAAACATGACTCGTTAACACATCACCAAGGGTACAATTTTAATGAGATTGATTCTTAAAAATTATAAATAATTAAAACCGGTTCACATTGAAATGAAGGATGGGAAAAAAGAAAGTTAAGAATTGTGGTTTTAATTACTTTATCATAATGAGTCGAAAACCTATGTTCAGAAATTAATAGAGAATTATTTTATCTTTTAATGTATAAACCCACCCAAAATCCTATTTCTATTAATTCAACACCCTTTGTGCATGAATTTACATCTCCCTTCCCTCTCTAGGTCCCTACCAATGTGCCCCAAAGATCTTAAGAATTTCTTCCCAAGCATTTAGAAGCACCATATATAGGTGATGGATTCTCTCCCTCTAATTTATAAAAAAACCTTTTTTTTGATATGTCTATTATTTTCTATTTTTCCATGTTCGGGTACAATTTAACACATCCATATTACTGACAATATGATTTCCAAGTGATGATATACCCATTTCACTCTCATTAAGCCCACCCATGAATCTGTATATACCCTTGTTATACTACAAAAATTGTTCTTTGATTCTCCATACCAAACCATTGTGTAGTGAATAACCGTATAGAATTATACTTCAGGGTATTATCTTGGATGTAGAAATACATATTTTATTAGATATATCATTCTATGTAACCCACACAATATAATCATGTTATTAAATTGGATGAAATATATCCATATTTTGAATGATCTATGCAAAAAAAATGAGTCTATACATGTTATGATGGGTGTTTTCAGATAACGTTCCCATGCATTGGAAAATATTTCAGTCTAATGAGAAGTAATGTATATGATTTGGGATTAAAACTAATACATTAATAGAAATTTTATGCTATTTTATGTTGTCTTGGTAGTCAATTTTTACCTATGTTTACGATGTATTTTTATATTGTTTCCACATTCCAATGTTTAAATTATGATACCATGTTTTATCATGATTAGTTATTCATGATTGTATTTCTCACTTCTCTTATAATACATAGATATTCCTCTTGGATCAAATGAAATACTTTACCTAATGATTTTATATTTTTATTCCTTTATTGGGCTATATAGCACACCCATTTATTATTTATATCCATAGCTTATCCTATGCTGTTTTAAAAGAGAAATTGAATTCTTGGAGTATGCTAATAATGTATTCTGTAATGTTATTGTATTACCATTTCAATTTGTTATTCTATGTAAATAATGTTTAAATGAAACTAGGATTAATTATATATTTTTAAAGATTTATGTGAACATTTGTGTAACATAAAATAAATTAAGGTCTATTAAAATATAGGATGTCCTATTTTGTATCAGGGAAAAGCGTAGTAATTTTGGGGATTAGGAATATAAAACAGTAGTAAAATCCTTAAGGAATATACTAAACATAAGAAAACATTCATATTTTTTTTCTAAACAGTAGTGTAATTGGTTTCTAATAAAATAAACCCTTTTCTTGATACAATATATTTATGTAGATTTAGCATAGATTTACATAGGGGTAACAACAATGAAAATGAAATATTGAGTTGTACTTGATTGTTACATTTCATATGAAAATGGTCAATTATGAACACATGGTTTGATACTCATGGTGGATATTATTTTTTGAAGTCAAAATCTCCTTATGAACCATTATTAGGGGAACACAAATTCCTATATTGTTTTATTTTTTGAAAATGATAATTCATAACTTAGATTAAAACTGGAAATCTCTAAGTTAAAGAGTATATTTCAGTTATGATTTATCCCTATAATTCTCATGGTTTTTAATTTTCATGTTTAATTGTTTTAAAAAATAATCTTCCCTAATTTACCCTTTATTCTAGTAAATGACTTGAAATATGAGTAACCAAGTCAACAACCTATGTGTGGGACAAAGTGATCACTGGCCAAACAAGATGCCCAATTTGATGGGAGTATGTGTCATGAAATATTTGAGTACACTTTGTCAAATAACTGAATTTTTGAACCAATACATGAATTAAGAAGATTTCCCAAATCCCTATAAGAAATATAATATTATAATTAATTGATTATATGAAAAATCGGCCTGACCTTTACTGGATCTGCTAATCCATTAATCATGGAATAAATTATCATCTCTATTGAGATTATTTTATCCATCCTTCAATACTTTGGGGAAGATATGGTCATGTTGGATGTCTATTGTATGGTAGGAGAAGATGATCAACAGTGGATGTTGGAAAAAATATAAATATTGGGGACTAGATCAAGGTGATGGAGTGGAATAAATTCCAATTTTTTTTTGATAACAGTTTTCCTCAAACTCTTCGATTGAAATTATGGAGGGACTTCCATATCCACCAGAAAATGGATGATAAATCCATCAAGGTGTATGAGGAATACAAAAAAAATAATTTCTATATATTTTTCCATAATTTTTATTACCCCTAAATGTAAATTTGAACTCCTTTTTGAGATTATTCCTTGTTTATGAAAATGCATTGCTATTCAGAACATTGAATGCTATGAAAAAATTTTATGACATTTCCGGAAAGAATAAATGGATATCTATAAAACACTAGTTTTTAATAGGGATAATAATATGAAAATGGTTTGTTATTCCAATGGTATGATGGAGAAATATAATGGTGGAAAAAATTTCAACACCCCACTTGTAAAAATTGTGGGAAGAAGCATCACGAAAATTGTAACGTCCCGGTTTCGGAAGCCACCTAGAGGTACCCTGTACCCGGTAGGTCACCTGGACTCAAGAGAATTTCCCTGAATTCCAGAGGCTTCCGAATAGTAGCAAGAGCCTTGGCTGTGATAGTGGGGAAACTATTCCCTCATTGGCAGAGTAATGTAGTGGAAGAGAAACAAATATACAATAGCAGAAGTAGTAAATATCCAACAACAGTAAATTGTGGAAGACTAGTAAAGAAACCATTGGAGCATAAATATAGATAAATGATGCATGATACATATATATATAGTAAAATTTCCAAACAAGTCACAATTTTGTATAGAGTATTAAAAAAGTACAAAAGAATATCAGATGAGAAACTCCTCAGCATCGTAAGCCTAGGCTTAGTCCCATGCTCTCCAGCTACAATGAAATAAAGTACCTAAAGTTGAAGGGCACATTCCCTTGTATATACTTGTAGAAATATAATCTGTTTGGGACTAAAATAATGTCCTAAATAGGGTGTGAGACTAGATCCCAGTAGGCAACCACCCGACGATCTGTGCCTCAACTTTAGAGAGTATATGGAAGGTAATAGTACAGAAAGCAATAAAAAAGGAATCACTAAGCAGTAAACAATCCATAGTTTAAGAATTCAAAACACCACACAACAGGAAATAGAAAAATAGATAACACAAAAGGTAACCCTATGGGAAGTACCCACAGCCTATCCCCTCTGGTCTTACCTATAAAGTTCAAGCAACCCTCTGGGCGGCACACACATTCTAACCTCTCTGATTCAGCTAAAGTATAGAATTTCTAAGGAATCACTCACCATCAATTTCCTATATGGTCTCGTATCGTACTAAAGGTGATATGGGGAAGCACTCAACATCAATTCCCCCTATGGCCTGCATCAAGGAACTATAGACACTCTAGGGATGCACTCGACATCAATTCCCCTTGTGGTCTCACATCTTATAATTATGAAGACACTCTGGAGAAGCTGTAAACGTCAATTATACCTATGGTCTATACACCAGGTTCTCACAGCCTTGTGTAAGTCAAGCAAGTGTAGTAGTGCGTAATGGGCCAAGTAAACCTGAATAACTACTTGGATATAATTATACAACAGAACAACATAATAGAAGAACATGCACACCATCCAATAATATATGGCATGGATAGTAAAAAGCATCCTACAGGAAAAAAAGAATCAAAGGTCAAAACAGGAAAAACAAATCATGGGAAATACATCCAAAGAAAAGAAAATTACCCTATTCACAAATAATAACCTCTATACAGGCATACAAGCAAAGCAGGAAAACAACAGGGGAAAAACAGTAATCACGCAATACCCCGTAGAAGGTTATTGTTGGAATTTTCAAATAATACTCAAAAAACATTATAAAGAAAAGAAAAAACCACATACCTCAGGGTTATGAGATCAACATACTTGAACCCCGAAGATTGAATATCTTTGGAACATCATAGTTCTATGAAAACACATAAAACGTTAAACCCATGATAACATGGAAAATAAAAGTAATTGGAAAATGATTCTCTAGAAGAAGAGAGAACTCACTAATGTGATTCCAACACAACCGACGATGTTCGATTCAGAGGACGAATAGAGGTTTGGGGGTTTGTCAAAGATCAGCAGCTGTGCAGGTTCTCTCAGATGAAGAAAGCCTAGAAGAAGATGGTTTTGTCTTTCATACACGACCCCGATGTAATTAATGAAAGAAAAAACAAAATACATGGTGTGTAGTTTTGTAGTACACGACATGTACTCTTCTTTTCAATACTTCGCTTTAGGCGGACTCTACATCACCCCACACGACCATGTCGTGGCAAGGACACAACCAGCACGCGACCTTCTGTGGAAACGAAGTACATGACGTGTACTCATAAAGTACACATCATGTACTTGAAAATTTTCTAGAAACTCCTATTTTATAAAAAATCCAAAAAAGGAAAAACATAGCTGAGAAGAAGGTCAGAGTTCATAAAAACTTCCCCCCAATAATGAAATTTGTCCCCGAATTTCCCTAGCGCGGCGTATGAGGAGAAACCCCAAATAGTTCCAGCCAATGTGCTCGTACATCGGCCACCCTCTCCCAAGTCTCATTCTGCACCCACCTGTGCTTCCATAGCACTCGTACCAGAGGAATATACCGGCCATTGATATCCTTTGTACTACGATCCACAATCTAGATAGGATGCTATTCCAATGACGCATCCACTTCGTGCCCAACCACCTCGGGTTGAAAGATAGGAGACAGGTCTGAAAATTAACGTCGAAGCTGAGAAACGTAGTAGAAGATGTGCATATCCCGGTACCTCTGAGGTAACTGCAACCAATAGAAAACTATCCCAACTCTCTCCAACAACTCATACGACCCGAGGTACCTCGATGAATGCTTACCCTATCTTCTGATCCGCTTGTGTCCCAACCTCAGTGTGACATGCATGAAAACCTGATCCCCGACCTCGAACTCCATAGGTCGTCTCTGCTGATTAGCAGAAGACTTCTGACAAGACTCTGCTGTATCCATTCTCTTCTGAATCAACTCTATCTACTCTGTGGTTTCCTGAACAAGACGAGGTCCCAGCAAAACTGACTCTCCTGCCTCCAGCCAACATAAAGGTGATCGGTTTGGCCTACCGTACAAAGCCTCATAAGGTGCCATTTGAATAGTTTCTTGAAAACTATTGTTGTAGGAAACCTCCACAAGAGGTATGTGATTCTCCCAAGAACCTCAAAAATATAGGATGCATTCTTGAGAGCATGTCCTCAAGAACCTAAATCGTATGCTCAAACTGGCCATATTTCAGGGGATGGTAAGATGTACTCAAATGTACCTATGTGCCCAAAGCCTTCTGAAGCCCCTGCCAGATCCAAGATGTAAAACATGCATCCCTTTCTAAAACAATGGAGTGTGGAACTCCATACAGACGTACAATCTCTCGGATGTACAACTGCCTTAGCTCATCAACACTGAAGTTCTCCTTGATCGTCAAGAAGTGTTAACCCTTCGTGAGTCTATCAATGACAACCCAAACTACATTATTCCCTAGAGGCGACCTCGATTAACCAGTAACGAAGTCCATCGAAACATCATTCCACTTCCACTCGAGATTGGGTAACTATTGTAAAAGCCATGCTAGTCACTGATGCTCCGCCTTCACCTGCTGACAAGTGGAACACCTTATAACGAAACCAGCAATGTCCCTCTTCATACCTGGCCACCAATACTGATGGTGTAGATCACGATACATCTTGGTGATTCCAGGATGAACTGCTCAAACTTAGGAATAAAAGTATTGCATCAGCTCCTCGCGTATATCTGCTGTCACCCATACGTGTCCCCAGAAACGCAAGATCTCATCCTTTCCAGTGGTCCATCCAAGAAGAGAGTTCTCTCCTACAACACATTCCCACAGGACTAGGCCTTCAGAGTCTGATAGCAGCCTCATTAATACCCGATCAAGAAGTGTATAGGTAACAGCTACTGAATCAAGAAAAGTATGCCCATGTCTATCATGCAACTCAAAATACATCTTAGAGAATAGAGCCATAAGATTCCACTCACTACTGGCCTCTCGAACTTCCTTTATCCGAGTCCTCCTGCTCAATGCATCAGCCACTGATTTTCCTTTCCCTAGTGTGAATGCAAGATCAATGTCAAAAGACTAATGGTATTCAAACCACCTATGCCATCTCAAATTCAGAACAGGCTAGGTGAAGATATAATTGAGACTCTTGTTGTCGGTGAAAACCACAAAGTTCTCTCCCATAAGATAATGTCTCCAACAACATAGGGCATGAACAGTAGATGCCAACTCCATATCGTGCATCGGTTAATTACTCTCATGTGGCCTCAACTACCGAGACCTATACGAAATGAATCCATCTACCTACATAAGCACAAATCCTAGCCCAATAATTGATGCATCACAGTAAACTGTATAACTCTTGCCTGGCTCTGCCATGACTAGTATCAGTGCTGAAGTCAACCTCCCTTTCAGCTCCTGAATGGCTGACTCATAAGAATCTGACCATAAGAACTTTTCCACCTTCTTAGTCAGACCTGTCAGTGGTCCAGCTAAGTGTGAATAGTCTTGTATGAAACGTATATAGTATCCAATCTTCCCTAGAAAACTCTGCCCCACAAAGAAGTTTTTCGGTAGCTCCCATGAAACTACTACTCTCACTTTCTTGGGGTCTACTGACACTCCTGTCTCTGAGATAACATGACCCAAGTAGTGAATCAGGTCCATCCAAAAGTGGGACTTTTAGAGTTTAACATATAAATGATGCTCCCTCAGTGTACGCAAAACAATCTCAAGATGGGTAGCATGGTCGTGTCGAGTGTGAGAGTACACCAAGATATCATCCATGAAAACAGCCACGAAGGAATCCAACTATGGATGGAACACTCGGTTCATCAGTGCCATGAAAACTAAAGTTGCCTTCGTGAGACCGAACAACATAACCATATACTCCTATAGACTATACCTGCTTTAGAAGGCTGTGAGAGGTATATCAGATGGTCTAACATGAAAATTATGATAACCGAACCTCAATTCAATCTTCAAGAACACCCAGGCTCCTCAAAGTTGATCAAAGAGATCATCAATCCTAGGAAAGGGATATCAACTCTTGATATTTAACTGGTTTAGCTTCCGATAATCATCACAAAGCTTAAGGGTACTATCTGCCTTATTCGAAATCAGGATAGGAAAACCCCAAGGAGAAGTACTGGGTCAGATGAAACCCTTGGCCTGCAACTCCTCCAACTATTTCTTGAGCTCATGCAACTCTGGTGTAACCATCCTATAACGAGGAATGGACACTAGTTCTACTCCTGGAATAAGCTCAATCGATAATTATACCTCACTCTCAGGAGAAAAGACTAAAAAGTACTCTGGAAAGACATATATGAAATGATCCTTCACTGGAGGAAAGTCTAACTATGGTATCCCCTAGTCATCCAGATAAAGACCAACAATTTGGGCTGCAACTGCTCCCAACCCATGATGCTCTGGACCCGTTCTGCTCACCTAGACATCCCACTCACCCTTATGAAGAAAAGATCCACCCTCTGGTGATTTGAAACTCACCCTGCGGTAATAACAGTCGATGAATACATGGAAGGGAACTAGACATTCCATTCCGAGAATGACATCATAGCCTGTATTCTCTAGAACATAAATATCCCAAAGGAAATGACACCCACCAAACTCAAGAGGGAACTCCTCGCACTGACATACACTAGATATTCTTGTCCCCTACAGATTATCCAGTGTCAAAACATCGGTGGAAGAAAACAAACATATCCCAAGGCTCTCCACAACAGTGAAAAATATAAAGCTATGCATAGAACCAGAATCGACAAGAGACTAAGATAAAACCTAGGAAACTAGGATCATACTTAGAATTGTATAGGGGTCGAGATCCTGCTCCTGATGGGTCTGCTCCACTATAATAGTCTGGCTAGCTCCACGACCCAATGTCCCTGCCTGAATACTCTGAGCCGATCCACCCTACTCTCGCTGGTGGCCTGGTGATTGACAACTGCAACCATGACATTATCCTCAGCCTGAAAAGCCGGAAGAACTCCAGTTCCCAGACTGGTGAGAAAATGGCGGAGTTTCTCCTGTACAAGGAGTCATAGATAAACCCCTATCACCAGATGCTAGTGAAATGATCTGAAAGAAATGCTGAAGGTGTCCTAACTTGCCGCAATATCGGCACTCCACCATGACTCTATGGCACAGTGGCCTCATATGCCTGCTTCTGCCAGACTGGTAGCACACCAACTAGCTTCCAGAAGATAAATCTCGCTTACTCAGATCTCCCCATGTAGTCTCCCTGCAGCGCTTTCAGATATCATATGTCGGAACACTAACTCTTTATGTCGAGCCTCCCTATCTCACAACCCCATATTCCCTCAGATTCCACTCTGTGATCAGATCCTGGTTGACTGTGGAAGCAATGGAATTCAACATGAAGATATTCACCTGAGAGAAGATGTCCTGTCTGAGGCCATCCTCAAACTTCCTTCCCAGGAATAACCCATCTCCTCAAAAGAAGGATGTGATACATTGAAGCTCGGTGAAATGAGAGGAGTACTACATAAACGATAGGGTAACCTACTCACGACTCATAAACTCCCGGGCTCGGTCATCCCTAAGGGTCTCCGGATAGAATTAGTCATAAAAGATTCACTGGAACTCCTCCCAAGACATAACCTGATAATGACCCGCCCGTGAGATCACATCCCACCTTCTCTTGGAGGAATCCCACAAAATATAGGTAGATCTATTGACTCTCATCTATGGCGGTGTCTCTAGATTTTCAAATATTGTCAGCAAGGATTTGAGCCATGAATCTGCAGATTGAGGTCCTCTTTCCTCTGAGAAGGTGGAATGCTGCTGCTGCTGGAAGACCCACCTCAAATCAGCCATCGACGGGGCATGAGGAGGCGCTACTTGAAAATTCTGCATCATCCTCATGAAGCCTTCTCTAAACAGTGCATCAGCACCGGTAATAGGTATAACTGTTGGTGCCAAGACTGGCACAACAGGAGGATCCATAGGTGGTCCATGATCAGCCATGTCCAGTGTCTGACCACCACCTGGAAACTGGCATAAAACTGGAGGACGTCTCGGTGGAATGAATATACACGGTCAAGCACACACCATAGATCAGAATTATAATAGACTCAAAACAAGGAGTGTAAGTAGGGAACAAGAGGAAGAAACATTCAAGCATAAAAAACATGACTACACGGTGTGTATATTACCTACACGACGTGTTCCCTAAAGTCATTCACATGGTGTGTACTTTTTTCTAAACTGGTCATGTAACACACCAGACACATGACGTGTTCTCAAAACACACAGTGTGTACATGAAAACACTTCCCATACCCGAGACCTTCTACACAGTTAAGCCACACGGCTCTCCTAAGACAAGACTACACAGCGTTTTCCAGGTAGACCTGGCGTGTACATGACAAGCTTCACCTGGCCCGTGTTGTTAGTGACATAGTCAGACACACGGCTCCAACTACACGGCGTGTTCCTAACTGACATGGAATGCATGTGATAGGATAACACCGACCCGTGTTGTTCGTGACACAGCCGGGTACCTGGGTCAGACTAAACGACGTGTTCATGGGGGACATGACGTGTATAAAAAGAGACTTCACCGACCCGTGTTGTTAACTACACGACCAGATTCCTATTATTATTCTAAACAACATGTTCAAAGTGAACATGATTTGTTTCCACCAGATATTTCCCTTCTTGTTTCTCTTCCCACATGGCCGACAACACGGTCAAAGACTACACGGCGTGCACATAAAGTACACAGCGTTTACATAAGAAAAATTGTTTCTTCCCGAACAGAAGAACACATGGCATGTACGTAACATTACATGGCATGTATTCTAGGGTTTCTCAAATAGTAAGCCTTAGAAAATACTCTGGAACCCATAAAATATTGAAACAAACATTAAAAGTACCAAATTCCGATCCGTGAGGGCCCATACTCTCCACGAATCAATGTTTGGCATCCTATTCCAGTTATAAACAAGAAAACAATGAAATGATCCACCAAATTCCAGTCCATGAGGGCCTATAACACCTCAAGAACCAAAGTTTTACATTCATTCAAGCAAAACATTACACACAAATCCCTATCAAACAATAGGTATTTATATCAAGGCATCTATCACAATAACATACATATTATTCACCACATCTATAACAACAACATGCAATCGCTAATGCATCCTAGATGGCATGGCCAGAATGAATGGCATGAGATTTCTAAAAAGTGACTATATGATGAATGAGATGGAACACCCTCATCTCAATGGGTTGTGATAGAAATAGAACCTCAATAACATCAATGGAAATCACACAAAACATGTGAATCACTCAACAGTGAAAATCAAATCAACCGTAAAATTGAAAAACCAGAAAAATTGCAATAACGAGGTAGGTTGGATTTTCCCAATACAAGGGTTGGCTACTCCTCAGCACGACTTATTACCAAGTACCTATTCCATACTATCCATGGATATAGGCTCCAAATAGTAAATCAAGAGAAAATAATTCATCTGATACCACTTTGGAACGTCCCGTTTCCAGAAGCCACCCAGAGGCGCCCCATACCCGGTTGGTCATACGACCCCAAGCGCATTTCCCTGAATGCCAGAGGCTATGACTAGTAGTGAGGGACTTGGGTGTGATAGTGGGGAAACTATGATCTCATTGGCAGAGTAACACAACGAAATAGAAACAAATATACAATACCGGAAGCAGTAAATATCCAACAACAATAAACAGTGGAAGACAGATAAAGAAACAACTGGAGCATAAATATAGATAAATGATGCATGATACATATATGTCTAGGAAAATAGACAAACAAGTCACAATGATGAATACAGTTATAAACCAATGTACAAAGGAAAAATAGATGAGCAACTCCTCAGTATCACAAGCCTCGGCTTGGTCCCATGATCTCCAGCTCCAATGCAATAATGTACCTGAAGTCGAAGGGCACTTGCCCTTGTCTATACCTGCAGCAATATAATCTGTTTGGGCCCAAAAGAATGGCCCAAACAAGGTGTGAGACTATATCCCAGTAGGCAACCACCCGAAGATCTGTGCCAAATAGTCAGTGAGTATTTGGCAGGTAAATGTATAGAAAGCAATAAACAAAGAATCCCTAAGCAGTTAACAATCCATACTTTAAGCATTCAAAACACCACACAACATGCAACAGAAAATAGATATCACAATAGGTATCCCTCTGGGACATACACACAACCTATCCCCTCTGGTCCTACCTATCAAGTACAAGAAACCCAGGGGTAGCACACATAGTCTCACCCCTCTGGTTTAGCTAAAGTATAGACTCTTCGAGGAACCACTTACCGTCAATTCCACCTATAGTATTGTATCATACTAAAGGAGCTATGGGGAAGAAATAAACACCAATTACCCCTGTGGCCCATGAAGAGGAACTACAAACACTCTGGGGAAGTACTCAACATCAATTCCCCTTGTGGTCTCGCATCATATAATTATGAAGACACTATGGAGAAGCCCTCAACATCAATTCTCCCTATGGTCAATACAATAAGTTCTCATGGCCCTATGTAAGTAAATCAAGTGTAGAAGTGCGTAACGACCCAAGTAAACCTCATGAACTACTTGGATAGCATTCTACAGCACAAAAACATAATCGAAGGACATGCACACCATCCGATAATACTAGGCATGGAGAGTAAATAGTAGCCTATTGGCAAAAAAGACCCAAAGGTCAAAACAGGAAAACATGCATGGGAAATAAATCCATAGCACAATAAATTACCATAATCACAAAAAATAACCTCTACTCAGCAATACATGCAAATCAGGAAAAAATAGGGGACATACAGTAAACACGCAACACCCCATTTAATGGTATTGGTGGAATTCACACATAATAATCAAAAGAGTTTCTACAGAAAGTAAAAAACCACCTAAATTGGGGTTAAGAGATCAATATACTTAAACCTCGAAGATTCAATCTCCTTAAAACATCGTATATCTACAAAAACAAATAAAATGTATAACCCACGATAACTTCGAAAAGAGGAGGAATTGGAAAACAATTCTCTAGAAGAAGATAGAACTCACCGATACAATTCCAACGCAACCGACGTGGTTCGATTCGAAGGACGGATGGAGGCTTGGGGGTTCATCGATGATCTATAGTCATGCAGGTTCTCTCAGATGAAGAAAGAATAGAAGAAGACGGTTCTGTCTGTCAGACGTGACCCCGTTGCATTTATTGAAAAGAAAGTAAAATACAAGGCATGTACTTTTTGAGTACACGACGTGTAATCACCTTTTCCATAAAGTACACGGTGTGTACTCATAAATTACATGGTCTGTACTTAAAAAATTTCCAGAAACTCCTCTTTTCTTAAAAACTCTTTAAAAAGGAAAAACATACCTGAAAAAAAGGTCTGGGTTCTTACAACAATTTCATAAGGGGATGAAGAAATCATTTACTTACAGGAAGGAGGAGAACCTAGGAAGTGATTGTAGATGAAAAAAATAACGTGTTATAGGAAATGAATTCTTGACTAAACCCTTGTCTAGAAGAAAATGATTCAATTACAAGGAAAACACGAATTATACTATAATTCAATATGACATGTCTTTTTGGGGAAAATCAATTCAAACATCCTCCATGGTAAAAAGGGAGATGTTATGATATTATAGTTAATGAGGTGGATCCTGAAAATGAAGTGGTGAAAAGTGTGTTGTTTTTTCATTAAATAATATAAATCCTAATTTTTCACTATAGTTCTACTCATTCTTTCATATTACTCATTTTTAGTATAATTTTTGTAATAAATACCTCAAAACATGGAATTTGAGTCATCAATGAAGAGGATGAATGATTATATTATTGCATCCAATTTATATGAATCATACCCTATCTATATATTAAGGCTAAAATTCCCAAAATCCTAATGATTATTCCTCTGGAGGAATTTATTTCTACTAATGGAAATTATTTTATTTCATTATATAGAGTCAAAAAAAATTATGAGAGAAGGAAATGACCTTCTATATCATGAATCAACCTCGTATTCTATAGTAGTTCAATAATGAAAGTGAGTCTTTGTTAGTACCAACTTCTCAAGGATGGATAATATTTTATTTTAAGAGAGAATATTTTCTCATATTATTCAGATTGATGAAAATATCATACTTGATGGGATTTCCATTTTGAGGGAATACATTGACTTGTTCCCCAATGAAATTAATCATCTTTATCATAGACGAGAGGTTAAATGTTCAATTGTTATTTTCTTGTAAAATTACTAATATACAAGATTATGTATTGAATTATTGCTATAAAAATTGATTATATATTGAAGAAAATAAAGGGTAATCTGTATAAAGGGATTATACAACCAAGTGATTCATTATAGGGTCCACCAATCATCCTTTCCAATAATATGGATGGGTAATTTTAATTTGGAATTTATTATCAAGATCTCAATAATATCATGATAAAAAATTAGTATCCTCTACCATAGATTGACGACCTGTATGATCACCTATGTGTATCCCATTATTTCTATAAGGTGTATCTTGTGTGGGGATATTATCATGTAAAGGTGAAGGAGGATATCCCCAATACTTCATTTCATACATTGCATGAGCACTATGAGTTCATTGTAATTCCATTTGGACCCACTAATTATAAAAAAATTATGTACTTGATTAATAGAGTCTCTAGACATTACATTAATAAATGTGTTGTGCTGTTTATAGAAGATATTCTCATCTACTTCAAAAATAATAAGGAATAAGAAGATAATTTTAATACTTTACTAAATACAATGTAGACTGAAAATATATATCCAAATTATAGTAAAAGGGGGTTTTTAGAGAAAGTTTCTTTATTGGGGAATGTGATAATAAAAAGATGTATATTCATGGATCCTTAAAAAACTAAGGTAATTGATGAATTACCAAAAAAATTATATGATAGATATCCATAGTATTCTTGTATTATTTGGGTTCTGTCATCAATTTGTGAGAAACATGAAATGATATTTGATACCACTATCCAAGATCACTCAAAAAGGGGTAAAGTTTGTTTCAAATGAAGAATGTGAGGAATGTTTTTAAGATATAATGAATAGGTTGATAACTGTACCTAGGATCAAATTACCATATAGTGGGATATATTTGTGATCGATAGTGATGCATCCAGAAAGGCCTTGGGTTCTATTATCAAGAAAGTTGAAAAAGTGATAGACTATTCCTCACTCTAATTTTAGATCCATGAGTATAACTGCAAAAATCAAGATCTAGAATTGGATATAGTTATATTCACATTAAATAATTTTATTATTTTTCTTTATAGTGATAATTGTGATGTATATAGATAATAAATTCCTCAAGTATATATTCACATAGAAGTATCTAAATATTCACCATTCAGGGTTGATAAAGATGATCAAGGGTTTGGATTGTTCGATCCATTACCATCATTAGAAGTTTAAAAAAGTGGTTGATTCAACAAGTATAATGGATCTTACAAATCTATCCATGATGAGGATTACAAGGGATTTAATCATAATTGACATGAAAAGGATTAATATTGGAAAAATATAATTATCTTTATTATACATTTCTCATATAAATTGTCAACTATTTATTCCCGAGAGTATCCAAGAGGCCTAAGAAGATAATGAGGTGATACAAAAGATGGTAGAAGATATTTCAGAGTCAAAATTTGATGAATATGGACTTTTGAGGTTTTAAACCTAGATTTGTGTCCCATAAAAATAAGAACATAAGAGGGAACACCTAATTGATACCCATATCTCATCCTTTTTTATTCATCTAGGAAGAACTATGATGTATATATATTTAAAGAAAATATTTTGATAGGATAACATGAAGAGAGAGATTGGTAGGTTGGTATATTGATTCTTGGTATTCCAAGAAGTCATGGAGGAATGATATATGTCTAAGCTTAGGATGCATACATTTCCTATATCAATATGGAAAAGGGAAAACATTACTATGGATTCTGCCATATGACTGCCTAGGACACCTAATGGAGGTAACACAATCTAGGTAGTATTCAATATCCTCAGAATGTCGGGATATCTCACTACTATTAAGGAAGATTTGTCTATTGAACAACATGAATGGTTATATATATTTTATGTGATAAGACTCTATGGATTGACACTCTCTTTTATATCTGATTGAGATCAAAAGTTTACCTCGAGGTTTTGAAGAAGACTTCAATAAAAGATGAATAGAGAACTTATATTTAGCACAACTTATCACCCTTATATGGATGGTTAGTATGAAGGGAATATTAAATTTCTAGATGATATGATGATATAATGATCAATGGTTTTACAACCATGTTAGGATCAACAAATTCCTCTAGAGTTCACATAAAACTAACATTTTTTTTCTTTCGTTAAAATCCACACAATGAGGCTCTATATTAGGAGCGGTGTAAGACTCTGACATGTTTAGATGAAGGTAAAGAGAGGAAGATGATGAGTTATGATCATATCCAATAAAAAATAGAAATTTTTTGAACCATTCATCATCCGATGAAATGCATAAATATTATAGAACAAATATATAGATACAATCCTTAATGTGATCTATAGTTTGTGTCTTGAAATATACTATTCCTTCATAAATCACCAAGGAAGAATGTTAAGAGGTTTGGTAAAAAGTTGTATCTTAGTCCAAGAAACATTGGTCCCTATGAGATCCTTGATCTCATTGGAACAATATCCTATCAACTATAAATCCCACATAAAATATCTCGATTAAATGATTTGTTCCATATATACATCTTAGGAAAGTAAATACCGGACCCCTCACACATACTAAATCAAGAGGTGGTACCATTATATAATTATATTTCATATTATGAGTAGATAGTGAAGATCTTGTATCATAGATACCGGGTTCTAAAAAACAATTCAAGTCAACCGATCAAAGTATTGGGGTAGAAAAATAAGATGTGGGAAGCGATAAAGGAATCAAAAGAGGTGATGAAAAAGCTTACCCTTATCTATTTTAATGTATGAAATGGAAATTTAAAAAGGTAAAATTTCTATATAGGGGAATAATTTAATGGCCTAATCTTTTATAAATTATGTTTTCTTTTTCAATAATGAAAGGCCTCATTAAATAAAAATTTATAGAAATCATATGCACTACTTTGGTAATTTTGGACTTTGATTTGGTAAGTCAAATTTAATATACTGAAAAGAATCATAACCATTGATAATATATCCATTTAATTGAGATCATATTACATGTATATTTAAAGGGTTGTGGACTAATTAAAATTTATATAGATGATAGAAGCGATGACGTCAACCAGTTGAATCATACCCTATGAAGCCTTTTAATCAGTGATTTTGAGGGAGAAAACTACACAAGGATTTTCCCTTGATCAAGGCCAAGAAAATATTCAGCAACTAAATAATGAAAAAAATGTTTTTGAGAGAAGTTCAATATCATCAAGATAGTGGACCAAACCTTGTATATCGAACCACCATAAGAATATCTCACCAGCGCATTCCTTACCCTTGGGTAATTTGTTGGTGTAATAAAGGAATATTTGACTAGACCCTAATAGTATGAATTTATAAAATTTATTTTTAATAAATCAATTATTATTTTCATCCATTATTTTTATAAATAATTTCTAAATTATTTAATAATTAGTTTGATAAAAATTCTATTTAAATATGAAAAATCATGAGTTGCATTTCTGGGAAATGTATTGTTTCAACTAGGACACTCGGTTTAATGAATAGATGAATTTTATAAAATAAATTATATTTTAATGAAATAAAATTTTGAAATAAATTCTATTAAATATAAATGATGATATAATTCTATGAGGTCAAATTAATATTTTATATGGATTAGAAAAGATTTTTTATTAAAAAAATAAATTTTTAATTAATATAGATTTTTTATTTAAGATTTTAAATTATCATAATTAATGAATTATTCTTATAAATTCCAAATTTTTTCTAAAAAAACTCCTTAAAATTAGATAATTGTGAATTTTTATAATTTTGGTATACAATGGAACTTTTTGGTCACAATTAAATACATTTTTAATATACGATGTGAAATATGACATTATAATGACCCAATAGTAATTTAATATATGAAAAAAAAAATTTATGTAAAAACTCATATAAATTTTCAATTTAATGTATTATGTTTTTAGGTTATTTGATAAATTTTATAAAACCTTAATGGATCCTCCAAATACTATGTTATATTTTAATTTTTTTAAAATCTATTAATTTTAATCGATGACTCACTTCCACATCACCAACGGTATTATTTTATTGAGAAAAGTTATTAAACAATTAAATTAATTATAACCAATTCACTTTGGAAGAAACTATGGGACAAACATGGTAAGGTTTTTTGTTTTTATTACATCATTATATAAATTCCAAACCAATATTTGAAAATTAATAAATAATAATCCTATATTTCTCTCTATTAACATGCCCAAAATCTCATTCCTCATCAATGAAATCCTCTAGAGAATAAAATTACTATTACCTTACCTCTCTAGATCCCTACCAAGGTGCCCCCAATATCTTAAGAAGTTACTCAGAGGCTTTTAGAAGAAATCTCTCAATGTAATGGATCCTCTCATTCTATAATTTATTAAAGTACCTCCTTTTTATTATGCCTATTTTTTCCTTTTTTTCATGTTGGAGTATGTTTTCAGACATATTTTTTTTTCTCTTTATGATTTAAAAATTATTAGATACCCATTTAACTCTCATTAATCCATCCCATGAATTATCCTGGGATTTTCCATCCCAAAATTTTTGTAGTGAATACCCATTCCCAATTCCACTCAAGGGTATTCCCTTAGAAGCATCTATACATCATTGATTGGGGAATTGATTGTGTATAACTAAATGTCTCTAATCATGTGATTAAATATAGTGAAATGTTCTAATATTTTTATTAACATATGTGGAATACATTATCATATTCATGTTTTGATGGGTGTGCCCAAATAACGTTCAATGCATTGGGTAATGTTTTAGTCAAATGAGATATCATGTATGGGATTAAAGTGTAAAACTAATACATAATGGTTAATTTTACACCATTTTATGATGTCTTGGTGGTTATACGTGGCGTGTGGTCAAAGGGAAAAGTATTCTTTAAATTTTATACCTTCTATTTTAGTATATTATTCGTGTACCATCATTTCCTTATTACTTTTTCACAACCCTGTTGTTATTTTTTTTATAAACATAAATATGGTGACAATAGAATTATTATTTTTATTCATTTGATATGAGAGGAATTTAATTTTTTCCCAATCTGGACAAATTAATAATTAATAATTGAGTGTTGTCAGATTTCCTATAATCATCCACCTATATGTATGAATAGAAGGGATTTATTCTCCAATTATGTTATCAGAATTAACATGTATTCTTATCCTATAAATATACATATTTTTAATATATTAAACATATTCCTCAAAATAATATTATTTTAATTCATAATTACTATTACTTAGTATAATCTTAGTTTCTTTTTCAATATACTACTCTAAATTATGTGTGCTGTTTTCCAATGAATTAACTAAATATTCTTATACAAAATTCTCTCATTTGAAGAAGATTTCAATAGTATTTATATTTGATCAAATCTATATGATTTTGAAATCAATTATTCTATAATTTACACACATTAGAATTTAATATATACTATATAAATATCCCCCCTTTAAACATCTTTTCAAATATTAAATGCTTTCATTATTTGATCATTATAATATAGGTACTATAAAACAATTTGAAATACATGATAATTATTTTCTTTTTTGTACAATATATGTTATGGATTGAAATGAATATTGTTTCAAAAAATATAAATATTTACTGTATGTGTTCATCCATAAAAACACACCCCCTCAAAATATATGTTGAAATTTTATTTTTTGATAACAATTTACTACCTATATCCACAAAACTCATATCCATTATTTCAATGAACCCACTCAGCTGTATTGTGTATGGTGAGATTAATTGATTATTGATACCAATTTTAGAAATATAATTTTACAGTGAATCTTTGATAAAATGTTTACCATGATAATATATCAATTATTTATTATGAACTCCCTCTTATTTTTCAATTTTTCATCTAAAACAATTAAAAACATCATCTATATGTAATATTTTCTAGAGGAATATACAAATTTTCATTTGGATGAAATAATCAAAAAATGGGGTGAAATATAAATAACATATTGTTGAATGTTTTATCATAGAACCACATAAATTAGTTTGTGTATGTTCTAGTGACCTGGTATAGTGAGTTTATACATTCATATTAATTTTGATATCTCAATTTCTCTTTCACATCTTTCTTGAAAATCATTTTGTCACCTCATTTAATTGTGATAATCTATTATAATGTCATTCATTATAATTTTTCTCATACTCCTTTGTCCTAAATGGACACTCATTCTATGCCATTATAAAAATTATTATTTTTTAACTCATGTTGTAATAATATGTATGATAAAAAATGAAAATAATATTTCAAATGGTCGTTATCCAATGAGAAATAGTTCTTCCATACCTCAAATAATTAACAACACATGAATTATTCCTTACAAAATCGGATATATATCATCATATAACTAAATAACACTTATTAAATCTTACTTCATCCCTTTACTATATAAAATATAATTCGATTTTAGGTTCTAAAGTTCAATCTCTACATAACCGAACCCCTTCATTTTTAGATAAATTATTACAAAAGGTTTTTATTCCACCTTCATGATTATCAATATCATTTTAAATATTTATATCATAAGTGATGTTGGAGGGGAATCCTATTTAAATAATCATTGATTTTTTTCTACTTGGATTCAATTCAATTTTTATAATGAATGCAACCTCTTACTTGGGTTTATGATTCTATTTATATAAACTATTATGTTGTCTTTCTAGGTAATCTTATCATGAACTTTTATCTACAGTATTCATATTTTTCACACCTTACCCATACCTGCATAAGAGATTAATATTTTTTATGTGTGTGTAGGAATAAAAAATTGTATTTTAGAACCCTTATTCCTTATATAAGTGGTTTTCTCTCCTATATATGACCTCCCCTTACTTCATTCCTCATCACAATTAATGAAAAATTATACCCACTTGTGTAGGCTTTGTGTCTAAACACCCCATAGAACCATAAATGACTATTTAAAAATAATGTCCTTTGTTCATAAAAATACTTATTATTATTCCAATTATTTTAATCTTTCTATACATTTTTAGTTCATGTTTGAATCTATTTTGGAGGTGTAAAACATCAATAATACTTCTTTTTTTTCTACTGAAATGGGGAAGTGATTCAACCTTTTTTAGAAACATTTTACAAATTTTTATTTATTGAATATATTTTAGGTCTTAATAATAATTAAAATCTAAAATTTTAGGTACCATTTGTACCTATTATCTTTTGATAGTTCTATTAAAATATTTACATGATTTATCGTTGAATTCCAAAGTTTTTTTCTAAAATTATCCTTAAACCTATGCAGCACATTTTAAGAATCAAGAGCTCTATAATCTATATTAGATAACATTTATTATTTAATAGAAAATTTCTACCCCTAATATTTTATCATCTTCCTATGTTTAATGTTAATAAAAATGATTTTCTTGATCAAATAAAAAGGTTTCACTTATTTATTTCCAAATACATTATTTTCATTCATAAACTACTTATTGTATTTAACTAATATTTTATTTTCTTTCCTGATTATTTTATTATGCTCAAAATATTCTTCACGTTTATTAAAAAATAATTGTTATAACTCATATGCATATAAATTTTAATTTTCACTTCTTGAATAGTTAAATACTTTTTAATATTAGACATGAAAATTTCAAATCTATCACTAAACTCACTTTCGTATTTCCTAATAGATGAGTTAGTAATTCATTCTTTATCACCCATATGTTTTATTGTATTTCTTATAGAATATATATTACTGACTCTAATAAATTTGGATTAATGTTTTGAATTTTCATCATACTCCTCTTTGAACTGTTTCTCACTATCATGAGATTCAAAATCCAGTTAGATTTGTTTGAGACAAATAACTCCAATGATCTAAATACTATAGAATTGTTACCATATAAATATATATTTTTAATTTCCCATTTTCATTCCCTTATTCAATATCATAGAAATATGAAAATTTATTAATGGACATTATACATCATCTATTTCATTATTTATTCCACATGAATTTTTACTATCAAAATGTAAATTAATTTTATTCATTATAAATGACTCAAAAATACATTTAATATTTTACCTTGTCCATAAAGGATTGAATTTTTCTCATTTCATATTATATGATAATGTTATGGAATTCATGAAAGGAAAAATACTATATATCATCTTGATTTAATATATGAGGATCAATTATTTTAGTACCATTCATCATAAGTTTCATAAATATTTGGGTGTATTTAAATATTTTACCAAACTCTAATATTTTATTGACAACATCATTTACCCAAGTTAAATTATCATTAATAGTTTATCCATATATACATTGATACCTTTAAACATGATTCTCAAGATTTTTAATTTGGATTATTCGACTTCTGTATTTCATTTGTATCTACTATCCAACTTATCAATAAATTTATTTGGTAATTGTAGTTCCACAATTTATTATAGACCTATTTTTCCAAGGACAGAAGAATAATTGTTTTTGATTACCCATTATTCTCTATATTTCATTTGTCAAAAATTTTAATTGGAGAAGTCCCTTTAAGGGGTGATAAAAAAGGATATATTATATATATATTTTATTCCAAGGGATATATGATACAATGAAATTCTATTATTATAACCATGATAATGTTTCTTATCAAAAGATGGAACACACCAACTATTCAAAAAATTAATATTATACATTAAAATAATTTTAATGAATCAAATAGAGGAATCATTCCATGATACCATTTTAAGTGTCAATGAATGAATTAATCCACTAATAAGGGGTGGGAGAATAAGTGTAGGGCATTATTTACAATTTATTCTTAATTTAATCAACCCCGAAAATCTATTAATATTATATTCATTGATATATATAGTCTCAAAGTCACATGTATATGAAAAATAAATAGGTAATAAACATGAGGATTTATACAAGGTTGAGCCACTAAATGAGTGACCTAATCATTAACATGGATGTTCAGTATCCAAAACCACATATGATTCATAATAAGAAATAATAGTTCAGAATATTAAAATTTTGGAGAATTGTAAAACTATACTACTTTAGAGTCATACTCAAAGAAGATTTTTTACACTTCAATAAAAATATGGAATGAAAATGGTAATAATTTTTTTAATGTTCAGTTGCTCTAAAAATAGTTTATCTAGATCCTCTTCAGTGAGAGTTATAGAATATTCAAGAATATATGATCACTTCAAGAAATTTATATTTATAACTACTTCTCAATTTGAGAAACTTCCACTGATAGATCAAGATATTCCCGACGAGGATGCTGATAATAGAGTATCAACTATAGACTATATTTATATGTATTCATAAAACTTGTTATTTTTTATCTTCTAATATTATACGAAGGAATCACTCATGTAATTAAATTAGAATATCCCAATATTTGATAAATAAAAAATTCATAAATTAGATTAATTCCACAAAATCAGTCTCAATTTCAACATTATCGATTCTTATAAAAAAACATCATGCAACATAATACACTTTTATTTCGACATTTGTTAGGATCTCAAACATGAACCCTAATATCTTGAATATTTATCACTTTTAATAAATTAATTATTAAAAAAATGAACATTTACATTTTTTGAATCTATCAATCTCAGAAATAAAAATTCACGATGATTCTCCAATCTCGATCATAGAATGGCATAATTAAAAATATTCAATTAAATAATTATAAGAATACCAATCATCTTCCTCCTCAATAAATCATTATCTTAATCTATTATATTTACACAGTTCAAAATATGAAAAATTATATCCCAGCCTAAAATGAAATAACTCAAAAACAGGAACATTCATATATGAATAACAATGATAGAGTCACTGCTAATCAAATGATAGTGATTATTTAAACATGAAAAAAATAAAAAGTAATTGAATATCCATATTTAACATAATATTATTCTTAATAAATATATTAATCATTAATAAATATTATCAAAAAAATAATATGAAATATAGAGGCAAGATGTAGATGTATGACATCATCTTTAAATCAAAAATGACTCTACACCAATATGTAGACTTCTAGCCTCAACTACCTAATACCCATATTAAAGGATTCCAACTATCAACCAAAACTACTCTTGAACCCCAATATAGTTGGGAATGCCTAGGGAGACCACACTAATTCATATATCCCCATGGATACCCTACTAATGTTTCTAGTAAAATAAGTATCCATATCATACTATTTATAAATATTAGTGTATGAGTTCCGTGAAACTCTAAGTGTACTCTATAACAGTTTTATTATGCTTCTACAACTATAGAAGTTCATGAATCTAGAATGATCATGATCTTGAATGATGATGCTCATTATGGAAATATTTTTTGAACAACATCCATAAGAATGTAATCTCATTATGGTTCTAGGTGACCATAAACCACCATCATCCTAATACCATGGAAAAAAGATCATTCACCAGAGAAACTATCTAATCATATAGTTTCTACACTAGTAAAAATTTAAAACTACAGAGTTTAGAAAATACTCCACTGGTTTTGGGTCAATCCATTCACAAATCTGGAGGAATATCTTCCACTAAAACTCATTCTTCAAAAACATCATTTACACACCATCATCTCGGTCTAGTGGAACTTTTATATGATCAAAATGAAGATGAACATCATCCTAAAAATATTTTGGTTAGAACATAATTTATTCATTTGATGAAAAAATATCTTTTCTCACTTATAGGGACCACCTCATGAGTTATCCCCATAACCAAGGCATCTTCCCTTAACTAGTTTTCGTCAAGAACCATTCTTGAAAGGCTAGATTGTCATCACAATGGTGGAATACTAAAATATAAAAAGATGTACCACTGTTATATGAACATATAGAGGAAGATGGATCAATAATAAAATAGAATTAAAATACACATTCCAGTATAATTCATATACCATTAGATTCCCTACAACTTGTTCCTTAGTGTTCATAATTGAAATGTAAGTTATCAGATTCCTCTGGTACTGATACACCAACTATCACACCATTAGTAGGTTCTGTAGATTTATATTCACACATGATATAAATTAAAACTATTTCCTTATGTTCCAAAAAAATCATCACAATATATCTCACTCAAAATACCATCCTTAAGAAATAAACCATTTGATACCACAATGTCATGAGATAACCCCTCGAAGGGCCCAACTATAATGATAAAAAGCCACATGCGACTCCTTAAGGCCATATAAAATATTTCATGAGTTTGAAACTATAAATGAGTATTTAAATAACATATATGGGAGTAATTATCCCAATAAATACATAAACAAACACATCATAGTACATAATAACCATGCATGATAGGTAAAACTACCCTAACCAAATTGAAATTAAATTCATTTAATAACCTCTATGAATAACTAGAGTCTAATAATTTAATGTGATGTCCCCATATGTTCGATATAATTTAAAACATTTGAAGAAATATTTTTGGAACAAGCCCCTAAGATGACACAAGATTTCGAGTCCCAATAACCCTCAGTATTGATATAATAAATTTTATAAATATATTATATCATGATTAGGGATTTTTAAAGAAATAATGGAATAACTCTATAATGGAGAATTAAATTATAAATTGAGTATTATTTTTTAGTTTTAAAAATGAGTTTTACCCTAGGAACAACATAATATTTACTAGTGTCAGATGTTTTTTCAAAATGTAGTCGAGGTCAAAAATAAGAAAATAAAAAAATAAAAAAAAATATTTATTATTTTAATACAAGGACCTATTCTCTCATTCTAAAAGTACTATTATGGTCAGACCAAATTTTTATTCTTATAACCCTTGGGATTGAGAGGATCCATTGGAGGATCATTCTTAGAGGATTCATGGATGACCAATGAAATGCCAATGATTGGAAATCAGTGAGACAATCAGATTTTATGGGTCTCACTAAAGATGAAAATGAAAAGTATTTCTTCATTAATGATTGAATGTAACCCACAGTTGATCTTTTTATTTATTTTTATTTTTCTCATTTTGATATCCCATGTAAAATTCATATATATTAATTTAGAAAATTTGGTTCTTGGCTTGATAGATGATATCAGTAGATTATTTATCTTTATATGGTTTAAGAAATGAATTGTTTTTATCACTAGTTATTCAATCATATTTATAAAAATAAAAAATCATCACCAACCTAAACTATATCCAGGGTTCGTTCATCTTTTCAATTTCATAGATTTCTCCCAATGTTGAATGTACATTCATCACCAGTATTTCATTCGAATAATGATTTTTCCAATACTAGGAGGACCATCATTACATGTTCTATCATTTGTGAAATGGATCATCACCATGGGTTCATGTTAACTATTGGTTGAGTGTTTAAGGTACGATGATGATAGGTGATGACCAGAGATGGATTGAGATCAATGATTAGGATTCCTAGTTGTGGATTGACATGTGACGTTTGGTTTTATATGACTAGAACCAAATAACAATATGTTTGTATGGATGTAATCCATTAACTGGTGTTGTGAAGATCATAGTCAACAATATCTAGGACTTCATATGGATTCCATAGTTGGAATTAATATAGTAGTAAAATGGGCCTTCTTGTGAATCTTTTTGTGATTTAGGATAAATTACATACAATGTGGTGTGTTTTCCAATGAATACACACAGTGTAATACCCTTTATTTTTCCCTCGTGATGAAACATAGAGGAAAGTATCAAAAATCTTGTGACAAGTTTCACATTACATGTTACCCTAAGCTAGAATATCCACATATAACCAAAATGGAACATGGTAAAGGACACATACATTAACATAGAAATAAGTAGAGTACACAGGAATAATCTGATACATGGAATCAACCATGTACATGTGGATGTCAACAATACACCAGAAAAAACTTATGTACATGGGTAATACCAAGTGTATATGGGAACATATGTAAATGAAGGTGACACATTGAGTAAGGAACCAAACTCTATACACTATATACATAATAGGATATTCCCTGTATTTTGGAGAAATTCGTTCCCTATGAGTGTGAGACATGAGAAGTTCTATGATTAGTGAGAGATGCCATGTACCCTCATGAGACGAGTAATGTACTCCTTTAAAAGAAGTCTAGATCCCTCATTATTCTCAGTTCCACTATGGTATGATCTTAAGAGGTTTTACCTTAGACTTATTCATAATAGAAAAGTATCATTTGGGTGTTTCCCCTAGGACAAAACTTATAAGGGTAATGTGACATTACATCATTAGTATAAGATTGTGATTACTTTTATATGTTGAGTGTCATATATAGTTTATGGTGTTTCTATATATGAACCAGGGTGTGATCCTATATCATTCCTTTTCTTAAATTTTGTAGGATTTATGTTATCAACATGACTACCATGAACACAACACTGGTTCCATATATATAAGGTTAACTGAGTTGGGTTCGTAGTATCATCATAAATATTATCCCCTACATGGATAGTTGTTCTAGTATGGTTATTCGTGTTTCCAGTGGTCTTGGGTGAGGTCCCTTATCTTGGTTTTATGATCTTCAGATTAATAGTGTATTTATTCTATAGAGAGACCTAATGAGAACGACCTCTTGGTTGAGTTCTATTAGTGACAATATATCTCTTTGGTTGGAATATCCCAAATGTTTATTAAATTGAAACCATAAAAATATTCCTATGAATATAAGTATGGTTTAGATCTCTTTTAAACATAGTGTATGTTATGAAAATATTTCGGTTATTTATTATCGTCATGTATCATATCTCGATTGGAATCCCTCTGAATTTATGAGTTGACTACTCCAGATGCTTTAGATTTTATGATTTTGGGGCATCCATTTGGGTATTTTTATATAATACAATACGTGGTGTCATCCCACACGTGTCACATATTATGAAGATGAAATTCCACTTGACAGAGTATTGGGAGGACTAGGAGCATGTAGATCATAGATTGGGCCAGGAAAACTGAGGTTTAAAATAGTGTTTCATTTTAATGAAATGCCCAACTTCTTATAATGTTGGTCTCCTTTTTATTTTTTTAGTTGGCTTGTATTTTTTATATTTATATTTCTATACTATGTGGTACTCTAATTGTGGGATTTATATTTATACATGAACTTATATTAGTTGTGTTGTTTTACATTTCAGTGATGTATGGGTTTTAGAGATGTGTGTGTGTGTGAAAGTAATTAAGATAATGCCTCCCAAATTTGGGATATACCCACTCAAAACTAGTTTCTAGAATTGGTTCTACTAGAGGTGGGATTTGGGTTATCAAAATTGGCCTACAACTATGTTGTTGGACCTTGAGGTGTTGGGTTATGACATATTGGTGTCACATAGGATCTATGATATGAACTGATTTTGGATATTTTCTATCATTGATATTGGTTTTGGAGTTATTGAAATAGTGTTATAATGTTTCAATTTTGGAATCTAGGCTAGGGAATCCACTATAAGTGTGACAAATGACATATCCATTTGCCAATACTCTGAAAAGTTTTTATTGATGCAGTACATGTAGACATTGGTTAAAGAGGAAAAAATTGGTTCATTCAACATATAGGAATTTTTTGTGCATTATATTTCATTCTTTTAGTTATCACTCATGATATTGTAATTGACTGTGGAATGTATTTTAATCATTCATGATGTGTTACCAGTAGAATATAAAGAGTTTTATAGGGAATATTCAAGAGCATGACCTAATGGGTGAGGAGGCTTCCATATGATGGATTATCTAGGAGGAAGTTTTCCTTCTGGGTGGATAGTAGGATGCGATCTCACCTGATGATCAGTGCTTAAACCCACAACCAGTGGTTCTAGAGGATACATCTTGTCAGAACAATCCATAGATAGATCTATTGGTGTATAATAATGACTCGTTGGAATCAAAAAATTATGTTGAGGTTTCAATTCAACAATCAACTATGATCTAGGGTGATCAACACTCATTGATATCAAGCATATGATATAGGGAATGACACAAGTGGTTGTTTCATTCATGAGGACCTTGGTGACAACACAATACATCTATAGAGAGGTGTTGTAATTATTATTATGAACATGAAAATATCGTATCGGATTGTCCTCCTAATAATGCTATAGAAAGAGATAAGGTCAATAAAACACGTAGGAAGTAGATGTGATTTGAGTAGGGAGCTCCATAGGGTGGTGTTCATTGAAGTGGATCTTATAGAGAATAAATAGGTGGATAGGACTTTGATATGTTTCAACTATCCCCAGTAGGTGCACTCCAAGCATGGGATGGTGGTGGTTAGGGACATGGGTAGTTGTAATCCCTGGAGACTTTTAATCCTTTCCCATCTATAGAGATTCACTATGTGGTTATGACCTTTCTTATTTAGAATAAATATTGATAAAACTAGGCACAACCAACTCTTTTCATGTTTTACCCCTAGTTCAAGACATAGATAATCTAGTTGATCCCTTAGATTGACCTTTGTGTTTGGAGGATCTAGTAGATATGACCAGTGATCACAAACATCAATTATAAGTGTGACCAAACACTATAAGAGAGATATAACCCCATGTGAAATATTTATATGGTTTCCATGGGGCTCTAGGTTATTTTCATCAGTACTGGAAGGTTGTACACAATTCATACTTAGTTGACTATTACTAGTGAAGGTTGCAATGAATCTAAGCTTTGGAAATGAGTTATCTTTATTTTGAATGGATTAATCCTAGACATTGAATGATGAAATATGTGTATAAGTATAATTATGACTTCATATTAGTTGAATGGTGTGACCCTTCTAGCAGAAGATTATTTAAACATTGAGAAACTGTGATGTGGGAGAGGTTTAAGGATGTCTTCTCAGAAGACATTCCATATATATTTCCCCATTGAATTTTTTTTATATATACATGTACAATATATATCTTGATATCTATGCCATCAAATTAGATAACCTTTTGTAGCGGTGAGAGTTAACAGTGTAGTTTTTGAAATTTTTAGATAAGGTTCCTTATTAGACCGAGTGCCTTTATTTGGTAATTATAGTGTTTTTATTCTAGGGGGTGGATGAAAGCATGAATTGAGGTGTGGATTGACATCACTTGAACTAGGTTACTGTCATAGAAGTGTATTCACTCCCAAGAGCCCATGAATTCATTAACCAATAGTTAGGGGAAATGTTGTTCTTTGAGTTATTACAATTTTCATGTCATCGCCAGATCTAGGTTTGAGAAGAGTATTTACCGAAGGTGTCATTTCTAAAGATACAATGGTTTCATAGAGTTCATTTTTATACATTTTAGAATTTTGGATTCCCCATAAGGGTTTTATATACTTTTGAACTAGATCGTTTAACCCAGATTGGATTGGTTCGTTTCATTTTACCAAGTTACTATTCATGTATACTCGATATTAGAGGTGGATAAAATGGGACACTTGAGTATGATTCTAGAATTGATATGACAGTAAAATATATGACACATGGATTTTAAGTATTATTTATAGATCTAGGTTTTCAAATTCATAGTATATTTCTTCTTAGACATGGGATCGATAGATGACCCTACAAGGGTTCAAGAAGTTCCATATTAAGATCCACCAAAGTGAATTTCCATGGTATGAGATACTCATAATGGGGGTTTCCATTTACTCAGTTTGGGTAAGGTGACGTATAAGTTCATCCTTTTTAGTTTAACCTTGAGGATGATGAGTGTGTTTAATATCTCTAGTCGATGGTAGTTACCCATTTTCTTATTGATAGAGTCAGGGAGGTACATCTTGGGGATATCAATTATGAGATCTATCATGACTAGATATCCACATGATATTTTCTTAATGAATTATATGAAAGTGGTGATTACTTGATCCTTATGAATATGGATGAAAAAACCTATAAATATATTATAGGATGTGATGAGGTTGTTTCTTTCCATTAGAAGTATGGCTATTAGAGATAATGATATACGAATATCCAATGGAATTGAGATTGGTGGAAAATTATGTTGTATATTTCTATTGACTTTAACTATTATAGTATATCCTATTAGTAGAAAAATTCCAAGGTGATTAGATGGAATTTGAAATGGTATTGTATCATTTTGGTATTAATGTTCGTGATGCAACAACCCATTAGTGGTCATGACACCATTCGAGTGATCATTGACCGACTCACCAAGTTCTCCCCCTTCCTATCCATTGGAGTTTGGAGTTCAATTGAATGATTGAGATGAATTTACAGGTAGAGGGTAGTTTAGATTCATAGAATTCCCTTGAATATCATTTCATAATATGATTCTCACTTCATATCATGATTAATGAGATGATTTAAGAGTTTTCGGGACTCTATTGTGCTCAATAATGAGTTTTCATACCCCGGGAGTTGGCTAGGTCCATAGGAATATTAATGTTTAGGGGTACATTCTTCAAATTGCATGTTAGCTTTGGCTGATAACATAGAGGAAAAACTACACTCAGTTTCAGTTGTGTATCACTATATATACCACTCCACAATCGATGATTAATTGTATCGTACACCCTAAAATTCAAGATTTTACTGGTCAGAGTAAGTGGAAGAAAAATACTTTAGGGCTATAGTTGGTGATAGAGATGTTTAAAATGGGTTTCAGTTCATCTAGAGGTAGATGAAGGATTCCCAATAAAGTCATGAGTTCTCTATATGACAATGAAAGTGACCTCTTGGTTTGACAAGGTGATCATTTTTTTGAAATCTCCCCTTTTCGTTGACTACATGTATTTGGATAGGACTACATGATATCACTAGAATTTATATACCCATTTTCTAGATACATTTTTGGTTAGCGAGGGTATAGACTAACAGACCCTATGATTTTAGTTCGATCAACTATGTTGGGTTTTCTACATGTCACAACTGAGGAGGCATATGTATGTATTGTTGAAGTATGTTCATCATGATGAAATGTAAATTTAAGACATAGTTACATTTTTGAGTAGTTTGAGGAGACTAATAGTCTTTTATTACTGAATATAGAATACACTTAATGGGAAAGTATTCCCTTTTTTGGATGTTTATTGAAAATAGGGGAACCTTCAGGAGAAATTTTTGGGAGTGGGAAGCCCAATTGAGAGCTCATTATCCTCAATTATGAATAGATTTTCCATTTATTTGGGTGAAAATCCCAATGTAGGGAGAATATAATTTCCCATCTTTTTACATGTAAGAGTTTGGAACATTCGATGAATTTCTTAATCTAAATTCATTGATGAAATGTGATTCTGAGGCCTTGTAAGCCTCCGAGTTGTTATAGTAGAAATAATAAATTTATTATATCACATGAAAACATTATTTATAAATAATGGAATAACACACAAATGCAATCATGAATCATAAATCTTCAATTACCATTGATTCTAGAATACAGGTTTTACCCAAGGTGTCACATAATATTTTTCAATCTCAGGTGTTTTGTTAAAACGAAGTCACATGCACAAATAATAAAAGTAATTAATTACTTAATTAATTAATTTATTAATATAACAGAATGACCTAATCCTTTCACTATCAGAGGCCTATTTGGGATAGTCCCTAGGGTTATCCACATAACCATAGAGATTGAAAAATAATGTTGTGTGGGGGTTCATGGATGACTCTCAATTGAACAACTATATAATAAGGATCTGCAATTAGTAAACCCATATGAGATTGTGGATGTCACAAAAGAAGATACTAAACATTTCTTCTCCATCAATGATTGATCAAATGACAAGGTAGTGAATTTTTTTATTTGGATTTATCCCATTTTGATAACTCTTTTGAAATGTGGAACAATTAATCTAATAATTTTATTTATAGTTTTATTGATGATTTCATTTTTTCCCTCCTATTATTAAATAATTCATTTAATTATTTTTCTTATTATTGAAAATTAATTAAACATTCTAATGGGAAACAATTGAGGCCAAAATGAACAACATCCAAGGATTATTCATCTTCAATGTTTCTAGGATTCTTATCCTCATTCTTTATATGATCATCTATTATATTTATTTTGACTGGAGGTTGTACCACTACATAGTATACTATCATCATGCATTTAATATTTAGTGAAATTGTTAGTAACAGTAGGTATGGTTTTGTAATCAAGGGAGAGATCAAGGTGTGTTGATAAAGGTGGATGATAAAAGATGCACAAGAATTGGATATTGGAATTAATTGTTGCAATTTGATGTTTGATGTTAGGTGTGGTGTTTGAGGAACCAATCAATGATTAGTGTGTATGGACAGATTTTATACATTTATGGTGAGGTAGAAGCTACCAACTAGATAATTGATTTTTGGTAGATTATGTGGTATGAATAATGACATCAGTGATGCATGAATATGCCTGAATCTCTCTAGAACCCAAATTCATGATGCATAGTCGGATGAAAACACAATGTGTATTCCCACTTCTATGGTTCTAGGGTTTATGCATAGGAAAAATATCATCTGAATTGTGACAAGTGTAATATTCTATATGACACAATGATGATGGATTGACATGTAACAATGAGTGTATTTGGGATGAGACATGTCTGGGAACATGGGAATGGATAAAGTACAAATGTACGGACCTGTACTCAGACAAGACCAAGTACATAGGAACACTATAGTAAATGGGAATGAACAGGTGTGCATGGGAAAATATCGGTTTACATTGTAATAATGTGATATACACAATAATGGGTAGGTAACACACTAAGTGTTATCCGAACCTCTATACGCCATGTATTGCTGTAGGAAATTTCATTAATTTTTGAGAAATTCGTGACACTTACGCACGATACATGGGAAATTACAGGATTAGTGAGACACATCATGTTACCTTATAAGACACACCATGCACACATTTAATGGATTTTTTTATACCTAATTTATCTTAGTTCTACTATAGTAAGATGTTTGTTATATTCCCTCAGATTACTTCTGTATAGACTAGTATCAGTTCAATGTGGTCCCTTGGTCCATATATATGTTAGTTTAATGTGACATTATGTCCTCAGTAAAGGATTGTGATAACGTATATGTAAAGAGTTCCAGATAGAGTTTGCAACGCCCCTCCATATGAACCAGGGTGTGATACACTATCATTCATTCATTCACCTTCAGTAGGGTTCATATTATCCGTGTGACCACCATGTACAATGTTTGGATCCCCCATCTACTAGGTTAGTCTATTAGGGTTCATGGTGTCATCATAAATATGATCCATTACTTATCATGATATTCTAGTAGGGTTTATGGTTTCCCTCAATGGTCCTATGTGTGATCCCCTATCTAGATGTTTACATCTTTAGAGTCCAAGAATGTATCCTCTATAGATAGAATTGATGAGAATGACCACTTGAGTGAGTGGTATTAGTAAAATTATAGTTCATGGAGTGGAATCTATCTTACAATTGTTACCTTGAATCCACAAGTGAAATATTGTTGAAGATAGTATGGTTGAGGCCACATTGGGACTTTATGTCAGTTATGAGTCTGTCATGATTTTTTATTTTCATTATGTCTCAAATAATTATTGAAATAAAAATGTATTGATGATCTTACTACTCATGATGCTTTTTGTTTTTAAATTCATGTTGACTTACTAGGTATTTTTATTCTCACACCTATAAGGGATTTACACATACCTGTCATGTCTCATGAAGATGATAAGGAATTTTATGGACTCCTGGGAGGACTAGAAGTAGAAAGAGAAAAGAATGGTCTAGATTGATAGTGGCTCATACTGATATTTTGTTTGTCATTAGTCCCCTCATTCTTAGTATGTTGGTCTCTTTTCTAGTTTTTTATGGGCTTGTAGTTGACCTTTTTACTTTTCATGCAATGTGGTACTCTGATAGAGGGATTTAGATGTACGCATGAATTTTTACTATTTATGTTTTTATAAAATTTCATCAATATATGGGTTTTAAAATGTGTGTGTGTGTTTAAATGCACTTAGTGTAATACCTAATAGATTTTAGATATTCTTACACAACAATAGTCATGATATCCTTGCTTATTAGAGTTTGTCAAGGGGTTGTAAAACATGGATTAGCACCCACCATGAAGGTCCCAATGGTTTGGTTTCTGAAATGTAGATACATACAATATAAGAAGTATAAAAATAAATTTCTAACCAATGATAAAGGGAGTTCAAACCTAAAAATATACGAGGATAAATATTTTTATTATTGCACATAGAATCCATCCTCCGACTGTGATAACCACCACAAAGTATTTATATTCTCGACAAATTTGAATCCCATTAAATTAGTCTATTAAAAACCATTCATCTACAAAATAAATTAAAAATACTGGACAATACCAAATATAACATGAAATGTGTATCATATCATTAATATTCATCACTGAATTTATTCTTATATCCCACCATAATCATTACTATATCATCTATTTTTTACCAAAAAATCGTCGATGGCATGTTAAAATTGAAGGAGTGCCGACACAAAGAGGGTAAAGATCCCACACCTTTCCTAATCTTGAAGATGTGGTTGTTTTCATCAATAGATAGAATACAAATGTCTTGGGGTGAGTACATGGGGTGGTAAATACCCTACTTATACAATGGATGTGGTGGACCCACACTCCAGAATACATTTTCAATTAGGGGGTTTCAAGCTGTGATGTCCCAATAGAGATCACACTGGAGTTTCGATACTGGTAACCCTTTTTGGAATTAAAGAATTGAACATTCAATATCACACCATATATCAAATATTTAAATAGAGGCCACCATCACTGCAAATATGGAATTTGTATTATGAATTACTACTCATGGTTACAATTTCATTTACAAAAGAAAGTGATATGGAAAGTGGAAAATTTAAATTGATGTATAAGAAATTTACTTAGGGGTAAACTTGGTTTACTACCTTGTCACGTCATGGACCTAGGATAAAAATCTATATGACATGTGGAATGACTATTTACATGATATATTTATTGATGGACATGATATTTGGGATCACTTGAGGACCTTGGAATGTGCCTGATGCACACAAAATCCCTGTCTGGGTGGACTCAAATGAAATATAGACTTGATACATAGATTGTAGGACCATTATGGGTCCCTGACATGTTATACATGTACAAGATAAACTATCTAGGAATACTTTCATTGAATTTTAGCACACCACATGGACATGTATTTTTTTACTCAACTCAAAAAAATAATTTCCTTAGAAAGAAGAGTACATTTTGAATGTTCTATTAGAACATAACATGTGTACTCAATAATTTCTTAAAACATATATATTCTTCAATAATCTCCACCAATACATTGATTCCTTGAGATATCTCCATGATATTATCTACCAATATGCTGACCATGGATGAATCCATCATGGTGCTATGATTCTGTCTATCCTTCTCTTAAATAATCTCATACTGTCTCTCCATATAACCCTTCATCAAACCTATCAATTCCTCTAGAGGGTTTCATCATAAATATACTATACTCGGTCTTCCAGAACTCTATATCTATCTTTCTAATCATTGTCTTCATCATCGATCACAAAAATGTGTTTTTGAGGATTGATCATACTTCAATCCTTACTAGAAGACAAGTCATTTTCCTACCATATTCCAATAATGAAAATGTGGAGAAATATTGGATAAAGTCATAATGTATCATGGTATATTCATCAGTTTTCATTTTTTTATGAAAATATATAATTATTTTGGAAAATTACACCTCATAAAGAAATTATATGAAAAATATAATTTCTATGTCCAAATGATTAATAGTAAATCATTAGGTCTACAAAAAGGAAGAATAAAAATGAAATTAAAGATGATAATTTATCCATTATTAACATCAAAATAATAAGGAAAAAATTTACAAATAATAAATCCCAGACCATACGTTTAATAAATCACTAATATATAATTTTACTTTGATTATGTTGATGTTTAGTTTTTTTAGATCGAATCATGGGTCTATTAATTCCATGATAAATCATAAAAAACTATCACAGAGGCGACACTATCATCCTCTCCCTCAATTAATTGGGTTGTGAAGATAATAATAGAATATGTGAATATTAGGGATTAAATATGGAAGAGATAACGTTAACAATTAATTATATACTTAAATAAGTAAATTAATTTAATTAATTTAATTACACTAATATAACCACCAGTGGCTATGCATTAGCCATAGATCAATGCAGACAAACGATATATCACTCAGAGGTTAAATTCCACATTTTAAATCGACTAGTGGTATTATTTTCTACATATAAGACTATATTATAGTATAAATATATTATTTTGTAATGGATTACTTCATGTGGGTGAATATATTTATTATTTTTTTACATCTGGGATAAATGAAAACTAAAACATCATGCCAAACATGATGGAATACATACTATAAAATATTAATATATCAAAAGGGTATAGGCATGGAAACAACAATCATTAAAAAAATAATTACGTACCTTTACTTTTCTATTTGCATAAGGATCCAAAAGGAAACACTTTTCATATCTTTATATCTCATTTGACAATAAATAAAAAGTTCATCTTGTTCATTTGTTATTCATATTAATGGTGTAAAAAATGAATCAGGACCCAAGATCAAACATTACTATCATGATGATCAATATTAAGGCATGGAATCATTTTTTTTATACACAGATCATCTTTACCTAATGTAATTCTCAAAATATAAATGATATTTTCAAATGGTCCAACATTATAAGATTTTTCAATGTTAATATCCTTTAATTTTCAAGGAAATTCATTCATTATATAATTATATTCCCTTAAACCAATTAATTTATTATGTATCAGAAAAAATTTAACTCCATAATTAAATTAGTCATGATTCATATTAAAAAACCTATTTGGTAATCAACATTATTGATGTTATATAGAGGAATAATTGGTGGTAAATTTAAAATTTAAATACATATTTGATAATAAAAATTGGTGGAGTATTTTTCACTATTAAAAAATTGGAAATTTATCATTGAAAAAGTTATTCTCTTATAATGAATTCTTTATTACTTATTTATTACTTGAAATAATTGTGGGGAAGAATTATATAGTATTATTATTAATTTACTTTAGTGGAATTTCCATGGAATATCATTCTAATAATGTTTGACTTTATTGAAGTCTAGTATAATTAATTTTTATGAGAAGAATAATATATGATATTTTAATCCCTATCAATATGTTTTGACATTAAAATTCCTTATATAGATAATTAAAAATTATTCATATACAATTTTAATATTTATCGATGAAAATGAATCCGAACCCACTTTTTTTGTGGTTCGGGGATTCATTAACCACAAATCACCACTCTAAAAAATATATATTTCTTTTAACCGAATCCCATTATCTTTTATAAGTGATGTAATAGATGGTGACCAATGAAATATTATACTGATAGTGTGATAGTGACGAGTTGATGATTTTTATTATGATTTTATAATATACATGATGATAGTGAGTGGAATATTAAGGATGGATATAAATCAATTTTTGTGGTGATTTTGATGTTATAAAGGGTGCTAGGATGTATCAGTAGTAGAGTCGTGTTAAAATTCATAGCATGATTAGTGTTTATGGAAAAAGTGAAATTATAGAATTTTTCTAGTATAAGGTGAATAATTTCCAATTACACATCCTATATTGTTCCATCATTATTTTACATGTTTATATAAATTATATATGAAATTATTTCGCTTTAATATATAACGATGTTTCTTGGAAATAACTATTATTTGATTCTATAAAATTTTAAATTTGACATTTCATGCTCTTTTAGGTCACACATAGTTTATTACAGGACTATTACTATTAATGATTACTAAATTTAAAAAAATAGATTATGTGGTCATTACAAATTTTATGTCTTATGGACATGTCTTGTATACCATGAAAATCTTTTATTACTCATTTTCTAGTAATGTTGTAAATTACTTAAAGATTTTACTATTTCATGCATACATTTTAGAGTTTTTCATTTTTACACTAATGATGAGTGGAGAACTTATAATAAGTTAAATTAAAAGAGGAATGCATACTTTTAATAAATTCAAAATTGAAAATTGATGATTAAAAATACTTGCATGAATAAAAAGGTAAATGTAAAATACCATGTTAGCTTTATTCTTTGAAAAGTGATACATTGAAGAATTTTCAACATGTGATTATTAGCCATTTAATTTTCTATTTCATCAAATGTTTTATTGAAATTGGATTTGAATCATCATAAGGTGACCATCCTTTGTAGTATTTTGAAATTCAATCCTTTAGGAAAAGTCTGAATTCATGTGTGGGGGTATTTTATAAGTATATTCCATGCATACATTTTCGAGTGTTTATGTATTGATTTTTGTAATGAAATGAAGAATATTTCCAATTTTGGAGAGTATTAAATAATTTTATTTAGTTCTTGAAGGATATAATGAATATTTGAAGAAATAACAAAAATGAATGTATTTTGGAGCTAAAAGACACTTCACACCACGAACGAACCGAAGCATTGTGACAAAAGATTTTTGAAGATAATGAAATGTTGTAAAACTAGAGCAACATGATTACACAATGACTACTTAATTTACACATCGTGACTTTTTCAAGTGAATAAGATCCATCTAGACTAGTAATAAAGAGGTTACAAACTATGAAAGTCAGTTACACATCATGAGTCCTAATTACACATCATAAAAAGAGTAAAAGTTCCAAATCTATGAAAAAGATTCACTTGAGATACATATGGATATAGAAAAAATGGAGGAACCTCGATTCAGGATTACACGACTTGCAAACACATTACTCATCATGAAAATATTTAGGTAGAGCATAACTAGAGCCTATAAATAAGGGATCTTCTTACTCATATGGAGGAATTATGGATCCAGTGGGAGGACCACCACTAGAGGAAGATGCACCTACTGTGGAGCTTTAATTGTCCACTTTCTTTAGAATTTTGCTTTATTATTTTTCTATTCCAACTCATGGATAACAAGAATAGGTAATTTCATCCTTATATGGAATGAATAATGAATGAGGATTGAATGTATCAGGTATTTTATATTTCACTTCAATACATGTGGGTATTTCATATCCATTATTTATTTCTATCTATTTATTCATTCTTCTCGAATGAAAATTGTGGACGTGGTTATTAAGTTAGTTTAAATTCATTCATTCATTGAGAATGACCATTGCTTGAGTGGATTGATTCCATTTTATTTATGTGATTTCTAGGGGTTAGATATCCACCATGACCATTCAGTTTGTACTTTCCCTTTTGTTTAAATAAGGTATTAGGTTTCCCATCCTTTTCTATTCGAAGTACCTGACTATTAGAAAATAAGATTTTGGGATGAAGATCATTTATCATAATAATTGTAATTTCTAGGAACCGATTTTAAAAAATGAATGATTGTTAATTAATTATGTTATACCATATCATCCCAAGAATCTAGATTCATTACAACATGAAACCCATTTTATATTTTCTTCTCCCACATTCTTCAACAATACATTGCTTACTAGTATAAATTTAATTTCGACAAATCGAAATAAGTTTAGGTTTATTTTATTTAATTAGTATTTTCTCCAAAACTATCTCTATGGGTTTGACGTAAACATTCAATTCCTATACTACTATATAGTTTAGTGCTTTGTTTTTTTTCATGTTATAAATTTATAAAATTGGAAACCTGATAGGAATTAACAATGTCAGTGTGGCTATCAATTTTTGGTTTCATTGTTGGGGATAGGTGTGGAGATTTTTTTGATTAAATAATATAGACAAAATTTTTTCTCATATTTTTTGTTTCCTGATTTTATAATACGTTTTTAATTTTTATTACTTTTTACGAACTCGGTAATTTTTTTATGATGGGAGGGAAACATAATGAAATAAATACCATGGAATGATTTTTCTTCCTACTGGATGATATGGTGAAGCTACTCGATGATGTATGAACGATGAAAAATGAACCCATAGAGTACCTAAAACAATACCCAAGAATTGATTAAACAACACCATATATCCAAGAGCCTAAATTCTCTGATGAGCATCACAAACAAAGAAGCATACAAACCAAAGCAGAGGTATTTAGCAATTCTGAATCTAGTATTTTTACTAATCACAATTCCCTTGATTTTTTAGGTTTAAAAGATGTTGAATAGGGTGACCTTGTCACTGAACATGGGTGTGCTAAAGCATAATTCAAAAAATGATAATGGGATTATGATGATGTTGACGATGAAAAAATTGAATAGAGAGGAACCTCACTGTTAAAGTGTTAAAATGTTTCCTCACAAAACTAAGATCACAACCAAAAGAAGTAGAATATGATAAATAAGTAGAATAAGATGTTGAGGACATGACTAAGACCACATTTATCAAAAAAAATTAGAATTTATAAGTGTACCTCAAGAAGAAGAAGAAGAACTAGCTACACTCTGTGCTCAATATGCATGGCATAAAAATAAGTAGAAAAAAAGAATAAATTGAGGACCTATTTATGGAACCTGAGGCGATCATTAATGATTCCCAATGAATATAGCTTAAAACTGAAGAAAAATAATTTTATATATCCTTGACCAATGATATGATCCAGTTAGAAATACTCATATTGTTCAGACTCTACACACCATCTCTATGTTCAATTCCAAATCCATTGAGGAGAAGTTAGCCTAAGTTGGGATGAATTCAATGCCAAGATTGGGTAAACATGAAGTATTTATATCTATATCACACCAAAAATGCTATCCTACATTTATTCATGCTAAAAAACTATTATAAGAGAGAATCTTCCATGAAACAACCTATTGCATTCTAGGAGTTTAGATTTATTAATTTTTTCATTTAATTTTATATTTTAATTTAATTTTAATTCTCTTTTATCTTTTTTGTAATATTGATAATTCCTATAATTTCACTTTTTTCTATTAATTTTTAGGTCCATATAAGTCACATGCAGAAAGAGGTGGAAAAAATCCAGTAGAAAGAGAAGAGCCTACAGTGAAATTACCTTCCATGAATTCCAATTACACGTCATGAAAAGTTGGATGAAGATAGTTCTTAGTAAAAATTTGGAGTATCAATTTGAAAGGCGAGTAAGAGTTTCAATTATAAAATTTTGTACTGTATTCCCCATATTTTATAATGGTTTTGTCATTTAACTGTAATTTTATGACCACATTTGATTTATCATTTAATCACCTGTACTATGAGATATAAAATACATAGGAAAATTACCATGCCATGTATTTAAATTTCATTATCAATAAATTTTAATGTGAAAAATGGAAAAAATAATAATTATAAGACATAACCATGTGGATTAGAATTTTAAAAATTATGATTTGGAGAAGCATGATGATCATTGTAAATAAAATTTTTATAATATTTGGGAATGTTTTAAAATTATAATATTTTTATTATTTGATTTAATTATTTAGGTTACATTCCATGAGTAGTTATACAAACCATTAAAATCATTTACAAGACATCCATTTAGCCAATATTTTTCATTTTTTCTATATTATATTTTTTGAGAAACTCATGCATGTTTTGTTTTAGATCTCTATTTATATCTTATTAAAGCTATAATTGAATAGAAACACATTTAAAATGATTGAGGAAATATTTTTAATGATCACTTATCCTAAGTCCCACCGTTCATTAATAAATTTTAATCTCGCAAAATCCTTATATTTCATTATTAATAAATGATCCATGTTACATGCATATTGTATCCATTCCTTCATTCTTTGAATTATTTTTGAAAATATTAAAATGAATAATTATGGGGAAGGAACCTTTTAATGAGTACCATTATATACATTAACCACGATATTATACTGAGGATTTTTCATTTTGATATGGGGAAAGGCTATGAATTATTTCATTGTATTTCATTTTTCACAGCACTTTCTAAAAAACATTTGAAAAAGAGAAAAAAGGAAGAAAAAACAAAAAGAAAAAAATTTGGTAGGGATTGGGAGGATAAAAAAACCCCATTTTCCAAACTAATGATCTTTTGATCGTATGTAGTTTGGTGATGGATGTGAAATGTTTCCTGAGCCTAGATTTTGAAAAATAATAAAAAAAAATAAAAAAATAAGGATAAGTGGATTCATTCATTGTTCTTAAATGTATCGTGATCCAAATTTTGGGTTTTTGGGGGAATATGTGACATTCTTTGATTTAATTTTGATTATCTAGAAAAGTACAACCTCCTTTTGAGCCATAATTTTTACATCATTTTTCTACCTACCTTGAAGCCTTAGAGTAATTTGGTCCTTAATAGTGTATCCCTCCATATTAGTTGTGATATCTGTCTTTACACGGTAGAGAATTTAGATGCCTTGAAAGCCTAAGGTATGTGACATGTTTTCGATGTATGTGCTGAAATATATTTTCATTTGTAGCATAATGAGGAGCAGAGAAATTCATGTGAGCTAAATTATAAGTGGCATGCATACTGAAAATGAATTGAAAAATGAAAATGGATGATAAAAAATGTTTACCTACTTCAAAAGAAGAAATTTAAAATACTTGGTTAGCTTGAATCTTTGAAAAGTGAGCCATTGAATACTTTTCTACATTTGATGCTTGAACATTTAATTTTCCATTTGATCAATTTTGTTCTATGAAAATTGAATTTGACGAATTATAAGGTGACCAACTATTGTGTTATGTTAATATTCTACAGTTGAGGACATTTCTGAAGTCATGTGTGTGTGTGTGGGGGGGGGGGGTATTTGATAAGTCAATTTCATGCATACATTTTAGACTATTTATTGTATCTATTAATGTAATTACGTGATAAATATTTACAATTTGGGAGAGTATTTACTCATTTTATGTTTTTTAAGGATAAAATGAATATTTGAAAAAGAATCAAAATGGAATGTTTTTTTGGAGTGTGACATCAGTTTTTTGAAGACAATGCAGAGATGGAAAACAGGGGTAACATGATTACAATATTTTTAATTCATTTAAATGTTATGGCCTTTTCAAGTGAATCAGGTCTATCTGGACAAGTCATGATGATATTACATGTTGTGAAAGTCAGTTATAAATCTTGATCCCCAATTAAATGTCATGAAACATGTTTATGATCCAAATAAATGATACAGAGTCATTCTAGATTCATGTTTATTCAAAAATAACAGAAGAAACTCTGATTAGGATGACATGATGTATAACCAAACTACACATCGTGAAAAGTGATTGAAAGAGACCAACCAGATCCTATAAATAGAGGAGCATCCAGCTACTTTGGAGGCATTCCAGACCTAGATGAAGGACCACCTCCAGATGAAGGTTCACCTACCACAAAGATCTTCTTATAAGATTTCTATACAATCTTCATTTTTACTTTTCTACATGCACTCATGGTTTACATGAGAAGTTAATTTCTTCATGTCGTGGCATGGGTAATGAACAATGATTGAATGTATGAGGTATTTTATATTTGATTTCATTATATGTTGGGATTTAATATTAATTCTTCATTTATATATTTTTTTAATTCTTATTTCAGGACAATTATGATGAGGGTTAGGGGACTAATTTAATTTATTTCTTTCATTGAGCATTAATATTGACTAAGTGGATTGAATCCATTTTATTAATGTGAGATATAGGATTTAGACTTCCACCATGACCATTTTGTTGGTTATTTTCCTTTTTTTAAATGAGGTATTGGGTTTCCCATCCATTGCAATTCGAAGTACCTATCCATGAGGAAATTAGTGTTTGGGATGAAGTGTGTTTATTATAACAATTAGACTCATTAAGATATGATTCCAACAACTCCATGATTCGTAATTAATTATTTTATACCTTATCATCCAAATAAATTAGATTCATTGCTTCCAAAAACCCATTTTAAATTTTCTTCCCCCACATTATTCAGAAATCCAATGCCATGTATTTAGATTTATTCACTAAAAATTGAAATTATTTTAGTTTTATTTTATTAAATAAATATTTTCACTAAAACCATCTCTGTGGGTATGTCCTAAGACTTGAAATTCATATACTACCCTGTAGTTTCATTATATTGTTTGTTTCATGTTATAAATTTCTAAATTTGGTAACACGATGGGAATTAACGATGCATGTGGGTCTATCAAATGATAAAATATTTATAGACAGAATACACCTAAATTTCAAGATAACCTCAAACCTCACATAATTTATTGGAAATACCAGTTGGGATGGATTTAAATGTGTTGGGTGATTATAGTACATGACCAAAATTACATCAAGGAATATTAGGTCTGGTACCCTAGAAGGGAATATAATGTATTGGGTAGTTTCAACTACATATAATATTTTATTTCTAGGGTAATAGTTCTAGACATATGAGAACATTAATTTTAATAATTATCTTAATAAATCATGATAGTAATAAAATCAATGACATGACTAGAATATACCTATTGTGTTATAGAAAATTGAGTTTCATAACATTATTGGTAGGGTGTCATATGTTAAAAAATGAATATCTTATCCACAATATCTTTTACCCACTTGTAGTATATCAATTTCTGGGGGAAGGATCCAATAAATTGCTAATTGAGTAGTTGAACCACTCATAGAAATGACGAATTAGTCTTCTAATCATAGTTTAATTAATTATATTATAAAATAAAAATAGTATACTTCTGTAATAGATACTTTATAGGGATTAGCACACCCACTATTAATTTTTCTTCTAGTGAGGTGTGGGTCCCCAATTATAACACTACCATAAGATTAGGTTAGTTTAATAGATGTTTGATAGTTTTTTTGGATCCAAGTATGAATTTATTGGGTTTTAATAATTTATATTCTAGTGATAGACATTATCATATTTTATATCTCTATATAGATGAAATTCATGAAAATGGGTTCGAGATAAATTTAATTATTTATCTAGGTTTATTAAATAATTATCACTTTATGTCATAATGTAATCTTTTTATTATGGATAATCCAATACAGTGTATTTATACTTATCCATGCATGGTCTTAGTTCTCTATAGTGATGTGTATCTATATGAAACACATAGTTATATAGTTGTTTTTTAGATCTTTATATAGTGGTACTCATTCAATGTAGAGAATGTTGGTGAATTATTTATGTGGTTATAAAGAATATATAAAGATGGAAAAGATTTTATACGCTACATTACGAGATGATGTTCATTGGAATGAGATGGTTGACTTGAACTTTTTAACTCTTAGGGATTTTTATAGAAGTTAGTTTATATATTTCGTGTGATCAAATGAATAATGTTATTAATACGGCTTAAAAATATAACAAGGGTTTTGAATAATTAATTATCTTTTCATATTTAAGTGTTGGTGACTATAATTTTTTTAATGGCCCCCCAAATGTTTGAAAGTTTATATTGGTGCATTTCAACAGACTATGTCTGATATTAAGAGAGTTTTAAGATATATATAATCATCTTACTGCCGACCAAGGAGTTGTCCCAGTGGATCGTCTTTTTTAAAAGTTATATCAATTATGTTCAAGTGTTATAGATGTTTTTTTTTGTTAATTCTTTTTTAGTGTCGGATTTTTATACCTATGGAAATTTTGTATGGGATTTTATGTTTTGTTAATGATCCATAGAATCCAGTGATTTGTGTGGTAGGATGACATAATCGTCCATCAGGTATCTAATATCCATTTAGTTTACATATAACTTTGGGGAATTTCATATGGTGTTTAGTTGAAAAATACATATATTATAAAACATGTTTGTTAGGTATTGATACAAATTTTATTTAACTTAACTTCTAATGATTATCATAAATAAAAATGGGTTCTTCTCGTAAAAAAATAGATTAATCTTCCAAATTAACAAGCTCATATTTAGATGCGTGTCCATGTTTAGCTTATACATATGATTTATCTTGAATTTATTGACAATATAGGCAATGAGACTTTTGTTCAAGGTATAGGTAGAGATGTATTCCCCACACCAGTAGTGTAGATGGTTGATGCAACTATAGTTTATCAGATATCAGATCTGCATACCATATAGATGATACCCCCCATTGACAAGGATTATATGACTTATAGGTCAATAATACTTCATGAGTTATACCGAAAGATACCTTAATTATTCCAAAAAATATATATCATTAGAAAGTAGAAGTCTATATACTTTCAGTTTCGTGTGTCGTCCTTCTAGTTATCACATTTAACTATAATATGGTTGTTATCGTGAAATTTTTTATACTTGGTGTAGTGGGATGAGGGAGGAAATTTATTACAAAAACACATAATTAGGATACTACACATTATATATATATATATATATTAAGAATTCAGTTATGGAGTATTACCTAATAATTTTTGGAATAATTAATGTCCAAATTATATTGGACCATCAGTATGGTATATTAATAGTTTCCAAGTATATATTGAGGTTTTCAGACCTCATGATTTATTATCATAAATTGATTGTTAATTTATTATTTCAAGTATTTATGTTCATGAACATTAGTTAACAGAACTTTCATGCTAGGACTATACCCCCATGAATTCCAAACATTGATAGTGTTATTTAGAATTTTAAGTGAACAAGAGATTTATGGAGAAGATGAATTGTAACGGTCTGGAATTACTTCCAGTGGAATATAATTGATACCTATCAGGGCACTCCATGGGAGACTACACCCCCTGGGCGGGTACACCACCATCCCCAGTGGCAGCCATTTCCTCATGAAGCCCTTGGGCGGAGAGCCATGCTTCGTCCAACGCTCACATTTGAGAGTTCCCAAGGATCGGATACATTCCTACCTCCTTTGCCTCTAATACCAACTGTAGAGACCCGAAACATGACGTTCATTGACATTACATTACATTTGCGGAATACTTAGTACATACACACAAGGATCGTAATAGTTTAGTGTCTTTGGAAACTCAGAACGTAATCTTCTAATCATGGTGAAAGATCTTCAACATCTCCTATAAAGATATTCCCTATTTTTTACCTAAAACCTTTCTTTATATCCTGGGGAAAAGAAAACATAAAAGGGTGAGCTCAAATGCTCAGTAAGGGTAAACAAAAGAAATATCAATCACATCGTATTCATAAGAACATAACATTTTGGAAATCTTAACCTGTAAAAGAGAGCATAATTTCATCACATGGGATAAATCATGGCAGTGAAATGTAATCACAATAATCATAACTTAAAACATGAAACTTTGTGGCATTAACACATAATCATAGAGAATCATTTCTTGTTAGTCAAGACTCATTGCCAAGACTATCTTAGTGGACAAAGTCCCTTTCTGAATCGAGTAACCCTCGTTTCAGTCCTGTTTCACTGAACCGGTATAACCTACCGTTCCATCCCTGTCTATCTCATGAGATATAAAATCTTTACCCAATGCATTGGAGGGAGATATAGGTCCCACCCATCTTATAATTAATCCTTTTTTATGTGTTCCACAAAATCATAAATCATACATCATCGCATAACACATGTAACAAAAATGGGATTCTTGAAACATCATGACATCATAAAACAATTCATATAAGATAAAGGAATTCATAAAAATATTTCCATCACAACATAATCAAATCCATGTAATAATAGGGATAAAAACAGAACCCTTTATCATCTTAGATGGAAAGTAATTTTGATAAAACACTTGAACTTCATTCTTGAGGAGAATATCCTTTCTACTTCAAAAACACTTTTCCTTTCTTAACATGTCATACATTTTTAAACTAAAAGAAGTTGATTAAAAATAAACTTGAATACTTGTAAAGGAAGCTTCTTGGCAATAATTGTTGAGTCAATAAGGTTTTCCTTATGACTTTTCCATTCCTTCTTGTTTTGAAAATCACAAACACCTTATCTTTAAGGAAAATTGCTTTCTTAAGGAAAATTGCTTTTATAAGAAAAATTGCTTTCTTAAGGAAAATCGCTTTTATAAGAAAAATTATCCTTATCATATTTTCATTCATATTTTTCTTAAGTATGAGGTTCGGATTCATTTTATCGGAATCATTGAAACTTTGATATAAAGCATTCTGTTTTAGGGTTCGGATTCTGGACAAGAACTATACGGAAGTTTCATTCCGAATTCCGGATATGAACTCTGACTAAGTTCTATTCCAGATTCAGGATACAAATTCTGAAGAAGAATTCTCATTACGAATTCTAATGAAGAAATCCCATTCCGAATTCCCATTACGAATTCAGAATAAAAATTATCATTACGAATTCCAATGAAGAATTCTCATTACGAATTCCAATGAAGAATTCTCATTACGAATTCCAATGAAGAATTCCCATTACAAATTCTAATGAAGAAATCTCATTCCGAAATCTCATTACGAATTCTGATAAAGAATTCTCATTACGAATTATGATGACGAATTCTCATTACGAATTCTGATGATGAATTCTCATTACGAATTCTGATGATGAATTCTCATTACGAATTCTGATGATGAATTCTCATTACGAATTCTGATGATGAATTCTCATTACGAATTCTGATGATGAATTCTCATTACGATTTCTGATGACGAATTCCTATTCCGAATTCTCATTCCGAATTCACCTATTAAACAGAATCTGATTATCATTGTTTTATACACTCTGAATTTATTCATTCCGAACCTTCACTCCGAAGTTTCTATTCCGAACCTTTATGTTAGAGTTTAAAACGATGTCGTACTTTCTGTTACACTCACTTTGTTATAAAACGATGTCTTTCATTTTGTTATAAACTAACCATTGTCTAAGTGACACGTGTACAGGTCCCTCCGATCTTTAAGGAAAATATGACCGTTGGAGAGGAGTCGACCTTACCTATAAATAGGAGCTCATTTGAAAGAGCTCGATGCTGATGTAGGCTGATGGATAATAGCTGATTGCTGAAAAAAGTGCTTACATGCTGTTGAAGTGATTTCTAGAGAGAGAGTCTCTTATTAACTCTCAAAGCTTCGTGCGACTCCGAATGATGGTGATTACATTCGAGGGCTTCCGGGGATAGGAAGACAGAGGTGCCGACTACCTTAAAGATCGAGGGCTTTCTTGCTGAGAAAGACAGAGGTTGCCAACTACCTTGAAGTTGAGGGCTTGCGGGGATAGCAAGACATAGACTCCGATCTTCGTATCGAGGGCTTACCCTGGTGTGGGTAAGACAGACTTTCTTGAAAGTATAAATCAAGGGACCTTTATCCAAGGTTGTTGGATACCCTTCTCTTTGGGTTAAAAGACTATTATCTTGTTACTAGTAGTCTTACTACTTGTCTTTATTCCGCTGCAAATTGTATCTTAAGGAAAGTATAACTTTCTTATACTTCCTTACATACTCTGATTCATTTAGATTCTATATGCTTTAAGGTAGAATCTTATATTGTAACTTTTGTTAAGTTTAAATTTCCGGAACCATATTTCTGGAACCTACTTTTGGAATTTCTTTCCAAGTTTAGTTCGGTATTAGAGGTGTTGTGAATTTACTTAGTTTAACTTTGTTAAACTTAGCCCTTTCCTTTTCTTAAGGAAACTATAGTTTCTTAACTAACTTTAAAGGTTCCAAAGGAATTTTTAATGTATACAATTCACCCCCCTCTTGTATATTGAGCATCTCATATTATATTTCGATCCTACAATTGGTATCAGAGGTTGGAAACCTCTTACTCTATACCATTCTCACATTTAGTATCAGTGCCAAGGTTACTAAAATACTTGTACTCACATACAAGTTTTTCTTGCTCACTTTTCATTCCGAACTTTTCTTATTCCGAACTTTGTTATAACGAATCTTTGCTACTAACAAGTTTGTGTGCAAAGTTATTTCTAGTATGACAGGAATTAATGTTGGATCGATTGACAATCTGAATCCTACAAGACCACCTATATTTTATGGTAATGATTATGAATACTGGAGAGATCGTATGAAGACATTTGTTATCAATACTGGGGTAGATAACTTTGTCATGCTTACTGGTGACTATAAAATTCCTGACAAGGAAGTCAGAACCTTTACTAACCAGGAAAAGCAAGAATATCAACTCAACTATAAGGTACGCAACACTTTACTATGTTCAATGACTAGAAATATATATAGCCAAATTTCTTCTTGTGAAGCAGATAATTGTATATGGAAGAAGTTAGAGGTTACACACTTTGGGACTTCTAAGGTGATTGAGACTAGAAGAGCTATGCTTAGAGCTGAATATCATGGCTTCAATTTTCCTTATGGAGAACCTATCTGTAAAGTTCAACAAAGATTTATGACTATCGTCAATAGTCTACAATCTATGGGAGAGAAAGGATTATATGATGAAGCTCTTCTGGACAAGATAATTGACATTATGCCCAATGAGTGGGAATCCAAGAGAACAGCTATAGATGAGAACAGGAAGGTTACACAAATTACTCTTGATGAGATTTTTGGAACTCTTCTACAACATGAAACTAGAATGAAGAGAGATGCTGACAACATCAAGAAAAATAATGGAAATGGTATTGTTGCTTTTACTACAACTTCGAATCAGATGAAAGCTAAGACTCCTGAGAGAGTAACCAGATCTAAGTCTAAGAAAGTCATTTTCTAATCCGAATCTAGTGAGAGTGAAGTCTCAGAAAATGAATTAGCCAATCTTGCACGAAGGATGAACAAGATAGCTGGACAGAGAAACTTTCATTCCAAGTATAAGAAGAAGGACATGAAAGATAAGAAAGATGGAGAAGTAACTTGTTATGAATGCAAAAGAGCTGGACATATTAGACCAGATTGCCCTATGCTCAAAAAGAAAGAAAGGAAGGAAAGACATTCAGAAAGGAACAGAAAGAAGTATTACAAAGCTAAAGCTAAGAAAGTTCTGAAATCTAATGACACCTGGAGTGCCAGTGGTGGTGACTCTTCAGATGAATCTTCTGAATATGAATCTTCAGGACAGAAGAATCTTGGTCTTATAGCCAGATTACCTATTAATAATCGTTGTCTTATGGCTAAGGTACGAAATGCTGAATCATTGACCAATGTTTCTTTAAATTCTAATAATAGTAAGTATTATAACTCTTCTGATGAAGAATCATCTTTTGATGAGGAAAATACTTTACCTACTTATGAAGAAGTCTCTAGGTTTGCTGAACTTCTTGAGATTTAGAATTCCAAACTCAACAAGAAACTTGACAAGGCAAATTCTAGGAATTCTATTCTTACTAAAGAGATATCAGATATTTCTAAAGATCTTGATAAGAAAAATGCTGATTTTGAAAATATTTCAAAAAATCTTGAGGAAGTAAGTTCTGAGAAGAATAAAATTTCTAAAGAGTTAGAAAATGTAATTTCTAAGAAAAATGTTTTCGAGCCTAACTCTAGTTCTAAAACTAATGATTTTGAGGATAAAAACTTGGTTGTAAAACTCAAGTCCGAAATTTTTTCCTTAAAGAAGTGTTTATCAAACTTTACCCATGGTAAAGAAAATTTTGATAAGATGTATTCTCAAATACGACCTTTAAGAAATAAATCCGGATTTGGTTATACCCATGCAAAACCAGTTTTCAGTAACAATTATTTTGTTCCTCAGAGTGCCCCATTTTGCACTAAATGTCAATGTGGTGGTCACTGGGCAAAAAATTGTTCCTTAAACAAAACCCAATCCTTCGGTTTTCACAAAGCGTATTTTTCTAAGAAAATGTGGGTTCCTAAAATTTTATTGTCTGGAAATCTCGGATCCAAACAAGTTTGGATTCCGAAAATCTAACTTTGTTCTTGATTTCAGGAAAATAAAGGAAGTTCCAGCAACAATATTTGGTACATGGATAGTGGATGTTCCCGGCACATGACTGGTAACAAAAACTTTTTTGATAAGATTATCAAAACGAAAGGAGGAAAGGTAACTTTCGGAGACAATGCTAAGGGAGAGATTGTTGGTATTGGTAATATTGTTCTTTTAGGTAAAACTTTTATTTCAAATGTTCTTTTTGTTAAAGGTCTTAAGCACAACCTCATTAGCATAAGTCAGTTATGTGATGAAGGTTACCTTGTGAATTTTAGGAATGATAAGTGTTTAGTACACAATTCCAAGGAAGAATTTAGTCTCTCAGCCAATAGGCAAGAGAATGTTTACACCTTAAACTTAGAAGACCTAAGAAGCCAAGATTTACCTTGCCTAAGTGCAATGGAAGATCACTCTTGGTTATGGCATAGAAGACTAGGACACTGTAATCTTAGAAACCTATGTAAACTCTCTAAGAAGAAACTTGTTAAGGATCTACCGGAGCTTAGATTTGATTCTTCTAAAGTTTGTGATCCTTGTCAATATGGAAAGCAACATAAATCTAGTTTTAAGTCAATCGGTGAAGTCTCAACAACTGATGCATTACAGTTGGTGCACATGGATCTTTTTGGTCCAACACAAACTGGAAGTATTGGAGGCAAATACTATGTGTTTGTTCTAGTTGATGATTACACTAGATTTACTTGGGTCTATTTTCTAGCAAAGAAATCTGAAGCTTTTTCTTATTTCAAAAGTTTTAGATCTCAAGTTAAAAATAAGAAAAACCATCCATTGAAAACTATTCATAGTGATCATGGAGGAGAATTTCAAAATTCTGATTTTGAAACTTTTTGTAGTAAGAAAGGTATTAATCACAATTTTTCAGCACCTAGAACTCCTCAACAGAATGGTGTAGTTGAAAGAAGAAATAGAATTCTTCAAGAGGTAACTAGAACCATGTTGAGTGAATATTCTATTGCTAGACATTTCTGGGCTGAAGCTGTAAGTACTGCTTGTTATACTATAAATTGAGTTTTGATTAGACCTTTTCTTAATAAAACTCCTTATGAGTTATGGAATGGTAGAAAACCTAGACTTTCCTACTTCAAGGTTTTTGGTTGCAAAGTATTCATTTTGAATACTAAATATAACTTACATAAATTCGCACCAAAGTCTGATGAAGGAATTTTCTTAGGATATTCCACAACCTCTAAGGCTTATAGAGTTTTTAGTAAAAAAACTTGTACTGTTGAGGAAACAGTACATGTAAAATTTGATGAGTCGGATCCTTTTGTTTTTAAACCATCTCAACTTACATCTTCGGATGTGTTTTCAAAAACTGATTATCAACCTTTTATAGAGGAACCTTATGATAAGGAAATTGTTCTAGAAGATACTTCTGAAACATTTACCCCAGAAGACTTTCTACCCTATGTTGATGAACAGGTTTTACAAAACCCAAATCAGGTGTTTCTTAAGAATCATCCCAGTGATGGTATCATTGGTGATGTAAATCAACCTGTAAGGACGAGAAGTTCCTTAAGAAATGAAGTAGAACATCTAGCATTTCTTTCCCAATTAGAACCTAAAAGCACTGATGAAGCTTTAGGTGATGATGATTGGATCAAAGCAATGCAAGATGAACTAAATGAATTCGAAAGGAATAAATTCTGGACCTTGGTTGAAAGACCTAAGGAAACTTCTGTTATTGGAGTAAAATGGGTTTTCAGAAATAAATGTGATGAAAATGGAATCATTGTTAGAAATAAACCTAGACTTGTTGCTAAAGGTTATAATCATCAAGACAGAATAGACTATGAAGAAACCTATGCTCCAGTTGCTAGACTTGAATCTATCCGTATTCTACTTGCCTTTGCAGCATTCTTCAATTTCAAACTTTTCCAAATGGATGTGAAATGTGCTTTTCTTAACGGTTATGTTCAAGAGGAAGTTTTTGTTGAACAACCTCCTGGCTTTGAAGATACAAAACATCCTGATCATGTGTTTAGACTTACCAAAGCTTTGTATGGCCTTAAACAAGCCCCACGAGCATGGTATGATAGACTCACTTGATTTTTTGCTTCAAAATAACTATGTTAAGGGAAATGCAGATCCAACCCTTTTTATAAAGAAAGATAAGAAAAATGTCTTGATTGTTCAAATTTATGTTGATGACATTATATTTGGTTCAACTCAGCAATCTTTGACTGACTCTTTTGCTAGTCTAATGAAATCTGAGTTTGAAATGAGTATGATGGGTGAGTTAACATTTTTCCTTGGTTTTCAAATTTCTCAAAAACCATAAGGAACTTATATATCTCAACATAAGTATATTAAAGATCTTCTTAAAAAGTATGGTTATGACAACACTAAAAGTATAAGTACTCCCATTGGTACCTCAAATTCTTTAGATCTTGATGAAGCTGGGAAACCAGTAGATCAAACATCTTTTAGAGGTATGATTGGAAGTCTACTTTACTTAACAGCTAGTCGACCAGACTTAATGTTTTCAGTATGCTTATGTGCAAGATATCAATCCAATCCTAAGGAATCTCATTTAAAGGCAGTTAAAAGAATTTTTCGCTACCTTAAGGGAACCATGGATCTAGGATTATTTTATACTTCTGGAAATGATTTTGTTCTAAAAAGCTTTTCGGATGCTGACTTTGGTGGATGTAGAATGGATAGAAAGAGTACATCCGGAACTTGTCATTTCTTAGGAGATTCATTAGTTTCTTGGTCCTGCAAGAAGCAACATTCTGTAGCACTCTCCACTGCTGAAGCTGAATATGTAGCAGCTGGAAGTTGTTGTGCACAAGTGTTGTGGATGCAACACACACTCACAGACTATGGCTTGAGTTTTACTAAAACTCAAATTTTGTGTGATAACACAAGTGCCATTTCCCTAAGTAAAAACCCTGCACATCACTCTCGTGCAAAAAACATAGATATTAGGCATCACTTTCTTAGGGATCACACACTAAAAGGAGATATTATTCTTCAGTTTATTGGAACGCAAGATCAACTTGCTGATATATACACAAAGTCTTTGCCTTCTGATAGATTTGAATATATTAAACAGAAGTTAGGAATGATAACCGTAAGGTAATCTTTCTCAAGTAACTTTCTTTTGAAAAAGTCTCCTTACAGTAATAAACTCCTTTTCATAGGGGGAGTACATTTGATTGTTTGTTTAAACAAAGTTTTTCAAAATTTGTTTTCAAACTTTTCGGAATAAAGATTTCCAGAATGACCACTTCCGGAATGAAAATTTTCCAGAATGGATATTTTCATACAGAATACTTCTGGAATGAGATTATTCGTATTGAAAATTTCCAGAATGGACAACTTTCGTACTGGGAATTTCATAACCAGATTTTCGTTCCAAGTTTCTTTTTCGTATTGAGATTTTCATATTATGTTTTTCGTATTGAGTTTTTCGTATTGAGTTTTTCGTTTTTTTTTATTATTGAGTTTTTCGTAGTCATCTTTATATTACCCATTACGAACAACTTTCCTAAAGCTAATCCGAAAGGTATGATTTCCTTACTGAAGTTTTCGTAATCATATTTTACTTGCTGGCAGTTTCTTATATTTTGTTTTCGGTTTTTTAGTTTTCTTAAATCCTTGTTTTAATAAAACCTCAAAAAGATCGGATTCAAGCTCTCAACCGTCAGATCTGATCACAGCTCATTCCAACCGTTAGATCAACCGTGGAAGGTGAACCGTCATCCCATTGCCTATATAAGGGGGACGATATTTTCTCGTCCCACATCGGTTTCAAGCTTTCGCGTGCTGAAGCTCTGACTCTTCGATTTAAGGCCGTTCCGAACCACAGTTTTCTCCACTCCGAACTTCAGTCTTCTCTGTTCCGAATATCTCAGAAGACTTCAGATCCGAATGTCTGCAGAGTTAGCTTCTCAAGAAATGTCTTCAACCAAGCCTATATCTCAGTGGTTAGTATACAGAGAAAGGTTAGTTCATCCGACTTTCTTCAGCAACTACGATTCTGTCATCTCAAAGAACATAAAGTTAAATGGCTTGGAGGATGTTGCGGTATCTAAAACCGGGAATCAAGATGAAGTCTATTCTGATTTTCTTGTTGAGTTTTATGAGTCAGTTTCTTTCTTCGAGGAAGATAATAGAGAAAAATTTTCGTTCAAATCGTATGGCAAGACATATAAGATTTCTTACACCAAGGCTGCAAGCTTGGTAGGGTTATCTTATGAAGGTGAAGATGAGTTTATTTCTCACGTATTGCCGGACTCCAAGGGTAGCTTCAACAAGGAAAAAGCCTTAGAAACTCTCGGATTGGATGATGACAAGGCTCCGAAAATTGCAAGCCTATCTACAAACTTCCGGATTCTGGAGTTATGGGTGAAAGGGCTTATCGTACCGAGAAAAGGTGATAAGGATAGCTTGAAGAAGAGTGAGATATATATCTTAGATTTCTTGATAAATCTAAGAAAGTTTAACTTGATGAAGCATATTCTTATTAATATTGAGAATTTGAAGAAGGGGAATCTGAGAGCTCAGATTATCATGTACCCAGCAATATTATCAAAGATCATAGTTAGGTGCCTAGAATCTTTCAAGGTAGCTTGCAGTTCTAAACCGAAAGTTTGCAAGATCATGTTGCTCAGGGATAGCACGCTTAAAAGGATGAATATAGCTTTTGACAAGAAGTCTGGGAAGTTTATTGATCTACCTCCTCAAGTAGAAGTGACTCCGAAATCTGCTGATCCGGAATCATCCAAGCCGGTAAGGAAGAGAAAACTGAAAGAAGTGGTAGTCGAAGACGAGGAACCTAAGTCTAAGGAAGTCCACTCCGCACCACCAAAGCCTAAGAAGAAGAAGACATATCCTGATGAAGTCGTTACAAAGTGGAGAGCTGACAAAGAGAAGAGGAAAGAAGGGGATCCGCAGTTCGGATTGGACCCTGCGGAAGCTAAAGCTTTGAAGGAGAAAGCTGCTGATGAGCTTGAGAAACAAGCCAAGGAAAAGAAGCTCAAGAAGAAGATGTACGAGGCTGAGGTAGCTCAGGCCCTGTTGAAGTTCAACGAAATAGTTTCAGCAACTATCCCAGTTCCGAGATATTTCTCCCTGGAATCTCTACCTGAGACTCCAGGAAGAAATCTTGTTGCTCCAGAAGAGGCTGTTGCCACAAATTCTGAGGAAGAAGAGCAAGTGGAACAAGTTGAAGAGGCTGCTGAAGGAAGTGGTGAGACAGGAGATGTGCTAAAACAGGTAGATGAGTACAAGGGAACTCCTTCGGAACACTTATCACTCCGGACTTCAGAAGCTGAATCTTCGAATCTTGTCACTCCTGCGATGGAAGAAGAGAAAGGAGAAGAAGAAGTTGCCTATCATGGAGAAGAAGAACAACTTTTACAAGATATTTCTCAGATGGGAAACGTAGAGGTTGGTGTTCAAGAAGTTGCTGATGAGGAATATTTGGTTGTTCAAGTTTCTGACAGTGAAAAGAAAACTCCGGAACAGGATTCCATTCCGGAAAAAGATAAGGGAATGAAAGTTCTTACCGAGACTCCAAGCTCAGTAGTAAGAAAGAGGAAGGAAGCTGGTAGTTCTTCTAAGAGGAAGTTGGAGCTTATTGAGGAAGAAAATTCTCCTAGCAAGATTTCAGATTCGGAGTCATCCTCATTGGGGCACGATTTTGTTGTTCAGTACTTGAAGAAGTTGGTGGGAACCATTCCAACCTTCTCAAGCATTGATTCACGATGTCAGATGCTCCAACATGCATTGAATCAGAAAACCGACTCCGTATCGATGGTTATGGATAAGTGTGTTGAGATTTAAGCTCAGTTCAAAACATTCTTTGTTGGTTACGAAGCTCATAGAAGATCTTGTAAAAGGATGGAAAGCTGGTCGAAGAAGAATGTGGAAGAGATGAGGTTGCTTGATGAGTTTCAAGATAATGTTAAGGATGCCTTTGAGACCGAAGACAAGAAGATTAATGAGCTGACTGCATCCTTCGAAGAGAAATTGACAGAGGAAAAGAACTTTCGGATTCAGGAAGTGAGAGATCTGAATGGAAAGCTCAATTCCGTTAATCAAAGTTGGAAATTTGAAAGGGATTATCGGATCGAGTTTGAAGAAAGGATGAAGGCTCAGGAAGAAAATATGAAAGATCAGGAAGAAAAGTTGAAGGCTCAGGAAGAAATAATTGAAGCTCAGTCAGCAAGAATAGTCATCTTAGAGAAGCAAGCAGAGGAAGATCACAAAGACTTAAAGAAGATCAAGACGATTTTTAAGGGGCTAATGTCGAAGGAGAAAGATCCGAAATAACCAATCCGATCTTTTTGTTGTATTTTTTTTTGTCGAGATTCTAATTTTAATGAAAGTCGTACTTGTTGTTTCTATTGTTTTCATTACTAATTTTTCAGGTACTTTGTTAAGTTTTTCCATTCCCTCCAATTCTTTTTGAAAATCACAAAGGGGGAGAAGGAAAAGATCCTTAAGAAAAAGAGGAACTCTAATAAGAGTTTATCAAAGGGGGAGAAAGAAAAATACCCAAGGAAAAATAATTCTAATAAGAGTTTGTTTAAGGGGGAGTTTTTCTTAAAGAATACCTTCTTATGAAACATCACTCCGGAAATATGAATACAATCCTTAGAGTTTCAAAGCCTAAGGGGGAGTTAGTCGTATTCATCTATATCCTTAAACCGAGGGAGATAAGCTTTAATGTGTTTCTTTCTTCTTGGAATAGCTTTTTCGTAAGGATGTTTGTGCTTTCCAAAAAGGGGGAGATTGTTGAGTCAATAAGGTTTTCCTTATGACTTTTCCATTTCTTCTTGTTTTGAAAATCACAAACACCTTATCTTTAAGGAAAATTGCTTTCTTAAGGAAAATTGCTTTTATAAGAAAAATTGCTTTCTTAAGGAAAATCGCTTTTATAAGAAAAATTATCCTTATCATATTTTCATTCATATTTTTCTTAAGTATGAGGTTCGGATTCATTTTCTCGGAATCATTGAAACATTGATATAAAGCATTCTGTTTTAGGGTTCGGATTCTGGACAAGAACTATAAGGAAGTTTCATTCCGAATTCCGGATATGAACTCTGACTAAGTTCTATTCCAGATTCAGGATACGAATTCTGAAGAAGAATTCTCATTACGAATTCTAATGAAGAAATCCCATTCCGAATTCTCATTACGAATTCAGAAGAAAAATTCTCATTACGAATTCCAATGAAAAATTCTCATTACGAATTCCAATGAAGAATTCTCATTACGAATTCCAATGAAGAATTCCCATTACGAATTCTAATGAAGAAATCTCATTCTGAATTCTCATTACGAATTCTGATAAAGAATTATCATTACGAATTATGATGAAGAATTCTCATTACGAATTCTGATGATGAATTCTCATTACGAATTCTGATGATGAATTCTCATTACGAATTCTGATGATGAATTCTCATTACGAATTCTGATGATGAATTCTCATTACGAATTCTGATGATGAATTCTCATTACGATTTCTGATGACGAATTCCTATTCCGAATTCTCATTCCGAATTCACCTATTAAACAGAATCTGATTATCATTGTTTTATACACTCTGAATTTATTCATTCCGAACCTTCACTCTGAAGTTTCTATTCCGAACCTTTATGTTAGAGTTTAAAACGATGTCGTACTTTCTGTTACACTCACTTTGTTATAAAACGATGTCGTCCATTTTGTTATAAACTAACCGTTGTCTAAGTGACACGTGTACAGGTCCCTCCGATCTTTAAGGAAAATATGACCGTTGGAGAGGAGTCGACCTTACCTATAAATAGGAGCTCATTTGAAAGAGCTCGATGCTGATGTAGGCTGATGGATAATAACTGATTGCTGAAAAAAGTGCTTACATGCTGTTGAAGTGATTTCTAGAGAGAGAGTCTCTTATTAACTCTCAAAGCATCGTGCGACTCCGAATGTTGGTGATTACATTCGAGGGCTTCTGGGGATAGGAAGACAGAGGTGCCGACTACCTTAAAGATCGAGGGCTTTCTTGCTGAGAAAGACAGAGGTTGCCAACTACCTTGAAGTTGAGGGCTTGCGGGGATAGCAAGACAGAGACTCCGATCTTCGTATCGAGGGCTTACCCTGGTGTGGGTAAGACAGACTTTCTTGAAAGTATAAATCAAGGGACCTTTATCCAAGGTTGTTGGATACCCTTCTCTTTGGGTTAAAAGACTATTATCTTGTTACTAGTAGTCTTACTACTTGTCTTTATTCCGCTGCAATTTGTATCATAAGGAAAGTATAACTTTCTTATACTTCCTTACTTACTCTGATTCATTTAGATTCTATACGCTTTAAGGTAGAATCTCATATTGTAACTTTTGTTAAGTTTAAATTTCCAGAACCATATTTCCGGAACCTACTTTTGGAATTTCTTTCCAAGTTTAGTTCGGTATTAGAGGTGTTGTGAATTTACTTAGTTTAACTTTGTTAAACTTAGCGCTTTCCTTTTCTTAAGGAAACTATAGTTTCTTAACTAACTTTAAAGGTTCCAAAGGAATTTTTAAACTATAAAATTCACCCCCCCTCTTGTATATTGAGCATCTCATATTATATTTCGATCCTACAATAATTTTTTAGAAATCCATTCATGCCGTATAAGTTAAAAAAAACATTCTTCGTACTTTTTTCGGAAAAGTCAAAAAGTACCTCGTATGAAAAACGACAAAAGATTCCTTTCATATATTTTACTAAAAAGTCACCGAAGGGTAAAATTGGATTTAAACAATTGTAGGTGGATGGAAATAATATTACATATTGAAGAAACATGGATGTGGATGATAAAATACACCCCAGTAAATACCAAAGTATAAACAATCTCGGATAAAAATGAGATTGTGATATTTCCCTTACCTTAGGTCCGATTTGCTTCGTATGTGTCCGAACCTCCTGTATAATGATTTAAATAATGTCATTGACTTATTAAAGAATCATATTCATTGTTATGATATCATATATGGTTCACTTATGACATTATATTACCCGTTCTTTTGTAAATTCCATGTTAAAGAAGCGTTTTGGGTAAAATCGTTTCATTTATCGTAGGTGTTTTGACTTGTTGTTCTTGACATTATTATTACTTATATCATGATTTACTTACTTCCAGAATATAAAATATGATTTATATATAATATATATTCAGTATATATATATATATAATAGATAGATAAATGAAATGAAAAACACCGTTCATGGAGACGGTAGTCCGTACGTACGCATGAACGCTGTTTTTCTTTCCTTATTGTCTTGAATGGAAGTAAGTAGATGACATACATATATATATACATACATAAATCCAGTATCATTATTATGTCATATATTTCATTAGTACTTATTATATATACTTTATAATCATTCATGAATGGTTAATCATTAAGAATGAATCTCATCGCGTTGTGGAGACGGTAGTCCGTACGTACGCACGAGCGATGATATCATTTCCATAATTATTGAATTGAATTGGAGTGGATTATACAATATATCAGAATCAATATGATGTTTTAATAACTATGTATTGTTATTCTTTACACCATTATACCCATCCATGTAAGATGGTGGTGGAAAATAGATTAAACCACGGCGTGGAGACGGTATTCCGTACGTACGCACGCGCGGTGATTTCTTTTTCCATAGGATGGATAGATGGTGAAATAGGGTTGTTTAATACATAAAAAAACATATAAGTATATGAGTGATACTGATGTTATTACTTCATAATGAAACAACCTAATAAGAAGAAGTGGAAGAAGAAATAAAGATGAAAGAATTGGTAACGGTAATTACCTCTTCTTTGAAGCGCCTCTTTGAGACCTCCTCTTAGGGAACTAAAATTGGTCTTTTAGGAAGACCAGAACCTCTAGTATGTTTCTAGGGAAGTGGAGAAGAGATTTTGGCAGGGTTTGGCCGAGCTTGAGTGCTCAAATTGGTGTGAGTAGGAGGGGGAGGAGGTGTCCTTTTATAAGGGAGGAGAGGGGCACCTTAGGAATACCTCAAAATATTATTTTATATTAATGTCAAACTCGGTTTATAATGGTTCCGAAGGGTCTTATATCGAAGATAAAGTGGGGATGGGTCTAAATCCTATCAACCAATAAGATTTAGACAAGTTTAGGGTAATATTTTAACCTTATCAATTAGATTTAACTCTATGTTAAATAATTTAACTTTTACCGTGTCTTTTTGTTTTCTTTCACTATATGGTTAATACACTTACTATAACATGCCAAACGAACCCCAAATTGTTTATTATTAATACATATATCCTTATCTAAGTCATTTGGCCGAACCTTGGATTTTTAGGAATAAAATAACAATTAATAATATAATATATGATTTAAAAACTATTTTGTGTCAACTTTGACACTATTTGATATATGATTTTTGTGAAAGTCATAACAGAATTATATGTTCGAACCAAGTCGATTAAATCAACACTATTATATCATAGTAACCTAGAAAATTAGTGGAATTCATAAAAAGTCTCAAATTACATTCATTTGAGCATTTATAACATCAATTATGTTAATATTTCCTTAAAAGGGTAATTACTGCATCATCGTTGTGTCATAAATAAATAAATTTATTTAAAGTATAAAAATTATAAATAAAATATACTTATGTAGGAAATCTTATTATATTTCTAATGAATATTTATAGTCGAATTTATCTAATGTATAACCCCATATTAAAAATGTTTTAGTTATTAAACATTGATTTTAACTATTTTAACTATTCATTAAATAAAATAATATTAAATGTCATAATCTAATCCAAGTGGACCTAAATGGTCATATTATATTCATAAGGTTGTTTTAGGTCGAATTACACTTATCCAATAGAATTAGGACATGTGTTAGGGTAATAGTAATATCATATTTACCCTTAGTTACACTATTTACTATTAACCGTGGTAAAAAAAAGTAAAAAGTTACTATTCACCAAAACTTATTTTCATCTCATTGAACCAAATTTTAGTCGTTGATATTAACCGTGTCTGTCGGATTTTCAAAATTCCATTCACAGAAGCGGTAAAATTAAGTTTTATGCAAAATTCAGTTTTTAACCTACCACTTAGTGGTTTCACTATTCATCAAAAATTGAAAGTTTTCAGAAAAATACCAAAATTTCATCCTAAGCTATATTTCATATTCCAAATTCAAAAATGAAGTCTATTTTACCAAATTCATAACATAGAAGTTGCATTAATTAATTTTATAATTAAATCCCGCTGTTAAAACAAATAGCGTGTTTTTAAGAAACAATTTCTACCAAAAGATTGACACTTGATTATGTCTGGTTTAAATGTGAAATTACATCCAATGACCAATATCGTATTAAATTGTAAAAATATATTATAAATATACTTTAAAACCACTCAATTTAATGATTTATCACTATTAATTATTTCAATTAAAAAAGTTGTTTTTAATTATAATCTAGTAATTTTCACTATTCATTAGAATATGAAAGTTATCCGAAAAGTACCAAAATTTCACCCTAAGCTAATTTCGATATTACGAATCCAGAAATTAATTCTATTTTGAAAAATAAAATATACAAAATTTCAAAAAGTGGTTATTACTATTCATAACGGCTAGTTTTAATAATATTTTAATAGCATATTGTTGTTTAATGAAACTCGTTATTGCGTACTACACACGCTATCGAGGAAGGTCGCGATTGCGTGTAATGCAAGGCAAGTCAAGGATGTGTGTTGTGCATGCTCCTTTTAATGTAGCGTAAAACACAAGACATTAATAAAATTAAAAAGAATATTTTTCATAAAATCTCGTGCTGTTACATTCTACCCCCCTTAAAATGAATTTCGCCCTCAAAATTCGTCGGGGTTATAAATGGTTTATTATTTGAAAGTTTCTTTAATAGAAACCCACATCATAAAAAGGAATATCAAAACCAATCTTTAAAAACAAAAGTATGAAACGTAACGGTTACCCAAATAAACTAGTCACTGGGTTTCCACATAGGTGAAAGTATGGATATGGAAGAGAAATCTAACCATCATGTTCTGATGGAGAGTGGTAGAGAACATGGCTATGGAAAAGCCAGAAATCACAAAGCCATAAATTTGTGACGATCTAAGGTACCATCTGATTCATCAGATATAAGATCACTAGGACAACATTTTTGGTTTTCAAGATCGTTTCCCTAATGTTAAAGAATTTGAATTAGAATAAATACTTACTTTATTTTGGTACAATCTCACTGTTGTTCGTGCCTTTAACAATATCCACTTCATCTCTTAAATAAATGAAGTTGAATTTGTTATTCGTGAAGTGTTAGCAGATCATGTGATAGAATGACGGGTCATTCCATCTGTCTCAAACAAAAGGTTAGCAAAAAAAATTATATACATAAGTCGATCTATAGTGAGATTAATCATATATGGTTCCTAAAATCGACTTATACATCATATGTCATACAACTTAATATAATAAAACTAGATTCTACTAAACAGGGACTTCCTGTAGGCCAGTGGTAGGCGATAAAGGCCAGTCGCACTTCGATTGTGGGTTCGATTCCCACAGCCTTGTCCGACGCGATGGGCTGTCACCCGTCCTGCAGGTTGTCCTTTTTCTAAAACTATATTACTATAACATCCCATCAATAATATCGAAAAAAAACTTCTATCCTTAAACAATAATAACTTATTCCAACATAATCCATTCCAATCTTTAGGCTTACCCATAATACTGCAGTCCACTCTCATAATATAGTGAAAACAATTACCAGATATTTAATACCATCGTTGATCCCCATAAGATATGTCTTGTTGGTAACATTCTAAACATTCAAAGTCCTTAATCATGTATTCTCTTGAATACCTTAGTGAAAACATGAATGCCGTTTAAAGTTAACACTTTCCACATACCAAAATCCTCAAAATTCTATATACTCAAACCATGATATCACTTAGTCCATATATCAATCATGAGCTCATGAATACTATTAAACATTTCATTTTCTCGTTTTCCCTTCATTATGCGCATATCATCTTATTTCCAAAAAATATCTCAATCACTTTGAATACCACATCAATAAATATTGCAATACTCAATGATACAACATTATTTTGGAATCCCATTACATAAACACTTAATCATTCCACCACATCGTTTTCATATTCAACATTGCCAATAGTGATCGCATGTGACTTCCCTTTGTCCTTTTCCTTCAGTGGTTGCTCATGTTGATCATCACTAACCCTTGGATTAGGGCATTTATTAGCATAATGCACCATTTCCTAGCACTTGAAGCATTGAAGTGTTGGTGGTGCGTTCTCTGCAGTGTTTGCTTTATTCACATCATTAGAAACCCTTTTTCCATTACTTCGACACTCAGCTGCTCGATGACCTTCTTTTCCACACTTAAAACATTTTCTAATCCCTTTAAGACAATCTCCACCATGCTTCTTTCCACACTTTGTGCGTAAGGAAACATTCATCTTCTTTTCACCATTATTCTAAGATTTCTCCTTGAACTCCATCTTTCGTTTATTGTCAAAACCATGAGATGGATATGTAACACCAACTTCCATTTATACCTTGATAGCACAATGCACAATTTATTCATAGCTACTGAAGTCTCTTATAGTTAATGCCCTTCAAAGACTTGGTTTTAAGCCACTGAAAAATCGATCAACTTTACTTTCTGGTTGGATGATAATGCCAGATGCATACCATGCAAGTCTTGTAAAAATCGCTTCGTATATACCAACAGATTCATCATCTTTTTTCTTTAGTTCAAGAAACTCCTTCTCCATATTTGTTCGAAGAATACGAGGGAAGTACTTATTGAAAAATAAGTTCTTTAACTCGTCCCATTCCATGGACTCAATTTCATCTCTTTGCCTTGTATTCTTGATAAGATTCCACCATTGATCAGCTTCACCTTCCAAACGATATACTGCTAAGATGACTTTATCATGTTCAGAACATTGAAGAACTGAAAATATCTTTTCAGTGGTACTGATCCATTGTTCAACAACAAGTGGATCAGAAGACCCACTGAAAGAAGGTGGACGTTGCCTCATGAAGGACTCAATAGAATATTGTTCCCTTCTCTTCTCATTTGGAAGTCCAGAATGATTCATAGCTTGTGTAAGTATAGAAATAAGATTTTGCACTCCATCTCCTATAACATTTGTTTGTTCAGGAGGACAATCATTGCATTTTCCATTGCATTGATCAACACGGTTCCTTCGGGTTCCAGCCATCGTCTGAACCCCAAAAAGAATAGCGTGAGAGGAAAAAATCATGCTAGGGAAAACAACATAATAAAGGGGAAGTTCCTTCAATATCTAACATCTTAGGATTAATTCTATGATCGTTAGCGTAGTTCTAGTACTATAACCTATACGTATACTTAACCTTAGGGACATCCCTAGACATACCGTAGAAATATCTCCAGGGATCTCACTAACGTTTTCGCATCCTAGTTTCCAAAGGTTGACTAAACATTTCCTCTGATACCAACTGTAATGGTCTAGAATTACTTCCAGTGGACTATAATTGATACCTATCAGGGCACTCCATGGGTGGCTACACCCCCTGGGTGGGACACACCACCATCTCCAGTGGCAGCCATTTCCTCATGAAGCCCTTGGGCGGAGAGCCATGCTTCGTCCAACGCTCACATTTGAGAGTTCCCAAGGATCGGATACATTCCTACCTCCTTTGCCTCTAATACCAACTGTAGAGACCCGAAACTTGACGTTCATTGACATTACATTACATTTGCGGAATACTTAGTACATACACACAAGGATCGTAATAGTTTAGTGTCTTTGGAAACTCAGAACGTAATCTTCTAATCATGGTGAAAGATCTTCAACATCTCCTATAAAGATATTCCCTATTTTTTACCTAAAACCTTTCTTTATATCCTGGGGAAAAGAAAACATAAAAGGGTGAGCTCAAATGCTCAGTAACGGTAAACAAAAGAAATATCAATCACATCGTATTCATAAGAACATAACATTTTGGAAATCTTAACCTGTAAAAGAGAGCATAATTTCATTACATGGGATAAATCATGGCAGTGAAATGTAATCACAATAATCATAACTTAAAACATGAAACTTTGTGGCATTCACACATAATCATAGAGAATCATTTCTTGTTATTCAAGACTAATTGCCAAGACTATCTTAGTGGACAAAGTCCCTTTCTGAATCGAGTAACCCTCGTTTCAGTCCTGTTTCACTGAACCGGTATAACCTACCGTTCCAGCCCTGTCTATCTCATGAGATATAAAATCTTTACCCAATGCATTGGAGGGAGATATAGGTCCCACCCATCTTATAATTAATCCTTTCTTATGTGTTCCACATAATCATAAATCATACATCATCGCATAACACATGTAACAAAAATGGGATTCTTGAAACATCATGACATCATAAAACAATTCATATAAGATAAAGGAATTCATAAATATATTTCCATCACAACATAATCAAATCCATGTAATAATAGGGATAAAAACAGAACCCTTTATCATCTTAGATGGAAAATAATTTTGATAAAACACTTGAACTTCATTCTTGAGGAAAATATCCTTTCTACTTCAAAAACACTTTTCCTTTCTTAACAAGTCATACAATTTTAAAATAAAAGAAGTTGATTAAAAATAAACTTGAATACTTGTAAAGGAATATTCTTGGAAATAATTTTTTAGAAATCCATTCATGACGTATAAGTTAAAAAAATCATTCTTCATACTTTTGTCGGAAAAGTCAAAAAGTACCTCGTATGAAAAACAACAAAAGATTCCTTTCATATCTTTTACTAAAAACTCACCGAAGGGTAAAATTGGATTTAAAAAATTGTAGGTGTATGGAAATAATATTACATATTGAAGAAACATGGATGTGGATGATAAAATACACCCCAGTAAATACCAAAGTATAAACAATCTCGGATAAAAATGAGATTGTGATATTTCCCTTACCTTAGGTCCGATTTGCTTCGTATGTGTCCGAACCTCCTGTATAATGATTTAAATAATGTCATTGACTTATTACAGAATCATATTCATTGTTATGATATCATATATGGTTCACTTATGACATTATATTACCCGTTCTTTTGTAAATTCTATGTTAAAGAAGCGTTTTGGGTAAAATCGTTTCATTTATCGTAGGTGTTTTGACTTGTTTTTCTTGACATTATTATTACTTATATCATGATTTACTTACTTCCAGAATATAAAATATGATTTATATATCATATATATTCATTATATATATATATATAATAGATAGATAAATGAAATGAAAAACACCGTTCATGGAGACGGTAGTCCGTACGTACGCATGAACGCTGTTTTTCGTTCCTTATTGTCTTGAATGGAAGTAAGTAGATGACATACATATATATATATATATACATAAATCCAGTATCATTATTATTTCATATATTTCATTAGTACTTATTATATATACTTTATAATCATTCATGAATGGTTAGTCATTAAGAATGAATCTCATCGCGGCGTGGAGACGGTAGTCCGTACGTACGCACGAGCGATGATATCATTTCCATAATTATTGAATTGAATTGGAGTGGATTATACAATACATCAGAATCAATATGATGTTGTAATAACTATGTTTAGTTATTCTTTACACCATTATACCCATCCATGTAAGGTGGTGGTGGAAAATAGATTACACCACGGCGTGGAGACGGTATTCCGTACGTACGCACGCGCAGTGATTTCTTTTTCCGTGGGATGGATAGATGGTGAAATAGGGTTGTTTCATACTTAAAATAACATATTAGTATATGAGTGATACTGATGTTATTACTTCATAATGAGACAACCTAAGAAGAAGAAGTGGAAGAAGAAATAAAGATGAAAGAATTGGTAACGGTAATTACCTCTTCTTTAAAGCACCTCTTTGAGACCTCCTCTTAGGGCACTAAAATCTGTCTTTGAGGAAGACCAGAACCTCTAGGATGTTTCTAGGGAAGTGGAGAAGAGAGTTTGGTAGGGGGTGGCCGAGCTTGAGTGCTCAAAGTGGTGTGAGGAGGAGGGGGAGGAGGTGTCCTTTTATAAGGGAAGAGAGGGGCACCTTAGGAATACCTCAAAATATTATTTTATATTAATGTCAAAATCTATTTATAATGGTTCCAAAGGGTCTTATTTCGAAGCTAAAGTGGGTATGGGTCTAAATCCTATCAACCAATAAGATTTAGACAAGTTTAGGGTATTATTTTAACCTTATCAATTAGATTTAACTCTAAGTTAAATAATTTAACTTTTACCGTGTCTTTTTGTTTTCTTTCACTATATGGTTAATACACTTACTATAACGTGCCAAACGAACCCCAAATTGTTTATTATTAATACATATATCCTTATCTAAGTAATTTGGCCGAACCTTAGATTTTTAAGAATAAAATAACAATTAATAATATAATATTTGATTTAAAAACTATTTTGTGTCAATTTTGACACTATTTGATATATGATTTTTGTGAAAGTCATAACAGAATTATATGTTCGAACCAAGTTGATTAAATCAACACTAATATATCATAGTAACCTAGAAAATTAGTGGAATTCATAAAAAGTCTCAAATTAAATTCATTTGAGCATTTATAACATCAATTATGTTAATATTTCCTTAAAAGGGTAATTACTGCATCATCGTTGTGTCATAAATAAATTAATTTATATAAAGTCTAAAAATTATAAATAAAATATAATTATGTAGGAAATATGTTTATCTTTCTAATGAATATTTATAGTCGAATTTATCTTATGTATAACCCCATATTAAAAATGTTTTAGTTATTAAACTTTGATTATAACTATTTTAACTATTCATTAAATAAAATAATATTAAATGTCATAATCTAATCCAAGTAGACCTAAATGGTCATATTATATTCATAAGGTTGTTTTTGGTCGAATTACACTTATCCAATAGAATTAGGACATGTGTTAGGGTAATAGTAATATAATATTTACCCTTAGTTACCCTATTTACTATTAACCGTGGTAAAAAAAGTAAAAAGTTACTATTCACCAAAAATTATTTTCATCTCATTGAACCACATTTTAGTCCTTGATATTAACAGTGTCTGTCGGATTTTCAAAATTTCATTCACAGAAGCGGTAAAATTATGTTTTATGCAAAATTCAGTTTTTAACCTACCACTTAGTGGTTTCACTATTTATCAAAAATTGAAAGTTTTCAGAAAAATACCAAAATTTCATCCTAAGCTATATTTCATATTCCGAATTCAAAAATGAAGTCTATTTTACCAAATTCATAACATAGAAGTTGTATTAATTAATTTTATAATTAAATCCCGCTGTTAAAACAAATAGCGTGTTTTTAAGAAACAATATCTACCAAAAGATTGACACTTGATTATGTCTGGTTTAAATGTGAAATTACATCCAATGACCAACATCATATTAAATTGTAAAAATATATTCTAAATATACTTTAAAACCACTCAATTTAATGATTTATCACTATTAATTATTTCGATTAAAAAAGTTGTTTTTAATTATAATCTAGTAATTTTCACTATTCATCAGAATATGAAAGTTATCCGAAAAGTACCAAAATTTCACCCTAAGCTAATTTCGATATTACGAATCCAGAAATTAATTCCATTTTGAAAAATAAAATATACAAAATTTCAAAAAGTGGTTATTACTATTAGTAACAGCTAGTTTTAATAATATTTTAATAGCATATTGTTGTTTAATGAAACTCGTTATTGCGTACTACACACGCTATCGAGGAAGGTCGCGATTGCGTGTATTGCAAGGCAAGTCAAGGATGTGTGTTGTGCAAGCACCTTTTGATGTAGCGTAAAACACAAGACATTAATAAAATTAAAAAGAATATTTTTCATAAAATCTCGGGCTGTTACATGAATCCACACACTTGAGATGATTAATTATTTAACCTCTCTCTCATGGTGTTTTTCATGCTAGAAAATGTTAACTTATATAAAAAATGTTTTCATTTAAGTGAATTTATATTTTTTGATTATGTCAATTTCTATGAAGTACATAGAATTATCATGTTCTTTTAAATACATGATGATGTCTTCTAATCATATACTACAATCAATAATTTCATTATAATTATCTTAAAAGATAATAAGAATTCTTTAAGTGGAATTACAAATTGGCCATTCTGGAAGATGGAAACGTGCATGGAGAAATGAATAGAAGGTTCCATGTTTCTAGAAATATTATTGAACTAAAAGAACCACTACCCATCTGATGGCGAATGTATATTCGTTTTCATCCATTATAATCCACCAATCTGCATAATGGGGTGTATCAGCTATCTAGTTCCTATCCCATCAGTGTGGAAGCGTCTAAGAAGGCTACTGATTAACCAGTAGATACAACTGGGTATCTGGTGGCATCGACTGTTTCCTATGAGGAATCATTTAGTATGGTCAAAAATAAAATATTGGGGGACCATTGAACATTTTATGTACCTAGTGACTCCAATTATTTTTCGATCCCTTTTAATGAATATAAAATTACCCACTTAGATCCTTAAAGAAACATCTTGGCAACTTGTAATCCATTATCCCTATGAAATTCTATAAATATTGATTCAATGGTGAAGCTCTTAAATTTTCATTTCCTCTCAAGAGACGAACAAGATTTGAATCCCTTAAATTCTCTTTACCTTTATCACAATCTTTTATCCCAAAATTGTAAATCACACCATTGAATATATTTTTGAGCATCATTCAGTAGGTTTTTCTTAAGAGAACCTCCTTTTCTTAAACCACACTACACTAATATATCGAACCCTATTAAAGGGTGGTGTGGGTTACATGATGACCAAAGATTCTCAATAGGGTTATTACAAGGAAAAATTGTGAGGGGAGGGTTAATAGTTACCATTGATACCAAGGTATCCATAGCACATACCACCTTATTCGTAGGGTGGAGATATAAGGGATCACATTGAGCTATAGTCAAAATCATTTTCAAATTACCTTTCCCTATATTTAATTTATTACATTCCATAATCTCCCAACATACTTGAATAATATAGAATATAACATTCTCCATAGATTAATTAATTGGATTTTATTCAATAATATCATAAATCTATGTTATAAAATATAGTGTATTTGATTACTCTATTTATTATTTTTAAATATTTTAATTTTCAAATTAATGTTTTAACTATTATTATCTAAAATGGAACATCACATCCAATCTTTCCATAATCTCATAAAAGAAATAAGTAACAATGTGTGGGATTTTATTTTTAAAAATTTATTCTTCCTTGAAACTAATAATTTGTATTAGAGGACATTTTTTTAATTATCAAAATACATTGTTTTAAAAAAAATAAGTTTAATTTAAAAATATGGTGTTAAAATATTAAATTTATTTTCATACAAGATATTTTAGGGAATCTATTTATAATATGAATTATCTTATTTTTTATAGAACAAACTATTCTTATTAGTAGAATCAAATCTGAACATTCTAGGGTAGTATTTCTTATCATGTATGGAAATAGTTATGAATGAGTACATTCCCACTATAGAAACAAAAGAAAAATGGAATGTAAATAATATTATGGATTTTTAATTGAATATCAATGTTATAAATTTCTTACATTGTGGTCTTTATATTTATTAATTTAGTCATGTTTCAATGTTAAAAATACATTTCATGTTAGAAAGTTTTATAAGTAAGACATGATGGAATAAAAAATTCATAAACACAGATTAGATAAGTACAATCAATATTTTTATTGTTTTAATATAGATTATAAAGAATATATTATAATTATTATAATAGTATCTACATAACATTTTTATGGTTGAAATTCCATTGATAATGAATTGTCATTATAAACACTTGTAATGAAAATCTTGTCGCGGTTACCTAGCACCTAGGCTTCTAATGTGATGAATATATTTGAATATAATGACACAAAAAATATATATCTAGAGGGATTCATAAACATATTAATGATATAATATATTATGATGAAACTACATGTACAAAAGAAGGAAAATGATTCTAAATTATTAAATAAAAACATCATTTTCAATGATAATAACAATTAATAATCTAGAGGTGAGGTTTTATAATATGGATATTTTTACATGAAGATAAAAATTTATTCAAGGATAATAACTTCCAAAAGTGATCTAAAATTTCAAATAAAAAGGTTGAAATAGAGGAAACATGATATGAATGTAAAAAATTGGTCACAAAAAATAGAAGATCCCCATATATAATAAAAATTTAAACCAAAAGAAGAAATTTAAAAGTTATTCAATATCTCAAAGTAGAGTGAAACTGAAAATTCCATGGATTCATATTTTTTATCAACATAAACATAGTATATATTGGATTTCATAATGGAAAATTTTGATGAATATTTCAATGTCAGTACTCCATTTAATATTTCATCCTACAATTATTTTTATCTCCATTTTTTTCTTATTCCACTCAATTATATTTTTAGTATTTTTTTTCTTTAGTAACCTATAAATGAAAATTTAAAATATTCCAAAAATAAATTAAAAATAGTCATAATAATTATTATTAATTATATCATGAATTAATAAGAAAATATAATCCATCTATCCTATAAAAAATAATAATCACAAAAAAAATGATATTTTCATTAAATAAAAATTTGATCTTAATAATAAAATAAAATACACATAGATATCAGTAAAATAACATAATTAATAATAATAATTAAGATATCTATTTTTTATATAACCTATGTAAGATATAATTTAAATTGAATTTTGGTATCTCAAAGACCTTGAAAAGATCAGGTCAACTTTTGTTAATCGAATTACATGTGGCCTTTGAAAAATCAATCTAAAACCACTTTTGTTGAATTTGTTTATCATGAAGAATTATTTAATTATTTCTATGGAACCTTACATTTTATTTATGAACGTGATTTAAAAAAAACATTTTTTAGGGGACCAAAATCAATGAATCTCTCTTCCAATCATTGAAAAGGAAAACAAAAAAAAATGATTTCTAAAATCATTATTGGATAATGCAGGAATATACATGTATTTTGGGGTAAAAAATAATCAATAATTTCATTTTATAGGAATAGGGTATCATAAGAAATACGTATGATGAAATTTTTGACCAAATGTATAGTTGTTGGAGACACAAGTGTTGTGACCTCTCCGAATGTAATCTAATAAAAAACATAATGAATGTCTCATAAATATTGGAGATAATGTAAAGGGTAAGATAAATCATTGAAAGAAATTTTTTTTATAACTCAAACATAATTAAATATATTTTATTTATAATGGAATAAAAATAAAATTTAATATTTATTTGTAAATTATGTGATAGAACTTCAAAAATATCATTTGAAATTGAATTCTATACTGTTTTTTATTCAAAAGGGAATCATTTATTTAAAACATTAAGACTTAAATTTTATTATAAAATTAATTTTAAAACCATTGATAGTTAAAAATTAAAATTATGAATGAAAAAATTATTGAATAATAAATTTGGAAACAAAAAAGTTTTCATCGCAATACTATTTCTCTCAAAAAACAAAATTGATTCCATCTAGTATGCATTTTTCCCAAATTTTATTTCACTAATGGTATGGTTATTGAAACATTCCAACATGATAAAAAATCATATTTTAACAATAAAAGTGTATTTATTAAATAACATATTTTGAAATGATTGATAATACAATTTTAGTACTGAATAAATTTTAAATTATAGGAAGAATAATCATGTATTGTAATTACCATCGATTACATTACATGATTCACAAGGGCATATTTCTAAAATCATAATAGAAAAGTATGGAAATCCATCATCATGATTTATAAAAAGGTTGAAAAAATATAACGTTTCAAATTATCTCAATTCATAGTGATCATTCTAGAGAACTCGATAACACGAAATTTAATGTTATTCTTCTTTTGAATGCCTTAATATTTGATTTTATTATCCTCAAACCCCTCAATGAAAAATGTTCTAAGAGAGGTGAAACATATGAATCCATGGAATTTCACAAAATCTTCAAAAATAAAATTTTATTACAAAAATATATATATTATTTCTAGGAAATTAATAATGCATTCTAAATAATTTATTGAAATATAGTAAGTCGGTTTTAAGAAAACCCATTATGTGCTTTAAAAAATAAAAAAATCAAGGGGGGCCTTTTTAATGTTTTTGGTAGAATGTTTAGTTATTTGAAAAACCAAATATATTTTTTAAAATTCAATAATAAGACCATTTAAGGTATTGTATTTGGTAATAAGACTCATGTAATTCTTATAGTGTCATTATCAAAAGGTAAAAAAAAGATTAATGAATCAATCCATTATGTATTTTTCTAAAATGTTTCAAAAATGATTTCTGAATTTGTTTTTTTCAAATACTATTTTTAATGAACCATTACAAAAATATATAATATAATAATAATAATATAAATAGAATTAATTTTCTAATGTATTCAATAATTATAATGACTATCAAATTGAAAATTTCATTTGAGATTTAAAAGAAGGAACTCATACACATTGGTCAATATTAATTGGCATTGAACACTAGCCATTTTTCTATCACCTTGAACCAAAAAACATTAATGATGCTATTAAAAACTGAAATATGGTACTTGAAATGAATGATAAACTTAATCAATTCACTAGAAATAATGTATGGAATTTCATTGAAAGGCCTATGAAAATCCAATTATTGGATATAATTGTGTTTTCAGAATAAACTCTATTAATCTACTAATAATACTAGAGACAATTCCCATTTATTTGAAAATTTTTATTACCTAGAATATTGAATTGATTATTAAAAAAACATTTCAATCGTTTATCATATTCAATCCACAATAATGTTGTTGACATTCACTACTCATATGAATTTTAAACACATTTAAATTGATAAAAATCCCATTTTTGGAGGATTTATTTCTAATTTTATTTTTCTAGACCGATCACCTTCTTTTTTATAAAAAAATATAATTTGACCTATTTTCAATGATAATAAATATGTTTTTGGATTAAAAAACTCTCGTGATCATGTTAGTAATATATTTCAAAAAAAAATCTTTCAAATTTTTTATAAAACAAAAAATCAAATTCAAGTCCCATTTAATGTCTATCCAAAATGATATTTTCATAATTCCAATTTATGACGATGATGTGATTTTTGGACCAAAAAATGAAAAAAATTATTCCCTATTTTATTATTTAATGAAATGGAATTTGAGATGAGCTTTATGTGTGAAATTACAATCATTTTGAACACAAAAATTATCTAAAATCTAGTAGCATTATTTTAAACCAAATAAAATACACCAATGAACATATAAAAATATTTTTAATGGATAATAATAATGAAATTATCACTCCCATGAGTATGGCATGAAATATTACATTGGATTAATTATGTAAAATGGTCAAAAATAATATTTTTAGTGTTATGATTAGTGTTTTAATCTTCTATACCAAGACCTACCCGATATCATGTTCATTTTTTGTATTTATTCTTGTTTTCAATATAATAAAAAAACCTCATTTCAAATATGTCAAAATAATTTTTATAATTATTTAAAATAATTTAAATTTTTTGTTTTATTTTATCCAAAGGAAATATATTTGATTTAAATTTTATATTTCTGATACCAGTTTTAATGGATTATAACTTTTAGGAAAAGTACGAGTAGAAATTTATATCTAGTAGGAAAATGACATGTCTCATAGAGTAGTAATAATAAGAATATTGTGTCTCATTGAACAACCGATGGGGAATACATAAAAGTTAGGAGTTGTAAAAAATTATATAGATGCAACACACTCTATTGGAAATTTATCTAGATTTTGACTATATCCTTTTCAAGATAAATAATTCCAATTCCATTAATATATATAAAATAAATATCCATCACCCTCACACAAAAATACTGACTTTCATAACAGTTTCAGAAGAGAACACATCCATAAAGGTGACATCCATTTTTTTCCTAAAAGGATATTGAGTCACTGATATTTTCATCAAACCACTATCCATTGATCATTTCTAAAATAGTAATGATGAACTAATAATGATTATCTTGTGACTTTATTCATCTCAACCATGTTTATCATGATCTTATTTAGATAAATTTATGTTTTTTAATTTTGTTTGTTATAATCATAATTTTAAATCAGGAATGTATTTATTTATATGACCTATATATGAGACCATATACCCCATTTGTTATCACTTGAAGGTGATCATTTTATATATTTGATTATGAAATTTTCCATACAAGATATACTTCATTTATAAATTAATTAATATTAATTTTGAAACTATTATCTCTTTTTTTCAAATTTGAAAATCAAAATTTAGAAAATGCAGTATTTTTATATTTTTTGATTATTATGACCTATTTTTTTATATTATATTTAACATTTATTACCCTTTGTTTTTTAATTTCATTTCAAATGATTTTCAAAATTTTTTTTATAAAACTCATATATGTATTTTTTAATTCGCTTAATTTTTTTCCTCTATTTTAATGAATAATAAAAATATGTTAATATATATATATACATGAATTTATATTTTCTATAGAGATATCTCTTGATAAAATTCCAATATGGATACCGCTATTTTGATTATTATTATACATCATTGGAATCACATCGACATGATATTATTAATAAAAAAATCTCAATGAAGGTGAAAAGATTCATTTATGTGGCATGTAAATTATTAGTACCTATTTTAATTTTATAATTTCATTTTATCATACTTTTATTCTTTCTCTCTTATCATCTATTAAAACCTTTTACCAATTTTTCTTTTATCTTTTCCCACTTTGATCCCTTCTACATCTTGTTGTTTTTCTTATGATACTTTTTTATTTCATATTCTAACTTTCCATTAATTATCTATAATGATCCTATTTTTTTGCGGAATTTAGAATTTAATAAGTGTTTTTAAAATTATTCATCTTTTTTTATTTTCTTCTATTTTTATTTCCCCTATCTATCTGTAAGAACCTTGGTTTTGTTATGAAGTACAAATCCTTTTATTTTCAGTTGAAATACTTTGTTCTTTCCTTATGTATGTGCCCCCTGTGTTCACGGGTGTTTTAGAGGTGTTCAGGGCTTGTTCTAAGTATGGAGCCATGCGTTAATGGTGTTTTTGGCTTGTTGCATGGTTAGAAGAAACTATGCAGGGGAGGCCGCATAGTTATGCTAATCATGTGAGAGGTAGAAGTAGTGGTATCATGGTTAATGATACCATATGGTTATAGCCACACGACCATGGAACAAGATTGAAAAGTTTCATACTTTTGATTGAGAGTTATTGCACATGTACCACATAATTAGTTAGAATGTGTGAGGTAATAGTGTGTTGTTTGCCATAGTTATAGAGAACCTTTCACGATTTCTTCATGATTAGACAAACATGTGTAGAAACCATAGAACCAGGTTTTTTCTGGGTAAAATATCCAAAATTCCCTTGAAATATCTTAAAATCGTTGTTGTATTCTCCTCCCACAAATTCACAATAGGGGTTTATATTAGGAGCTCTCCTTTGGAACCTATCTGAGGGATTTAGTCCGGTCTTTTATCTGACCACTGATTTGAAAATGGTTTGTATGATTGGATCATAAAGGGTTGGTCCTAGAATATTTTTATAAATTTATTATTATTCTGAACAATGATTGCGATATTTGAATTTAGGCTCATATACCTTCATATTCCATTATTCATCCCTTCATTATATTTCTCCTAAAACTAGAAGAATCAGAACTCAATTCTGGATGAGATATCTACTAACGAGCTGAGGAATGTGGTATATTCTTTTATTTAGATTTTTTTGTGATTTTCGTGCATTCAAATGATATTCCACCCACTGGAAATTCCTAAGCATCCCCTATTTTGAGTGATTTAATTGTACTATATGTATACGGACCTAGTTAGGATTCCAAAAGGATCTATTTTAGTGTGTGGGAACCCGTTTCTTGAATCAAGGTCACCCATGGCATTTGTCTTTTAGAATTATCCCATTCATGACATGTTAAACCACCCAAATGGTTAATTCTTGTTCTTACATTATTAGAGACAGCTGGTTAATCTTTAAATTGTTTGACTAGATTTGTTATGAGATGAACTACCTCTTTTATTAATGATTTCATGTTACTCTATTCCATTTTAGATCAAATAGATTTAATAAGAATGGGTTAACAAGTTGGTATACTCATCAGTGAATACTTAATTTCCTTGATATGTTATGTTGAAAATATGATGATATGGGATATTATAACTATATGAATGTAATAATGGCATGTTAATTTGGTGATATGGGAGGGTAGGCCAATATGAACTAGGAATGATAAATGGAGTTCATGAGTGGGTATACTCATGTCCTATACTTGATTATATAAGTGGTTATACTCCCATGGGTTTAATTTTTTAAAATCAATGAAAGGAATAAATTTTTTGATATATGCCTTGGACTACTCTCCATGGATATAGAATATAGTAATGGATGAATTGGGTTGATTATTCCCATTGGGTGTTATTTATGTGGGATTCCTAGGGACCTACTACCCCATGGATCTAGCTTTCTTGGACTTGTATAGGACATTTTCACATACATGCTCCTAGGTCTTCAACCAGGGATGAGACCAAGTTTCCCTTGGGATGCCAATGGGAATTGACGTGGATACCGTGGACTACTACAATTGTGATTCATCCCTTTGTGGTATAAACTTTTTTACTTGGATTCCTAGGTACGTGGAACCTTAGATTCGACACTTGGGGTCTATACTTCATTATAGGACATGGCCATGGGATACATGATATGGATGGATGCACGGTGTGGCTATGTGACATGTTTACATACATATAACTGCATTTTTAGTAGATAAATCATAATGTAGGGAGACTTGAGGGGCTGTCTGGTATTAATTATTGCAATAGACTTATTCCATGGAAATTCAAGCTTACTTTACTGCTTCACATACAATTTCAAAAACCTTACATATTGTTGATAGAACTATATAGACATTCGGTGGATACTTGCTCAGAAATTTATTTGACACCATCTTTTGGCCTCATTGGGTACCCAAAAAGATTACATGGTTGCAGGTGATGGTAGGGGAAAGCTTTGTAACATAGGGTTTTGACCTCATCATTAGAGAAGAGGATTATATGACCATGTCAAGGCTTGTGATGGTATGGACACTGTTTGATATTTATTGTTATTTTTGGATATGTGTACTATATTGTACTTCCATGTACCTATTTAGGTTGTTTTCTAGTTATATGTATCATCTATATCATTGTATACGATACACTTATGGAATGTTATATACTATTTTATTTCTTGTTTATTAATATATTGATTGCTCGTCCATATATGGTTCCACTATTTGATGTTTTTGACTTCCACTATGAAATACTTTGGTAATGAGGGCATAGTATCCCCTAATGAATTACTGATTCCCTCACTGCTAGTTGGTCACCTCTGGAAGTTGTGGAGATGTGCTTGAGGCCATGTATCCAACCAGGCTTAGGGCACTGTTGAGTGGCATCTAGCTCTAATAAGTTACAATATCTCTCTCTAAAATAATTATATTATTTTGGGTGTATTAGGGGTTTGAATTAGAGGTAATAGACCCATATTATTACATCAATTTATTGGTTTTAAACCCCATAGGAATAAGTTACTACAACTATATTATATGGATATTGTATTAGTTGAACAATTATAGAACCAATGATGTTGTAGTGGTGGTGGGCCTAATATTAAAAATTGTTGGGGTGGAAGGACTATGGTACCTCAGGTACTTTAGTAGTACTATTCCCTAAGAGGGTTTTTTGGAAACAAATATTGTCCTTCATGGACATGGATTGGGGATTAATACCCATCGGACCTATAGTCCTTGTAATTTGATTCGAGGTTATTTGACTTACATGATATGTGCTGAATAAACAAGGCTTTATGAGTGGGATATGTCCTTGGGGGGAATGGAATTTCATTCCAAGTTTTGTATCATGTCTCTGTGTTTTTTAATGTAATTGTACCCCCAAACACCATATATATATATAAATTATTTGGAGATTTATAAAAATTAAAATATGTTTTCAAAAAACATTCACAGTTAAAATTTATTTTTCAGCATTAATTAAAATTTTTTAATATTATCCATTCATTTTCCCTTCAATGTCTTCCTATAGATAAATCCTCTTTTTTTCATTTTATCCTCTTTTAAATTTTTAACACTCATATTTAATGAAAATGGGGGAGATATATTATATTAATTTATGTGGGGAGTTTTTGTACGATATTGTTTACAAATGGGGAGAGTTTGTGAAACTTTTTCTAAAATTGTTTTTAGAAAGGGGGATATTTTGAATAATCATACATTAAAATCCATTAATTTCCTCAGTTTAGATATTAAATGATTTCCTTAAATGATTTATTCTCGATCCAAATAAATATATATTAATCTCTTGAATTTATTTTTTATAAGATTAAACCATAATTTATATACATAATTTATATTTTTAAATCAAGTTTTCATGATCATAATAAATTGGTATATTTTCATAAAACTCTCTCTCAAAGTGAATTTGATGATAAAAAACGTAACTATATTACTAAAATTTTCATTTTTGTTCATTTTAGTGTTTTTATTAAGTTCAATTTAATGAATTATATGAAATAATCATGTTTATTTAAATCCTTGGTGATGGATTCGACTCATATCATTATATTATTAATTTCATTCGAATCATCCTAAAAGATAAAATGATAAAACCATGAAAAAGTGATACTTAAAAGGATAAATGTTACTATGGATGTTAGTAACACCTTTCTTTCTATGAGCCTATATGGTTATAACTTCATAGTTACGTGTTCTTAGCTTGGAGTTGTGATCAAGATTGGTTTCCTCCTAGAATGTTTTCCAAGGTGATTGTGAGTGAAGAAAAAACACTCTGAAGGAACATTTTTTGGCTTGTGGGGTCAATCACTTGTCTGACAGGTGATCTTGGTGGGTAATAGCTTGTGCTATGTCTGGAAGGAATACAAGGTATTAGAGGCTGACTCATGGGGTTAAGTGACTAGGTTTAAGGCTCGGGGTAGGATGATTCATGAAAAACGATATTAGATACAATACCATGTTAGTAATATATAGGAATTTCATGGGTTTGAGTCTTGGAGTCCATTATGGGGGAAATGTTATTTAAGGGGATGGAGTGTGTAACACCCAATAGAAAAGTGAGACATAATAAGATAAATGTTACTACCCATGTCAAGAAGGTGCACCCTTATTTTTGGTAGTCTACCTCATTTGAGATACATTGTTATGTGTTATTAGTGTATAATATTTATCACGATGGGTGACCGACTGGTATGTTTCCTAGGGTGTGTGTGAGTGTGGAAAAAACACACCAAAATAACATGTGCTGTCTTATAGGGACAATCATTAGTATGATAATTGACTATAGTTGGTAATATTCTATTATGTGATAGGAAGGAAACCAAGGTATTATATGGAGACCCATGTGGTCAGATGACTCGGTTCCAGACCCAAGGAAGGTTGGTTTATGAAATAAATGGATGGCCATAGGTGGAAATCTTTCAGGATGTTTTAGAATTGTGATAAGTGCATGAAGAACTAGATACATTGTGTAAGAAACAAGATAACCAGTTCTATGTGTTAAGAATCCCTACTGTAGAAGTTGACCCACAAATAAATATTTAGTGTTCCATAGACCATCCATTGGTGAAGGTGGACACTATGTAATCCAAAACTACTCACTAAATACACTGGGAAGGTTTTCCAACAATCTGATGAAAATACCAATAATGATAAATCCTCTAGGGAAGATTCCAATTACTCAGTGGGTGCTACAATGTATCCACTGGGGATGTGAATTGTCTATATGGGACTCTGATATTATGGTCAAAAATACCATTATGGTGGCCATTTCCTTTTTTGATGTACGTATTGATTCCAATAATTTTTTGATAATTTGTTGAGCCTATTAAAGGACCCCCTTGTCTCTTTGAACACTCATATTTACAACCTGTGATGGGTTTACCAAATGATGTGCTATAATGATTTAATTAAATGTGATTCTCTATAATTATTATTTCAAATCTAGGTCTCTCTATATTCAATGTCATCTATGTTATCTCTTCCTTTCTTACAATATCTTTTTACTCAATTTTCTTTCACCCCATAAAAGAAAATTGTGAGCGATGTGTAAATGGTTTTTGTTACGAAAAAATTTCATTCCACAAGCAAAGTTGAACAACGATTCACAATATGAAAATGTCCTAGATGGGTTAATAGGTGTTTGATGATATTCAAGAGGGTGTTCACAATCCATAAGCTTGAAGGATGGGTTCTTGGTCCCTGTTGGGGCTAAGGGTTTTTAACATTGACAACATGAGTTGAGGGGTGGGTACAAAGGGCACAAAATTTGTTTTAGATGAACTCCATATCAATTTTTTTAAATATATTATTTCTCCACATTTTATCATTACTCATAATCATTCACATTTATATAATTTAAATTTTAAAATTTATAAACATTAATTACATTCATATTATTTCTTATGAAATTGAGTCAATGGTTCAACTTTAGTGTATTCTATTTCTCATTTTATTAATTAAAAATAATTAAATTTCGAAATAAATATTTTATTTCTATTTTTAAGTCTAATTCACCCCACCCCACTTTCCATAATTTGTGATCAATAGTCCTCAATAGTGGTATGTCAGTGTTACCCTACATTAATAATTCATTAGAGCCATCCATTTTTAATCATTATTTTAGAGTCATATAACTGAATTATCCAATGTGAGTTCTACCCAGTTGGGGTAAACAGAATGTAATTCATGTTATGATAATTAATATCACACTTGAGTCATTCTTATCAGGTGAATAATAAATGTTAGGTAGGGTAGCATAGTTGATAAACCTCTTCAACAAAAGGTTTTACAAAGATTTTGTTTCCCCCTATGTTTTCTAGGTTACCCCTACTAGAGTTATCAATTTAAAATGTGCTAGTTAGGGTGGGTGACATTTTGATATACTCCCACCACCGCCACTATCAACAATACCATGAAGTGGACCATGAAATATAAATAATGCATATAGTTTGAGTAAAGGACAAATGCTGGTTATAGAGTGTTCTAAATAAGTGTAACATAACATGGTTTGAGGTAAAATATATTCTTTATTATCTATATGATTCATAAATATTGATACTTGATTGAAACTTTGTATTTTTTCTATGTCATTTTTCATGAGTCAGAGATCCCAATCAAGAAAATATACCAACGACATTAGTTTCAGACATTTACATGGAGTGATTATACTCACTTATAAATATTCCCTCGGTGAGAGATTAGAATTAGTAGTTAATATTTCACATTATGCTGCATTATAGGAGAGATGAGACATTATTATGTGAATCATTGAAGGTGTTTCATTTATGATTTTTAGGATGAGGTAGATCACGGTAGAGTTAGAGTTATTTTTCATCATGTAGATGGTTCTAGGTAGACCATTACATAAGAATGGTAACCCTAGAAAAGATAATCCGAGTTAACCATCTATCAATTATATCTAATTAACAAGCATTGATTGACATTTATATGATGTTAAATATTTTTTTTTGTGGTAAAATTAACTATAAATATTGAGGGGCATATGGATATTTTCTCAAAAGAGCCCCAGTTATCCAACTCATCAAGTGGATAATTATGATATCATCTTACACCCCAATACGGAAAATATATCCATTGATACATATATTATTTACTATAAGTTTCTCTAGGAACTAAATTTGGTGTTAGAGTTCCTTATAGGGAAATGATTTATTAGGACCATTGTATACACCGCGAGAGATCCCATTGAATTTTAAATATTATTGTAAATTATATCAATGACTAAGACTAACTATCATTTCCATAATTTTGTGAATATTAAAAATATGTATTCTCTTTTGAGAATAAAAAATTTGTTCAATCATTTGAAATAATAAAAATGGTTCTCAATGATTTTTCTAATGTCCAGATTTCAATATCCTAAGATATATGAGGATAATATTTTAAACACCTCATTCTTGTGTGTTTATGAATACAATGAGTTCTTAGTTAGGTTGTTTGAAATACATATTTCTATAATGGTGATCAAAATATTTATAAAATAAATTTGAAATCCATGCTTAGATTAGTCTATAATGACATTCCTCACTTACATCGTAATATAATCTTGTCCTAAGAGAATCATTCCACAAATAGAATCACTATTATTGATATATTAATATGATTTCTCTATAAATATAGATATCAATATGTACATTTTTTATTTTATAAGATCATTTTATAGGGAAATCCATTTTATAGGGAAATGGGTTAGTGAAACTAACAACTATCTAGTCATTGATGACCTACGATATTGATAATATTGTGTTTGAGGTGCACAAAATCCATGGAATGACATGATATGATATTATATTCAAGTAAAAAATACAATTTATTTAGTTAAAAATAATAAACCATACCCAAAAGTGTTTTCCATTCAATTGGTTTTGGAGACATATATATGGTTTAATCAAGGGGTAACAATTTACGTAAGATAACAAGGATTGAGTTATTATTAGAATATGATTTCAAGATTGTTTATACCCTGTGGATGGGAAACGTTTTAGCCAATTTAATTTATATGGAATCCTAATAAAATATAATGGAGGAGGGTTATTAATAGTAAAATTAATTATAGTTTGATTACATAGAAAAAGAAGGCATTTTATATAATATATCGATGGTGTTCTCCACTACACAAATGAAATAAGTGAAGTAATATAATAATTGATATATGAGTTATATGTTATGATATGCAATGATTAAATTTTATGAGGCACATAATGTGCCTTTTAATAGAGGGGAGTAAATCATTAACATCCAAGGATAGAGAACTGTCCATATATGGATCAATATAGAGGGATAATGGATTCTCATACCTCACCCTTAGAAGTATATATATATATATGCGATAAAGATGTATCATTATCTTATGTCCCAATTTTGGTGACCATGTACGAAGTGTATTCTTACAATGATGGTTTTTTTGTTCCTCACATTTCAGTAGGTGAAATTCAAGCACCATGTTCCGATAGGTTTGTGATAACCACTTAAGTTCAAAAAATGGAAGATGAAAATTATATTTCAAGATTTTTTTCTAGAATGTGTGGTGTTTTGTGATGGTATTTAGGTTATTTTCACTTAATAACCACGTTATCTAACTTTCTTCAAACAGGAGTAATTTTTTTAAGGAGAATTGGATATCCATTCAACATTGAGGTTATCCTATTAAAAGGATTATCCTCAATGATTATATATAATCATTAGGTTTCGTTATTTTCCATGTTTTGTAGGTGTTAGGAGGTGTATTTTGAGACCTAAATAACTCATACTAAATCATTTTACCCATTTAAAGGAGGCATATTAGTCTGTTAGAAATTATGTTTCCTGAGCTAGGGAAAAATGATGAAAAATAAGATTTATATAATTTAGGAGTTGATGGAAAAATCTAATATAAGTCGTTTTCCCTACACAGATCAGTGATAAGGAATATTGGATTTTGTGGGGTGAGATACTATGTTATTTATTTCCCAGCATGATTATATTTGAGAATTAATAAATGGGGTAACAAGTTATCTCTACGCTTAATCAGACCACTGAAAATGTTTATTATAGTTAGTTAGGGTTTTTATCATATAGTATAGCCGTCAATGAGATAATTTGGTACAAAATGAGTTCTATATGTCATATATGAGGGAATAGGTTCATGAATTTTCATAAATTATCATCTTTAGTGAGAGATATTTTGGGGAATATAATACATCCATAGAGTCACCTAAGGCTATTAAGGATCAATAGAAGAATATTCCTCATGTGAAAGTGATTTCCTTGGATTATATCTCATGGATATATGGGAATATATCTAAGAAATCGTAGTAGTGTGGTAACTAAATACATTTTTAGCACCCTAAAATCATTTCAGGTTTTATTCCTTTTTATTTCAAAATTCAATAAATATGTGGGGGGGGGATGTAGAAAACTATTTTTTATTGAAATTCATTGGAAATTTTGGGAAAGAATTTTTAGGGTTTCACGATATCACTTTAGTTTGTTTCTCATTATTAGATGTCAAAAATTATATAACATATTTACTATAATATTTTTGGACACTATGATTGGAACATTTTCTAAATCATATATTGAGTGAAATATCAATATTTAGAATAAAAAATCATAATCATATTGGGATATGTTACTATTAGTGGTATAATTATAGCGGTACGTCATCAAATATTTTTTTCCAAATCTTTTGGGATCTAATCCAAATTATACTATTCTATTATTATGATTTCCGTATTAGAGTTTTCAATCCATAGTGATGTTGTAATTGAATAAAACATGGTAGTGGTTTGGTATTTTAGAATATTTAAGAGAGGAAAACTATTTTTAAAGAAATGAAAAGAAGTAACGAATAATTATAATTGTTTGTCTTATGATGGAAATTTACTCATGTGTCAAAAAATGGGATTAAGGAATTATATGAATATATATTTACCATGCATAATACATTCCATCATTGGATAATTTGTTGAATAATATATAACTCCCTATCATTTCCCATTAGTGGAATGAGCATAGTTGAGTTCCTCTCCATCCCTCAATCTTTCTCTCATTGCACAATGTAGGACAAGTTCATAGTGTTCCTTGGGTTTTCATTGTGTTGTCTTAATTTTTCAACTGTTACAATGGAATGATCATCAATATTTTGATAATCGGTAATGATTTATTACATATAATATATTTAAACACAAGTAATCTATCTAAAATATAATTTTCCCATGTAAATGTTAATTTAAAATTATAAACTTTTATATTGTGTTGTAATATTATTTAACTTGATTTATTATGGGTATAAAATAAAGAATATATTTTCATTCCTTTATGTGGATTAATTTAAATTGAAACATTAATAATTAAAATCCAATATTAAATTATTCTTCATGTTCTTTGTAATATATTAGTTTTTAATAAATTTATTGAACATATGGATTGAAAATTTGATGAAAAATGAATATTTTAATAAATATATGATAAAAATAATGTATGGATTATTTTTTTGTGTCCTAGATTTTGATATCAATCATTTAAACAATAATTAACTTAGAAAAAAAAATTTATTTAATATTATTGAAATGAGATAAATGTGTGGATGAATTATCCATATTTATGAAGATATATTTTTCATGACATTACCAAAATTTATATTCATAATGATTTTTTTTCATAGAATTATTGATGTTAATTATGAATATTTGTAATTATCAATAAAAAAATTAATTCATGAAACATTAAGCACATTCAATGTTTGTTTTCGGTTTTGAATTAACATTGTTTTTATTAGAAAAATACTCTACGGCGGGTGTCATTTTACTTGTTGAATTTAAATATAATCCCAGTCATTAGAAGTTGGGTAATCCATATACAACATTTTTTCCCACAATCTATCTTATTATATATTTTTTTTCATTAATTTTTAGGTTTACAATGTTGTAATGTATAATTCATATAGAAACATTGGTTCAGGAATATAACAATTACCACTTGGTTGATTTATAAATTCATTGATGATCACCAAAATAATAATTTTTCTATAATGATATATGGATGAATATAAAATTTTGAGTTATGATGAAGAGAATAGGGTAATCATCATAAAATTAATGTGGTGGCACACCTAAAGTTAGTGTGACAATATTTCTAGTAGATTTAAACTAAAATTATAGAATTTTTAGACTAAATGACATGCAATATATAGTTAGATGACATGTATATTTCATAATTAATATTACACGTTTTTTTAAATTCCACAAAGTATGTAACCCCCTAAATATATCAATTTGTGGATTATTTATAAAAATTCAAGAATTTTAGAAAATTTTAAATACCAAATGTCATAAGACTCCAAAAAAATAATTAATATCATGGGATTATTTCCCTTATTTTTTTAATATGTGTATACTTTTATAATGTGTGGTAGAAAAAATTTTCATGTGGCCCTATATAAATACCTTTTTTCAAAAATAATAAAAAAGTGTAATAAGTACATATTCTATACTAAGTTACATGGAATTGGTTTTGGTAATAGAATATGGTCAAGTTAAAAATAAATTGTCTCGTGCCAAATACCTCTCTTTGTATGTCATGTATTAAGGCATAACACACATGTGGTGACATCAGTAAATGACTATCCTTAACTATGTGACTCAAATGTCATTACCCTATATGGATATGTCATGAGTAGGGGGTTTCTTGTACACTACATTTTCCTCTACATAGGTGTTAATATTTTATATATCAGTACTCCATTTGGAGTGATTTTTCTCAAAAATTTTGATGGGAATAAATATATATCATATATGATTAATTTTATATGAATTTTAGGAAATTGTTATTAGTATAATTATTGATGGAATTAGATGTTTATGTAGATAATTATAGTCACCACAGTGTTAGTAGGCCTCTATAATAAAATTTAAATAATGTAAATTATTCCACTATATTTTAATGTATTCTATGACACTATAATTGAAATGGTACACGGTTCCACCACTGATTGAGCAAATTCACTTCTTTTACATTGAAAACTACATATATTGTGGCACATTTCAACCAAATGGGATGGTATTATTCTATTTGGGTTGTCCTCCAATGGAAATGTATCCCTTTTAATGTATTTATTAAATTCTAATACTAGTGTCAGAAATATGTGAAATAATAATTGTTTTTTGTTCTATAGTGTTATAGAATTAAATGATCCCTTTCATATGGTTAACATCATTAGTGTTGTGATATATAAAAGGATGACCATCTTGAATTTTACCTCATCATGAAATTAAATGTTTATTTTTATATTCAATTGATATAAAATTCCTATCAATATTCATATTGTTAATAAATAGAGCCTTATATGTTATATTTTTACTCAATCCCATTGGGAAAACATCCCCTTTTTTTGTATTGATTTAGTTTACACTTATATTGGTAGTGGATTCAATTAGTGTTAAGCAAGTGTATAATAGATCATAGTAGTGAATGTTTTAGGTGGTTCGTGTTTGAGTTATGGTGTGATTTATAAATCATTTTTTCCATTTTAAAATGATGGTAATTTGCATGAAATGTTGGTAATGTATTTTTCATTGATTATTACTTTGGTTTGAATTATAATTGTTTTTTATTTATGAGGATTAAATGAAATTTTTACTAAATATGGTTTATTTATTGGATTTTGGGTTTTCATAATTTTTTATCATGAAAGGTTTTTGTGTGAATTTTTTTAGTTTGTTAAGATACTGTCCCAAATATATTTGTAATATATCCCTAGTTTTGGTTTCTTCCGCCTGGTCTATTAGAGGATCACTCGGTGGGGGGGGGGGGTACCATAAGGTAACCAGTATCCTAGATTAGGTCCTTCTTTGTCCAATCATATCACACCATTAATAAAAAACATTATAAACATATTTTAAAACATTGAATAATGTAGTTGGAGTATTGGTGATGTGACGCCCCGACCCCAGTTTTCCAGAGTCGATGCATTATTTTAATACATTGTCATGATTACAAGGAATCATGTCTTGAAGGAACGATCGGTTTAGCAGTATTGGAAGATATATTACATACATAAATGTTACATAACACTTTATAACAAACAAAAAAACATAAATAATCCTTTATTAATTCCATTATTCTCTTAGCTTAACCCGACATATCAATAACAATACACTTCTTGGAATCATGGGAAAAATAAAATATAGAATGGGGTGAGCTCAAACACTCAGTAAGGGTAAGAAATACAGTGGAAAATAACAAAAATATTAATCATTGTGAATAATTGAAACCACATGCCTTTAACAATAATAAACATGAATATTTTATTGAAGGAATATGAGATGAGTAAATAATTCCATAATAAAACACAATCATGGGTATTCTACTAGTCGAATGACTACATAAACAATCAATATTATTTTCATAATGAGGGATTATATAATACCATACATTAATTTCTGTTTCAAGGCCTCGTGCCAGGACCTATGGGATAACTATAATCAGCCCCAAACCTGGAGAACCTCTATAACCGGAATCCACCCCGGAGAGCCTCTGTAACAGGACTCCAACCCGGAGAGCCTCTGTTACCAGATTCCATCCCGGAGAGCCTCTTTAACCGGACTCCATCCCGTAGAGCCTCTGTAACCGAACTCCAACCCGGAGGGTCTGCTGTAACCAGACACCAGCCCAGAGGGCTTATTTTATCGGTCCCCACCCCGGAACAAACTAGTCCAATACATTCACCATAAATAAACGTTGAAATATAACATAAACATTCGTATTAAAACTAGAATACGAAATGTCAATACTTTATCCATAAAAGATGAATGATATAAAAATAACACATCCACAGTCAAACATATCCCAGAACATTCAATACAATAAGGAATATTTGTATCATAATAATTCAACTTCAAACAAGTTTAAAATCCATTAAAGGATGTTGACATAGATGAAAATGACCAGTAAAATGTTTTGAGAGAAATACCCATTTTTCATGAAATCGTTTAAAATTATCACAATTTATAAAGGTAGTAATTTAAAATGGATTTTTGAATCAAAGGGTCCTGTAATACTTTGAAACTTTTTAAAATAATTTTCATTTCAAAACATTTATGCCCATATAAATAAATCCTTATAATCATTTTGAAAACATGGACATTAATTAAAAGGATTTAGTAAGATAGATATTTAAAACATTTAAAATGATGATCTAGTTAAATAGAACACCCCATTAAACCTTTAAATATTCATTTTGAAATCATTTTTATAAAATATGGGTATTTATGATAAGTATGTCCCAGAAAATAGTTACACATGAACAATCTCTGATAATAACGAGGTAGAGGAAATAACCCTTACCTCATTGTAATCAATCGAGTATTATGACCAAAATTTAATAACCACCAAATAATTCATATAATAACATGAATATAAAGAGGATCATGATAATATATATCAAATGGTAGTACAAAATACACCAAATTCAATAAATAAGTGGCGAACAATGGGGATTTCACAGAAATAAAAGTGAGATAAGAAACCCCTTACCTCATGTCCGACTTGACCCGTCCGTTATTTAATATCCTAAATAATAAACTAAAGTTAATTTATGCAAGATTAAAAACCTTTTCAAGTTTAATATTCCTTTTATATCGCTTATTACCATGTTATAATCATTATGTAATCATTTAAGTTAATAACTTTTGTTTCGTCGATATTTGGAACTTGAGTAAAAAATGAAAACCTGATAGTTACAAGTTGTCCACATGGTCAAAAGATCATTATATCCAGAATGATATTTATGATTTATATATCATATATATCATATATATCCAATATATACATGTATTTATAACAATACATATAATTTTGGGATAAGAAATGAAATGCACCGTTCATGGAGACGGTAAGCCGTATATACGCATGAACGCTAATTTCATTTATATTTCTTATTTTAATGGAATTAAAACATAATTATACATAGTTATATTATAATTACAGTATATTATCATATATAATATCATTAATTCCATCCTTTATAAATCCCACATATGGAATTAACGAGTCATATCACTTTTAGGGGGTGGTAGTCCGAACTTCCTCAAATGAAATTATCACGTTTACCCATAATGGAAACCATTAAGGTATGATATAAAAGAAAAATAAAAAAAACATGAAGAAAACATAAACAAAATATATATCATATATAAATATAGTTCCATCATAATGGCCACCATGAGAGGCGGTAAAAGGTAATTGAACAATCATCGTTTCGTGAGGAGTTAGTTGTCCATCCACAAAAACATTATGTTCTTCACCCATTAAATGGAGGTGTGTGTTAGTGTAGTTCTAATACTTCTCATGAACACATCCTATTATATTTAGGATACTATTTTAGTTATAAAATAAAGGAATAAAAATATTTTATGGGTTGGAAAAGAAAAATAAAAAAAAGAAGTTAAGAGAAATTGTTACCTTTAATTTGGTTAACTTCTTTTGGTATGAACCAAAAAGTCTTCTTGAAGTGCCTTATGCCTAATTTAAGGCTTCTAGAAGGAGTAGCGGGATATAGGGAGATTAATTTGTAAGAGTTTGGACGAGCATAATGGCTTTATAGGTGTGAGGAATTGGATAGAAGTGGTCTCCTTTTATAAGGGGGATGAGGGGCTCTTTATGAAAGTGTGAAAATATTATTTTACTATATAATGATATTCGGTTTCTAAAGGTCCAGAAATCATTAGGGTCTAAGATAGGATGACTCATGGTCGAAATAAAATTATAAAATAAGATTTTTACATGTTTTGGATATTATTTTAGTATTTATAATCTAATTTATTTAAATCATTTATTAATGAGGTAAATACTGCATCATTATTGTGTCATAAATAATATAATTTATTAGATGTGTAAAAATTATTAAAAAAATACCATGATGTAGTAAATCTCTTTATATTTCCAATGAATATTTATAGTAAAAAGTATTACTTATATAACCCCAAATACAAATTAATTACTAAAATATTTTTGTTATTGTCAATTTTGCCTTTACTATAAATTAATTATTCCAAAGTGTCATTATCATTCATAAGTGGCTCCATGGGGTACCAAAATCGACCAAAGGATGGAAATTGTTGACCCTTACTCATCCAATAAGGATAGAACATGTTTTAAGGTAATTTTGAATTATTACAATATTCTTTTTACCTTGAATTACCCTATTTACCTTTAATTGTGGTAAATAACAGTCAAAGGTTTCTATTCACCAAAAATTATTTTCATCTTATTTAACCACATTTTACTTACTAAAAACAACCATGTATGTCAGATTTTCTAAATTCAATTCATTGAAGTGGTAAATTTTCATTTAAATCATAAATTTAGTTTTTTAACTACTACTAAGTGGTTTCACTATTCATCAAAAATTGAAGTTTTTCAGTAAAATACCAAAAATTCAGCCTAAGATATATTTGATATTCCAAATTCCAAAATGATGTCTATTTTTCTAAATTAATAACATAGAAGTGTAATTAATTAATTTAAAATTAATTACCGTTGTTAAAACAAATTGCGTGTTTCTAAGAAACAATAACTATCAAAAGATTGGTACTTGTTTATGTCGAATTTCAAAGTGAAATTAATTCCAATAAAAACATTGGATTAAATGGTAAAAATATATTCTAATTACATTTTAAAAAAAATAAAAAGATAAACTAACCATAAAAATAAATTATATTAAAAGGCACTTTTGAATTAAAATACAATATTTTTCACTATTCATTAAAAAATGAACTTTATAGGAAAATTCCAAAAATTTACACAAAGTAAATTTTGATGTCCCTATTGTGAAGAATACATTTATTTAGAAAAACTGAATATATATAAGTTTCAAATATTCTATTTAAAATGGTTCACTATTAAAAGGCGGTAAAAGTGTAATTTTTTGAAAAATACTTCTTTTATTTGAAAAAATTGAATCTGTTCATAAATTATATTTAAGAAACTCATAATATGGATTCTAAAATTATAAGGATTATATAAAGGTCAAAATTTAGTTAATACTATTCATAACCACTTTTGGACTAGTTTGGTAAGTCGTGGTGCGTTTGAACTCAGTGTTGCGTGTAGTGAAAGTTATTGAATTACTTTAAAGAAATAACGTACTATGAAATCATGGGGTGTTACATTCTTCTCACCTTAAATAAATTGAATCCTCGCAATTTGAAATTGTTCTTTGAAAATAAAAGGTTGAAAATAGAAAATACCTTTGTGGGAAAACCCACATCAGAAATTTGGTTAGTAAGATTTAATATTAATAAGAGGAAAAGGGGAAGGAAAAAGTCACCACAAAATATGACCATGATTAGGAGAACATTTGTGGAAATTTGAGACACATAATTGGAGGAAAAATGTAAATATTTATATGGAGTGATTGAGGTCATCAGTCACAATCAATTGTAGAATTGAGGGCCTCAAAGCCATCAATCAATGTCTGAATGGTCCTAAGGCCTTCTTTTTTTATTTTATTATGGATGATCCTCCTTTAAAGGGTTAAAGGAGAACCCGTACATGACCCATAAGACTAGATCACAAGGCTAGACAAACCCGCAATACATGACCCGAAGGCCTAGAGGCATGCCATGGCCAATACATGACCCGTAGGCCCAGCCCACTTGAACTACCCCTCCCCAGCTTTCTGTGTCATTGATCTCCTTGCTCCCCACCCTGTATTGCTGATCGGCTAGCATTTCCCCATACAATGATGGAATATACAAATATTTTCCAAATATTTAACCCAAGATTGAGTCACTTTTCTTGGTTCCACACAATCTCAAGTCCTTAATGAAATAGTACTGCAGTACAATCCTTATATACTTTATAATTCTTATAAAATGTACATCATTAATTCAATACTCAAATGAAACAATAATTTAATAACAATTTATGAAATCAAATCATTCCGCCTCATCTTCGGTAGTATCATAACTTTATTTTTATCCAATAGCAGGATTTGGGGTACACTCTGAGGATTTGGACATTGATTCGCGTAGTGTCCCAACTCCTTGCAGATGAATCATTGAACATTGGAAAAAATTTCTTACCCCTGCAATCACATACATAGTGTCCATTTTCTCCACACATATAACAAAATCCCATTCCCTTAATGCATTTACCAAGGTGATTCTTTCCACAGTTATCACATAAGGAAAAATCCTTCTTTTCCCTCATCCCTTTATCCATCTTTCTCTCTTCCATCCTTTTCTTCTCTTGCTTCCCATTAAAGCCATAGAACTCAGAGAATTATTTACTTGTCTTATTAACAAATGATACTATTTATTCATATGTTGAGAATACATGGGAGACTATTTCCCTTCTAAATGTTGGCTTAACTCTTTGAGAGATATGATCCTTCTTACTCATTGGATCATACGTATTGCTGGAGTTCACATTCCTTCTACTAGGCACCATTTCTAAACAATGGCATACACTAGGTCAGTTTATGTATTACAATGAATAATTCCAAACTTGTAAAATACCTATTTTAAATTGAACATTTTATGGATATAATCCATAATCATAAAAATATTTTCTTTAAGGAGGTATATACTCATAAATCCTTCATAATGATTTGTAAGAAAAATGAGAATTATCCTAAGAATATCCCCCATGAGTGTTGTAACCAAGAGGGTAGCAAGACCTGTTGTCGTGCACCAGTTCCCATTCGAGTCTAGCTCAAAGTGTTGTTTTTGGGTTTTACACCTAGGTACATCTTTGCTAGATCTGCCTCTATCTTCTCGTATCCAGGCAAGGATGTATTTGCTTAAAAACTCACAAAATCTCTACATTACCTAAATTCTAGGATGTTCATATATACTAATCCTCAAATTATATCTTAGGGACATGTGTTATAATCATAGTTTATCTAAATCTAGTTTCCAAGGTTATTGCTTAGCGTCCTCTGATACCAACTGTAACACCCCGACCCCAGTTACCTAGAGTCGATGCATTATTTTAATACATTGGCTTGATTACAAGTAATCAAGTCTCAAAGGACCGATCAGTTTTGCATTATTGGAAAATAGATTACATACATGAATGTTACATTACACTTTATAACATACTAAACAACATAAATAATCCTTTATGAACGCCATTATTCCCTTAGCTTAACCCTACATATCAATCACAATATAGTTCTTGGAATCCTGGGCAGAATAAAACATAGAAATTGGTGAGATCGAATGCTCAGTAAGGGTAAGAAATAAAGAGGAAAATAACAGAAATATTAAGCATGGTGAATAATTGAATCCACATGCCTTTACCAATAATACACATGAATACTTTTATGGTAGGAATATGAGATGAGTAAATAATTTAATAATAAAACATAATCATGGGTATTCTACTAGTCGAATGACCACATGAACCATGAATATTATTTTCGTAATGAGGGAATGTATAATACCAGAATTTAATTTCTGTTTCAAGGCCTCGTGCCAGGACCTATGGGCTAACTATAACCGGACCCAAACCTAGAGAGCCTCTGTAACTGGACTCCATCCCAGAGAGCCTCTGTAACCGAACTCTATACCGAAGAGCCTCTGTCACCGAACTCCAACCCGAAGGGTCTACTGTAACTGGAACCCAACCCAGAGGGCTTAATTTTACTGGTCCCCATCTTGGAACATACTAGTTTAATACATTCATCATAAGAAAAGTTTGAAATATAACATAAACATTCGTATTAAAAATAGCATATGAAATGTCAATACTTTATCCCTAAACCACGAATGGTATAAAAATAACACATCCATAGTCAAACATATCACAAAAAATTTAATACATTATGGAATATTGGTATCATAATAAATCACCTTCAATCAAGTTTCAAATCCATTAAAGGTTGTTGACATAGATGAAAATGATCAGTAAAATGTATTGATAGAAATACCCCTTTTTAATGAAATCGTTTAAAATTTCACAATTTATAAAGGTAGTAATTTAAAAGGTATTTTTTAATAAAAGTGTCCCATACTAATTTGAAACTTTTTAAAATAATTATCATTTCACAACATTCATGTCCATATAAATGAATCATTAAAATCATTTTGAAAACATGGACATTAATTAAAAGGATTTAGAATGATAAATCATTAAAACATTTAAAATGATGATCCAGTTAAATAAACCCTCCCATAAAACTTCAAAATAATCCTTTTGAAATAATTTTTATAAAATATGGGAATTTATGATAAGTGTGTCATAGAAAATACTTACCGATGAATAATCTCGGATAATAATGAGATTGAGGAAATAACCCTTACCTCATTGTAATCTATCGATTCGTATGACCAAAAGTTAATAACCACCAAATAATTCATAGAATACCATGAATATAAAGAGAATCATGATAATATATATCAAATATAAGTACACAATACACCACATGAAATAAATAAGTGGCGAACAAAGGGAATCTCAAGGAAATAAAAGTGAGATAAGAAACCCCTTACCTAGTGTCTGACTTGACCCGTTCATTCTTTAATATCCTGAATAATAAACTAAAGTTAATTTGTACTTGATTAAGAACCTTTTAAAAATTTATTATTCCTTTTATATCACTTATTACCAATTTATAAACATTATTTAATCATTTAAGCTAATAACATTCGTTTTTTCGATATTTGGCAGTTGAGTCAAAAATGAACACCTTATAATTACAAGTTGTTCACATGGTCAAAATTTTATTATATCCAGAATGATATTCACGATTTAGATATCATATATATAATATATACCCAGTATATACATGTATTTATAACAATACATATCATTTTGGGGTAAGAAATGAAATGCACCGTTCATGGAGACTGTAAGCGGTACGTACACATGAACGCTAAATTCATTTCTATTTATTATTTTAATGGAATTAAAACATAATCATACAGAGGTATATTATAATTCTAGTATAATATCAAATAAAATATCATTAAATCCATCGTTTATATGTCCCACATATGGTATTAACGCGTCATATCACATTGAGGGGGTGTTAGTTCGCACTTTCTCAAATGAAATTATCGCATTTACCCATAATGGAAACCAGTAAGGTATGATGTAAAAGAAAAATAAAGAAGAATGAAGAAGAAATTAAAATAATATATATCATATATAAATATATTTCCATCCTAATGTCCACCATGAGAGGCGGTAGGAGGTAATTGAACAATCATCGTTTCGTGAAGAGTTAGTTTTCCATCCACAGAAACATTATGTTCTTCACCCATTAGATGGAGGTGTGTGTAAGTGTAGTTTTAATACTTATCATAAAAAAATTCTTGAATATTGAGGATACTGGTGTTGTTATCAAATAAAGGAATAAAAAGATTTTAGGGGTTAGAAAAATAAACAATAGAAAAGAAGTTAAGAGAAACTGTTACATTTAATTTGGTTATCTTTTTTGGTTTAAACCAAAAGGACATATTGAAGTGCCTTTTTCCTAAGTTAAGGCCTATATAAAAAGGAGAGGGATATAGGGAGATTAATTTGATAGAGTTTGGAAGATCCTAAATGTTTTATAGGTGTGAGTAATTGGTTAGAATTGGTCTCCATTTATAAGGGGGAGGAGGGGCTCTTTAGGAAAGTGTGAAAATATTATTTTATTATATAATGATATTTAGTTTTTTGAGGCCCAAAATTCATTAGGGTCGAATATAAGATGACTCATTATCGAAATAAAATAATCAAATAATAATTGGACATGTTTTGGATATTATTTTAATTTTTATAATCCAATTTATATAAATGATATATTAATGAGGTAAATACTACATCATTATTGTGTTATAAATAATTTAATTTATTCGTTGTATAAAAATTATAAAACAAATTCTATGAAGTAGTAAATTTATTTATCTTTCCAATGAATTTTTGTATTAAAAATTATTACTTATATAACACCATATAAAAATTAATTACTAAAGGATTTTTTTGTCAATTTTCCCTTACATTAAATTAATTAATCTAAAGTGTCATTATCATTCATAAGTGGTTCCATGGGGTCCCAAAATCGACCAAAGGATGCCCATGGTCGGTCATTACTCATCCAATAATGATAATACATGTGTTAAGGTAATTTTGAATTATTACAACATTCTTGTTACCTTGAATTACCCTATTTACCATTAACCGTGATAAATAAAAGTCTAAAGGTACTATTCATTAAAAATTATTTTCATCTTATTGAACCACATTTTACTAACTAAAAACAACCATGTGTGTAGGATTTTATAAATTCAATTAATAGAAGTTGTAAAATTTCGTTTAATTGAAAAAGTTAGTTTTTTACCTACTACTAAGTGGTTTCACTATTCATCAAAAATTTAAGTTGTTCAGAAAAATAAAAAAAAATTAGCCTAAGCTATATTTGATATTATGATTTCAAAAATGATGTCTATTTTTAAAAATTCAAAACATAGAAGTGTCATTAATTAATTGAAATTTAATTCCAGTTGTTAAAACAAATTACGTGTTTTTAAGAAACAATAACTATCAAAAGATTGATACTTGTTTATGTCCAATTTCAAAGTGAAGTTAATTCCAATAAACAAAATTGGATTAAATTGTAAAAATTTATTCTCATTACACTTTAAAACAAATTAAAAAGACAAACTAACCATATAAAAAAATTATATTAAAAGGCACTTTTGAATTAAAATACGATATTTTCACTATTCATTAAAAAATGAACTTTATCAGAAACTTCCAAATATTAACACAAAGTAAATTTTGATTTACCTATTCTAAAGAATAAATTTATTTAGTAAAATTGAATATATATATATATAAGTTTAAAATGTTCTATTTAAAAAGGGTTCACCATTAAAAGGCGTTAAGAGTGTATTTTTTTGAAAAATAATTCTTTTATCTAAAATAATTGAATTTTTTCTTACATTATGTCTAAAAAACACATAATATGGATTCCAAAATTATAAAGATTATATAATGTTAAAAATTTTGTTAGTACTATTCATAATCACTTTTAAATGGCTTGTTTGGTAAGTCGTGGTGCGTTTGAACTCAGTGTTACGTGTAGTGCACGTTATTGAATTAATTTGAAGAAATAATGTACCGTGAAATCTTGGGGTGTTCCAGGTGAAATATTTAAAAAGATATGTGGTATGAATTAAATTTAAATCTATATTGTTAGATAACAACATAACGCTATATCCATCATATGGTCTCTCCTACTGTCTATCCTATGGTGTATTATTAGTTGAGCACTTTAGAATAATTTTTTTTTATTTATTCTAATACAATTTTAGTTTTATAATATTAATAATGTTTTTAAAGGGAGGTGTCAGGTTTATCATTTTTTCTCATTACTTATATATATGTGTGAAATGAAAATTGAATACAAAAATTATGATATGGAGTTAAAATGAACTGATGCTCATCAAAGTGTATTAATTTTTATGATAAAATAATATTTTTATCTTGGGAGGTATTTAATCAAGAGAAAATGAATACTCGATTGTGATAGAAAATTTATTTTTTGTGTTGGATGAGCTGAAATTTATACACATGGTGTGTCACATAGTATTTATTAGTTATATTAGTGGAATATAATACAAATTGAATAACCATACCTTAGGTTATTAGTTTTAAATCACGAAAACCATACTACTTTTATACCATTAATACACAATACATGAGGCATACCTAATGAAGTGTTTGGTTTATTTGTATTCAATTTTGACTTTGTTTTAGTCATAAACAATATTCGATTCCCTCTCATATTTTGAGTATGACATCGTGACCCCTAATTAAGATAGACTAAGGATATTTATGACCATACATATATACAGTGTATGTGATTCACTTATATATCTTTATAATAATCCTCTTATGTTCTCATTTTCATATATAAATTACATGGGATGTATTAATCTACCTGATTAGTTTTTACTTGAAGAATCAAGAATTTTTTAGTAGTCTCTTGTGATTGAAAAACAATTGCGGGCATATTCTGACGCAATGTCTTGAATAAAGTTAATATTTGAATATATATTATTGTATTTGATATATATGGTGGAAACATGAATAAAAATTCATATTTTAGGATAAAAATAAATGTGGATACATTCATAGATTGAGTATCATTGTAACAATTCTAGAGGCCACTCTTTGTATACATTTATAGATTTTAGAAATAATAAAAAATTCCAACGATACAGTGGAATATGGTGTCGTTAATTGTGAGTTTTTACATTATGATCGTGTTTTTGACACATTGGTAGGTACATGTAAAATATTTTTACTATATAAAAAACAATTTTAGGATGCTTTTTTACAAAATTTAACAAGTTATTTATCATCATGTTTAAATTTAAACTAGAAAAATCCAAAATACACTCAAATGAACTCATAGAAATATTTTTTTGATATATTCAAAAGTTTTATTATATATGATATAACATATAATGAAATTTTGAAATTTATATAATTATTTAGTTAAATAGTGAGATTACTGATGTGATCCTGAAAAGAATAATAAAACATGGAACAATGGATTTAATAGTGACCTTTGTTTGTTATGATATTGGTAATGATATAATGTTTTACAATAAACCATGGGGAACCATGCATAATACTACATGAATAGGATGGATACATCATTCATCAATTCCAAGATACAATACAAAAGTTTTATAATTATATGATAGTGATCAGAGGAATTTTAAAAATATTTAATGATAGTTTACATGTAAAAAAACAAATTTTTATATTGAAACAAATGTTTTAATGAGATTAAATTATTAGGGGGTTTATGAAAAAATCATATTAAAATAAGAAAAATGTTAGATTTTTTTATTCTTATATAAGATGGGTTGATCCTGAAAACCCATATTTTAATCCATTGAACAACTAAACATTGAAATTATTTGTCTTTTATTCTCTCATACCCTTAATAATATTTATATAAAACTATGGAAAGCAATTATATTCTTCTCATAGATCAAAATATCCATTTATCCAATTGATAACAATGATGGAAGTAGTGTTTCACTAATTTCTCACTATTCTGCATATAGATAACATGGCTTACAATGATATAAAGAGAATGGAAACATCATTAATTATTTATATCATTATCAATTTTAAAAAATAAAACAAAGGTTTTATGGGTGTTAGATTTTTTTTTCAAAAATTTCCCCGATGATAGTGATCCCTCCACAACACCTTTGTGTAACCAAACCATACTAATATGAACAAAAAAGAATAAATATACTATTTAAATGAATTTATATTTTCAATAACATCATATATATGGACAATGATATTTAAATAGACAATATTGATACTATATGAACTATACATCAATGATACAATACATAATGTCCAAAATGCATTATTGAAACAATTATCCAATGTTAATGATGAATCTCTTATACACAAAAATTTTGAATGATATATCCCGAGAGAAACAATTCAATTAAAATAAAAATTAAACCAAAAAATTACTATTCTTTATTATTTATTACTAATATATTGATAATCAGGATGTAGATATAATTGTCACACTAAACCATGGTGAATGTTACATAATCAAGTTTATAAAACATGTAGATGAGTTACACCAATATACTACACATCTACGAATCAAAGTTGAATAATATATCAATATCTTCATAACAAAGGTTGAAAAATATACCAACAAACCAAAAATGAATAATTTAAATGATATTTCAGCATAACTAAAAAGAAAATGATAATTATCTATAACTAACTAAATAACTATGTAACATATTCATCACCAAAATAATGATAACATTGTTTCATGAGATGTCACCAAAATAACATGGACTATGATACATGAAAAAAGAATTCACTGATGTGAATTTCTTTATTTGGTGATAAGTATCCAAATTATTAATAATTACTACAATTAACCACTATAATAACTCTTATACCAGTATCCAATAATAATTTAATAATTAAGGAATCCTCACAATGCTATCAAAATTAAATGAAAAATCAGGATAACCTTCACAGAATTAATTCTCTAATAATCATGCATCATTCCAAAAATAGTCTATCTATAACCAATGAATAAAATTTATTTTTTAGAGTACCTATATTGTTAATGATATTCCTTAATCATCACTCATGATATTTATGAGTGACATTATATATCATTCTATGTCAATCAAAAAATCTTTAATATATATATATATATTATATGACACATGAAACACACATAAAAAATTTGGAATATATTTAACCCCTACCTCATAGTCATAGATTCCCAACTATATAATATTCATGGCTGATTTGAATAATAATGGATGAAATCAACATTATAATCCTACAAAATGAATGATACTACAAATAAATATCAAATTAGGGATAACCCTACTTGGAAAGATATGATGAATATAGAAGAGAGGAGTAGATCCAGAATATAAGAGAAATATTTGGTATGTTGTGGTTTTATATTAAATAATAATTTCAATTAAATTTTAATTAGAATTAAATAAAAATAGTAGGGGTCACCAGGTTGTTTGTTCCCCACAATAGGGTATGTAGTCTCTAATATAGAACACTCTTAAAATCTATCGACTGGCCAAAGTACCATAGTGTCTATCACCTAAACATTTTTGGAATCATTAGCTTGAAAAAAGTCCGTCATGTCGCCTATATTTAATATTTTGATAGATTTACTATAAATAAAATTTTATAAAGTACCAACACCTAGAATTTATTAGCTAATATTATGGATAAAAAAATAAGGAATCATAGAAATAGTTACAAATTCATTAATTGATATTTGGGGGAAATTTAAATATTCCAACCATATAGATTATCATTCTCAAGATGCACCACTATGCCTTTCTGGTGAAATGATCAATGTTTCCTTGCTGGTAAAATGATAAATGTTCACTCACATATTCCACCATATGCTACGAAACAACATTAATATAAAAATTATACCACCACACAAATTCAAGGATCATAATGTTTCTTTGATGGATCTTGTCACTCTAGTATAATATATATAATATTCATTTAATAAATGAAATATCATCCTATATATCAATCTAATCTACATTTATCTTGTTAAAATTATATTGATTATGTATTTAATGTAATGATACATGTAATATATTATTTATAACACTACCCCACTAATGAAGTATTAGTTAGTATGGAATGGTTCTAATACTATTGATAACCAACTATCATCCACGGAATTTGGGTTCCCATATATTCTTGGATACCATCAACAAACATTGAATCAACTAAATATCCTACAACAAATCTTCTAAGATAATAATTTTAATGATATAATATTCCAATATATCTATCCAACATAGTAGAGATCCTTAAAATTATACTTATAACATATAAAATAGTAAAATTTGATATAATTATTATATCATTTATAATAATAGAACTCTAGTAAAGGAGGATGGATTTACCATGATAAACAAATCTAGGTTTTATGCTATTAGAATGGACACCAATAGGAAATATTCCACTTATACTTACCATAAGTCATATGATGATACAATACACCCTGGATTTTATGAAATTAATTGATCAGTTCAATAATTGTGAAAATTATTTCAAATTATAACCTTGTAAAATGATACTCGAAACATTGTATAGACAAATGACCTATAATAAATATAAATTTCCATTTTTATCCATAGAGTGATCCTAGAATTTTATTAGAAAGATAGATATACTGGTGAATTTATTTAACAAAAATACCTATAATATCAATACCTAAAGGTGATATTAATATCAGTAAACAATCCTTCATTTAATAATTTAAAAATTCAAAAATGGGTTATGGTAGAATAAAACGTATGGGTATTTAGTTCTCGACAATGGGATTCCCCAACATGCACTTATGTATCGGGTGATAAAATAATTTTATTCTCTTTTATTTATAATCAATTTTATATAAAATATGATGTTAGAAATATTTTTCTATATATATATAGAAACTTAATTCAAAATAAGGTGTCAATAGAGTACCAAATATAATTTTTGACCTATTGTTTTAGAAAATTATTCATTTTAATACCTATCAAAAAAAATACTATATCTTCAAAATGGGAATATTCCAAATAATAAAAACTCATTGAAAGTGATTATATATTTACTCAAGTTATAACAATAATAAGGAAATGAAATCAAAATATGTTTAACTCATCAAAAAACCGTATAATAAACAATTTAAAATTTTGTTTGAGTACATTATCTTAGTTAGAGGTGTTACAAAAAATTAAAGAAAACACATTATAAAATGATTAAAAAATCATATATTGTGTTTAAAGAAAGTAATTTTTTTAATAAAATGTAAAATAAAAATTTAAAATAAAGTAAATTTCGTGAAAAAATTATTCATAAGAATGATTATTTAAAAAACTACCATTTTTAATAGACATAAAATATTGAAAATGTTATTCATTTCATAATCTAATTAAAATACTTCATAAAATCAAGGAGAATATTTTTAGAAGAATTTTTTTCTTCATGTTATAGAATAATTTTCTTAGGGAAATTTAATATGTTTTAGATGGATTAGAATATTATTGAGGCCACCCTAGACATTAGACTCTACATAGCATCCACCCATCACATTATGGATAAATTACCCTGATGTTTTCTTTCACTATAAATCCATTATCATCATTTTAAATATCCAAGTATTTTTTTTAATATTTTTTTAGTATCTAGATTTTATAATCACAATTCAATTATAATATTTATTTTCAAATTCTAGACATATTTGTTAATGAAATTTAATGGGAGAAAATATTTAAAACTTTTGGTCTATATATGCCTTTTAAAAAAACATTTGTGAGAAATAATAAATTAAAATAAATACTAATATATGTATTATTCTAATAGAATTTTGAATTCAAAATTAATAACATTAAATATTTATTTTTAATAATATCATAATGAAGATTTATTTTAATACCATCATGGATGGTTAGTGGAAGTTTAGAGAAAATATAGTTTTCCATGTAATATTGTAAATAATGATTTATAATTTGGAATAAATGAAGTTTAAATAAAATATAATTGTTTTTAAAATAAAATGCTATAATATCAAGAGATTTCTAAAGAAGACTATCTTTGGAAGTGTACAAGATACTCAAAACTGAGTTTTAATGATCCACAATATACTATTAAAATTTTATTATTTAATGTTACAGTTGACACCATGTCGTTGAATTGGTGAGTATGAATTGTAAAAGTTGAATTATGAAATATATATATAGGACCTAATCAATAAAAATACCTTCATTAATTATCTATCAAAAAGCAATTAATTTCTAGTAATGTTATTTTAATCTGTATAAATATGTTTTTTTAAAATATGATTAAAATATCTATTTATGAAGAAAAAAATATAATTAATGTATCGAACTTCTATAAATTTTTAATTTTTTTAAATAAAATTATTGAAATCACCAAATCAAACTTTTTCAATGGTGTAGTTTTTCTATGTTGTTGAAAAGATTTATTTTTAGTGATGAGTGAAAAATATCAATTTCTTTAAAAACCCGATTTCAGTTTTAAGAATTTAAAATGTTCTAATTTTTAAAAATTATTTTAGAATAAAAATTGTTATCTTATATTGATAATAATTCAATTATATTCAATGAAATAAATTTTATGATTTAATATTGTTTAAAAAATCTTTGAAATATATAAATGAATTTTTGTAAAAAGAACTCTATATTGTATTTAACATTTCAATTTTAAATTAATTAAATCAATGAATAGATTTTTTTCATAAAAAAAAAGATTCTATATTCTTAATCATGAGATAAATATTTGGTAAATAGGTCGCTTATGTTTTTGGTAAGTATGATTAGTAACCATAGTAAATAATTGTCACCTTGCTAAGAGGGAAATTTGGTAATTAAGGTAAAACATAATATGATAAGGTCTATAAAATTTCATTAACACCTTAATTAATTTCATTAGGTGAATAAATTTCATCAAAAACCAAACAATAATTTAAAAAAATGATCTTTTACTACTATTCGGGTGAGATTCTTACCTTTAAATTATTTCGATTAAATAAATGTTAAACAATCTCTCTCTTTGTTTTATTATAATTAAAATTTTAACATAATGATAAATAGAAGAAATTTTTGGTTATAAATAGATCATTAAATTATAAATAATACTTATATCATGGTAATTAATCTGTAATTTTTAGTGATGAAATATTTACCTTAATTTATTGCATAACATATACACAATATTTATTTATTTAATAGGAAAAATATATTAAAAAAATTAAAATTGTCATAGTTCAAATGAATTAATATGTATAATGTATTATAAATGTAACATACTATCATAAGGCCATCGAGCCTGAGTTGAAATTCCGCATGACCACATATGCACCGCCCCATATGCAAAAGGATGCAAGCTAGTAGTGGGATCTCAAGTGGAACCATGGAGTGACTAAACGCTCTGTCAGAGTGCACATGAGATATAAATAACCAAAATATAATTATAATAAATATAATAAAAATAATCAGCGAATATGTGGATGGTGAACTACACATTATATAATAATAAATGGATCCCAAAGTTCCAAGCCTATGCAGTGAACAAATTAGTAGATAATAAATTATAGTAAATGAAAATATAAACAACAGTGGCTCTCTAGAGTCTATCCTGGTCTTCTAAAACTCCATGCCCCAATACTCAGTTTTCCATCATAGAGACCTTTCCCTAAGCCATATCATTGGTCATGAATCTATAAGTGTAGTAAAATTATGAATTAGGGTGTGAGTATAAGACTCAGTAGGACACCACCAATGAATCCTAACCAAAATAGAACAATGTCTATAACAATGTCTATCACAAAAAAAATAATTCTCAATAAAAAAACATGTGCTGAGTAATCATGTTCTGATGAAGCTTCTATGAACCATGAACCCACCATCATCCGATCATTTTAGGTAAGGATGTAGAGAATTAAAGTACCTATACAATTATAACCAATATAAACCATCATAGATGGGGGTTATCATATGAACACTGCACATTCCACTATGTCAAAATCTCACCACACTATTCTCGTGGTTGTCATAGGACCACCGCACAACCTTACCTGTCGATATCCAATCCCATTAACATTTTAATAATCAATAACACAACATCTTAAGATTCCATTACTGATATATTCCAGTAATAAACTGTGATTTTCTCCCAATACGGTTAGCTAGGACTACATTTAGGGATGTTAGGACTTTTTCATGTTGGGTAACTGGTCCCTGAATCTTTCCCCTCTACAGGGGTAACCATTGCCACCATTAAGGAAATTTTCACTACATAAATCCCAACCTGAAGGCTCCACCTCTATATATTGATACCTAGAAGAGAATTTCATAGTCTATGAAGCACACAAACAATATTTTTCATAGTAAGGAATGATTAGCAACACCAAAATCAAAGCATGGGTAATCACACATGAAAAGGTAATCCCATGACTACTCACATACCCACATTCATACCAAAACAAGGATGTGGTTGTCTTGTATAAATGTCAAATAATGATAACATCATTTATAAAAGGACCATAAGGGTAAGAAACATCACACCTAAAAAAATTTCGACATAAAATGAAGGGATAAACCAACCCATGTGGTTCGATTACTTGAGTGAAAACCATAATAATCAAGAACATCTCTTCAAGGAATTATTATCTTGAAAATTGATACATCAAATATTTAGGTTTATTAAGGGATCATTAAAAAAAACTAGTTATTTTTTTTCAAAAATAAGAAAAATGTCACATTAAATAATACATTATCTCTACTAGATAATTTATGTATTATTGTTCATGGCCAACACATGAACACTCACAATTCTCCATTAGAATATTTCCCTTTTGATAATTACTCATAAATTATCCTTTTATATTTCTCTTGTAATAATATATTAATCATTAACACTTTATATTTATATAAACAATGTGATATTTTCTATTTATGTATTTAGAATACTATATAGATTATTTTGGGGAGAAGTGATGAGGTGACAAGAGTTTTCAAGCCTTGATGATCTTGGAATTATTTTTTGAAATATATAAAATATATTAAATATCACTCATACATAGTTATCATGAAAAATTGGAATTAATCTTAAATAAACAATTATATTAAAAATATGAGGCCAATGTTGAGCTCAATATGTGGGTTTAACCATAGGTGAGACATAACATTGAATCAAGTCAAACATTTGGGATGGGCACAATCATGGATGAATAATTAAATAAATTATTTGATGGAAATAATTTATTTATTTAAATTTAAATGACAAGTTTTTTCCTATAAGTATATATCTATGAGGTTATATTATGGTTAGCTACATAATCCTCGAGCCTTCGGAGAGATATCTAGAGGATCATTATTCGGTGAACAATTATATCATCAGGGATCATTGATCCGTGTGCACATAATTCAAAGATCATTCCAATAATAGTGACACATATTAATTATTCATCACCAATTAATCCATCTCGAGGCATGAAAATTTTTAACGTGGATTTATCATTGATTGATTATTCCTACAATGACCGTTAATCTATAGAGTAACAAATTGACTCATAGATTGAGCATATTTTGAGCATGGGTTAGATTTAACTGGGAGTGGGGGTTTCTATTATTGATTTTTTTATATCAATTCATTTTTTGTTCTAACTAAAATTAATAATGGACAACATGAACAATAATCAAGGTCTTTTCCTCACATTTCTATTTTTGGAATTCCATACCCCAATCTTAATTCATCACATGAAAATTCTATTTTCTAGGGTTCAATGAATACAGAAAAATAAATAGTTGTAGAACTATTTCTTAGTGGAATAGAATGATACTGCCAATCCATGTTTTTATTGATTAAGATATTGAGATACTACTATAGATGGGGAATCTATGATCATGGTATGGGATTTAAGAACCGATGAGACATGATGTTGGGTATTTTTTGAGGACCATATATGGATGGAATTTATCCAGTGATGGAAAAGGTGGTTTGACCAACCTAGATCCATGATGAATGGAGGATTTCATGGTTGAATAAAAGGGATTTGAGGTGTCAGTTGAGATGGATGAATAATTACATGGGTACTATGAATACCCAACTATATGTCATGGAGCCACAAAAACAAAAACCATGTAGTGCCTTTTAATACAATGAGATGGTTCTATTGAAGTGATATGGATCACATGCTGTGTGACTCAATCCACACACTGTATGACACTTTCCAACAAGATCAACATATACTATGTGTATTTAGCTAGGAGCTAGGTGGAGATACCCACTGTCTTTTCCATGTCACATTTCTTGTACACCCAAACACTACTGGAAAACCAGGATATTTTCATATAACTATTTCCATAGTTTTCAAAAACCGTGGCGATAGGTATTTACACCATGGTTATAACCATAGTTTTGTCTAAATATTGTTGATAAAATGCCCATATGTCCACAATTTACTTAAACCATGGCTATTGGTAGTTTTTTAAATTACATAGAAACATTTCTATGAAACTATGTCTATATCCTAGACATATAACCATAGCTTCACATAACCGTGGATATAGTTTTCATGAGTTAGTGCAGGAAATGAATTTTCATTCTGGGATGTGGAGGGAAAATCTATAGCCCTAGTTTTTATTTATATTTCCATAATTCATGATAATATATATATATATACAATATATATATATATATACCAAATGATATATTCATCGTAGTGGTAAGTCATCTTGTTTGTGGTAGTGGAGGATTGATGATAAAACACAATTGGTATCAATTTATTTTAAATATGTAGCCACAGTTTTCATGGGATATACCCACCGTTTCCCCCATGGAAATAGACAATATAACCAAGGTTTAAATTGTGGATATACAACTATTGTAATGGTTGAAAAGCAACTGATCTATTATCGTGGTTTCCAAAACCATGGCTATAGGTTTTATTTCCATGGTGGAAAAAATGGAAATAGACTCTGAAAACCATGGCTATAGATTTTTTCTATATCCTCACCCTTACCATCCACAGAAAGATGGAACCATGGATATAACAAATTTCCATGGTTTTGACCCTTATAGCCATAGTTTTGGGCCCTGGATATATAAATTATTTCTTCTTGTATGGAACATGGCTTGATGTGTTTTGGTGGTACACAAAGATGAGATTGTGTGGCTACACAAGCCATGTTGCAGGCCACAAGCCATGTACTTAGACACAGACACAGGCAATACCCTATGGGTAGAACATAGTTATTAAGGAAAAAATTATGTTCTTCTAGTATAAATTGTGTACTTCTTCAAATTTGTATTGGATCCCTTGTCATCTTCGGTTTGGAAATGTATTAACAGGGTATGTTCCCATGATCCATGTCCTGAGGGTATAGTGTAGAGTCTCATACAATGAAGATTATGGTTACCCAATCCAAGGTACATTAGTTTCAGATAGAGTTGTTGAAATCCCTTTTTGAGGCCCATTGTGATATCCTCTATCAACTTCATTTCTCTAGGTGTGGTTATTGGTATCATCATGAACAACACTACACATACATTATTCCCCTACATTGAAGGTTAATCTATATTGAATTTTTTGTATACCCCATCAAATTGGGTGTGATCCCCAGATGTTTATCAATTTCTTCTAGCTTCTAGTGTGTACATTTTAGGGAAATACCTGATAATTATTAAATCCAGGATGGATATTCACTAGTAAAAAAATGGTTTTTAACTTTAGTTATTTTAATTTTTAGATCAGTTTTAACCAAAGTTAAACTTGCAGACATAAAAAATAAGACTTTAAGGTGTCCATTTTTATAAACTGATGCAAAAAATGAATTATATTTTTTTCATTCGTTTTTTATAAAACCAATGCCATAAATACCCATCAGTATCATTTTTTCGAAGTTTTTTAAATGAAATCGATTTCAAAAAGAAAAAAAATATTATTGGTGTTGGGATTTAAGAAAAAAATACCGAATATAAAATAAATCAATATTTTACTTAGTTATTATATAACCAAATTCCATCAATCAAGAAAATTAATATTTTTTAGAGAATATCCTAATATTCAATTTGATTAGTCTTTGAGCTAAAAAAATGTTAAAGATCAAATTTTATGGCCATGAAAAGTTATAATTATAAATGTTTTAATAGATAACACTCATTTCATAAAAAACATGAGAAACATGAATGAAAATTACATAAACCAAATGAAATATCTATCATCCTGGTTCCAGGCGCCACCCAATGGTACCATTGACCCATTTTGTCACATGAACTCAAGCACATTTCCCAAAATTCCAAAGGATGCCAATTAGTAGTGAGGAATAATGTCTAATAGTGGGGAAACTATGACCTAATTGGAAAAGTATACATAATGGAATAACAATAGTAAATAATTGAGGAAGAAGTAATACCATACTACAGTATAAACAACGGAAGACTGAATGTAATATAACAACTAGAGAATATATCAATGATTCATGTCACATGTGTCTAGGAAAGAAGGAAAACAAGTCACAATGTCATAAATACAATACTGAAAGAAAAGTACATGAAGGAAGTAAAGTCCAATAGCATCGCAAGACTCATCTTGCTCCTATGCTCTCGAGCTCCAACAACAATCATGTAAAAGCTGAAGAAGGGAACTTTCCCTTATCTATACCCGCAACCATATAATTTTTTTGGGGTCCAGAAGAATGACCCAAAGAGGGTTCGAGTTGAATCCTCATACATAACCACTAAAATCCTTGTACCTAACTATCAGAGAATATATATAGTAGGTAATATGCAGAAATGAAGCAATAGACTAGGAAGTGATTAAAATAAAACAATCCCATTGTTTTCAATTACATTCATTATAATTTATTAATTATTCAAACCATTGAACAATTAATATAGAGATCTAGCTGAATCTCTTTACCACTCTATGTAATAGTGAAAAAAGATGTATCAAAAGGCCATCTAAAAAACAGGTATGTCCAAGTCCAATCTTGTGTGTTGTCTTGGAAGACTCGTCACCATCATTCAATTGTTCAATCAACCCTATAGAAAAGCCCGCATTGTGAAACCTCGTTGGTTCAACATACCATTATGAAAATGCAAACAAACACATAGGATTCTCTCATGGTCCATCCCCAGGGTCAACATGGAATCAATATATTATAAAAGACCTCTAGGTAGCTCTAATAGTCAATACCCCCTAGGTCAATGTTTACAACAAGGATCTCACGGTCCAGTGTAAATAAACATGAAACCACTATTGTTTTACTAGTCCAACACTCTCACGTTCCTTGGAATATCAGTGCACATATCGTATCAAGCATCACATGTAATCTATAATTACAACATGTCTAACATTTACAAGAATAACACATAAAGTTCATATAATCAAATCCAACTCAATCCTAAAAAACTCCTTTCATAGAAACAAGCTACGCCTCAAAGGCAACCTAGGCCAAACGACAATAAATAGTAAAACTAGGGAAACACACCCATTGGGCATCCCATAAACAAGACATCTTACCTTATACATATGAAACAACCCCTTTTTAGTCAAATAAACCATTATGGGTGATAAACAGGGATAAATTCCAAACACGAAATACCCCAAACATGGGTATTTGGAACTATAAGCATAAATAATCCAAATAAAATTTATGAAAGGAAAAAATAACTTACCTCGATGTCGTACGATCAACAATCTTAAACTACAACCCTTGAATCAGCCTTGAATGACGTAGATCTAAAAAATGGAAAATGATCAACCCCCGATGAATCATGAGAGAGGATAAATTAGGTAGAGATGCTCAAGGGGAAGAGAAAACTCATAGGTGGGAATCCAACATAGCCTGGCAATGTCTAAATTGATTCTCGGACAGAGGAATGAGATGAACTATAACTTCTTCGGTCATAAGTCACTCTCTTTTATGAAATACTGGGAGAAGAAAGTGTTTCTAGACATGATATGAAATCCCACATCGATATAACAAATAAAAAGTAAAGTACACAATGTTTTCATTTAATGTTCATGTCGTGTACTGGACTAAGGTATACCCAACATTTGGTGGTCTTCCAAGTAACCCAAATTTCCACGTGCTTGACCATTGCACGACTAGTATATTGCTACACCCAGCAACCAGGTACACGATGTGTACTCAAGAGTACACATCCTGTACTTAGAAAATTACCAAATATTCCCTTTCCCTAAAAAGCAAGCTAAAATAGAGACCAATAACAGAAATGAAGATCATGGTTCTCCCAAACTTTCCCCTTAAAGAATATTTTCCCTATAATTCCATTCCATGGGTGGTGAAGAAGAAACATTAAACAACTCCGACCACTATGATCTTACTTTGGCCTCCCTCTCCCCTATCTCATCCTGTGCTCACCCATGCTACCAAAGCACTTGTACTAGAGGAATATACCGGCCATAGATAACCTATATACTATGATATAAAATATTTATAGGGTGCTCCTCTATTGATGCTTCTACCTCCAACTCATCCTTATCGGGTTGAAAACCGTGAGATGTGTCTAAAAAGTAAAACCATAGATATGAAACATGGGAGATGTTGTGCATAGCCCAGTACCTCTGAGGTAACAGAAAATGATAGGAAACCGGAAAGACTCTCTCCAAAACCTAAAATGGTTCGATGTATCATGGTGAAAGATTACTCTATCTCCTAATCCTCTTGTGTCATAACCTCGATGTGATAGGTAGGAAGACATGATCTCTGACCACAACCTCCAGAGGACATCCCCATCGATCAACATAAAATTTCTATCGATACTATGTTGTATCCATCCTCTTCTAAATCAACTCCTAGTACTCAGAAGTATCCAAGACAAAATGAGGTCCGAGCATATTTTCCTCCCCTACCACCAGCCAACATAGGGGTGATCAATGTGGATAACTATACAAATCCTCATAAGGTGCCATCTAAATCATTGAATAAAAACTATTATTGTAGGAAAACTCAATTTGGTGTATCTATCACTCAAAATATCCCCCAAAATCTAGAATGCATGCTAAAATAATGTCCTCCAAAACATGAGTCCTACACTCATACTAGCCATCTATATGGGGATGGTAAGATGTACTCAGAAGTACCTGTGCACCCAAGGTGATCTGTAGTACCTACCGGAAATGAGAAGTAAACCAGACATCCCTATATGAAATGATAGAGTGTGGAAACCCATTCCAACATAAAATATCTTATATTTAAACCATTCCAATCTCATCAACACTGAATATTTCCTTTATCAGTAAGAAATGTAAAACCATTGTGATTCTTTCCACAACTACCCAAACAACCTCATTCCCTCGAGACAACGTTGGTAAACCTATCACCAAATCAATCGTGACATCATTACACTTCCACATGGGAATGGGTAACTACTATAAAATCCATCATGGACACAGATTCTCTACCTTCACCTACTAACAGGTGGAACATCTCATAACCAATCTAGCAATATCCATATCTATACCTAGAAACCAATACTGACAATGTAGATCATGATACATCTTTGGGACAGTTGGATATACATCCCAAATTGAGGAATGAAAGTATCACATCATCTCTTTACATATGTCTACTAACACCCATACATTCCCATGAAAATGAAAGACCTCATCCTCCTCTATGGTCCATCCCTGAGTAGGGTCCTTGCCTAACACACACTATCAGAGGACTAGGCCTTCGAAATCTAATAGATGTGTCATTCTCACTCTCTCTAGAATAGTAGAGGTAACAGATACAGAAGAAAGAGAATTTTTACCATTTCTGTCATGAACCTCCAAATGCATCTTAGATAATATAGCTATATGCTGCCACACACTACTGGCCTCCAGAAATACCTGTATACGAGTCCTCCTACTCAACACATTATCCATTGCATTTACTTTTTCAAGCGTGTAGGAAAACTCAATGTCAAAATACTGAAGGTACTGAACCCACCTTTTTTGTATCAATGTATGATCTCACAGCATAAAGATATTCTTGATACTTTTTTGGTTAGTGAGTAGCACAAAATTTCCCCCTAAAAGATAATGTCTCCAATATCATAAAACATGAACAACTACAACTAACTTGAGATCATGCGTTAGGTAATTTATATCATGCGGCCTCAACTGCTGAGACCCATACACAACAACTCCTCCCCCTTGCATAAGAACTTTTCCTAGCCAGATACTTGATGCATCATAGTAAACAGTGTAATTATTTCCTAACTATGGAAAAATTAGTATCAATGCTAATGTAAATATCCCCTTTGTCTCTGGAAAGGATGAATCATAGGAATCTATCCACAAGTACTTATCACCCTTCTTAGTTAGGATTATTAGTGGAACTAATAAGCATGAAATGTTATATATAATGCACTTTAAGTAACTAACCATCCCCTGAAAATTATGTACATCAAAGTTGCTTTTTAGATGCTCCCATGAAACTACTGCACCTAGTTTCTCAAGGTCTACTAATAATCCAGTCTCTGAGATAGCATGACCCATGAAGTGAATATGGTCCATCCAAAAAATGACACTTTTAGAGTTTAGAACACAACTAGTTCTCTCTCAGTGTACTCAATATGATCTCAATATGGGTGGCATGGTCGGGTTGAGTGTGAGAGTACACCAAGATATCTTCCACAAATACTACCACAAAGGAATCCAAATAAGGATGGAACATTCAGTTCATTGGTTCCATAAAATCTATGGGCGTGTTCATGAGACCAAATGGTATAACTAAATACTTACATAGACTATACCCACTATGATAGGCTGTAAGGGTATATTTGATGGTCTAACATGAAACTGATGATAACTAGATCTCAAGTCAATATTCGACAACACCTGGGCTCCTTGAAGATGATCAAAGAGATCGTCAATCCTAGGTATGTGATATCTGTTCTTGATTGTCAACTAGTTTAGCTACCAATAATCCAAAAAAAGTATAGGGGTACGGTCTTCCTTCTTCAAGAAAAGGAAAAAAAACCCCAAGGAGATGTAATGGGTCAGATGAAACCCTTTTCCAATAACTCCTAAAACTTCTTCTTGAGCTTTTGTATATCCAGTGTAGACATCCTATAATCCGGAATGGACACCAGTGCTTCTCCTGGAAGAATCTCAATAGAAAAATCTACCTCATTCTCCCAAGGTAAACCTAAAAAGTCTCATCGAAAGACATATTTAGAATGATCCACCACAAGATTAAACTCCATATGTGAAGTCCACAGGTCATCCAGATATAAACTATCAATCTAGGATATAATTCCACCAAACCCATGATTCTCAGGTCTATCCCTTCTTTCCTTGACATCCCATTTTCCATTGTGTAGAAAAGTCACAACCTCAACTGATGTTAAACTCACCCAGTGGAGATTGTAATCAACATCGTCTTAAAGGTAGATAAACTAGTCCATTTCAAGGATGACATTGAAGCCTATCTTCTCTACGACATAGAGGCCCCATATGAAGTGACACCCACCAACCTCAAGAGGGCACTCCTTGGATTGATGTACAAAAGCCATCATACACCCCAACAGAGTTTCCAGCATTATAACATCCTTATATTTAAATATATAGAGCTGAAGGATCTCCATAATGACAACATATATAAAACAATGGGAAGAAATTTTATCAAAAAGAGAAGAAGTTAAAATTGAGGCAACAAGAATCATACCTCTAACCGTAGAGGGTTTGAGATACTAATCCTTGTGGGTCTGCTCCACTGCAGAAGTACGATCTATACCATGCCCCTGTGAACCTTCCTAACCATCTTGAGCTAACCCACCCTGATGTTTCTAAAAGACTACCATCTAGATACCCCATCCACGAACACCTCCTTGGCCTGAACAACCTGATGAACTCCCATTCCCTGGCTGAGGAGAAACTAGTGGTCCTACTCCTGAACATGGAGTCATATCGAATCTCCAATCACCATCTTCTGGTGAGAAAAACTAGAAAAAAATCTGAAGATGACACATATTTCCGCAATATCGGCACTCAACTGGGACTCTCAGAAACTGAGGTCTCATGAGCTCATTTTTTCCACACTGGTAGCACCATACCTAGCTACATGTAGATACATCCATGCTATTGGAACCACCACACAAAGTCTCACTTTGGTTCTTCCTACTATCAAATGAAGGAGTAATATCCCTAGATATCGATCCTCCCTGACTCGCAGCTCCCAACTCCCATATATTGCGCTCAGCAATCAACGCCTGGTTCACTATAGCTTTCACTGAATTCTACCTAAAGACATTTACCCATGATCAGATGTCAAACCTAAGACCATCCTCAAATCTCCTAGCCAAAGATAACTCGTCACCTCCCAAAATAGGTGTGAAGTGTCGAAGCTCTATAAAAAAGGATGGGTAGTCAATCACTAAAAGATATCTGTACTATAAATGCATAAACTCTTGGGATGGATCAGCCCTCAACATCTCAGGGTAGAAGTATTCATAGAAGTTCCTCTGAAACTCGTCAAAATATATATCTTAGTGACGTTCCTCCAGTGAGACAACATCCCACCAATTATTGGTAGAATCACATAACATATACGTCATGTGCTTCACCCTCCTCTATATAGGAGTCTCAATGTTCTCAATGTTTGAAAGTATGGAGTAAAACAATGACTTGATAGCCTATGTTCATCCATCCCCTAAAAAGGTGGGAGGATGCTGCTATGGGAACACTCACATTAACTCTGCCATAGTCATGGAAGGATGCGGTGCTCACTAAAATGTTTTCATCATCTTCATAAAGCCTTCACAGAACTGTGAATCAGTACATATGTCTTGTATTATAGCTGGTTCCAAGATAGAAAGACAAGAGGATCTGTTAGAAGTCCCTGATATACCATTTTCGGTCTCTGGTCATCGCCATGTACTTGTCGCATAACTGGGGTATGTCTTGGTGGCATGAATCTGTAAGGTCAAGTGCACACCTTATTTCTAGATTATCAAGGAAAACAACTTATAAGTGAGATAATAGAACCTGGGAAGGAAATCATTCACGTTTTTCAATACAAGGTTACACAACATGTGTAAACCCTACACAACATACTCCCTTAAACTGTTAACATGGTGTGTTTCTCTGCCAATCCTTGTTTTACAACACCCTTACACCCGATGTGTTCCTCCTAAGTCATGATGTGTTCATGAATATTTCCTCTTTCCCAAGTACTTCTAAAAATCTATAACTACACATTTCTCTCTTGCGTAACACTACACGACATGTTCACCCGTGACACGACATGTACTAATTATGTTCTAACTCCCCGTGTCATTGGTCACATGGCTAGATACACAGTTCTTACAACACATCATGTACAATTCAGACCTAGCATGTTCCACCAAATGTTTACCAAACCTCTGTCTCTTCTCACACAGTCAGTCACATGGTCAAAAACTAGATGGAGTGTACTCACTTTACATGGTGTGTACTTAAGGAAAGTTATTCTTCCAGAACAGAAGAACACATGTCATGCATTCATAACACCACACGCTGTGTTGTCTGGGTTTTTGTATTGTAGGCCTCTCATACTTCTTTTGAACCCATAAAAACATAATATTTTTCCATGGCATGACAAATTACGACCCCTGAGAGCCCATACTCCCATGAATCAATGTTTATCATCATTTTTCACATCCTAAATTGAAAAAATTCAATTAATGTTCAAACATGATCCACCAAATTCAGATCCAAGAGGGCCCATAACACCTATGGACCAAAGATTAGCATCCATCCAAATAAAAATTTACAATTTCCATTACACTATCAAAATAGCCAGTATCCTATCAATGAATCTATCACAAAAGAATACATATCTTGCACAACATCTGTCACAACAACATGCAACCAATAATGCATCCTAAATGACATGATAAGAATTAATAACACATGATCTCTAGAAAGTGCCTATATGTTTCATGAGATGGAATACCTTCAATCTATCAGGTTTCAATTGAAATATAACCTCAATAATATCAACAATAACAAAACAATACAAGTGAATCACCCAATGAGGATATCAAATCAGCTGCAACAATTGAAAAACCAGAAGAAATTGAAATATTCTGGGTAAATTGGCTTTTTCTTGTACACATATTAGATACTCAAAAGAATAGCTTATTACCAACAACATTTTCCATTATATCCCTATAAATAGGCTCCAAATAGTAAAACAAGGCTTAAAAGAAACCTCATCTAATACCACATTGTAACGTCCTTATTCTGGGTGCCGCCCGAAGGTTCCACCGGCTTGGTTGGTCACATGACCTCAAGAGCATTTCCCAGAACCCTAAAGGCTACCGACTTGTATCAAGGGACAAGGTCTGATAGTGGGGAAACTATGACCTAATTAGAAGATTATAAATAGTATAATAACAATAATAAACAATAGCGGAAGTAGTAATACCATAAAACAAAGTATCTTGTGGAATATTGATAGTAATATAGAAAATGGAGCATATATTAATGATGAATGTCACATGTGTCTAGGAAACCATCCAATCAAGTCAGAATGATAGAAATACAATACCGAAACAAAAGTAAAAAAAATCTATAAACTCCAACAGCATTGCAAGCCTCAACTCTGTCCCATGTTATCTAGCTCCAACAACAATCATGTACCTGATGAAGAAGTGTACTTTCCCTTATCTATACCTACAACCATATAATCTCATTGGGTCCAAAATCCTAACCCAATCATAGTGTGAGACTAATCCCATTAGGCATCCACCAAACTATCTGTGCCTAACTGTTAGTGAATATATATAGTAGGTAATATGGAGAAATGAATTAATAAACTAAGAAGTACTCAAAATAAAAATATCTTATAGTTTTCAATTACATTAATTATCATTTAATAATTATTCAAACTAAGGAATAATGAATCCCAAGATCTAGCTGAATCTCTGTGTCCCACAGTGTAATATTGAAAACAGATGTCTTAGAAGACCTTTTAAACAAAGAGGTACGACCGAGTCTAAGATTTTTTGTTGGTTTGACACACTCGTCACAATCATTCAATTGTTGAAACGGCCCTCTGGCGAATCGTTCATGGTCTAACCCCTTTTGTTCAACATTCCAGTATGAAAATACAAATGACCACTTGTACAACTCCCCCAATAAATACCCCTAGGTCTACATGGAATCAAAAAATTATAAACTACATTCGGGAACCTCTCACAGTCAATACCCCCTGGGTCAAAGTCTACACCAAGGATCTCATGGTCTTGTATAAATTAACATGGATACCCCCATAGTTTTCCAGGTCCAAGGTTCTCACGATTCTTGGAAGACCAGAGCACATATCTTATCAAGAAACACAGCTAATCTATAACTACTAAATGGATAACATTCACAAGAATAACAAATGAAATTCATATAAACAAATCCAACTCCATTCTAAATAACTCAAGTCTTGGAAATAAGCTATGCCTCATTGGAAACCTAGGCCAAATGGCCATATGTAGTCAAACTAGGGAAACACACCTATGGGGTGTCCCATAAACAAGGAATATAACCTTAAACATATGAAACATCCCCTTTTCAACAAAAAACCATATAACTTGTTCAACGGGGTTAAATTCAAAAATAGATAATACCCGCAACATAGGTATTCAACACTTTAATCACATATAATCCAAATACAATCGAAAAAAGTCACACACCACCTACCTTGATGATGTATGATCAACAATCTTGAACGTCAACCTTTGAATCGGCCCATAATGACATAAATGTACAATAAGTGCAAAACGATCATCCCTTGATAACTCACGAGACATGTGAAATTGGGAAGAGAGACTTTTGGGGAAGATAAAACTCATTGGAGGGAATCCAACGCACCTGGTGGCATCTCAATCGGAGCTCAGATGGAGGAATGGAAGGAGCTCAAAGTTCTTTGGTCATTAATCGCTCTCTTATACAAAACATAGGGAGAAGAAAGTATTTCTGGGTGTGAGACATGATCCCCCAATTATATAACAAATAAAAAGAAACGTACATGGAGTTTTCATTTAATTTACACACCCTGTACTAGCCTAAATCAGCCCACACTTTAGGCGTTCTGCTAGGTCACCCACACAAATATGATATCGTCCATTACACGACCAGTACATGACTACACATGAAATCTGGGTACACGACGTGTAATCAGGAGTACATGGCGTATGCATATAAAATTCCAAATCTTCCTTTTTACTTAAAACAACCTGAAAGAAGGATCCATACCTGAAATAAATATCACAGTTCTCACAAAAAAAATAAACATACATCTTATAAAATATTTCAATTATATTAGGAGTTTTTGTCAAAATGATATATTGTTTATCATCTTATCACTTAGTTCTAGAGTAACAATCATGTGGAAATGAAAACAATGATCGATTTTAAATTTTTTCACCTCATTTGGGAAAAATCTGTTGGATGTTATATATTCGTAACATGATAATAAAAATAAATCACCATTATATGGAAGATTACCGAGATGTTTAACAACGATGGAAAACAATAATAAAGAAATTAAATAATTAGAATCAATACTATGTTCAAATCTTAGATTAACTCCTTATAGTAAATTTGATTAAATTAAAGATGTATATAGTGATGAACGGATAATAAATTGGATTTATATATAGTAAACAATAATATTTTCAAGGGTGTTGTTTTAAAATTTTGGTGGTATTTTAAAAATTTAAATGAGCTCTGTGAAAAATTGCAATACTGATCCGGAATATTTACGTAGACTTTTTGGCATTTGTTTTCATTAAATCCGATGCCAAAGCTAAATTACTTTGACTTTTTTTCTTCTGTTATATACAAAACTAAGGACAAAAATACACATCGTTATCATTTTTAGCATTGGGTTTTAAATAAATTGATGACAAAAAAATATTTTTTGCATGGGTTTTCACATAACACGACACTAATAATCATTTTTTAATATGATTTATATAATTTATAAATATTTAATTTGACTAGTCATGAAGATAACTCAAAGTGACATATTAAAAGATATGGCCTTACAAAGTTGAAGTTCTTTATGAGTCGTCTTAGAGATATTCATCTTTCAAAGGCCATAACTTTTAATCCCTAACACTATTTTAACTAAAAAACTAATCAAATAGAATTTTAGAAAATTATCCAAAACATAGTAATTTTTTTATTATTGGTGTCATTTTTTTTAAAAATAAACACATTTTTTCCCTTTTGATGTCGGTTTCTTTAAAAACCGTCGCAAAAAATGTTCCTGATTGGTATTTATGGCTTATGTTTTGTAAATAATTGACAAAACAAATACCAACATAAATCCTCATTGGTGTCACTTTTTAACAAAAACGATGCTAAAAATTCTATAACAACATATTCCGACAAAATCCTACTTTCAAAGGCCATAATTTTTAATACATAATTCCATTTTATTTGCATGACTACTCAAATCAAAGCACCTAAAAATCCTCTAAAATATGATTTTTTATTATTAAAGTCTATTTTTGGTAAAAACATACACTAAAAATTATTTTTAAAAAATTATTGGCGTCAGTTTCATTAAAACTCGTTGCAAAAAATTCACCGAAAACATATTTTTTGTGGGTTTACAGGAATCCGACATCAAATTTATAACATTAAAGGAAATTTTGGACTAGTTTTTGTTAGTTATATTTAACTAATAGAGTGTATTTTCTTAGATGACTATTATATGTAACCTTTGAGCATGAATCCTTATATGGAATGATGGTTCTAATCATACTTGCGAATGTGTGTCTAATTTTAGTATATGAGGATATTCTCATTATGTATGATTTTGAAATAATCAAAGGGTAAGTTTAATATTAATGTTGATGATATATTCTTAGTGATTTCATAGTGTCCTACATGGTAGTTATATACTCCTATATGGGATTTTCCCACACATGTTTTTCCTTATCCAGATGACCGACCATTTAACAAAGTACTAGTAGGACAAGGAACTTGCAAAGCATAGTGAGCCAGACTAACCAAGGTATGTTTATGTGGTTTCATTTACAATGGTCCTCTCATATTTTGATGGTTGGACATGTTTTTAGTTTCTTTTTTTGGTCTTGTATTTGGACATTAATTTCAAGTACTTGATTTTCTAACTCTGATAGAGGGATTTTAGATATATGCAAGAATTGTTATCATATATTTTACATTTATGCATTGTATGGGCTTGTATATTTGTGAATATTTAATACCCCAAGCTTCTATAGTATGCATCCTTTTTAAATAATTAAATATTGTGTGTTGTACGCAATACTGAGTTCAAGCACTCCACGGCCTATCAAAATATACATTTAAAATAGTGGTTATGAACAATATTTACCAAATTTTTTATTTTATATAAACATTATAATTTTAACATTCATATTTTTTGTTTCATATACATAATATGAAGAAAAATTCAATTTTTCAGTTAAAAGAAGTATTTTTAAAAAAATGCAGTTTTTTCGCCTTTTAATGGTGATCCCTTTTTAAAAAAAGTATTTAACACTTTTATATATTTAATTTTTGAAAATAAATTCCTATTTATAAGAGGGAAATAAAAGTTTTGTTTAGATAAATTTTTGATACTTTTCTGATAAATTACATATTTTGATGAATAGTGAAAATACTAAATTTTAATTGAAAATAAATTTTTTATTCAAAAATATTTTAGTGTTAAATAACAAATTTTGAAAGTTTTAAATAATAATTAGATTATATTTTTATCGTTTAATAATTTATTTATAATTTTATGTTATTTAATATTTAAATTGGACATAAACACATGTCAATATTTTCATAGTTTTTATACAACAAAACCCTACTTTCTTGTTTTGACAACAAGAATTAATTTGAAATTAATTTCTGCAAATTATGAGTTCTAAATTTGGAAAACAGATTCCATATTTGGAATCAGAATGTTCCAATTCTGTAAATATGTACCATTTATTTTTCTAAATTATGAATAGTAACTAGTAAATATTTTCATTTACCATGGTTAAAGGGTAAATTAGGTAAATAAGGGTAAAAAATTAATATTAAAATAATATAAAACTACCCTAACACATGTTCTATTCCTATTGTATGAGATATATTCGACCATTAACAGCCTTAGGCTGAAGGTTTTGAATTTGGGGACCACTTGAGTGTGATAATGACATGTTATAAGAAATAATTTAATGTAAAGATAAGTATAGCATAAACATATATCTTTTACTAAATCAATTTTAATATAAAGTAATATGAATTATCAATTTAACTATAAATATTAATTATAAATCTAAAAATATTTACTAAATCATGGTATTTTATTTTTAATGTTACGAAATTCTGTAATAGAAATTTATTTATGACACAACAATGATGTATTATTTTCTTTATGAATGAAGGAATCAAACAAATTATATTATAAAATTTAAAATAAATGTAAATTTAATATTTTTATGCCATCCATGAATTTTATGGATTAAATAGGAATATTATTATTGAGTTAATTCCTTTAGTTTGAAGGAATCATGTTTTCATGACTTTAAACAAAAATCAATTAATAAATAGTGTCAAAATCGAGATAAAAGAGTTTTTAAAACAAGTACTATTTTATTAAATGATATTTATATCCTAAAATTATAATATTCATCCAAATGACATGTATAATGAAACAAATTTCATTAATGATCTAATTTAGGTCCCCTTGTCATTTTATAGTAACTAAATTAACACTACAGTACTAAAATACAAGATGACATTGTAATAGTTAAACTGGCTAACTAAGGGTTAATCCCAAAGGATAAGGACAATTTTAGGAATTAAATATGTCTAAAACCTATTAGTTGAGAGGATTTCGACCGATCATCATCTTAGTCTCTAAATAAGTCAACATTGAGCTATTATAAATAGAAAATAATTATATAATTAATTAATATTTCTAGATTTTTCAAAAGTGCCCCTCACCTCTCTTATAAAAGGGATCCTCTCTTTATCTTTAATTCACACCTCCGAATCCATTTTTCTGGGACAATTCCGGACCCAATCTCCTCCCAACATCCCTACCTTCATCCTAGAGGAAAACCATTTGGCATAAAGCCAACTTAAGAAGGCCTTTTTTGAAATTCAAAAGGAGACACCCGAAGAAGATGTAATCGTTTTATCCCATCATTTTACGTTCATTTCTTCTTCTAGTTCCTCTTACAAAGTTGTTACAATAATAAAATATTAAATCCAGAATATAGTATATTATGAGATGTTGTAAAGATTATGGTAAACCATTATTCTTCTTTTTCACCATCCTACGAAAAATGGTAACACCATGCGTGCGTATGTACGACTTACTATCTCCACACTGTGGTGTAAATTGTTTTTCATATAAACTATATTTATATGGGTATAACGATGAATATAATGGAAGTAAATAATAAATATGACCTTATATTTATTCTGATAAATTAATATTCCATCCAATTCAATACCATTTAATTATTAATGAAATGATATCATCGCTCGTGGGTACGTACGTCTTACTGTCTCCACGACGCGATGAGACTCATCATCCATATTCACCATCCAAGAATGATTTTGAGAATAAATATTACAAATATTAATGAAATATTTGACATAATAAATCTACTATAATTATACATATCAATGTACATGTATTTCATTCACTTACTACCGTTCAATACGATAAGAAAACAAAAACAACGTTAATGAAAATGTATATCCTTCCGTCACCATGAACGATGTATTAAATTATATATATATATATTAAATATATTTATATTATAAATATATATTATATATAAATCATATTATACATTTTGGAAGTAATTAAATCATTATACATGTAATATGATGAATAATATCAAGTCAAAATACTTACGATAAAGCGATATTAAACGAAATGTTGCATTATCTTGGAATTGTTTATAAATGGGTAATATGAAGTCATAAAAGAATAATATATGATACCATAAATATTATTATGTTTTTTATATATGTTAATAATATGTTTATAAACATTATTTAGGAGTTTGGGACACGTACGAAGAGTATCAGATCTATGGTAAGGGTTAATTACTCAATGTCATTATTATCTAAGACTGTTTATGTGTAAGTATTTTCTGGGACATATTTATCATCCATGTAAATGTTTTATAAAAAGGTTTTCCAAAGTAATTTCTTAAGGTTTTATGGAATGTAATATTTAAATATATCACAATTTTAAATTTTTTAATGATTTATTTTGCTATATATTTTTAATTAATGACCATGTTTTGGAAATTATTTTATGTATTTATTTATATGGACATCATTGTTTTAAAATTTTGATTCCATTAAAACGTTTAAAATTGGTATGGGACACTTTTATTCAAAAATCAATTTTAAATGACATCCTCTATAAATTGTGCAACTTTAAAATCATTTCAAGAAAAAGGGATATTTCTCTCAAAAATATTTACTGACTAGTTTCATCTATGTCAACATCCTTTATTGGATATCGTTCTTGTTTGAGGCTGATTTATTATACTAAAATCATCCATATTTTCCGGAATATTTTATGATATGCTTGAATGGGGATATACTATTTTTATACCATTCATGGTTTATGGTTAATGTATTGAAATTTCGTAAGCTAGTATTAATACGAATGATTCTGTTATATTTCACCCGTTTCACATGAGGGATATACTGGACATAGTAAGTGGAGGGTGGGGCCTTCTATAACCCATCGAAGCATTGGTATGAATCATGAGATAATCTATTGTATTGGTACAAGGCCTTGAAAAAAATGTTTGTGAATGGTTTTGGCATAAGGCCTTAATGTAGTAGTTATTATGTCTGGCATTACGAATTTCCGCGTTATGAAATTAGTTATTACCTGGGATTATTCGGCTAGTAGAATATCCATGTTCATGTATATATGGTAATGTTTTATTTATTTTTTCCACATTTTTTTTCATGTTTATATATAAAAAGGATGTTTTTTATTATACATCATGCCTTAAAAGTTTTTTGCTTATGCTGAATTAATTTCCCTTACAGTGCATCTGATCTCACCCTATTCTATATTTTTCCCAGGATGTGAGGAAGTGATTTATTATTTTTATGAGGGGTTAATATAGGGGAATAATTTAATCCTAAAAGGATTATCTATGATATATTTTATGTTATAAATTGTAATGTTTTGTTCTTGTTTGTAATATATTTTACAGGACTGCTAAACTGATCGGTCCTTCGGCTCTTTATTTCTTATTATCATGCCAATTTATTGAAATAATGCACTAGATCTGGGATTATGGGGTTGGGGCATTATATTTGGTATCATAGGGAGTTAAGAAATAACCTTGGAAAAAGGTTTAGAAAACATAGATTAGGGATTATAACCCTAATATAGACATTTATATAAGTAATGAAGAACCCCCTACAATTTTGTAAATGTATGGATTACGTGGATATTCCAAGGAGTACATCCATGTATGGATACAACATATTGACGTTGTTCTGGAACAGATGTACTTTGGGGATGAAAACCCCGATAGGGTGTTTGAGGTTTGACTCGGGGTAACATGGTACACAATAGAGGGCCTTACTGCGCACCGAGTTTGACACGCCCAATAGGCATGCTCAGGATAATTAATATTTTATTTAAACCCCATTATGAAGGATTTATGTGTAAATATGTCCTCAAAAGAACCATAGTTATGATTATGTCTTAGATATGCAAAAATATTTTCAATTTATTTTATTCATTTTTCTAGTTTGGACTTATGAATTATTATTCATAACCTTATCTAGTGTATTACATTGTTTATAAATGGTTCCTAGTTGAAGAAGTGGAAATCATATCAACATGCGTAATCCATGTAAGGATTTCCCACCTATTCATGATAGTGATAGTGGGGCTAGTGACATAACCGGAACTGAAAAGCGTATAACCATATTGGGAAATCTAACTCAAGTTATGAACAATACACTTACACATATTGAGCATCTTGCTCCACAATGTATAGGATCAATGATGGAATGCTTCACAAGACAAAAAACACCTACATTAAATGGGACAAAAAATTATTTTGTAGTTGGGAAATGGATATGTTCTTTAGAGAAAATATTTCATTCATTGGGAAGTAACTAAAGGGAAAAGGTTGTCATGATAGTTTTTTTCTTTCAAGAGATGCAGATCAATGGTAGTAATTAATTCAAAACACAATAGAGGATTAAGAAGTGGGAAATATGGAATGTAGGGAGTTTAAGGATATTTTTTGTAGAGAAACAATTACCTCTAGAACAAGAAGGTGATTTGGAATGATAATTTATGAGCTAGAGGAAAAAAAGGATGAGAATGTTGAAATGTATGAGGATAACTTCACATGGATAGTATGGAAAGATACAAACTACATACAAAACCCATGAAGTAATATTGGTCGCTTCGTTGATGGGTTAAAACCTTTCCTCTGATGGACATTGGTCTCACAATAAATTTCATCGTACGATGATATAGTCTCGTGTATTATCAAGACATAAAGGTAATTATCTATGTCTTATGACATTAAAGGAATGAAAGAGAAGAATTGAATGGTGTAGTAAGATACAGATAAAGGGAAAATGGGAAAGAATGATTTTCCCTTATGTGATAACGGTGGGATGTACCTGGTTATAATAAAATAGTTTTCTTCATTTTAATGGTATATGTTTACATTTGGAAGCTTATATGATTGAGATAAATATAATATTTTTGAGTTTTATATTTTTTAGAGAAAGATGAGTTATGGTAAAAATTAGTTAAAGGATGAAACTCAACATTTAAATTAATTATTCTCACTTATCATTTTAATCTATGAAATACATTTATTCTAAAACACTAGGGAAACTATCATAAAACCAAAAAAAATTCCAAGTACTTTCTTTTGCGATGAATCAAATGGTCCTATAGATCATTGAATATTTATAGCTTTCTAGTTGTTAACTTTCTCCTATTAATATTCTCTAACACTCTCCATTATAGAATTATAGTTTTTCACTCTCTTACATATCCATATTGTCATACACGGAACCCTAGTATGTGTTATTTTTGGTAACCTTTATACTTACCTTTATTAATTATAAAATAGAGGGCACATTAATCCATTTTTCGCTATTGGATTTCAAAATAGCTATTTTTAAATTTTAAACACCTAGTTTTCAATCAAAAGTATAAATTTTGAGGATGAAATTTATTGAAGGAGGGTATAATGTAATACCCCAAGCTGCCATGGTACTCATCCTTTTTAAATAATTCAATAGTGTGTGTTGTATGCAAAAAAGAGTTCAAACGCCCCATGACCTATCAAACTAGCCATTTAAAAATAATTTTTGAACAATATTTACCAAATTTTGAATTTTATATATCCCATATAATTTTTAAATTCATATTTTGTGTTTCATAGACATCATATGAATACAATTTCAATTTTACAGATAAAAAAGTATTTTCCAAAAAATGCAGTTGTTCTACCTTTTAGGGGTGATCTCTTTTATTCCAATATTTGACACATTTATATATTTAACTTTATGAAATTAAATTATTCAATAGAATTGGGAAATACAAATTTAGTTTTGAAATTTTATTTGTACTTTTCTGCAAACATTCAAATTTTGATGAATAACAAAAAATAAAAACATTTAATTGAAATCAAAAATTTTAATTGAAATAATTTTTAGATTTAAAATAAAATTTTGAGTGGTTTTAATGTATAATTACATTATATTTTTATCATTTAATATAATTTAGGTCATTTGAAGTAATTTCACATATAAATTGGACATAAACACATGACAATCTTTTGATTATTTTTATTTCTTGAAAACTTGTTTTCTTGTTTTGACAACGTGAGTTAATTTTGAATTAATTTCTACCAATTATGTGTTTTGAATTTTGAAAAATAGATTCCACATTTGGAATCATAAGTTAAAAATTTTGTAAATAGGTACCTTTTATTTTTGAACATTATGAATAGTAACTATAGTAATTATTTTTATATACTATGGTTAAAGGGTAAATAAAGAAAATAAGAGTAAAAAAATAATATTATAATAATATAAAACTACCCTAGCACATGTCATAATCATATTGGAGGATATATATCCAACCAGTGATGTCCCACTTGTTTCCACCCAATAATGTGATGAACGATAAGGACTCCGAAATAATACATAAAAATGAGCGACATGTATTGGGGGATGATAACGATTGTTATACAAGAACTCCACTAGCCATATGTACTCTTCCTAAAAGTTTCCAAACACATTACACAAGAACAAAGAATGTAATCCAACATTTATGTCTACCTTTAATACAATATGTCGGTATGAGTATGATTCACCAAACACATAGTCAATTGAGTACCATGGGATTGTTTTAAGGATTTCTAGAGATGCAACATAATCCCCAAATCTCTATCTAAAACAATTGAAACTAGTATTCCATGCCTCATTACAATTTATTAGATATAAATATTTGAAAATTCCTCCACCATATGAGATTCATTAATATGTATGAAATGTTCCTATTTTGTGATATTATCCACTACCACCCATATAGAATCATGTTTTCAAATAGTTAATGGGTGACCAGTTAAAAAATCCATGGCTATCTACTCCCATTTACAAACAGAAATATGTAATGACTTCAACATTCCTAAATGTGGCTAATTTAGTTCCTTATGTTGTTGACAAGTTAAATATCTACAAAAAAATCACACACCTTCATTTTTTGGCCAACCCACTAGAAATATGAATTAAATTAATTATACATATTCTATATTCCTGAATGACCATCCTGTCTTTAAAGGTTTTAAACATGAAGCAATTTTTCTTTAAAACCCAAATGTGCGACCATTTGATTTTGAATCCACAAGACTCACCTCCCATCCAACTTCAACCCCACCATGGTCTATCCATAATTGAGTTTTGACCTTATAGGAACACATTATATACAACAAATGTATTCCTCCTTAACACTTTCAACCAAATTAGTACCAAAATAAACTGGGAATAAAACCAAAACTTTTTTTGATGACTTTACATTCTAAGTACATGTCATTTATGACCGACATTAACTACCAATGGTTTGAAAGTTATAATTTATGACTGATCATATGGCTTCTTCTTAATTAATATGCCACCAAATGGAAATTACTTGGTTTATACATCTTTTGAAATCTAAATATTTGGAGATGATGCATCAATCTTCATTGTCTTAGATTCAAATCACATTGTGGGAAAATATCATTCAAGTTTATAGGATTATTAAACACTATAAATTTATCACAAAATAAGTAATGACAATAAGTATTCACATCATAGAATAAAAAACTAACTTTAAACTATGTGTTGGGTAGTTATTCTCATGAAAATTTAACTTTCATGATCCTTAAAAAATATAATCTCCCTATATGAGAACATATCCCATACCAGATCCCAAAGCATCAAAATTCACCACATACCCCTATCTAGATTATGAAAAAATAAACATTGGTACTGATTTAAGGTGAAATTAAATCACTGGAAAAGAATTATTACATTATTTATTCAATTATAATGGAAAAATATTACTTATAAAAGATTCCATGTATGATGTTAGTAATGAAAAATCATGATGAAATCATTGGTAATAACTAGATAATCCATTGAAACTATGTATCATGAAGACATCCTTTGGAAGATACTAAGCTGTAACATCATATATATTTTAGATCCACAAAACACCCATTTTAATGATTACATATCCTATTAAATTTAAATATTTTATAAAAAATCACACTTTGATTATTTATAATAAAACAAATTATCCCTCATGATTCCCAAAAATGTCACCAAGTGTTGCTCATGTTGATCACTTGACCTTGAATACACAAATATGTCATCCAAAGAATCCACCACCAAATAATCCAAATATATTTGAGATATATGATTCATTTATTCAATAATTAATACTAGTGCATTCCTATTAACCAAAGAAATCACCACATATTTTTAGTGTCCTTATCTACTCTTGAAAACTATTTTATCTTGAGTGGAATTAAATAATGTATATCCACTAAGCTCCCCTAAATTGATTGAAAATATCATCATTGCATGGAAGAAGATACTAATACTTTCTCTTAACTTGGATAAGAGTACGATAATCCACACACAACAGAATAGGTCCATCCATCATTTTGAAAAATAAGACCACTGATTCTCAAAGAGATATGATCACCCAAATTAACCTTTTAATATTTAGCTCTTCCAAATATGCTTTAAATTTCTATAATTTTGTTTCTTCCATCCAGTAATATGGAAGGGAAATATGAACGGTCCAAAGAAGGAGTTCAATAGAAGACTCTACTTCTCTTACTGGTTGAAACCATGAAAAATTACCCGAAAACACCTAATAACTAAGAAAGAAGATAATATTATTTATATTTTCTATTGTTAAAATAGTCAACACTACCAATTAGTATTAGATTGTTCCAACTGATAGTTCCATAAATCCTATTGCACCCACATTTTTATTCTAGTGTCATCTAATGAGAAGCTCAACACCATTCTCATTCGGAGAACTGACCCATCATGAATAATAATCAATGTGATCCTTAATCATTATCATCAAATCCATACCAAGGATTATATAATAGACATCCATATTAATAATATATAAATCCCATATCAACTCTTCTACATCAATAGTTATAGAACAACATCTACATATACAATTTTGACCTTCTCTTTTACCAAGAGTAGTTTTATGTTTCAAAATAGAATGTATAACCAAAAAATTTAAGCCCAAAAAATAAAAATATCATAAATGAAAAAAATGAATGGGATGAATCATTATCATAAAAATCATGGATAAGGGTATAATTAGAAAGAATCGTACCTCACACTATGGATGGTCGAAATTTATCATCAACAATTACATTATGAGCTCCCTGTAATTTCTTAATCCCTACAATTTATTATTTATTACACTGTCGAGATTTCACTAGTTGAGGTGCAATGGTATTCATAGAATCAAAAAGGATAGATTGTTTTTACTAATGATATCTTTCCTCTCCCCATTGAAGTATAATACCATTGCAACATATAAGAATTGTCCCAAACACCCAGACACGGAGAAATATGACAATAGATCTAATGATGGACCATCATGTTTCAATTTTGGCTTGCACTAGGATTATTTTTATAGTATCACTTCATGAACTCAAACAAACGACATTGGAAATATCATATTTTACCCTTGGTCCATAGGGGAACATTTAAAAACCTAGAAATTTTATTTGGAGTCACACCACTACATTGTAAATAGTTTACCCACTTCCACTTTATTCCAACATTAGAGTTCCCAAAATTTCTCATTGGTATCAACATCTTTCATCCACCCATATATTTTGAGATGTTCCTTTTAGCCACAGTCACTCTGTTGACCATATTGGAATAATCTATTATACATAGCAGAAAAATATTTGAAAACACGATGATTCAAAAATTTATTCCTTCAAGGATTCACTAGTAGCAACATTGGGTAATAAAAAGATTAAATTCAATAATTTATCCACAAAATCATTCAATGAGAGGTTCTCCTACTTCACGCTAAAATTTTTTTAGTTCATGTCATCCTAAACGTGTGGGGATATAATTTTTTTTTAAAATTTATTCAAAATCCTCCCATGCAAGGTCTTGGATTAATTTATCATGGGCTTCTAAAGCCAACCACTAGTGTGTATGATCCGCCATTATATATTTCACTAATTTTACTTTCAGATCTACCAGTGCGCTAAGGAAATCAATGATCTGATTCACCATATTCAGTCAAAACTCTACCTTCTTTGGTTATTAATCACCCCATAAGATAGGTGGATTATAGTTCTATAATTGGATGGGATGATCAACCTGCCTTTGTTTATCCCCCATGTTCCCTTTTTCCATATCCGGAAAATATTGAGCTATACTCTGAACCAACTATTGGTTCTCTAATGGCCTAGGTACAACCACATTCTCTTTTACTTCATCTGGTTGGTTTCTATGACACCTATTGGGTGCAATTTCCACAAATATGAAAAAAACACAAGTCTCACTCTTTAGAAACTAATGGATTAAAAATTACAAATTCTACCACAACATAAATATCATAACTTGTCATGACCCGTCCCCCGGTGCTCGTGTTCTGACTACCCCAATCCCACCTTCAATAAGTCAGGGGATGGCGACTATCACCGAATGCGTATTCCCTAAAATTGAAAAGACATTGACTTTATAACCTGTAATCACACGTAACCATGCACACATCAAGATAGGAACACAAGTAAACTGAATTGTAAATAGAGTGAGTGCAGTAAGAAAAATGGGCCAGAATACAAGCCCAACTGGAAAGTACAAGTTCAACTGTAATACAATACAACTGATGAAAAGAGAAAGTCGGATGATGGGTCATCCTCTAAGGTTTTTACCGGAAGGGTTGGTATATATCGCCTCCTCAACACTCCATGTACACTCATATCCTCTACATACCAACACACCATATGGTCCCCCTACAGGTACAGTACTGTCCTGGTACTCTCAGCCTCAGTTAGCGGTTTCCATCGTCTGCATCCAACACAACAAGGTGCGGGCATAGCCCATGTAGGGGTGAGTATAATGATACTCAGTAGAGACCCCTAAACCATCTAGGCCTCACAAAATCCATCAAGGATAAAACACAAAGTATGAAATCAACAGATAACCTTAATTCGGTATATTCCCATACATATACCTAAGTTATCAAGTAATCCATCTCCATCATGACGAAAACATAGAGGTACTGGCTCAGCTCACACCCAGATTTATTCATGGGGTAGAAACAAGTAACATTCCCAGTCACAACGTCGAACACATCAACTGCTGGAGAACTCCTCCACTATCGAGTACAGTGGGCCGGCCACATTCCATAGAGGTGCTTCCTAATAACCTTGGACTACTGAGGTACCCATCATGTAGAGTACTGTGGGTTTGTCACGTCACCAAGGCGCTCCCCACTGTGGGTCTGCCATGTCTCCAAGGCAATCCTCCTCGTGGAATGCTAAGGTAATCCTCCTATCGAGTACCATGGGTCTACTGCATCACCAAGGTGCACCCCACCGTGGGCCTGCCGTGTTACCAAGGTGCTCCCCACAAGGAATGTCAAGTCACTCAGAGTCGAAACGGTCAGCAGTTGGAATGTCTCATCCATCCACTCGGTTCCCACACTATGTTTGCTTGTCTCTGGGAGGATCTTCTCCACAAGCTACAGGTCGATACTCCAACTGCCATGAAGTCCCCTGAAGAAGTGTCTCAAAGGTATGCCACGTTAGAGGGGTCTCAACGTAATAGACTGCGCATCAATCGGACACCCAGTCTATGAGTTATTAGACTTCTATTCTAAAGAGCCCGGTTTGATTCGTGCTCGATCCAACCTACTCGTTACCCATATTAATCCATAACATAGTGGGGTATCACTCAAAGGGACCGACTGAATCCAAGGTTCCCAATGCCACTTACGGTTCGTCTAATGGATATTGGGTGTGAAAGTTATGGAAACAATAATGTAATTGGGTCCCTGTGGGCCTTGGTCTGGTCCGACCCAGTCAGACCGACTCGCCCCAACCTAGCCTGGACCGACTCAGCCTGACCCATTAGGTCTAGCACGACCCACCAGGTGTCCAAGATAGTGGGGGTCATCCCGGCCCGCTGGGTGGCCCTGTAGGTCGTGAGGGGCCGAAGTGGGATGCGGGTGGCTGTGATGCTGTAGAGGGTGCTGCGAGGGTGCGAGGCTGCTAGGCGGCTCAACCATAGATTTTGGTTCGGCCACTGGGTGGCGGTTCAGCCGCGGGGCGATGGTGTTGTCGCAGTGTGGGGGTCCGGCCATGGGGCGGCGGTCCAGCAGCGTGTGGGGGCGGTTCAGCCGAGGGGCGGCAGGTCGGCCACGGGGCAACGCTTCGGCCACGGGGTAGCGGTCTGGCCACGGGCTGGCGGTCCAGCCGTGGGGTGGTGGTCCTGCCGCAGGGCGGCGGTCTGGCCACAGGGAGGGGGTCCGGTCGCGTAGGGTGGTTGTCCGACCATGCCGTGGCACTCCAAATGTGGGCCAATGTCCGGCCGCGGGGTGGTGCCACGACCGCAGGGCAATGTAGAGCCTCGGAGGGCGGTAGTGGCCGCGGTCGGTGCAGAGGCGGCGGGGCGGTGTCGTCGCGCTGTCGCCTTCGTCGTGGCCGGTGGTGGGGCCGACCGCCGTTCTTGTGACCCAACCATGGATGGTTTCCATCCTTCTCTATCACGAAGAAAACCAAAATATTTTCAAAAGGGTAAGGCCATGTTGGTTTGTCCCATACCCTCCGCGTTAGGTTTGTAGGGTATGGCTCATCAAGAACATGAACATGAACCTCAAAACCCTATCCTCCCGCAATGATTATTACCAACTAGTAAATGAAATATAAGGGGTATACATGGGAAGTGAATAAAAAAAATATAAATAAACCCCTACCTCATTCACTCAATGATGTCGATAATGTCACAGAGAAGAAGTCAAATCGTTGGGAAACGATTGACGTTGATGTCATTGGCGTTTTCCTCGATTGTCAGTTCGTGGGTTGTTGGAGACCCTTCGACAGAGTTTGGAGAAGAAAACCTTGAAGGAGAGGAATTAGTCATTAGAGTTCTTCATTGGATAGATTTTCTCCCAAAGATCCTCCTCTCCCAAATCCACCAAAATGAAATAGTAGCCCCAAAATAATACAATATGTGATTTATTATGTTTGTTGGCATATAATTCAAATTGGGTTAATTAATCTCATAGGTTGTCACAATTAAAGTGGTGCGTTGACCTAATTATTGTGGAGGAGTGTTGATACAATTAATATTGGAGGAGTTTGAGAGGCTCTCCCAAATTTAATGAGAGAGTTGAGAGGTTTAGGCCCCGAGTGGTCGCCACCACCATAACCTCTCATGGGAGGTTAGGCTTGGGTGGCCCCCACCACCATATCCTCTCATGAGAGGTTAAGGTCTGGTGGTCCCCACTTCTCAACTTCCACATTGAGGTTTTGACATAAAAAAAAAATAAATGATGCACAATATTATTTTTATTATATTCATTCACACAAAACCCAAAAACTAACTTCCACCATCGACCAACTGCCGTCAAGGTAAATGTATATTTAAGTGAATATCAGTGATGTGAGTTCAACTTTGCCCTCAGATTTAAATTCTGAGCCTTGGTTCCAATGTTAGAAAATCCCGCTTGCACGTTTATTGAACGTACCCAAACCAATGTTTAGAAATTCATTCCGGGCACTCCGGACCTCAGAATCATGTGCCATCAATTTTCGCGAACTCGTAAAATTATTTATTTAAAAATAAATTACCAGGAAATTTTGGGTCTTTACATTATCCTCACCTTAGGTATCTAACTCCTCGTAAGTCACAACTCAAACTAGGTAAATAAGTGGGGGTACTGAGCACGCATCCGAGCCTCCCGCTACCATGTGCTTTCCTGGAGGTTCTAATGTTGCCAGAAAATGCGCACTAGAGGTATCAACCATCCATGAAGGACTTCCTCATGTGGAACCTCAATCTCTAATAGAACCTCTGTAAAAGTTTCCCCATCATCGATGTCCAGCTCACCATGGTCGATGATGTGAGAAGGTTTGTGCATGTATTTACTCAACTGTGACACGTGGAAGAAGTCTTGCACCTGGTGAAAATGAGGTGGAAAAGCTAAGCGGTATGCCACCTCGGAAACTATTTTGAGGACCTGAAAAGGTTCAATTAATCTCGAAGATAACTTACTGCCTCGGCCAAATCTCTGTAGACCACATCGGAGTGAGACCCATTGAAAGACATGGTCACCATCCTCGAACTCCAGAGGTATCTATCTCCTGTCAGTATATGACTTTTGCCTGCTCTGTGAAGTCTTCATCTACCCCTAGATGATATGGACCTTCTTTGTGGTAGCCCATACTATCTCTTTTCCTTCTAGTGCTGACTCCCTTGGGTCAGTCCAACACAAAGGTGATCTAAAAGGTCGCCTGTACAATGCCTCAAAAGGTGTCATCAAAAGGGTGTAGTGATATTTGTTGCTCTATGAAAACTACACAAATGTTAAGTGATACTCCCATCTATGACCAATGTCAAGGATAGAAGCACACATCATGTCCTCGAGGGTCTGAATGGTTCACTAAGTCTGACCATCCATCTGAGGATGGAAGGCTGTGCTCAAAAGAAGCTGCATCCCCAAGGCCTCTTGCAACCCCTTCCATATCCGAGAAGTAAAATGTGCATCACGATCAGAGACAATCATCAAGGTTACTCCATGTAAATGCAAAATCCCTTGCACATAGAGGTGTCCCAAGATCTCTACTGAGCCCTACTCTCTGATCGGTAGGAAGTGGGTTGACTTTGTGTGTCGGTTGACGATCACCCAAATCGAGTCATGTCTAATAGATGTATGTTAAAGTCCTGTCACTGAGTCCATGGATGTCCCATCCCACTTCCACTATGGGACCTCTAAAATCTAAACCAAGCATGCGGGTACCTATTGCTCTGTCTTCACTAGCTAACATGTGAGGCACCGAAAGACAAACCCTACTGCCACTTTCTTCTTTCCTAGAAACCAGTGTTGTCATCGGAGATCCTGGTACATCTTTTCCACTCTTGGATATACTGCTATAGGGGATGTGTGGAACTCCCTCAACACTTCCTCCTGAAGTGACACTGGTACCATGATACGTCCTCTGAAGAGGATGACCTACTCCCCACCTTCAGATAATCCATCAGGTGCCTATCCTGTGGATATCAAAGCACGTTGTGCCTCTTAGTCAACATCCCCACATTGTGCCTCCCTAAATTGATGAAGAAGTGGGGGAGTGACTGTAAGAGACTATAGAAAATCTTCTCTTTCGTGATCCACAAAGGATATCTATAAAGCGGACAACTGCTCTGTCGCCTCACCTAGAAGTTGTATACCAGACCTCCTGCTGAGTACATCTTCTACAATGTTCCCCTTCCCAAGAGTATATACTATCTCAAATTCGTAGTCAAGGTGGAACTCAAGCCAATGCCACTGTCTCAGTTTCAATTCATTCCAAGAGAAGATATACGTGAGACTCTTGTGATCATAGTAAACTGTAAAACGCTCACCCATTAGATAGTGTTGCAACATTTTCATACTGAAGACCACTACTGCTAAGTCCAGTTCATGGGTAGAATAGTTCTACTCATGTTGTCTCAGATGCTGAGAACCATATGTGATCACTACACGCTCCTGCATCAGAACACATCCGAGTCTGGTCCATGATGCGTCACAGTAGACTACATACCCTACGCCCTCCTCCGGTATCCACAAGATGGGGGAAATAGTCAGCCTCATCCTCAGCTCCTGAAAAATATGATGGAATCTCTCCAACCAAATGAAGGGTTGGACTTTCTTCGTCAAGGATGATAGTGGTGCTGCAATTATGGAGAGATCTGGTGCAATCCTCCGGTAATATCCTACCAAACCCAGGAAACTCTGTACCTCTGTCACACTCCAGGGTGGCTCTTATGAATGTATCACCTCAATATTCCCTGGATCTACGGAAACTCCAGCCTCCGATATGACATGTACCAGAAAGTGAACATCTTAGACCTAGAACCAGATCTTCAAGAGCTAACCATAATGCTGGTTCTCTTAGAGTGTATCCAGTACTACCTACAAATGATAGTCATGCTCCTCCCCAGTAGTCTTTCAGATCACAATGTCATCGATGAAGACCACTACAAAGCGATCAAGGTATGGCTGAATGATCCTGTTCTTGAGTCACATGAAAAATGATGGAGCATTGGTCATGTAGAATGGCATAACCAAGAACTTGTAATGGTCGTACCGACACGTGAAGTCTGACTTTTTCACATCCCCATCTCGTACTCTGAGCTAGTGGTAGCCTGATCTGAGGCCTATTTCGAGAACCATTGTGCTCCCTTCACCTGATCAAAGAGGTCTTCAATCCTCGGGAGAGGGTAGTTGTTCTTCACGGTCACCTGGTTCAGGAACCGATACTCAACACAAAGCCTCAAGCTCCCATCTTCCATCTTGGCGAACAGAATTGGGGCTGCCCAAGGAGAAACACGGGGCCATATGAATCCCTTCCCCTGAAAGTCCTCAAACTACATCCTCAACTCAAGATTCTCCATGGGGGTTATCTGATATGCTGGTTTAGATATCAGTGTTGTCTCGGAGTACATGTGAATGTAAAAAATCTCCTCTTTGCAAGGAGGTATACCCAGAACATCATTAGGGAAAACATCCGCATACTGGTCCACCACAATTGGATAACTCGGACTTTCCACATCAACAGCTCTGAGGGTTAGGCTAGCTAACTAATGAGTGATCGACTACAATCTCCTCCAGGTAAGACCATCATGTTCTGAAAAGGCTCCCTTCTCACCGGTGAAGGTAAAACAGGTCCCATCTGTGTGGAAACACCACAGATTGTGCCTAATACAATCAATCTGAGCATGGACTATAGATAACCAGTCCATGCCCAAAATGATGTCATAAGGCCTTAACGCCGCCACTAGGAGATCCCACTCGATTCTCTCGCCTCCTAGAGTAAGATCACACCATCGACACAAGTGCGTAATCATCGAATCTGCTCATGTAGGATTCTATAACTGAAAGGATCGAGCTAATAGCTCCGTCAAAATCTCTGAGCTCTAAATGAGGGTAGTGGCAATAAAAAAAATACTGGCACTTGTGTCTATAAATACTGCAACTATGGTATAGTAGACATAGATTATACCTCATATCATCGCCGAAGTGCCGTGATCATAGGCCTCAGCTGCCTAGATCTATGCTCTCCCATGTCCACCTACTCCCTGCGGTCGGGGTGGAACTCCTGGTGGTGGTGGCGGAAACATATCAAATTGTCACCCACCACCAGCTACATGGCCAGCTCTCTTGCCATGTCCACCTGCTCCATGTGGACCTCCTCGATCGAACCTCTGTCTTTGCCTAGTCGGTACTTTGATCATTTGTTGATTTTCTGTACGATGGGTCATCCAATCATGAGCCATGTGACCCTGACCGGCACATGTGAAACAATGCTCGCTCCTGGTATATCTGGATCCGTCTCGGGTTCCCCACACAACCGATCCTGAGTCATATGGTCGTCCACCTATTGTTCTGGTCCTCTTGGACCTCTGTGACGTCTGTCTGTTTCCAGCTACAGAAAACTCCACTACGTGATGAATGGTATTGGGTCTCGCTACTGGTGACTACTTAACAAAGAAACTCTCCACAAAGAGGTCTCTCTCTAATACCCCCACTTGCGTCGAGATGCTGAATGAGATCATCGAAGCATTGATCTCTTTCTTGAGCCCCTTCTTGATTGTCCGATCCTTGAAGAAAGGGTCCCACACCATATTTGTGGAGTAGTGTGAGAAGAAAGTAAACTTCGTTGAGTACTGATCCATAGTCATGCTGCCCTGCTGCAGATAAAGAAGCTTCTGTATGTGCACTGCATGAAGAGTCACTGGGACAATCTCTACCAAAAACAGGCTCTCAATGTCTACCCAGAGAAGTGTCACCTCATTGTGAACCTGGAGCATGAAGCACCACCATATGCCTATTTCTACCTGTAGAAGGCTGGCAGCAAGGATTTACATGAGATCATATGGTGTCCCTACAAGTTAGAAGACTATCATCACAGCCTCCATCCAATCCTCAGCTGCCTGCGGGTCCGTCTCTGCACTGATCCTAGGTGGCCTCTGGTAGTGGAACTCGTGCAACGCGCTGAAGCAGCATGCACCGTCTTCTACTGGGTATGGTGGCATCGGTGCGCCTGTAGGGAGTGGTAAAGCTGGTTCCTCCGTTGCTTCCTCAACTAGAAAATGGATCTGCATCGAGTCCTCCCCGATCGGTGGGCTATTAGTGCGTACAACTCTCGGAACCCTAGCTGGCTTTCGGCGTGGAGGAAACAAGAAAAGAAATAGGTGTTCCATGGTTAATATGTCATACCTAGTGAGCTGACTCAAGAGATAACAATGAAAACTATTGAAACCATACACACAATCAGTGTTTTTGTGCACTCTGTAGGAAAACAGAAGTCAGGGTCTTGGTCTATCCATACGTCGACCGTTGCACCAGCACTAGTTTCCCTAAACTAAAAACCACACTCACTACACTTCACAATATTTCCATTAAAATGAAAGATCAAAGACCTATTTTCTGTGGTAGAACCGACTCCTATGATACCAATTTGTCACGAGCAGTCCCCCGCGGCCCGTCTAGGGACTACCCTAAGCCCACCATCCATAGGCCAGGCTCTAGAGACTAGCACCGAAGGCGTATTCCCGAAAACTGGGAAGGGATTTCCTTTATAACCTATAAGAACATGTAACCAAGTACACAATAAGAAATGAAAAAAAGTAAACTGAACAATAAACAGAGTGACTGCAGTATGTAAAAGGGGCCAGAATACAAGCCCAACTAGAAAGTAAATGTGCAACTCTAATATAATACAATAGAAGAAAAGGAAAAGTTAGATGTCGGGTAGTCCTCCGAGGATCCAACATGAAGGGTAGGTACAGATCCCCTCCTAACCCCTCCACATCCACCCGTCTCCTTTGCATACCGACACACCGTATAGTCCACATCATGGTGCCATCTAGTCCTGGTACTCTCAGCCTCAGTCAGTACTGTCCGTCGTCTACATCCAACACAACATGGTGCGGGCATAGCCCATGCAGGGATGAGTATAAGTATACTCAGTACAGACCCCGAGACCCTCTAGGTCTCACAAAATCTATCCCAGATAAAACACAAAGAATGAAATCAATAGATAACCATACTTAGGTATATTCCCATACATATACCTAAGTTATCAAGTAATCCATCTCAATCATGGGGAAAACACAGAGGTACAGACTCAGCTCACACCTGGATTTTTTCTAGGGGTAGTGACAAGTGACATTCGTAGTCACAACGTCAAACACCTCAGATGCAGGAGAACTCCTCCACTATCGAGTACAGTGGGCCTCCCGCATCACATAGATTAACTTCCCACTAACCTTGGACTGGTGAGGCACCCCTCCTGTCGAGTACTGCGAGTCTGCCGCGTCAGCAAGGCACTCCCCACCGGGGGTCTGCCAGGTCACCAAGGACCTACCCCTCATGGCATGCTAAGGTACTCTTCCTGTCATGTATCATGGGTCTGCCATGTCACCAAGGCGCTCCCCACTGTGGGTCTGCCGCATCACCAAGGCGCTCCCCACTAGGCCTGTCAAGTCACTCCGAGTCGAAACGGTCAGTAGTCTCCATGTCTCAGCTAGCCACTGGGTTCTCGCAATATTCTCACTCATCTTCTAGATGATCCACTCCCCATGATACTATTCGATACTCCAACTTCTACTAAGTCCCTTGTAGAAGTGTCCCAAAGGACCGTCGCGTCATAGGGGGTGTCAACGTAACAGACATCACATCACTTGGACACCCAGTTTTTGAATTATTTGCCTTTTAGTCCTAGGGGCCTGGTTGAATTCATGATCAACCCTGCTTAACCATTCTTCATATTAATACGAAACATAGTCAGGTATCACTCAAAGGGACCGGCTCGCTCTAAGGTTCCCAACACCACTAAAGGTTCGTCTAACGGACGTCTGGTGCCAAAGTTATGGCCAGAAGAATGTAATTGGTTCGTAGTGGGCTCGAGTCTGGTCCGACCAAGTCAGGCCGACTTGGCCTGACCCGGACTAGGCCAACCCAGTTCAGGTCAACCCGACCCAGCCTACTATGTCTGGCCCGGCAGGCTGCGAGGTGCCGCAGAGGGCTGCGGGTGGTCACGAGGCTGCACAGGGTGTCGTGAGGGCTCAAGGCCATGGTGTGTCTTCACAAGGGATATCGGTTCAGCCGTGGGGCGACAGTTTGGCCGCAGGGTGGCGATGCGGCCACGAGGCGGCGTTCCGGCTGCGGGGTGGCGGTTCGATAGCGCGGGGCATCGGTCTGGCCGCGGGGAGGCGGTCCGGCCGTTCGAGGAGGTGGTTCGGCCGCTAGACAGCAGTCCGACCATAGAGAGGCACCACAATTGTGGCATGGTGTGGAGCCATGGAAAGTGGCAGTGGCCGCGTTCGGTGCAGAGACTGCGGGGCCGCCGCGGGGGGGCCGCGGGGGCCACGTGGCGGCGTCGTTGCACTAGCGCCTTCGTCACGGCTGCCGGCGATGCTTACCACTGTTCTCGTGCCCCAACCATGGATGGTAACCGTCCTCATCCATCGTGAAGAACTCCACAAGATTTGCAGAATGGTCGGGCCATGTTGGTTTGGCTTGTAGCCTCCGTGTTAGGGTTGTATCATATTGCTCATCAAGAACATGAACATGAACATCAAAATCCGATCATCACGCAATGATTGTTCCCAACCAGCCAAAGAAATAGAAGCGGTGTACATGGTAAGTGATAAACAAATATAAATAAACCCCTACATCATTTTCTTGATGACGTCGATGAGGTAACAAGGAAGAAGATGAATCTTTGGGAAAATATGGACGTCAGTGTCATCGGCGTATTCCTCGATTGTCTGTTTGTGAATCATTGATGATCCATTGATGGAGTTTGGACAAGAAAACATCGAAGGAGAGGTGTTCTTCATTGGAGATTTTTCCTCCCAAAGCTCGACCTCTCCCAAATCCATCAAAATGAAATGGTGGCCCCAAAATAATAGATTATGTGATCTATTATGTTTGATGGAATATAGTAAAAATTGGGTTAATTAATCTCATAGGTTGGCACAATTAAAGTGGTGCATTGGATTAATTATGGTGGAGGAGTGTTGGAATAATTAATATGGGAGGAGTTGGAGAGGATCTCCAAGATTTAATGAGAGAGTTGAGAGGTTTAGGCCTCGAGTGGTCGCCACCTCCATAACCTCTCATGGGAGGTTAGGCTCGGGTGGTCCCCACCACCATAACCTCTTATGGGAGGTAAAGGTCTGGTGGTCCCCACTTCTCAACTTTCACATGGAGGTTTTAACAAATAAAATAAAAATAAATTCTACAAAACTTTATTTTTATTTTATTCATTCACCAAAAAACCCAAAAACTAACTTCCACCTCTGACCAACTAACGTCGAGTTGAATGTATCCTTAAGCGATTATCAGCATTGTGAGTTCAATGGTGCCCTCAGATTTCAATTATGAACACCTGTTCAAAAGTTAGAAAAACTCACTCGCATGTTTACTAAACGTACCCAAAAAAAAGTTCTGAAATTAATTCAGAGTACTCTAGGCCTGGGAATCACGTGCCATCAATTTTTTCAGACACGTAAAATGCCCATTTATTTTAAAAAAAATTACATGGAAATTCTAGGTCTTTACACAACATTTCATTTCAAAATTCATCTATTTTTCAATTTCAATTTTTTTGAAATTTCATGATTCTTATGAAAATCAACCCATTTTCAAAATACCAAAATCATGATTTTTTAAAAATCTCACATTTGAAAAAAAAAATTCAATATGTTTTTCAAAAATTAAAATAGTTTCATCAAACCAAAAATCATTACTCATTGTGAAATATGAACTCCTATTGGGGAGTCATTTCAATAATCCATTTCATTCTTGTCTAATTTTCTTAACCAGTGAAAATGAGATTAAAACTCCAATAAGTGTTTCCAAAACACTCTTGTACCAAAATACATTTTACTTAGATGTTTAGTATAAAAAAGTTAACTTTGTCATTATATACACTACATTTCATTTTAAATAATCCAACACCATTATTCCATCCCAACTCATGGACTAAACCAGATGAGTTTAAACTCTATGACCAGAAAAGAATTCTGTTTTTCCCAAAAGGTTTAGACTAACCAAAACTGATAACACATGAAAGTCATGGACTAATCAATATGACACAATTTGTAACATCATACCACTCCTCATTATATTTAGTTGAGGTAGAATTTTTCTTATTCCTTAAGAGACATCACTAAGATGCCAATGGATGGAAATAAATGTAAAGGGCTTTATAACTAGTGGGGGGGATTTTAGTTTTTAAAATAAACCATGAAAAAACAAAAATATGTTAAAAAAACCACAATATGTTGCATGATAACAATGTATGAAAAATCAATGTTTAAATAACCTAACCAACTATATCAGAGTACTATGTGGAAACCCTAGTCAACATCAACAACAAAAAAGAAGACTAAACCAATAAGATGAAAGGACTCTAGATAAAACAACTCAAAAACATCCAACAAGATCCAAGATCTAACTCTATCATCCATGCCCATGTATGATGAAGAACCATTGAATAAGTGTGATACATTTCTTTTAATTGTGTCTCAATAAACAGAATCTGCCGAAGAAAAAAATTGAAAACCTAGGGATGAGTATTGAAAATTAGTAGGTTTTCTTCTAATAATTTCAGTACTCACGCCAATAGGATAGAACACGTTAGCACATTTAGGTAAAATAATTTAAATAAAAAAATTAAAATATTTTAAAGTTTTATATCAAAATATTAAAAAAATTCATATGATAATGGTGTACAAATAAATCAAGAAAACAACTCTTTAAAATATTTCAAATTCCTTTTTGGTCCACCCAATTCGTGATTCACACACACACCCACACATGCATTCTTCAATGAAAGTTCCAAACACATTAGTGGTTCCTCATCCATCCACTAAGTCATCACAATTTGGCCAATCTCTTTGTTCCTCAATGACTCACACCTCCAATCTAGGGCCACATCCCTTTTTACCCCAATGGTAAATGCCCGTTATTAAGGGTCTCATCGAAAGCATGAACTCACACCAACCCATGTATAAAAAACCATATAAAAAACCATTTAAATTTATTTCAATAAAAAATAATTTTTCTTCAAAATATTTCTACATGAAGTTTTTCCATGACACGAGAAACTGCACATTTTAAATTTATCATTTTAAAACTCATAAAAATGAACATTTGACACCAGCCAATTTAAAAAAACCACAAACCCCCAAAGCATCACTTAATAATGTTTCTACCATTATTACCACATGAAATTCTTAATAAATTTATTAAATTAAACCAATATGAATCTAAGTGATCCTGTTCTAAGAAGAGGAGTGAAGAGTGAATCAACATTCTTCATAAATTTTAGAAGAAATGAATAAGGGATAAATTTTAAAAAAAAAACTAGGTTGAATCTCCAAAACCCCACCATAAATCATTTTACCAATGGAATTAGGCTTCAACACACTGATATATTATATTAGATAACTTCCAGATCAAAGGGGAGTGTGTAATGGCTCTTATATTCATGGTGATTTTTTTAGAATATTCTTGGAAAAATTACGGGACCAAGAGCTGAGATGGCGTGCGATTCTGAGGCCCAGTGTACCCAAAATAGTCTATAAATATTTTTTACGTTGAAACAATCGTTATTCAACAATTTTTCTCAAAAAATGGAATAACATTTAAATGGGATCCCAAATCAGAAATATGAGGAAACCATTGTTTTTGAGATGGCGGTATTTCCCTAGTTGTTACATAACCTTAGTCGGCACGAGCCGTGAGTGGAAAAACCCAAAAATGGAACAACAGTAATTAAAATAAATAAATAAAATTCTTTTATTTTATCATAATCTCGATTACTCATGAATGGTGACTTCGACTAAAAATTTGAGAACAATGTTGAGATCATGAGGGTGTTCTTTCCTTAGGTGGAGCCTAACATTAGATGGTGTGGTCTAACTATGGAAATGAATTTTTTGGAAAATGATGATAAATAAAATAATTAAATTATTTTATATTTAAATCCTATATCTCAAAAACGGTACCTCAGATTGGAATACAAAAGTACTATTGAACTCATAAGGATGTAGTTTCCTTAAGGGGGGACTATGGTTAAATGGCATGGGTTGAGTGTGAATGTTAGTTTTTAGACATCAACGTCATTAATGTATTTAATAAATAATTTCCTTTTGACGTTTCGCAACAACATTGTGATGCTGTAATTCCACAATGGAGAATCCCATTTCCTTTAATAAATGAAACAATTTGCAACACTGTAATAAAAACAACGTAGAAATGATAATAATAGTTTCCACATTTAAGGGCTTGGAAGGGGTATATAATATTATTGAAAATCTGATTGAAATTAACTTGGAGGTCTAGAGAAGAAAAGCGTTGGAGAAACCTCTCATTGGAGAATGACAAAAAACGATGAGATATTGGATAAACAATTGGAGTTCATGTCAAGCATCAAGAGATCGAAAAACAAAGTGCACAAACTCCTTCTTTTTTATTGATTGATTCAATTCATGGTAGGGGTTGTTATTTAATTTTCTTAATCCCCGTTATTGGTTTTGGATGATGAACATAGATCAACCCATGAACAGGTTGACCCACTGTTCCATCATTCTTATGGGAGGTTCTTGACTAAGCAATGGTTTGGGGAAATGAATTTATGTTTGATTATTCTATTAAAACCTTATAACATGAGGGGATTAATGACATGATTATGGATGATGGAGGTTCGTTCCAAGATCTGTTGTTTGGTTGTCCCACTTCCCGCTTGTTGTCTGTGTTCTTCCAATTCAATGCGGGTTGAAGAACGATCAATCGTTTCAAAACCATTCTTGGTGAAATGATGAAACATAATGGATCCAGAATATACATGGCACGAAGGGGGTTCTACAATGAATGAGGGTGTATTGATGTGGTACTTGAGATTCCATCATTCATGCATTTTTGATGGAATAAATCCCAATGAAGTATGAGTGCATATAAGTGATTAAGGTAGCCTAAGGGATCCAAAAAAACATCTGGATTCACAAAAAGACAATCGAAGATAGTGTAGTGGACCATGAAAACCCCCTAGGAGCACTAGAGGTGGTACAATGTGATATATGTAATAGATGCATCCATACGACTGTCCAAGCAGAGGCGGTCGTGACATTGACATGGATCCACGACCCAAAGACACATGCATGTTGATCTTGCGGCCACCAACAGTCGTCCCCAATTCACGAAGGAGGAAGCGGTAGAAAATTCCACATCCTGAGCGAGTGCCACTAGCCCACTCTAATGTAGGATGAGCTAAAGATGGTGGGTCGGTCCAACATCGGGCTGGGCAGAAAGTGGGCCGACCATGCCCATTCGGTCTAGTGTGGGCCCAACAGGCTAGGTCGGACTCGGGTCAGGTGGGTGGGCCTCAGGCTGGGTAGGGTTGGGTCGATCTGACTAGGTCATACTATACCCATACTAAACCAACACCTTTTTCTCAAACACACATTATTCTGAAACGTAGCGTCCTCTTGAAGAGTCGTATGTGGTGTTGGGACCCTTGTGAGGAGAAAGTCCTTTTGAGATACTTTAAGTGAGTTTTTGTGAAAGTTGGATGATAGACTAATGGATTGAGTATTATTTCCTTCTGGTAAAAACATGATAGAGTAAGAATTGATATGCTTCATAAAGGATAAACCCCTAGGTCCTATGGTGTTGGTTCCCTTCCTTTTGGTACCTTCTTCTGGGAGTGTCACTCCTTTGAAAGACCAAGGTGCGGGTTCCTGGATATGTTCGTGAAGGTAGAGTAGGTAATCCGTTGTGGGACCCGGGAGTGGGTCCTCTATCAATGGAGTTAGTGGTCCCCTATAGGACTAGGGTGTGGGTCTTCCACATTTAACATACGAAGAGTTAGAACCCCCATATCTGGTAGGGTGTAGGTCCTCTACGGTAGGAGTCAATATCCCCATGTTGTTTCAGGGAGCGATTCCTCCACCCATGATCGAATAGATTTGGTACTCCCCTACCGGGTAGGGTGTGGGTCCTCTATGATAGGAGTTTGTACTCCCCTATTGTTTAAGGGAGTGATTCCTCCACACATGAACAAATAGAGTCGGTACTCCCCTACAAGGTATGGTGAGGGTCCTTTGTGATAGGAGTATGTACTCCTATTTCATAAAAAGGATAAGGTTTTCCACACATGCAAGAAAGAGTAGGTAATCCACTATCATACCAGGTTTCAGGTCCTTTAGTCACTGAGTAATACCCCCCTTCCGGGTAGGGTGTATATCCTCAATAGTAGTTGAAGCTCCCTCCGCTGTCAGACACAATAGCAAAGATTGGGCCTATCAACTTGATGAGAATGTTACCCAGATAGAAGCTGGTGCTCCCATGAGGGACTGAGGTGCTAGACACTCTATATAGGAGCGATAGAGGATTACCAAGATTTCTAGGAGAAGGGCTCCCTCATTTGTGTATAGTGTTTGGGGTGGGTCTCTCCACATAGGTTTCCATTGTCTTACGTTGGGCACAAGAATGAAATGACTGAAACTCTGGTGCTAGGTAATGGAGCTATACCTAGTAGGATGTTCCTGATGGGGCATGTTCTCTTAGTCCTACCATTAGGAATGGAAGTGTTGTTACCTATGGAGGGTACCTCTCAAGTGGGTACCATCTTGGATGGATGAGCTCATGGAGTGCGATCTCCAAGATTTATGTGTTTACGTTAGGACCTATGATTAGAATCCTATTGCTAGCTATGAGGTTGGAACCTTATGATTCTTGGTGTTTGAAATGGGTATATCTGGATGTTCTTGGTATATGTATGGAAATACACCTATGTGGAGCCAACTGTACAGTTCTTTATGGGGGTTCCATTGTTCTTTACCTTTTTCATTTCAGGGTGTCCTACTATGTATTGTTCTACTCACCCCTACATGGGGTTTTCCCGCACGTGTCATGTCTTTTGATGACTTTTTGTGCTTTGATGGAGTCTAGGGAGGGCTAGGACCCAGTGGAGATCATTGATATCAGAGAGACGAAGCGTACTCCTTCTGGTTCAAGAAGCTACCCATCACCTACCCTTCAGGTAGGGTTGTCGGTGGACGAGCTTCAGGGACATGGATTTTTTACTTGTGTTTTGTCTTTCTATTGGTGGGCTTGTAAACTGTCCCAGTTTTCCACCCTATACATTACTTTTTCTGCAATCTGGTTGTTTTATACTTAGCTTTTTTTCATGGACAACTTCCATGGACTTTTTACTTCCTAGCATCTGTGGTTTGGAGTTGTGTGCATGTGTGAAGGTACTTAGGATAATGCCTCCCAATTGTGGATATTCTTACACAGTGCTAGTCTCCACCCCTATCCTATCATAGGCATGCTTGGGGTAGTCACTGTATGGGCCCTGAGGGATAGTTCTGGACAGAGTGGTATCATAAGAGGTCAGTTCTTCCATTGGTCCACATTGTAGGGAGCTTGGTTTGGGATGCATAGCGACATTGTTAGGATGTTTTGAGTTTAGATCTCAAGCAAGAGATTTTAGTGTTGGTGTGGAAGCTGACATGTCCATTCATTGGGACATTGATAACCTACATTTAGAAATGGTACATTAGGACACTAGTCATCAGGAAATAAATGGTGCATGCATAATATATGAATGGTTTGTGTTTTCCATGTCCTTCTTGAGTCAACTCTCGAGATATACCCTATCAACTGTGGTCCATCTTGGTCAATTTTTAGATGCCTCCTTGATGAAAACTAAATATGAATCTACAACATGATCATGATGATGATCTGGACATTGCATTGGTTATGAGGCGTTACGTTCAAGTGGTCTATCAACGGTACCACCATCCATATAGTAGCATGTTTTGAAAGCAGATCAGACAGAAAATGCATGTAGGCTAGGTGAACTACACGAGTTCAAGAGGCAGAAAACATTGAGATACCAGGGTAATCAAGACCCCTAGGCAGCAGATGACTAGCTCAATGAAATCACCCATGTTTTCTGCTTAGTGATGACACCTCATGATCAGATAATGGTCATATCCATGAATCTTCTTCAGGGATCAGTGGGACACTAGTTGAGTTTGGTGATACAGTCTAATAATGAAATGAAACTCACTTGGGAGGACTTCAAATGTCTCACCAGGGAAGTGTTTTACTGAGACATGCTAAGGTCAGTGCGTATCTAAGATCATCTATAGCTTCAAGAGGGATGAATGATAGTGGAACAACATTTAGGGAGGTTCATTAAGTGGCCGTGGTTCTCCCTTGACATTGTGTGAGAATAGGTTTTTAGAGATTGATCATTAGACCAGGGATTACGCTGAGAGATCAGGGCATTGGTGGTTCTTCTAAATATTCCAACCAATGATAGGGTTCTAGGGTGAGACCTAGTGTCTGAGAGTTTTTGAGCAGTGGAGGATATGGATAATAACTACAATAGAGGTCAAAAGATGGAGGAATCTACAGGATCTAGTAGATGATATGTGACAGGATTGCTTTGTTGGAGGGAAACCCATGCACAAACTCAGTCACATGGGACTGTGGAGCAATATCAGTTCCAAATAATAGATAAACCATATGAGAGGTAGTGTTATGCTTTCAATGGCTGAGTGAATCTTTCCAGAGATTTTACGACCTGTCATGCCACTAAGAGGGAGCTAGATGACGAGATACCTAGGCAGATACAATGCTTGGAGGAAGGATTTATACAAGATGACGAGTGAGGAAGATGATCTAGAAGAGTGGTAGGTGGTCTAGGCTAGGCATAGGGAGTTGTATGACATGTGTGAGGATAGCTTCATGCATTCATGGCTTACTACTCAGATACTACCAGAGAGATTCGAGGTACGAACTATGTATTTTCCTTTTTCTCTACCGTATGAATGGACACATCATCTAGTTTTCCTCATTTTTTTCCCGTGAGTCTTTTTGATACATAGAGTTTCTGGTCAAACCTTTGACTTGACCCTCATTCTTAGAGACACCTACTGGACGAGACCATAATATCACACACTAGTGCTGATTATGCCATCCAAGTCTAGGAAGTGAGAGTTGCAGTTTGGATATTATAGTAGTAGCTTCGATGGATTACATCATCATTTTTGGTATGGACTAATATCATTCATGGCCAAATAGACTGTTTTAAAAAAATGGTATGGTGTATCTACTGTAATGCAACGAGGTTTCCTTGGTCAATGAAAAGGAACCCCAGAAAGCCCCCGGTAGAATCTCACATAGGAAATTAATGAAAGGGATCTTTCTTGGACAATATTTTCCCTTGGTACATGTCTATAAGTAGAACATTGATCTTAAGAGGATCACATGGGACCAGGAGGTTCAATTTCATGCTCAGTTCTCTAACATTTTTTTCAATTAACCCTTATTTTTCTTTTCAAAGATGTAAATCCTTAAGGTAAGGGTAACTTAATGGATTTTATTTTTCAAATTCTATTTTTTTTAAAAATTATAGGGAAAATTTTGAGACCACGATCTAAGACAACATGCGATTCTGAGGCTCGGTGTGTTTGAAATGGTCCATTGAAAAATGTTATGTTTTAACTACTGCACATGAGTTGTTTTCCCAGAAAAGTAGAATAACTATTAAACAGGTGCCCATATCAGAAATCTAAGGGCACCTTTGTGTTTTGTGCAGTGGGTTTACACATGGACTCACTAAACTATAGTCAGAATTATCCTCTATTGAGAAAACCCAAAAATGTTATAACTGTAAATAAAATAATTAAATAAAATTATTATTTTTTTCAAATCCATATATCTCCAGGATAGTGACTCAAATTGAAAATCTGAGACCACCGTTGATCTCATAAGGGCATTCATTCCTTAGGAAGATGCTAACATTGAATGGTACGGTAAAACTGTGAAAAGTATTTTTTGGGATGTGAATGTAAAAAAATAATGAAAATATTTTATTTTCAAATCCTATAACTGATAAATGGTTACATGGCTCGGAAATATGAGAGTATCATTGAACATGTGAGGTTGTTATTTCCATAAAAGTGGCCAAAAATCAACTGACATGGGTCGAGTGTAAAATTTAGATTTTGGATGTGAACTTCATTAAAACCTTTAATAAAAATATTTTCATTTTTACATTTCATACTGACAAAGCGATGCTGGAATGCCATGATGGGGCATCATGCTTCTTTTTATAAATGAAACAATGTGGAAACACTATAAAAACAATGAGGTGGAAACACTGAAATGAGTTTCTTCACTTAATGGATTGGAAATAGAATGAGATTAGATTGACATTACTTGATAAATTAGTAAGGAGATCTGGAGAAGAAAATCATTGGAGAAACCTGTCATTGGGGAATGATGAACAACAAGGAGATGGAGGATCAATGATCAGAGTTCATATCAATTATCAATGGATTTAAGAATGACAAAAAACTTATTCTTTTTCTGTGATCGATCCAATTATAGGTAGGGATTTTTATTTGATTCTATTAATCCCCATTCATGGTTATAGTTGACGGACGGCGATCAAGTAACGAACAGGTTGTCTGAAGGTTAGATCATTCTTGAGGGAGGTTCTTGACTCTGGGATAGTTTGGGGTAATGAATTTATATTGGATTGTAATTCAAACCCCTACTAATGGGAGAAAATTAATTCCATGATGAACAATGACAGAGGCTCATTCCTCAATTTTTTTTGGTCTCCCCCTTCAGTTTGATGCTCGTTGTTCAAATTTTTCACATTCTTTGCGGGTTGAAGAATGGTTGATTGTTGAACAATTGTTCGTGGAGAAAAAAAATCCAATATCATGGATCTAGAATAGATGAGGCATGATGGTGGGGTGATGATGATGAAGGCTGGTGGATCAAAGCGGTATGTGAGATTCCATTAATTGAGAAGTTTTTAGGGGAAGGGATCAAAATGATGTTATGATCCCACAACAGTGAAGAGGGAGGCTGGTGGGATCTAGAACAACTTTTGAATTCAAAAAATGAACAATGAAGTGAGTATGGTGGAACGTTAAAAAGAACCCCTTGCATAGGCATGCGGCGACGACCGCATGCTCGGTGGCGGAGGAGGTGTGCTGCGGTGGAAACGACAGCCGCGTCCATGAAGCTATCCACGCGAAGGAGGTCTTGGCCTTGACTACTATGTTGACTCAGACCCGTGACACAATTCCACAGGCATTCTGATCTAGTAGTTGACCGTGTCCAGCCGTATTTTACGAAGTTGGATGCGGCGGTGGATGCTACGTCTCGGGCGAGCACCACCAGCCCGCTTTGATGCGGGCTGGGCCCGTATCCCACCAGGTCTGATAGGGCCCAGTTGGTCCTGAGTGGGACCAATGATCCATTTCAGACTTGGACTGGGTCAGAACCCAATCAGGTTGGTGTTCCTTAGGCCGGGAACGGTTGGGTCGGTCCGATCAGGTCAGACCAGACCCAGACCCAACTGATCCCTTTTCACTCAAACACCCATAACTCTCAAAGAGAGCATCTGTTTGATGAGATGTATGTGGTGTTGGGACCCTTGCAATGAGACAATCCTTTTTATTTACATGAAGTGAGTTTTTTTGAATGTTTGATTAAATACTAATGGTTTGAGGAGCAGGTTGTTCCAATACAAACATGATTGAGTAGGAATCAGTGTTTTTTATAAAGTTAGAAACCCCACATCGTGGGGTGTAGGTTAACTTCATTTGGTTAGCTTCCAATATGTGTGTCACTCCCCTAAAGTACTAGGGTGCAGGTTAATAGAGATGTTTGTGATGGTTGAGTAGGTACTCCCCTATGAGACCAGGGATCGGGTCCTCTATCCATGTAGTTGGTACCCCCCCCAATAGGACTATGGTGTGGGTCCACCACATCTAATTTTGAAAGAGTTGGTACTCACCTATTAAGTAGGGGGAAATTACTATATGATAGGATTTAGTACTCCACTGCTATTTCTACGTGCAGATACTCCACACATGATCATATAGATTTGGTACTCCCCTACCGGGTAGGGTGCATGTAATATATGATAGGAGTTAGTACTCCCCTACTATTTCAGGGTGAATTTCCTCTATACATGATCGAATAGATTCGGTACTCACCTACTGGGTAGGTCGCGCGTCCTCTATGATAGGAGTCTTTACTCCCTTGTTGTAATAGTGTGTGGGTCCTCCATACATGAACGATAGTGTTGGTACTCTCCTGTCATACCAAAGTGTGGGTCCTCTAGTCACTGAGTAGTACTCCCATACCAGATAGTGTGCGGGATACCGATTGGAGTTAGAGCTTCCTAGGCTATCAAAAACAGCAGCGAGGAGCGTTCCCATCCACTTGAGGGAAACATTTCCAATATAAGAGCTAGTTATCCCTCGACAGAATGAGTTGTTGTCTACTCCATATAAGAGCAATGAAAGTTTCACAAGATGATTTGGAGCATGGATCCCTCATCTGTGTATGGTGGTAAGGGTGGTACTCTCCACATGGGGTTCCTTAGTATTGGATTTGGTGTAGGACATCGATTACTGAACCTATTGTGTCGGGCACTAGAGATAGACCTAGTAGGAAGTTCATGATGAAGCATTTTCTATCAGATGTAACATTAGGAATGATAGTGTTGTTCTGGATGGAGTGTACCTTTGGGATGTGTACTATATAGGATAGCTGGGCCCGTGGGGCGTGTTTCTACTAGTTTTATGTATTTATGTTAAATATTATAATGATAATCCTATTGCAAGCTATGAGGTTGGAACCTTATGATTCTTAGTGTCTGAAATGAGAATATCTAGATGTTAGTGGTATATGTTTGGGAATATACTTATGTGGAGCTAACTGTGGATTTATTTATGTTTTTTACCTTGTACATTACCTTTGTGGTTTTAGGGTTTCCTACTAAGTATTGATTTACTCACCCCTACACGGGCTTTTCCCCCTCCTGTCATGTCTTGTACAGACGTTCGACACTTTGATGGAGTCCAAGGAGGGCCAAGACCAGGTGGTGCTCAATGGGATCTGATAGATGAGGCATAATCCTACAGCATCAGCTTTCTACCCTTCACCTACCATTTAGGTAGGAGTTTTTGCAGATGAGCTTTAGAGGCTTGATGTTTTACTTTTGTCCTATCTTTATTTTTGTGGGATTGTATACTAGCCCGATTTACCCCCATTTTCATTACTTTTGTTACACTCTGGTTGTGTATTCAAAGTTGTGTGCATGCATAGCTTCCTAGGTTTCTCTAATTACCAACATATTTGGTTTTAGAGTTGTGTGAGTGTGTGCAAGTACAAAGTCTAATTCCTCTTATTTGGGGGATATGAATACTTGATACAACTCTCGGGACCCTTACCTATCAGAGGCGGGCATGGGGTAGTCACGACATAGGCCCTTAGGGATGGGTCAGGATAAAGAGTACCCATATATATTTGGAGGAATAAAATCATTGTTAGGGTAGAAAATATGTAAAATGAGAGGCTTATAGCTAAAAATGGGTGGGATCTGATTTCTGAGAGAAAAAAATATAACATACCACTATTGGCCACACAACAAAAAAAATTATTTTCCAACCATGCATAATCCTATGCCTATATACACACCCCCACAGTTGGACATCATGGTTATAAAAATAATTTATCAACCATGTTTTACCATTTTTTACAATTTATATGGTTACTCCTAGGTGTCTGCATTGTTTGGAAAAACCATGGACCTAACCATGTCACTCTATATATTATCCCCTGTATCAACTGTCAAAGTTTATTGTACGATATTCATAGCTTCTTCTAACCATGATAATCATGAACCATTAGAAAATCTTAAAAATAGTCCATAATTTCTCCAAACCATCACAACATCACCCAAAAACTTTACATACTTGAAATTACAAAATAATGGGTTACTTACTTTAAAATTAGGGTGATACACTCCCATTTTGGATCAATCCCATTAAAATTCTAGCCATCATTATCTCATGAGATATGAATCTTTAACCAATTCATTATAGGTGGATATAGGTCCCACTAGTCACATAGTGAAGTTATAAATATGTGTTCCATAAAATATATATCATATCATGACCAGTAAAAAGAGACGATTTTCATAAACATCATATCATAACCCATGAAATGAAATGTATATCATAAAAATTTAACCATATCATAATCTATTGGAAATAGATTGGTTTCATACACATTTTAGCCTATAATAACCTATGAAAGGAAGCATGTTTCATAAACATTTATCATGATATAACCCATTGAAAAGAAACTAATCTTATAAATATAAAGTGACAAAAATATAAAAACATTTAGAAATGTCATAAAAAAGCTATCTTGGGATCATATCACTAGTAAATAATAAATTATAACAAAGGATTTCATCTAATATGGTGAAGGATTTTGAAATTTCACTTGGATCAGAATATTTATTTGAATATAATTTTTTAAAGCATATAACTTTTTTCAAAATCTTTTTCTTTGAAACCACTTTGAAAATATATAATAGAATTTTGAAAAACAATTTCAAACATTTCTTGAGTGAAATTTCATTTCCTCTTTGGAAAGCACTTTTTATAACATAAATCATTTGGGAAATAATTTCTTCTACAAATAACATTGAAAAATATAAAAGAATATTGGATAAACATTGTAAATACTATTTAAAATATAAAATATTTTTGAAAACATTTATCTCTGAAAAACTCATTAAAATAATGAATCTAATGAATATAAGGGAAAATATTTTATTTTAAAAATAATTATTTATGCATTTAAATGAATCCTCAAGGAAATTATGGTCATGATAATTGGTAAATTGGTACATGCTGAACATTTATTTTTAACCGTAAAATTTTTAGAAAAGTGAATTCATCATATTACAAAAAAAATTCCTTTTAAAACCCATTTTTAAATGGTAAAACATTGGTCTGAGATTCCTTTAAAACCCACTTGATACTAGAAGAATTTTTCTGAAAAAATGTTTTCAAAAACATGGTTTTGGGAGAAAACATATTTCTAATCAAAGAGAGAAATAAATTAATATTTTATTAGTAACTTTTTCATAATTATATTATGTTCTAGGGAGTTATAAAACGGTACCAATACATGAAGATAACATGAATAAACATAGGAAGAGAAAAATCATGATATTAAATTAGAGATGGATCATAATATTTCATCAATAGAAGCATAATCATAAAAAAAAACCCTAATAAATGAGGAAAATGAAGCCACAAAGTCCCACTTTGGAAAATTTAAATTAGAGTTCCCATGAAAGAATAACATTAAAAGAATCATAAAATATAATTTAAATAAGTATTTTCATGATATAAAATGTCCATTATAAGCATATAAACCTTTTAAAATAATATTGGTTCATAACATAACATGTGTCTCGAAGAAGGGAAATCAGGATAAACATAACTTACCAATATAGTGACTTTTGAATTGTAAATAAAATGAAAGATATATTATAATAGGGATATTTAAATACCCATATATTCAATTATAATAATAATAAAATACACTAATTACATTATATGAAATACACAATGAAATGAATAGTGAATATTGCATGAGTATCACAGAAATAAAAATGAGACTTGAAATATCCTAACTACTTGAGTGAATTTTGAATCATGATCCCCATGAAAGAATAAAACAAATTGAATGATTTAATATTAATAAATAATTTAAATTCACTTTATAAAATTTCATAGGGAATTATATTCACCACATAATAATAACAATTGGTGAATATGATGTACATATCATGAAAATAAATGTGATGTGAAGAAACTGTTGTCTTATTTCTTCAATTTCTCCATACACATTAAAAAATATTTCATGATAAATATAATTATATCATAAATATTACAAAAAACCATAAAATTATATATTATTCCATATATTATTTTATTATGATATTATATTACCCATTTATTTAAAATACAATGTTAATGTTACACTTCGAGTAATATCTGCTTTGTTTTTCATATATGTTTTGACTTGTACTTCCTAATCCTATTAAATAGCACATGGCTTACTTATTTTAAGAATTTAAAAAATTATATAAACATCATATATATTCATTATTTAATTTTTTATGAAAATATATACAATATTAAAAAATGAAATGAAATACACTCTTCATGGAGAGGGCAGGACCTACATACAGATGAACAGAATTTCTATTTCTTTGTCACATTTAAAGAAAGAAGGTAAATGAAATATTATATATTTATATATATGAATAACTTAATTATATTTGAAATATTATTTCATACATATCATATAAATTTATTAATACATATTTAATAAATTCAATGTATTGTGAGAATGAATCACATCACTTTGAGGAGGCGGTAGTCCAAACGTCCACAAACGAAGTTATTGTATTCCAAAAAAATAGAACATATGAAGATATGTGTTATATTATTATTATAAATGTATAAATAAATATTAAATATCATAAATATTATATAATAAATGAATTTAGATCTTTATTTACAACTTTAATAGCTGGTAATGGAATAACCAACGACATCAGTTTGGAAGGCGGTAGTCTGCCGTACAGTAGAAAAAATATTACAAAACCCATTTGATGGAAGAGTGTGTGAATATAGGTTATTACCTTAGAATAACTAAATTTAAAATATTTATTGTAGTTAGGTTTTTATATAATCATGTAATAATAATAATTTCTGTTGTGGAGAAAGAAACAATACAAAAGTGCTCGTTGAAAGAAGTTAACTATTCTTTGGGTAATTCTTTTTGGGATTCACCAATGAACTAACATTTTTTGATTTATTAAAACATTTGTTCTTCTATAATGAAGGGATTGAAGTTTGGAGATTATTTTTCAGGGTTTTTATTATATAAATGTATTCATATGTGTGAAGAAGTGAGGGGGTGAGTGCCTTTAAATAGTAGAGGAGTGTCATTCTCTTAAATATTCAAAGTTAAATAGTATTGAGAGGTATCCCTTACATCATGTGTCTCCAATAAAGATAATTTTTTTTAAAGGAGTGTATATGGTTTAAATATATATAAAAATGGATTTTAGAAATGTGTCTTGGTTATTTTCCCCCTAAGTTAAATTTTAACACTAATTAAACATGTTTTAACCTTAATCAGTGTAAATAATTTTAATCAAAATCACTAATATTTTCATTCAAAAATAATGGTTACAATATTATATACTATAAATTATGATTAATAAAAATATGGAATCAATTTTTTCAAATTCTAATCACTTAACTGGAAAACAATAATTTGAAATTATTCCTGCAAACAAGATGAGAATATTTTTTTTTAAATTTCGATACTTTGAAATATTTTTATATCTCATTTCAATAAAAAATTGGTTTAAATGGCCATAATTAGATTTATTTATGTATAATTTATCAAAATATACATTAAAATAAATATAATATTTAATTTAACAATATAAATAAATTATTTAACAAATTCATTTTCATTTAAAATTCAGTGTCTTTTTGTTATTCATTAAAAAATTAAACATCCCTGAACAATACCAAAAAATAATTAGAATTAAATTTATATACCATGATATAAAAATTATAATTTATATTTTAAAATTTTTAAAAAATTACATTTCAAACGGGTTCCCCTTTAAAAAGAGGTAAAATTACCATTCCAAAAATTAATTTATTTTATTCATAAAATTGGATTTATTCTTATATTGTGCCTAAAAACAGTATTTTATGAGTATCAAAATATTTTATTGAATATCTAATCATTAAAATTTTATATAAAATTCATTAATAGTGGTTTGTATAATTTTATTGAAAAAAATGGTGGTTTTATATAGAAAAATATTTTTCTTTGAAAAGGATTTTTTTATTTTCCAAAATATGTTAATTTCCTGTCAGGAAAATTGATTACAAAATGATTCATTTTATATACATGTTTGAATCACATTTTCATAATTTATTTAATCTTATTTTTAATTTCCATTTCATTGACAATTTGGTTGATATAATATTATTTTAATATGTATATTAATAGTATTTTGATGTTTGGTAAAACCTAATCTTGCATGTAACCCAAGATATAAAAGGAACTCGAAATTGTGTGTAACACATGAAAAAAAAAACAGTTTTGTGAGTACCACTATATAATATATGTGTTACGTGTATCACATGATTAACATGCTATTGCATATTTCAAAATCCAAACACAATGATTTTCTACAAAAAAATATATATATAGTGTTGTGTGAAATGATAAATATCAAAAATATTAAATTAATTTCAAAACAATATTTCACATAGTCTCTCCGTGTAACATTATACCCCCCCGTAAGACGATTTTTTCACTATGAATTCCTGTGGTTTATCAAATGATTAATACTTGAATGTTTCTTTCAAAAAAACCAATATCGTAAAATTGAATACTAAAATATCCATTAAACACAAATTATGGAATCATAATGGTAACTGAATGTAACACATAACTAGGTTTACACATAGGAAAACATAGGTGGGATGTGAAAACATGAAAAGTAAGAGAATAATATTTAATCATAGAGATTGATAAAGAACATTGAACCAAAGAATGTGGGTGGTCCATAAAAATTTAACATTCGTAAAATTAAGAATTAGGAAAGAGATTATTGATATCATAAAAATTTTGATGATAGTATTATATTTTATTTCGAAATCCATTTCGTAATGTAAAATAATTTTCACAAGAATATATTGTTACTTTATTTCATTTTATTTCATATCCACAATATCACCATCTTGGTGTACCTGGATCAATTTCTTCTTCATATCTTACTCCTGGAAATAATGTTGAATTCATCCTTCTTGAAACACTAAGAGATCATACGATCCTTTGAGAGAATGGTAAGTCATCCTTTTATCTTTCACTATCAACAGAGAAATATTTTTATTATAGGTTATCTAATATGTACAAATCCTCATACAGGGAGTTAATAAATTGATCTCAACAATATCATCCAATGTTTAACATAGACTATTTCATTAATGGTTAACCTTATAACCCTTTTTAAAGGTAAAAAATCTAACAATTTAGGAAAGTGGTCACTAAATTTCTCAAAATAAGCTTAATAGTGATCCCCATATATAACGACCCATACTTTACATACATTGTTAATACTTCAAAATTGAAGCATACTTATTACAACATATAATAAAACCACGAAAGGACCGTATAGGTATAGTGTCTTTAGAAACTGGGAAACATAAACAACTGATTCATAAAGCATCAACTTTGCCTCCCAATTATTTCATCATATCTAGAGTCCCTTTTGGAATATCCAACCTAATAACCTTCTTCCTGACCTGGGGAAATAAAACATAAAAAAGGGTGAGATCAAATACTCAGTAAGGGTAAACAAAAGAATGATCAATCACATTATATACATAAGCACATAACTTTTGGAAATCTTACCCTGCAAAAGAGATCATAATTTCATAACATGGGATAAATCAAGGTAGTGAAATGTAATCACAATAATCACAACTTACAACATGAAACATTGTGGCATACACACATAATCATAGATAATCATTTCTTGTTAGTCAAGACTCATTGCCAAGACTATCTTTTTGGACAAAGTCCCTTTCTGAACCGAGTCACCCTTGTTTCAGTCCTGTTTCACTGAACCCGTATAACCTACCGTTCCAGCCATGTCTATCTCATGAGATATAAAATCTTTAACCAATGCATTGGAGGGAGATATAGGTCCCACCCATCTCATAATGATACCATTCTTATGTGTGCCACAAAATCATAAACCATACATCATTGCATAACCCATGTAATAAAAATGGGAATCTTAAGAATCATGACATCATAAAACAATTCATATACGATAAAGGAATTCATAAAAATAATTCCTTCACAACATAATCAAATCCATATAATAATAGGGATAAAAACAGAACCCTTTATTATCTTATATGGAAAATAATTTTGATAAAACACTTGAACTTCATTCTTGAGGAAAATATCCTTTCTACTTCAAAAACACTTTTCCTTTCTTAACATGACGTAAAATTATAAAAAAAAGAAGTTGATTAAAAATAAACTTGAAAACTTGTAAATTAAGCTTCTTAGAAATAATGTTTTAAAAATCCATTCATGCTGTATAAGTTAAAAAAACATTCTTCGTACTTCTGTCGGAAAAGTCAAAAAGTACCTCATACGAAAAACGACAAAAGATTCCTTTCATATCTTTTACTATAAACTCACCAAAGGGTAAAAATGGATTTAAACAATTGTAGGTGGATTGAAATAATATTACATATTTAGGAAACATGGATTCGGATGACAAAATACACCCCAGTAAATACCAAAGTACAATCAATCTCGGATAAAAATGAGATTGTGATATTTCCCTTACCTTAGGTCCGACTTTCATTGTAAGTGTCCGAACCTCCTGTATAATGATTTAAATAATGTTATTGACTTATTCCAGAATCATACATATTTTTATGATATCATATATGGTCATATTCTTAGCTTCTTAGTAGTAATATTTCATTGCTACTTGTTATTCGAGTGTTTATAACTTTTTGTTCTTATGCATGTTTTGTCGAATAAATTCTTATTATTTTCTTTAGGTTATAGATACCTCATTTCCAGAATATTATTAGTGTAATATATATCATATTCATTCATCCAATTCATTTATATAATCATTATTAAATGAAGATCATGTAGAACGAGTCGCATCACATCGTGGAGACGGTATTCCGTACGTACGCACGAGTGATGATATCATTCCTATGATCGTGGAATTGTATTGGAGTGTATGTATACTATTTCAGAATCAGTATCACTTTATAATAGTCATATATAGTCATTATATACCCCATTTTACCCATCCAAGTAAGGTGGTGGTGGAAAATAGATTACACCACGGTGTGGAGACGGTATTCCGTACGTACGCACGCACGATGATTTCTTTTTACGTAGGATGGATAGATGGTGAAACAGGGTTGTTTCATAATTATAATAACATATCAGTATATGAGTAATACTGATGTTATTACTTCATAATGAAACAACATAAGAAGAAGAAGTGGAATAATAAATAAAGATGAAAGAATCGGTAATGGGCTTTACCTCTTCTTTGAAGTGCTTCTTTGAGACCTCCTTTTAGGGCACAAAAATGGGTCTTTGAAGAATACCAGAACCTCTAGGATGTCTCTAGGGAAGTGGAGAGGAGAAAGTTTCAGGGGTTGGACGAGCTTGAAGGCTCAATGTGGTGTGAGGAAGAGGGGGAGGAGGTGCCCTTTTATAAGGGAGGAGAGGGGCACCTTAGGAATATCTCAAAATATTATTTTATATTAAAGTCAAAATCGGTTTATAATGGTTCCAAAGGGTATTATTTAAAAGGTAAAATATGTATGGGTCGAAATACTATCAACCAATAATATTTATACAAGTTTAGGTTATTATTTTAACCTTATCAATTAGATTTAACTCTAAGATAAATAATTTAACTTTTACCGTGTCTTTTTCTTTTCTTACACTATATGGTTAATACACTTACTATAACATGGAAAACGAACCCCAAGTTGTTTATTATTAATATATATATCCTTATCTAAGTCATTTGGACGAACCTTAGATTTTTAGGAATAAAATAACAATTAAAAATATAATATTTGATTTTAAAACTATTTTGTGTCAATTTTGACACTATTTGATATATGATTTATCTGAAAGTCATAACAGAATTATATGTTCGAACCAAGTTGATTAAATCAACACTAATATATCATAGTAACCTATAAAATTAGTGGAATTCATAAAAAGTCTCAAATTACATTTATTTGTGTATTTATAACATCAATTATGTTAACATTTCCATAAAAGGGTAATTACTGCATCATCGTTGTGTCATAAATAAGTTAATTTATTTAAAGTCTAAAAATTATAAATAAAATATCATTATGCAGGAAATCTTTTTAGCTTTTTAATTAATATTTATAATCGAATTTATCTTATTTATAAACACATATTAAAAATGTTTTAGTTATTAAACTTTGATTTTAACTATTTTAAATATTCATTAAACAAAATAATATTAAATGTCATAATCTAATTCAAGTGGACCTAAATGGTCATATTTTATTCATAAGGTTGTTTTTGGTCGAATTACACTTATCCAATAGAATTAGGACATGTGTTAGGGTAATAGTAATATCATATTTACCCTTAGTTACCCTATTTACTATTAACTGCGGTAAAAAAAAGTAAAAAGTTACTATTCACCAAAACTTATTTTCATCTCATTGAACCACATTTTAGTCCTTGATATTAACCGTGTCTCTCGGATTTTCAAAATTCCATTCACAGAAGCGGTAAAATTATGTTTTATGAAAAATTCAGTTTTTTAACTACCACTTAGTGGTTTCACTATTCATCAAAAATTGAAAGTTTTCAGAAAAATACCAAAATTTCACCATAGGCTAATTTCGATATTCTGAATCCAAAAATGAAGTCCATTTTGAAAAATAAAATTTATAAAATTTCAAAAATTGGTTATTACTATTCATAACGGCTAGTTTTAATAATATTTTAATAGTATATCGTTGTTTTGTGAAACTCGGTATTGCGTATGACACAAGCTATCAAGGAAGGTCGTGATTTCGTGTAAAGCAAGCTAAGAAAGTATTGTGTAGAAAAAGATTCCTTTGATGATTTATATAACATAAAAGTCTCGGGTGTTACATTCTACCCCCCTTAATATGAATTTCACCCTCGAAATTCATCAGTTTGTAACAAAAAGATGAGGATACCTCTCCCTCATCATATCCTCAAGCTCCCATGTAGCTTCTTCTAATTGGTGGTTCCTCCATAAAACTTTCACCAATCGAGTGGTCTGGTTTCGTAGGACTTTTTCGCTATGATCCAGAATCTCTACCGGTTGTTCTTCATAAGAAAGATCTTGCTCCAGCGGTACAACTTCTGAGCTGAGTACATGTGAAGGATCAGGTATGTACTTTCTCAGGAGAGATACATGGAACACATCGTGAACTTGAGAGAGATTCGGTGGAAGCACCAATCAGTAAGCTACCTTCCCAACAAGATCCGGTATTTCGAGAGGACCGATATATCTAGGGCTCAACTTCCCCTTCTTTCCAAATCTCATAACCCTCTTCCAGGGAGATATTCGTAAGAACACTTTATCACCCACTTCAAACTTTAGATCTTTTCTTCGGTTGTCAGAATAACTTTTCTGTCAACTCCGAGCTTCTCTTATGTGTTTTTGAATAGATCTGACATTTTCTGCCATTTCATCAACGAGATCAGGTCCTAATAGCTTTCTTTCCCCAACTTCATCCCAGCAAGTTGGAGTCCTACATTCCCTTACATAGAGAGCTTCATAAGGAGCCATCTGAATACTAGAGTGAAAGCTATTATTATAAGAAAATTCCACCAAAGGTAGGTGTTGATCCCAACCACCTTTGAAATCCATAGAGCAAGCTCTCAACATATCTTCTAGGGTTTGAATTGTTCTCTCAGACTGACCATCTGTCTGAGGATGATAAGCAGTGCTGAAACTCAACTCTGTATCCAGTGTATGCTGAAGACTTCGCCAGAACTTCAAGGTAAATCTCAGATCCCGATCAAATATAATAGAAAGTGGTACTCCATGAAATCTTACCACTTCCTTTACATATATCCTGGCAAGCTGATCCAGAGAGAAATCCACCTAATAGCAATGAAGTGTGCAGACTTTGTAAGACGATCAACTATGACCCAGATAGCATTATTGCCTTTGGATGTTTTAGGAAGTCCCGTGACAAAGTCCATAGTAATGTTTTCCCATTTCCATTCGGGTATGGGTAATGGTTGTAACACCCCCTTAGACTTCTGTCTCTCAGCTTTTACTTGTTGACAAACCAAGCATCGAGAGACATATTCAGCAACATCAATTTTCATGCCATCCCACCAGAAGTACTCTTTCAGGTCCCTATACATCTTCGTGCTTCCAGGATGAATAGAGAATGAAGAACTATGAGCCTCATCCAGAAACTCCTTCTTTAATTCGGGGATGAGAGGAACACAAACCCGATTCCTAAACATTATTATCCCATCACAATCAAGGTTGAAATCAGGAACATTTATCACCTTCTTTTGTAACTCAACATCTTCTTTCTGTGCCTCTCTAATCTTCACATGTATAGAGGGTTGAACATTCATTTGATAAAGATAAGATTTTTCCCCTTTCATTATAATTCCAAGATCCACCCTTTGTAAATCCATAAATATTAGATCTTTTGTGATCCTCATCATGGATAAACTAGCATGGTCTTGTCGACTTAATGCATCTGCCACCTTGTTCGCTTTCCCAGGGTGGTAATGGATTGAGCAGTCATAATCCTTAATCAGCTCCAACCATCTTCTTTGACGCATATTCAACTCCTTTTGTGTGAAAATATACTTTAAACTTTTATGATCAGTATAAATATCACACCTTTCACCATAAAGGTAATACCTCCAAATCTTTAATGCAAAGATTACCGTAGCTAACTCTAAATCATGTGTTGGGTAATTTTTCTCATGGATTTTCAACTGTCGTGAGGCATAAGCTATCACCATATCAATTTGCATAAGAACACACCCCAATCCCTTCTTGGATGCATCACTGTAGATCACAAACCTTTCTCCACTACAGGGCAGTGTGAGCACAGGTGCACTGGATAACCTTCTTTTCAACTCCTTGAAATTCTCTTCACATTCCTCCATCCAAACAAACTTAACTCCTTTCCGAGTCAACTTGGTGAGTGGATTAGATAATCGTGAAAAATCTTTCACAAAACGTCGATAATATCCAGCCAAACCAAGATAACTTCGGATGTCAGTTACTGTTGTTGGTCTCAACCATCTTTCGATAACCTCTGTTTTTGCTGGATCCACAGATATCCCCTCTTTTGAGATTATGTGACCCAAAAATGCAACTTTTTGAAGCCAAAATTCACACTTGGTAAATTTGGCATAAAGCTTCTCCTTTCTCAGGGTCTTCAATATAATTCTCAATTGATCTTTATGTTCTTCCTTGCTCTTTGAATAGACAAGAATATCATCTATAAAGACTACCACAAATTGATCAAGATAGTCTCTAAAGACTCTATTCATTAGATCCATGAAGATAGCAGGGGCATTAGCAAGACCAAATGGCATCACTATAAATTCATAGTGTCCATACCTTGTACGGAAAGCCGTCTTTGGTATATCCTCCCTTTTGACCCTTAATTGATGATACCTTGAACGAAGATCAATCTTGGAAAAGTATTGAGCTCCGCGTAGTTGGTCAAATAAGTCATCAATGCATGGGAGAGGATATTTGTTCTTGATAGTGATCTTGTTAAGTTCTCGATAATCAATGCAGAGTCTCATTGATCCATCTTTCTTCTTAACAAATAGAACATGTGCTCCCCAAGGTGATGCACTAGGGCGTATGAATCCCTTATCAAGATTCTCTTGGAGTTACTTCTTCAATTCCTGCAACTCAATTGGGGCCATTCTATAAGGTGTCTTTGAAATAGGCGAAGCACCCGGTACGAGTTCTATTGAGAACTCAACTTCACGATTTGGTGGAAGTCCCGATAATTCCTCCGGAAAGACATCATCATTCTCTCGTACAATGGGAATATTCTTAATTGTGAGTTTCTCACCAACCATTTGAGATAAATAACCTTTATTTAGTGGAATCAAGACCCATAAGATGGAAGAAATTTCCACTGGAAGGTTATGCTCATCCTTGCATTGATAGACGATCATAGATTGATCTAGAATATGAAATGTGACTTCCCTTATTTGGCAATTGATATGAGCTCCATATAAATAAAGCCAATCCATGCCACGAATCACATCAAATTTCACTATAGGAAGGATCAAAAGATTTGCAGGAAGCACTTTCCCACAAACTTCGATCGGAGAAGAATTATAAACTTTTGATGCGACTGTTGTGCCCTTAGGTGTTGTCACAGCTAACTCAACATCTAATTGTTGAGGTAATACGGTGATACCCTTAGAAAATTCTTCATAAATAAAAGAGTGGGTGGATCCAAAATCAAATAACACATTTGCTACTTTAGAGTGGATGGTAAGTGTACCTTTCACCACATCGTTATCGTACTCCACATCGCTGATATAAATTGCATGTGACTTTCCTTTGTCTTTAGCCTTAAGAGTTTGTTGACGTCGACCATCATCATCAACCCTTGGATTAGGGCATTTATTAGCATAATGACCCATCTCCTTGCACCTGAAACATTGAAGTGTAGTAGGTTCATTCTGTGTATCCCTTCCTTTGTTTGCATCATTAGACATCTTCTTCCCATCATCGTGGCATTCAAATGCCCATTGACCTTCCTTTCCACATTTGAAACATTTACTTGTCCCTTTAAGAAAACTCCCACCATGTTTTTTCCCACACTTTGAGCATAAGGGAAAGCTCATCTTCTTTTCAGTGTGCTCTTTAGATTTTCCTTTGAATTCCATTTTCCTCTTCTTATCAAACCCATATGACTGATGGGTTACTCCAATCTCCATCTCGACTTTGAGAGCACATCGAACGATTTCCTCGTAGCTATTGAAGTCCCTTATGGCTAACGCCCTTCGAAGACTTGGTTTTAAGCCACTAAAGAACCGATCGATCTTACTCTCAGGTTGGATAATAATACCAGAAGCGTACCTTGCAAGTCTTGTAAAATTTGCTTCATAGGTACCAACATATTCATCATCCTTTTGCTTCAGTTCAAGAAACTCTTTCTCCATCTTTTTTCGGAGAATACGAGGGAAGTACTTATTGAAAAATAAGTTCTTTAACTCGTCCCATTCCATGGACTCAATTTCATCTCTTTGCCTCGTATTCTTAATAAGATTCCACCATTGATTAGCATCTCCTTCCAAACGATACACGGCTAGGATGACTTTATCATGTTCAGAACATTGAAGAACTGAAAATATCTTTTCAGAAGTACTAATCCATTGTTCAACAACTAATGGATCATTAGACCCACTGAAAGAAGGTGGACGCTGCCTCATGAAGGATTCAACAGAATGTTGCTCCGTCCTTTCCTCGTTTGGAAGTCCTGCATGATTCATATCTTGAGAAAGTTGTGTGAGCATGGCTACAAGATTTTACATTCTAGCAACCATAACATTTGGTTGCTCAGGGGGACAATCATTGTATTGCCCATCGCATTCCGCATTAACACGATTCCTTCGGGTTCCAGCCATTGACTAAAACCAAGAAGAATAGTGTGAGCAACACTAATTATAATAGGAAAACCACATAATCAAGAATAAAATTTTCATTCTTAAGGTCTTATCCTAGGTTATTCATGGCCATTTCTAAAACACTAAGATTATGTTCTATGCTTAGACTTATCCTTAGGGTTCTTAATAAGGCTTTCACATCCTAGTTTCCAAAGGTTGACTATACCATTCCTCTAATACCAACTATAACGACCCATACTTTACATACATTGTTAATACTTCAAAATTGAAGCATACTTATTACAACATATAATAAAACCACGAAAGGACCGTATAGGTATAGTGTCTTTAGAAACTGGGAAACAAAAACAACTGGTTCATAAAGCATCAACTTTGCCTCCCACTTATTTCATCATATCTAGAGTCCCTTTTTGGCATATCCTACTTAATAACCTTCTTCCTGACCTGGGGAAATAAAAAATACAAAAGGGTGAGCTCAAATGATCAGTAAGGGTAAACAAAAGAAAGATCAATCACATTGTATACATAAGCACATAACTTTTGGAAATCTTACCCTGTAAAAGAGATCGTAATTTCATAACATGGGACAAATCAAGGCAGTGAAATGTAATCACAATAATCATAACTTACAACATGAAACTTTGTGGCATACACACATAATCATAGATAATCATTTCTTATTAATCAAGACTCATTTCCAAGACTATCTTAGTGGACAAAATCCCTTTCTGAACCGAGTCACCCTCGTTTTAGTCCTGTTTCACTGAACCGGTATAACCTACCGTTCCAGCCATGTCTATCTCATGAGATATAAAATCTTTACCCAATGCATTGGAGGGATATATAGGACCCACCCATCTCATAATGATACCATTTTTATGTGTGCCACAAAATCATAAACCATACATCATTGCATAACCCATGTAATAAAAATGGGAATCTTAAGCATCATGACATCATAAAACAATTCATATAAGATAAAGGAATTCATAAAAATAATTCCTTCACAACATAATCAAATCAATGTAATAATAGGGATAAAAATAGAACCCTTTATTATCTTAGATGGAAAATAATTTTGATAAAACACTTGAACTTCATTCTTGAGGAAAATATCCCTTCTACTTCAAAAACACTTTTCCTTTCTTAACATGACGTAAAATTATAAAACAAAAGAAGTTGATTAAAAATAAACTTGAAAACTTGTAAAGGAAGCTTCTTGGAAATAATTTTTTAAAAATCCATTCATGCCGTATAAGTTAAAAAAAACATTCTTCGTACTTTTGTCGGAAAAGTCAAAAAGTACCTCGTACGAAAAACGAAAAAAGATTCCTTTCATATATTTTACTATAAACTCAACAAAGGGTAAAAATGGATTTAAACAATTGTAGGTGGATTGATATAATATTACATATTGAGGATACATGGATTTGGATGATAAAATACACCCCAGTAAATACCAAAGTACAAACAATCTCAGATAAAAATGAGATTGTGATATTTCCCTTACCTTAGGTCCGACTTGCTTTGTAAGTGTCCGAACCTCCTTTATAATGATTTAAATAATGTTATTGACTTATTCCAGAATCATAATTATTTTTATGATATCATATATGGTCATATTCTTAGCTTCTTAGTAGTAATATTTCATTGCTACTTGTTATTCGAGTGTTTATAACTTTTTGTTCTTATGCGTGTTTTGTCGAATAAATTCTTATTCTTTTCTTTAGGTTATAGATACCTCATTTACAGAATGGTATTAGTGTAATATATATCATATTCATTCATCCAATTTATTTATATAATCATTATGAAATGAAGATCATGTAGAACGAGTCGCATCACATCGTGGAGACGGTATTCCGTACGTACGCACGAGTGATGATATCATTCCTATGATCGTGGAATTGTATTGGAGTGTATGTATACTATTTCAGAATCAGTATAACTTTATAATAGTCATATATAGTCATTATATACACCATTATACCCATCCAAGTAAGGTGGTGGTGGAAAATAGATTACACCACGGCGTGGAGACGGTATTCCGTACGTACGCATGCGCGGTGATTTCTTTTTCTGTAGGATGGATAGATGGTGAAATAGGGTTGTTTCATACTTATAATAACATATTAGTATATGATTAATACTGACGTTATTACTTCATAATGAAACAACCTAAGAAGAAGAAGTGGAAGAAGAAATAAAGATGAAAGAATCGGTAATGGGCTTTACCTCTTCTTTGAAGTGCTTCTTTGAGACCTCCTTTTAGGGCACTAAAATGGGTATTTGAAGAAGACCATAACCTCTAGGATGTCTCTAGGGATGTGGATAGGAGAAAGTGGCAGGGGTTGGCCGATCCTGAAGGCTCTATTTGGTGTGAGGAAGAGGGGGAGGAGGTGCCCTTTTATAAAGGAGGAGAGGGGCACCTTAGGAATATCTCAAAATATTATTTTATATTAAAGTTAAAATCGATTTATAATGGTTCCAAAGGGTATTATTTCGAAGTTAAAGTGGGGATGGGTCGAAATACTATCAACCAATAGGATTTATACAAGTTTAGGTTATTATTTTAACCCTATCAATTAGATTTAACTCTAAGTTTAATAATTTATCTTTTACCGTGTCTTTTTGTTTTCTTACACTATATGGTTAATACACTTACTATAACATGCCAAAAGAACCCCAAGTTGTTTATTATTAATATATATATCCTTATCTAAGTCATTTGTCCGAACCTTATATTTTTTGGAATAAAATAACAATTAATAATATAATATTTTATTTAAAAACTATTTTTTGTCAATTTTGACACTATTTGATATATGATTTTTTGAAAGTCATAACAGAATTATATGTTCGAACCAAGTTGATTAAATCAACACTAATATATCATAGTAACCTAGAAAATTAGTGGAATTCATAAAAAGTCTCAAATTACTTTTATTTGGGTATTTAGAACATCAATTATGTTAACATTTCCTTAAAAGGGTAATTACTGCATCATCGTTGTGTCATATATAAATTAATTTATTTAATGTCTTAAAATTATAAATAAAATATCATTATGCAGGAAATCTTTTTATATTTCTAATGAATATTTATAGTCGAATTTATCTTATGTATAAACCCATATTAAAAATGTTTTAGTTACTAAACATTGATTTTAACTATTTTAACTATTCATTAAATAAAATAATATTAAATGTCATAATATAATTCAAGTGGCCCTAAATGGTCATATTATATTCATAAGGTTGTTTTTTGTCGAATTAAACTTATCCAATAGAATTAGGACATGTGTTAGGGTAATAGTAATATCATATTTACCCTTAGTTACCCTATTTACTATTAACCGCGGTAAAAAAAGTAAACAGTTACTATTCACCAAAAAATATATCCATCTCATTGAACCACATTTTAGTCATTGATATTATCTGTGTCTCTCGGATTTTCAAAATTCCATTCACAGAAGCGGTAAAATTATGTTTTATGAAAAATTCAGTTTTTTTAACTACCAATTAGTGGTTTAACTATTCATCAAAAATTGAAAGTTTTCAGAAAAATACCAAAATTTCACCCTAGGCTAATTTTGATATTCTAAATCCAAAAATGAAGTCCATTTTGAAAAATAAAATTTATAAAATTTCAAAAAGTGGTTATTACTATTCATAACAGCTAGTTTTAATAATATTTTAATAGCATATCGTTGTTTAGTGAAACTCGGTATTGCGTACGACGCAAGCTATCGAGGAAGGTCGCGATTTCGTGTAAAGAAATCCAAGCAAGTATTGTGTCGAAAAAGATTCCTTTGATGATTATTATAACATAAAAGTCTCGGGTGTTACACCATATATCAAAAAGTACATCAGGGTTGTAAAAACCATACATGTGATTAAATTTATCATGTATTCTCTTGAAACATTGTAATAACCTGAATTACCATAAATTATTTTTGAAAGCATCAAAAATTTCTTATTACAATTATTATTGGATATATTCATTATGTCCAAAAATATCACAAATTCTATACATGATTGCATAAGAAACATGTTCAAAAAATCCTTAATATGTTCCAAGGTAATCTAAACTATCCATTTTTTTATCAATATCAATGATATCATTATCTAATATAAACATAATTTTTTCAACATCAAGAACTCATTAAGGTTTTACATTCATTAATAAAAACATCACCTATCCATTAAATGGCATTTCTAGGTCATTAACACCATTCAGTATATTTTTTCAAATACTAAATTGAAAACATATACTTCCTGATTCATATAACATATTTATTGAATACCTATACATATATAGATCTGTCATAAAAAATTTATTCTTACTCTATTAATTTGGACTCATCATATCATTCTTTAATATCCCTTTACAAGAAGATGAAATACGAATAATTTATTAAGGTTCCTAAAACCTAGTTTATTCATTTTTATTACATTTAATGTAAAAAAATACTATTAGAACATCCCAAACTTTTTACATGACATTTGAGGTATGTCTATCTTTAGCAGTGTGACCATTACTCATACAATTATCCTGATTCTGTTTATAAAATTTCCATATAAAACATTGATTTTTATAATCTCATACATTCCAAATCTAAAACATTTAATGATTACCTAGTTCCTTCTATTTCCTTATGTTGAATAAGATGTGAAATCATAGTGTGAGAAACATTCATCAAGAATAAAACCATATAATCATGAAAAATAACTTATAGAATTTCAATATCAGGAAAACTATATTTAAATATACAACACATTATGATTATCCTTAGGGATAACCCTAGAATATCCATTAAATTATCCATTGAGATATCACTAATGTTTGTTTTTCATCCTAGTTTATAAAGGATGAATAAAACTTTTATTTAATACTAGCTATCACAACACAGGCATAGCATACATGGATATTACTTCATTTTAAATTAATATTTAGAAAATTATAAAAATACAATCCCTAGGACCGTGAGGTTTTATAACCATAGGAAACATTTAATATATAATCTTATATATTGTTAAATTATCCCCAAAGTCTCCCATAAATATATTCCCCTTTAGTAGTCATACATAATACATTTTTTCATTACATGTTGAAAGAAAACATAAGATATGGTGAGCTATGAAGCCCAATGAGGGTAACTAAATGAGATATGTAAGCATAATCATGAGAATAAGGGTATGAGAGCATGATCATAACATTATAATTCTATACGCTACATATCAAAGATTATAATTTAGTCATGGACTAAAGATTGGATGTTCATAAGAAATTATTCATAAGATAATAAATAATATGAACCATGTGAGAATATCATAGGCACAATACATAGATTAGTGGCATATAATGGGTAAATCCGTACATGCTGAACAATCCTTTTACAATATAAAAAGTTTACAAATGTTTCTTGATAAGAAAATGAGAAGAATATTTCATTTAAAAACCATTTTTAAAAGTTAATACATGGGTAAATTTTTTTTCTTAAATATAATTTGAAACTAGTGTAAAATTTTTAAAAAACATTTTTAGAATCTCAATTTTGTGAGAAAATAAATTTCTGACCCAAAAATGAAATAAAGTCATATTAATTTTTTTTCCTAATTTAGTTAAGTAAAAAGAGTGAAAAAAATGTAAGAATACAAGAAGATACGATGAGTATTTATAGGAGGATAAAATACATTATAGTTCTTTATATATGTATCACAAGAGATCATCAATGGTAGCATAATCATAAATATACTTGATAAACAATGCGATTATAGAAACAACGTCTTACCACTTTAGTAAAATTGAATCAAAGTCCCCATGAAATAATAACAATACATGATGCATAAAATATCAAGAAAATAATGTGATTCAAAATTTAACATGTCAGTGGGATGTATATACACCTTGTGAAACAATATAGGTGCACATCCTATCATGTATCTCAAGAATGAAAATTGAGAAAACATTTACCAAAATGATTTGTTATCTTTTGAGCTGTAAACCCCATGAAATATAGAACATCATGGGGAAAGGTAATATCCATTTAATTTTAGTAAAATAATAATATAATACATTAATGAAATGTATATACAGCACATAAAATAATTGATTAGTGAATATGTCATACGTCTCACAGAAATAAAAGTGTGACTAGAAATCCCCTCACTTCTTTAGCAACTCTAAAATCATGAGGCCCATGAAATTATAAAATAAATTGAAACATTTAATACAATTAAATAAATTAATTTAATTATATATCATTTCATATAGAATTATATACACCAAAAAAATAATAAGTGGTCAATATATCATATATCTCATGGAAATAAAAGTGAGAGGAGGAAACCCTTACTTTATGTCTTGAAATTTTCATACACAATCAAAAATATTCTATAATAAATATATGTTTATTTTAAATCAACCATAAACCAATATTATTATATTGATTAAAATATATGATTTTATGATGACTTTATATTACTTATTTATTAACAATTCATTATTAATGATAATTTTCTAGAAATATCCACTTTTTTTTCTTATATGGTTTGACATGTTATTCTTGATCCTATTACATATATTACAATTTACTTATATGAATAATAAAAAACATTATATAAAAATTATATATATATATTCATTATATTATTATTTTAATAATTTTTAAAAAGTGAAATGCAATACACTGTTCATGGAGATGGTAGGGCCTACATACACAAGAATGTTATTTCAATTTTCTTATTATATTGAATGAAAGAAAGTAAATAATATATATATATATATATATATATATTATAAATATATTATAAATATTATGCCTTAAATATTATTTAAATTTACTAAACCCATCATTAGTATATTCCTTGTATTGTTTGAATGAATCACATCACTTTGAGGAGACAGAAATCCACACATCCACAAGACAAGTTAGCATAGTCCCACAAAATTAAATGTATGAAGAAATGTGTTATATAATAATTAAATAAGTATAAGATAACAATAAAATCATATATATAACATAAAAATATACATTAAATATATTTTTTTCAACCTTAATTAGTGTTAAATGAAAAAAACCACATCGGTTCGTGAGGAGGTAGTCCGCCATACCCAAAGAAGAATATGAAATATACCATTTGATGAAAGTGTTTATGAGGGTAGGTAATAAACTAATCATAAAATCATATCAATATATATTGGATACTGAGGTTATTATATATTCATGGAAAAATAATAATTTCAATGGTAGAGAATGAAATAATATAATAGTGATTGCTGATGGATGTTACATCATATTTGGGTAATTCATTTTGGGTTTCACCAAACAACTGTGTTGGTTTTATTTTTTTAGAAATAGATGCATATAGGATGAATGGAGGAAATTTGGGAAATTATTTTGGTAGGTTATTAATGATTCTAATGGCTTGAAAGGTGTGATGAAGTGAGGGGGGGGGGGGGGTGAGTGAGTTTTTAATGTGGAGGAGTGACATAAATGTAAATATAAAAAAAGTATAAACTTTTGGGAAGTATCAAGTACATAATGTGTCAGAAATAATTGTATATTTTTTCAAAATAAGGAGTATGTGGTTTAAATATGGAAATATAATTACTTTTAGAAATATTTCTTTGTTATTTATCCTCTTTAGTTAAAGTTTAACCCCTCTGGGAACATGTTTTTACCTTAATTGATGTAATTAATTTTAATTACTTTCCTAATATTTATAGACCAAAATTAATTTTTCCACATTATAAATTATAAATATTGATAAATAAAAAAATATATTTTTTTACAAATTATATTTACATAAGTGGAAGAAATTAAGTAAAAATTAACCTTGTGGATGTGAATCGATGATTAGTTTTTAAAGCCAACAAGTTGAAACGATTTAAATGTTTTTACAAAACATTTGAATTTGAAATTTGATAAACTGAAATACATTGGTTTGATAAATGTATAACGTATCTAAATATACCTTAAAAATCTAAAATATAATTTATTCATATAAATAAATTAGATGAAAACGCATATTTCAATTAAAGTTCTGTTTTTTCAAATATTCATTAGAAAATAAAACGACACTGAAAATACCAAAAATAGTTAACCAATGAAAACATTGATATAATGATTTAAAAAATAAAACATAATTTTTTTCAAAAAACAACAACAAATGTTTAAAAAATTATATTTAGAATGGGTTTTACATTAAATGGTTGTAAAATAACCTTTTAAAAAATACATCATTTTATACATAATAATTGATTAATTGTTATATTATTCTTATAAAAAATATTTTATGGATGTAATTTGTTATGAATATATAATAAATAAATTTTATTGAAAAAACATAAATTTGGGTTTTTTAATTTATTTAGATGAAATTTTATTTTCATATAGATAAATAGTTTCCTTAGAAAGGGATTTTTTTATTTTCAAATAGTTATTACTTTCATTTCTAGATAACTGATAACCAAAGGATTCATTTTGTATATATTTTTAAATCAAACATTCATAATTTAGTTATTATTATTTTTAGATTCCATTCCAACAACTGTTTGGTATGTATAATAATATTTTAATAATGATAATAATAGTATTGTAGATCATTAAAACTATGACATGCATGTTGCACAAGATATCGATGAATCTTGACACTATATGTATTACAAGCCAAAAATAGAGTTGTGTTTAACATAATATAATCTAATTATTGTGTGTTGTGGAAGGTTGATAGGATGTTTCATATAATGCATGAAAAATTTACTATTTTCACATAAAGAAAATTACATTCAGTGATCTGTGAAATGAGTAATATTGAAAATATTAAATTATTTTGAAAATTTTAATTGAAAAAAATCATGATGTATTACGCACCAACTGTGTGACTCGATTCATATTCAATGTGACCCTTCCCAACATGCTTGGCAGGTACAGGGTGTACACACCCATGAATTTGGGTGGAGTTACATGTCATGTTTTCCCTAACACACATCGTATACAACCTAGAAAGTGGATAGAAAAGTATATATAGTACACAACCAAGGAACCATGTTGATCTATATGCTCTATGGTGGGCCACATTCCATCAATTAAAACATAGGAACAAACCCTATTACTTTTGTGGAATGCAATGTAAAATAGAAATGTCATGTACTGTTAGTACATAGTGTATACTTCTTCAAAGATGGCTTGGAGCCCTTATCCTCCTAACCTTGGAAATTTTTTTAGGGTGTTTTCACATGATCCTTTCTTTTACGGTTTAGTGTGTAGTGGCATTATATTCATATGATGGTAATTGTTTATGAGGAAACTTATTCTCTGATAGAGTAGTCATAATCCCTTTCTGGGGCCTGAAGTGATATCCAATATAATCATCATTGCCCGAGGCAGGAATCATGGTATCACCAAGAACAACACTCTAAGGGAATCTATCCCATACATATAGAGTTAATCAATATTGGGTTGTTTGTATACCCCATGTCAGTGTGTGTGATCACCATATGTGTATTGATATCTTCTGAAATCCAATGTGTACTTCTTATGGCGACAACTAATTAGAATGAAATATCAAACAGACACCATTAGGGCTATCTATGTCATGGAATGTGTTCTCCAAGATGAGAGTGATACAGAACATTAGAGCATTAAACCTAGAAGGGAGTTACAGTTATGATCTTACTTGTTACTTTTGGTCTAATGTGAGTATATTTTTATATTCTTATTATGCATGCTGTTGAAATATCCTTGGGATGAGATAACTGTTATTCTTGATTCGATATGATTAGTGATTTTGTGGTGTTCTACTAGGTTTTATTATACTCACCCCATCTTGTTATTTAACAAAATTTTTCATTTATTATGTAGATGAATGAGTTTTTGAAAGATTCACAGAGAGACTAGGACCAGACAGAGCTCAGTGATCTAGACTAAGAGAGGTGTGTTCCAGTAGTTTCATTTATAGTATCCCTCTCATACATTATAGGCTATACTTATATTGAGCTAATTTTGGTGGGATTTTATTTGGTTTTTTATATTATATTTTTTTCATACTCTAATGGTTAGATTTTAGATTTATTCATGGAAGGGTATTTATTGTTTAATATTTTAGTATTGTTTGAGCATGAAGATTTGATTTTTATATATGTACGTTTGGAAATGTGCTCACATGTGTGTGATATGACTAATAGGTGTTGGGAACCACACCCTCTCTTATTGGATGTGAGATTTGGGTAGTCATGTTTTAGGACCCATTGGGTTGGGTCGGGAAACATTATATATGATAATTTACTCTAAATTATATTTCATAATTATATTTTGATAATTTATTATAAATTATCATTTATAATTATCTTTTAATAGTTTATAATATCTTATACATTATAATTATCTTTTGACAATTTATCCTAAATCTTTATTTTGTAATTATCTTTTAATAGTTTATCATAAATTAACCTTTTATAATCATATCTTGACAATTTATCCTAAATTATACATTTATAATTATCTAAAAAAATTATCCTAAAATTAATGATATAATTAACTGTTGATAACTTATTATAAATTGTCCTTTATAATTATATTTTGATAATTTATCCACAATTATCCATTCATAATTATCTTTTAATATTTTATCATAAAATTTCCTCTATATTTATCTTTTGATAATAAAACTTATATTAATAATTATTATTCTATATATTATCCTTTTATAGTCTAGAAACTATCGATTGATAATTTTAATAATTATCCTTGATAATCTTGCTATTATCATTTTATAATTTTAAAATCATCCTTGATAATCTCATAATCATCATTTAATATATGAAATGAATTTCCTTTAATAATCTCATAATTATCATTTGATAGTTTCAGTAATTTAATCATATGATAAACTTATCACATTATCATTTGATAGTAATTTAAAATTATCCTTGACAATTCTACAGTATATATAATTTGTTAATTATTCATATTATCATTTTTAAAACTTTTTCATTATTATTTTATCATAAAAACATTTTTTCTATTTTATTCTAGAATATTATAATATAAGATAAAAATTTTAAAATAAAAATAAAGAAAAAAATTCACATGTTCATTGTGTATACAAGAGGAGGAAGAAAACCAATTGTGCAGAAACTGAGGAAATATCTCAGATTTACCAATTAAGGTTTCATGAAATGAGAAAAAGGATGTTTCAGAATCATCAAAAATGAACATAATCAACCAATATTGAACCTATAATGATTTAACTATATTAAAACCCTCCAAAAGGGAATCATTTCTAATCGCACTTTAAAACCCTTGATTTAATCCTTGATTGAACTGAATGTTTATTACATACTATTTTAATTCACCTCACTAATGTTTTGAATTCAAAAATGGTCCAAAATAGTTTGAAAATAAAGGATTTAGTAATTTATGCCATCATAAAATGTGTTTCTGCATTTGGGGATGAATAATCCACATATAAAATTATTTTTAATAATTATTTTAATAAAAATAATATAAATAAACATTAATAATTTAGACTTACTTGTGTTCTGACCAAATGCCTGATGATCCAAAATATTATGTCACTCCTAGTTTAAACCCCATATCTTGGACCTAAGGGTGGTCTTGGGTTTATCATACAATGCACTAGTTGAGAGATATTCAATTACATTAATAAATATATATAATAAAAATATTATATAATTTATCATCACATGTGATCAAACTAAACTCCCGATAAACGTAGATGTTTTTTCACGCATTGTGAAAACCCATCATCTCAGAGCAAATAGTGGCCCCATATTTATCATATTATCCACTATTTGGTAAATATTTTAATATTTTTTAAAAATAACATCCACATAATATAATACATTAATTATTTTTATTCCATCTACACCAAGGGTATATGGGCCTCAAAATCAAGAACTAGCTCATCTATTAACTCCAAAAATATTTGATAGAATAATAAAAGATGTTAAAATGGTTTTTACCCATACACAAATCCCTTAAATAATCTATTATTTTTTATTGACAAAATATAGTTTCACATAAAAAAATTGTAAATTATTATCAATGAGGGTTTTTATAGTCTTTAAAAATTTAAGAGGTAATAACCCCCTTATTTCCTCTAGAAGTATGTGTAGTGGTCATTATCAAGGAACTCATGATTCTAAGGTTGAGCATAAAACTTGTTGTCTCACATTTCTTCTAGAATCCACACCTTCTAACACTGAATTCAGTCAAGTCATAATATCTTCCCAATTATAACATCCAATCTAACATCTATAATCTCTACCATGCACTCCCCATAAGTTATATCAGGTTCCAACTCACTATCCTCACAATATATAACATGGTCAGTATCGGGTGAGTACCAATGATGATGAAAAATATAGAACACACTATGCATTCCGTAACCATATGTAGGAAATTTTTTATGGTATATTGCTATCACTATCCTCCCAGTGATCCTAAAGGGTCTAACAAAACAAGGTGAGGTATTAAACATATTTGTAAGATGTTTATGCCCTTATTGAGGAGTCACTCTCAAGATAACATAATCTCCCAAATATATCTTCAAGGGTATCTTCCAATGGTCATCATAAGATATCTATCAAATTTGAGAGTTGATCAAACTCTTTTGAATTAGCTGCACTCTCTAGGAGGTTTCCCAGACTACAGTGGTTCCAAGATCTAATGTCATAACTTCCTTATGCCAACAAAGAATTGTGCGACACAGAATCCCATAATGAGACTCATAAGGGTGCATCAGAATTGAATCCCTTTAACTGTTATTCACCATGAAATCAATTAATCCTAGGTTATCACACTATTATACACTAAATATAAGCATGAAAGATCAATGAATATATTAAAATATATGTATAGTTCAAATGTACGTTCCTTTAGTCTATGGATATTACATTGCACTTAATTTTTGTTGAGTCCCTAGGGTGATTTGTAGGTCCATATGAAATCCCAATGTAAAAGGACCACCTCTAGTCAAAAAATTCTCAAGGTTACACAATGAAACCATATAATATCATGGATGTAGTGATTTCATAGATCCTACATTTAGTGAACATCTCTAATGGCTAGAACTGAGTAGACATCGCCCGCCAATTAGGAATCTCCCAGAAACCATCATGGATCCCCAGGGTCATGGGTTACCCCATTAATAATTCTTTTCCAAAATCACTCGACCTTGTGATGTGGAAGTCCCCTATCAGTATCTCACTAATGGAAGATTTGAATAAAACTCTCTCATATAGTTGGGTTTCACATCATCATCCCACGAAACATTATAGAAATGTAATTTTGTAAAACATAACTTCATCAGAATGTCATGACTATAGATAACTTATAGATATACGGAAATAACATGTATTAAGCAAGAAAAAATATCAATAATATGTGTCCAAAACCATATCTCATGCTACTACAAGTTCTTCATTTCCATCATATGGATCTTGATCTATTTCCCTAAACATTCCCACCTTAGCTCAAGGATCATGTACGTGAATCACCTTAGTCATTGTTGTTATGGGCGTCTATATCCTTTGTTGGGGTCCAACACTCCTAGCCTATATCGATATCCTATAACCCCTCTAGGAATCATTTGAGAAAAATCATTAAAAATGAAAATCCATTCTACACTGGTGTATGTCGACTACTTGCATCCTACAAATGTTTCTATAATCCCCACCCATCCCAGAGTTGTAGAACTTTCCTCTCATAGAGGGTACTGGATAATTTATACTCTTAGTCAATTGTTTAATCTTTACTATTCATGGTCCTCAATGCTTATCCTACTATCATAAGGAACTCTTATGGTAGTAATGAAAACTCAATCACTACATGTCATAGTAAGATTAATCACAAAGATAAGAATTGAACATGGTGATTAATCACAGAATAGTAAAGATTAATCACAAAGATAAGCCACATGGTGTGGCTTAATCACAAAGATAAGCCACACCAGGTAAGAATTAGTATAACAGAGAATTGAACATGGCGTGGCTTATCTTTGTGCGATTAATCACAAGTCCAAACTAGTCTTTGGCTTCTCTTTGTGATTAATCACCATTATTGAACATGGTGTGGCTTATCTTTGTGATCAATCACCATTGTGATTAATCTTTACTATTCTGTATCTTGGTACCTGTATAATAATTCCATAGTATTTGAAAAAAATACATGTCATAGTAAGTAATGATAAGCCACACCATGTTCAATGGTAGGATAATCACACACAAACAAGTAATCCCACAACTAATGGAACACTCACATGTGTATACCAGTTCCATAAAGGTATGAAACTTCCTAACTAAAGATTCATTAATAGTAATGTCAAGGATTAATTACCCTATGTGGTTCAATATTTGGAGAGAAAATTTCAATATTCAAGAACACATATTCATGGACTCATTATTGTAAATGTCAACAATTCAAAGCTTGAGGTCCATCACTGGTTCCTATAACAAAAACGAGTTATTTTTTATAATTAGAAAAAATTTCACATGATGATACATTCCACAACTTAGATAATTTGTTAATAATCATTGTAGTCCATCCCATGTTCTTGAAAAATTCTTCATAAGAATAATTTTTTATATAATTTTTCATAAATTATTATTTTAAAAATATCTCTTGAAAATTTATCATCAATTGATATTTCATAATTATCTCTGGTAATTTATCCTATATTATCCTTTATAATTTTCTTTTGATAATTTTATATAATTTATCCAGTATAACTATTCTTTTATAATTTATTCCAAATTATCTTTTATAATTATATTTTGATAATTTATACTAAATTATCATATTGATAATAAATTTGGATAATATATCATGAAATAAATGTTTACAATCATCTTATTAATAATTTATCCAAAATAATCCATTTTAATTATCTTTGAAAATTAATCATAAATTACCCCTTATAATCTGGTGATAATTAATTATAAAATATCCTTTTTAATTATCTTGTGATAATATATCTTAAATTCTCTTTTTATAAATATATTTTGATCATTTATCATATATAATACATTATTATTTTATTTCGATAACAAATTATTATTTGATAATTTATATTCTTTAAATTATCCATTTATAATCTGTAAACTATTGTTTGATAATTTTAATAATTATCCTTGACAATATTACTATTATCCTTTGATAATTTTTATAATTATTATTGATAATCTCAAAATTATCATTTGATACATTTAATAATTATCATTTCATAGTCTATCAATTATCATTGGAAAAATTTAATAATTTTATCTTGGAATATATTACATTTATTGTTGTTGGATAAATATTTATAATCATCGAAGATAATTCTATAGTAAACATCATTAGATAATCGGGCATATTATCACTTAGTAAAACTATGTTATTATTATTTTATATTAAAAAAATTTCTATTTTTATTGAATATGGGAATAACAGGGAAAATGAATAAAAGTAAAAATAAATAAAACAATTCCCCTATTCATTTCCCATAGGGGAGGAGGAAGAGAACCGTCCATGTGGAAACTAAGGAAATTTCCACCATAAATTGGGAGTGGGTTCACTGATGACACAAAAGGGAGTCTCATGATCATCTAGAATTAATATAATCAACCTATATTGAACCTAAAATGGATCACCTATATTAGAAACATGAAAAGAGCAGCACTTGTAACCCCCTTTAAAAATAGCTGATTTAATGAAGCTTCATCGCTTCTGAACCAAACTCTGAATGCACGGTTTAAAAAATGACGTCCTTTGGTGGAATTGTTTGAAAGGTATGTTATTTATGGGATTTAAAATAAATTGGAACACTATTCTTACATGAAAAAAAATATATCATGATTTTGTTTTCCACAAATGTTGAATTGATCAAGGAATAGTCTAGTGCTCATCAGATATGCAATAGATTCTAGGTCTTTCTCTTTGGCTAGTCCTTAAAATTTCATGTGAAGCGTGTTATCCCCATAGGGGAAATTTAGGTTAGTATACCTAAAAATACTTTATCATTTCAAAATCCTTCGATATTGCACATGTTATGAAATTTGGTGGGATGATATTTGTGCTCCGACTGTAGAACTAGGTCGGTTTTTCATCATGTATCTCTCTGAAAATGTGTGGAAGTGGATGTTTCTGTAAGGCTATCAAATTTTCTATTACTTATAGTTGGGGTTTAATTCAACTAAAAAAATCATGTTTTTTTTGAGTCATGGTGTGATTATTCCTCTATGTGCAAGAAATTGGGTCATGGTAGGATGACTTGTAGGAGTGGGATTCAGATAAATAAAGGCTCTAGAGGAAGAGATAATAGTTTTGTTGCAGGATCTGGTGATGGTATGATGGAGACATCATTACAAGGTTTCTATAGAGATAAATATAGGTTGAATATTGTATAGTATAAGAGAATATAGGTCAATCCAAATGTGGAAGAAATTTTCAATTACATGGGAAAGGATATGGGATCCCGAGGTTGCTAGAAAAGACCCATCTGGATTAGTGGGAATTGGTGAAGTTAGTGCTGATGCCACATTGAATTATAATCCGTCAAAATATGCACTAGATATGTGAACATGAAGTTGTATCGACCCCAAAGGAGTGACACAACTGATGGGTGATGGATGCTATAAGTATGGTTACGACTAGGTATAACCTAGACATGGCTCTAATAGTTTATTGTACAATAAACATGGGTCCAAACCGAGAAGTGAACCATCATGTCTTAACATGGAAAACTATTTTGATTTCCTTGGTGATGATGGTCGGGCAGAGTGCATCACTAAATGCCTCTTCAGAGCATAGTTAGGAAGGGAAACCTCATATGACAATGCAATGTGAGAATATTATATGGGTCTTCACAACCCAAGGATAAATAGTGGAAATAAATAAAAAATGGATCTGGGGAGTTACATTATTAACAATATGAAAATAACCAAGGGTAATAAAGACTACTGATTCCTTCCAAGACCAATGGAGAAACGATCGGATAAAAAAGGTTGTGAAACTAAGTTTTAGGAACTCCCAGAACTAGGAAAAACCAATAAGGATCAAATTAACGAAGACACATGATCAAAAGGTGACCAAAAAAAGTTTTAATGGGGAATTACCATTATGAAATATTAGGGTTTTCAGTAGGGGATGTGGATGAGATGGTATGGGTTAATCCTAGGGAGTCTCTACTGCATGCTGAGGATGTGTGGTTGGAGGAAGAAACATCATCTGGATAGCAGTGAGAGGTTTTTGCAAAACCTGAGGAAGCTCTAGAACTGCTTATACATTCAAAAGAATAATTTATTGAAAATGTTATTATGATTAAGTCCACATAAGAGGAAGCACTGAAGATGATGGAAATAATGATAAACGTGATCGATAATAGGGAGTAAAGTGCATGGATCATCAAGAAATATCTTATACTGACTAAATGATTCAATGTAGGGAAGTTAAACATAGAATAGTACATGAAGACTTCATTTAATTGGAAACTTGCTTTTAATATCTAATAATAGATGATCTAGAATTACATGCACCATCCATTTACTAGAAATTGTTTCTGGAGAATGCTTCTTATAGGCTCAAGCAATCTCTCAAAAATTATTTAGTTTATTTTAGTGTTGTACCTTGGTTAAATTTTGGATTCTCACTTTTTTATTAAAATTGGTTTGATAATAAAAAAATTTCAGTCATTGGGTTTTTTAATTCACCTCGATAATATGTTAAATTTTGAAACAGATAAATATGGTTTGGAACTAATGTTTTCAGAATGTTATGCCATTAAAAAATTTGTTTCTACATTTGGTTAAGAATAAAGAACTTAGTAAATAATATTTAATAAATATTTCAATGAAAATAATATAAATAAAATAATAAAAAATTAACCTTATGCGTGATCTTACAAGAATCCTCATTCACATAACTTTTATGACTAATAAACAATAAAATATGAATATTTAATGTAATGGGGATATAATATTTCTCATGTGACGCACCATTTGAGAGATATTTAATTATTTTCAACATATATAAATATTTTGATAACACCAATATCCAACACATTTTTCATCAAATGGGATGTTACTGTGTTGGTAGTGTGTATGTACGACTTACCGTCCACATGTAACGACACAATTCCATTTTGATCACCAAAATTTATGATGGGTGTTATGATGGGAGTAAATATTATATATTACATTCAAAAATAATTATTCTTTTGGATGTACAATACTATGTTTACCATATTTCCTTTTAATCTATTAGAAAATGATATTGTCACTGGTGCGTACGTGTTGACTACTACATCCACAAAATGTTGTAATAGAACTTTAATTCCCATCATACATGGATGGTAATAAAGATGAATTTAATGAATATATATGATATATATGAGATAAATATTATTTAATAAAAGTTAATTATTATTTAACTTTAGTTTTAAATATCATTTGAAATGTGAAAAAAACGTTCATGCGTACGTACGACCTACCATCTTCATGAACCATGCAATTCATTTACCTATATATAACTTTCATAAATGAATATATATATATAATATAATATTTATATCATGAATAATTTTCTAGATATAATGAATCCGAGATCAAATTACTCTGAAAAATCCATAGAACCGAAATATACACTCATGATAATGTAATTGTCACCCGAAATTGTGATTTTAATATAAAATTATTATTAAAGGGGAGAGAAAAGGATAAATGTTAGTAAACTATTTTATGATATATATGTGTATTTTTGAAGTATATATATAATAAATCTATGATTACTGTATCGGAGGTTAAAACTCTTATAAAGGAAGTTAGACCTAAGGTAAGGGTTTCTTGCCTCACTTTTACATCTGTGAGGCATATTCCATACTAACAACTTATTTTTTTTGTGGGGAATATAGTTTCATTTTATATTTTATATCAGTAATATTTTATATTCATGTTATTTAATATTTCATCTAATGTTATTATATAATGTGGATTATGATTCAATAGTTACTTAAGTGGTTATGGTTTATGTCAGAATGTTATCATTATTTTACATTGTATAAGTTTATGTATTCATTGGGAGAATATTTTAAATTTATATGTTATACCAAATATATAATTATTTAGTATGTTAATTTATATAGATTAAAAGTAAAAATTTCATCCTCATCTCTACATTTAGTTAGGATACCGAAATTGTGTTTTTATAGTAACCGAACAGTGTTCTCCTAATCAATTGAGAATTTTTTCCCACAATATCCATATTTTCTTTAAAATATTTTAAAGAATATTTATAAAATTATACAATTTATTATTATATTAATTTTTACCCATGATAATATATATAAAAAATTTTAAAATGATTTTTTATGATTTAAGAATGATTTATTTAATGAATTTTTAATAAAAATGACAATAAAATATCTGTTTAATCATGTAAATAATGAGAATTGTTTTTCATTTTCATAACGTAACAATTATTTTAATCATCACTCACATGTTTTCATGTTTATTTTAAATGAGTTTTTTTCCAAATATTAATTAATTTTTAAATTTTTAAATGAAATTTTAAAGTGAAAATGACATTTTCCGGAAGATTGTTTTAAATGTTCTTTTTATTGTATTTATATATATTTACTATAACAAAAAATTTATTCTCTGCTGGGAGTTGTTGTAATGAGACCATTATTATTATTTTTCTGTATTTTTTATGATCAGTTTGACTAGGGAAGTTATTTTCATTCAGCATGATAGTTCTTCTTATACTAATATTTTTTGAACAATTAATATTGTTTATATTGTATTATACATACATATAATGAGATTGTTGGACTTATTATGTTTTTAAGAGGGTAGGACCCATTTTATTTAAATAAAAAACAAATTTACAAAGAAAGGGAAAGCATGAGAGACAAAGGAAAACATACAGTTATCGTCCAAGATACTTCCTGATCTTTATGCCAATCTCACGCTCTTTTTCATGCAGACCAACCCAGTTGATTCTACATCCATAGCCACTGCCACATCCACACCCTTTTCTTTGAAGATCTTACAGCTCTCTTGATTGTTGTAGAAGGGTTTCAATGTCTATATCTGAGTCTGAACTTACATATTTTTCAGACTCAGCCTTGTCATGCCCTTTCCCATGATCATTTTTATTTATACCACATTTCATATCTTTCCATCCTTCCTCCTCTATGATAGGATGGTGTGCCTCCATCCTTGCTGCCTCCTATTCTGCCCTCTGCTTCCCAGTAGAGTAGCTTTTTTCAGCCTGCATCTCATTTCTAATCAGATGTCCAGCAAGAAGAACGAGAGAGCTATCCTGTTTAGCCACATCTATTGCAGTGAAGGTGGACTGCTTTGTCTTCATTCCATAGTTCATCCTTAAATATACTGATTCATCGAGGGTTTATATAAATTCAGCCCCCACCAATCACATAATAAGATTAATTGGCATGTGTTTTGACTGTATGTTTACGATGCCCAGTGTTATTAATTCTATCATTATGTGACAAGTAATTGATGTCCATGTGAATATTTAAATAGTTATGATATCCAAGGAAATGTTTTATAATAATGTTATTAGTTATGTGAAATTATTTTATCATCATTTAATTCTTCCATATTATATATTATGATCTTGTAATTGATTAAATATCACAGGTTTTAAGTTATTAGCCTTTCCATATTGATTATTAATTATTTACTACTGATATATTCCTATGTATGGAACCAATATTTAGCTTCTAATCTCACCCTTATTTTGGTTCCTTTCTAAAGTAATGAAGAGTAAATCATTGAATAAATTCAAGGATTCAGAATATTTGAATTCAATTTTATGGAGTTGGAGGAATAAGGGAAAACATTCTTGATTAATAACTACCCATGTTCTTTGGAAAACCTCTTATGGTTGACACATAAAGCATCACTAGGATGGTTTTATAATCAATCAAGGGAATATTAAACAAGTGGAGGTACATAATGAAGGGATTTGGTTAGGTATTGGAATAACCAAAAGGATACTGACTTGTGGAGTGGAAAAGTGGGTAGCTAACCTTTTATAAGTGGGGGAGAGGGCATACTATAATATTTCATAAAATAATGAATAATTTTAATGTTATTCACTAGAAAAAATTATCATAAATAGTTTATATTCGAATGTGGGATATTATATGGTTGAAATATGGACATAAAATAGGATTTAAGAAAGTCAAATTTAGAAAAATACCCTTATAGTTTGGTTCAATGCACTTGTGAACCCATTTTAACATTAATGGTGATAATTAATTTTCATTTAGTACATTTATTTTTGAAAACAAATTAAGTTGAAATTATTACCTAAAATTTTTATGATGATTCCAAATATGGAATTTCTTTTTTAAACTAAATTTAATTTGAATATAAGAATATATTTTAACATTTAACCTGCAATGGATAATGAAAAGATGGATTCGAGGAAATGTTTTTTGACAAGAAATATAATATTTTATATTAACTATTTGACTCGAAATAATAATTATACGAATTTAAATTCTTATATTCTAAAATATAACATATTTATATTGTCAAACCACTCCTCATTATGGGTTATTTTAAATAACCAAAAAATTTAATTATTATTTATAAAAAAATAGTTTTGTGAAAAATAAATCTTTAATCTAAAAATAAACCTTATTAAAAATCATGAAATTTTATGATTCATGTGAATGTAATTAGTGTATTGAAACTAAAATAGTTTATATTTAACATTAATAATAAATAAATAATATAATATTAATATTAAATCAAATTATTTAATAAAAACAAATGATTGTTTAAAAAAAAGCTGAATACTTTCACTATATCATAAAAAATCACTATTTTTTAGAAAAATATAGAAATATCAATTTAATATAATTCCGAAATTGTTATTTTGAAAAATAATAACCTTATTATAAAATCCTTTTTTTCATATTTTCACCAAAAGGAATATTATACAGTCATAAAAAGCATAAAAATATTTTTTAAGGGAACATATTTTTGCAGAATAAAATAACTACTAATAATTTAATGATTATTAGATAAGATCATATCAATAAATTTATATTGAGTATGAATTTCATATATATTTTAAAAATTATTTAATTATTTTCATTCTCTGAAATTCAAATTATTTTTTATAATAGTTAAATCTAAATAATATTATTTTCTTCATTTTTAAGCACAATGTTCCATGTCGTGTATGCTATGAAACACAATGCACTTCTTTTAGTAGAATTGGGTTTTAAAAATGTATCACCAATGTATACGAAATAATTTCATGAAGAGATGAATATAGAGACACATTAAATAATTGGTCATGATTGTTATTTCTTCCCTTACCCCCTCATTTAGTCTCATCAAAGGCCCAGGATACAAATAACACCATTTTTTATTTATAATGGAATCTAATATGACCACATACAACTTTATTACATATACATGGAATTTTATTTCATGTGTCTCACTATATCATGATTATACTTATTCCATGAAATTAAATTTCAAATCATATAATCATATATATATATAATCGAAAAACAATATCACTAAAGTACATTCTAGGAGGAGGAAGATAACAACTTAAATTGTTTTCATATCCCTATGAGCTCTGTTTGACCATTACCAAGTCATGTGAGTCTAATAATTGGAGGCATACTTCATTATTCTATTATGTATGTAGGGATATTTATAACAGTGGAAGGAGTAGGGTTTATTTTGTGGAGGAGGAAGTACATGGAAAGAGGGATGTTTTATTTCTATATGTGCAGACATCATTTTTGAATGGGATGAACAATACCCAAATAGTGACTCCAATAATGAATTTTTAATCTATTGTGTGATAGTATATATATCATGAAAAGGATTAGTGGGACATTATTATATATATGGAGTTGGTGGAATGCCTCAGTCATCCAATATTTTCCCACTCAGATGAGGCAAACCAATATTTTCTACTTCAGTTCTCGCTTTCCCATGCCTTCACTTGTATAAGTGATTTTATATACCCATGAAACTCTATAATACCTTGGTTAATAATTGATGAGCCCCTATTTTCTATTTTTATTTTTATAAGGGTTCATGATGATGGCCAATTTTCTACTTAGTGTATAAAAATAAAATAAAAATTAAAAAATGAAAATATTTTAACAAATAATAATTTTATTAATATATCCAATAAAATAAATAATTTTAAATGTGAAATGAATTCATATAAATTATAAATCATATAATTGGAAAACGTTATCATGAATAAATTAATTATTAAATACCTAAATTCTATTGCCAAAAATCATGTAATTATAATTTAAAAATTTTAATTCTAATATTTGATAATAATTCAGTTTTCTATTGGTAATCATTAAAAAGACAAATTGTCCTTATTCATTTAAATTACTATATTATTTTTCACTTATATTAATGATAATACACAATTTAATACAAATTTTTTATATATTGAATCATATAAATATTAAGTATAATAAATTTTTAATACCATACTAAATATTTCACTATCATAATAATTTATAATTTTTATTAAATATATTCACTCATAATAAATTTATTCTCCAACATTATATATATATATATATATATATTCAAAATTTATACATAATGTGACTTAAATTTTATATAAAATATATTACTCTAAAAATATATTTTCTTATTACATATTAATTTTATAATCTACCATAATATTTATATTACATTTATTATATTATATTGTAACTTTATATTAATTTTTTTTGATATTTATTAATATCTTATTTTCCATAAAATACTATATATTTATTTTTATTTATCATTAAAAAAAATAATTCTCAATCAATAAAAAATAATTATATCAAAATATTACAAATAAGTTCATATAAATTTTTTCTTTCATAATAAATAAAATTTTTGAAATGAGAACATAATATGAATAAAATTATATTTAATGTCATGAAGTCATATTATTTTTTTGGAAAATATAAACATATATAGTTATTTTAATAATTTTCTAACATAAATAAATCAAAATTGTTTATTCCATAATTTATGTATATATATATATATAATAATTTAGTTTATACAAGATAAAAAATATAATATATGTTTCATAATTTGTTTTAGTTTGGAAATAATCTATTTAACAAAATTATTTTAAATAAAAAAATTTAAAAATATCATGGTGTTATTGACATTCATCTTGTTTCACGTCATGAATCCTGAAATTAACCTCATTATTTTATTATTTATTTCAAATCATTAGAAATAATAAAATCTGTTAGGAAATACCATTGACAATCTCATGTGAACCAACCAGGTTGAGGAATATGAGTCTAGTATCACCCCATCACATATATTCATCAAACCATTAACTTGATCCAAATGTATAGAATATTACTGTCATATTGGGTCTAATATTGTGATAGATCCCCAAAATATATATTCATCATATTCATCCTTTTTATATAATTGTTTAGCTAGATCCTACTCACCCTATCATGTATTAAAGAGGTGATTCTCATAACTATGTGTTTAACTCTTTATTAACACTCTTGGTTGTTTTGATGCATCTCAATGAAAATGATTTTCAACTCCCACCCACCACTAGAAACATTCATAACATTGAAGTGGGTCTTCCATGTTATCTAATCAATGATAGATTAATAATTTTGGTGAGTTCTTATATGTTTAATTATATACCCACCATAATTATTTTGTCTCGCATTGTGTGTTTGAGGGTTTAAAAGAGGGAATGGGTTTCCAGTTGAGGAAATAGGTTGGTGTTGTAAAACAATGAATGTAAAAAATTTATCATCAAAGGACTAATAATATTCCAATATAGTTTTAATATGGTAGATATATTCCACTACTTATCCTAATGATAGTCTATTAAGGATAAAATGTAAATCCATAGTGTCACTAGAGTTTCGACAAAGACAAAATCTATTGATTTTTTCTGCTGATTTTTAAAAATAATATAAATAAATAAGTTTATTATTTCCATATTTTAATAGATATAGGAATCAAATATTCAAAATTAAATTCCCCTTGTTTTTATTCTCCATGAAATTATATAATTTTTTCTATTCCCACCAGGTACTTCATACTATATATTTCATTGAATTTATTTCAGAAGTAATCTTATTTTTTATTCATCTGATCCTATATTTTCCCCCATTTCATGATTTTCAAAATAGAATTGCAATTTTATTTTATTTTATCATATTTCATGATTTCATTATATATTAAACTAATAATATAATGATATTTTACCTTTAGACCTTGAAATATTTTTGATAGATGGTGCCTAGAAATTATTGTTGTAATATTTGTGTTTATAATTTTTAGTAATTGTAAACATATATAAATTCAAGTTTTTATATTTGATTTAATGAGCCAATGGTTTCCTTTGTTATTACTGGATGAATAAGCATATAATCATGTGATTAGTAATGGGATATTCATTTTATGGCCTATTATTTCCCAGATGATGTTACAATGTTTTATGGTAATGATTTTGTGTATTGTATCATGGGGACCCTTGTGATGGCTTGGCAGAAGCGGTCCTCATAAATATGATTTTTTTCTCTAATTGGGTGACATGGATAACATTTTTTAAATAGGTTGTGATGACTATAATTTTTGTTCCTAAGAGACGATAGCTATATTAGTTTTTTCTATAGGTGTTTTTAGATTCTTCCCACCATGGGGCAGGGCCGTTATAGTTGTGTTCAGGTAGAGAAGGGTATATAAGGTGGTACAAAACACTGGATGTCTGAAAAAAACTCTATTAGTGACTGATAAATTTCTTTGGTGTCAACTATAAAATTATAGTATAGATACATTATACGTGTTTATAGATTATGAGGAGTGATTTTAGTCACATGTTGGGAGTGGATGGGTCACAATCATTTTTATTCATTATGAGAACTTGGTTATGATTTTAAATGAATCATGAATCAGTATTTGTAAATGAATGGGTTATAATATTTTTTGAGGTGTCAATGTAGGTAAGTGAAATTTCATGGTACGTTATGAGGGGTGATGTCACATTCCCCCATTGGGTGAGTTTAGACTATCAATATTTTGTCCCATTTCTCCTCCAGCCTAGGTAGGTAATGTACAGACTCATGCCTTTCTCATAATATAGGACCATATTTGTCAATGTGGAATGGAATCTAGGTTGGTGAAATACCTTTAAAATCTTTAAATTTAAAAATTCTAATATAAACAACATTTAATAAATATGAAAATATTTTCATTGGAAAAATGATATTAATAATATTTTATATTATTTTTACTAAATGGGTATACAATTAACTAAATATCCTATTTTAAATGATTTTACGGTTCCTTAAAATAATTTACATTCATAGAAGTTATGAATTTCAGGAATTAATGATTACACATTCCTTTTAAAGGTTAATATATAAAACATCATTCCCTCACATTGGTTGATGTTAGAACCCTTTATGTAAAAATGAATCAAGGGATGCATCAATTTCATTAAATCCCATGTAATTTGACATAATAAAAACACAAAATTAGTTTTACCCCATGAAATTCGTGATAGAATAAGAAAAAGTTGGAGAATATAATAACATAAGAATATGTATCCTTAAGGGTGTAAAAATTTCAATTGGTATAACAAGTTTTAATATTATTTATGAGTTTTCCATTGTTCTATCAAGATAATATATATATAATTTCTTAAAAATTCATCCAAATGACTAATCCATTATTTTCTCTAAAAATTAATGAACTAATTATAGATTTTTTGGATCTTATATCTGAGATTGAAATATAATTGAATCAATTTTATCTAGTTCCCTTAGTATTTCATACAATGTTAAATCTTTGTAATTGGTACCCTTTATTCATTTAGAAATAATTAATAATAATTAACCATAAAATAATCACTTCATATAAAAATATATTTTCTTTATATTTGTTGAATAATTTCAATTTTCATTAAAATTTATTAGAAATTCATCCATGAAATTTTAATATAAATATTGAAAATATTTTTTAATCATCAATGAAAATATTACAATGTGAATCATTAATGGAAAAAATCTTCATATAATTAATCACTATAATACCAATATAATATTACCTAAAAAAATTCAATATTCATTTAAAACATTTAATAAAATTTCAGTTAAGAAAACTAAATAACCCAAACAATAATATTCTTGCGATATAATGACTCTAAAATTCCATAATATCGATTTCATATTTTTTAATAAATCCTAAAAAGTTGTCCTTCATGATAATTTAAAAATGGCATGATCTAAATTATGTAGTATTAAAATATATTTAAGATATTGTTTCTACTTATATAAATGTTCTAGCTAATCCAATATAAGTCTTTAAATCCATGTTAAATATGATGCATCTCACTACAGTTTTTTCATATGTGTAAACTATTTATCTATAAGACAACATGTAAATAATTTTCCCATACATTTTTTTTTACAGAAACAAACTATTCCTATAAATTTGTCACATCATATTGTTGTTGTTGTTGTTGTTATTCTCCAAACACATAGTCCAATTAAATCTGAATTTCATAATTTTATGTAAGAATGATATGTAATTTCTATGGATCATATATTAATTAATGGATTATATGTAGTGGTTTAAACTTTTAAAATATAATCCGGAATGAAAAAACTAAACCATACAACCAATATAAAATAATTTTTATTTCTAAATTTTAATCCAAAATATGCCTTCCTTGAAAAATTATCAATAAAATAATCACCATAAATCTAATATATTACACATTAAAACAATACACAACAACAGTTTTTTAATCCATAACATTAAATAATAGTTCCGTATTAATATAATATAATCTAATAACCACTTGATAAACTTATTAATTTCAAAAAAATAACTAAATAAAAAGTTATAAATAGAAAATTATAAAAAATAATAAGAACAAATAATAAAAATGAATTAAAATAAATATGTAGATGGAATTTTTTTACCCAAAGTGTATTTAAAATATGAAAAATTGACATACACTTATAATAATAATTAATATGTACTTATCAAAACTAATTAAAATAGAAATAATTAATTAATGATATGAAATAATGTGAGGAAATATGTATTAATCAAAATAAATAATATACTGTGGAAACTAGCCACAGAATAATCATCCCTTTTTTGTTGGTAAACAAATAAAACACACTATCTCTATTTTTAAGGGAAAAATATTAGAAAATATTAAAAAACATAAGTAAAATAATATATTACCTAAAAAAATATATAATTTAATAAAATGTATTTTGGTTATGAAATATTACAAAATATAATCACCCCTATAATATAAAATTAAATCATTGTGAATATATAATACTAATTCAAGGTTATAAATTAACATGTAAATAAGATAGAATAACATGTTTTAAATATAATTAAATCAATTATAAAACTAATGGATAAGAAAAAACACTTTCTTAAATAAAATGATAAATTCCTCTTATTATTTCATAATTATAAATAATACATAATATGATTTAATATTAAAAATGTAGAGTCCAAAATCACCCTTGATTTTTTTCTTTAAATAATATGATTGTGAATGATCATTATGCAGACTCTCCAATTATATTATAATTATCTACATGTGGACATGAAAAATGAATAAAAATTCATTGAGTTGATATAAAAATTTTCCTGAAATAAGTAATTAATAAATATTTTATATATTCCTTGAAAAAAATAAAAATCTAATTGACATAGGGAATTATTTATCTACTGAGACAATATAAAATGTAAAATAATGCAATGAAAACAAAAATGCTCTGAAACCCAATATGGTGTGCAATAAATATATTTTTTTATCAAAATTTAAACTACGTTCTAATCCATACATGAGTGAAAATATTGACATTCTTAGATCTACCATAATAAACTAAAAATGGATAAGAATATACTAAAATATTATTATTACTGGTGAAACTATGTTATACATAATGGCGGTAGTTCTGTAAAATTATAATACCACATTCCTATACAAATCTATTAAACTAAAATTTCTATAGATAAAGATTTTATAATAGATACAAAATAAAGTGATTATATATTAAAGAACAGATATAGAATTCTGAAAAAATTTCATCACTACTGGTATCCCTATTAATGAAAAAAAAATCAAGGAGAATGAAATATCATATAGTTATATTAAATGAATTTTAAAAAATTTAGTACTATTATATCAATGTTTAACTAAAATGAAAAAATTAGTGTTGGATATATTTTATATATCCTTGTTTTCAATATTAATTTACCTCAAATGTTAATAATAAATATATTTTTTACAATTTTACAATTGTATGTTCCCAACACAATATTAACACATTTTTTAAATATTTTAGGCTCAATTATTTTCTATATGAGATTACTTTTATATTAATTGATGATTAAAATATTGTTTTTTAATTAATTCATTCATTTTAATAATTATTCTTTTAAGTCATTTTGTAATATTTGATTTTCTTAAATTAAAATATTATATATATTTTTTAATTTTAGTATTGTTTTTCAAAAATAATGTAATATCAAATATATAAACGTACAAAAACTCATATACATATTTTAATCACTTACGATAAGTCTTGAATTTATCAAGGTACAAAATGAATCTTATATTTGTATAGAATATATTTTTACTCATATATAGTAATTATTGTTATGTATATGAACAACTGATTCTTACATTGATACATAATCATCCTTATGACATTTAACATATCAGCCCATCTAAATTTCAAAATCACCTCTTTAATTTTATTTTCCAAATATCATTTTTTTACCTTTTTTGTATGAGTATTTAAATCTTATGAGAAACTTTTATATGAAAGATAACTATATTAAGATTTTTTGAATGAAATGAAATATATTTTTTAACAAAACATTTCTACCTGAAAAAATGTAGTTGTTCTAGAAAATAGTCTTATATTGAAATATTCATTTTTGTTTGAAAATAATTTTATCATAAAAATATGATATATAACTAACTATATTACCTTTGGATGTCGAATATATTTCAAATTATACTAAATAAATTACATACATATATATAAATTTGATTCACACCTGTTTGTTTGGTTTTCCAAGAATATTTTTAGGGATTTTTGGAAACACATTTAATGTTTCAAAAATAATTATGAATTTTTGAAACACTCATGTTATCATTATTATGTTTATGAATAGATGACTATTTGGGACTTTATTTTTTAGTAGAGACCAAAGAAAGAAGCATATTTTGATATATCCAATAAGTGAATGGGTATTGTGTATATTTGTTAAAATTGTGTTAAAAATTATATTACATTTATTTTATGCTTTTATGGTCGATGTGAAAAACATTGTCATTCTAAACTTCACTCTATAATGAATGATCATGATGTTTCAAATTATATTATTCTATTTTTATCTCAATCACTTTATAGTTTTTTAAATTGTAATATCTTAGTGTCTCCCATTGTAATTTATCAACATGTTTGATTTTTTATTTTTCTTCCATAAATAAGGATGATGTTTTATATACCGATATAGAATGAATAATTAATCAGTTGTGACACTAACTAATAGTTTGTTGTGTTATGGTTTAGCCAGGTATTGTATAATTTAAGGATCATTTTGGTTTTCTTCCACAAGGAATGAAAATAGATATTATTCTAAATTTTTATCATAATATTTCAATATTGAGGTTTGTTTTAGTGGGTTCCTCTTAACTGTATGAGAATAGAGAAGCGAATATTAGATATAGTATTATACTGAACTAGACTACTATAATATTACGGTGTTCGAATTTTAATTTATCCAATGCATATTTTCATTGCTTATTGAACAATGTATTTTCTAATAGTTACTAGTATTTCACTATTGTTTTAATATTCATGTGTGTTTAAACATATAATGAAAATTATTTTACAAATATATTTTTATTTTTAAGAAGTTTTAATTATTACCCTATATCACTATTTAAGACCACACAATGGGATAGAAATTAGTATATATTATTATTAAAATGTCATAAACGATTGTTATTATTTACTTATAATGTGCTAACAATATCATAGACTTAATCATCTATAGGATTAACATCTTTAAGATAGTTGACATAAATTATAATAGTAATTGGTTCTCTAAGAATCAACTATACTTTTATGTGAATTTTTTGGGTTACTCACATGCAAGGATGGATGTATATTGTAGAAATTTATGTTTTTATTACTAGAAGACAATGGTAATATAATAAAATAAACTACTACTGATCTTGATACTCACAAATCTAAAGATGTTATATGTTATGTTTTCAATGGCAATTTGATGATCATCTTATATTATATTGTTGGTTGGAATCTGTTGATCCGTTTATCTGTATGTAATTCTTGGCAAATCATATGGAAAATATTACATGTTAAACAATATGATATAGAAAAGATGAAGATAATAAATCATGGGACGATACATGATAAACATAAATAAATTATTCTTTAAAAGTTATAATTGCTTGACTAAAATTTTAAATAATTTATTAGTAGCTTAAAGAGTAAATGTTATTATAATGATGCATTAGATGGCATAATATTTTTAGAGTGTATAATTTTTTATGTTTGAAATTAGCATGAAAATGTAGTGTTAATAAAATAATTTAAATGATTATAAATTTGATGAACTCATTAGTCTATTTATAAAATCCAAACATTAAATTAAAAAAAATATAGATGAAGAAAATATAGAGGACAATGATATATATTTTATATCAAATATAAATATGTCTACATACACATATGGGTATGAGTTGTTGGGATGAATGAAAAATATAAATTATCACATAAAATTATTATATAATATAATGATGAAAATAATCAAATTATTCACATGGATAATTTGAAAGGATAATTAGATAGATTAATTAATGGAAAATTAGATTGGTAATACTATTAATAATAATGATCTTTCTTGAATGACATGTTATGAGTGTTGAAGGATTGTGAATTTTTTAGAGATCATTCGAAAAAATAATGCGTCAATGGAAATTTAAGAAATATGGGATGTAGGATAGTTAGATCAGGAGGACATATAGATTTATATAGAAGAATCATATTGAATTAGTGATTCTCAAAGTGAGTAAAAATTGACTAACTTATGCCTGATGGATACAAAAATGAAATAGTTTAGTATCAATTCCACTTATAGAAAAGGATATGATTCAAAATATAAAAATAGTGTCAATGTGCTATATTAAGAAATAAAGAATTTAATATTTTTTCAATGAATTTCTGGGTTGTATATAGATATATAAGGAGGACATAAGAATCTGGTTAACCAGATATAGAATCCCACTCATGAGAATGAAACTAATAATTTTTTTTTTCATGTATTAATGATAAATATAAAGTCTAAATATAGATTAATATAAAGAAAATGAATAAAATTCCTAAAATATTAGGTTGAATTATTCCTTTTACATATGTCTAGGAATGTTGATTTAGGATATGATAGTGGTTTAAACAATAAAATTAAGTAAAAATATGTTTTATATATTTCAAGAAAAACATAAATAATATGATTTCTTCTTTATTATAATTAATAATGGTAATGTGTCACACCTATTTTTTTAATGTTTATCTTATTTTTCAGATTTTTGGGAATATTGATCTTTATCTTATGTTTCGGGTGTAACAAGGGATGAATTTTGATGTGTTTCTTCGTCATATTTTTGTCTTGGGGATGATCCATTGTTTTTTTGGAATTTCTTGATTAGAAGATGGGATTTTTGGCTTGGAAATGGACTACATATGGTTGGCTCATGGTTTGGGAAACTGTGTGGCTGAACCCTAGTAACTGTGTGACAAATGCAGGCATAAGATAGAACCTATCGTACGATTCATGCATGGTTTGGTAAACCATGTAGTCAAACCCAGGTAAAGATGATGCATGTGGTGGTTTTGGGGAGAACCTACCACACAGTATGCGCACAATAGGTGAAACCATGTGGGATGGTCTTGCGGTTGATCTTCTCTCGGGTAGTGTCTACCACATGGTTGGTGCATAGTTTGGTAAACAGTTTTACCAAACCGTATGAGTTGCATAGATAAAAAATACTGGAAATACCAAGTTTTCCATGTTGTGAATTTTAATCCAAAACATACCCTACTCTCCTCTCCTTGTTTCTGAGACCGTAAGGGGATTTCCCCTTCCTCTCCAAGCCTCCACACCTCTTCTATTGGTGTATATCTAATAATTCTTCAAGTTGGGTCGAGATTTCTCAATGTAAACCCTCTCTTATATTCTCCCTCATCTTATTTATTCAATTTCTTCTTGGGATATTCTTCTTCCTAGGTATTATGGATCTATGGTTTGGGTTTCCATCAATTTATGTTTGGTGTTTTCAGTATTTATGATTCCTCTTCATAAATTTTTTATTTTAGAACCTTTGCGGAGTTATTTTAGGCGTGCATTGTTGATGTTCCCTTGATTCGAGGAAGATTTCCCTTTTTACACAACTTTATAGTTTAAGATTTTTTGTTACAGTTTTTTTCACCTTCCTTGTTATCTAGATATTGTTGTTTGATGTTTTGATAATTTTTTTTTGTGTGCAAAGTGGTGATATATTCCTTATTTTGTGATAAATGGTATTATTTTTTTAAGAAGGTGCACACCATGTGGTTGATGAAATATCCCGTTAGTTTTAAAATGTGGTATGGATGGTGATGGCTATTAATGGATTTTTTGGAATATTTATAAGAATATAATTATCGTAAAAGTGTGATTTCAAGGCTTTAAAGGAGTTTTAAAATTGATTTGGATGTGGAAAATGGTATGTTTACACATTTTTGGAATGGTGGATTTTGTTCTCTTAAAAATAATGGTTTTGTGAAAAAATATTAATGGCCAATTTAATGATTTTATGAAAATGGTGGATGTTTTTATTATTAAAACCTCCATTGGATGATTAATATGACTGGTTCATGTTTAATAGAATGGATTTCCATAGTGTGGAATCCTTAGGACCCATCATGAAAATTGTCGATCCTTGGTATGGACTACTTGAGTTCTATTATTTCTACGGAATGAAAATTGATCCTTATAGTGACTTGGGATAAAGATTGTTGCTGAATTTTTATCATATATTCATGTGATTATATTCATCATTGTAATTAGTTGAATCATCCTCCTTATACAGGACACATTGGAACCTGGTATATTGAGAGAGTTTTCTATGAACAATTTCGGCACATGATAGATTACATGCTAGTTAGTGGACCTTAGTAGGTGTATATATTGAGTTTATTTCTATGGGATTTTCCCCACAGTCTATCATGATATTGGGTGGCCGAGTGTCTTTAAGGAAACTTTTGATTTTATCGTTTGAGGCATGCTTCCTGGGATGTGACTTATGTATTAGAATGTTTTGGATTATTGAGGATCTCTTAGGTTGACCCATGTCTATTAGAATATAGATTCTTCCAGTAATGATATAGATACTTTGTTACTATTATATGTTCATTTCCATTTCCCTCTTTATAATATTATTATAGTCCTATCATGTGTGGTTCCATTCTTTGAAAGTGTTGTTTTTTTACTTCGATCGGTTTATGAAAAATGTTTTTAATATAAAAGTGTATTATATTCTTTTTATTCATTTGAAAATGAATATTCCATGTCCCCCTTCAAAATTTTAATGTATTGCTCTTTGAAACCAACCATGTAGTCCAATGATGTGGGGAAGTGTGCCCTATTTTTTTCAACTAAAACATGTTGAAAATATTACATAATATATTGTATTTCAAACATCAAGATGAAATTTCTTTTATTTATAGGATATTCTTTGGAAGTAGATTTATCCGAGATTACCTACCTTGTTTTAATAGTCATACCTAGAGTTTATTCATGTCTTTATCCTTTAAGGCATGGTCTATCATGGTTTTGATCGCCTTTGGAATTGTTGATCTTTGTATTGGAGAATGAACCACATGGTCAAAAAAAGATAATTTAGTCATATTGTTTTGTTGGTTTTATTGTTTAGTTGTTATAATTTTAGGCTTATGTAAAATATTTTTAGTTTTGTAACATTTATGATTTGGGAAATTTGGTTTTTTTCCATGGTTTAGTTTATTTATTTATTTATAGGAGAAATCATTTGCTTTGTGTACTATGTGGAGTCTTGACACTAGTTTCCATCCTATGGAGATTGAAAATTCCCTTTGAGCCATGACATGGATCGGATCAGGTGATCTGTTTAGGGTTGACCTGAGGTAGTTCACGATAAAATGGCATAAGAGAAGGTCATCTCCTAAAGGACCTTGGTTTTTAGGGAACCCTTGGTAACTTGGGGATGTCAACATAGATGGAGTAAGATATTTGGGACTCGTGTGGTATGAATAGGAAGGATGTCTTGAACTGTTACTCATTGTGATCCTTATTTTCCATAAGAAGTCCATTTTTTAGTTTCTTTTGTCCTTTTAGATTGTTTAGTTCTTGGGATACAAAAAGATAATTGGGATAGTGGCCTCTGTGAGATCATATGGCATGGAAATACATGTCGAGCTGGTGGCATGGTCCTAGAAGGCTCTCCGTGATAGTGGTGTGTTTGGAATATCGCCTCAAACCACACGGGCTAGTCACCCATCAGCACTAGTTGTCCCCTTGTGATCCACTATGAGTCTTATTTGATTCTGAATTTTTTTGAAAACGATTAGGTTGGAATTGTGTAAAATGGGTTTTAGTGGTAATGGTTAGACTTTAGAAATGGGGAAAAGCATTTTCAGAATTAACCATACGAATGGTTTTGGATAAATAAATTTTTATGGATTTACCTCTTGGGGGTAAAATTCAATTTTTTAATGAAATTGGGATTTTATTATCAAAACTTAGGGTTATATGAAACATTTGTTTGAAATAAGATAATTGTTTTCGAATTTTTTTTAATTAAAAAAGTGTGGATTTTATATCATATGGTTTCTAATGAAATGAGATTTTAAAGGTTGAAAGAAATTTTTTTAATTGACACAAAGTAATTTTTTGGATGGAAATTCATGAGATTTTGTTTCTGGGCATAGAAGAAGGGATTAAAATGAAGAATATAAAAATGTTTTTGGGACATGGTGATATTGAGCCTTTAGAGGGTTCATGATTTTTGAATTGGGATGAATGATTGTTTTTTGGAAAATTAAGATGTTTTGTGTTAGACATTGGTATTCTCATGGTTGCTCACAAGCATGATTATATATGTAAATATCAATGAGTGACTAGTATAGAATGGTTTATGGTTTCCTTGGATGGCATGAAAATGTGAAAGTGAGTGAGACTCTATATAATTCTAATAGAGATTGTTCAACCCAATGAGTTTCTTACAAAAAAATGTTTTCAATATTCATGTTTTAATGTCAATAGTTTATTTTTTCCCTATGTTCAACGATTTTCACCTATAGGGTGTTTTTTCTTGAGGAAATTTTCTTATGTTTCCACAGTGATTTATTTCTTGGAATTATTTTGCCTAGCGGTTTCCCCAGAGAGCATCGATGGGTGATCATGGAATGACTAATGGAAATTCTCTGTTAAAGGTATTTCTTGTTTATCGTCCAAAGGATTTCATTCCTGGGTTTGGAAAACTAAATCCACCTATCTTTTATGGTCAAACCGGTCATCTAGAAGTGGAAGACTAGATTCAGATGTTTGAAAGGAATATAAGCATCATTTAGTCACTCGAGTTAGAGAATTTTGTGTTTTCAAATTTAATTCTTGAATGTTCTCCACTAAAGTGGTAGAAGTCAGTGTCTCTGAATAATCCTCGTAATGACCATTCAAGGATATTCCTCATGGATTCGTTCATCCATCAGTATTTTTTTGACAATAAAAGGTTGAGAAAGGGGATGAAAATGTGTTTTTTACTGTTGGGTGATGGATCAATGATGGAGTATTTCCATTGTTTTGTGGACCTAGTTATTTTTCTTCTAAATTATTTTGTGGATGATCCCATGAAGGCTCAAAATTTCATGTTTGGCCTTAATCCTGATCTACAGTTGAATGTATAACGGGTAAATTTTTTAGAAGCTGTGTGATGATGGGGATTCATAAAATGTTTATTTACTGTAAGTATCCCTCATTGTATAGATTATTTAGTCGTGGTGGTTGTTCTTGTTGGGACATATTTTTTCCAAAATTCATGGGAATGTTTTTATCCTTTCAATAAACTCCAGTATTTAATAGTAGTATTATTTATATTTTTAGTATTCCAATATTTATTTTATCTAATTGGTCGATGCATGCTCCTTGTTGGGATTATCAATTCCTTACTATGATGCAGAAGAGGTTTCAAACATTACAGTTCCATACATAGGCCTCATAGTGTTGTTGGGAAGTAGTCTGAAGACCACTAGGGTTATAAGGACTATTGGCTCAGTTTTTGTCCCCTATGTTTGGGTGTGGGAGGTTTATGTGCTCTTGTTGTATCTTTCTTAGACTTGTTTGGTATACTGATGTGGAGGCGTTTTTTTCTCATCTGTGGGAAAGCCTGGTGTTGGGTTATGATGAATTTTAATTTGGTCAGTGTTGGTTAGTTCTAAATGGTGGGGAGACCAACCATGCATCTCATTGAGTTTTCTCTTAAGAATTTGATGTGTGATTGGTGTTTCCTAATAGTGGGGAGAATGTTCTGGCTTCCCTTATGTATTCTTTTCTATTTGGGTGAGCATTGGGATTCATGGGTGAGGGACCAACTTTCAAATTTTCAGCCTGTGTTGATATTGTTCCTTGGACTTTCCCATTTATTATTGAGAAGTAATCATGTTTTGTTGTTCTATTTCGGGAAAGAGGCATTAGTTCCACTATAAGTGTACAAGATGTTGATGGTTCAAGGGGTCGGGTCATGTTATTATTAAATCCTTAGTCGTTGATTGATCAGCTAGAAATTATTGTAGATTTTGAGGTCATAATAAATTAATGGTGGGAAAAATTTTCACACCCATTGTTTAGTCTCTATCTTATGTTCCACTTAATTGGGAATTTCAGTCCTTCTCTCAATATCCAAGAGTGATTGGGGTTAAATTTTGAAGTGTTTCTTTATCTAGTTTTTTTCTCTGAGATTATCCTCAGTTATCTTGGGAGTTTTTCGAGAAAAAATTAAAATTTTTGGTTTGGAAGTTTCTTATGTATGGTTGACGTATAGTTTGGTAAAACATGTGGCTTAATCTAGGTAACTATGCTATAGGTGTAGGATTCCGACAAAACCTACGAGATAGTTGGCTTATAGTCTGGTAAATTGTGCTGCTAAGCCCAATTAGCCATAAGGTAGGTGGTGGTTTTGGGAAGAACCTACAACATGGTCTCTGCATGATAGGTGAAACCATATCTATTATCCATGAAGTATATCTCTTTTTAGGCAGTGGCTACCACACAGATGGCACACAGTTTGGAAAACTATCTGGCCGAACCGTGCGGGTTGGCCAGATCTAAAAATTCTTGAAATTCCATGTTTGACACTTTTGGGAATTTTCCCAAAACAATTGATCTCTAATTCATAGATTGTGCATCCCTAAGGGTATTTCACCTTTCTCTCCAATACTCCACTCCTCCTCACATTGTGTAGATTTAAGCACTGTTCATTTTGGTGCTAGATTTATCAAATAAACCCTCTCTTCTCTTCTCCCTCTTTCTCTTGCATCAATTTATTCATGGGATATTATTCTTCCTAGGTCATGTGGATCTATGGTTTTTTTACATAGATATATGTTGAGGGTTTTGTGTATTTAGGGTTCATTTTCATAGGTATTGTCTTTTAAAACATTTATGGAGTGATTTATGCTGTGTGTGTTTGAAGTAGTATTTTTTAAGGTTGGTTTCCCATTACACTTTCTTTTATAATTTATGATTCATTGGGTTGATTATTTTCACAACTTCATTATATTTTAGATATTGTTGTATGATATTTGGATAAATTTTATAGTGGGAAAGGTGGTGGTTTATGACTTGTTTTGTGGTAAATGGTATTATTTTGTTATAATGGTACAAACCAAGTGGTGGATGAAATGTCTCAATAGATTCAATTGTAGATTGGATTGTGATTATCATTAATGGCCTATTTGGAATTTTTATAAGAACTTATTTTTCATGAATGTGGGATTTGAATGATTCAATTTTGTTTTTTAAATGGATTTGAAATGGAAAATGATGTGTTTACAGGCTTTTCTTGAGGTGGATTTAGATCCCTTGAAAATGATGTTTTTATAAAAAATTCCTAAAGTCCCATTTTGTAATTTTTTGAAAATTGTACAAGAGTTTATTATGAAAACATCCATTAGAGTATTCTAATTAAATTTTTATCCTTAATGGATGGTATTCCCTCACTATGGAATTCTAATAATCCATCATGAACGTTAGAGAAACTCAGTACATACTACATTAGTTTTATTCTTTATATGTAATGTTATTCAATATGTGGGGTGACTTGGGATTAGTTTTGTTGTTGAATTATTATTTTATATTCAAGAGATGTATTCTTGGATGGTATTGGTTGGATCACACTCTTTATACACGATACAGGCAAACCTGGTTTAGTGAGAGAAATTCCACTAAACGATTACTGCACTGGCAAGATTATGAAATAACTGGTAGTTCATAGTAGGTGTGTATATTAGGTTTATTATTTTGGTATTTCACCTCAGTCTATCCTATGTTATGGTGGTCTGGACTATTTAATGATCTTTTAACTTCATCATTGGATGAATTCTTCTAGTGATGGGTCTTATGTGTCATTATGTTCCAGATTATTCATAATATCCTATGTTCTACCATTTCTATTGTTACATAGCTTCTTGTAGTATTTATTGAAATACTTTGTTACTATTGTATGTTTAGTTACATTTCCCTCATTATAATGTTGTTATTGTTCTCTCATGTGTGTTTACCTTCTTGGAATGTGATTTGTTGGTTACTAAAGGTTCATAAAAAATGTTTTTAAAGTAAAAGTCTTTTACTTTTCTTGCTCAATTTGAAAATGAAAGTGTAACATTCCACATTGATAATATCAATATCTCACTATTTGAAATGAATCTGTATTTAAAAAGATCTAGGAGATTTCAATGTAGTTTTTTGAGTAAAACATATAGAAAATATTAATTTTATATAATATATTTCAAAATTTAAGTTGATGTTTCTTTTATCTTAGAAGAAGAGACTTGGGAATAGATTTATCTAGGCTTACGTACTTTTTTTAGTACTGAAGCCTGTATTTCATCCAGTTTGTAGACTTGGTGTAGGTTTTAGCTTGATTTTGATCACCTTGGGAAATAGTTGATCTTTATATCAGAGAATGACCCTTGTATTCACATGAATATCATGTAGTTGTCTTATTTGGATTGTTTTTTTGCATAGTTGATTTAAATTTCTACATTATTTAAAAGATGAATGGTTTGGTATCATTTATGTATTGGGATATTTAGTTTCATTCCATTGTTCTATTTATTTATTTATTCTTGGTAGAAGTAATTCCATTTTGGTACTCTATTGATGGCCAACACTAGTTTCAAGCAAGTGGGGATCAGGAACACCCTTTTGTCTATGACATATATTAGCTGGGGTAACCGGTTTTGGGTTGACCTTTGATCTTTCATGAAATAATGTATCTATTATAACATATTTTAGGTGCATAATGGATGTTAATTAGGCCAATACATTATCACTAAGAATTAATGAATATACATGCCATACTAGAGCATTTATTTCAGAACATTTTTGCTCAACATTACCCAAAAAAATGTATTAACCCTTCTTGGGGACCTTATAACTCATATAATAATAAAATTGGTCCCAATATTGCTTGCATATTATTACTATTTATAAATATATTTTTATTTAATTTTTTCAAATGTGTGTCAAATATACATAGCACCTGGATAGTATATACTCTTAGTATAACTAGTCATTAAGTGAACATTCTCTCATATAATAATTTTATAAGAGCTCAATGTCATTTAGGGATAATATAAAAGAAAATTTCAAATATTTTAATGAATTAGATATTTTTAACATTATTATAATTTTTAATTTCATATATGTTGAATGATTAAAAACTTATTCATTATTATTTTGTAACATTTTTATGGTCACCCGAGTATTGTGTTTGCTGAAAATACGTGTTTAGATTTCAACAATGATATAAATATATTTAATTTCATATAATGGATAATATATATTCTATTTATATTTATGAAGTTTGTAGTCAAAATAATATGTTTTCTCATGCTATGAAGATAATTTATATTTTCTGGAATATAATCCTTAGACTTGGATTATATCATTTCATGTATAAACTAACGAAGCATGAATAAGTTCCATAATATGAAAAATTGAACATAAGTAATTATTATGTTTATTATTCATGTTTATAAGGAAAAAACACATATAATCCTTTAAAATAGTGAATGATTTAAATAAAGTTATAACTCTTTAACAAATTTATCTATATTTTTTGGCCTTATTAATATGGTAAAACTGGGAGGTAAAAAAATAATTTTTTATAGTTAATGATTTTAAAATTTTTAGTTGGAAAATTTTTATCTATTATAAAATTTTAGCATTAACTATTATGAAATATATTTTATATTACTTAATAATCAAAATCGATACTTTTTTATTTAATTTTGTTATTATATATGAGGTTAATATTTATTATTTAATTTGATAATTTTGTTTGACAGTAATAATTATTTTCAAAAGAAAAATAATATCCTACCAGACCACTAAAAAATGGTTCCTTAGTGAGGGAACGTTAATCTCTTTTTGATATGGCTACGAGCATAAAAAATGAATGTAGTCACTCTAAATTCATTAGGGTAGAATTTTATAAATATATATTTTTTAATATTAAATTTATAATTTATTCGACCATTATTCATGGAAAATATTTTATTATTTCATAATGGAATAAAAAAACATTTTCAATTTTACTATTCTTTATAATGAAGTTACTTTAAATACTAAAGATAATTTATATAATTTTTTTATAATAGATAGATGTGTTTTCTGTTTCTATTCTAATATTATTAATGCAGACAGAGTGTATGAGAAGAGATTAATTCTTATGGAAGGATATAGTAATAGTATATTTTATAAATATTCAAAAAATTATAGGAAATAAAAAATATATCAAATTTTTGTAGAATATAGTGTTTCCAAATTTCTTGAAGAAAGAAAAAAAATGTATTCCATAAAGAAGAGGATATCACTTCTCAATCTGATTATAAAAATTAGAAAAATTATTTTTACAACCACATTGATAATGAAATTTTCAATGGAGGATACAGTATTAAAACATGGATTTTTTTGAGTTTTCAATTAATTATTAATTTTATTATTAACTTGTTCCTAATGATGAGTTTGAATCATTTAAATAAAAATGTTAGATTGTTTGTATTCAATTAAAAAATAATCTATTTTAATAAACTAATGTTTGAATGTTAGTTAAACAAAAAAATATAATAAAATTATAAGAAGATATAGATATTGATGAATCACTTTCCCTTATAATTGGGATATAATCAATTGGGATTCTATAAGATTATATATGTTTTAAATTTTATAAATTATATACAATTTATTTAAGATTTAGGATTTTTATTTTTTAATTTATAAATATGTTTATGGAAAATAATCATCAGGCATTGAGCAAGGAATGTTTCTTAAATCATGTGTTAAAAAAATATTTTTTTACTTAGAGGGAGGTATAAAATGACTTTAGAGGTGGGGTGTGTGAATAGAGTCATTAAATTGTAACTCCAGATAATATCAACTATGGAATTTATTTTAATATTTTATTATATAAACAGAAGAAATAAAAAATGAACATTAAAGGTCACAACATATAGGATTTTTAGTGGTTTATTAGATAAGAATCCAATATTTTACTCCAAAAAAACTCTATATACATGTTTGGTGAATTTGAATTAATATGTAAATTTGTTTCTTAGGGATGTTGATAGTTGATTTAATGAAACAAAAACATGACATAATAATTTCTATGATCATTTACAGGATACACCTTTTTCAAGACCAATCTACAAACATCTCACACAAATTGCAGGGGTTGTAATATTTATATAAGTTATAGAGGCATAAAAAATATATTAAACTCACAATTGTAAAATTAAATAGGATAAAATATGATATTATCGACTAGATGAGAGAATATGGCTTCAATGAATAGCTTGTGAAGATCACCCAACTTTAGCTGGAGTATTATTTAAATAATAGAAGTAAAAATATTTCTTCTCAAAAAACGTTGATATGTAGTATATACAATAATATAGATTATTGACTATGTTATATATATATTACTATACATTATCATGAGGTAAAAAAAATTCAACAAACTATTTCAAATTCAAATTATCATATATTCTCTAATGATAAAGATAGAATATAATATTACAGAAAGACATTATCTATTCTCGCTTGTGAAAATATTTTCTAAAAATTAAAATCCTATATATCATTGTTTATTACAACCACAGTCATCAAATAAACTATAAGAATTCTTGGTAATATGCATATCACTCAATTCATCATTCTTAATCCAACAAACTCATTTTATTAAAATATAGAAATACATAAGAACAACACATGATTTCTTATAACGGTAATAAATTCATGAAAGTGTAAACACATAATTTAATAAATAATTATATAGAATGAGAACATCCTTAATGGGTATTATCTTCTAAAAAATTCATTTATGTATTCAATATAGTATAGTACATTGTGAAATACATAAATTGGAACTCTAATGTCTATTTTAACGTTGATGGAATTAATTAACAGTATCAGATAATATATTATATATGAAAAATGATATTTTATTTAAATAATACTATTTCCTTAAGATGAATGAACTGGAATCATTATTTTATAAGAAAATTTCTATCCACAGATGATATTATTATTTATGCAACAAAATTATTCACTTTTAATGATTTTTCACATAGTTTAATAACAATACTCTTAATTTTTTAAATCAGAGGATGAATAAAAAATTCATGTTATAATTTTGTCATCAAATGATACATGAATTTTCTAAAAATAATTTTTTTTATTACCATGTTTTTTTATATGTTAATTTTCATATTCTTGATTTTCATAGGATATGTTACTTTCTCTTGAATCTTAGATCTACCATAAAGATGATTATATGTTTATAATATTATTTCATTGGATAAAAACAACATTCCCTATAGAATATAACAATTAACACGTTATATAAAAAATTTACATAAATTATAGTAATTTATATTGAAAATATTATCAAAAATAAAAATTTTATTACCCAAAATACTAATGAAATAGATAATACAATGGAAAAAGTAATTATTTTTTTAAAAAGGAAGATAAGTTAATTAATAAAAGTGGGGATTTTATGAGCATGAAAAAATTCGAAATATTGAGATATATTGGTACATAATTATTATGAATTAAAACATCCTATATTATTTAATAAAAAATGATGATAAATGATTTAATTGGAAAATATAATCCTTTAAGAGTTTCTTTTATAGAATAAGGTGAACAAAATAAAAATATGTGTTCTCTTTCCTATACCTATTTTTATGTAATAATGTATAAGTAAAAAATATTACCTGATAGGGAACATTAAGTATAGAATAGAGTATTTTGAACTAGAAGAATATAGGTTATTGAATCGAAGTGAATTTATGATTTACTTTGATAAACAAACAAAACAAAGAATTTGAAATTAATATAAATGAGATGGAGAGAATTAAATTGAAATGGGATAAATTTAATTTGATAAAAGATTATAATTTCATATTATGAATGTGAGATACCAAATTAAAAAATCATGGGAGAAGCATATCAGTATTTGGTTAGGTATTACCTTTGGAGAGGTTAGGCAGGGGAAAAACATCCCATGGATAGCGATAGACATGAAAAACTCAGTCCTATATGAGGAAATTGCATTTTTATATCTAGTATGTTTCATAAGAATGGTAATAATATCATGAAAAATATTTTTGGCCCATTCATAATAAAAAATATCGTTTATAGTGAATTGATTGATGAATCTGGTAAAAGAATTTATGAAGAAATGGTAAATTCCCCCTTCTTAATTTTTGTTTCCATTATATCAATATACCTTTTAATTGAATATGGAGGAAGGTTTTTATAATTCATCTAACTAAAACCCATTAATAAAATAGGTTAATCAAATCTCATATATCTCCATACTAAAGTTTATATAGTGTGACCCCACACTTTTTTAACCATGATATAGGGGAATCATGATATAAATACAAAAAAACATTCATAGTATTAGATGTAAATTATTATTTTAGATTAAAGAGAATAACCATGAAGACATAATCTATGTCATTAAAGTTATTATTCAAAATTTTAATCATTTTTTAGTAAAATTAAAATAAATTAACTTCATTTTTATGAACATTTAGGTGACTACAAAAATTTATTGGTTGAGAGACAACTTTTTTTTACCTTGGAATCCACTTTATTATTATCTATTTTCCAGTCTAAATTATTACTAGGTTGAGATTCACTATTAGATCGATTATAATCTGAATTAAAAGAGTAAAATTCATAAACATCCTACATAATATCTTGAATAGAGTCATTCATGGATGTTATATTTTAATTATGATAATGTTCTCATTAGTATTTCAACATAATATCCATCTTACTCAGATCTTCAGTTTTCATTTATGTTTCCACTTATAGAGGGAAACCAATTCCCTGTCCAAACCAACCGTAACATCCTACATATTACAAATTCCTTCCGTTCCTCTTTGAGAATCATATTCGATATGATTTAGTTTAGAGTTTTTATCTTTTCACATGTCATAATTTTTGTCTAAAGATACCATATCCCATATCAGTTAATGACATGTCTAATGTAAAATAAAATAAATACATGGATAAATAATTCTACTGAAAAAATGTGTCACTAGATTCCTTTTCATATATGGATGTGACAATAGAATATTGAAAGTTATTACGGAAAAAATATGATAGGTTATAATATTTTTCTAATTTTCAGTATCTTTTTTGAATGACCTCATTCAGTATATAACTTAATCAGATATATTAAGAAGAATAATTGCATGATTATTTATCACATATGATAGGGAGTTTATTCTATTTAATGTAATCAAAGATGGCATAGAAAAAAGAACATTCAGTTAGATCTCAAACATAGATATTTAAAACATCAATCTCAAAATTCATATAAATAAACTCAAAAATAAAAATCTTTGCAAATCCTTCAATGTCTTTATCAATTTTAATTATTTTATGTTCATCCACAATAGGATCTACAATAATTCCATTTAAAATTTTAAGTTTATTTTCCTCATTAGTTCCCAATCATCTAGATTTTATATCCTTGTAATGTTCTTTAACAACTTATTCATCATCTAAACCAATGAGATCAATAATGTTATGATTTATAACATTTTTAAATTTTATAATATGAGGATATTAACTAAATGGTAATTCCCCATTATATTTCACTTCCTTTATATTTTGATGGAGAATATTTTTGGAATCATATACTTGAAAATTAAGTTTCCTTAAATTAAAAACCTTTATAGACATCAAACTTCTTTGAACAAAAATAAGGTATACCTTAGTTTGGGAATTTGTATCTCATATTCATCAATACAATCCTTATTATAACTTTTGTGAGGTAAAATAATCTCAGTAGTAGGTTCTTAATTCTTATCATGAGAAATAAAATCTTAAATTCATTATATTACCATAAAATCTATAGAATATCTTTCATAAAAAAAATTTCCCTCAATTCTATAATTATCAATAAGAGGAGGATAATTTTTTTCCCATTGGATCTCCTCTTTTTATTATTCTCAATGATAGAATATTATTAACTCTTGAGTCCTATAATTCATCTCGATCAAATTCAACATCAATTTTATCTCCCTCATCCCAAAAACAGTTTTCCCATATCTATTCATCCATAATAGAAAATAACTTCATTAATGAGTGGGTGAAGATGTGTTCGATATTCTTAAGTAGCATATATCCAAGAGTATTATGCTCATGGATCTTAGATTCTATCAACTCACTCAGCTCTCTTCTAACCATAAAAAGTATAACGATGAGAATTGTTCCATATAGATAAAATATCAATGACCTTTGGATAGATTAATATATATATATATATATCCTCCTTAGATGGTGTAATTTATTCTTAGTCAAAATCATATATAAAAGATGAATATTTGAATGTAGAACTCTATCACATTTTTAATTTCATTAAATTATTCTTGTTTCAATAATATTGTATAAATGTTAGTTTCATCATGAAAATCCTTGATGGAATTTTCTCTTTCAGGGGTGATGCAAAAAGATTATGTCATTATCTCATCAAGCAGCCCATTATTTATACTCTCCAAAGTTGATAAGAACTCAATGTTACTTTTATGTGGTAAATAAAGAGTTGAAGATACTGTAAATAATATATTAAAGTGATATTCCTATATTCTTCTAATACAAATAAATTAGTAGTATCCTTTTTAGACACAATATTATAATAGGATATCAAAACATTATTATAATAGTTGAATTAGATCTTCTATTTTATAATAAAAATATTTAATCCATGGATGTCTATAATTTTTTTAGAAATAAATATGTTTTTAATACCTATGAAAAATTGATATATTTTTTTCTTAGTTGTTTATGAAAATATTTTTTCCTCTTTGAAAATTCTAAAATTCTGCGATTCAGTACCTTTTAATGTTCTAATTTTCAGAATTAATGAAGAATCATGGGGTTTAAATGATTTTATTATTGAAATAATGGTTTTAATTTGGGAGATGATATGTTCATTAGATCGTTTATGCTTCAACATTTTCAATTTATAGATTATTTCTTATCGAATAGTCATATTATTATAAAAATATTGATGTGTTGAAAAATAAAATAAAAATTGAACACAAGATAGAGTTGAATGTATCATTATTAAATAGAATATAAATGATTAAAATTAATATCAAATTTTTTAATTGAATAATGTTATAAAATATTAAATATAAAAATATAAAAATGTTGAATTAAAACTAAAAATAAGAGAAATTATTAATAAGAAAATATAACGAATTCAATTTTTTTTAAAATCACTTTAATCTGTAGGATATGGCTCGATAAAATATCTGAAATCAAAACTTTGGTACAAAAAGATAACTAAAAATATCATATGTGTGAGTATGATTCCATGAGAATTTATTTTGTAAATTATTATTCCAAAACATTGAATGATTTATCAAATTTATAGAAATAGTTATAGAAAAATTTTAATATCATTTTAATAAAACATGATTAAAAATATATAAATAGTCTATTAAGTTGTGTTTCATCCTTGAAACATGAGGAAACAAAATAATAGCAATAATGAAATCATATTTATAAGTAGAAAATGAAAATTATTTTTTCATAATTAATTTACCAAAAAATATTGATTATTTTAGAAGTGACAGGTTCTATATGTATTTTTATATATTTAAAGAGAAATAAAATCAGAATCATAATATGAAGTTAAATCAAAATCCAATGTTATTTGGGAATGTAAATATAATTCAACTCATCTTTTTCAATATATTAAAATTACATTGATAACCATTATATGATATTGCATTGGATTTTATATAAAAATTGTTGATAAAAAAACAAAAAATAAATAAATATATTATTCTTATAGTTAGATAATGTAAAGTCCTAATCATTTGTAGGTTCAATTTATTGGAAGAAATTTTTCTATCTAATCCATCTAAAGAATACTGTTTTAATTCCATGTGGTTGAATATGACTTACTATTTTATTTTCCAAACTAATTTAAAAAATCATATATGTATTTACATTGGTTCAAAAAAATTCCAAAATTTCATTGGAAAATTTAATCAATAAAAATATGATAAAACTAACCTGTTATGCTTATTTATAATTATTTCAACATGAGTTTTGAAAAATTATAGAATATTTTAATATTTTTTTACAAAAATAATGTAGTTGTTACCTATTTCGACATGTAATATAGCTGTTTAAGGATAATTCTTAGATAATATGATGTCTTCCCAACCCAATGTGAATGTATTTGATAAAAAAATTGATATTTCATTTCATACAAAGATCACGTGGTTCTTCTAAAAATGTACATTGATTTGGAAACATTTAAAATTGATTTATAATATGAGGGGATTAAGAACCTAATTGTTGTTAATAATGTACTTCCTCTATTCTAAGTTTATTTAAATAGGTAGATTTATAATCTATCTGATGAAATAAAAAATCCATATATGATGCATACACTATATTAATTATAATTGATTATAACATAGAAACTAGATAAAAGGTTCCAAAATATTCAATTGTACCTTCTATAGTATAAAAATTAACTAGTAAATTGTCATTATTAATGGTGATCACACCTTGACCATACTTCTTATTTTAAAATAGCATCATAGTTTTAGAGACAATGTAATCAATGGGTCTGTAAACTAAGTCTCACACCTTGTTTCTTTCTAAAATATTTAACTCCCCTTTCATTAAAAACACCAAACTCCCACAACTTATAGATTCTTAATGGTTTATCTTCTATTTTGGATGTGAAATTTGAATACTTACCCTGATTACCTATAGATATTCTATTCTGGACACATTCAAATATGAATCCTAGAATTTTTTGTAAAATCCTGACCTTTTTAGACATCTTTAAATTCAATTAAATGTACTCTTTTAAGCACATTTTGATTATACCTTGTTTGGGATTTCAAATGGCGTTGTTTCTAGTGAAATTAGAGATTTTTTGAATCACATGGGGTTTCGTACAGTTAAGACATATTCAGGGAAGACCGTGATGCTTTCCCTAGTAAACCATTCACCATATTTTGGAGACACAATAGGTAGAAAGAAGTTGGATCACAATATAAGAAACCAAGATGCCTATCTACCCCAACCATGGACTCTCAAATATTGTGGGTTTTATCGTGGGTGTATAGTTTGTAAAACCATTGTCCCACAAAGGAGTAACTGTACCCCCAAAGAAGTGGCTCCTGATTAGTACGCATGTTCTGGAAAACTGTGCGCCTCCATCCAAGAATCCATGCTCATGGGTTATAATCACCCCAAATTTTTTATTCAAATTCACAAACCCCTATGTTTTTATCCTCATTCAAACTACTTGAACTAAAAGATTTTTCTTCATTTTTTGGTGTCCCTGATAGGAATTCAGGGTTCTAAAAACCTTTTTCTTAGAAATATAATATCCCATTGAAGTAATGAATTCTCGTTGGTAAGTGATTTATTACTCATTTGGTTTCCTCTCTCTCATATCCATCTTTCTCGATGAAGAGGGATAATTTTCCTCCAATGGTTGTGATGTAATACAATATTATTATGGATATTTATTGTTGGATATTGGTCTTAGGTTGTGACCCCAAATCTCTTATGTAATTGTGAATTTGATGGTTCAACATGTAATAGGGGATTACGGGTTGGCAAGATTTCTCTAAAAATCTTGAGGTAGGTGTTTTAATTTCCAATACCCAAAGTATTGGCATTATTTGAGTGTATGTGATTATTTAATATCAATTTCCACATTGGGAAACCACATTTTGAAATGGGTAAATTAATTGTTTGATCAAATGGATCATGAAATTGAACGAATAATGGGATTATGAAATTGATTATTTACTGTAATTATGAAATTTATGGAATACCATTGGGTGTGTTGATATGAATTAAATGATGATTTAGAAATTCTGAATAGTTGTTAATTTAATTTATGAAATGGATGGAATAATTAATTATCTAAATGGTTGATAAATGGTGTCTGAATGTGGAACCGTGATATGTGAAATTTGTGATTGATTTTTTGGACAAGGAATGCTACTAAAAATACCCATGGGATGCTACAATTATAATCTATCCCCCCATGATATATATTTATTTCATCTAATCAATGAGTTGTGGGATAGTGAATTCTTTGAGAAATACTGAAAGGGTTCTTGACTAATGGTCAATATCCCTTTTTATTAATGTTAAATTCAATATTAAATTATTGATGAAAGACCATGGTAAAATGAAATGTAATATCTATTTGTTGGAATGTTCTGACTCTTACATATACCAAAGAAGGTTTTATTATTATGGTTTTAATCATGAACCAAAGGATTTTTTGGTTAATTAATGGATATTTTACTTTGGAAACTATTTACTTATTTTTTTACTTATTTCGCAATAGATATTTATACACTTTTATAAATTATATATCGTATTTTACACCCTCTATAGTGACCTATAGAGTTGTACTCACACCCTACATGAGATTTCTAATACATATGAATATAGATTTAATGTTTGTGGGATAAGATATGGTATAAGCCCAATATTAGATGGTTGAGTTGGAATTATAAATGAGCATTGATGAGGGAACTAGAAATGATGCTAGGACCTTCTTGGGAGTTATTTGTTTATTTATTTTGGGTTTTCATTTGACAGTTGTTACTTGTATGGAATGAAATTTCTATATCTTTCGTTTTGGATTTTTTTCCTTTTGGGGGATTATCTTGTGATGTTATTCATTATTAGTTACAATTTTTTTTTGGTTATTGGTTATTATAATATTTTTTTTATTTATTGATTTATGAAGTTATAAAAATTTGATAAATAGGGTACAATATCCCCATGATACATACAAGTGTGTGTGTATATATATATGTATATCAGACCATTATTTCTAGTCAGAATCCTCTAGAGTATGGGGAGGCATTCCTGAGTTCATGTAACAAATTAGCTTGGGGAACCGGTGTGTTGTACCATGGTTAAGATGTTAATAGGTGGTACCGATAAATTTTTAATTTCATTTTAGTTTTATTACTCTTTTGGAATGATAGAAAAGGGACTATGTTGAGTTAGTCCTTGGTCATGAGCTTATGTGTGGGATTAGCCATCCAATGTGGGGGGTAAAACCCAAGTACCCTTGTTGGGATTTATGTTCATGATATTTTCAGTTACAGTTGAATGCAATTTCCTCTTAAGTGATGTACATGATGTGTGGTATTATTTTTGTTCAAATATTTTTCTTAATTCCACTGTATGATAATATAATGCTAAATGTGGCTAATAAAATTGATAAAATAGGTTCTTCATGATAGACAAAAAATAGTGAAGTTTCTAACCAATATTATCTATGAAACAGCTGATGGATAGATTAGGGTAATGATAATGCCTCAGTTGTGACCATGATATGGGGAATTATGGATGAAGTGTTATGGATATATGTGAATCCCTCTCATGTAAATGTTTTAATAATGTGTTACGTGTCCTATGAATTGTGCTTTGAATTTAATAGATATGCCACTGTAATTATTCCCATTGATTAGAAGACATGAGGAAATGGATGGAAATGTTCCCCCGGAAGTGGAGGTCGAGGTTCTGATATCACCAAGTGTAGGGCCAAGAAAGCAGTTCCATGAGAAAATTTCTCACATTTTTTGGAAAGAGACACAAGGAGGGTTGGGCTGAATATGACTGAGTTAACACATGTTTTTTGGTTTTAGAACACTCGGAAATTCACAGGAGAGGGTGGACCCGAGGTATTTGAGTTCTAGATTGAGTCTATCCAGAGGATCCTTAACCACCCAGAGACTCTTACTAATTGGAGAGTAATGTTGGATACTTATATGTTATGAGCTTAAGAAAAGCATTGGTGGGATATTCTGACTCCAGATGACTAGTTGGAGAACATCATATGAAAGTAAATTATTGAGACAATTGTAGAGAACTTTTATCTTGAGATTATTTGGAAGGGGAAAGAAGAAGAGTGTATATGTTTGACCCAGGGAAGTATGAATATGATGAACTATTCTAGTAATATAACTAATTTTTAGTTCACTATTTCTATGATGGAAGGAGACACAACTACTACAGGGAAGTGCTTCCAGGATGGGATTAAATGTGAGATTAGGTCCCAAGAGAACTTCTTTTAGATAATTTTTTTCTTCGGAAGTGGTGAATTAGGATTTCATATCATAGTGGAACATAAAGCATGATTCACATTGAATGCATGTGGTTTATGATATATGACAAAGTGGTATGTCTTCCGAGTGTAAGAAGAGACTCTTTGATAATGGTAACCTGGTATATGGAAGGTTGAGTGGCCAGGGATAAAGATTATTTACTCATAATAGTAACCAAATATACATCCACCAGATAGGTAGGTCACATAATATTTTTCGTTAGATTCCATGAACACTAGTGGAGTGTGAATCCTGGGGAAGGATGGGTAACTTACAGAGGTATTGGTTATCTATAGTCCACGAAAAAATTAACTACCATATCAAACAAGTCATATTCCTATGCACTAATGGAAAAAGATGCATTATTTTGGGTGAGAGATATCTCATGGAAGGGATCATGGGTTCAATAAACTAGAGGTTTCATCCCACAACCAATCAGTTAGGGAGTGTATCCTTTGCTTTAGTGTTTTCTTTTGGAATCCAAATTCCATTTTTTTAGGATTATATAGACTTCTTCCCCAAATATGTTACGGGAAAACCCTTGAAGTAAAAGATGATTTTTTCCATCAACTAGAATCCTGAAATCACTATGATATCTTCTAGGACATATTAGGTGGCCTCTTCCGAGATTTGGGATATTCAGTTGATGTTGGAGGACCGTTGATAGAAAGGAAATATCTGAACTAGTGTGTCCCTCTAGGTATCTCTCGTGTTGTTTATAAAATAGGAGTACGAGAGATCAGGTCTGTGCATAGATTATCATTACACAAACTAGGCCAAAATAAAGAACAGTTACCCCTTTTAGAGGTTTGACGGACTCTTATACTAGATTTGAGGTGAAATATGGTTCTTTAATATCAATCTTTCGTCAAACTACCACAAATTGTGGGTTCGTAGGAATGATATAACAAAAATTAAATTCTAATGTTTCTATGGACACTATTTTTTCCTAGTGATGACCATTAGTTTGATGAATACGCCAACCATGATTATAGATATGATTAACCAGTTCTTCCAGCCATAAATTGAATATTATAATGTTTTATTCATCAATGATATACTCATGCACTCTTCATAATAGGACGAGCATGAAAAGCACTTAAGGATGGTCATTGATTTTCATCGATAGAACCAACTTTTTGGAAAGCTTTTGATGTTCCAGTTCTCGATTCACGTGGTCCCATTGTTGGTGTTTTCATTTCTAATATTGGTATAGATGTGCACCCATCAATTACTAGTAAATTAATTTCATTTGAAGCACCCACAAGAATTACAGTGGTACAAATATTTCTTTCTTTGGAGGTGTACTACCTTAGGTTTATGGTAGACTTCATGGGAATCATAACCCCTTTAACTGAACTGACTCATAAAGGGATGTCATTAACCTATTCAACGTATTTTTAGTTGGGAATTGAGGAGTTTAGGCTGTGGATAATGTATGATCTATTTTTGATACTACCAAAATAATTGGTGGAGTTCATAGTGTCTTGTGACCCTTAGGATATAGGCATAGCTTTGTGTTGATGCATTGGTATGAAGTTATATCATATGAGTTGAGGAAGTTGAGACCCCAAGAGTAGAACTGTGCAACTCATGGAATAGATATGGAAGAAATATTATTTACCCCAAGGATTTGGAGGCACTATCTTCTAGGATATCACTTGGTGGTTTACTCATACCATTATAGTCTCAGGTACGACTTCACGTAGAGACATAAACATGAGACATCGACATTAGTTAGAGTTGCAATAGGGCTATGAAATAAAGTTAATATATACTGTAGGTATGGAAAGCATATAATAAGAATCCATTATAACTAATTCTGATTCTCAATTGGTGTAGGAGGATTTGGAGTAGTTCTTCATATTCTAGAAAACCATTGTGGAGCAGGAGGGTACACCATTTCTATAGTTGATAGTGTTGACCGCTTAAGTTATCAGGTGTGTTGAGAGTCCTAACATGGGGAAATTGAATTTGAGGTCATACAATATTAGATATTGATAAGAGACTCACTAGATGGATATTCTGAAAGAGGTAATCATATCATGGTTTTCCAGGGATGGATGATGTTCCCCGTCCTGATGTAGGAGGAGGTGATGCGAGAGTTCCACATTTCTCCCCTAGATGTACATCCCAATGTCGAGAAGATTTAAAGAGTCCTTTATCAGAAACTATGGTGGCCTACCATGAGATGAACCATAGATGATCTCAAATCTTGGTGCCCCACTTTTCACTAATTGATGGATAAGCACCATGTTATAGAAGGTTTGCTGCATCCCCTTGAGATCCTGGAGTTGAATTTGGATGACATATCCATCAACTTTGTGACCTGAATTTAACTGATAGAGAAGGGCCATGACACCATCTGGGTGATTTTTGACAGACTCATGAAGACGGAACACTTAATTACTATTTCGCAGTAGAGTTTAGTGGAGTTTTTGTGGCAGTTGTACATATGGGAGATTTCAATCGTTCTTGGTATTCCCTCAATGATTGTTTCGAATCGTGATTTTTGGTTTACCTAATGATTATAGAAAGGCCTATAAGTGGTATTTGAGACTTAAATGAGTTCAAGGAAAACATTTCACCACCACAATTATGGGAAGATAGAGTGCAATATATAGGTTTTAGAGGATATACTTAGGGATTGAGTGTTAGACATAAACCAGAGATAGGAGGATCACCTTACTTTGGAAGTGTTTTCGTAATACAATATATAAAATTCTACCATCACCATGAATCCTTTTGAGGCCCTACAAGAAAAAACCTATAGGGAAACTTTGTTTTAGGCAGGGATCAGTGAGATATCTCTAGTGGTCCACGGGATGGTACAAGTGATGATAGAGATGGTCTAGGTCATCCATGAGATGATAAGGATGGTCCAGTTATTGGAAAAATATTACACAGAGTGCCATCATATACCCTTGGTGATTGAATAAGGACACCAATATTTCCTAAGAGTCTCCCAATTATGTGGGTTGTGGTGGTTCAGCTAGGGAGTTAAGAAATCCCTGATGATCATTGGGAAATTGAAGATCATACGGAGGGTTTGTGAGGTTTCTTATAGCCTGTCCCTACCCTCACAGCTGTAATGGTTGCACGAAATATTCAATGTGTAGTAAATGAGGATATAGATTCATGAACCCATGAACATCATTCAATGGGGTGATATGGGCATTGAGGATGGATCCACCTTTGCGAAGAACCTTTTTGTGAGTGAGTATTTGTTGGGGGGGACCCTATGTGGATTGACCATCCCCTTGGTTCATGTGATGTGGTAGCATATAAACATGTTGGAGTGTTCTGTGGAGTGGGAGTGACAAGTACGACTTCAATATCTCAACAATAGTTTTTTTTTCTTTCCGGGGATGAAAATTTTAATGACCAACCAATTCACATTGGATTGATAGAACAACGAGTCATTACTAGGCCCTAAGTAGTATCTCCAAGACACCAAAGACAGGAAATAAATGCTAGAGGGTTTCAAATACAAGTGGGAGATGATTTATCCATTAAGAAATAAACCAATAAACCAACCAACCATAGCCAAACATTAACTATATAATTCATGAACAAATGATATAAAACTCATCAACATAATGTTTCTAAAAACCACATCAAAGTACAAAAAAACAAAAAAAAACCAAGTATCAATGTACAAATGGATAAACGACACAAGAATCTCAGAAGACTAAAAGGCTCCATGCTCCACAAGCTCAAAGTTCCACAATCTCTAAACAGCCAAAACATCACAAGATAGTGCTAAAAATGATGGAAACATTACCTTATCCACTGTCCTATATTATAAAATATACAAAAGCTACAATGTTCTAAAAAAGGGGTGAGTATAAAACATAGTGGGTTTTCTCTAATTAATTCCATACTCATGAAACAAGGATAGAAGAGTTTGCATAAATTAAATAAAATAGTTTATATAAAACAATTTTAAAAATAGTTTATAACCAAATACAAACATCTTCCCAAAACCGTTTGCTACCAAGTGAAAACAATACCAAATGAAACCAATTTCATGCATTTTATTTTCCAATTAAAATAACTAATCAAAGATTTGAAACCATTTCATATTATCCCATTTTTTTCACACATAACCATCCCACAAATCCATTAAATCAACCATGCATGATTCGTTATGATAGTTCCATACTCATGAGCAGTTTCTCGTCGATTTACCAAGTTTTCAAAAGGTAATTTTTTCCCATGTCCCATTAACCCTTTGGCACCGAGCATAAGGTCATATTTCATCCAATCCCCATATATGCAATTTTAGCTTTATATAAAATGTTCTATTTAAACGTTGGCATAGAGGACAATGTCAAATTTCAACCAAGACCCATAAATGCAATATGAACACACTCCTATATGTCTAAGGATCATGACAAAACACCTTTTCAATAAAACACCCTTTTAACTGAAAACCAATTCCATCAAAGTAATTTCAATACCAAAGCAATTCAATAAAACATCCATATTATTTAAAAACAAAATTTCCTCAGTCAATTTAAAAACTCTAGTGAATCAATAATTTAAAATCATCATTTTAAATTCAAGAGGCCTAATCACTTTTCACAAAAATTCACCAAGATTTCATAATTTCATAAAAGCAATAAATCGTCACTAAAGACAATTTATTCAATGATATTCAAAATAAATACAATTCAAATAAACCAATTTGAAAATTTTCTAGTAAATTCTAGTAAGAGGAGTCAGGAGAGAATCTTCCTGCCTCAAAGGTTTTGACCAAAACCACAACAAATGAAGAATGCTCAAGAAAACCAGGTCAATTCTCCAAAAAACCCACCTTAGATATCTTCTCCAAACATGACTGAGACCAAATCTCATACTATTTGGTATCCAAAAACATATATCTACCCATAATGGGAGTAGATAAAAGAAACCAAGAGAAGAGGAGAAGTAGATCTACGTAGATCTAAGAAACCAATCATTGAAAATGAAGAACCATCACACACCCCAAAAATACGACATTGATTCACCAAGGGAAGACGCCAAATCTCATTCGAAATGATGGTAGAACATTATTTGGCCTAAAAAAAGAATAATCTCAAGTTACGGCTGCTTAGGAGGAAAATCAAGCCACTTAGAGGCATAACCATTTGAGATCCAGATTTTTAAGATCTCACATTAGTGTTCGCACGGTTAGAAAAATTGTATACGAGCTGTGCATTAGAAACTGCCTCAGTAGACCCTCGCACAACCTTATTGAATGGTCTTATGAACCATGATCCAACCATGTGGGAGCCACTCCCTCAAAAGTGCCTACCATGCACGGTTTTCCCACATTATTAGAAAAATTGTGCACCTCCCGTTCGACTTCCATGTTACCCCAAACCCCTCCAATGTTATCCCAAATCTCCCAACAATCACCCTTAAACATTACAATAATGAAAAGTATTATGTAAGGGTTACATTCCAGAAACCGGGGGTACTGCATTCTCCCCACCATTAGTCTTTATATCCTCAGCAAAAAGAAAACATTGACCCAATTGAAAGAGTTCTGGCGACTACTCTTTCCTTTCCTTCTCACGTTCCCAAGTCTCTTCATGAATCTGACCATGATTCCATTAAACCAAAACTAGACCGATGATTTTCCCTGAAAGACTTTATCTTACCCAACCACAATCTTTAATGGGATATTTATCAACAAAGCATCCATGTCCAGGTCAACGTGATCCCATCTAATCCCATTTTCATGAATAAGGTGATAATTTATCAACTGAGATACATGGAATGCATTATGCCCCAAACTGAACAGTGGTGGTAATGTCAACCGATATTCCACCTCCCAAATATACTCTTGTATCTCGAAAGGGCCAATGTATCTAGGTGATTGCATTCCCTACTTCCAGAAACAATGATGTCCAAGCATTAGAGATATCCTCAAGATGGCTTGATCACCCATAGAAAACAAAAATGGACTTCTACAATGATCTTCATAAGATTTATGACCACTCTGAGCTATCTCCATACTCTTTCTAATCTACTGGATCTTCTCTATTCCTTTTTCGACAAGGATGGTCCCAACTAGTGTTGTATTAACTATTTCAACCCAGCATAGTGGTGAATGATATGGATGCCCATAAAATGATTCAAATAGAGCCATATGTACCGAGGCCTGATAGCTTTTATTTTATGAGAACTCCACCAAGGATATATGCTCATCCCATGATCCACAAAAATAAATTACGCAAGTCCGCAACATGTCTTCCAGCATTTGTATTGTCCACTCGTATTTCCCATCTATCTGAAGATGATATGTCATGCTCTTAGTCAAGAGAGTCCCAAGAGTTTTCTATATGGACTTCCCAATATGATATGTGAACCTCAGATCTTTTTCTGAGAGTATTGAAATTGGTATGACATGTATTTTTACCACTTCTTGGATGTAGATTTTTGACACATCCTCTATAGTTTGAGTTTGAAGAATATGGATAAAATGAGATGACATAGGAAGCCGATCCACTATTATACATATGGCATCATTTTTTCAAAACATTATTGGAATACCTATAACAAAATATGTCACTATATTCTCCCATTTCAGCACTAGGATATGTAAATACTGCAGCATTCATTCTGGTCTCTGATGCTCTTCCTTATCTTACAGACAAGTTAAGCATCACAAGATGAATTCCACAACCTTTCTTTTCATACCACTCTACCAAAACTGTGTCTTCAATGACTTATACATAATATATATACTGGGATGTAAACCCCATATAGAATTGTGGTAAGAATCAAGGAGTTGTTCCTAACAGGACATAGGTAAAAATATTCGATCTATAAAGAAAAAATATGAACTCCAATCAAGTTTCCATCAATCAATGATATCCCCACCATTGGGTTTTGAACTCATAACAAGACATTCTGCATCAGATGTTTGTTCCTCTTTGAACATTTTTACCAAATTGGGAACAAGCCTAGCTGAAAAAAAACTACAATATGACCTCGATCATCACATTCCATGTGCATGTCGTATAGGACCAACATCAACACCCATTCATCTGATGATTCTTTTTTCAATTGAGTATATAAATTTCTACTCAATGCATCCACCACTAAATTCCCTTTCCTGCTGTATACATCATGTAAAATTCAAACATATAGAGATACACCATCTATCTTCTTTTTCAAATATTCAAATATTTCTGTGAGAAAATGTGTTTGAAGCTTTTGTGGTCCGTAAACACAGTGAATTTTTGTTCAAAGTGATAGTGTCTTCATTTTTAAATGCATAGATGACTGCAGTTAACTCCAAATTGCATGTTGGTTAGTTTTTATCATACTGTCTTAATTACCTTGAATCATAATCAACAACATGGTCCCCTTACATGTGAACACAACCCAATCATGATCCCGAAGTATCATAGTAAACCACATACCCCTATCATAATTCTGAAAAAATCAAGGTATGTGTTGATGTATGCCGAACATTCAACTCCTGAAAAGACTTATGGATATCCTCTGTCCATTTTAATGACGAGTTATTCTTTGTCAGAACTATCATTATCAAAGAATGTTGTGAGATATCATGCACAAAGTGTTAGTATTAACCAGCTAGACCAATATTACATCGTATTTCGACGAAATTATTTAGTGGTTTCCACGATATAACAACTTTTATCTTTTTAGGATAAAGAGAAACAACTTTTTTAGAAATGACATGGAAAATAAAATGTACTTCCAATATAAAAAAATCACACTAAGATAATATGGAATACAAACGGTGGTCTCTCAATATTTGTAACAATGTTTCCAAATGCTCCTCATGGTCATACCATGTCTTTTAATACACCAAGATTCCATCAAAAATCACCACAATAATTGTATCTAGATATCACTGAAATATCTAATTAATCAATGCCATGAAGACTGTAGTGCATTATTTAGACCGAAAGGAAAGAAAACATATTCATAGTGGCCATATATGCTTATGAACACTATCTTTGGAATGTACACCATCAGAACTCGCAATTGGGGATATCCTGATCACAAGTCAATATTGGGGAACCATTTCATTCCCCTTAATTGATCAAAAAATTCTCAATGCGGGGGAGTGGATACCTGTTCTTTATCGTAACTCAGTTTAACATATGATAAACAACACACAACTGAAGAGTTCCATCGACTTTCTTCATGAACAAAACCATGCTTCCCACAGAGACATACATTGACAAATGAAAACCTTGTTTTCAAGTTCTTCCAATAACACTTTCAATTATCTTGACACTTTTGGTGCCGTACTATAAGATGGAAGAGAATTAGGACTGGTCCCTGGAAAGTGATCAATCATAAAGTCCACATTACATATAGGTGGTAACCCTTAGAAGTTATCGAGGAATACATCTCAAAATTGATCCACAACTGCTGGAAAACATGTTTCCTTGATCTCATCCATTAATGCCAAATTCAATGGTGCCAACTAATAAGAGATCGTTCCCACCGTTGGGCCAACAAGATCATTTACACTTTCTTTACTACCCTCTCTCCTATGAAGAGATGCTCAACGCCGTCCTATGTCGTGAAAATAACTATTCTCCTATAACATTCGATGCGAGCCTTGAATGTTGTTAACCAATCCATACATAGTATTAAATCATAATAATCTATTTCTAACATTGAGATGTCCCATTTCAGTTCATATCCATCATCAGTTATAACACATTCTCTATACGCAAAGGCTTGAAATTCTCTTTCACCAAGAAGAGTTTTCAGTTTAAAAACAGAAGGCATCACTTCCATCATTAAACCTAGGAAGTCTACAAAACGAGTATCAATGAAAGAATTTGATGCAAAATTATTGAAGAGAAAATGCACAACGGTTGAATTTAAATGAATCGTACCTCTCACTATAGATAGTTTGACTTGATGATCAATAATCCCTTGATCAGATCCATACAATTGCTTCATTTCTGAACTTTTCTCCTTGTTTCTTTGATGAGGTTTCCCTAGTTGAGGAGTCATGGTATTTCTAGAATTACAAATTCTAGATGTGCTCTGTTGACAAGATTGATTCTATTTTCCTCATCTTGTTGAAGAATATGATGGTTGTGATGCCTGAGAATTGTCTCGAGCACGGAAACTGGGAGCAATGTGACAATATTGTTGATGGTGGCCTTGCTTCTAGTAGTTATGTCATGCTATAGGTTGTTCCATACATTCTCACATTATTTGGTCAAGAGAATCACATTGAAAGCAACCATATTTTCTCTAGGGTCATGGTGGAATGTTCACGGATCCCACTATCTCATTCTAATTTCCACTTCATCCTTGGAAATAGGTGTCCCTTTTTCCCTTGTTCCCAATGCTTGTGTTCCTCCCATTCCATGTAGGTATCATCATTCCTCTTTCTATCGATCCTGAGATATCATGTTTACCACATTCACTCTATTAAACAACTCTATATAATCAGAAATACACGGCACTAAAATCTTTAAATGAATCTACTACCTTATCCATGATATGAAGATGCATGCCTTCAAAGACTCACATTTGGCATCCTGTGGTGAAAAAATGACTAAATTCATGAATTTAGTTATGTACTCTTTGAAAAAGAGGATCTCCTATTTCAGGCTAAATATTTCCACCATTTTATAGATCTTAAACGTATGAGGATAGAGTTATTTGTTGAATAATTCCTCAAAATATTCCCATATAAGGCCTTCATCCAATTTATCTTGCACCGCAAAATCCCACCACTAGCAAGCATGATACTCGAGTATATATGTCACCAGTTTGACATTGAGCTCTAAAAGTGTGCCGATTAAATCAGTGATATGATTCATCCTACTTAGCCACACCTCCGCCTTCTCAGGTTCAGCATCACCCCGAAAGATCGGTGGATTAAACTTCATGAAATGGACGGTATGATCCACAAGCCTTGGTTTATTGCTTTGGTTCCCCATACCCACATCATGAAAAGCATTGACAATACTCTGAACCAGCTTTTGGTTCACCAGTGGTTCAGGTGCAACCACATTCTCTGCAGCTTATTCGAGTTGGTTTCGACAATGCTTACCGGGTGCCATTTTCTAAACCAATAAAAAACTACGTTAATCTCACTCTCTAGAAACTTATGTCTTAGTATTTCTAATTATATCACCACAATTATCACAATTTTTTTTAAAATGACATTTTCACATTTTATCCCATTTTTTAAAACATTCAACATGATTTCTGAACATCAAACCATTTTTAAAATACCTGAAATATCATGTTTTCAAAATCCTTCATTTGAAAGCAATTTCATCATTTTTCAAAAATTCCCACCTTGAAAAAAATCACAAATCATTCATCACAATGAGATATTAAATCCTACTAGGATTCCATTCCTATAAAATGTATTCCACGCACATATCATTGGCTAAAAACATGACAATAAGATTTCAAACATTCTTGATGTGTATCAGAAACACTTATGTACCGAGTACCAAGGTAAGTTGAAGTTCAGTTTAAATAGGTGAACTACTTCCTTTTATGCTCTACATTTCATGTTCTGAAAATCCTACTTTTGTCTAAGATTCTATCCCAGGGAATAGGCAAAAATGAATTCCAAATCCAAGATGAAGAACATGGATAATTTGTACTGTAAGGGAAGGGAAACACTAGTAGCATTTGTAATGAACCACAAAATCTTATTGGCTTGACAGGACAACCAGTTATTACTTGGCCTTAGGCGATATCCCCCAGACCCTAAAGGATGGAAATAAATGTCAAAGGGTTTCAAATAAAAGTGGGGGATGATTTACCATTTAAGAAATAATTCAATAAACCAACAAGGCATAACCAAACATTCCAAATATGATTCCTGAAAAAATGAAAGATAACTGATTAACATCATGTATCTAAAAACCATATCAAAGTATACAACAACGGAAAAATAACCATGTATCAGAGCACACGGTGGATAAATGACACATGAATCTCAAAATAATACAAGAATGCATGCTCTATAAGCTCCATGATCCACAATCTCCACACAACCCAAACATCACTAGGTAGGGCTAAAAAGGTGGGAAACGTTACCTTTGCCCCTATCCTGGAGGATATAAACTGCAAAAGTAACAAAGTAACAAAGAAGGGGTAAGCATAAAACTCAGTAGGTTTTCCCTAATGAATTCCCTACTCATGACACTAGGATAGAAGAATGAGCAATAAATATATAAAATAGTTTAATTATTTTTTTTACCAAAACTATTTACAACCGAATAATAACAAGTTCCAAAAACTGTTTGCAACCCACTGAAAACAAAACATAATGAAACCCATTTCTAGCAGGTTATTTTTTCTCTAAAATAACTAACCAAAGCATTTGAACCAATTAAAAATATCCACTTAATTTCATACCCAACCATCCCACAAACCTAAAAAACCAACCATACATGATACTTTTTGATAGTTCCATACTCATGAGTGGTTTCTTATCAATCTATCAAGTCATCACAGTGTAATTGTTCTCTATGCGCCATTAACCCTTTTGCACCGGGCACAAGTTCATATTTCAACCAGGACCCTTATATGAAATATTAATTTCATATCCTATGTTCTATTGTACCTTTGGCATGGAGCATGAGGTAATATTTCATCCAAGCCCCAAAAATGCAATATGAAATAACACAAAATTGTCTAAGGATCATGCCAAAACAACTTTTGAATAATAAAACCCTTTTTATTGAAAACAAATTCCATAAAAGTCATTTAAATACAAAATAATTTCAATAAAAAAACCTCTTCATTGAAAACAAATATTTAACCAATCTATTTAACAACTCCATCGAATAAATAAATTAAAAACATCATTTTAAATTCAAGAGGCCTAATCACTTTGAAAAACAATTCATCAAGATTTTAAAATTTCATTAAAGCCATGAATCATCACTAAAGAATATTTCTTCCTTTCTTTTCAAAATAAATATCATTCAAATAAACCAATTTGAAACTAACTTAATCAGTTCTAGTAATAGTAGTTGAGAGAGAAGCCTCCTACCTCAAATGTTTTGATGACAATCACAATGAACAAAGAAAGCTCAAGAAAATCGGGTCGATTCTCTGAGAACATGCCTTAAATCTCTTCTCCTAAAAAGGACAAGACCAAATCACATCATATTTGGCATGAAAACACATTGATCTCCCCATAATGTGCATATATCTAAGAAAATTAGATAATAGGAGTAGTAAATCGATGTAGGTCTAAGAAACCAATCAATGAAGATGAAGAAAACTCACATACCTCAATAATCCATCTTCAATTCTCCAAGGAAAGACTTTAGATCACCTCTAGAATGATGGTAGAATATTTTTTGGACTAAGGAGGAGAAAAATCTATAGTTATGTCTCCATAGGAGAAAAACGATCCACTTAAGAGGCAAAAATGTGTGAGATCCACTTTTTTAAGATATCGCTTGTTTGGTCGCATGGTTAGACAAACAATGTGCTAACTGTGCATTAGCCACTACCTCAGAAGACCCATGGACGACCTCTATTCACGGTCTCCTAAACCATTCTCCAACTATACATGAGCCACTACCTCAAAAGTGGCTATGACACATGATTTTTCTTCAAGGTTAGACAAACCATGCTCCTCCTGTGGGACTTCCATGTTACCCCCAAAACACCTCCAATGTTCTCCCAACTCTCCCAACCATCACCCTTAAAATTAATAACAATAAAATGAATCAAGTAAGGGTTACATAACAGAAAATAGGGGTACTAAAAAAATCATGATCGATGGAATGATTTAGAGATCTTGATTTTTACTTATAGAACATTTAAATATTTACATATATATTTCCATAGCTAGGCGCTAAGATGACTTGTGATTCTGATCCCTGGTGTTACCAAAATTAATTTAAAAAAAATGCTAAATATATTTTATATTGTTCATGTGTAGCTTCATAAATAAATCATTAAAACTATTTAATTTAATATTTGATCTGAATTCTGAGACCATGGTTGAGTCTAGAATGTGGTGTTTACCATAGGCATGTCATAAAATGAGTCAGTGTTGGGCATTCAAACTCATCAGTAGTAAGAGGTATTCTGAGTGGATTAATTAATTAAATTAACCTAATTGAAATATTTATAAATATTCATATATAGAGATTCACCCATGGTTAGCCTCCTAATCATAGAATTGATGATGATTCTATCCTTTCTTCGTCCATTAGTGGATCACATCAGACATTGATTAAACTCTAGAGTGGAGTAGATATAGAAGTAATAACATAATGAATTCCTATGGTCATGGGCCGAAACATTATACAAAAAGGAAAAATGAAAAAAATAGTTTAAGACACATAAATTGGTTATTTTCACACCTTGATTAAATTGATTTAGTAGATCAACCATTGTTCCTGGGGCTGCACCAATTATGCCAATTACATCCGCCCGCTTATTAAAATATAGATTTGTTTCATTGGTTGGTAACGGATTATCACAATTATTTATAATGGGATAAGAACTCTTGTCCAATGATCATCTAAACCATTTTTATGGTGATTTTATCCAATTCCTTCTCCATTTTCATCATCGGTAGGACCCCACAGTCGTAATTCGATATTTTAGGGTGGTACAGAGCCCGACCAGAGCCCCAAAACCGAAATGAATCGATATACGAGGCTTGAATCGAAGAAAAAATCATAGATAAGTTATTGTTTTTGTGAAACGGATGATCATTTCAATTTTTTTGGATTCATTGAATCTAGGGAGAAATGAATTGAGGCATGTAGAATGCTCTATGGACCTCTGATGAACAAAAATAACCGATTTTCGGCAATTGAAAACTAAAAACCTTGGTTTTCAGGTAGATCCTGTATTTTAGGATAGAGATAATTATAGATTTGAAAATATGCCTGATTCATGTAAAAAAGTCCAGATCTTGAAATCTAGATAAATCCTAACTATATTCTATGTACAAGGACGAACACATGATGTGTATCCCCTCAATGGTGAGTACTAGGGTATTTAGAAAAGCTAAGGATGAGATAATGTGTAACCCTTATATATTATATGCACCCAATACAGTGTTGGAAAACCCATGTGGATGATCAAAAGGGTGGGGACCTATATGGAAGTACATGGCTAGGTATTTGACCATGTACCCAAGTAAAAAGATTATGGTTAGTGCATCGACATGATGTTTGGTACACAGACCAAGAAAGTAACATAGGGCCCGATCCCAGTTATTACACATGACCTGTAGTCTACATATATGGTGTGCAATACATAATAGGTTGGGGTCCTTGTTCTGGACTGGGACATGACCATTTGGTGGTGTAGGATGGAACACCATGTGGGTCCCCTTACTCACCCTATACACTTTCAAAACTTTAGAAGTAACTTCATGATTCAATAAATCCTTCAATTGAACTTATATTTTCACCTAAGAGTATCCTATCATGAGTGTTTTTTTCATGAAGAATGTGATGGTTCCCCCATTTTTGTATTATGAGATATGATTTCAAATTATATAGGAATTAATCTAATTGAGGCAATGAGAGATGATAGAAGTTATCAGAGAGGTTCACCAGACGATTCTTCCGAGTGGAACCCCTTATCAGATAAGGAGTGCCTTTTTAAAGACTAGAGAGAAACCCCCAATCAGTATGGGAAGGAGTCCTCTATATCTACTTTCCATGTGGGACTCCCTACCATATTAGGGAGTGAGTCCTCAATGATTAGAGTGGACCCCCAAGTGGTACCAAGGTGTAGTCCACAAATTTTTAATGGAACCCCCTATCAGATTGGGATTAGGACCCTGAAGACTGGAGTGGAACACCCTATCTCACTACAGAATGGATCCTATATCAATAGAGTTTATCCCCCAATAGCATGGTTTTGGGTCCTCTACAATATTGAGTGTAACCCCCTTATTAAAAAAGGGTGTAGGACCACATGACACTAGTGTGGACCCCCAATCCTCACAGAAGAAAGTCCCCTAGGGATACATAAAGAGTGAAACCCCCAGAAGTCATGGCGGGGGGGGGGGGGGGTCCTATACTTCAATTATGTGCTGCTTTACTATGAGAAATAGTGATGAGGCATGTTAAGACTTTCAACATTACTCATGGGAAGACAAATGAGAAGATGAGCATCATTGATGGAATTTTTAAACTGGTGGAAGTCCTTATTATTGTGATGATCTATGAAATTAATATCACCTTACTAACTCATTTGGGTCTATTTTGACTAAGAATATAAATATATTCGTATTTATCACTACCCTTATATTTTTTTTACTCTCTTTCATGAGAGTTTATGATGCACACGGTATGCCACATGCTTTTTGGGTATAACTTCTCATTGTTAGAAGTGTCTAGTCTCTTGGTATAGGTGGTGAAGACTAAATATTTATTTCATACACTAACCATGTATAGCCCCTTGTTTTTGAGAGAGGTTACTCTAACTCTTATTTTAGGTAAAATATTCTCTTTTATTGTATCATGCATATACTATATTTAATTCATGTGGTATCTCTTAGTGCCCCTTCATTTTTCGGGGTGTCCTACAAGGTATGTATATACATACCTATGCATGATATTTTCTAACATGTGTCCTGTATTATGTACATGATGTATCAGACCATAGTTAAATTAGAGGAGCTTATGGATACTAGGTGCTTTGGACCGAGTATGGTGGTTGTAGCTTGGGATTTTGGAGCTAGGCTCTCACAAAATATTACTTTTCCATTTTTTTCAGTTTGGAACCTATTTCTTGGTGGGTGATTGTTTTTTCCCTATACTTTTCATTTTACACTACCATACTCTTGTATTATCTAGAGGTTTCCTAGGAATGATTGTTCCATTATCTTTCAGTTTCTTTCACTTTTACTCCATCTACACTTTTTCATCAAGATAAATAAGTGTGTTTTTAAAGGTACTTCAAGAAAGGACTCCCTATATAGTTATTCCTTTTTCACTGGTTTCCATCCCATAACTATGGAGGTGGGATTGGGGTAGTTGTAGCTAGATAATTAGATTTTTTTGGGTCATGAAAAATTGGAATTAAATAATACAACCATTTAGATGTCAATACACAAATAATAAATTTATAATAGAGTCGATGAAGAATATTTAAAACCCAACCAAAAGAACATTAGTTAAGAAAACCTTTATATCTTTTTCACATCATATTCAAATACCCTTTAATTAAATAATTAAAATTTGCATATAACATACTATGAATTATGAAGGATTCAATATGTAAAAAATTAAAGGTATTATTATATATATAACTAATAAATGAAATTATGTGGATAATAGTAAAATATGAATCAATGAATAGAAATCATGATTACATCACATACGAATTGGTTACACTTTGGATCAAAACCACAAAAAATGAAATAACATCATTTGGATTTGTAAATAATGAAAATTTTCATAATATGAATAATAAAATACATTCACATGTAGTATTTACACCACAATATATTAATTAGTATTGAATATGCAATATATTTCACAGAAATAGAAGTTAGGTGATAAACCCTAACCTCGACTTCATAAATTCAATGTATGTCATATAATTCATATATATTAAACATACATCAAATATTTGATTTTATAAGACCAATTTCGATTTTTAGTATCTTTTTCTAAATTCAGCTATTTTAATTAGTTTATTGACATATTTAAATAATTAATTATTTAATTTTATTTTTGTTGTCTTGAAGACGTTTATCCCATATATTTCCAATAGATTCAGTATTGTAATGACCAAGAATATAGTAAATCAGAGACTATGTGTAATTTATTTAATTATCATAGGATGTATGTAATCACATATCAAATCATTGAACAGTTTAGTTATCATCGTAATATAAATACATACATAATCCCCATATTACAGTTGATAAAACTAATTAAACCATTTTTTCTCAAGAATATCATTATTCCCTATAGCATATCCTTGAATAAAATTATTATTAGACTTCCTAGATAACTAGGGAAGAAAATAATAATATTTTTGAAGTCAAATTATTAGTAATGGTTATGTATAAAAAAAATCATCAATCGATTAGATTAACGAAAGTGTAAAGGTAAATAACTAAACATAGAATCCATTAAAATAATTTGATTAGAATAATCAATATGGAAATGTAAGAATATGGAAACACATTAAATTTTATCAGAATCATGAAAACCATAACTAGATAAGTCATAATAAATATAGAAGGGTACATAACTAAAATAATGGTCCATTTAGTCCATAAATTACGAATGAGATGTATCCAGAGATAAATTGACTGGTTATTGACAATGAATTTAATAATAAATTTATATTGAGTAAGAAATTTGTATCTAAATACTTCAAAAATTATTTATTCCTATATATAACAACCGATTTAATTTCTTTCTTATAACAGTCACATATTTCACTGGTCATTTAAGTCGAGGGTTTCCTGTTTTTTATGTTATTTAACATAATTCTATTATTTGTATATCATAGGGTGTTACAATCTAGGTGAACCCATTGTAACATATACATTCATATGTTTCCAAAAAAATAGGAAATAAATCACAAGGGATAAACATATTAATTACCCATTGAAAGAAATGGATTGCATAATCTTGTCTCATCACTTTATCAAAGGGGATTTCATAATTAAGGAACATGATCAATGAAATTAAGGCATGCATTTAACGATCAGAGGATGTTATAATCACGTAGTTATATATTAATGATATATATATATATATATATATAATTTATAATAAATTCATAACATCAAGGTTATTTTTTCTTATTAAAATTTCATTCAAAATTTTAAATGGAATATCTCTTGAAAAAAATAGATTTTTTATACTAAAATAACTTTTATAAAATCTAAAAATTTCCAAATATTTTTTGAATGATTTTATTTGATAAGAACCATGGAATATTGTAAAGTATTATTTTAGGACCTGACTGTTCGTGATGGTGAGAAATTCCATTCATACTATATAATAAATAATAAAACCTTTCTTTCACACTTCTGAGAAAAGATAAAAAAAGTGCGTCATTCAGAAATGATAGAAATATTTTTTTTACCTTTTTCGTAAAAATTTTAAAAGGGAAAAAATTTCATTAATAAATCATTGGATAAAATTTAAAAAAAGGTTTAAAACATGTTTACTAAAATATAGACATTGAATAGAATTATTGTATATATATTTGTAAATTCAAGATCATTATTACATAAAAATATCATTATAGATGTTTATTTATTCCAAAAGGATGCAAATTCAAAGAAATCATTTAAAATACATTTATAAAATGAACAGAAAAAAAATTGGTTCAAGAAAATAATTTCATATTATTTACATGAAAGTAATAATGAAGATTAAAAATGTTGAAAAGTAAAGAGATTGTATTATAAAACCCATATAGTTTTAGTAATAATCGAATCAAATTCCAGTGGATAAAATATAATTAATTATAAACTAAAATAAAATAAATTAAGAAGGATTCAAGATATAATATGTAAAATCATTGTTATATAAACAATATAAAAATATTTAGGATCATAACATTAAAATATTCCTCAATGAATGTAAATTGATATGAAATAACATTCCTTGACTTCGAATCATCATGTACGTACATTATCCACCCATATAATAAATATATCTTAATTTTACATGCATCAAAAACTTTTTAATGATTATTATTCCATTACATTTATTTCTTACCCTGTAATATTTGTTTACCGACTGAAGGTCTATCATGTTGAACTGTGTATGGAATCAATCCCTAGAAACTGAACTATCTCAGATTTGAGTCCTAACACACTTGAATTTAGTAGTTGAAGGATAACACATGGCGCTAGTTTTGGGAAAGGATATGAGTTGTGTGGTACGCAGTATAATGACAGTACCAAATACCCATTAGTAGACTTCTTCTCACCATTTATAGTGTCAAAAAATGAAATCTATATAAGCTTAAATGGGTATGAATGATCCCACTCATTTGAGTTTTCTTCTGATGAAACCTTTATAATAACTCAAGTTGAAAAAATAAGCATAAAAAACATCAAATCTGAACTTCTTCTTTATTAAAAATTATGATGGATGGAATTAGATGAAAACTCATTCATATAATTTGGAAAAAAATATCTACATAGCTAGAAATGTGGACACTATAAATGTGACCAAAATCTAATATCGTATATTAAATTTTAACTACCATGGGATTCATATTTTTTAGGGAAAAATAATGTTAGAAATTTGACTCATATTTTGATTCTAGTAATAAATCTGTTGGCCTCCTAAAAATCCATGATGCTTTGGATGGAAGGTAGAATTAGCACAATCAAGGTTATCATTGTTTTAATGATTTTTTATTATTTCATCGTATAAAAATGTCCTTATTTTATTATCAAAAGAGTCAAAATATTTATTAAATACAATGACTAGAGTGGATGTATCCTCTAGTGGAGACTTGTGATTGTAACATGGTTGATTTTTTTTCATCAAATTGATTATAGTGGTCTTGGCACAAAGAATTTTGGTAATATCATTGAGTCTTTGTATGAAAATTTCATGTGGTGGATTATTAATGAAAATTATAAGGATAATTATTTTTTGATATCTAGGATCCTAAGAAAGATAAATTATAGAAATTTAAATTATGACGACTCTTAGATTTTGAATTTTATCAATAATTTTTGTCCACTATTTCAATTCTTTTATCCTTGGTTGTAATGAATTAATTCAACCTTTAATTTCTTATTATAAATCTAGATAGGTACTCCACTTCATGATATGATAACTTATTTTGATCCATCAGTAGATACAAATGTGTCTATAAAGGAATAAATGGAGCATCCTCTGTAAATAATTAATGGTAAAATGAAAGATTGTGTTTTTTATTATGATTTTATTCATGGTAATGACTTCCTTATTTTAGAATCTTCCCTAAATGGGAAACTATCCACAATTTCTATCTATCATAATGCATTTTAATGGTAGATAAATAGATGAACTAAATCCCTGAATAAAAGGTTGATATCTACTTCTATATTTTCACTTTGATAGATGGTAATGTACTATAAGCATCCCACATAAGATTTATTAAGGGTATCAACATTAATCTATGATTTAGTTGTGATCATTTTGACCAAATAGAGATGAAATTGATCATTAGTTTCTTAACTATTTAATTAAAGCTTCTCTATGGACTACTGGTGTTGATTTTTTGTCACCAAAATCCCATGTACATCATGAATTCATGCTCACATGCATACAATAATACAGTATAATCTTTCATAGAATCTTAATCATCTATTCCTTTTAGCTTGTATATATCTTATGGACAAGATCTGATAAAATTTAAATAGGATAGTTCATGATGGTGTTTCCTTCATCATGCAGTTAGTCGGGGATAATATACTTACTACTAAAAATGATGATATATAATCCAAATGGGTATTTATAAAACCCAATTCATGATTTTACTATCCTTACGAGATTGATATTATAGGTAAATGTCATTATTTTTTTGGATCCTTGGAATTTATGTGGACTCCTACACACTTGAGCTGGAAAAATTGCAATTTTGATGCAGCATCTAGAAGAAATCATAACCCTTCTCGTTAGAATGAAATTTTCTGAAATGATATAGGTTATGAATTTTGAATATTCGAAGCTCTGTGTGGTGTCAATACATCCCATGATGGTGAAATTATTTGGGTTTTTAATAGAATACATTAACATTTGGATTGAATGTGATTCTTGTAATTTAGTGAAAGCAATATTAAATGGTTGTATTCATCACCCATGGAAGATGACAACTATATGGAGTAATTGTTTGGATGATCTGGAATCCATGAACTACATTATTAGGCAGATCCCCACCCCCCAGAATGGCATGAAGGCCTTTTTTTATTGATTTATGATTACCCCTCTTTCAAGGGATAAGGGGAACCCTTACAAGGCCGGTATACTTAAAGATAACATGACATGTAGGTCATAGGGAAATATACAGACTATAACAACATAGAATTTCTCTTCCACAACTTTTTCATCGTGATGTTATCTCTCCACCTTCACATGGCTTGTTCGGAAAGTCTTCCCCTATATGCACAGGCTGGTCCTAATGGCAAAGCCATACTCTGTCTTTATGGAAAATTTTCTAAACCTCAACTCTAGTAAATGTGCCTGATCTGAATCCACATATTGGGTCTTCTCCTTTTAGAGTTTGTTTGGACATTAAACAAAATTTCAAGTGGATTGAAGGCCTTAAGATTCCTCGAATTCCATAAAATCTCAAAGGCCATGGGTGTCCTGAAGGCCTTAAAGGACCCCAAAATAGTGGCCTGAAAGCGGAAACAGATGAATAGTTCTTACTGCTACAACACCAAATAGTTCTTGCTATAGTATTTTCCAAAGTGCCTATTATAGTACCGCTATAGTACCCAATGAAATTATGTATCTGCCTGGTTTTGAGCTTTGTTCTCTTGGATGTACATGTCGAGTCCACATACATCGGGCTGAGACTTAGGTTCCATTATTACGCATACCAACTAAGAGTAAAATTACTTAGTATATGGTCCTACTAATAATGGGATCAATACTTCAGAATTTCCCCATATTAATGATGTATTTGTGGAAATCCTACCTCAAGGGAAAGGGTCTATGGTAAAAAAATATATTTTTAAAATCTATATATTAATTTTTATTCAATAAATAGTGATTTTACTTTTTTATGTTCTCATTCTAAAAGAAATTATTTATTTACTTATTCATTTTAGTTCACATAAGACGTATTGACAATATTCAGTTCATGTCTCCAAAATGACATTAGTAGGTTGACTATGTTAAAAAAAGAAATTGTTCATTCAACAGTATAATATAATCATGAAAAAATTATCATTTTAAAACATAACTTAAAATATTAAAACCAATCATTAATGATGGTTATGAAAAATTAACTATGTTATAGTCATGGAGATGGTAAGGCGTATGTATGAAAGAATATTGTTTCAATTTTTAAATTAACACGATGAAAGAAAGTAAGTATAATATTATCATTAGATAAGATTAATAATATCACAAATACAATATTATTTATTTATATACACTTATATATACCATAAATGTGATATGGTAAGGAAAAATGAGTCACATTGCTTCGTGGAGGTGTTAATCCTCACATATGAACAAATGATATTATCATCTTCTAAAGAATGAAAATGTAAGAAAATATATTATATATTAGTTTTCTATAATGAAACATATGTTATGAATATCATAAATACACATGAAATCTGTCATCATAAATATCTATGATAGGTGATTATGGAAATAGAATAACACCAGTTATCGAGTCGGTGGTCTATCGTACACGTGAATGATGGTTTTGTCTCCAATTTTATTGAATAGGAGATGGATGTAGTATATCCTAAAATCATTAATACATATTGAAATATGGTAGAAATTTATTTAATTATATCACCATTATTTAATAATATTTTATGGACGATGAATAACAATGAAAACAAAAATGCTTGATTATGAGTTTCACATATTTTAGAGACTACCTCTTAAGGCCTTCACATAAAGAATCCCTATGATGATTTTTAGATCAACCCTTGGAGTCTATGATATGTTTAGGGATGTATGGATTTTTTTTTCAGGTGGTGACTGATGGAAAAGTTTCATTATGTGTATTTGAAAGTAGATATGATGTGTGTAGAGTCTAAAAATTCTCATACATAGTAATTACATATTTAAGAAAAATATTCATAAAATTTATCAAACACATTCTAGAGGATAAGAAATTTTTTGTGAATTTATATTCTTGGTAGAAAATATTCATTTTTAGTGAAATATTTTCTATATATCCAATAAATATCTCCCAATATATTTGTATTCTTAGACATACCCTATGTGTAATCATTATTCATAACTTGGGGATGATAATCACAAGAAAGGGTGAGCTCAAATTATTAGTAATTGTAAATAAGGTAGATATCTATGATCACATAAAAATTATAAGATCATAAGGGTATGATAATATGATTATAACATTTTGAAATCATACCCTTCAAATCATATATCATAAACCAGAGTTATGGAATAATGTTTGGTAGTTCATAAGTCATGAATAACAAAGGAATTAAAGAACACAAGCCATGTGGTCAAAAAATAAAATTAAGACATGGAATATTGGAATACAATTAAGAACATAAAATAACTTCCTATATATTCATGAAAAATTTACAGAACAATCATAGTTGAATGTGTTCACTCCCCAAACCATCGTATTTGTTAAGGTTCATTACTAAGATCATCGTACTAGAAAAAGTGCCTTATTGAATATGGTACACTCCTCATTTCATACATATTTATCACATGCGATATCACAATTTACCTGATACATTAGTGGGACATATAAGTCCCACCCATACCATGATGAAAATCATACATTCATTCTCCACATGTTTATAAAATATTCAGCATATTAGAACCCAAGAAATGATATTAGTTTTACAAAAAATTCATCATATAATAGCAAGTGTAAAAGAAACACGTTTCATAATCATTTCATCATCTCAACATATAATACACCCAGACAAAATATGTGGTTTTCATATAAATATTATCATTGTATAACCCGTTGGAGAGAAAATGGTTTCATAATAATTTTATCAATGTATAAACCCTGGAATATGAATGGGTTTCATAAAAATAATTTAAGGATGATTGTAAACTATTTAGTGAAATAATAAAAATTTTATCCTTGGATCATATCTCTAGTAAAGCATATGTTACCAAAAGGGATGTAATGTTAGAAGAAAAATGGTTTTGAAAATCACTAGGAACATTTATTGAGGGAAAAAACCTTTTCTAATTTAATAATTATTTTAAATATGAATAGACTTTTTAAAAACTTTTAGTTTAAAATATGTTTGGATACATAGAAATTAATCATTAAAAATAATTAAATACATTACTTTAGGAATATAATATCTTTTTAAGACAATAAATTTAAAATTATAAATTAAAAAAATTTAAATTTGTTTATCTGAAAATTACTTTGGACATTTAAATCTGATGATTTTAAAAAATGAGTGTTTATGATTGTGTAAAATACCATTCATGTCAAACACTTTAAAAAAATTCTTTTCAGATTTTTGGTAAAATAAAAATGGGAATTTCAGGGAATGTGACATGAATACTACGTCCAAAAAAATTTGTAAATAAGTAAAACATGGGTAAAAATATATTTAATTAATAAATTTGAGAATATAAAAAACCTTTTTGAAGTCAATTTTATAAAACATGATCTGGAATAAAATTGATTTATGACTGAAGATATAACTAATGTCGGTATTCTACAAAACCATTATTTCAAGATAATGAGTTCATAAAAAGATTAAATTGATGTTAAAACAAGTATTCTAAATAAATATAAATAGAAGAATAATTTTTATAGCTTATGGGGAGGTATTTTATATGATTTCTTTGTCAGAAGCATAATAATGAATAATCTAGATAAAGGATGAGATTCTATCATAAAACAGTAATCACTATTGTAACATTAGAATCATATTACCCATGAAAAAGTATCATTAAATGAAATTATAATTTCATTAGAATAAAAAAATTATTATATTACATGTTAAAGGCGTTGTATATACACCTTATTAAAGAACATATGTGAATAACAAAACCCATATCCAGAATAATATAATATATGAAAAAAATTCATTAACACATTGGTAACTTAATAACTGTAAAACCCTTTAAATAGATATCATTAAATTGATATTTTATACACATAATTTTAAGGATAATAATTATAAATCACATTCATGTAAATTATATATAACATAGAAAAAATAAGGGGTGAATATGTCATGTGTCTCACAGAAAATAAAAGAAGACGAAAATTCCATACCATATGTCCCGTCATAATATTTTTACATATGAACATCATTTATAAAAAATATTAGTTCTTTATAAATATATTAAATAAATATAATTATATATTTCTTATAAATATAGATTATTTATGATTGTTTATTTCCAGTTTGTAAACAACTCATTGTTAATATCTTTTCTTCGTTAAAATCTTATTTGCTTTTAAGGTATGCTTTGATTTGATATTTCTGTTCCAACTACTTTTATCATGGTTAGAAAATATCCATAATTTTAACGATTTATTAAATATAATTTATATTCAGTATATATATTTTTAGATTAATCCCAAATATATAGGCAATGAAAATTAAATTCACAATTTATGGAGACAGGGGGCCATAAATACATATGATGACATTTCCATTTTTTTGACAGATTAATAGAAGGAATATTAATAAACATATTAAATTAAAATAATAAATTTCATGCCATATAAATAAAAAAATCAATTATATTTAACTTTATTACCTTCCATACAATGTATCAATGAGAAACATATCTCATCGCCTTGCATGGAGGTACTTCGCTCTATACATGAAATCCATTATCGTATCCCCCATAGAATGGAACGTAAAAATTTATATGTGATATATTTTTTCTAAGAATAATTATCAAAAAAGTATTATACATATTTGTTTAATATTTTATTATTACTATAAAAGTAAAATTGAAAAAGAGATACACATAACATCAGTTCGAAATTCAATAGTCTACCATTCACACGACCAATGTAATTATTTTCCACTGGGTTTTTAGGTAAGAAGGTACATGTGGTTATAATAACCCTTATATTTATTTAAAATTTTTAAAAAAGATTTATTAGATAAAATTACACTTAATAAAATTTTGAAGATCTATTTTTCCAATTTTTCTGTAAAATTAGATACATTACATAACAACATAAAATAAGAAAATAAAATCATTATGGAAAACTTCTTTAACATGACTGAATCATTCGTTTGTATATAACACTACATGGGATAACCTGGGGAAATACATAACAATGAGATGATCTATAAATCCCAATAAGGGAATTAAAAAGGCATAACATGGGAAGTAAAATAATTGTTTGAAAATAGGTATATCAATAGATCATAAAAAGAAAATGAATAATAATGAATGATATAACATGATAATCATAATATGGATAATGTGGAAATATATTAAAACAAAATATCATAAATAGATCAAGGATAAATCTACCATGTCCCCACGGTAGAAAAGACCCATAAAGCAATTCATTAAATCTCATATCCCATCATGACATATCATGATACTAACCATTACACAATGTATTGGAGCGCTATTAGTGTGCACCCTTCATAATGATTTTATTATCATATTTAAGTGTCCAACCTAAATCATATAACATAGATTCATTCAACATAATAATTTTTTTAAAAAATTTGGAATGTGGAATAAATACATTAAAGTCCTAAATGAATCAGTATATATTCATAATGGTTAATACCCATGATAGAGAAATGGGTAAGGTATTTACTACACAATGATTTCAAAATGGAAAATAATGGTGCAATTTCAGCATCATAATGGCATCGTATAAAAATACATAAAATGGGTTAATGAGGGGGAAATGGGCCTCTAAAAATTTATTAATGAAATTTAAATTAAGAGTTATATTTAATAACATTTCCACATATATGAAATAGTATTTTATAAAACATAACATAAAAGGAATGTTTGATAAATGAGGATGGTGGAAGATTCCTTACAAAATTTTGGCATATTAATGGGTGTACATAAGTGTTAATAAGAAGGAAAAATTAGAGTGAATGGGGAAACCATAATATAAACATCAGATTTATAGTAAGGGGTAGTTATGAATGTATCCCTACTTATGAAAGTGGAAATGAAAATTCAATATCATAAATGGAGTGCTTGATAAAAAGTGGAGAGAGAGATTCACTTACATTGATGTGTGACTCCAAAGGATTATGATAGGATTGTTGGGGGATTGGGGGCACCTTGAGAGGACTCTAATTAGTATATAGAAGATTTTAGATGAGATTATAAATGTTTTAGTGAAAACAAATGGGAGGATGGGTGTGGTTATATAAGAATAGAGGGGGATTTCATTATTATTATGGTTTTGAAAGCTACATAAAAATATATTCATAACCAAAAACCATCTCATGATTTTTGATTATGGTTTCAGCCAATGGGGAGTAAAATATATTATTTTATAATTCCATTTTCTTAATAAAAAAAATTCTCCTTGATTATGTTGAGGGGAGTCACACTTTCAATGAAATGATTTTAAAATCTTAAATTATTTTATATGTCTTGGAGGATTCAATAAGGGTTTATAAAATAAATAAAATAAACATAAAATCATATTATTTTAATAGACCGCATATATTTTTCTGAGTAAATATTTTATTGTATTTATTACCTCACTATTGGTGAATAATGATGTCATAAAAAACACCATATTTTTATATGTTATATTATTTTTACCAAAAAAAATTACTACTTCATTTTTTTAAAAAAATCCACCATTTGGATAATTTCAAAGTACTTATTCCAAAAATGATATTAATTTTATCTATGTAATTTTTTAATTATTTGAATTGTCACTTTTAAAATAACAACTGACATTTATTGGTAATGATGGGTTTTTGTAAATAACTATTTTTGAACCCTAAAAAAATTATATTTGACTTCGTAAAAAAGAATTTGATCATTTATATATAGAAAATGTAATTTAATAATAATATTTTATAAAAATAATATTTATTTTTTATGTCCATTATTTCATCAAAAAGGCATTTTAATTGAAATTGAAAAATAACCAAAAATACAATTTTTCCATTAAAACCCATTTAAAAAGTAACAATGATAGGAAGAAAACATATTAAATATTTTATATAAAAATGTAAATATCACAAATGATAGGGTTTGTATACATATATCTTTATTACATAAACATATAACCTAAGAGTAAGGTGGGTGATGGTGGGGATTTCATGGGGATTTTTGGTGAACATGGTTTGGGTTGTGATCTCGATGATCTTGAACTACTCTAATAAACGACTTCTATATTTATTAAGATGATGGATTTAATCTTGGCAATGGTCAAGGTAAATGTTAAAAAATTATATCTCCCTCAGAAGCTTCTATATATGGTATTCATTGGGTATGGACCTACTGGTTCAGGCCATCACCTTATTTTTTCGTGCCAGTTTTTTTAAAACCCTATGTATATAATAGTCATGCATTCACTATTCAATGGATATATTATCAACGGTAAAGATACATAATGTTCATTTAAATCTAGTTGGAAATAAATAATAAAAAAGTCCATACTTTTTCTATATCCATAAGAAATTAAATTATATATCAAAGGAGATTTTATTCATAAATGTTCAGGTCGTCACAGAATTCACCTCTTTAGAAATTTTACCCTCAAAATTTCCTTTTCCCACAGGAAAATAGATGAGGTAAAATTTTCTTCATCACTTCTTCTAGTTCACACATTGCTTCTTCGAACAATTAGTTTCTCCAAAACACTATGAAGATGTGGGTTGTCTTATTTCATTGAACTTTTTGTTCTATGATCTAAGATCTTCCATGGCTTCACTTTGTAGGAATGGTCACTCTCCAGTGGTACTAACTCTAGATTGAGTATGTGATGAGTCTAGTATTTACTTTATTAAGAGGGATACATGGAATATATCATGTACTTGAGAAAGGATCTGTGGGAGTGCTAGTCCATAAGCCACTGCTCTAATGTAATCAAGGATCTCAAAAGGGACGATGTACCCCGGAATAAGATTTACCTTACTTCCAAATCTTATCACTCTCTTCCATGGAGATATGTAGTGGAATAACATTTCATTATCATCAAACTATAGGTTTAATTGACAATTTCCAGCATAGATCTTTTTTGACTCCTAGCATTTTTTATGTGTTATTGGATGGTCTTAACCTTCTCAAACATTTCTTCAAAAATTTCAGGACCTTGATGTTTTTGTTCCCCAGCATTATCCCAACATGTCAGTAATCTTCACCCCTTCCCATGAAGTGCATCATAGGGTACCATTTGGATACTCCAGTGGAAAATGTTGTTGAAAGATAACTCCAACAATGGGAGATGTTTGTATTATCTACCTTTTATGTTCATTGAGAAATATTGAAAAATGTTCTTAAGTGTTTGCATTGTTCAGTAATATTGGACATCATTTTGAGGGTGATAATCCATAAAAATGTTCAGCTCAGTGTTTAGATCATTCTGGAGACATTTCCAAAACATAGAGGTGAATCTTGAATATCAATTAGACATAATTGATTGTGGTGCTCCATCAAGCCTTAACACTTCTCTGATGTATATCGATTCTATTTAATCTAGTGAGAAATCATCTCGAATGGCAATGATGTTTGTAGCCATTTATTGATGATCCACAACAACCCAAATAGAAATTTTACACTTGGATGCCTTCGGAATTATGTTGACAATGTCCATAGTGATATTTTACCATATACATGTTGGTATGGGTAATAGTTTTATCATTCACTTATAAATATTCCTCACATCCTTCAACAAATGACATTATAGGCACATTGATTCATATTTTGTGATCTCTATATTCATGTTATCATGTCAATAATGATTTTGGAGATCTCTATACATCATTGTGTTTTCTGGTGAATAGGGAATGGCGAACTATGTGCATCATCAAAAAGATCATTCTTGAGGTCAAGATTTGGTAGAACACATAGTATTTAATGAAATCAGACAAATTATTCTCCAATAATAATTAACTCCGGTGATTTCCCTTTTCATGTAGTTTCCACTATCTTTTTAATTCATACATCATATTTTTGAGATTCTATTTACATTTCAAACAATGATGTTTGAGCAATCATTTATGAATGGATTGATGTTGTTTCTTTATTTTTGACCGCATGTCAATATTTATAAAAACTAATAAGATCATATCCTCATTACTTCTCATAAATGATAGAATTGTTGGGTCCTTTCTACATAGATAATTTGATACCTTTTTCACATAACCATGATTGTATTGGATTGATAAGTCATAATCCTTGATGAGCGATAACCATATTCATTGGAACATATGTAGATATTTTTGTGTTAATATATATTTGAGATATTTGTGATCCATATATATTTCAAACTTCTCGTAAAAGGGAAAATGATGCTAGATTTTCACAACAAAGATCATAATCACAAAAGTAAATAACCAATTCGGTGACACCAACTCTAACAGCAAAGCATTTTATTTAACATTTTTAAACATGATTTATTTCATAAAAATGAACTTAATACCACTTAGATGATTGATATATATAGTTTATTTTTAAAAATTTGGTACATTACTTATTAAAATAAAATATGAATGTAAAAATTGTTGTTGAAAACTTCTTTGACGTGATCAAAAAATTCTTTCGTACATAACACATCATGGGATAACCTAAGGAAATACATGAAAAAGGGGTGAGCTATAAAGCCTAGTAAGGGAATAAAAAAGGCATAACATGAGGAATAATATACATGTTACACTATATGAACATCAATGGAGCTTAAAAATAACAATAATAATGTGGCATGATATAACATGATAATCATAACATTGAAAAATGTGAAAACAACTTAAAACACTATATCATAAATTGATTATGGAAAAATATGCCAATTCCCCATCGTGGAAATGGTCCCATAATGAAATCAGGTTAATACACTATACCAACATGACTTTTTATGACTCTTACCATTAATTAATTCATTGTATGGCTATCAAGACACACCCTTTATAATCATTTCATTATTATGTTTATGTGTGCAACATATATCATATTACATGGATTCATTCGACGTCATAATTTATTACCAAATAATGGATTGTGAAAAAATACATGTATGTCCCCAATAAATAATTATATATGTAGAAATTTTAATACTCTTCATAGATAAATGGGAATATTATTCACTACAAGATGATTTTGGCATACAAAATTGTGGGCCAATTTCTACAGCATAACAACGTTATATAAATATTCATAAAAAAGTTGATGATAGAGAAAGGGGTATCTCTTAATTTATTCATGAAATAGATAGTACATGAGATTTTTAAGAAAATATACCAACATAGTAACAAAAATTTAGATGACATGAAATAAAATGAATGCTTGATAAGAGAGAAGTATGGTAGATTCCTTTCAAAATTTCAGCATAGTTATATGTGTACATAAGGGATCATAAGAGAGATAGGTGAGAGTGAAAGGAGATATCATCATTTAAAAATAAAATGGAAAATATGGGGGGTTGGAAATAATGAATCCCAAATTATGAAAATTGAAATTAAATGGACATATCATAAATAGCATTCTTGATAAAAAGAGGAGAGAGAGAATTCCTTACTGGGATTTCTGACTCCAAAGGATTAGGAAAGGATTCTTGAGAGCATGGGGGAACCATGGTAGGAATTGAATGAGTATTTAGAAGAGTGATGATGACCTTATAGGAGTTTGGGTGAAGAGAAATGAAATTTTGTATTGGGTTATATAAGAATGTAAGGGGATTTCATTATTATTTTGGTCTTGGACTGTACCTAATAAAATATTAGAAACCACTCACCATCCCATGGTTTTTTCCACAGTTTAAGAAAAACATGAGAGAAAAAAATTATTTTATAATTCCGAATTCCAAATATAAAAAAAATATTTCCCCTTCTTTTGTGGATTTGAGTCACACTTTCAAATGAATGATTTAAAAATATTCCAATATCATATATGTCTTGTAAGATTCACTAAGAAACTATTAAATAAATTAAATAAACAATAAATAAAATTATTTTAAGTAAAAACATAAATTTTTTCAAATTAAACCGTTTATAGTATTTTTTACATAACTATTGTGAAATTATGATGTCATAAATAACCTAATATATGTATACAATATTTAATTTTCACCCAAAAATTTGACTATCTCATTTTTTTGGGGAAATGCACCATTGGATTATTTTAAAGTCATCGTTAGAAAAATGATATTAATTTAATCCTAATAATATTATAAATATGTTAATTTTCACTTTTAAAATGAGAACAGAAATTTATTGAAAATGGTTGGTTTTTTCAATAATAGTTTTCGAACTGTTATAACAATTTCATTTTACTTGAAAAAACCTTATATGATAATTTATAATTTAAAAAATTAATTTAATAATAATATTTTATCAAAATATTATTTATTTAAAAAATTCATTAATTTAACCGAATTAATTTATAAATTGAATTTGAATTTTAACCAAAAAATAATATTTTGGATTAAAATTATTTACAATGTAATAATAATTTGATAAAAATATATTCAATGATCTATACAATAATTTATATATTCGTAATTATAGGTTCTTGATACATTTCCCTTTATTACACCATCATATTCCCTATGATTAAGGTGTGTGATTTTGGGGCTTTTATTGGGTCCTTTAGTGAACATTGCTTGGGACGTGATCCTAGTGAGATTGAAATTCTCTGGTTAATGGTTTCTCTCATTATTATATTTTTTGGATATAAACTTGGTATTGGTCTAGGGAAACACAGAGAAATTGTATATCCTTCAAAAGAACGGATAGATTGGCTTCATAGGTTATAATAATACTAGTTAAAGGAATCAATTCAATTATCTGTGTTATAAGTATTTTTTAAAACCCTATAATTTTACTTTTCATGTGATGATTGTTAAAAAACATAATACTATAAATGGTAAATATACACAATGGTCATTTAAATCCAATTGGATAAAATAAAATAAAATAAGTGTATGTGTTTCCTATATCTATAAGACATTTAATTAAGTAAAAAAGGTTTTTTTATTCATAAAAGTTTGATTCATTAAAATGGTATTATAATTTAAGAGGTATAATTATTTTATAAATATCAAATATTTACATTGAATTAATCATTATATACATCCACGAGAGGACATGATAGAAAATGAATAACAATGGTTCACAAAAGGTTGTCTACCGTACACATGAATGATGATACAATACACTATTTAGAGGTAGAGGAGAGGGATATAGGATATTACAATAATATAATAACATATTAGTATATATCATATACTACTTTTGTTATATTTTAATATTTTATGAAAATTTGAAAGAGTTATAATAAGTACCTTAAAATGAAAAGTTAAAATCCTTATATCTTCTTTGAAGATCCACATTTGTTTTAAACACATTAATTAGTTGATTGAAATTATTATATAACTTGGGAATATATATTATGGATATGAGTTTATGTAGGATATTTTTTTATTCATTTTCAAAACCAATAGGGTTTTTATGTGTGGAATGTAGAAGAGAAGGGGTGTAATTTTATTAGGGAGGTGAGTAGCACACTTGTAATTTATTGCAATGAAAAAGCTATACCCTTGTTTTTTACATGAGAAACTGATCCAAAATGGGACAATATAAAATATTATAGGAGAAAATATAACTAAATTTACATTAAATGGGTTTTGGAAATGTTTTGGGACAATTTATCCCATACCATTATAGTTTTACACCTTAGTAATCCCATTTATTACTTTAATAGAATAAAATAAATTTTATTGATTTTGATATGGTAAAAAATTAATTTGATATTATTATAAAATTTATGTTATTATGATTGAAAATATTGGATACATTTTTAAAAAAATTTATTTTAACTATTCATCAAAATATTTATATTTTTTAAAAATTGTAAAAAATTCACGGTAATATAATATTAAAATTATTATTTAACAATTAATGTTTATTTTTTCAAATACTTATTCTAAAATATAAAAATTAATGTTAATATATGTTTGGAAAATGAGAAAAACCCACTATTTATAATATTACCATTTTTATGCATACAATTTAATTTATTATCATATATTATACTAAAAACACATAATATGAATCATAAAAAATTTATTGATTATATAATATATGACTTTAATTAAAATAATTTACCGAGATTTATTTTTCAATTTAATAATGTAAAATTACTTTGTGTGTATAAAGATAGATTTTCCTAAAAATATTTCTTATTTTTTCAAATAGTAATTAAAATTTTAATTTATAATGTATTTATCCAAAATAATTTAATTTTTTATACATGTATAAAACATCTATTATCATAATAAAATTAATCCTATTTATACTCACCATTCAAATTTCTCCTAGGTAACTATCATGTTAACTAATAATATTTTAATTATATGTCATGTTTCATTAAAACTCGATATTGTGTGAAACATGACCTATCATAGAAAATTAAATTTATTTAAAATGATTATTTCATAAAATCTTAGTGTGTCACTTTCTACACCCCTTAAAATAATTTTCACTTGAAAATTTAAACCTTTGTACCAATAAATTGGGATACATCTCCCTTATTGCATCCTCTATTTCTAACATAGCTTCCTTAATCTAGTTATTCTACAAGAATAATTTTACTAGGTGAGTTGTCTTGATTCATAGAACTACTTTATATGATCATGAATATCATCCAATTATTCCTACTAACAGTGTTCATTATCCAGTGGTATACCCATCATGATTAGTACATGTAAAGGATCTTGTATCTAACTTCTTATGGAATATTCATGGATGAAATTATGGAATTGAGAGGGTATTGGTGGAAGAACAAATAAATATGCTACGGCCTTGATAGGATCAAAAATATCCAAGGGACTGATATACCATGTGTTATATTTCCATTATATCATAAGAAATATTTCATCTTTTGGATCCTCTTCAATCAATTTCGTCTTTATCTCATACTATATGAAATGAAGATGAAATTTTCATGCCTTAAGCACTAAAGGACTACAATATGCATAATATAATGAGAGGTTGTGCATTCTATATTTAGTTATCATCATTAAAAATTTATTATCACAATTTATCAAAAAATAATTTTTCTTATAAAATATTACCAAATATTTAACTTATGCCATTCCAGAAATGGTTAACCTCCTAAACCATCAAAAATTATAATGTTATAATAAATGTCACTATATTTCCCAAAGAGAAAATAACCTTAATCAATCAAATATCATTAAGTATCTCTTAATGGTCACATTCAAAATATGTGAATACATTGGTCATATATTCTCAAAAAACAATATAATAACCAAAAGTACCATAAAATTCAATGAAAACATGAACGATTCCTCATTAATTAAATAAGACATGAAATTAATGAATATATTCCTTATATCAAAAAACATTATAAACAACATCAACGAAACATGAACCACTTTGTCAAAAATTTCTTCACACACTTATGAGTACAAAAATACAATGCAATTTACTTTATCCATATCAATCATCTCATTATCCAAACTAAACCCCATGTCCTCAACATCAGTAACATATTAACTGTTATTATCCCTTATTCGTGTATATTTATTTTTATAAAATATCGCTGTTCAATTAAATATTATTTCATTGTCTTGAGAACTATTAAAAATATTCTAGCAAATCCATAATGAAAAAATTAAACTGAAAAATTCTTATATTTTATATTTTATATTACATAATTCTTTAATTACCATACTCAAAAAAATAAATCATTAAACATCATTCCTAAACCATAAAATAGTGGTCATAATGTTATACATTAATAATTTATTTTAACATATTTAATATGAATAATTTATTAACAATAATTAACCTCAATTTAATCATGCTTCTCAGTTTTACCTGAAAAAATACTTTTAAAACAACCCTTACCATTCATATGGAACTTGTGGTATCTTCATCATAAAAAAATTTAACCATATATAATACATCCTTTCTAATTCACTCCATGACAATTAACCCTATGAAATCAATTAACATAATTACCATACATTCAACATTTAAAGATTTCAGTCTTCTATGATAACTTATAGATGCCATTTTTATCATCCATTTCATTTGCAAAACTCGTAATTTTTCATCTACAATTACATACTTTATATCCATATTTTCGTCCCTCAAAAAATCATCTCATTTCTCTGAGACATTCACATTGGTTATTCATCCCACTCTCTAAAATTATAGGAAATTTAATCTTTTTCATTTAAGGTATTCACCAACTAAACTATCAATGAACTATACCCTTCTCTTAATTAGTGAGAATGTAATACGGTTAAAGTGGATCTTGTTAATCATATAAAGTGAAAAATGATTTGATATAATCATAATATCATTTACTCTAGTCATCTTACATTTTGTTTCTCAACAAGAGGTTGTTTATCATGTTCAACGTTATCCTATTTTATTTTGGAACCCACCATTGACCGAAAGAATCATAACGTGAGAAAATATATTCATATTGGAGAACCACATAATTATGAAAAATCATTTATCTAAGGACTAAATCATGAAACATTCATTTTTAATATATGAATACTTTTTTATCCTATAAAATTTATTGTCACTTTCAATTTTAATTTTCATTATTTTTCAAAAAATGTTTTTGAATTTCCAAAACTAATCCTAAAGGAGTATAAACCAAGAATTGAACAAGGATCATTCTCATGTAGTGGATGATGATAGATTGCAGTTCAGATCACTATTTTTGGTGTTATTATCAATATGTTCCTCTAGGATAGACCAACATCCCTTTATGCTATCCAAACATTGATGTATTTTATTAGAATCAACTTTCTCTATCCATTACCAATATTTCATGAAATTTTATTATAATTTTAATCATCCTTTTAAATATTCTTGTGGATATTACTAAGTTTTTATCCTCCTAGATTACAAAGGATTTGTAAACATATCCATTGATACAAACTCTAGAGATATGTACTTCTCATATATAGATATTACATCTTTAAGATGAATATTCAATGATAATGAAAAACACATGCATGAGGATCCTAATAGTTTAGTTATATTGGATACTGGGTACAAAATAGTATTATTTATTAAAAGATCATAAACATATATAAAAAATAAAATCCCACATAGTAATACTCCTATACCTACCATATTAAAACATTTCACCATAAAATAGGGAATGGAGTCATAAGAATGACTGAGATTAGATTTTCAGAAAGGGTAAATAAGTGAGATATTAATGATCATATAGGCATAACATGACCACAAGGGTATGTGAACATGATAATATCATTTTAAAATCATAAATAACATATCATAATTCATAAAATTGAGTCATAGAATAAGTATTGACTGTTCATAAGAGATTAACCCTAATGGAATTAGAGATCATGATCCATGATAGAATAACATTTCAATAAGACATAGAATTGTTGTATATAAATAATCATAGAAAAATAATTTCCTTAGTAGTTATGTCTCACTCCCAAAACTAATATAATGGAATGTTTTCACTTTAGAAACCATTGTAGTGGTCATGGTTTACTCCCAATACTATCATACATGTTAAATCTCACACTGAATAAGGCTCACTCCCTATTCTAGTGCAATTTATCACATTATATATCAATATTTACCCAATAAATTATAAAGAGATAGAGTTATCTCACCTCACATAACAGAAATCATAAAAATTGATTCCACGTGATCTTAAAACATTAATTGAAAATGTGTTTTATAAACATTTTATCATAGGATAATCTAAGGCAATGAACCATGTTTCATAATCATAGTATCATTTCACTATAGAATAACACATGGAAAAGTAAGTGGGCTACATAATAGTTTGAACATGGTATAAACCATGGATAATAAATAAGATTCATGAACATTTTCTTATTGTATAACCCATGGAATAGAAATATGTTTCATAAACATCTTCATGTGCTAAACATAAGCTATTCAGATGATGAATAATAATGGTATCCCTGGATATTATCCGTAGTAAAGAATATTTAATATCAATTAATTTCATCTAAGATGGAAATAGATTTTGGGATATCACTGGGAACATTTCAGGGGAAAAATATAAATCCCACTTTGTAAAAAAAATTAAAACATATTTTTTTTTTAAAATACATTTTTTTGAAAATATTTTTTTGAAACTTATTGAGGAATCTTTCAGAATAACATAGAATACGACTTCAGGGGCAACAATTATTTGAAACGAACCACATTAATATTAGAAATATAATTTTTTTAATATAATATTCATTGAAAATAACATTATAAATTTATAGAGGATGTTTTAGACTAATTAGTAGTCATTATTGAAGAAAATACCATTTAATACTTACACTTTAATACGATGATTGATTTTAAATTCTCTGTAAAATGAAAATGGTCATTGTTTAGAATATGAAATGATGATTACTTTCAATAATTTTTTAAAAAAAAATTAAAAAATGGGTAAAAATTTCTAAAATAAACCATTTTAATATTTTTATAAAATAAAATTTGAAACATTTTTAGAAAACATGATTTTGTTAGTAGAAGGATTGTTTACCGAATAGAGAAATAAAGTCTGTTTTAGTTATAAAACATCATTTGGGATAAGGATTAATTAAACATAAGAAAAATAAAGGAATCTTTTCTCTAATTAAATTCACATAATAGAATAAAATAAATGAGTTTCTTGGGATATATTTCATAATATTTCATCATTGTATTCAAAATGATAAAAACAATGTCAAATTTTGAGAAAGATTTATAAAACCTTACAACTATGTTACTATTAAATAATAAAACCTAATAATTAATAATATTAAATTAAAAACTAAATATAATACGAATAAATAAATAAATTATATTTATATTAAATGGGTTTTTATATGAAAATCATAAATTAAGATATGTTTGTAATATAATATATGTCTTGATGATAAAATATTGAGACCAAAATCCCATAACGCTTTGTTAACATTGAATATGTATATCTCGTAAAAGAGATATCCTAAAATCGATATGTAAATTCCAATAATTGATATGATAATTATTAAATATTACTTTAATTGGAATATATTCACCACAAAAAATAGGTAGTGAATAATGAATGTGTCTCATTAAAAATGTAAGTGATTTGTAAATCTCATTCAATAAGCATCAATATCCTTCTTAAAAATTTAAACCTACATTATAGTAAATATATTCTTTTTTTAAATCTATTATAGATCAATATTTATATATATAATACCATATTTTATTTATTTATGATATTATATTACCTCTTCATAAAAATTTCATTGTATAAATGTAATAATTTCATTGTTTTCATGTATGTTTTTATTTTTAATCTCTATTATTCATTCATTTATATTGGTCAAAACCCCTAAATATTTTAAATATATATATATAAATATAATATCTATGTATTATATATGTATTTAAATAAATCCATGAATGTATGAGAAGGAAAATGAAATACACCATTCATGGAGACGGTGGACCACACATTCGTATTACTGTTGTTTACAATTTTGTGGATGAAATGAAATAAAAGTAAATTATATATTCAAAATCAAAAAATTATTTTTATTTCATATATTTATATAATATGTTGATTAATTTTACTATATTATCTTATACACATAGCATTTATAAAAAATGAATAACATTGCCTCGTTATGCGACAATCCAGAGTATAGAAAGAAGACGTTATTATATCCACCATGAAATGGTTAGTAATAAGATATACATTATATAATTACTAAATATGAATAATTAATTTAAAAATATAAAATATATTAATTTTACCTATTTTTATTACAATTCATGTAGTATGAAAAATAAGAAACAACTAACATATGTTCGCAAGGTAGGAGTCCATCTTACACATGAGGGATGTTATTGTTTTCCAAAAGGTAGATAGGTAAGAAGGTATATGAGGTATTATAATTAAATAGGTATAATAATATATTAAATATCAATTATAAAAATTAATTTTATTTTTATATCTTTTCAGATATGTGGTGAAAAAAAACAAACAATATTTGTTCAAGAGGCTGTAGTTTTTTGTACGCGCGAATGATGATTTCATATCCTGTTTGTTCGAAGGGGATTTTGATGTGTGTTATTAAATTCACATAATATAATATCATTATATATGAATAAATGGATTTTTATAATGGTATTCTTTAATAATATTTTTATAATATAGAAGAAGAATTTAAATAAAGACACATAGTTAAAAACATCACCTCTTTTTTCAATGACCACATTAGGTTCAAACTAATGACTTTCTATTTTGGATATATATCCCCACAATATAATATAGTTTTCATATAATTTATGTAATATATTTTTGTAGTAAATTTTCTTTACCATGGGTTTTGGATGTGTGAATATGACAATAGAGGGGGTGGCCCTTTATAGGTTAGGCAAGTGACACACATGTAATTTATTGAAAAGATAAATCCATACCCATATTTTCATATTTTTTAAAGGAAAAATAATTAGAAATTATTGAAAAATAGAGGTTAAAAGGTCAATATATTTCCATAAAATGGATTACATACAAGTTTGGTGTAATTTTTAACCCTTATCATTTTATTTTAACTATCAGGTAAACTCATTTTTACAATAACCTTATTAAATAACATTTATTGTTTTTAAAAATAATTAAGATTAAAAATTGAGTTGAAATTATAAGATAATAAAAAGTATTCAGATTAAAAATATGGAATCCATTTTTTTTAAATTCAACTCATTTCTGTGCAAAATTTTAATTTATAAATTAACTCACATACCGGATGAAAAATATATTTTCTAGTGTTAAAATCATCAAAAGTTTAATATGTTTTTATATTAATATTCAATATGAAATTTACTCCAATTAAATAATTTTTATTCATAGATATATATTTGGTCTAATTTTTCATTTAAAATCAAATTAAATTAATTTAGATTTTTTTGAATTCTTTTAATGAAATGAGAATTATTAATAAGAATCTGTATTTTATACTATTAATTTAAAAATTTATATTTTCATAAATTATGAAAAATAATTAAAAAGATAAATTTAACATTATTATTTTAATTTTTTTTAAATAAATTTTTTAAAAGTGGATAATATTCATTTTAAAATATCTATTCAAATAGAGGAAAACCTACCCTTTAGAACATTACTTATTGTAAGGGTAAAATTAGAATTATCATTATATTATAAAAAACACATTAGTTAATCTTTAAAAAATAATTAGATATATAATATATAAATTATATTAAAATAGTTCACAAAAAAATGATTTGTTGAATTTATTGATTAAAAAGTGTCCGTGTGCATAAAAATAGTTTTTAAATTAAATATGTTCATTATTTTCAAATAGTTTTTTATTTTCATTTCCAATTAATTGTTCATAATTTAATTAATATTTATATATGTGTGTAATAAAAATATTATCCTACTTTAGATATTTTTATTTATACCCTCCAATAAAATATAAAGGAAGTTACAATTTTTGAAATAGAAATATTGTATTAATATTTTGTGATTTGTTAAAACTATATGTTTCATGTAACACAATCAATCAAATAAAATTATATCTGTTGAAAACATATTCCATAAAATCATGGGTGGTTACATGTTTTAATTTCATATGTGGGGGAGAGGGTCCACTAAGAATTTCCTTAAAAGAATAAAAATTGATAAACTCATTCCCAAACCATTTGTTTCCAAATTACCTTATATTCAACGTTGATATATGATAAGGTTGAAATATGGAAAACCAATAGAATCTAATAAAGTTTAATTTGGAAGCATACCATTCTCTTTTTGTTTAACCCCAAATTAACCTATTCTATCCTTAACCATAGTAATTAAATTCTAATATTTTTACTCTTAATTATGATAAAATTATGTTTAGATTATTAAGTAATATTAATTATGAGGATTACAAATATGAATTAAATCATATTTCATTGGATTTATTTATGTGGAATAATATAATTAAAAATTAAACCGACAACACAAGAGAAAAATTAGTATTTTTAGAAATTATTTTTTTAAGAAAATGGAAGATCTTATATTAACTTTTTGACTAATTAACATGATTATATGAAATTAAATTCATATATATATATAATATAAATTTGATTTATATCATTAATCCTTATAATTTTTTTTATTTAAATAAAAGGGTATAAAAATAATCAATTAAAAACTATTGTTTGAAAAAATTGTTTTTCATCCGAAATATAAAATAAAACCAAAATCATGAAAAATTGAACATTCAAAATAAATTTCTTAGATTATTTAAAAAATGGTGAATATTTCTATTTATGAGTAAATCCAAAATATAATTTTCACTTTTATGTTACCCGATTTAATGATATGAAATTAATGTATTATAAAAAGTGGTATTTTCTACTCTCCAATGAAAATTATATCTTTTATATAAAAAATAAAATAAGAAAATCCTGATAGAATGATTGAAAAATTGGATACATTTTATATAATACCATTTCCAATTTGATATAAATTCATTATTATTTCCACTCACAAGATGTAATAAAATTATTATTGAAGAAGACATATATATGAAGAATAAAAATACTTTACTAAAAATTTAGTGATTATTTACTAAAAATTTATCAATACATTTATATTGAGTGAGAATATTAAATGTATTTAAAATTTATGCACTATTATTCATATAAACCAATTTATTGGATAGTTTATAACAATCATGTCTAAATTATAATATTTTTGGGTCATTTATGTTGAGTGTCGCATGTCATATATGCTATTGATCATAAGGTTTTTCATTTATAAATCCTAGGGTCATAAATTACTTATGTATATTTAATATACCCATATACTCATTTTATTTTTACATATGTTTTTTTATTTCTAATAAAAACCATTATCCTTATTCAAAATTTGATCACACCCCTTTCTTACGTTTCTATATCCCCCTAATTTGAGGATGGGTATATATTATAAGAATTATTAAAGGGTATCTACTTTTTATCAATGAAGGATGAATTTATAGAAGGTCTTTGAAACACATTATATATTTATTAAGTCCCCAAAGGCACTAAACCATCCATTAATTTTAATTCTAGAATATTTTTTTGAGATTTAATGTCTATCTTAAATAAATGTTGCAAAATTAATATGTATAACCCATGGATTAAATATTTTGAGGATCTATCAAATTTATCTCATAAAAGACTCTATTATTTATAATATTTGGATTCATTGAACCTTAAATAGTTGCATGAAATTAATGAAAAGTGATGGGTATTCAGAATACTATCATTTTCATCACCTGTAAATGGGTAACATTTCCATTAATCATGAAACCCTTATCAATTAAAATTTCATCTTTATAATCAACCATTAATCATTTATAATATATTTGACTCATGTAAATAAAATATTTTTTAAAATTAGTTATAATAATCCTATCACCTACAAGGAGAATTTCTAGAGAATGGCTAAGGTCCCCACATCAGTATTACTAAATTTATAAAAATTTATTTTTTAATTTTAACACCCAAATATATTCTAACCATAGTAATATAACTTTATTAGTATCATATATTTACTATTGTTTTATTATATTATTGGAATAAAACTAAAATATTCTTTCCCATTCAAATAAAAGAACAAAAGAATGATGATCATGAGTTTTTTTGGACAACTGCCTCATTAAGGCGACACACTTATATTTTGATCACAAAAACCATAGATTACCTTCAAAATAAAATTAAGGATAAAATTGTCTTTATAAAACCATTTTTAGCAGAGAAATATAATATTTTACAAAATAAATAAGTGTTATTAATAATAAAAAAACATAGACAACGCAACCACTTAAAATGAACATATCTGAGTAATTGGGATAATAAGAATAATATTTATAAAAACCTATTAGATATTATAAATTTTATTATAATTGAATTTTAAAGGACACATACCCAAATAATTTTATAGATTCTGATTCTATTATATAATACTATTAACAATCCACCATGTACTATAATTTTTATATAAAAATCTACTCAACCACATCAAAATAAAACATAAGAAAAAACTATATAATAAATAAATAAAATATGATACTAATATGTATTTTTTTAATTTATGTATAGAATAATAATTTTCCTAATAAGAGATACAATAATCACAATTTTATGCCTTGAAGATATGTACATGCTCAGAGTGAATCACGAAAAATATAGGGGTTTATTGTTTCAATTTCCACTAATAGAGAAATATATATTATTAAACACCTTGTTTTCTTTAGAATTGTATATCTACCGCCCCATTAATACTTTTATCATGATCCTCTCATTATTAATTATATAATTTAGGTTATTTGAAATAATATATTTCAAGGGGAATCAATTTAAATGTGAATATAATTGTAAATATTTTCCAGGATCAAATTCATTCTCTATGAGTAATAAGTCATCTACATGGTTTTATTCTTAAAATACAATATGAAATGAATTTTTGAAATTAGTATGTGTTGAGAATATGTTTTTTTTGAATCTTTTCTTAATATTATGTTTGTATGAATTATTCATTGAGGTGTTGAATTTTGTTTTTCAATGCAATTCATTATCTTTTTATGCACATAAATAACATTAAAAACACAAATGATTGGTGAATATATCTCCATGTCCAATAAATGGGTCAATTAAAAGACATTGGTTACAAAAATTAAGAAAATGATATAATAGTAGTTTGGATTATGAAGTGTCCTTTAGAATTTATATTCCAAAAAGTGAAGAAGAAGGTGAATTGAAGATGATCTGAAAATGATTATTTTCTCGAAGAAAATTTGATGATTTCGTGAAAATAGATTTTTAATATTCACCAATTTTTATATGATATAACTTTAAATTTATAATATTTTAAGTCTTTATAAAATATTAGGCCAAGCAATACAATCCTACTAGGCGATCCTATAAACAACATATGGGACTCTATTTTAACCATGTTGGAGGTCTGGAACATACACGATTACATGGAAATAGAGCAGAAAAATGATAAGCATAAAGGCAACACAATTTTTGAGCGATTCTGCATAAGGCCCATAAAAGATCAAGACCAATTATTTTTAGTTTAGGAAATATTTGGCTTGTATAAAAGCTTATAGACTATGATGTGGTTCATGGAATGTGTGGGCTTGAGGTATAGTGTATCCTAGTGTCGACCTCGGGTATAACTCGAAGTTACAACAGGAACACAATAATAATATTGCATAACTAAACCAATAGGAAGATCTATGTGGGATATTGAATTGGTTTCACTATTCAACCGTATTAAAATTACATGGATATAACACACTCATTCAATCTAAAGAAATTAGTTGATCAATGAGCCTGCTCTTCGTCATCATCAACCTTCCTTCCTCTACTTAACATGAGTATTCCCTGAATCAAATATTTTCTCATAACATGTTTCTTATGAGGTATAGACATCTCTAGTGATAAACATATTGAACTCGAAAGGATGGATATCGAGTTGACAAAACCATGAATCGGAATATATACATGAAGGATTCACTTTTCATGAAAATGTTTTCTCAATGATGCTCCACTCCTGAATAAATATAAAATTGTATTGAATAATCTTGGTAGTAGGGGTGTTTTTCCCATAATGAAAGATTTAGGATCATGATGGAGAAGACACAATTTTTCATGGTGTCATGAGGCGTCAGAAATAAGGGATACCAAGGTGATATTTATAAAATTTAACAAAATTAGTTCAAATTATTGAATGGGTCTTCTACATGGAATAAAAACTAGTTCATAGGAGGATTTTAACATAAAAAAAGTTGGTTTAAGGAAGTTATATACACCATTAAATACCATGGTCCATAGTAAATGAGATGAAGCTTATTCTTGGTGAAGATAACTAATTTTCTTAAGAGAAGGAAGAGCAGTGATGAAGTCTATTTGAGAAAATATATGTTCCATGATCCTCTTAGGTCATGAATAAGATAATACATAGGTCTTCAACTAGTGTTTCACATATGAAGAACTACCAAAAAAATATGTTACATATAAGAGAAAACCCTTTTTTGAATTTATTTTTCTGTGTGACCCTGTTATGTGAAAGAGAAAATACAATTAAACAAGGATGTGGCTTGGTATATCAGAAACTTAATTATAATTTACATCATATTTTGTAAAAAATAAGGTGAAACTGGGTGTTTATTGTGTGATAATTCCATACCTTGTGTTATACAACTTTTCATTGAGAAAATTTATTTAGACATTGATATCATGCCTATAATTTCATGAAGAATCCATATTGTTTACTGCATGCATGTGTGCATTACATATAGGGATTAGACAATTTTCATGTGATCATTAATCACATTCACATGTGATTAATAAATATAAATATCACATAAATTAATAAATATATATGTGTGAGTTTGTGTGTGTGTGTTCTAGATAGGGTTCATATAGTTTTTAGTGTAAATGATGATATTAACTACTTCTAGTCAGGAAAGTGAAATAATAAAGAATTAATAGATTTAAAATAACGTGTAAATAAATAAAATAATCATAGTTACACCTTACTAAATTATTTTGTATAATATTATATAGTTATTTTGAAAATATTTGTTAAATAATTTAATTGTTGGAGGAGATCATGAATGGATATTTTAGTGCATCATAAGTGTGAGGGTGTATCCTACAAGTTATAGCCATATGAAAAAGATGAATTCGTAGTGATTTTTGTGGTTCATATCATTCCCAAACCACGACAAGTTTTAATTACACTAATTGATTAGTTAATCTCATAAATACATATGGTTTTATGGTTGTTCTTTTATTCATGTTTTCATGTGAAGGGATATCCCTTTAATAGAAGGTGAAGGCTGTTTAGTAGGGATTAAATTTAAAAGGGATAACTAATTCACCCCTCACATATATGTGATCACATAGATCCTTTTTGGGAATTTATGCTTTATCAAAATATGGTACCCTTCGTTGAATCTTTTATGAAGTTTGTTGAAACTGGGTGCTTCTATGGACGTTCTGAATGCATTTAACAATAATTGTATTCCTATCTACTATGGAAATAAATATCATATTTGGAATGATATAATGTTTCCTTTAATTATTTCCATTGGTTATGATGTTCTTCATGTTGTTGTATATGGGTTTCCTCTTCAAACAGAAGTTATCCACTGAAAACCGTTGATAATAAAAATATAGAGAATGAAGTTTGTGATAAAAATTAAATAATTTCAACACTATGTAAAATTAAATTTCGTAGAGATAATGGAATTTAAATGAAAAAAATAATCTATGGAAAATTGAATAACATTCATGAAGGAAGAATAAAGATGCATAAAATATAGGTTGAAAATTAAGGGGATGATGTTTGAAGATCTTTGGATAGATAATGATAAATATGTGGGTGAATTCTTTATATGGGTAAATAACATTTCAAGCACTATAGGATTTCTTGGTGACAATTTTTAATGTTCAAATATTATGGAAAATATTCTACAAATTCATCTTAATTAATTTGATTCCATTTTTCATTTCCTGAAGATTGAGATCGTGAGACCCTCTCTCTTGATGATTTGGTTATGACTGTCGATTTTTTTGAGATTAGAAGATAGAAAGTAACGAAAAAAAATAATGGGTGAATGATAAATTTCATTCAATGTTGATAAACTAGGATTTTATAAGAAGGTGATTGAGGAATAAACCAGTGACTATTACACTAAATTTGAGGTTTGTAAACATTTTTATGAAATTTATTACTTTTTTTAATTAACAACAAAGTACATGAAAGTAAAATGGATAGTCAATATTGCAGTGTTTCAATTATGGTGTTATAGAATAAATTTAATTTAAATTTTCTTAAATGAAAATAATATAATGATCATTATGAATACGAAATAAATCAAGAAGGTAATTCAAAATGAGGGAAAAAATTCTATATCCCATTCTAAGGAATAAGACAACCAATTATCTAAATATTAAAGGATGAAATGCATTTATTTTTGTGTTGATGATGGTGAATATGAAGAATAGTTTGAAAAAATCAGTGTTTATAATTCTCAAAAATTAGTATTTAAATGGTAAATGATGAAAAATTAACCTGTGAAGAAATTCGTGGACTAGAAGAAAGGGCACATATTTAGTGTATGTTGTAAAAATTCTAGAAATAATATCATAAAAAATATTAAATCTTGAAATAAAAAACATGATTTTGAAAATTGATATATTTTAGAGAAAAAATATTGAATATTTTCTGGATGATAAATCCCAGTATCAGGGAGAAATTTATTGTTTGAAAAAAATTCAATGATGAAAAGAAGAAATTCAATATCAAGATGAAAGAAAAATGTAAAGATAAGGAGGAAGAGTTAGTGATTTCAAAAAAAATATTTTTGATTCCAATAAAGGGATTAAAATATTCCAAAGCTTAGATATATATTATGTTGACTATTCATGGAAATTTATACCTATGAGAGAGGTAGATGATCAGAATAAAAAGCAGACTTAAAAGACCATTCATATAGCTTAAAATTTAGAGATGAAAATAATTAAATCTTATATTGTTTCGAAGTCTAAATCAAAATTTACATGAAATGATTTTTTTAGTATATGATAAAGATAAATAGAAGAATAAAATTCTAAGTGATGACCAAAAAATTAGTGTGAAATAAATATTAAATAGAATAAATTTGAAATTTGATGAAAATAAGATATAAAACCCCATAAAACATTCCATCTATAAGGGGAAATATACCTTATATTGTAACTATAGGAATTGTGGTCTATTTGGGCATAAAAATATATATTTTTATAGTAATTAATTTTACAATGAATCTAAGAGATTATAGAGCCATTGTTTGGGTGGGATTCAACCCAATCGAAGGATATAATCAAAAAATGTTAATCTAAAAATTGAAAATAGATTTCAACACTTGGAAACTATTTTTGAGAGATGTAATTATAATAAAAATCAAGAGATTTTGTATTTTTAGGATTCCAGCACAATAAATGATATAAAATGAAACCCCAAATCCACATGATTTGAAACAAAAAAGCACCAATAAATACTTAGTTGTTGGCAATCCTCTCAAAGATGAAAATTGTTAATGACCATAAATTTTTTATAGTCGATATTCTACCCACATATAAGGAGTAACAAATTTACTAATGAACGTGAAAGAGTATAATGAAGTTATACCAGCTTTATGAAATAATGATTCCCTCTGAATGAAAGGTTATGGATATACCATAATTGGGGAAGAACATTTTAAATCCCAAAGTCCCTAGTTTTTTGAAGAGTTGATACAAAATTTTGTTTGTTCTTCACAATGACTAGATGAAATAAAAAGTTTTTTTTCAATAAATATGGTTTTTGTTGTTGTCAAAACTAATGATATGAATGTTTTGATAAGAGGAAAATTATCTTAGGGAATCTTGTTCAAAGTTCTTAGTGTAGAAAGTTCAATTTTCTTAGTGTGATGGAAGAAAATATGATGTGAAATTACTGTTTGAGGAATGTATTTCATAGAAATATGATCAAACTGATAAGTAGAAAATATATTTTTGGAATCCTAAAATTAAAATAAGAAGAGAACGGGGGTGTTCTATGTTCTAGAATGAGAAGATCACAATCTCAGTTCACAAGAAATTTTATATGCATTAAACTTGTCCCATGGAGATAATTCACTCTAGCATTTTTTGGATGATGAGTAATAATTCAGAAAAAAGGTAAATGTACATTATTTATTTAATTTCATCATTTACTGACTTTTAATGTATTATTTAATTAAATTATACATTGGAGGGTCTCAAAATGTTAAATATTTAAAGGTGAAATATAGAAAAATAATGAGGATACTCTGTGAAGAAGACTCGATTAGATAATGGAGATTAATATACTAGTGGAGAATTCATATATTTTCATGAAAGTAGGAATTATTTATGAGTTCATTGCACCATAACCACAAAAATAGATTACTGTTTCTAAAATAATTAATTTACGTTTGGTGGATATTGAAAAAAAATGTTGATAGGGAAATGATACTTATTGATTATTTTTTAGGAAAGCTATTGGAGCAGCAGTTTATGGTCATAATCAAGTTTTTTAGACTAGTCCATAATATGACTCTTTATGAGATATATTGAAAATAAATCCTAGGTTTGAAACACATAATGGTATTCATATATCCTTTTATTAGAAAATCCAAGGGTGATAATCTTGGGATGCTTGATGAGAGTGGTGTGGAGGAAATTTTTATTAGATACCCTTATAATGGTAGAGGATACATGTGTTATAAAAAGGAAACATGAAATATTTTTGATTATAAAGATGTGGATGTTCATGAATTGTATGATAATAATTATTTAGAACACATACTAATGTGGTATAAAATGTTGAAAATGTATTTTTTTTATAAATGTGAAAATCTCTTAATGATAATAATATTAATAATGATTTTTAAATCTAGAAATCTAACTAAAAAATATCATGTGATGAGGAAGGAATTCATTCATACCATAGATGGATGAGGAAATTAGTATAAGATAAAAATATCATTAGTTATCAACAAAAATATTTTTTTACAATAAGAAAATTTGGTCCCTTTGACATACCATTTAAAATTTAAAATTTATCTAAAATATGTTAGTGAAGATTTTGAGCATTTGTAGTTGGATTATTATTTGAATGAATAGTTCAATAGAATTGAGATGAATGATACACAATAACTCTTACCTAAAAAAATAATAATAATGTTATCGTTTCAATGTTGGTTTTTGAAAACATGTGGAATGAAGAAGGTTACGAGATATAGAATATAAAACTAATTGTAAGAAAATGTTACTCAAATTTTGAAGGCATTGAATTTAATGTGTACTTTCCTCCCATATAAATTTTATAATATTTTATAATCACAAATTCTATGGATTAGTAAAGAAGATAAAAAATATTCTAAATGGATGTCGCATCATATTTACTTATCATTGTGCTTTATGAATAAGTTCATATTGATCAACCTTGGGGATTCATGACTATTTAGGATGAATGTCATGTGTAAAAGTTGTAGACAAATTTTTATGGGTTTATGAATTCTACAAGAGAATGGTATTCCAGACTAGATACCTAATTTAGGATGTTGAAATTGAAAAATGGAAGGGTTGATATAAATATAAACATAAAATAAAATCAAGATATATCTCTAATTGTAATTGATTACATTGAGGACATCATATTTTATAAAAAATAATGAAGAAACATTTGTGAATTTTGTGGAGTAGGTAAAGAATATTTTTGATAGGTCCATGTTTGGACAAATGAAATATTTTCATGGATAATAAATTTCATAAAAAAAAATACATTTTTCATACATAAGAGTAGTATGGTAAAAACATATAAATAATTTGACCTTGGAAGATTCATAAGCAGTTTAGGTAGAAATTTTTCTGTGGAAAAAATACAAAAAATATGGTGAATGAAAATATGTAGATCCTAAAGTGTTTAAATTTTTGGAGGTATATTCTATCTCATAGATTAAAGACTAGATATAGTATTTTCTATGACACTATTCTAGGTATCAAACTAATCGATAATAATACCATCTCAAGGATGGAAGAATAATTATTAGATACATCAGATGAATAATTTATTTTAGGGTGAAATATGGATACACTAACAATATTGACTTAAATAAAAATATATATGTAGATTGGGGATGAATTGTTAATCTTATATAATATACATATAGTGGAGTGTTATTATTGGGAGAAATATGTGTTTTTTGGAATATATAGAAACATTATTCAGTGACACTCAATAAAACATAAGCATATTATGTTTTCTCTACTCATGCTAGTACAAAATTTATTTGAATGAATACACAATTGGAATGTTTGTTTATTTATGTGAAGCTTTAGATTCTCTTGGGATTTTATAATTAATGTGATATAAATCTCACTAAAAACATAGTGATGATTTATCATTCCAATAATATTGATATTAAACACCATGTCCTTAAGGAACATTTTTTGATGAATGAACTAAATTTGTAATTATTTCCAACAATGGAAAAAGTTGCTGATATTTTCACCAAGCCACTATCGAAAGAATCATTTTACAAGCTATGGTAAAACATCAATGTACAAACTCACCCACTTCAAGAATAAGGTATGTCTTATTATCCCCTATCTATCATATATTTTGATACTGTTTTCAAGGGCGGTTAACCTTTTTTTAAATATAATTATATCTGTTGTTGTGAGTTTACCTATCTAGGCAGAACATATATTTTGGGAGAGTTCATAAAAAAGTTGATCTATTACTTCACCATTCATGAGCTATTTAAATAGTTTATCGAAGAGGATTCAAGAAAAGTTATTCAGGAAGGATTAAGTTGTTTTTTTAAGTGTTGAAGAATGTATTCAAAAGATATTTATGAAATAGTTTCTTTATGTAACATCCTATGTTTTTAAAATGAAAGAGTATTATTGATAACATACAAGATATTCCACATCGAGCTGAAATGAACACATAAATATTTTTAATTAAATTTTTTCATTATAAAAAAGGAATTAGAACGGAGTGTATGAATAAATATTTCTAAAATATGAATACATGGTTTTCACATGTATACATATTGAATTTTTTGGTGACCAACTAATTATAAATGAAAACAAAACCCTTTTGGAAATAAAAGAAAAACTTATTTCGAAAAACTATTGAAATGCCTGCATGTGTGTTTGATACCAATAAAGTAAACGAATAACTATATTTGGATTATATTAATTAAATATACATATAATATATTAAAAATAATTTATAGCATTCATCGAATGTTTTTTAGACCTAATATAAATATAATTCCAATTGTACGCATAAAAAAGAAGTTTATTTTTCTAAAGGCATTTTCCCTTCTTTTGATCAAGAAATTGTTACGTTAATAAATTTTGAAACCTATAAAAATATTATTTAATAACATAACATTATTATTTAAATGGAAACGTAAATATTTTTCTCAGGTGAATTATTTTATTTTTCTTGGTATTTTTCAGTTTTTGATTAATATTAAAAAATACTTCCTTTATTTAAAAATTGATGTTTCTTCTCAATAATTTTTAATGATAAATTTTAATTTATTTCATTAAAATTAAATTTATATCATTTATTAACATATTAATACTATTTATAACATTTTAATGTTTTCCAGATTATATTTGGATGAAAAAAGTTCAATCTTTGGAACAATTTCCCACTAAAAACCTACTTTCTCCGCACATCAATGAGACTAATATTAAATTAAATTTATTTAAATTATATGAATTTATATTGGAAAATTATATTTATTATTTTAATACTAAAGGATATAATTTATTAAATATGTTCCTTAATCTATTAGGATACATGAATAGTAAACCTAGTAATTTTTATTACCATGATAAAGGGTAAAAAAATTAAATATTTGATAGGGATTATAAAATGACCCAAAAACCAGCCCAAATTTTATAGGATGAGTAATGATAGACCTTAATCATAAAAGGATAAAAATTGTGTCTTTTGGAGACACTTGGAAGAGATTCTGACATTTATTATATTTTATTTAATTAAAAGTCAATGATGTCATACTAATATTTATAATAAATTTTTAATCATTAATTCGGGTTTATCTAGATGGAATATTCATATATAATAAGTAATTTGAGAAAAATGTATTTTTCTTAATCAATTTATTTTTTTAAAATTTTTAGGGAGAAAATAATTAGCATAAATTCTTATAGAACATTAATGGAGTAATTATTTAATTAATTAAAATATCAAATAAATGATATTTATATTATTAAAATAAATAAATTTTGATATAATGAATTTAATATAATATTTTAATAGCATATATCTTCATATTGGTTATTTAATGATTTTTTTCTAATGGTATCTTGTTTTATTGATTTTTTGTAAAACTCAATGTAAAATATTATGTCAAAATTTACATTAATGATACTCTAAAATAAGAATGGTTTTATTAAATCATATAAAATAAAAAAAATCATAATTTTATCCAAATTATTAGACATGTTTTTTTTACTTTCCCCCCATGGTCTATTTATGGTTCTTCTTATTATTTTATTGTAACTATATTATTTAATAAAGCGTAACAATTCAAGGTGTCAGGGTAAGAATTAAATGAGTTAAATAAATCATAAAACCAAAAGATAATGGAAGAATTTTTTTAAAATAACATATAAATTTTATTTTATGTGTTTATTTCGACCCATAATTATCTGATTTCTAAATAATCCATTTCAGAACCATTTTAATAGAAATTTAATTTATAGTAATTAATATTTTTAAACATTTCATAAGTGCCTCTCCCCTCTCTTATAAAAGTGACCATATTCTTCTCACTTATTAACAATAAAAAATTAATATTTTTCAGAAAATAACTATAAAAATGTATTCATATTATACCTTTATTCATATTATATTTCTTTTTTAGGCATAAAACAATAGTTAGCAGTCTTATGGTGTTAAGAAATAGAATATTTATGAAGAAGATGTATAATTTTTAACTAAGAACTTTAATTTTTTTGTCATCATCAACCAACATAAAACCTACTGCAACATTATTAAATAATAAATACACTATCAGATTTATATTTATCTATTATAATTTTTGTGGAATGGACTTTATACATCTCCATTTTAATCAAATGAGAAAATAAGTTATCATTTTTGTGTACGACAGACTACTACCTCAATAATGTTCATAATAATTGAATTATGGTAAATATATATACGATATTAATGAGATATATATAATTTGGAAAATATCATATATCATTTAGGTTCTCATCCTTCCATGCATAGAAAAAAGATTGAATCGTTTGTGTATACATGTGAATTATCACCTTTAGAAACCTATGTGATTCATTTTTCATACCCACATAATAAAAATGAAATATATAAGTATATTTATCAAATTAATATGATATTAATTATATTATATTAAATATTTAAAAATAATAATAATTTCCTTCATCCCATAATGATCAATGAAAAATTAAAACATTACTCTTGCGTTTTCACAGTTAACTTCCAAAAGGATTGTACAATAGTTATTTTTTTATATACCACATTAATAGAACTATATAAAAGAATAATTTAGGTAAAAATGATAATTATTTTATGATAATTATTTCATAGATTATTTAATGATGGCCCATTTAACTATAAACATCATACAAATGTAATTTTGGACATTTGTACTGAATATCATCAAAATGCATGACACAAACGTAAATAAATAAGTAATTGTCATAACATGTAAATAACTAGTATATGTGGAATAATAATATTTAATTATTTTATAATGAATTTAAATAATTTAAATAATTTTATAATTCAGGATAATAAAGTACATACATGATGATTAGAACTTAAGGAAAGGGAAATTCTAATCTTATATTCATTTCTTCGAGTTAAAATTATATTTCATTTATTATGTAATGATGAGATTATATATGAAATGTTTTTTTATTATCTTAATTTTTTATTTCCCCTTATATAATTTGGATTTAAAATTTATATACATAATCTTTTCATTTTAATAATTCTCTCTTCAATGATATGTTTTTTGTAAGGGGCATCTGTTTGAAATATATTAATTCAAAGAGTGTTTTTACAAATGTACAAATGCATGTTTTTTACTTATAAAATGTCAGAGGATTATTTCCATACCATAATTCATTAATTATTTTATGCATATTTTATAAATTTTCACTGTTATTTTATTATAAAATTGTTTCCTTGTGGTGAGCATATATTTTTTTATTTAAAAGTTGTTTCTAATAGAAATGATATTATGATATACAAAAGTGATTTTCTTATGAGATTAAAAGTGTTATTGGAATGAATTATGATAAAACTATTTTAAGTGTACAAATATTTTACTCATTATAATGTACATGGTAATTAAACATTGGGTGGACCAGATGGAACATGGAAATCCCGTTACATGTTAACATGGGGAAGCCAAGATATTTCCAAGTTAGCCTATTAAAACACAAAATATAGTGCCACAAATATCACTGTATAGCGCTGTTATATGTAAAGATGTGGTGTCTCAAATAATTCCTGATAATCCCATAATTTCTTAAATTATGGTTGTCCTTGATAACACTCTAAAGCATTAGGTAATGAAAATTTCGGAATTCATCTCTATAGTTATTCCAATTAAGAGGGTTTTGAAAGGGGTTTACTAATATGATGGTATAAGTCACCAAAAATGGTTTTAATTGATACATATTGGTTTTAATGAATTTATTTGAGGAAACATGTATGTATTTTTTTCATCAAAAAAATTATTTATTTCATATTCTCATAGAACCTTGAAGACAAATCTTAATGTTTTATGAGTTTTCATGTTTTCATTGGAATATAGATTTCATTTATCTTATATCCCATACTGAGTTTTTTTCTCATCCCACATTTTTTTAATGTTTTTTATAGGATGTGTAAGGGAAATGATAAATTCATGTTGAATTTCAAGAAATATTTTCAAGAAAGAAATAATGTTTTATTTCAAATGGTTTTATATGGTGGAAAAATAGATATAGTGTATATGTTCTCCTTAAAATGTATGAGTATAATTTGAAAGAGTTTGTCCAAATTCATCAAATCTATAAACTGATAGAAACTCCAATATGAATTATTGTTCAAAAACACCATAATAACAATTTTTTAAGTCCTGGTCCTTAATAATGGTATCAAAGGATGGTTTTGATAAATTGGGAGATTAATAATTTTTCTTGAGAGGTTTTATTAAGAGTAATGTATTTCTTCATTAGTTTATAAGTTTAGGGATTGTTATAATATCAATATCTTAGTCACATATTCTGATATTTTATGTGATATATTTTGAGGTTATTAATGATACTTTTATATATTGTATTTATAAGAGAAATTTATATAGATCTAAAGGATTTCATGCATAATGTATTATATAAATTCTATGGGTATTGTCTTCATTTAAACATAAAATAATTCAGTTCACGTTTTAATGTTTTTTATTATATATAGATTAAAAATGTTTTATCAAGATGAATGGATAATTATCTTTAAAAATCTATTTATTCATTCTAGATTATTTAATAATCACTATTTTGGAAATATAATCTTCATATAATCTTGAATTCTTTTATTGATGAAATTTACATGAAATAAAGATATACTGATTTTTTTCATTTTTCTAAAACATATATGGATCATGGTATTTGTATTTTTTATTTCAAATACAAGACTTGTCCACTTCCTTTTATAATTGGAATACAATCAAGGTCTTGATGATTTCATGTTTAGAAATTTTTACTACGTGATACAAGATAAATGGGAAATCAACCACATAAAAAAGACCTCAATGTCTATAATAATGGTTTATGTTATTTTCTTATGATCTATGTATGAATAATGATTGATTGATATTGAAAAATCATAAAAAAATATTCCATATCTTTATTTATAAGAATAAGATATTATGGAATATGATAAAGGATGTGTATATGTATAGAGTTAAAAAATATTATATATTGTCATTTCATCAATATATTGAAAATCACAAAACATCTATGGAATATTAAATATTAATTATTATTTTAAAAATTTTAAATCATATTTTAGATGAAATCAATTCCTATAAAAGGTGGTGTAGTTAAAAGTTGATTATTTTTAAGAGATATTATTTTTGTTTTTATAATTTTTGACGTTTATGTAACCCTTAGGTTTTGATATAATAATGTTAACTGAGTGAGAATAAAATTAATTCTTTTTAGAAATATGCTTATTGGTATTGGAATAATTTTTTTTACATAATCTCTTATTTTGAGGTAATTATGGGTTGTTACCATTTGGGAACATATGATTTATTATATGGGGAACCATGCGATTGGAAAGTGATTTGGTGATTAATAAATTAATGTTATTTTATAAGATTTATAATATTATCAGATCTTTATATGATTAAGGTATTTTATTTGACAAAAAAATGGTGATTTAAATTTTTAGTCTTATATGGTTTTATTGTTTAGTTATGATGATTCATGAAATGGTTAGAATACATAGAGATTATATGATTTAGGAAATTTTTTTTTTAATGAAACTTTAAGAGTGATTGATGTAAGTTTAGGAGAAACAAGTTAAATTTATGTTGGAATATTATGAGATAAAATCTATCAAAACACTGGGTTTGAATCTTAGTCAAGACTTTTTTGATGTATTTTAAGAGTAACTGTTGGTGACATATATTTGTTGAACATTGGATATTCATTTTGAATTGGGGAGATTAAAGTAGTTTTTCATCAAATAATGGTTTATTTTTATTTTTGGAAACTATGTTATCTAATATAAAACATTTTTTTTGTATTGGATAATTTATAAATATAAGAGGGATATAATTTTTTCTTATTATTCTGTTTTTGTGATATTTTGATGTTTATTATTGTTCTTAAAACATGGAAATTCATTTTACACTCATCATTTGGGGAAAAAGATGAGTTTATAGTGGAAATTGGATTGTAGGATGACATTATTCTTCTAAATTATGTATATCTCCATATTTTCTTAACATATATGGTAATGTGATTACTCAACTCTTTGGAATGATTTTTTTTAAATAAAAACATTTAATAAGAAAGTCATATATTTACTTTTCATGCTGTCAAATCAATGACATTTTAACCCATCATAGATTTATAATTTTTTATGGTTAAATTTATAATGACCTTGTTCTATATGAATATCTATTATAAATTGATAGTAATATTTCTCATTCATGTTGATATTATCTTATTTGTAAACATAGTAAGTATTATCTAAGGTGAGATTCATGCTTTCTTTTATCTCTTATTAAGTGGATGTTTTATTGAATCTTTTATCTGATGAGGGATTTCAAAATATGTATTTTAAAAATTATACCATCAATTAATGGAAAAAAATTAAATATTTATGGGAAGAAATTTCCATAAGGGGTGGAGAATGTAAAATACAGTTTTTACACTTAAATTCTATGTTAGATAGTGTACAATGAAGGCCATATCCAGCTTAAAAAAACAACTAAATATTATTATTTAATATTTTCTATCATAAAAAAGTAATTATAATAAAAGTTATTAAGAATATTAATTTTACTAAGAAAAATATTTTTACACATGTAAATATAATTAATTATTTGGTGAAAAACTAGTTATAAATTAAAATAAAACCTTTTTGAAAATAAAAGGAAATCTTTTTCTAAAGAACTATTTAGAAGGGTACATGTGTGTTCTATATCGGTAAAACAAAAAATTCACAAACTTTGGATTATATCAATTAAATATATATATATATATATATAATATTTTTAATCTATTTTCTATCTATCATGGTGTGTTTTTTATAGACACGATATAAAAATAAATCCAATTTTACTCAAAAAAAACGGAACTTTTCTAAAGGCAGTTTTTAACCTTTTGATTACACAATTATTCTAAAAAACATTTTTGAGACATTTATAAATTTTATTTTAAATAATAATTTTCATTTTTTAAATAATAATTTTATAATTATATAGAATTATTTAATGTTATTTGTCTCATAAGATTCATTTTTTGATGAATAGTAAAAAAATACTGCTTCTTAATTCAAAGCTGACTTTTCACCTAAATAATATTTTATAATAAATTATATTTTAAAAAGGATTTATATTAAAATTAGATCAATAATTTATATATTCATCCAATATAGTTCATTTTAATCATTTTAATATTTAATTTAAATATAATTTTTTTTTGAAAATTATTAATTTAAAAATCCACTTTCTCATTAAAATCGTGGGACTATTTCTAAATTAATCTCAACCAATTAGATTAATTTAATATATAAAAATGGATTTTAAATATGGAATATGGGGGCCAAAAACAATTAAATAGACTGATTTTATTTTTGGACAATATGAATAGTGTACATTAATATTTTTATTACCAGGATAAGGGTGAAAATGAGTAATTATCTGACAAGGATTATGAAATAACCCAAAAACATGGCCAATTTTTATTGGATAAGTTATTATGGACCATAGTAATACATGTATAGAAATTATAAACTTTTGGGGCCTCTTATGAGAATTTTACATTTATAAAATTTTATTTAAAGAATCTTTAGAGATTTGATAATCAAATTTTTTTAATAACAAATTAATTTCTAATAAGGGGTTATACATAAGATATATTAAACTATAAAAAAAAATTTATAGTCTAAAAGATCTATTTTAATTATGGAAATTCACTTTTAATTTTTATTAAGTAAATAATTACCTTAAATTCTTACACAATATTTATGAAGTAATTATTCAATTAATGAAAAATCAAATATATGATATATGTTTTATTAAAATAAATATAATTACAGATAATTGATGTCATAAATTTTTTTATATATTATTTTTTCATCTTTGGATTGTATTAAAAGAGTTTTCTTAAATGTCCAATTTTTTATTGATTTTTTAATAAGTCTAATTTTTGCATAATGCCAAAATTGACATTAATAATATTTATTAGTAAATAAAATTTTATTAATTGATTTGATGTTCCTAAAATATAAAATACATAAAAATATCTGGATAAGGCTTAAATTTTCATCTATTATCCATTTATGTATTTATTGGAATGTTATTATAAATATATTAACCCTTAAATAATAAAAATCTATGTTGTCATGTGAAGAACTAAATGTTGTAGATAATGGTAAAACCAAATGATAAGGGTATTAATTTAGTGAAAAAATTATCTACATTATACTATATGAGATTATTTAGAACAGAAATAATTATAAATTATAAATAAATAAGTTTGGATCCATTTAGAGTTGAAAATAAATTTATATTAATTTAATATTTTGACAAATTCCAAGAGTGTGTCTAGACTCTCTTGTAAAAGGGAACATATTATTCCCATTTTTCTTAATTAGAATTTTTTTCCAATACCTATCGTGATAACTTCCTAGAAACCCTATACTCATTAAATGATTATTGTTTTAGTTATAAAACTACTTGTAGTGGTTTTAAGGTGCTATGAAATTGATGATTTGTAATGAAGTTGTGTCATTTTTAGATAAGAAATTTTGTTTTGTTTCTCCATCCACATATCCCAAATTACTAATACCACTATAAAATATTAAATCATACAACCTTTATATAAATATATTTTATTATTTCCATGGAATAAGCTATATACATATCCATTTCAATAAAATGGGGAAAGATGTTATCTTTCGTTTTTAAGGTGGACTACAGCCCCCCCGAAAAGATATAATTCATTTTCCATCACCATATATGAATAATAGTTATATTGATGGAATTAATTTTTATATATGATATTATTGACATATATATCATTATTAAATTATAATATATAATTCATGTCCATATATGTTTTTATAAAAAAGTGATAACAGAGTTTATGTGTACGTGTGAATTATCACTTTGACGAAGCGATGTGATTGCTTTTTCGTCACCACATTACATGAATGATATATATATATAAGTTTATATGGATATTTAATATAATATTAATTATATTATTATTAGTTTTTTAATATAATAAAATACTTATCTTCTTTCCATATTGATCGTTAAAAAATAAAAATGATACTCATGAATTTGTATGACTTATCGTATCTGTGATTGTAACATAGTAAAATTTTAATATATAATTTTAATTAAAAAATTTAAATTATAATTGATGTATAAAAATTATAATTATTTCATGATTTTTATTCTAGATATGTTGGATTAATGTCTACTTTTACCATAGACATCATAAAAAAAAGATATTTTATTCTCATGTAACGAATAATGTCAAATCAGCCGACGTAAAAATAAATAGTTATGTAATTGTTATAACATGGTAGTAAGTGGAATAAAAGAAAACAAAATCATAAAAAATGTTCTAAAGAAATGAAATAACATAATTAAGTGTATTATTCTGGCTAACAAAGGACGTATGTGATGATTAAGAGTTAAGGTAATGTAAATTCTTAAAAAAGTTTCCATTCTTTGAGTTAAATGTCAAAATCATTGATTATGTCAGGATAAGATTATATGTTTAATTAATTGTGATTTGATTATTTTTTATAGTAGTTTTCTGTTGATATAAATCTAAAATAGATAATATATTCTTATCATTAAATATTAATTCAATGATATGTTTTTGGTAATGGAACATTTTTAAATATTATTTTAATATTTCTTTTACAAAAGGAAAAAAAAATTCCTACCTATACGACATTAAATGATTTTCCTACCATAAATACACATTAATTATTTTATTATTCTTTTATAAATTTTAATTCTTATCTTCCATGATTGTATTTATTTTTTATGTTTTAATTGTTTCATTTTTAATATTATTTTTTTATGGAATGTGTATTTGGATATCAAAAAGTGATTTTCTTATGATTTTAAAAGAGTTTTTGAAATTATTTATGTTTAAAAAATCAAAAAAATTCCATAATATTGATCTTTAAAATGAAACATGTGGTTTCTTAGATATCACTATGACTTCCTATTGCAGGTTAACTTAAGGTATCCCAGATAGCATTGGGTTAGCCCGTTACAGCTTAACAAGTGGCGACCCAAATAGAATAGGTAAAAATGTTATTTCTTATTCTAGGGTATCCCAGAGAGTGATGGGAAATCCTATAAGAGAATAAATTATAGGTTCAACCAAATATAACTCCAATTAATTATGTAATGAAAATTATCAAGACCATCCATATCATTATTCTAATTAAAAGGGTTTTGAATGGGGTTAATGAATATGATGATCTAAGACACCAAATGAGGTATTAATTTATTTATATGGGTTTTAATTATTTTTTGGGAAAATATTTATGTGTGTGTCCATGTGGGAATTTTTTATATCATATGCTCAAATAATGTAAATGATAAAGGTTAATGTTATATATGTTTTCATGTTTTCACTAGACTAATATTTTCCTTTCTATTATATCCATTACTTAGTTTTTTATGCTTATACCACATTTTTTAATGTTTTCAAAGGATGTATTGGAAAAAATAAAAATAATTGTTCAGATTCATGAAATGTTTTTATTAAAAAAATTATGGGTTTCAAAATGTATTATATGGTGGAAAAAGGATAATGAGTATAAGTGTACTCTTGTAATGTATGGGTTTACATTGTGATAATTATTACTAATTCTCATAAACTGTAAACTAAAAATAATGATGATTGTGGTTTCTAGTTCAAAAACAAAAGAAAATGTAATTTTTAAGGCTGGTTCCTTACACTTTTAATCAGTATTTAGGGATAACATGATATCGTTCTTCAATAATTCTTATTTCATACATCGTGTATCTCCCAGAGGAATCTAATTATTGGAAAAATAATCCATTGCATGTGTTACAAAATATTAGTGATTTATGTTCCATTGTTGAAAAATTTAGAAAGGGAAATTTTATATGGAAAATTTTTCGTTGATCTGTTTCAAAGATACTAGTTATAAGAATTACTACCTGAGGTATTGTGTTTTATTGATAAATGATAATTTCATATCTTGGTTAATTATGAAAATAAATTTAAAAACTCTATGGATTGGTCTATTGATCTTCATGTCAAATACATGGTGTAATGGTGAGAAATATTTTTCAACAAAGTTTATGATGAGATGAAAGTGGTTTAGGTGATGAAGCGTTATTTTTAATGTGTATTCTAAAATGATAAGAATAAGACAAATTAAATGTGATCCAAAAATGAATATTTTCATGAAGAATCATTGATTAAGAGGTGTTAATACGTTTAATTTTTTCCTTTGTTATTATATAATGGACCTTTTCACTAAGAATATTATAAGTGTTTATAAAATATTAGGCCAAAAAAGACAACACTAATGGGACATCCCATCTACCACATATATGAATCTATATCAACAATGTTGGAGTCGCATCCCATATGGGATGTCATGGATATAGAGGATCCTAAGGACTAAATATTTTCCACAAAATATGGGGTTGGATTGTGTATAATTCCCATAGAGAGAAGATGCAATGGAGCACTAGTCAGGCTAGATTTGGCCTGTATAGAATCCCATGGACCACATAGTGGGGTGTGTCCCATGTGGGTGTGAGGTGTAGTGTATCTGAGTGCCGACCATGTTTTCTGCATTAAGGTGAAGTGGGAACATGATAATTAATATATAAAAGCTATAAACTGGGGAGTATTGATGTGGGAAATAAATGAGTTTAAACTATTAACGAAATATAAAATGATACTGATATGAACATCTGTTTTATATAAAATTATCTTCCAATCAATGAGAATCTTTGATTTCATCATCAACATTCGTTCATCTTATTCACATGATAGATCATTGATGCCAATTTTTCTTCTCCACATGATTCATATATGGTTCGACCATCTTCGTTGATTACCAAGTAGTTATTGAAGGGATGGATCATGCATCAAAGTCAACATAAACTTACATACATTCATATAGGCATCAATTTTCAAGAAACAGTTTTCCCAAGGATGTAAAAATATTGATTGAAGATAACGAATATCAAAATAATCCAGTTATAGTGGATGGTTTGTTTCTATAAAGGAATAATTCAAAAGTGTGAATGAGAAGATTCAATTTTTATCAACATAATGAGGTGTAAAAAATAAAGGATGACATCATGATATTTTTTAGATTCAACCGATTTACTAGGATATTTTACTGGGTCTTCATCATAGATTAAAAACCAAAGATCAAGAAGATTTTACCATGAAATAAAGGAGGTTAAAGGTAGTGATTCACACCTATAAATAACACAATATTATTAATAGAGATGATACTAATTATTAGTGGAGATCTCCAATACTTATAAGAGAATGTAGACCACTATTGATGTTTTTTTAACAATGAATAAGTTCTATGAGCCACTTAGGATGAGAAAAAGAAGATATGTGTGTATTTAACTAATTTTTCACACATGAATCACTACATGAAGAACTAGTTATATGAAGTAGAAATTTCTTACATGGGGTCCTTTAGTTATGTCCAAGCCTCATATGTGGAGGTTAAAGTTCCTTTTGTAAATGTCGTGGATTTTTATATCTCAGACTTAATAAGAATTTACATCCTATTTCAAAATAACGAATGTAGAATTAGTTGTGAAGTGCATGATAAATTCATACACATCGTAATAATATTGTTAATGTAGTATGCACAATGGGGAAATGATATCAATTATATACTTTGAAGAAGAATGCAGATTGGTTAGTGTATGAATGTGTGCATTACTCTGTGGAGATTACATGGGATACAGGTGATCATTAATCAAATTCACACATGAATAAGTAATATAATGAAAAGGGAAATTAAAAGTCACAAATATATATATTTGAAAGGTTGGGTTCATTATGTTTTTGGGTAAAGGATGTTACTAAGTTCTAGTAGTAAATAATGTACAAGAATAAAAAAGGACTTCCTTTAAAAGAATGTATGAACAAATGCAATAAGAATAGTGATAAATTATTGAATTCTATTGGTAAATATTTAATAGTTGATGAAAAAATATTTGTTACATCATTTAAATGTGTGAGGAGAACATTAATTGTTATTTGAGTATATCGCAAAAGAAAGGGTATAACCATCATACAATAAAAAAACATAAAAGATTTAATTATTAGGGTTTTTGTGGTTCATATCATTTCCAAACCATTCCAAGGACTAACTAATCTTTTTGAGTTGTGAACCTTATAAATACTAGTGTTCATGTTGTAGTGCATCATTTAAAATTATCCAAAAAAGAAATATCATATTAACATGAGGTTAAGGTGGTTCCTTAGTGAATAAATTTAAAAGGAATCACAAATTTACCCCTCCCACTCTTAGTGATCACACAAATATTTTTTTGGAATTTTAGTATAAATAACTTCCATTCATTCCAATAGATCATTTTACACAATAGTTATATTCTTCCTTCCATCTAAATTTTTATCTTTATCTTCAAAGTAAAAAATTTATTAATTCATGTTATAGTTTTAATTTTTATAACCACATTTCTAATGAAAATATAATTCCCTGACACCAAAATTTGGTATTCAATATAAATGTTTTCAAAATATGTAATCATTTTAAATATAAATAATATATATTTAATCTTCCCTAACATGTTTCATCTATACAACCATTATTCCTCATTCATGACATAATTATCATATATCTCATAAAGATTAATGTATTAATATATATATATATGTGCCTCATTTTTGTAAATTAAATTTTAAAATAAACTAGTGGATTTATATAATAGGATTTTGGTATGAAAATAAATAAATGATCATCATTTTTGATGTTTTCGAAATAAATTATTTCCCATAACTTTTAGGATTCATTCTTATGTTTCATAGTTTTATAATGTAAATTATTTTCCATTATTCATTATGTTTTAAAAGAATGATTTTCGAGGAAGAAGTATCATTTTCATCATACATTTAAACATCAAATTAGAATATTCTTATAAATAACTTTTCATTAACCCATGTATTACTTCCCAATTTTTCCTTAAATGATCATTTTTAATACTCTATAACAGAATCAATCAATCACTAACTCTCTCCCTTCAAATCATCGTCAATGTATGAACAAAAGTTTTCTTCCAATTCTAATCCTATATGAATAAACTATTTTATAACCAATTCATTAATGGGTGTTCACCTATATTAAAATAATCAATTGATTGTGGAAATTATTGATTAAAATGTATACCTTTTATCTATAGAGATGAAATACCATATATATAATTTAATTTAAACAATATATAATTTTATTTTGTACCTTTGGATACACATTTATAATCCATTTCATTAAAATGATAATTTTGTAATTATTATGTTTTAAAAAAACTATTTTAATGGGATATGAATCCAATTTTACTTCCATGTAATATTTATGATACGATTGATTTATTATGGGACATATATGTGGGATGTGGAAAAGTGGGATCCTCTATCTCATTCTAAGGAATTTATTAAATTTATATCCCATGAAATTGAAAGTTCACACATATGGACTTATATAAATCATAATGGTACATGAGTAGATTTATCCTCATATAAAAAGTAGACATGGGAATTTATCCCTATCCCAATGATACAGATAAGTATTTATCCACATAAAAACAATACAGAGAATGATTTATTACAAATATAAGTGTACAATATATGGTTTATACATCGCTAATGTTTACAGAATAGGATTATCAAAAGGAATAGGGTATTTTAAAGGTGAATCCATCTAAAAAATATGAAACATGTGATTAGCCCTTCCCACATTATTAAGAATATTTTCGTGGATATAATTGATAGATGATTTCTAATATTAAGATTGTATCATTCCATATGAATCATAATTTATTATCTATGTTTTTTGGTATGGTTTTATTTGATATCATTATTATAACCAAATGCTTCTTTTAAACCAACATGTTACCTTTGATTATAAATTCTTATTACCCTTAATAAAAATTTAATGTCACACATTTCTTAAGATTCCATTCTCCCATGTTATTTTGAATTGAAATCTATATGATTTGTTTAAATGTGAATCTTCTGTGATGATTTTTGGTCGATGTTGAAGGATTGGTTTAATTAAATTGTTTATTATATAGTTGGACAAATAACTATAAGCTAATAATTTCAATTGTTTATTTATTAATTTGTACAAATTCCCTATAAATGAAATCAAACTAGATTCTGGGGATGCATTTTCATGTAATAAATTCATTTAGTAATGTAATTGAGATGGTCTAATTAGTGGGAAGACCTAGTTGGAATCATAGAATAGTTTAGATAAAATTATTGTTTAGGACATTAGTTGAGGGTAATTTGATGGTTGTTAAGATAAATCTGATTTTAATTTATATGGTATATAAAACAATACTGGTTAGCTTAGGTAATATTGAATATTTTTGGTATTGGGATAAGTGGAGATTATCGATCTCCTTAGAGATAAATACATGGAAATTAACTATGTATTGGAAGTCAGCCTGATGTCTTTGAAAATTTTATATTTTATGGTTCCCACCAAAATTAAATCTCTATGTGGACACAAGAGAGTGGTTTAATTTTTGAAAGAAATAAACTTATGGGTAACCACCCTGAAAAGGATTGTTGAATATCAATCTAATCTTCAATTTTTTGAATGATTAGCGGGCTGAAGACTACAAAAACTTGAAGACACACTAGGGGGATATGTTATAGTTAATTTTTATTCTCTATAATGAGATATTATGAATAATTTGGTTACGATTTTTACTAATTTTGATTCATGATATAATATGAAAGTGATCATGGAAATAAAATTATTGGAAAAATAGATTTAATGATAGAAAAAAACATATAATTTGTTAAAAATGAAATTAATATAAAAGAATAAATCTTATAATTGATATTTTTATATTCATTTTAGGGATATTATAATAACATTTTTATTTATTTTTTTGAACATGGAACATTAAAATGACATTCTAGAAGACATGTATCTAAAATACACTATGTCATATAACTGAATAAGTGTGCATAATAAAATAATTCATAATATTATTATATTCAAGTTATAATGAGAATATTTAGTTTTATAGACTTAATTAAGGATATTTTATCAATATGATAATAAAAAATAAATCATAGGACTCTAAACTATTTTCATATTTGGGTGATATTCAATGATGATATTATTATATATTTTAAAACATACGGTGGATTTTCTTAATCATATATGAATTATTTTTGGACATTTTTAATTAATTTTTTAGAAATATATATTTAATTTCATTAATAATAATGAAATTTGATTTTATAATAAGGTTTTACTGTTGGGGATATATATTGTAGAACCAAATATTATCTTATGGATAAATCTTGTGTTTTTGGTGATAAAGGGTGATATTATTTTGAGAAATTTGAGTTTTCAAGTATCGGTACCAGTGTAATTGGTTATAGATTTAATGAAAAAGTGATCCAGGATATTTTTGTTGAAGTTTATCACATTTTGGTATTATGATTTATAATATCTACTATGTGACTTTTTGAACTGGTGGTTAATACATTTGAGGGTTTAATATAAAGTTATTTTTTATAAGATTATATGATTTCATTGAGGATTAATGCATGGGAGATAAAAATGGTTTTGGGAAGGAAATAAATAAGAGAATATATGATTATGGTATATATATATATATATACAGGGGTACCTCATTGAATTGTCGATTAATATTATTAGGTGAATGGTAAGTATGTTATTAGAGCTTCTGAGAGTATAGTAGATATTATATTATATGTTATATACCAAATACATTATATCAAAATAATGACATCACCAATTTTTATAAGTGAATAATAATTAAAATTATGAATATTAAATTTATTTAGGGTAGGGGGAGAATGTAACAATACATTATTCCAGACCATTTAAATTAATTATAATGTTCCCATCAGAAAAATTATATAATCTAGTAAATTATTTTAGTAATTAAAATTCTTACATTCCCAAAATTATTTTTTGTTTATAGTTTTAGAGAATTTTTTCATAATTCATACATACCAACCCACAAGTATAAAAACTGGGTACTATTGAAATAATAACCATTTGTTCCCTATAATTGTGTAATAAAACAAGAAACGTTTTCATGAAAAATATTCCCAACATTTAGCTTGGATTATTATTTTATTTTAATAATCTCTAAACCCTATGAAAAATAATTAAAACATGAGAGGATCACAAAAAAATATATTTAAGGACATAAAAATAAAGAAAATAAACCATTATTTCAAGGATAATTATAAACATATGAAATCATTTTCACGAGGACATACTTATCACCCATAAAGTATCAAATACATACTCCTTTCAGAATAAGATATTTACATAAAATATAGAAAATATCAATAAAACCATAAAGGTAAAATGAAGAATTAATTACTTAATATATTAACCCTCATGGATACCATATGATTTTTAACCCTCGTGGCTACCTTAAAATTTAACCCTCATGGCTACCATATGATGTAACCCACCCCACTACCTTATAATGTAATAATTGTAGTTAAACATAGAATAACCATTAGGGTAAACATAAAACATAAACAAACCCAATGCATTTTATGAGGATATCGGTCCCACCCTTAATCATAAATAACAGACAAGAATAAGAATAAAATAAAAAAACTTGTAGACTTCCACCCAAAAAGCATTTCTTGAGGAAAATAAATTATTTTAAAATAATACTGTGCAAATACAAAGGAAATCATTTTCTTTGTTAATAAACGTGTCGTATTGTAAATAAAACATATCAATATTTTGGATTCATGATAATGGGGTAATCCCATCATACCATATAATTTATGAAGAATCGTTTTTTGAGTTTTTTTAAAAACATAGGTTAAGAACAATTTTTAAATGGAATGCCCCTTAACTTGGGTTTAACATCATTCAAGTCTCTTAAAATATCCTTTATAATGGTTTAAATAGTGTTATTAATTTATTACATAAATATATTAATATTTTTAATACTTTATTCGTTTTTTATATAACATATTTCTTCTCATTTATAGATAATATTTTGGTATTTTATTATTTTGGGTGTGTTTATTTCATGGTTTCCTTATTTAGATCATTATGGTTTTTCTTTTTCCTGTGGTAGAAAATATATACAATAGGAATGAAATATTATATATTTGTTTCCATAATTTAAATGATTATATATTTTTTTTTTCTTATATGAGTATGAATCATTAGATAAAACATTAATGAAATTCATGTAATTTTTTATGGCATTTTTTACGACTATCACAAACCTATATTATCTAATTTAATATCATGTTTATATACTGGTTCCATAACATTATAATATAAATATTATGTATAATAAAATATTATTTAACCATAATAATTATTTATATCCATCCTTTATGTCCTTAAAATATAATGAAAACACATCATCAATGATGATGACAAATCGACACATCACGACCACAATTATTCTTTTTTAGAATAATAGTTGATGAATAAAGGTTTGATGATGGATATTGCATTAAAAAAATAAAATTACATTATATTTAAGATACTAGACTTATCATTTCACTTGGATACGGGGAGTTTTGGAGAGAATAAGATAAATAAGAAATTGAAAAGAAATTTTAAATGAATCTATAAAATATTTTACCATGTGAACATATTCTCCATGAAAACCACGTTAAAAAACATGGTTATGGACTTTTGGTGTGACCAATATGTCTTAGACATGGGGAAATTGTATTTTAAGGGGAATTTTTAAGATATTAAAAGATATAGATATAAATTGATGTGTGATGAGAATAGGTGGTGGGGTTGGTATTTGTAGTGGAGGAGAAGGGTGTTTTTTATTATTTTTTTCATTAGTTTGTAATTTTGTCTCAAGAAATGGAATAGTTTAAAAATTTTAAATAAATATATTTAAATAATTAATCATTGATCATGAATTTCTTCTTATATAATCTATAAATCATCTAGGAATCAATTATTCATGAATTGTTTAAATATCGTAAGTTACAGTATGCCACTATTCACAAAAAAATCAACTATTTTAGAAACATTCCAAAAAAAAACTCTAACGGTTTTTGAAAATTAAAAATTAAAAATTTACTCAATTTTATGAAACATAATTGATAAATATGAGAAATTTATTTTTTTAATTAAAATAGTCATTTATTAAAAAAATACTAATTTTAAAATTCTAAATGATTTTAGGAAAATTTGAAAACACAATTAAGGTCTCATAAAAATGTATTATAATCATAATAAAACAAAATATAAATTTATAAACAATGTTTATGAAGGTAAATTTTCTTTTAATATAATATATTAATTCTAAAATTTTAAATAAAAAATTTCGTGTCCTAAAAATACAGACATTAGTTTTTAATTTCGAAAACCCTAATTTACTTATTCCATGAAATAAATATATCATATTTTCAATCACAAAATAGATAAATTATATTTTTAATTTCAAAGGTGAGATTACTATTTTATTTTTATAGATTCATTAATTTAATTGAATACTACTTATTTCATTACATGATTATTATGAATTTTACTATTTAATTATATAATGAAATTAAATTCATTTATAAGTACTAGGGTTGTTAAATTCCCCCAACAATGTTTTAGAAATTCCATCTTTGCAATTTTTATTCACTTATTAATGAGGTGAGGATACCCCTCCTTTATATCATTTTTTAGATTCCCATGGTTCTTCTCTAATAATGTGGTTTTCCCAAAAAACATTAACCCGGTGAATTACATAATTCCACAATAATTACCATCTACGATCAAGAATATGAATGTTCTTTTTCCCCATGATAGGATATATTCTATATGAAATACTTCTTGGCATAAAACATTATATGAATTTAGAAAATATTTTATTAACATCAAAACATGAAAATTATTGTGTGTGTGGAATAAACTGTAAGAAAAATGTAGAGACCCGAAGCCTGACGTACATTGACATTACATTACATTTGCGGAATACTTAGTACATAACAAAACACACACACAAGGATCGTAATAGTTTAGTGTCTTTGGAAACTCGGAATATAATCTTCTAATCGTGGTGAATGATCTTCAACATCTCCCATAAAGATCTTCCTTTTTTTACCTAAAACCTTTCTTTATATCCTGGGGAAAATAAAACATAAAAGGGTGAGCTCAAATGCTCAGCAAAGGCAAATAAAGGAAATAAAAATCATATCATATCTTTTTGAAAATCATAACCTGCAAAAGAGATCATAATATCTTAACATGGAATAAATCATAGAAGTGAAAATGAGATCCCCATAATCATAACATGAAACTTGAAACTTTGTGGCATGCACACATAATCATGGAAAAACATTTCTTGTTAGTCATGACTCATTACCAAGACTATCTTAGTGGACAAAGTCCCTTTCTGAACCGAGTCACCCTCGTTCCAGTCATGTTTCACTGAACCGGTATAACCTACCGTTCCAGCCATGTCTATCTAATGAGATATAAAATCTTTACCCAATGCATTGGAGGGAGATATAGGTCCCACACATCTTATAATGAATCCTTTCTTATGTGTTCCACATAATCATAAACCATATATCATAGCGTAACCCATGTAATAAAAATGAGATTCTTAAACAACATGAAATCATAAAACAATTCATATAAGATAAAGGAATTCATAAAAATATTTCCATCACAACATAATCAAACCAATGTAATAATAGGGATAGAAATAGAACCCTTTTATTATCTTAGATGGAAAATAATTTTGATAAAATACTTGAACTCCATTCTTGAGGAAAATATCCTTTCTACTTCAAAAACATTTTTCCTTTCATAATATGTAATACGACTTTAAAATAAAAGAAGTTGATTAAAAATAAACTTGAAAACTTGTAAAGGAATATTCTTGGAAATAATGTTTTAAAGATCCATTCATGCCGTATAAGTTAAAAAAACATTCTTCGTACTTTTGTTGGAAAAGTCAAAAAGTACCTCGTACGACAAAAGATTCCTTTCATACATATTACTATAAACTCACCGAAGGGTAAAAATGGATTTAAACAATTGTAGGCGGATGGAAATAATATTACATATTGATGAAACATGGATGTGGATGATAAAATACACCCTAGTAAATACTTACGAATAAACAATCTCGGATAAAAATGAGATTGTGATATTTCCCTTACCTTAGGTCCAACTTGCTTTGTAAGTGTCCGAACCTCCTGTATAATGATTTAAATCATGTTATTGACTTATTCCAGAATCATATTCATTGTTATTATATCATATATGGTCCACTTATGACTTTATATTACCCATTCTTTTGTAAATTCATGTTAAAGTATCGTTTTGGGTAAAATCGTCTCATTTGTCGTTCGTGTTTTTAACTTGTAATTATTCATATGATTACTTAGATCATGATTAATTAATTCCAGAATATAAAACATGATTTATATATATATATTCATAATATACATATATAATAAATCAGTAAATGGAAAGAAATACACCGTTCGTGGAGACGGTAGTCCGTACGTATGCATGAACGTAGTTTTCATTTCCTTATTGAATTGAATGGAATTAAGTAGATGACATACATATAAATATAAATAATTCCAGTATTATTAGGTCATATATTTCATTAGTACTTATTATATATACTTTATAATCATTCATGAATGGTTAATCATTGAGAATGAATCTCATCGCGTCGTGGAGACGGTAGTCCGTACGTACGCACGAGCGATGATATCGTTCCCATGGTCGTGGAATTGTGTTGAAGTGTATGTATACTATTTCAGTATCAATATCAATTTATAATAATCATATATAGTTACTCATTACACCTTTATACCCATCCAATTAAGGTGGTGGCGGAAAATAGATTACACCACGACGTGGAGACGGTATTCCGTACGTACGCACACGCGGTGATTTCTTTTTCCGTAGGATGGATATAAGGTTAATTAGAGTTGTTTCATATTTATAATAACATATCAGTATATAAGAAATACTGATGTTATTACTTTATCATGAAACAACTAAAGAAGAAGAAGTTGAAGAATAAAGAAATTGAAAAGATCGGTAATGGATATTACCTCTTATTTGGAACACCTCTTTGAATCCTCCACTTAGGGAACTAAGATTTGTCTTTGAAGAAGACCAGGACCTCTAGGATTATTCTAGGGAAGTGGAGAAGGGATTTTGGCAGGGGTTGACCGAGCTTGAGTGCTCAAATTGGTGTGAGGAGGAGGGGGAGGAGGTGCCCTTTTATAAGGGAGGAGAGGGGCACCTTAGGAATATCTCAAAATATTATTTTATATTAAAGTAAAAATCGGTTTATAATGGTTCCAAAGGGTCTTATTTCGAAGATAAAGTGGGGATGGGTAGAAATCCTATCAACCAATAGGATTTAGACAAGTTTAGGGTATTGTTTTAACCTTATCAATTAGATTTAACTCTAAGTTAAATAATTTAACTTTTACCGTGTCTTTTTGTTTTCTTTCACTATAGGGTTAATACACTTACTATAACATACCAAACGAACCCCAAATTGTTTATTATTAATATATATATCCTTATCTAAGTCATTTGTCTGATCCTTAGATTTTTAGGAATAAAATAACAATTAGTAATATAATATTTTATTTACAAACTATTTTGTGTCAATTTTGACACTATTTGATATATGATTTTTGTGAAAGTCATAACAGAATTATATGTTCGAACCATGTTGATTAAATCAACACTAATATATCATAGTAACCAATAAAATTAGTGTAATTCATAAAAAGTCTAAAATTACATTTATTTTGGTATTTATATTATCAATTATGTCAATATTTCATTAATAAGATAATTACTGCATCATCTTTGTGTCATAAATAAATAAAATTATTTGTTGTCTAAAAATTACAAAATAAATACCATTATTTAGGAAATCGTTTTAGATTTCTAATGAATATTTACAATTTAATTTATCATATGTATAACTCTATATTAAAAATGTTTTAGTAAATAAACTTTGATTTTAACTCTTTTAACTCTTCTTTGAATTAAATAATAATAAATGTCCTAATCTAATCCAAGTGGGCCTAAATGAAAATATTTTACACTTAAGGTTGTTTTTGGTCGAGATAAACTTGTCCAATAGGATTAGGACATGTGTTAGGGTAATATTAATTTCATTTTTAACCTTAATTACCCTATTTACTTTTAACCGTGGTAAATAAAAGTAAAAAGTTACTATTCACCAAAAATTATTTTCATCTCATTGAACCACATTTTACTTACTGAAATCAACCGTGTCTCTCGGATTTTTGAAATTCCATTCACAGAAGCGGTAAAATTAAGTTTTATGAAAAATTCAGTTTTTTAACTATCACTTAGTAGTTTCACTATTCATCAAAAATTGAAGGTTTTCAGAAAAATGCCAAAATTTCATCCTAAGCGATATTTCATATTCCGAATTCAAAAATGAAGTCTATTTTACCAAATTCATAACATAGAAGTTGAATTAATTAATTTTATAATTAAATCCCGCTGTTAAAACAAATAGCGTGTTTTTAAGAAACAATATCTATCAAAAGATTGACACTTGTTTATGTCTGGTTTAAATGTGAAATTACATCCAATGACAAACATTGTATTAAATTGTAAAAATATATTCTAAATATACTTTAAAACCACTCAAATTAATAATTTATCACTATTAATTATTTTTATTAAAATAGTTGTTTTTAATTATAATTTAGTAATTTTCACTATTCATCAGAATATGAAAGTTATCCGAAAATTACCAAAATTTTACCTTAGGCTAAATTAGACATTCCGAATCCAAAAATGAAGTCCATTTTGAGAGATAAAATTTCTAAAATTTTAAAAGGTGGTTATTACTATTCATAACGGCAAGTTTTAATAATATTTTAATAGCATATCGTTGTTTAGTGAAACTCGGTATTGCGTACTACACACGCTATCGAGGAAGGTCGCGATTGCGTGTAATACAAGGCAAGTCAAGGATGCGTGTTGTGCAAGCTCCTTTTGGTGTAGCGTACAACACAAGTCATTAGTGAAATTAAAAAGAATATTTTTCATAAAATCTTGGGCTGTTACATTCTACCCCCCTTAAAATGAATTTCGCCCTCGAAATTCGTCGGGGTTATAAATGGTTTACTACTCAAAATATTCTTTAATAGAAACCCACATCATAAAAAAGAATACCAAAACTTGGATTAAAAAAACTAAAGTATGAAATGTAACGATTACCCAAATAAAGTAATCACTGGGTTTCCACATAGGTGAAAATCTGGATATGGAAGAGAAATCTAACCATCGTGTTCTGATGGAGAGTGGTAGAGAACATGGCTATGGATAAGCCAACAATCACAAATCCATAAATTTGTGACGATCTAAGGTACCATCTGATTCATCATATATAAGATCACTTGGACATCATTTTTTGTTTTCAAGATTGTTTCCCTAAAGTTAAAGAATTTGAATTAGAATAAATACTTACTTTATTTTGGTACAATCTCACTGTTGTTCATGCCTTTAACAATTTCCACTTCATCTCTTAAATAAATGAAGTTGAATTTGTTATTCGTGAAGTGTTAGCAGATCATGTGATAGAATGACGGGTCATTCCATCTGTCTCAAACAAAAGGTTAGAAAAAAATTATATACATAAGTCGATCTATAGTGAGATTAATCATATATGGTTCCTAAAATGGACTTATAAATCATATTTCATACAGCTTAATATAATAAAACTAGTTTCTACTAAACAGGAACTTCCTGTAGGCCAGTGGTAGGCGATAAAGGCCAGTCGCACTTCGGTTGAGGGTTCGATTCCCACAGCCTTGTACGAAGCGATGGGCTGTCGCCCGTCCTGCAGGTTTTCCTTTTTCTAAAACTATATTACTATAACATCCTATCAATAATATCGAAAAAACTTCTATCCTTAAACAATACTAACTTATGTCCAACATAATCCATTCCAATCTTTAGGCTTATCCATAATACTGTAGTTCACTCTCATAACATAGTGAAAATGATTACCATATATTTAACACCATCGTTGATCCCCATATATCATAAGATATGTTTTGTTGGTCACATTCCGGAAATTCAAAGTCCATAATCATGTATTTTCTTGAATACCCATTGAACCTTAACGAAAACATGAATGCAGTTACCAAAATCCTCACAATTCTATATACTCAAACCATGATATCACTTAGTCCTTATATCAATCATGAGCTCATGAATACTGTTAAACATTTCATTTTCTCGTTTTCCCTTATTATGTGCATATCATTCTTTTTCCAAAAATATCTCAATCACATTCCATGGTTATTAGTACCATAAAATTATTGAAAACCACAATAGACCAATGCATAAAAATTCCAATACTCCAAGATACAACATTATTTTGGAATCCCATTACATAAACACTAAATCATTTCACCACATCATTTTCATATTCGACATCTCCAATAGTGATCACATGTGACTTCCCTTTGTCATTTGCCTTAAGTGGTTGCTCATGTCGATCGTCACTAACCCTTGGATTAGGGCATTTATTAGCATAATGCCCCATTTCCTTGCACTTGAAGCATTGAAGTGTTGGTTGTGCGTTCTCTGCAGGGTTTGATTTATTCACAACATTAGAAACCCTTTTTCTATTACTTCGACACTCAGCAGCTCGATGACCTTCTTTTCCACACTTAAAACATTTTCTAGTCCCTTTAAGACAATCTCCACCATGCTTCTTTCCACACTTTGTGCATAAGGAAACATTCATCTTCCTTTCACCATTATTCTGAGATTTCTCCTTGAACACCATCTTTCGTTTCTTGTCAAAACCATGAGATGGATATATAACACCAACTTCAATTTCTACCTTGATAGCACAACACACAATTTCTTCATAACTAATAAAGTCTCTTATAGATAATGCCCATAGAAGACTTGGTTTTGAGCCACTGAAAAATCAATCAACTTTACTTTCAGGTTGGATGATAATGCCAGATGAATACCTTGCAAGTCTTGTAAAATTGGCTTCATATATACCAACAGATTCATCATCCTTCTGATTCAGCTCATGAAACTCCTTTTCCATCTTTTTTCGAAGAATACGAGGGAAGTACTTACTGAAAAACAAGTTCTTGAACTCGTCCCATTCCATGGACTCAATTTCATCTCTTGGCCTCGTATTCTTGATATGATTCCACCATTTATCAGCTTCACCTTCCAAATGATATACTGATAAGATGACTTTATCATGCTCAGAACATTGAAGAACTGAAAATATCTTTTCAGTGGTATTCATCCATTGTTCAGAAACAAGTGGATCAGAAGACCCACTGAAAGAAGGTGGACGTTGCCTCATGAAGGACTCAACAGAATACTGTTCCCTTCTCTGCTCATTTGGATGTCCAGAATGATTCATAGCTTGTGTAAGTATAGCAATAAGATTTTGCACTTCATGTCCCATAACATTTGTTTGTTCAGGAGTACAATCATTGCATTTTCCATTGCATTGATCAACACGGTTCCTTCGGGTTCCAGCCATTGTCTAAAACCCAAAAATAATAGTGTGAGAGGCAAAAATCATGCTAGGGAAACCAATATAATAAAGGGGGAGTACCTTCAATATCTAACATCTTAGGTTTAATTCTATGATCGTCAGCGTAATTCTAGTACTATAACCTATACGTATACTCAACCTTAGGGACATCCCTACACATACCTTAGAAATATCTCTAGGGATCTCACTAACGTTTTCGCATCCTAGTTTCCAAAGGTTGACTAAACCTTTCCTCTGATACCAACTGTAGAGACCCGAAGCCTGACGTACATTGACATTACATTACATTTGTGGAATACTTAGTACATAACAAAACACACACACAAGGATCGTAATAGTTTAGTGTATTTGGAAACTCGGAATATAATCTTCTAATCGTGGTGAAAGATCTTCAACATCTCCCATAAAGATCTTCCTTTTTTTTACCTAAAACCTTTCTTTATATCCTGGGGAAAAGAAAACATAAAAGGGTGAGCTCAAATGCTCAGCAAGGGAAAATAAAGGAAATAAAAATCATATCATATCTTTTTGAAAATCATAACCTCCAAAAGAGATCATAATATCTTAACATGGAATAAATCATAGAAGTGAAAATGAGATCCCCATAATCATAACATGAAACTTGAAACTTTGTGGCATGCACACATAATCATGGAAAATCATTTCTTGTTAGTCATGACTCATTGCCAAGACTATCTTAGTGGACAATGTCCCTTTCTGAACCGAGTCACCCTCGTTCCAGTCCTGTTTCACTGAACCGGTATAACCTACCGTTCCAGCCATGTCTATCTCATGAGATATAAAATCTTTACCCAATGCATTGGAAAGAGATATAGGTCCCACCCATCTTATAATGAATCCTTTATTATGTGTTCCACATAATCATAAACCATACATCATAGCGTAACCCATGTAATAAAAATGAGATTCTTAAACAACATGACATCATAAAACAATTCATATAAGATAAAGGAATTCATAAAAATATTTCCATCACAACATAATCAAACCAATGTAATAATAGTGATAGAAATAGAACCCTTTTATTATCTTAGATGGAAAATAATTTTGATAAAATACTTGAACTCCATTCTTGAGGAAAATATCCTTTCTACTTCAAAAACATTTTTCCTTTCATAATATGTCATACGACTTTAAAATAAAAGAAGTTGATTAAAAATAAACTTGAAAACTTGTAAAGGAAGATTCTTGGAAATAATGTTTTAATGATCCATTCATTCCGTATAAGTTAAAAAAACATTCTTTGTACTTTTGTCCGAAAAGTCAAAAAGTACCTCGTACGACAAAAGATTCCTTTCATACATATTACTAAAAACTCACCGAAGGGTAAAAATGGATTTAAACAATTGTAGGTGGATGGAAATAATATTACATATTGATGAAACATGGATGTGGATGATAAAATACACCCCAGTAAATACTTACGAATAAACAATCTCGGATAAAAATGAGATTGTGATATTTCCCTTACCTTAGGTCCGACATGCATTGTAAGTGTCCGAACCTGCTGTATAATGATTTAAATCATGTTATTGACTTATTTCAGAATCATATTAATTGTTATTATATCATATATGGTCCACATATGACTTTATATTACCCGTTCTTTTGTAAATTCATGTTAAAGTAGCGTTTTGGGTAAAATCGTCTCATTTGTCGTTCATGTTTTTAACTTGTAATTATTCATATGATTACTTAGATCATGATTAATTAATTCTAGAATATAAAACATGATTTATATATATATATATTCAGAATATACATATATAATAAATCAGTAAATGGAAAGAAATACACCGTTCGTGGAGACGGTAGTCCGTACGTACGCATGAACGCTGTTTTCGTTTCCTTATTGAATTGAATGGAATTAAGTAGATTACATACATATAAATATAAATAATTCCAGTATTATTGGGTAATATATTTCATTATTACTTATTATATATACTTTATAATCATTCATGAATGGTTAATCATTGAGAATGAATCTCATCGCGTCGTGGAGACGGTAGTCCGTACGTACGCACGAGCGATGATATCGTTCCCATGGTCGTGGAATTGTGTTGAAGTGTATGTATAATATTTCATTATCAATATCAATTTATAATAATCATATATAGTTACTCATTACACCTTTATACTCATCGAATTAAGGTGGTGGCGGAAAATAGATTACACCACGACGTGGAGACGGTATTCCGTACGTACGCACACGCGGTGATTTCCTTTTTCCATAGGATGGATATAAGGTTAATTAGAGTTGTTTCATATTTATAATAACATATCAGTATATAAGAAATACTGATGTTATTACTTTATCATGAAACAACTAAAGAAGAAGAAGTTGAAGAAGAAAGAAATTGAAAAGATCGGTAATGGATATTACCTCTTCTTTGGAACACCTATTTGAATCCTCCACTTAGGGAACTAAGATTTGTCTTTGAAGAAGACCAGGACCTCTAGGATTATTCTAGGGAAGTGGATAAGGGATTTTGGCAGGGGTTGGCCGAGCTTGAGTGCTCAAATTGGTGTGAGGAGGAGGGGGAGGAGGTGCCCTTTTATAAGGGAGGAGAGGGGCACCTTAGGAATATCTCAAAATATTATTTTATATTAAAGTCAAAATCGGTTTATAATGGTTCCAAAGGGTCTTATTTCGAAGCTAAAGTGGGGATGGGTCGAAATCCTATCAACCAATAAGATTTAGACAAGTTTAGGGTATTATTTTAACCTTATCAATTAGATTTAACTCTAAGTTAAATAATTTAACTTTTACCGTGTCTTTTCGTTTTCTTTCACTATAGGGTTAATACACTTACTATAACATGCCAAACGAACCCCAAATTGTTTATTATTAATATATATATATCCTTATATAAGTCATTTGGCCGATCCTTAGATTTTTAGGAATACAATAACAATTAGTAATATAATATTTTATTTAAAAACTATTTTGTGTCAATTTTGACACTATTTGATATATGATTCATGTGAAAGTCATAACAGAATTATATGTTCGAACCATGTTGATTAAATCAACAATAATATATCATAGTAACCTTGAAAATTAGTGTAATTCATAAAAAGTCTAAAATTACATTTATTTTGATATTTATATTATCGATTATGTCAATATTTCATTAATAAGATAATTACTGCATCATCTTTGTGTCATAAATAAATTAAATTATTTGTTTTCTAAAAATTACAAAATAAATACCATTATTTAGGAAATATTTTTAGCTTTCTAATGAATATTTACAATCGAATTTATCATATGTATAACGCTATATTAAAAATGTTTTAGTAAATAAACTTTGATTTTAACTCTTTTAACTCTTCTTTGAATTAAATAATAATAAATGTCCTAATCTAATCCAAGTGGGCCTAAATGATAATATTTTACACTTAAGGTTGTTTTTGGTCGAGATAAACTTGTCCAATAGGATTAGGACATGTGTTAGGGTAATATTAATATCATTTTTACCCTTAATTACCCTATTTACTTTTAACCGTGGTAAATAAAAGTAAAAAGTTACTATTCACCAAAAATTATTTTCATCTCATTGAACCACATTTTACTTACTGAAATCAACCATTTCTCTCGTATTTTTGAAATTCAATTCACAGAAGCGGTAAAATTATGTTTTATGAAAAATTCAGTTTTTTAACTATCACTTAGTAGTTTCACTATTCATCAAAAATTGAAGGTTTTCAGAAAAATGCCAAAATTTCATCCTAAGCTATATTTCATATTCCGAATTCAAAAATAAAGTCTATTTTACCAAATTAATAACATAGAAGTTGAATTAATTAATTTTATAATTAAATCCCGCTGTTAAAACAAATAGCGTGTTTTTAAGAAACAATATCTATCAAAAGATTGACACTTGTTTATGTCTGGTTTAAATGTGAAATTACATCCAATGACCAAAATTGTATTAAATTGTAAAAATATATTCCAAATATACTTTAAAACCACTCAAATTAATAATTTATCACTATTAATTATTTTTATTAAAAAATTTGTTTTTAATTATAATTTAGTAATTTTCACTATTCATCAGAATATGAAAGTTATCAGAAAAGTACCAAAATTTCACCTTAGGCTAAATTCGACATTCCGAATCCAAAAATGAAGTCCATTTTGAGAGATAAAATTTCTAAAATTTTAAAAGGTGGTTATTACTATTCATAACGGCTAGTTTTAATAATATTTTAATAGCATATCGTTGTTTAGTGAAACTCGGTATTGCGTACTACACACGCTATCGAGGAAGGTCGCGATTGCGTGTAATACAAGGCAAGTCAAGGATGCGTGTTGTGCAAGCTCCTTTTGGTGTAGCGTACAACACAAGTCATTATTGAAATTAAAAAGATTATTTTTCATAAAATCTTGGGCTGTTACAAAAAAGCTCCTCATTTGAAGACTGGTCCAACTTACTTCCAGATTTAATAAGGTCTAATGAAATGTCTAATTATCATTCCCTTATAAATAAATTTGTAACACTTTTCCAAGGAATGATTTTAAAGAAAATATGATCAACTTGACAGAATAAAATTTTTTTCCTTCTATTATATCCATAGATTTTATGTCGGCCATGAGCTATCCTCTTGTGTCGTTGAATCATCATCACCTATGAAGAGACATCCTCTACTAGTTATCATTGAATCAATTTCCTTTCTCGGACATCATCAAAAAATGATGGAGTTCAACAGAACTTTCTTTATCATTCTTTAAAAGGTTCCATATTTATACTAGATTGAAACACTATGTTATAGTAAAGTTCAACTAAAAAAGATATTGATGCCAAATTCCCCAGTATTCCATTTAATAAGAACATTAAATGTATTCCAATGCCCGAATTGTTTTCTCATTCATCCAACCATATTAAGGAGGAAAGGATATGCTGAAATATAATATAGTTCCTATTGAATTATTAAGTCCATTGCAATAGTAATAAGAGAACCTAACAACATGGTTAGATACAATATATCTAGGAATTACCTATAACCAAGTAATCCCTTTGAGGTATTATCGAGAATGTTTATGAAGAGAAATACAATATCAAATAGGAAGACAATTTTCATATTTTTTTTACCCCGATCAACAATAACCCAAATCATATTGTTACCTTAATAGGAACTTTATAGTACCACAAAAAATCAATGGATATATTTTCTCATTTACACTGTTGTAATTTAAATGATTGAAATATACCCTTTGTTAGTTTGGTATCAACATTAACATGCCGAAAAGTTAAATATTTTATTATAAAATAAAAAATATCTCTTTTCATTCCATCCCACCTTTAACACTCTTGATGTTCTCTATATATCTAAGTACTTCTAAGATGAACTGAAAATAGAGAACTATGAGATTCAATTAACAATTATTTCTTAAGCATGGAATTAAAATCTAGATATAATATATTTCAAAATCTTAAGGCACCATATTTTTCATCATTAATGTTATGAAAACTTCCTTCCTTAACCAATTATATCTTTTTCTATAACTCCAGATAATCCATCAGCACTTTCATAATCATTTCTGAGAGGGACGACTATACTGAAACCTACAAAGAAAAACATCACAATTTCTTTCACTAATTACATCAAATCCAAAATTCATCTAATCAAAAACCAAGGGGTATTGTTCCATACATAACATGGCTAATAATTTATGATTTTTTGACTCATGAAATCCCCCATTTTTTTCATTCCAGTTGGTAATTCATAATGATATCATAATCCTTTATCCACTCCAACAATCTTCTCTACCTCATGTTCAATTACATCTATGTAAATATATACTTAAAACATTTATGGCCAGTATATATTTTACATTTGAAAATATATAATTGATGTCTCGAAATTTTTAAAGAAAAAATGATATATACAAATTCAAGATCATGTGTGGAATAATTTAACTCATGAGTTTATATTTTTCTTAAATCATATTCAATTACCTGGTCATTCTACATCATAGTAAAACCATGTTCCTTCAATAAAGAATCATTGTAGATGGAAAAAAACTTTTCTGTAATGATGATATAAAATAGTAGGATTCACTAATATTATTTTTAGTTCTTTAATACAAACATCATTGTCTTATGTCCAAATACATTTAACCCCATTTCAAGGTAACTTAGTTAGAGGGATAGATAAACGTGCAATGATTTTAACAAACCATCTGTAATATCCTTCTCATACAATAAAGATATGAATATATTTGTCATTTTAGGATTTTTCAATTCATCAAATACTTTATTTGATAGGATTAATGGTTATGCCATTCTTATTTACAATGTTCCCAAAAAAAACAGTGTTAACAAAAAATCATATTTTGTAAATTTCAGAAATAACATCTTTTACATACGTGTTTGAATAAAAATAAATATTTTTTTAATGATCCTCGTTATATATTGATTTTCTAGGATGAATGAATACTTTATCAAATAACTCAAGAAATTGATTTATCAATTCATTAAGTTACGCATAATACATTTGGAAGGAGGATTAAAAATTATCAATCTTCAAAAACTATGTCAATGGTAAATTAAATTCCCCAATTAGGTAAAATATTTGGAGACTCATCAGGAAAAACATTCAATACTGAATTTAATAACAACACATCAATAATCTGAATAGTTAACTGCTCTCAATAATATGTACAAGATAACTTTAATTTCGATATTTTAATAGTTTCTCAGCTTCAAGATATTTTATTAATGTTGTGGGTTTATTTGTGTAGAAAACTAGAAACACATTATAAAAAAAACATCTTTAGATATAAAAAAATATTTTTATAATAATGATATATACAATTCAAGTCAGACTAACATCAAACTCTATTAAGCGAAAAACTATTCGAGTAAATTATATCCATATAAAATAATAAGATGATTAATATAATTCCGTTTTTTCTTTAATATTTACCCATTGTATTTTAACCATATGTTCATGTTTCATTTAATGGGGTGAAATTGTAATTTTTTTAAAAAACATCTGAAATAAAGAAATGCGTATACCCCATATCAAAATGTACATCATACAAATATGATTAATGGACTATGTACCTTATAACACTTTAGTTGATGGCCCAATATCTACAGACATATCACAAAGTATTATTGTACTATTTTCTTCTTAATATCTAGATGTTTTCCATCATTTAGATATTTCTTTAGGAAGTAATTTTAATAATTCCCCATCTCACCACATTTAAAAAACTGTATTGTTTACATATCAAAATTAATCCTGATATAATTTTCATTTCAATCCTTAGAAATCTGTCCATACATAACTCATCGAAAACACTTTCCTGGATTCTATAATTCATTCACAAGGGTGATTTTTACAAAAATTCCAAAAAACTGGATACAATAATTTCTTACATTCAGATTTCTGCAATGGATTCTTACACATTGCATGAAATATATATCATTTCTTTTCCTAGATGTTAATGTACAAATGATCATAAAAAACTCAATTTCACCCATTTAAGAACATCGAACAATTTTCTCCTATGTTTTTAATTCTTGAGAGGAAAATTCCATACTATATATTATCTTTATTCTCGAGTAAAAATTATTAATTTTATTATCACGATCGTAAAAATGATTTCAAATGTAGATTTCCAATTGTGTGAAGTTCTATTCATCAAAAACCATTGAATATTTTTCCATATATTTCAATCAAATTATTTTATTTTCCATCCTAATTCAAAAATCCATAGAAAAAACATTCATAGTAACAAATTAATAAATTCATCTATTTATAATGTATCGATATCCTCACAATCCATTATATTCTTGACCATCGACCACCACAGATTGGATTTTCCTTCAACAAAAATAAATTGAGAGACTGGAATTTTGATTACCTAAACACACCATGACATAAAATATCTTTTCATGGGCACTATACCACCCTTAATCCACCACTAATTCAGAATATCCATTAAATGAAGGTGGGTGCTGCCTCAAAAAATATTCCAATATCATCATGTTTCTTTGGCGTAGCACTAGTTATTCTCTTCCATGGATTCCACCACTATTTATTGCATTCTGCAACTAAACCATTATTTTCAAACATAGATTATTTCCAATTACCCCCATTGAAAGTCATGTATTCATAAAGATATCATCATATCATAGTTTTGCTACTTTAGTATCCTTGTTTCTTCTATGGAAAACTATTTTGATAAGAAATATATTATTTATAGAAGAATGTCAATCATAATATTCTATATCAGTACATCTTACCCACAAGTAAAAATAATTTATATTATTCTTTTAACATCATTATAACCCCTAATGTTATCTAAACCATCCATTGATACCAAGTATAAGGCCCCATCCTCAATCATTACAAAATCAAGTAAATTATTTTGTAAATCAATTTCTTACATTACCGATGTCCTTTTTAGTTTAGATTTTTAAAAAATTAAAAAATAAATTTTACATATAAACACACAAGCATCAAAAGTGTGAACATATAATATAGTTTCCATTTCTTCTATAATACAATTTTTTTTAATGAAACCTGAAATCTTTTCATAAAATATAATCACATAATTCATCCTAGCATTTTATTTTATGTTACCCATCCTTAAACGATGTGATTTTTTTAAACAATGGATTAGAAAAAAACATCGGTAAAAGACATAAAAAAAAGGAAAGAAATGGTTAGTCCAAGAATAATTATAAATATATAAAATCATTTTCAAAAATACATACAAATTACCCTTAAAGAATCATATACATAGTGAAAAAAAGATTTTCATAAAACATAGAAGATATAAATAATACCATAAATGTAATTTCGGTTATTAATTTCATAATATTTTAACCCTCGTGGCTACCATATTATTTTTAACCCTCAATCTTACCTTACAATGTAACCATCACAAATACATTATGATGTAACCCTCACAGATACCTTATGGTGTATCTATCAGAAATACACATGGAATAACCATTACATTCAAATAAAATCATAAACATTCCAAAGAATTGTAAGGAGGTATAGGTCTTCCCCTTCATCATAAACAATTTACAAAAACTAGTACATAATCATAAAACATGAACCCAATCATCAGAAATAATATTTTCCGGGGAAAATCACTCATTTTTATAGAATATCACTCAAAGAAAAAGGAAAAAAATTTCTCTATAAATAAACATTACCTATTTTAAATAAAAAATAAAAATAATATACATTCATAAAAAACTGATAATATTCTCATTATGTATAATTTATGTGGAAATAGTTTTTTTTTTAAATTTTGTGAGAAGAGATATAAAAGAGTATATTTTAATGGAAAGTCACTCATATTGGTTTTAACATCCTTAAAATGTGTTCACTCATACAATATAATTTTTTAGAGAGTGTTATTAATTTATTGAAAATATATATTCATATTTATTATACCTTATAAGAGATTTTTATAATATCATTCCTCTAATTTATTCATAATATTTTGTTTTTTATTATTTCAAGTATGTTGATATCTTGGTTGGATCATTAATGGTATTATTTTCAAAGAGAAAAAAATTTTAAAAGTGGAAAACAAATCGGTATTAAAATGTCTCAAATATTTTAAATGATACCACGTATTATTTTTTTTAACAAGATGATGATTCAGTAGATTAACCATTCTTGAATAATTATTTAATATATTTTTTCTATTTTAAGGTTCATTAGGAACATCTGTCATCATATTTAATATCATATTTATATATTGGTTCCAAAAGTTATATAAAATATAATATGAGTAATAAAATATTATTTAACCATATTAATGGATTTATGACCATCCATGAAGGTAGTGAAATAGAATGAAAAAACATCATCGATGATGATGGTAAATAGAAACATCACATACAATCCCTTCATTTATTATTATTAAAGGAGTAGAGAAGAGGATCGATGATGTATATTACATTAATAAAAAATTAAAATATTTATAAGATACTATAGTTGTAATTTCAATTGGATTATGGGAGGTGATGAGATGATAATAAAATAAATTAATTTGAAAAGAAATTTAAATGAAAATAAAAGAGGATTTTATAAATTGAACTAATTATATCTGAGAACCTCCTTATGACATGTGGATTTGTCCATTTGAGGATACCATAAGTTCATAGAAGAGTAGAAGATTCTTGGAATGTGAAATGGTCTAAAATTAAACAATATAAAAGGCATTGTTTGTGTGATGTGAAATTTTGGCACTTATACTAGAGAAGAGGGGTGTTTTTTATTATTTTATTCATCAGTTTTCTATTTTGGCTCAATAATGTGAATATTTTGAACTAAAAAAATAAATATTATTAAATAATGAACTATAATTTCATATTTTGGGATTAAATCATCCATACACCATCTTTAATTCAATAATTAATGAATTTTTTAAATACTGTAAATTACCATAGTAAACTATTTGCAAAAAAAATAAACTATTTTAAAAAAATACAAAAAATCACACTAACCATTTTTTGATTTGAATAATTCAAAAATTAAGACCATTTGATGAAAATAATTTTATAAATTTAAAAAATATAACTTTTAATTAAAATTATCCATTATTCAAAAAATACTGATTTTAAAATTATAACGGATTTTATGACACTTTGAAAAATTAATTAAGGCATCATTAAATTATCTTACAATCATTAGATAAGAAAAATGAATTTTGGACTTTATTTCATGAAGATAAATTTTACCTTAAATCAATCTTATAAGCATAATATTGTAAATAAAAATTGATGTTTCAAAAAATAGCATCACATAATTTATAATTTTATAAACATTTATTTACATATTCCATGATATAAATATATTATATTTTCAATCAAAAAAACCATTAATTTTATTAATTAATTCAATGGTCAGGCTATTTTTATTTTTGTATAAATACATTAATTTCATTAAATAACGATTATTTCATTAAACATTTATAAAGAATATTATTTTTTAAATCCAAAAAATAATTATTTTATAAGTACCTCGACTTTAAGATTAATACTATCGTAAAAAATGTTAGCTGAAATGTAGAGTTAACACAACAACCAAATTAAATGATATACAAAAAATTGAAATTAAATCAATTATATAATCATTAGGTGTAAATAGTAAATAATCTAATAAATTAATTATATATAATAATGTATTTTTCATGAATACTCAAAAAAGGATTCCTTTTCATGAAAGACAAAAAAAAATATATTGTATGTTACATTGAAAAATTAAATTTACCATATTTATTGGATTATAGTAATTTTTATTATTTAAATTAATAATCAAATATTCTAGAATTAAATTATATAAAAATATATATGAAATAATATTAAATACAATAGATTTTGGAATCTACCAATTGTTTTCATAAAAGTTAAATATGTATATATATATATTAAATTATTTATAAAGAGAAATTTAAAAATCATTTAGTTTCAATTTCTTAATATATAATTATTTATTGATTAAAATTTCTAACATTAGAATAGGATTAGTTTTATTTTATTCTATAAAATAAATAAATTTTATTTCAGTAGTTAAAAACATTATTTTTTCGAATACTTTTATATTTATAAAATTTAAAAAATATAATAATGAAAAAACGTTTTTAAATTTTTTTCATATATTAAATTTATTTAAAATATTTAAAAATAATTTAAAAATGATGTGTTTTATTTTTAAAATAAATTTTTATCATTTTGAAATCCTATGCAATAGTTTACTCTTAAAATAGTTTTTTTCTAATATTAAAAATATTTTTTCATCACATGTAGAAATTAAATCTAAAAAACTAATTTCATATTTTAGATGATCATTCACTTATTATATAACATGGTCAATATTATTTTTATACATAAAATAAAATTAGTATTATTAAAGGTATTGACCGTGATAATGGTGTATGTTTTGTTAGTAAATTGATTGATTAATATTATGAAATTTTTATATAAACTAAAATTTATATATTTTATTTAATAAAATTAAAATGTTTTATTCAAAAAATTTACAAATATATTACCAGTACTTAAATTTAAAATCAATGTTATATTAGATTAAGAACCCTTAATGTTCAGTGTTTTTTCCCAAAAAATGTTTTTAATATATTTAATGTTTTCAGTTAAAAGTTAATTTTAATATATATATATATATTATATTAGATTATATGAGGCCTATATTTAGTATTGTTAAATAAAAATTTGATCATATGGGTTACATCACATAGTAAATAAAATATAATACACCAGGAAAAAATTAGTTATAATGGTAATGACAGCGTTAAATGTAAAAATAATGTATTATGTGGATATAGTAATCTCTAAAAAACATTGGAAATTCATTGGTGGAAGATTTATCAACCCTATCTAACCTTATAGTCCATTATGTATCCTCTTTTGATTCATTTAAATAATAATAATATCTTTTTATTATTGGAAAATAAGGGTTATTCGCAAACATCCCATTATCCTCATATATAAAATGGGAACACTTCAACCACTAATGAAACCTTTATAATATCAAATTTAATACTAATATCTTGAAAATATAATCCTCCAATATGAATTTATATTTTTCATTATCCTTCATTCCCTATTATTTATCCTATGACATTCATTTCCATGGATACTTTTATGAGAATATTCACGGTTCCAATGTGAGTATTACATAATCGATAACTTTTTCTCCGAAAATTACATACTACCAATACTGTAAAATATATATTAATATTATACCATCATTATTATTAATATAATTACGTTTTTTTATTAATTAAACATCCCTTGTTTGTTTTTTTCCATCATCTTGTACAAACAAAATGACACAAATCCTGTGTTTTAGAGAACTGCAATTTTTATGAAGCAGTGTAATATTTTTACATCGACCACTAATGAGAAAATATTTTATAAAAATAATACATGAAATAATTAGATTAATTATAGAAATTGTATTTTTGGAATATAATATTGGAATTTCTATAGGTTATATTGACAATAAACAATCATTTTAAATTGTGAGACCTTAAAGGAACTTATCTGAGCACCTTTCCTAAATTGAGTAAATTTTATAAAAACTAAAATAAATATAAATATTATGCTATTATTTTATAATATAGGACATAAAATCCCAAAAATATAATTTTTATAGGTTATCCTACAACATTATTATCTGTGGTCAATATTCCGATAGTGTTATGTTGGGTATTATTGAAAAAAACTTCATGTAATAATCACAAAAATATATTACAATTAAATATATTATTATAAAAATTAGTCATTTGTTTGAAGAAGGTTCCTAAAAATGGTATATTATAGACAATATTTATTTATTGAGGTTTTTTTTGTGAATTCGAGGTCAAATTATAAATGATATAAGGGTTTCCTATCTCAATGTTCACACCTTGAGACAAATTTGTTATCATTAAACATGTTTTTATTGGGTATTTTTATCTATTTACACATTAATATTTTTTTGAAAATGATAGTATCATTTTTCATGTTATTAATGGAATAATTTTAAAAAACAAAAATTTAGTGTTATTTGTTTAAATGTCACTCAATATGCAATAGATTTACCAAATAATATTCATTATCCTTGAGTCATAAGTTCTCTCGTGGTGATGATATTATATTAACCCACTTTATCATTCCATTACAATAGAAAAATGGTAATTTTTTATTTTATAAATGGATACTACAATACCGCGTGATGGATTTACCACAAATGGGGTGGTGGATCAATGGTTTCTTTTTTGGATTTTTTTTCAAATTCAACCAGTCTGACATGTTAAAGGTGTTCATATACTCAATATTATATCTCAATACCCCCAAGGTGAATCTATAATATTAGATATATAATAACACAAAATCTACATGGTTTTAGAAAAATAAAACTCATTGTTACAACCTATTTTTCCCCAATTAATGATTCTTCACTATTAAACATGTTATTACAATACTTTAATTACTAACTAAATGACTTCATCAATGCTTCCAAAAATAACTAGAATTATTTTTCTATTACCCACTCCATCCAAGATTCCTCTTTACTAATTCAAGATTCAACTAAAATTCTTATCTTCATAATCTAAGTAAATTGAATGATACAATTAGAATCCATCTTCAATAGGAGGACTTATTTTTTTCCATGTTGTATCAATAAATAAAATGTTCTTCAACCTTCTATATGAAAACGTCATTCAAAAGAATTGGATATCATACTAGATTGTGTAAAATTCGATATACTTTTAACATATAGAATCAATGTTGATTTTTGTGCTCAAATATACATGATCATCTACAAATGGTCCAATGAAATAGTGTAAAAAATTATGAGGCTCCAATTATTTCTTCTTTATATGATGTTCCAACCATAATTAATTGTGATTAATCAGTGAAAAAAATATCTCAAGGGCACATCATGCCTGATTTTTATGGGCTTTTCGTCATCATAAAAATGTTAACATACAAATATTATTATCCTCCATATTTTACTATCTTATCAATTATATATTGTTTATATTATTTTGTTCTAATTAATTCATATATTCAATGCATGAATTAATTTTATCATTTTTCTTTGATTTATTATGATTAAGTTCATATATTTGATTTCAAAATATCTCTTATATTATTCAAACAATGATCATGTGTAATGTATGAACTGTATAATCCTTCATGAATTTAATAGTATAGTTGAACCGAAAAGGATATTAACATAGGAGTTTCTCAAAAATCATAAAGGATTATTGGACTCACTGAATTCACATGATGGTTCCATTCATTTCTTATGCGTTCTTTTAGAAATATAGAAATATTTTTTGAACGTATCATCATATAAATCATGAATGTGAGAGTCGTAAGTCCGGAGGCCATGAGTCTTCTTCTTCTTCATTAAAATTTTCAATTCTCAAAAGATCATCTTCACCAAATACAAGAGACTCATAAAAAAATAGAATCAAGAAGTCTCCACTATTTTGCAATGGTATTTATAGGGGAGATCTTCACTGCCAAACTCTTTTTATAATTCTATGTAAAATATCCAACTATGTATTCAATGTTATGAATATTTAATTGCTCTGAATATCACAACATCTATCTAATAATTTAATAAAAAAACATGTATTCTTCATGATAAAAGAATATTCAATTATATTCTAATCTCATAGATAATATTTTCACATTCTCTTAATAATATTTTAGAAGATCAAACTCATCCAATTACGTAAAAAAACTTCTATGACATTATTTTTCATTTGGATAAAGCTCATTATTTTAATATATTCTCACATTCATATCATGTATTCTATAAAATAATTTCTAGTTATTATTCTTTTTATGATCTCGACCATAAACTAAATTTAATGTTAGATACAGTCTTGGAAAAGGTTTTCCTATATAAATCCAACCCATAGATTTCCATTGCCCATTGGGGTTTGTAAAAAATCAACCATCATGGATTAGAAAACATAGACTATGTTGATCTGGAAGATGATATTATATGAGTAACATTCTATGTGGATGAACATTATCCTTATTATCATTTATCTCATTTAAATTTTATTTAGTCATTTAATTTTTAAATTAAAAAGTAATTCAATCCACCACTATATCTTGCATTAGGGTTTGAAACCTAGAACACATTGCACACATTTCCATCACTAGGCTGTGTCTGAGATACACAGTCCACCCAATCACTATATGGGTTCTATGAGCACACTCAATCTCTTATTATATGTTAGAGGGAAATATGTATAATCTTTTCCATTATGAAGGTTCTTGTGGAATACCTCTCTTATGTGGCATTGGTCTCCCCCAATAATGTGTTTGATCAAGTAATCCCACTAATATTTCATGGTTTGCATTTTTTGTAACACATAAAAATATCTACAAATAAATATAATCAAAATAAAAATATTATTTGAAAAAATCATAAATTTTCATATCTAATTAATGATAAATATATATTTTCCTGGACTCTTTCATAAAAACACATCATAAAAAATTAATAATATTTTATCATGGATTTTTTAAACTCTAATTTTTTTAAAAACACCCATGAAATTAATTTATATTTTTCTCTTCTTTGACACTCTATCCTTACATAAAAATAATAATCTTCAACATAATTGAAACATGTATTTATAAATAATTACATTCTAAATATCATCATAATTATCAAGGGGAAATGGTAATGTTTGAAATTTAAGGAATTAAAAATATTCCTTAAAATTTATCAATAAATAAACACTAAACATTAACTCATAAAAATATATTTTTATATCAACAAAAACATATGAAACCCATGGAATCAATAATATAAAACATTATTTTTAATATATCTTCACATCATTAAAATTCATTAATGTGATGAAAACCTTATCCACCTTAATAAATATTAAATGTAATGAATAAGTGAGGGGATTCACATCACATCCTAAACCTTCCCTAGATCTCTCATTCTCTTCCTGTATTTTTGATAGAAGGGTGATAACACATGGATTTCAAAGAAAGAAACCCTCTAGTTTCTATATTCAATGGATATGTGGGGAACAATATTTTAGAAAATAAGTTATACACATCCTTGTATTTTGATGATATCTATAAATAATCATTCATGTGATATCATGATTAGATTCTTTAAAAAATATTTTTGTTAAGAATTGATATAAATTACCCTATAGAGACATTAAAAAATACATCCGAAAGATCATGTGAAAAATAATATCTCCCCCATTAACTCATATTTTTATCAAACCATCAATTCCCATTAGTTGATAGGATTAATAAAATTAATAATTATTTATGAAAGTGTGATTTTAAAACCCCGACCATTAAATTTTAACTCTATTGAAATTTTCCGGATTCCATATAATTTATTAAAATATAATTTTTTTCAGAATTTATCTACATTAATAATTTCACCCTTTATTCCATTTAATTGAAGTCAATAGACTCTATGATGGAAAATATCATCTTGTTTTCTTGAATTGAAATCCTTAAACATGTCCTTAATTTCCATTCATTTTATCTAAAAAATAAATTACAATAATAGTTAATAATGACGGACCTCTTGATTTCTTAAGAATTACATTATATTTAAGATCTTCCAATAATTAATGTATATTCTATTCTCCCAATACTATTATGGGAATATTTATTTGTATTTTTATGTTTTGGGTCTCATATTTTTTAACATATTATTTCTTACCTCATAATTCTTCTTTTTGATGAATATCATATTTGACCTCAATAATATGAGCCATCAAGTTTCTAGTTTTGGATAGTATATCTTCAAAGTTTACCATACCTTACGAACCTATGTTGTTTCATTTATCCCCAACATGTTTGTCAGCCTCTTTTTATTATTTAAAAAATTTCAATTGATTTGGATATGAAACTATGAAATCTATATTCAGATTATAGATCTTAATAGAATCTACACATGAATTATCATCATTATTTTTTGTACATATTCCCTTTCAAATCACAGTGAACCTATCCTTCCAACATTTTCATACATACCTCAAACATGTCACCTTAAAATCATAATCGACCACAAATGTCTTGTAGAATATGCTTTTTATAGATAACTATGGAACATATCTTATCACATGTAGTTTTCTTTTATATCAGGTCCTAATAGGTTCATTGAAACTCCACAATGACTTTTTCTCCCTTCACAGTGAAGACATATTGATCTAGATATAGTATGTGTTTTCACCATGCTTACCAAAACACTAAGAAAACCCCTAAATATTTTTTCTTCAATATTGGTTCCAAATCTATCAAGATTTGTGTTGATTCTATAATGATGCCAAATGAGGTTCCAATAATTAATGGGGTTTTCCCACCTTATAATATTTTTCCCTTAATTTAATGGGAATGATTTCATCTCAATTTTTAGAACAATAATATAAAATGCTAGTTTTTTAACTGAATTGGTATATATAACACATCTCACATGACAACTATATATTCATACTATATTATTAAAATCATTCATTTCACCCACTTTGGAATATTCTCAATTAACATCAATTGATTTATAAAATTCTCCTATTGGGTTTTAAACTCATGTTGAAGTTTGGGAAATATAATTTGTTTCTCAACTAGTTATTATTCATCTATAGCCATTTCCTTTTTGAGATACATTATTACTATTTAATATTCCCAATATCATTTCATTTGTTTCTTAATATCATAATCTCAAGATGCTACCTTCTTTATCATATCTTTTTTCTACATAATAAATATTTTATTTCTCTAGATTCTTATTTTATTTCTTGAGAAATTAAATATATCCCATTAAAAATGACAATTTCCCTTTATATCCCACTATTGTTTTCACATTTCACCTCAATCATCACAACTATATCATGAATCTGATCTTTTTTTTAAAATATAATTGAAACTAAATTCATCCTGTTATAAAAAAGCATAAGGATGGATCATTCATGTAGATTATAAAAATATATATCATCATCATGTTGATGTTTTTATTAGTCTTTATACACTAATTTTATTTATGATATCTCTCATAATTTGATGTTAATTATGATTTATACTCTACGGCCTTCACCATTTTATATTTTTGGAAAAAATGACCAGATTCACCACAATCGAAATATTTTAAATCTTTATACTCCTTATTTTCCATTTTTCCTTTTTGGATTCTTTCGATATAAGTGTAACAATATTACTGAAATATTAATCATCTTTATAATATGATCCTATAGATTATTCAACTGCTTCTTTTTTGAATTTTCCATTCTGCATTTCTTTAAAGGCTATCTCAGATTATATCTTTTTCTTGAAAATGTTAATTTTCATCATCAAAAAAGATATGATATTGTTGTGTAGTTCATAAAGAGAAAAAGAAACTATTTCATCACTAGAAGATATCTTTCATTCATAACAATATAATAAATTCATCATGATTTTTTTTGACATTATTCATAGGTATTCTCAATAAATCGTCCAATGTGGGTATATATCTCATTCAGAGTTTTTAATTTGTAATAGATATTTTCATCATCATTCATTTTTATTTCCTCAAACAGAATCCTCCAAATATTTAGTTCAGTTTATTTGACTATGAAATTTCTTTCATAACAACTTCCCATTTTGTCTCCAATCTCCATAAAATTCTAGAGACCCATGACCATTATGCAGGGAACCATAGATTGATACATAAAGATGAAATTTTTAACCTTTCTGTCTAAATATAAATTTATCTTACCATCTTCTGTCCTTACATCATTATAATAAATGGGCATAATACCCACTATTATAATAACTATCACTTATATGATTAGGGATAGGGTATTGGGTAGTATCACATTCTTCCATCAGAGATAAATCTCCCAATCGAAGGATGGATCACCTCAAATGTTGACTGAGTTATGATTATGCATTTGTTAAAATACATTTTTGATAATTAGAGAGAACCTCATTCTGATAATAGGTCAAGAAACCAATGATTGATTCACACCATATTAAGGTGGATTTAATTGTTTATTTTTATGAATTCATTTTGTTTCAATTTCAATAAATTAAAAAATTTTCTGGTTCTTAATATACTCGATATAATCTATCAATATCCCTTCATATGATATAATAATAATCTAGGGATCACTATATAGTATTTAGAAGGTTTGAAAAGAATGATTAATCCGACCCCTACCCACAGATTCTGTCGGATTACGGATTCCTCACTATTAGGGAAGTCATTACACTACTTATAGGAACAACTAAAAGACTTGTTAATAGCTTCCAGCACCAATTAAATTTCTTCTCTATATCCCAACTATAATCGTGATAAATCCACACAACATCAAACAATAACTGATATAAATCACTCCACATTATCAATAAACTAAATTATACACTCTTCCTTAATAATCAGATAGAAAATTTTGTTCCCTTCATGGATGATCCACACAATTGAATTTTTTCATCAATATGCAAGACAGTCTTCCCCAATGATCATGATAGTTATTACCATATTGTATATACATTAAGATCCTTTACATCAAATGAAATAGAGTAACTAGTATTGATAAGATATACCTAATCAAATGTCTATAATCATTTTCCTCAGTGTAGAAAAATTTTATTCTTTAAATATATCTTCTTCGGATCATGTTATGACCATAATTAAATGTGAGTGAGTAGTGAAAAAAATATATCAAAGGTAATTACTTTATGAATTCCATGGTATTATTAAGGGTATAATCGGTAGAACCTAAAAATATATATCGTTAATATTTTATATTTTTCTCAATTATATTTTTATTATATTCATCTGTTATTTTCTATTCAAATACTCATTGCATGTATGCACTCTCTCCTCAGTGCATGTATGACTTAGATCATGATCATGAAAAATAAATCCTAATAACATATGTTATCTTCACAAAATTTTAATGAAAAATTTACTTGTTTTATTCATATTATTCTTGTGAAAAGTTTGTTTTAATCCTCTTGTTTCAACATATAGGATATGTGCCCAAATCCCGAAAAATACATGCGTTCTGCTTATTCACCCAATAAAGAAAAAAAGTCTCTTGAATTCATTTAAAAACCCATAATGTTTCATGAAATATGTCAACATGTTAATATTTTTTGAAAGCATCTAATTTTAGGAATCATTTTGTTCTCTTCTTTTTAAAGATAAAACTACAGTGTTCGCAGACGCTTTGTTTATCTAAAAGGGACTACTCTTCTCAAATATAAGAAGCATGAAATCTTAATCATTGTGTATATTTATTTTAAAGAGATATCACCACACACACTCTTAAATTTTAATTTGACCTAAAATATCACATAAAATATGATGTTTCATTCATATTTTCATTGATTGAAAATCCAAGCATCTCTAAAATACTTTTATAATGAAGGAATGAAATCCTCATGATACTAGATTCTTCTATGATGAACAAACCATGTTCATTATATTTAATCATTATCTAAATAGTAATTAAACATATCAAATTAATCAAATTATGAAAATGGGCTTTTAAAACATTATTATGATATTTTCCAAATCTCATTCTTCAAATGAATACATTCATTCACATCATATATTGTGTGTATGAAGCTCCAATGTTTCTTTTTGTTCATGATCTCAATAATATAATGATATTGTCTTAAAATTTAATCATATATTCTTTTGGAATGTAAAACACCAATATAAAGATTTAAATAAACTATCAAGAGTCCAAATATGATTTTCATACAATTATTGGATGGTGAAGATGAAGCATATCTGGCAGAAAGTGTTATATGGATAACATATTATGTGGGTTAACAATAGCATGGTGATCACATCTCAAATTTAACAATGCATCATTTCTGAACCACCTTATATGTATATATATTACACTCATCACTCTAGTAGGAACAAAATTTTGATAGTCAAAACATATTTCACACAATGACCTTACCAATCCATGACACAACTTTGTTACTCCTTAAGAAACCCTATAAGAACTATGAACCCACCCACCCATATAATCTTTATGGGAACTAGGAATCCTCTCTACTTATATAAAATATCTTATGGGATGGATTCCATATATGGTAGAGGTCTCCTAAAAAAGTGGTTTATTGAGAATTCACACAATGATTTTTGGTTTACTGTATTATTTTGTAACACATAGAAAAATATCTATGCCAATATGTTGTTATATAAAACAAATTAAAATCCAAAAATCCATCTGCATTATTGAAAATACATATTCTTATGGACATGTAAATAATATATACTTATGAAAAATATATAATTTTTTACATGGCCTTCTTCGATTATTTTTATTTTAAATTATTCATTCATGTCATTTATGATTTCATGGTCACTAACACTCATTCCTTGTTGTAATAATTATGTCATATTCACCATAGTGGACACATGTAATTTATTCTAATGATATTTCTACAATCACTATAATTATCAATGATATTTTTTTAATCATGTAAATTAATTCCCTAAAATGATTTGATAATATTGCTACAAGTGTAACCAATCTATCATAAATCACCAAAAACAAAACTACAAATCATTAGAAAGATGACAACTTATTCTTAAGGGATGTTCCATACATTCATTGATATCATTATTTATGATGATATATCTTCTCAAATTAATGTTTGAAATTGGTAATAATTACTCCGATTCATTATAATAGATCATTTCCTCCATTTCAGTGTTTTCTATATCTTGAATTTTTCCCATTTTAGGAACTAAAATAAGCAATAATTCTTGAATATCTCTTTCTTCCATGCCAATTTTCAAACAAAAATTTTGTTTCCCTTTTTATTATATATGTTTTCAATTATGCTGTTTAAAAATGATTAAAATATTTTACATATAAAAGATATATATGTTATCATCCTCTCATCAATTTCTCTCTACAAACCTTATATATTATTTCATGAAATCATTATTGATTATTTATAAACTTGTAATTTATAAATATATATGATACATTATTAATAACATTTTCTGAAATCAAATTTTAAAATAGGCTGATGATTTTATTTCTTAAACTCTCTTTACAAAAATTATAAAATGATATTCTTTATAAAACTTTTTTAATGAATGCATTTCAAATCATTTTGAAACATCATTAACATTATTTTTTGTTTCTTAATGTATATTATTTTACAATTAATTATTTATATTATTTCAAAATATTCTGGTTAAAGGATATTTTTCACCATTCATTATAATGTAAAATTGTATTATTCCTCTAAAAGCTGTTAAAATCTCTATATTGATTATTTACCTCTTATTTCAAAAATGAGAAACATTAAATCTCAATAAGATAAATGATCTATCACTATCTTTTTCTTGAATAATCATATTTATTTTATAATTATAATTCTTATTCCACTTTCCTTTCTCTATGAATAATATATTTTTTAATACTTATGATGAAGTGAAATCACAATGATTTCATTTGTAGAGTGATTACATAAATTTCAAAATAAATAGTATAATATTTAACTGTATGGTGTTAATAGAATATCCATCACAGAATATTATTTAACTATAATGTTATCTTGTATCACATGATACCCATTTATATTACTTGTAATCGTCATATTTATCTCTTTATTTATTTATTCTTTCCATAAATGATTTCATTTGAAATGGAAATGAATATAAGTTTCATTCCATGTGTTAGTTATGACATACTTGATTTTATTTGGGATATATATATGTTTGATGATGTGTAGTGTTCCATATGACACTACTGAGAATTACTATTGTTTATATCTCATGAGTTAAATAGTGTACAAGGGAGGATTTATTGTAATCCAAAAGACACATTTGAGGAATATTTCCATGATAAACGGTACATGAAAGGATTTATACGATGAAAAATAGTACATAGGAGGATTTATCACCCGTAAAACCATGAAATAGAGGAATTATCTATATAAAATGGTTACAAATGTGGTTTTATTACATGAAAAAGGGTATATAAGAGAATTATCCCACTCCCATAGGTAAATGAGAGGATTATCTAATGTCTAGGAAGGTACATGGAATATTTTTCCAATCTTACTATGTGTTGAATGTCTATGTTTGTGTCCTAAATAGTTAATTTCAATAATTATGTTTTTTCATTCATTACGATTCTTGATTTATGATCTTTGTATTTTTTGTATGGTTTCCATATATGTCATTATAATATAATTTTTCTCAATTTATTATAACTTATAAGCAAGGATTTTTATTTCATAGAATTAAAATTACTATGAATTTGAGATATTCTATTTATTATGTGTCCATATACTAATTTTTTTTAAATATAATACATAATATGTTCTTAGATAAGTATATTGATTGATTAGTTTTTCGAATATGTTGATGTCTTTATTGGATTAATTTGTTTCACATACACTAGGAATACTTTTCATATGTTGGGAAATACTTTTTTATTTACTGTTTTATTGAAAATTTCTATAAATTTCAATATCAAATAGATGAACTGAATGTATTGATATGAAAATTGTTTTTTATGTTATGTAATTATAAAATTATCATTAGTGAGCTATCGTTATGTTTGAAATAGGAAAAATAGTTTTGTAATCACTGGAAAATAGTTAGAGAATTGTCGTTGTTTAATATATGATTGGGATGATGGATCATGTGTTATAATGGAATTAATTTTTTATGGTTGTTGGTGTGATTCCTTTTGGATAATATAATGATTTTACCCAATTATGTGAAATTTATTAGTATGTAATGTTGTGTTATACATTATTCTCTAGTATCCAAGTTCAAACCATAGAATATTTGTCCCGAGGTATAATTGAATTAGATATGTAATGGGAATTGCTAAGGATATATTTTCAAACTGGGAGTATGTTTTTTGACGATGTTAGTATGTCACGAACTAGCCTAGATACTTTGGAAACCCAAAAACTATTCTAAAACTAACATAGCCTAAATGGTGTCTCTGATCCCCAAGGGTGGAAGGCTATCACCAATCCTCATACAAAATTATAGTGGGAGTGAATTTTCCACAAAAATTACATAAGAAATATTAAATATCAATACGAATACAAAAGAAACTTTGTAGGGAGAAGTGTACTACTGGTAAAAATGAATGAATACCAAAAGGACTATAAAAAGTATTATGAGATAAGAACAACTCCCTATGTGCCAATAGATATAACTCACTAAGTCCACGAATCAACTGCTAGAACCACCTATTTGTGGTGCTTTATCCATGCATAAACCATGAATGATATAATCTACAGAAAGCCTAAGTCACATGTTGGGTTTGATCTAAAATCCCAATAGGCTCTCACTATGGATTCCATTACAGATTCCAGCATTTAATTGACCAAAAATAGTTTTATTATTAAATAAACAGGTTTTGAATTTCTAGTTCATAATTACAACTATTTTTGCTTTATATTTCAAATGATGGAAATTGTTTTCAAGAGAATGTTCACATTTCTATTGATGTAAAATTTATAAAACAATATCTGAAATAAAATTTTTATATAAATTCACAAGGAATGTAAGAGATTTCATAATCATTATAACACATTTATATCTCAAATATTAATAAGAACGAAACGTGGCCATCAGAAAAAAAGGTCTTATAGTTCCAGGTTAGGGGATCCTCAAACACTCATGTGATAATGAATACAATGTGAACATACATCCCTCGGTACTAGCAAGAGAGGACTCATCATCATTCCACTGGGAAGTTATGATATTCTAAACATTGTTGATCATAGAGTAGTAAAATAGTAATATGATGTTAGTGAATTCCCATACTAACATGTTTTCCCTAAAAACTCACTAGCTAAATATTATTTCATGTTCTCTAGTAAAAAACAATGATATGAAATTTATTTTAAAAATAGATTAAAATAAAATTCATCCCATTCTCCATTTTACAAATCTTACAATTTCCATTGAAAAACAAAAAAATGTTTTCAATATAAAACAAGCCTTTCTACAATATCAGCAATGGGGTTTAGATAAGAAAATAATCCATTTTTCTCATATAAGAACTCAAAATCAATTCTCAATTCAATATAACAATTTACACTCACCATTTGAATTAAAAAATTTAAATATTAAAAAATACCATCAATTTTTCAATAATCCTCAAATTCAATGGAATACATTTATTTCAAAATTTTCCATCAAAAAAATTTCCATCATTTTAATTAAAAAATTTACATTTCAAAACATTCCACCAAACACACCAATTCAATGGAATTGGGGGTTTTCCAAATTTCATACCAAAACCAATTTCCAAAACCCCCAATTCTGTAGAATATTCTTGTTTATCAAAAAAATAGAATTTAATTTCATTTAAATAATTTAATTGAAATTAAAATATATATTTAGGGTTAATAAATATTGGGCATCATAATGCATCCACCTACCTCAGGATCACCATATCTCCAAATTAAAAACCCTAATCTGGATTTTTCAATGATGAATGAAAATCACGAAGGAATAGAATAAAACATTGTTTTATAATAAAAAAATAAAGGGTATTTGATCCAAAAAGAAACATAGGTATCCATTGAACCGTAGGTAGGAGAAGAGAGATAGACAGAGATAGTGAATATGAAGAGGAAACCTAATGAGTGGAGATAAAAGGGTATTCATCAAACCTAGATCCACTTCTAGGAGGGTGCAGCGGTTCCATAATCGCTTCTCAGATGATCCCAATGAAGAAAAAATATTAATGGGTCATGATAGTATCGTCTGGTACCTAAAGTGGTGGTTTCAATATTTCAAAGGTAGATCTTTCGATTACATAAATCATGTAAACAGTTCGGTGGAATGATCCACATAGTTAGAACTGTTGAGTCAATAAGGTTTTCCTTATAACTTTTCCATTCCTTCTTATTTTGAAAATAACAAACACCTTATACTTAATCAAATATTATTTTTACCCCCATAAGGAAAATTTACTTCTTTAAGGAAATTTACCCTAACCTATATTTTCTTATACAGAGCCATATTTTCTTATGTACAACAACCAGATTCATACCCAAAATCTTGGAGCCATATAATGAAAAGATTTGGAGCATTCCATTTTTAGGATCTGAATTATATATGTGATCTGAAATGAAGCTCTAATCCAAATTCTGGACTCTGAACTTTCAGGAGTTCGACTCTGAACTCTTAAGCAGTTCGACCCCGAACTTTTAAGAAGATCGACTCCGAACTCTTATGTAATTCGACTACGAACTCTCAAACATTTCGACTCCGAACTCTTAAGTATTTCGACTCTGAACTCTTAAGGAGTTCGACTCCGAACTCTGAAGAATTTCGACTCCGAAATCTTAAGTAGTTCGACTCTGAACTTTTAAGAAGTTCGACTCCGAACTCTGAAGTAGTTCAAATCCAAACTCTCAAGTAGTTCGACTCCGAACTCATAAGTAGTTCGACTCCGAACTCTGAAGTAATTCGACTCCAAACTATGAAGAAGTTCGACTTCGAAATCTGAAGAAGTTCGACTCCAAACTCTCAAGTAGTTCGACTCTGAACTCTTAAGTAGTTCGACTCCAAACTCTGCAAGTTGAGATTCCGATCTCTGGTGAAACCAGACTCTAAATTCATATAAAACAGAATCCGAACATTTATTAACATAGAATCCGAATTTCATTTTGGTTAAACTCCAATCTTTTGAATTTCTTACACTCCGGAATGTTGATTAGCTTTTACTTACATATTCTTCATCTCAGAATGATGTCGTGCATTAAGTTATACATGGTTTGTTGTGAAACGATGTTGTCTATTCTATTTCTAATTAAACGTTGGTTGAGTTACAATTGTATAGGTCCCTCCAAATTTCATGGAAAATATGACCATTGGAAGAGGGATCCGACCATTGAATGTTTGCCTATAAATAGGATCTCATTTGAAAGAGCTCAATACGATGTTGATCGATCTAGAGAACACACATTGTTAAGGTGATTTGTAGAGAGAGAAGATTCTCATGCCTTGTTCATACTGAACCGCTTATTCAGATTGATTTGTGCGACTCTGAATGTTGTTGATTACATTCGAGGACTTCTAGGGATAGGAAAACAGATGTACCGACTACCTTGAAGTTTGAGGGCTTCCTTGCTGAGGAAGACAGAGGTTCCAACTACCTTGAAGTTGAGGGCTTGCAGGGATAGCAAGATAGAGATTCTGATATTAGTATCGAGGGCTTAAACTGGTGTGGGTAAGGCAGATTTTCTTGAAAGTATAAATCAAGAGACCTTTATCCAAGGTTGTTGGATACCCTTCTCTTTGGGTTAAAAGAGTTATTGTTTGTTACTTGTATTTACTACTTGTTTGTTTCCACAGCATATTGTATTGTTAGGAAAGTATAATCTTATTTTATTTCCTTACACATGTACTATGATTAGTTTAGATTCTATACACTTTAAGGTAGAATCTTATATTGTTAACCTTGGTGCCAATTCTCCAGTTGGTGATTAGAGGTGTTGTGAATTTTCTTAGTTTAACTTGGTTAAAACTATATTTTCCTTGTCTATGGAAAACATAGTTATCTATAACCAACTTTAAAGGTTACAAAGGAGTTTTTAAAGTATAAAATTCACCCCCACTTGTATATTGAGCATCTACATCATTATTTTGAACCTACAATTGGTATAAGAGGAGGTTTCTGAAATACTCGTACTCACGTAAAAGTTTTTATTCTCATTTTCATTCCAAACATTTTCATTCCGAAATTTATCTGTAAAGACCCGTAAATTCCAAGGAAATTTTTTTTTCTTAATTTACTTTGGAATTTTACAAGAACGCAGTTTTGACGGCACCTGATTCCGAGGCCCGGTGTGCTTGGAATCATTTTCCGAAGTTTGGCTCGGGTACGTTCAGTGAACGGACGAGCGGGTTTTTCTAACTTTTGAACCGGTGCTCGGAATCGAATTCTGAGGGCACTGATGGAATCGCAGCGCCAGTAATTGCTTAGAAACGTCTCTTCCGGAGCTGCGTTTTCTCGGGTGTGGTTTTTAATTTTTGGGCTTAAAGTTAAGAAATAAAATAAATTGTTCGAAATACATTATTTCATTTCACTTAAGCCGCTTGGAAGCCACTTTAAGCCACTTAAAACAGCTTAAGCTGAGTCGATGCGGATAGGGTGCTATCCAGAAATATCCTACTCTCTTGGTAGGATATTTGTGGTGTGGGTCCTGCACGAGCCCCACCGTTTCTTTTCTGCTAAGTAACACACCTGCGAAAACCCGTCATTATGAAAGTCAACTGACGCGTTTTCTTAATTTCTTAACGAACCAATTAATTGGGCGGTTTTCTTCATTGAATTAATTCTACAAATTAATTGGCCGTTACTTATCTCTTTTTCGTTTCTTAACCGGTTTGAAATCCGTTGGTGTAGTAATAATGTAAAACCAATGCCACATCTTGAGGATTACACGTAGGGAGGCTTTTGACAGAACTCTTGTGCCTTCACCCTTCTTCGCGAAGAACGCGAAGAACGTGAAGAATTCGAAGAATGCCGGCCTCCGATGAAGAACGTCGAATCGCGGAAATCGATGACGCGATGTCGTGTGCCGCGACACCGACGTTTCCTCTTCTGCGACGTTCTTCTACGACGTTCCTTTGTCCGCAACGAAATCTTCGATCTTCTGTTTGAGGTAAGAGATTTCGGGTTTCTTTTTAAACTCCTTTGTGGTTTTTAACAACGCACAGATTTAATTATTATAATTAAATCTATTGTTCTTGAACCTTGGAGTTTGTCGACACGCACCATATTCCACGACGACACGACGCCCTTCCGCGACGACGTGACGCCTTCCACGACGCGACGATCGCCTCCTTCCTCGGCGATCAAATCCGCGAAGAACCCACATGCGACGACTTGATGAGGTAGGGGTTGTTGTGAATAATTCATTTATTTTCCTGTGAACGTTTCTTTAAAAAATAAAGAACCGGATTCATATTAACAATTTTAATTTATTAAAATTTTTGTTTCATGTGTTGCATAATTCTCTCGTTGTTATTAGTCTAACGCGGAGGGTGTGGGCCAAACGAACACGGCCCGACAACCCTCCGTCGTTCTTCGTGGTTGTGCGGATTTGGCGGGCGATGAAAAAATGTGACTCAAGGAAATTTTGATGATCCCTCAGTGAATAACGGAACCCGGGAGGGGCAACGGCGCAGACGGGAAGGAAAACGGAGCACCGGAGCAACTCCGGTGGCCCGCGGAAGCTGCCGGTGACGAGGGTCGCCGGCGCGGCGGCGCCCCGGCGCGCCGCCGGACAGGGCCGCCGCAGCTGAAGACGCGGTGGCGGCAGCCAGCGAACCCACGACTGCGCGGGTCCGGCTCGCCCGCACGGGACGCAGCGACATGTCGCGTCCGCTGAATCAGCGCGACCCCACGCGGGGCCGCGAAACCTCCAACCCGCGGGGGCAGCGCCCCGCGGCACCCGAGCTGCTCGGCCGCTCGGCCGAGCCGAGCCAGGCCGGTCCGACCGGCCAGGCCGCGCCCAGACCGGACCAGACCGGGTCCGGCTGAGTTGGACTTGGTCGGGTCGACCCGATTCGGACGACCCAGGGGGGGGGGGTCGGGCCGGGTCGGCCCAGGCCCGGACCCCCCCGTCTTCAGACCATTTTCGGTCTTTTGCCCTTAGCATGAGCTACGGGACTCCGAACGACATGCTGTTCGTGGCAACGCGATCCTTGGATCGAGACGGTCGTTTCGGAATATCACACTCAAGGTTTCATATTACTTTGGGTTCGGCCGGGTTGGTTCGTACACGAAACCAACTGGGCCCTCGGAGCGGAAACACTCATATCTTGAGCTACGGACATCCGATTGACGTGTCGTCGACTTTGATGGATTCCTCTAAGGGAGAAGGATCTTTTGGCTTACTCCTCTCGAGGTTTGGACGCAGTTGGAGTACGGTCGGGTTGGTTTTAACTTAAAAACCAACCGGGCCCCCGGGACGAAAAAGCCAATAACATCCAGACCGGGCGTCTGATTGACGCGCCGTCTGTTGCGCTGTGTTCCTGTTGACGATACAGAACTTTTGAAATCCTCCGCCTGAGTTTTGGATGCAGTTGGGTTATAGCCGTGTTGGATTGTGCCCGAAATCCAACCGGGCCCCTAGAACGGAGAAAGATTATATCTTTCAGACCAGACGTCCATTTGACGAACCGTCAGCGGCGTTGGTGATCACGTTGAGAAACGGTCCCTATGAGTATAACCTATGAGTGTTCGGGGTATAGTTGAGTTACGGCCGTACTGGTTTGCACACGAAACCAACCGGGCCCCGGGGACGAAAAGACAAATAACTCACAGACCGGGCGTCTGTTTGACGCGCCGACTGTTGTGTTGAGACCCCTATGATGAGGCAGTCCTTTGAGATACTTCATCGCGGGACTTTGAGATACTTGGAGTATCGACCTGTAGATCGTGGAGCGGACCCTCCCAGAGACGAGCGAGCGGAGTACGGAGACCGTGTAGACGACTGAGACCTGACGACTGCTTTACCGACTCAACTTGGAGTGAGTCGACTAGCCCAGTGGACGGAGCGCCCGGTATTTGGCGGCAGACCCACGGTGGACGGAGTGCCTGGTAGTTGGCAGTAGACCCGCGGTACTCGACCGGAGGAGTACCTCTGTAGGCTATTAGGGAGAGCGCCCGGTATTTGGAGACAGACCCTCTGCGGACGGAGCACCCGGTAGTTGGCCGCAGACCCGCGGTACTCGACATGAGGAGTACTTCAGCAGTCTTAGGTTAGTGAGCAGTACCTCGAAGTCATGACAGAACCACTGTACACTCCAGAGACGGAGCTCTTCAGCAGTTATGGTTTCGTTAATGAAAATCCTGGTTTGAGCTGAATTTTTTGATCTTTGTGTTTACCTCATGATTGAGATGTGTCACTTGATAACTTAGGTATATGTATGGGCATATACCTGGGTAGTGGTTATCCGTTGATTTCACAATCCTTGTGTTTCCTCATGATTGAGATGGGTTACTTGATAACGTAGGTATATGTATGGGCATATACCTAAGTAGAGGTTATCTGTTGAGACTTTCTTTGTGGTTATCCTTGTTTGTTTAGTGAGACCTTGAGGGTATTGGGCTCCCTATTGAGTATCTTTATACTCACCCATGCACGAGCTATGCCCGCACCTCGTTGTGTTGGTTGCAGATGACGGGCAGTGTTGACGGAGGCTGAGTGTTCGAGGACTGGACGGTACCCGAAGGTGGACTACACGACGAGATGAAACACAGAGGAGGTTGACGGGCGAGAGCATGGAGGAGGCTATCTGTACCTACCCTTCAGGTAGGATCCATGGTGGAAGACCTGGAGCTGTGCCATCTATACCTACCCTTCAGGTAGGATCCGATGAGGACAACCCAGGAGCTGCTTCCGTCCTTCCATTTGTTATCTTTTCTGTTGTACTTATTCAGTTGTAGTTGTACTTTCTTTTGCGTTTTTATTCTGCCTCATTTACTTTTCAGCACTTCTCTTGTACTTAGTGTTTACTTTTTTCTGCTTGCTTACTCGTTGGTGCTTGTTTTCTTTTATAAAGGCAATGCCTTCCCATTTATCGGTATTTATACCTATGGTGCTGGTCTCCAGCCCCTGGCCTATGGAAGGCGGGCTTGGGATAGTCACGGCACGAGCCCCGAGGATGGGTCATGACAAATTGGTATCATAGGAGTTCAGTTCTACCGCAGAACTTATAACTCTGATGTTTTTTTCTGTGAAGAAATAGTGTTAAGAGTACCGAGTGTGGTTTTCAGTTCAGGGAGTCCAGTGTTTGTGCGGGTGGCCGACGTATCCATACACCAGGACCCTGACAACTGATTTCCGACTTTGTGCACGAAAACATTGATTGCATGTGTGTTTTCCAGATGTTTTTAAATGTCAGCTCAAACCAGGTAAGCTCACCAGGGATAATCTTTGACCGTGTCACGTTGTTTCATTCAGGATGCCTCCCAATGGACGACCAGCTAGAGCCCCGAGAGTGGTACGTACTGACATCCCGCCGAGTGATGAGGCCTCAGTATAGGGCCCTATCCCAGTTGAGGCATCAGCGGAGGCACCAGTGGTACTACTACCCATTGGGCCACCGATGCCACCAGCTCCAGCAGTAGAGGGTGCACGTCGCTTGAGCGCACTGCATGAGTTCCAGCTCCAGAGGCCACACAGGTTCCAGGGAGGGATGGACCCGCAGGCAGCTAAGGATTGGCTGGAGGCTATGGTGAGAGTCTTCAGGCTAGTAGGGATGCCGACAGATTTCATGGTGATCCTTGCTGCCAGCCTTCTTCAGGCAGCAGCAGGAAGATGGTGGAGCCTGATGCTTCAGATGCATGACGAGGTGACACTTCTATGGGCAGACTTTGAGAGCCTGTTCCAGGCAGAGTTTGTGCCAGCCACCCATCGAGCGGTGCATATACAGGAGCTACTTCAGCTACGACAGGGTAGCATGTCAGTGGCGCAGTACTTAGCAAGATTCACAGACCTCTCGCGCTACTCCACAGATATGGTACGAGACCCGTTCTTCAGGGCCCGAACCTTCGAGCAGGGGCTCAGGAGAGAGATTAGAGCTTCTGTTGTTTCTCACAGCATTCCGATGTAGACAAGGGTGTTGGAGAGATCCCTCTTAGTGGAGAGTTTCCTTGCTGAGCAGTCTCCAGCAGCATGACCCACCACAAATCGGCTTGTGGCAGAGTCTTCTGTAGCAGGTAGTAGATAGATGACGCAGAGGTCCAAGAGGATCGGACCTACCGATGGACGACTGCACGACTTAGGTTCAGTTGTGCAGGGAAACCGGGGTGGAGTCAGAGCCAGACGTGCCGAGAGTGGACAGTGTTACTCCTGCGGCGGAATTGGTCACATGGAATGTGACTGTCCGACCCGCTATGCAGATGACCAACAGTTAAATGAAGAACCTCTGAGGCAGAGGCAGAGGTTCGATCAGGGCAGACCGCAAGGAGCTGGCGACCATGGCAGAGGTGCTGTTCATGCAGCTAGAGGTGGACGACGCTTCGGGATGTTGCCACCACCACCACCAGGAGGCCCACCCCGACCGCAGGGGATAAGAGGACATGGGAGAGCTCAGCGTCAGGCAGCTGAGGCCTATGGTCATGGAGCTCCGGAAGCAGATGGACAGGAGCAGGACTAGCTTCCGACCTGGAGGCTATTAATCCTATTGCTTCTAGTTTTGTTGATGTTTTTCTGTATTTGCTTTGTGTCTTTGTACTATGAGCTGCAATAATGGAAAGACACTTATCTTGTAACGTTTTCTTTCCTATCCTTTTTGTTTGGTTGATACTGAGTGGTCCGGGTTAAGACTATTGACTTGACCCTCACTTCCAAGTTTTCTATTGAAGGAGACCTAGTGACCACACACTGATGCCAACAGTGTGATTCGACCTTTGGAGGCGAGAGTGACAGTTGGATCTCTTGGTAGTTACGTCGAGGCCTTACGACGTCATCCATGGCATGAATGCATCATTCATGTCAGGATTGACTGTATTAGGCAACAAATGTGGTTCATCCAGGGGATGAGACCAGATTTCTCTTATCGGAAAAGAAGAAATCATAGCATCTCTTGTGAGACTAGAGAAGATCCGGGTCATCCAAGAGCGGATGAGGACGGCACAGGGCCGACATAATCCTTATGCTGACAGGACTTGGAGGCCTCTAGAGTTCGAGGATGACCATCATGTACTTATACTAGTCTCACCTCGACGAGGTTTAAGGAGATGTGGCCAGGGAGGCAAGTTATCTCCGAGGATTCAACGGACCATTCTAAGTCCTCAGCTGGGTAGGCGAGGTGGATTACCGCTTGACCCATCCACTTCAGTTGCACTAGGTGCACGACGTTTTCCACGTATCCCAACTAAGGAGATACGTGCTCGACCCTCCACATATCATCGACCATGAGGAGCTGGACGGTGGCGATGAGGTGACTTCTACGGAGGTTCCTGTGGGGACCGAGGATCAACAAGAGCGGATCCTAGGAGGATGATCGATTCCTATTGTGCACTTTCTTTGGCAGCACGGGAACCTCCAGGTGAGTACATGTGAGAGAAATGCTTAGATGCATGATCAGTACAGCCTTTGTATCCCTAAGATTGTGGTGAAGCTTTACGGGGACGTAAAGCCCTGTGGTGGGAGTAATGTAAAGACCCATAAATTCCAAGGAAATTTTTTTTTTCTTAATTTTCTTTGGAATTTTACAAGAACGCGGTTATGAAGGCACCTGATTCCGAGGCTCGGTGTGCCCGGAATCATTTTCCGAATTTTGGCTCGAGTACGTTTAGTGAACGGATGAGTGGGTTTTTCTAACTTTCGAACCGGTGCTCGGAATCGAATTCTGACGGCACCGATGGAATCGCAGCGCCGGTAATTGCTTAGAAACGCCTTTTCCGGAGTTGCGTTTGCTCGGGTGTGGTTTTTAATTTTTGGGCTTAAAGTTAATAAATACAATAAATTGTTCGACAAACTTTATTTTATTTCACTTAAGCTGCTTGGAAGCCACTTGAAGCCACTTAATGAAACTTAAGCTGAGTCGATGCGGATAGGGTGCTATCCAGAAATATCCTACCCTCTTGGTAGGATATTTGTGAGGTGGGGCCCGCAAGAGCCCCACCGTTTCTTTTCCGCTAAGTAACGCACCCGCGAAAATCCGTCATTATGAAATTCAACTGACGCGTTTTCTTCATTTTTTAACGCACCAATTAATTGGGCGGTTTTCTTCGTTGAATTAATTGGGCGGTTTATTTCGTTGAATTAATTCTACGAATTAATTGGTCGTTACTTATCTCTTTTTCGTTTCTTAACCGGTTTGAAATCCGTTGGCGTAGTAATAAAATAAAACCAACGCCACATCTTGATGATTACACGTAGGGAGGCTTTTGACAGAACTCTTGTGCCTTCACCCTTCTTCGCGAAGAACGCGAAGAACGCGAAGTACGCGAAGAACGTCGGCCTCTGACGAAGAACGCCGAACCGCGGAAATCGACGACGCGACGCCATGTGCCGTGACGCCGACGTTTCCTCTTCCATGACGTTCTTATGCGACGTTCCTTTGTCCGCAACGAAATCTTCGATCTTCTGTTTGAGGTAAGATATTTCGGGTTTCTTTTTAAACTCCTTTGTGGTTTTTAACAATGAACTGATTTAATTATTAAAATTAAATCTGTTGTTCTTGAACCACGGAGTTCGTCGACGTGCACCGTATTCCACGACGACGCGACGCACTTCCGCGACGACGCGATTCCTTCCACGATACGACGATCGCCTCCTTCTGCGGCGATCAAATCCGCGAAGAACCCGCGTGCAACGACTTGACGAGGTAGGGGTTGTTGTGAATAATTATTTTATATTCCCATGAACGTTTATTTAAAAATTAAAGAACCTGATTCATATGAACAATTTTATTTTATTAAAATTATTGTTTCATGTGTTGTATAATTCTCCCGTTATTATTATTCTAACGCGGAGGGTGCGGGCCAAACGAAAAGGGCCCGACAACCCTCCGCCGTTCTTCGTGGTTGTGCAAATTTGGCGGGTGATGACAAAACATGACACAAGTGCATTTTGATGATCCTGCAGTGAAGAACAGAACCCGGGAGGGGCAACGACGCAGACGGGAAGGAAAACAGACCACCGGAGCAACTCCGGTGGCCCGCGGAAGCTGCCGGCAGCGCCCCGGCGCGACGCCGGACTGGGCCGCCGCGGCTGAAGACGCGGCGGCAGCAGCCAGCGGACACACGGCTGCGCAGGTCCAGCTCGCCCACACGGGATGCGGCGACATGCCGCGTCCGCTGAATCAGCGCGACCCCACGCAGGGTCGCGACACCTCCAACCCGCGGGGGCAGCGCCCCGCGGCACCCGAGCTGCTCGGCCTCCCGGCCGAGCCGAGCCGGGCCGGTCCGACCGGGTCCGGCCGGGTGGGACCGGGCCGGGTCGACCCGATTCGGCCGACCCAGGGGGGGTCGGGCCGGGTCGGCCCGAGCCCGGACCCCCCTTCTTCGGACCATTTTCGGTATCTTGCCCGTAACATTAGATACTGGCCTCCTAACGACGCGCCGTCAGCGGAAACACGATCCTTGGATCGAGGCGGTCGTGTCGGTATATCGCACTCAAGGTTTCAGATTACTTTGGGTTCGGCCGGGTTGGTTCGTACATGAAACCAACCGGGCCCTCGGAGCGGAAACACTCATATCTTGAGCTACGAACGTCTGATTGAAGTGCCGTAGACTTTTATAGATTCATATAAGGGAGAAGGATATTTTTTCTTACTCCGTTCGAGGTTTGGAAGCAGTTGGAGTATGGTCGGGTTGGTTTTAACTTAAAAACCAACCGGGCCCTCGGGAAAAAAAAGCCAATAACTTCCAGACCGGGCGTCCGACTGACGCGCCGTCTGTTGCATTGCGTTCCTGTTGACTATACAGAACTTTTGGAATCCTCCGCCCGAGTTTTGGATGCAGTTGGGTTATAGCCGGGTTGGATTGTGCCTGAAATCCAATCGAGCCCCTGGAACGGAGAAAGATGATATCTTTCAGACCAGACGTCCGTTTGACGAACCTTCAGCGGCGTTGGTGATCACGTTGAGAAACGGTCCCTATGAGTATACCCTATGAGTGTTCGGGGTATAGTTGAGTTACGGCCGGACTGGTTCGCACACGAAACCAACCGGGCCCCGGGGATGAAAAGGCTAATAACTCACAGACCGGGCGTCCGTTTGATGCGCTGACTGTTGTGTTGAGACCCCTATGACGAGGCGGTCCTTTGAGATACTTCTTCGTGGGAATTTGAGATACTTGGAGTATTGACCTGTAGCTCGTGGAGAGGACCCTCCCAGAGACGAGCGAGCAGAGTACGGAGACCGTGTAGACGACTGAGACCTGACGACTGCTTGACCGACTCGACTTAGAGTGATTCGACTAGCCCAGTGGACGGAGCGCCCGGTATTTGGCGGCAGACCCACGACAGACAGAGCTCCTGGTAGTTGGTAGCAGACCCACGGTACTCGACCGGAGGAGTACCTCTGTAGGCTATTAGGGAGAGTGCCCGATATTTGGCGACAGACCCTCAGCGGACGGAGCGCCCGGTAGTTGGCCGCAGACCCATGGTACTCGAAAGGAGGAGTATTTCAGCAGTCTTAGGTTAGTGAGCAGTACCTCAAAGTCGTGATAGAACCAATGTACACTCCAGAGACGGAGCTCTTCAGCAGTTACGGTTTCATTAATGAAAATCCTGGTTTGAGCAGAATCTTTTGATCATTGTGTTTACCTCATGATTGAGATGGGGCACTTGATAACTTAGGTATATGTATGGGCATATACCTGGGTAGTGGTTATCCATTGATTTCACAATCCTTTTGTTTCCTCATGATTCAGATGGGTTACTTGATAACTTAGGTATATGTATGGGCATATACCTAGGTAGAGGTTATCTGTTGAGACCTTATTTGTGGTTATCCTTGTTTGTTTAGTGAGACCTTGAGGGTCTCGGGGTCCCTACTCAGTATCGTTATACTGACCCCTGTATGGGCTATGCCCGCACCTCATTGTGTTGGTTGCAGACGACGGGCAGTGCTGACAGAGGAGGAGTGTTCGAGGACTGGACGGTACCCAGAGGTGGACTACACGACGAGTCATTACCCAGAGGTGGACTACACGACGAGTCAGTACCCGGAGGTGGACTACACGACGAGACGACACACAGAGGAGGTTGACAGGCAAGAGCATGAAGGAGGCTATCTATACCTACCCTTCAGGTAGGATCCATGGTGGACGACCAGGAGCTGTGCCATCTGTACCTACCCTTCGGGTAGGATCCGAGGAGGACGATCCAGGAGCCGCTTCCATCCTTCCAGCTGTTATCTTTTCTGTTGTACTTGTTCAGTTGTAGTTGTACTTTCTTTTGGGTTTGTATTCTGGCCCATTTACTTTTCAGCACTTCTCTTGTACTTAGTGTTTACTTTTTTCCTCTTGCTTACTCTGTGGTGTTTTTTTTTCTTTTATAAAGGCAATGCCTTCCCATTTATCGGGATTTAAGCCTTTGGTGCTAGTCGCCAGCCCCTGGCCTATGGAAAGCGGGCTTGGGGTAGTCACGGCACGGGCCCCGAGGACGGGTCATGACATTATCATTCCGAACTTTATTATTATAGACTTTATCATTCCGAACTTTATCATTCAGAACTTTGTGGTTACGAACTTTTTCTACTAACTAGTTTGGTTTCCCAAGATGTTTTAGAATTCCAGGAATCGATGTTGGTTCTATTGAAAATCTAAACCCTTCAAGACCACCAATCATTGATGGTAATGACTATGAGTACTGGAGAGATCTAATGAAGACTATTGTTATCAACACTGGAGTGGAAAATTTTGTTATTCTTACTAGTGATTATAAAATACCTCATAAGGATGTTACAACTTTCACCAACCAGGAAAAGCAAGAGTATCAAATCAATTATAAGGTACGCAATACTTTACTATGTTCAATGACTAGAAATATATATTGCCATATTTCTTCTTGTGAAGCAGCTAATTTTATCTGGAAGAAGTTATAAGTTACACACTTTGGCACATCTAAAGTGATTGAAACCAGGAGATCTATTTTTAGAGCTGAATACCATGGATACAATTTTCCGTATGGAGAACCAATATGCAAAGTTCAACAGAGGTTTATGACTATAGTCAACAGCTTATAGTCTATGGGAAAAAAGGGTTAGATGATGAAGCCCTTGTAGATAAGATTACTGATATTATGCCCAATGAGTGGGAATCAAAGAGAACAACTATAGATGAGAACCGGAAGGTCACTCAAATTTGTCTTGTTGAGTTATTCAGAACTCTTATCCAACATGAATCAAGAATGAAGAGAGATGCTAAAAACATCAAAAAGAAGAATGGGAATGGTACTATTTCTTTTACAACAACATCAAATCATATGAAAGCTGAGACTCCCAAGAGAGTAACCAGATCCAAGTCTAATATGGTGTTTATTCAATCAGATTATAGTGAAAGTGAAGTCTCAGAAAAAGAGTTAGGAAATCTTGCTCGAAGGATGAACAAGATAGCCATCCAGAGAAATTTACAATCTATGTATAAGAAAAAAGAAAGGAATGAAAGGAAAGACGGATTAGTCGCTTGTTATGAATGTAAGAGAGCTAGACATATTAGACCATATTTCCTTCTACTCCAAAAGAATGAAAGGAAAGAAAGAGATTCTGAAAGGAACATGAAGAAGTATTACAAAACCAAAGCTAAGAATGTTCTGAACGTAAATGACACATGGAGTGCCAGTGGTGGTGACTCTTCAGATGAATCTTTTGATTATGAATCTTTTATAAAGAAAAATCTTGGCCTTATAGCCAGATTACCTATTGACAATCATTGCTTTATGGCTAAGGTACTAAATGCTGATTCATTGACCAATGTATCTTTAAATTCTAATGATAGTAAGTATTATAACTCCTCAGATAAAGAATCCTCTTCTGATGAAGAAAATACATCACCTACCTATGAATAAGTTTCTAGGTTTGCTGAAAATTCATGGGATTGGGAACTCTAAACTCAATAAGAAACTTGATAAGGAAAACTCTAGGAATTCTATTCTTACAAAAGAGATATCAGATCTTTCTAAATATCTTGATAGCAAAAATGTTGATTTTATAAGTATTTCAAAAAATCATGAGGAAGTAAGTTCTAAGAGGAACAAACTTTCTAAAGAGTCAAAAAAAGTAATTTCTAAGAAAAGTGTTTTCGAGCCTAACTCTAGTTCTAAATATAATGATTTTGAAGGTAAAAACTTGGTTAACAAACTCAAGTCCGAAATTTTTTCTTTAATGAAGTGTTTGTCAAACTTTACCCAAGGTAATGAAAATTTTGATAAAAAGTATTATCAAATACGACCTTTAAGAAAAAAATCTGGATTTGGTTATAACCATGCAAATCCAATTTTTAGTAACAACTAATTTGTTCCACAAAGTGCTCCATTTTGTACCAAGTGTCAATGTGGTTGTCACTAGGAAAAGAAATGTTCATTAAATAAAATCAAATCTCTAGGTTTTCATAAAGCCTATGTTTCTAAGAAAGTGTGGGTTCCTAGAATTTTGTTGTCCGGAATTCCCAGATCCAAGCAAGTTTGGATTCTGAAAGTATAATTATTTTCTTGTTTTTAGGAAGATAGAGGATGTACCAACAAAAATACATGGTACATGGATAGTGGATGTTCCCGACACATGACTGGTAACAAAAGCTATTTTGAAAAGATTATCAAAACGAAGGGAGGAAAGGTAACTTTTGGAGATAACGCATAGGAAGAAATTGTTGGTATTGATAATATTGTTCTTCTAGGTAAAACATTGATTTCAAATGTTTTATTTTTTAAGGTCTTAAGCACAACCTCATTAGCATAAGTCAGTTATGTGATGAAGGGTATGTTGTGAATTTTAGGAATGATAAGTGCTCAGTACACAATTCCAAGGAAGAATTTATTCTCTCAGTAAATATGCAAGATAATGTTTACACTTTGATCTTAGAAGACCTAAGGACCCAAGATTTACCTTGACTAAGTGCAATGGAAGATCATTCCTGGTTATGGCATAGAATACTAAGACACTGTATCCTTAGAAACATATGTAAAATTTCTATGAAAAAAATATTTAAGGATCTACCGGAGCTCAGATTTGATTCTTCCAAAGTTTGTGATCCTTTTCAATATGGAAAGCAACATAAATCTAGTTTTAAATCAATTGGTGAAGTCTCAGCGACTGTGCATTACAGTTAGTGCACATGGATCTTTTCGGTCTAACACAAACTGAACGTATTGGAGGCAAATACTATGTGTTTGTTCTAGTTGATGATTACACCAAATTTACTTGGGTCTATTTTCTACTAAAGAAGTCTGAAGATTTTTCTTATTTCAAAAGTTTTAGAGCACACATTAAAAATGAGGAAAATATTCCATTGAAAACTATTCATAGTGATCGTGGAGGAGAATTTCAAAATTATGATTTTGAAACTTTTTGTAGTAGGAAAGGTATTACTCACAATTTTTTAGCACCTAGAACTCCTCAACAAAATGGTGTAGTTTAAAGAAGAAATAAAATTCTTCAAGAGATAACTAGAACCATGTTGAGTGAATATTCTATAGCTAGACATTTCTTGGCTGAAGCTCTAAGTACTGCTTGTTATACTATAAATTGAGTTTTGATTAGACCTTTTCATAATAAAACTCCTTATGAGTTATGGAATGGTAGAAAACCAATACTTTCCTACTTCATGGTTTTTGGTTTCAAAGTATTCATCCTAAATACTAAAGATAACTTACATAAATTCGCACCAAAATTTGATGAAGGAATTTTCTTAGGTTATTCCACAACTTCTAAGGATTATAGAGTTTTCAATAAAAATACTTGTACCGTTGAAGAAACCGTGCAAGTAAAATTTGATGAGTCTGATCCATTTGTTTTTAAACTATCTAAACCTACATCCTCGGATTTGTTTTAAAAAACTAATTGTCAACCCCTGATAGAAAATCCTTGTGATAAGGAAATTTTTTAAGAAGATACTTCTGAAATATTTACCCCAGAATACATTCTACCCTATGTTGATGAACAGGTTTTTCAAAACCCAAATCAGGTGTTTCTTAAGAATCATCCGAGTAAAAGTATCATTGGTGATGTAAATAGACCTGTAAGGACTAGAAATTCCTTGAGAAATGAAGTTGAACATCTAGAATTTATTTCCCAATTAGAACCAAAAAGCACTAATTAATCTTTAGGTGATAATGATTGGATCAAAGCCATGCAAGATGAACTAAATGAATTTGAGAGGAATAAAGTTAGGACCTTGGTTGAAAGACCTAAGGAAACTTATGTTATTGGAGTAAAATGGGTTTTCAGAAACAAATTTGATGAAAATGGAGTCATAGTAGGAAATAAAGCTTGACTCGTTGCTAAATTCTATAATCACCAAGAGGTAATAGACTATGAAGAAACCTATGCTTTAGTATCTAGACTTGAATCTATTCGTATTATACTTGCCTTTGGAGCATTCTTCAATTTTAAACATTTTCAAATGGATATAAAATGTGCTTTTCTTAACGGTTATGTTCAAGAGGATGTTTTTGTTGAACAACCTCCTAGTTTTGAAGATACAAAATATCCTGATCATGTTTTTAGACTTACCAAAGCTTTTTATGGTCTTAAACAAGCCCCACGAGCATGGTATGATAGACTCGCATGATTTTTGCTTCAAAATAACTTTGTTAAGGGAAATGCAGATCCAACCCTTTTTATAAAGAAAGATAAGAAAAATCTTTTGATTGTTCAAAATTATGTTGATGACATCATATTTGGTTCAACTTAGCAATATTTAACTGATTCTTTTGCATGTCTAATGAAATCTGAGTTTGAAATGATTATGATGGGTGAGTTAACCTTTTTCCTTGGTTTTCAAATTTCTCAAAAACCAGAAGGAATCTATATATCTCAACAAATTTTTATTAAATATATTCTTCAAAAAGTATGGTTATGACAACACTAAGAGTATAAGTACTCCCATTGGTACCTCAAACTCTTTAGATCTTGATGATGCTAGGAAACCAATAGATCAAACGTCTTTTAGAGGTATGATAGGAAGTCTACTTTACTTAACATCTAGTCGACCAGACTTAATGTTTTCAGTGTGATTATGTGCAAGATATCAATCCAATCCTAAGGAATCTCACTTAAAGGCGGTGAAAAGAATTTTTCGCTACCTAAAGGGAACCATGGATTTAGGATTATTATATACTTCTAGAAATGATTTTGTTCTAAAAAGATTTTCTGATGCTGACTTTGGAGGATGTTGAATGGATAGAAAAAGTACATCCGGAACTTGTCATTTCTTATGAGATTCATTAGTATATTGGTCCTGCAAAAAGAAACATCCTGTAGCACTTTCCACTGTTGAAGCTGAATATATAGAAGCTGGAAGTTGTTGTGCTAAAGTGTTGTGGATACAACACACACTCACAGACTATGGCCTGAGTTTTACTAAGACTCAAATATTGTGCAATAACACAAGTGCCATTGCCCAATGTAAGAACCCTACACACCACTCTCATGCAAAGCACATAGATATTAGGCATCAATTCTTTAGGGATCACACACATAAAAAAGATATCATTCAGCAGTTTATCGGAACGCAAGATCAACTTGCTAATATTTTCAAAAAATCATTACCCTCTGATAGATTTGAATACATTAAACAAAAGTTAGGAATGATAACTATAAGGTAATCATTCTCCATTAACTTCTTGATGAACAATTCTCCTAATCGCAATAAACTCCTCTTTATAGGGGGGTTACATTTGATTGTTAGTGTAACTAAATTTTTTTTAGTGAGTTTTTTTTAAACTTTTCGGAACTGAAGTTTCCAGAATGGAAATTTCTGAAAATAATATTTCCGGAATTGGAATTACCAGAACTGAAATTTTCAGGACTGAAATTCTCGGAATGAGAACTTCCAGAATGGAATTCTTCGTACAGAAAACTTCCGGAATGGAATTTTCATACTGATAAGTTTTGGAATGGAGAGTTTCGTACTGACATTTTCGTAACGGGGTTTTCATACTGGAACTTTCATTTTTTTTATTTCTTCAAGAAGAATATTACCAATTATGAACAATATTTTAGTCAATCCGTAAGCTTTGATTTTCTTACTTATAGTCTTGTAATCAAATTTTGATTACTGGTATTTTACTTGTTTTTAAATGATAGGATTCTAGTTTTTTCCTCAAATCCGGATTTTTTCTTTAAAAAACTCAAAAGATCGGAGTCATGTTTTCCTTGCGGGATTGTTCTCAACCGTCAGATCAGATCAAAGCTTTTTCAACCGTTAGATGGATTTTGGAATACCAACGGTCACATTCTTTGCCTATATAAAGGGGACCCCGAGACTTGTCCCACATCGGATTTTCCATGATTTTGCGTCTCGAAGCCCTGTTGCTCTTCTTAAGGCCTGTTCCAAACATTATAAAGTCGATCCGAATCTTTCAGATTACTTCACTCCGAATGTCTGTTGAAGCAACTTCTCAAGATATGTCAACTGCAAAACCAATCTCAAAGTGGTTTTTCATAAGGTAAATATTAGTTCATCCGGATTTCTATAAGCTTGATTCCCTTATTCCAAAAAATATTAGACTGAAGGGACGGGAAGATGTCTGCATAGCAATGTTAGATAAACAGGATCCAGTTTATACAGATTTGTTGATAGACTTTTACAAGTCTATTTCCTTCCAGATGGAAGATGGTAGAGAGAGGTTTTCTTTCATGTCTTATGGGAAGACTTATAAGATTTATTACACCAAGGTCGCGAGCCTGGTTGGTTTATCATATGAAGGAGAAGATGAATTCTCCTCTCACAAACATCCCGATGTAAAAGGGAGATTCAATAAGGATAAGGCACTGAAGTGTCTTGGGATTAAGGATGATTCAACAATTAAAATTGCTCATCTCACTCCAAACAATAGAATCCTTCAACTATGGGTGCAAGGCATTCTAGTTCCAAGAAGAGGTGATAAAGACAATTTAAAGAAGAGTGATGTCAATGTCTTAGCTTTCTTGGTAAATGTATGAAAGAAAAATATGATGAGGCATGTCTTGGTTATGATCAAGAACATTAAAGAAGGAAATTAAAGAGCTCAGATTATCTTGTTCTCTGCCTTACTATCTAGGATGATAGTTCGGTGCTTAGAATCCTTCAAGGTTGCCTGAAAATCGATGATCCAGAATTGCAATCTCATGTTAGTTAGTGATGATGCTATCAAGAGGATGAAGATGGGTTTTTCCACTGAATCTAGAGAATTTTATCCTCTGTGTGTGGAAGAGGTTGAAGCAGCTAAGAAAGAATCACAGAATCCTGAACCATCCAAAAATCAAAGAAAGAAGAAAAAGGTTAAGGAAGTAGTTGCTGATGAAGAAATTTTCCAAGCTAAGGAAACTGAATCTGCACCTCCCAAGCCGAAGAAGTAGAAAACATATACAGATGTAGTGGCGGCTAAGTGGAGGGAAGATAAAGAGAAGAGGAAGGAAGGGGATCTTCAATTCGGATTGGATCCTGCTGAGGCTATGGCCTTAAAGGAAAAAGATATCGAGGAGATAGAGAGACAAGCGAAGGAAAAGAAAATGAAAATGAAGATGTCTGAAGCTGAAGTGGTGCAATCTTTGCTGAAAGATACAGAGTTGGCTTCCGAAATTCTTCTCATTCTAGAAAATTTTGGTGACGAACCTTCTTTACCAGAAACTCCAGCTAAGAACTATGTCACTCCAGATAAATCCAAGGGTAAAGAAGTCGTTGAAGAAACTGAGAAGGAAGTTGCTGAAGTATTAGAGGAAGAAGTTGAAGAAGAAGAAGAAGAAGAGGAAAGTGAAGATTTGGATACCCTAATTAAGAAAGTACATGACTACAAAGATAGGGCTGAATCCGCAAAGTTAGTTACTCCAGGTAAGGGAGATGAGGAAGCTAGCATGAAACTTCAAGAAAAAGAAGAAGAAAATGTGTTTTATGAGGAAGATGAATCCTATGAGAGGAATTTTCATGAGGAAGGTCAAGAAAAACAGAAACCAAATGAAGACCAGATCGTTCACATTTTTAAATCCAAGGAAGTATCTCCTAATGTGGAACCCATTCCGAAATCTGATAAGGGGAAGCAAGTTCTCATAGAGACACCTTTAAAAGATCTCATCAGGAGGAAAGAGGTTGGTGGTACCTCTAGAAGGAAGATAGTGCAAGTTGAAGAAGAGCAATCTCAAAGAGAAATTTCTGATTCAGAATCATCATCTCATGGGCATGATTTTGTGGTTCAATCTCTAAATAAGTTGGTGGACACAATTTCGATTCTTTCAACAATATATTCTAGATTCCAGACGATGCGACAATGTATAAATCAGAAAATAGATTCTTTATCCTTGGTCATGGATAAGTTTGTAAAGTTGGAATCTGAAGAGAAAAGTTTTTTGATCGACTATGATATACATAGAAAGTCTTGCAGTAAGGTAACAAAGTGGTCTAAGATAGTTAAAGAAGACTTGGCTGTGTATGATAATTTTCAGAATGACGTGAAATAAGCTTTTGACAGAGTAGACAAAACGGTTAAGAATCTTGAAGATGATCTGATTATTGAGCAGAGTACCCGAAGTCAACAAGTGAAGGAACTGAATGACAAGGAAAATTTTCTAGCTCAAAATCTTATAAATGATTGAAATCACCGGATTGAGCATGAAAAAATAGTTGTTCAGCAAGATGAGAAAATGAAGTTATATAAAGAAGCCTTGGAGGCTTAGGAAGAAGCTCTAAAAATCCAAGAAGAAAATGTAAAAGCCTTGGAAAAGCAAGGTGAGGAAGATCTAAGGGACTTGAAAAAACTCAAAACCTTGTTAATGAATCTCATCCCGAAGGAAAAGGAAGACAAATGACCCCACTCCGATCTTTTGTTTTAGTTGTGTTTCCTTGTAAAATTTTTCCCAACTCTAATGAAATATTATTTGGCTGGATGTATCTTGTTATATACTAATGTTTCAGGTATCATAATTTTTTTCCATTCCCTTATATTCTTTTTGAAAATCAAAAAGGGGGAGAAGGAAAAAGAACTACTCTTATGGTGTAGAAAGGAAAAATTTCTAAGTGAAATATACTTAATGAAAGGGGGAGTTTCCCACTACGAAGTTTTTCATTCTTACAATAATGAAAACTCCACTTCGGAAACTCAGAATAAAATCCTTAGAGTTTCAATGCCTAAGGGGGAGTTAGTTGTATTCACTTTTATCAATGAACAAAGGGAGATAAGTGTTTAATTTCAAAGTCTAATGAAAATTTTCAAAATCCTTATATGCTGTTTCTAAAGAATGTTGGTGCTTTCCAAAAAGGGGGAGATTGTTGAGTCAATAAGGTTTTCCTTATGACATTTCCATTCCTTCTTGTTTTTTAAATCACAAACACCTTATACATAAGAAAATATTATTTTTACCCCCATAAGAAAAATTAACACTTTTAAGGAAATTTACCCTAACCTATATTTTCTTATACATAGCCATATTTTCATAAGTACAACAACCAGATTCATACCCAAAATCCCAGATCCATTTAATGAAATGATTTAGAGCATTCTGTTTTTAGGATCTGAATTCTAGATGTGATCTGAAATGATGTTCTAATCCGAATTTTGGACTCTGAACTTTCATGAGTTCGACTCCGAACACTTAAGCAGTTTGACTCCGAACTTTTGAGAAGTTCGACTCTGAACTCTTAAGTAGTTCGACTTCGAACTCTCAAGTAGTTCAACTCTAAACTCTTAATTAGTTTGACTCTGATCTCTTAAGTAGTTCGACTCCGAACTCTGAAGAAGTTCGACTCCGAACTCTTAAGCAGTTAGACTCTTAACTTTTACGAAGTTCGACTCCAAACTCTGAAGTAATTCGACTCTGAACTCTCAAGTAGTTCGACTTCTAACTCTTAAGTAGTTCGACTCTGAACTCTTTAGTAGTTCGACTCCAAACTCTAAATAAGTTCGACTCCGAAGACTGAAGAATTTCGACTCCGAACTCTCAAGTAGTTCGATTCCGAACTTTTACGTAGTTTGACTATGAACTCTGCAAGTTCAGATTCAGATCTCTGGTGAAACCAGACTCCGAATTCCTATTAAAAAGAATCTGAACATTTCTTAACATAGACTATGTAACAACCCAAGATTTTATGAAAAATATTCTTTTTATTTCACTAATGTCTTGTGTTGTATGCTACACCAAAAGGAGCTTGCACAACACGCATCCTTGACTTGCCTTGCATTATACGCAATCACGACCTTCCTCGATAGCGTGTGTAGTACGCAATAACGAGTTTCAGTAAACAGCGATATGCTATTAAAATGTTATTAAAACTAGCCGTTATGAATAGTAATAACCACTTTTTGAAATTTTGTAAATTTTATTTTTCAAAATGGATTTCATTTTTGGATTCAGAGTATCGAATTTAGCCTCAGGTGAAATTTTGGTACATTTTGGATAACTTTCATATTCTGATGAATAGTTAAAATTACTACATTTTAATTAAAAACATCTTTTTTAATCGAAATAATTAATAGTGATAAATTATTAATTTGAGTGGTTTTAAAGTATATTTAGAATATATTTTTGGTCATTGGTTGTAATTTCACATTTAAACCAGACATAATCAAGTGTCAATCTTTTGATAGATATTGTTTCTTAAAAACACGCTATTTGTTTTAACAGCGGGATTTAATTATAAAAATAATTAATGAAACTTCTATGTTATGAATTTGGTAAAATAGACTTTATTTTTGAATTCGGAATATAAAATATAGCTTAGGATGAAATTTTGGCATTGTTCTAAAAAACATCAATTTTCGATGAATAGTGAAACTACTAAGTGGTAGTTAAAAAAATGAATTTTTCATAAAACATAATTTTACCGCTTCTGTGAATGGAATTTCAAAAATCCGCGGGACACGGTTGATGTCAGTATGTAAAATGTGGTTCAATGAGATGAAAATAATTTTTTTGGTGAATAGTAACTTTTTACTTTTTTTACCGCGGTTAATAGTAAATAGGGTAACTAAGGGTAAATATGATATTACTATTACCCTAACACATTTCCTAATTCTATTGGATAAGTTTAATTCGACCAAAAACAACCTTATGAATAAAATATGACCATTTAGGCCCACTTGGATTAGATTAGGACATTTATTATTAATTTATTTAAAGAAGGGTTAAAATAGTTAAAATCAATGTTTAATAAGTAAATAATTTTTAATATGGGGTTATACATAAGATAAATTAGACTATAAATATTCATTAGAAAGATAAAAAGAGTTCCTACATAATGGTATTTTATTTGTAATTTTTAGACATTAAATAATTTAATTTATTTATGACACAATGATGATGCAGTAATTATCTTATTTATGAAATATTGACATAATTGATGTTATAAACACCAAAATAAATGAAATTTGAGACTTTTTATGAATTCCACTAATTTTCTAGGTTACTATGATATATTAGTGTTGATTTAAGCAACTTTTTTAGAACATATAATTCTGTTATGACCTTTACAAAAATCATATATCAAATAGTGTCAAAATTGACACAAAATAGTTTTTAAATCAAATATTATATTATTAATTGTAATTTTATTCCTAAAAATCTAAGGTTCGGCAAAATAACTTAGATAAGGATATATGTATTAGTAATAAACAATTTGGGGTTCGTTTGGAATGTTATAGTAAGTGTATTAACCATATAGTGAAAGAAAACAAAAAGACACGATAAAAGTTAAATTATTTAACTTAGAGTTAAATCTAATTTATAAGGTTAAAATAATATCCTAAACTTGTCTGAATCCTATTGGTTGATAGGATTTCGACCCTTCCCCACTTTATATTTTAAATAAGACCCTTTGGAACCATTATAAACCGATTTTGACTTTAATATAAAATAATATTTTGAGATATTCTTAAGGTGCCCCTCTCCTCCCTTATAAAAGGGCACCTCCTCCCCCTTCCTCCTCACACCAATTTGAGCACTCAAGCTCGGCCAACCTCTTCCAAAATCCATTCTCCACTTCCCTAGAATAATCCTAGAGGTCCTGGGCTTCTTCAAAGACCAATCATAGTTCCCTAAGTGGAGGATTCAAAGAGGCGTTTCAAATAAGAGGTAATATCCATTACCGATCATTTCAATTTCTTTCTTCTTCAACTTCGTCTTCTTTAGTTGTTTCATGATAAAGTAATAACATCAGTATTTATTATATACTGATATGTTATTATAAATATGAAACAACTCTAATTAACCTTCTATCCATCCTACGGAAAAAGGAAATCACCGCGCGTGCGTACGTACGGAATACCGTCTCCACGCCGTGGTGTAAAATATTTTCCGTCACCACCTTAATTGGATGGGTATAAAGGTTTAATGAGTAACTATATATGACTATTATAACGTGATATTGATACTGAAATAGTATACATACACTTCAACACAATTCCACGACCATGGCAATGATATCATCGCTTGTGCGTACGTACGGACTACCGTCTCCACGACGCGATGAGATTCATTCTCAATGATTAACCATTCATGAATGATTATAAAGTATATATAATAAGTACTAATGAAATATATGACCTGATAATGATACGGGAATTATTTATATTTATATGTATTTCATCTACTTAATTCCATTCAATTCAATAAGGAAATGAAAACAGCGTTCATGCGTACGTACGGACTACCGTCCCCATGAACGATGTATTTCTTTCCATTTAATAATTTATTATATATGTATATTCTGAATATATATATATATAGATCATGTTTTATATTCTGTAATTAAGTAATCATGACTTAATTAATCATATGAATAATTACAAGTTAAAAACACGAACGACAAATGAGACGATTTTACCCAAAACGCTACTTTAACATGAATTTACAAAAGAACGGGTAATATAAAGTCATAAGTGGACCATATATGATATAATAACAATGAATATGATTCTGGAATAAGTCAATAACATGATTTAAATCATTATACAGGAGGTTCGGACACTTACAAAGCAAGTCGGACCTAAGGTAAGGGAAATATCACAATCTCATTTTTATCCGAGATTGTTTATTCGTAAGTATTTACTGGGGTGTATTTTATCATCCAAATCCATGTTTCATCAATATGTAATATTATTTCCATCCACCTACAATTTTTTAAATCCATTTTTACCCTTCGGTGAGTTTTTAGTAATATGTATGAAAGGAATCTTTTGTCGTACGAGGTACTTTTTGACTTTTCCGACAAAAGTATGAAAGAATGTGTTTTTAACTTATACGGCATGAATGGATTTTTAAAACATTATTTCCAAGAAGATTCCTTTAGATGTTTTCATGTTTATTTTTAATCAACTTCTTTTAGTTTATAATTTTATGACATGTTAAGAAAAGAAAAGTGTTTTTGAAGAAGAAAGGATATTTTCCTCAAGAATGAAGTTCAAGTGTTTTATCAAAATTATTTTCCATATAAGATAATATAGTGTTCTGTTTTTATCCCTATTATTACATTGATTTGATTATGTTTTGAGGGAATTATTTTTATGAAGTCATTTACCTTATATGATTTGTTTTATGATGTCATGATGTTTCAAGAATCCCATTTTTGTTATATGTGTTATGCGATGATATATGATTTATGATTATGTGGCACACATAAGAAAGGATTCATTATAAGATGGGTGGGACCTATATCTCCCTCCAATGCATTGGGTAAAGATTTTATATCTCATGAGATAGACAGGGCTGGAACGATAGCTTATACCGATTCAGTGAAACAGGACTGAAACGAGGGTTACTCGATTCAGAAAGGGACTTTGTCCACTAAGATAGTCTTGGCAATGAGTCTTGACTAACAAGAAATGATTCTCTATGATTATGTGTGAATGCCACAAAGTTTAATGTTTTATGTTATGATTATTGTGATTACATTTCACTGCCATGATTTGTCCCATGTTATGAAATTTTGATCTCTTTTGCAGGTTAAGATTTCCAAAAGTTATGTGCTTGTGTATATGATGTGATTGATATTTCTGTTGTTTACCCTTACTGAGCATTTGAGCTCACCCTTTTATGTTTTCTTTTCCCCAGGATATAAAGAAAGGTTTTAGGTTAAAAAAAAGGGAAGATATTTATGGGAGATATTGAAGATCATTCACCACGATTAGAAGATTACGTTCCGAGTTTCCAAAGTCACTAAACTATTACGATCCTTGTGTGTGTGTTTTTGTTATGCACTAAGTATTCCGCGAAAGTAATGTAATGTCAATGTACGTCAAGCTTCGGGTCTCTACAGTTGGTATCAGAGGAAAGGTTTAGTCAACCTTTGGAAATAAGGATGCGAAAACGTTAGTGAGATCCCTAGAGATATTTCTAAGGTATGTCTAGGGATGTCCCTAAGGTTAAGTATACGTATAGGTTATAGTACTAGAATTACGCTAACGATCATTGAATTAAACCTAAGATGTTAGATATTGAAGGTACTCCCCCTTTATTATGTTGTTTTCCCTAGCATGATTTTTGCCTCTCACACTATTCTTTTTGGGTTTTAGACGATGGCTGGAACCCGAAGGAACCGTGTTGATCAATGCAATGGACAATGCAATGATTGTCCTCCTGAACAAACAAATGTTATGGGAGATGGAGTGAAAAATCTTATTGCTATACTTACACAAGCTATGAATCATTCTGGACTTCCAAATGAGTAGAGAAGGGAACAATATTCTATTGAGTCCTTCATGAGGCAACATCCACCTTCTTTCAGTGGGTCTTCTGATCCACTTGTTGCTGAACATTGGATCAGTACCACTGAAAAGATATTTTCAGTTCTTCAATGTTCTGAACATGATAAAGTCATCTTAGCAGTATATCGTTTGGAAGGTGAAGCTGATCAATGGTGGAATCTTATCAAGAATACAAGGAAAAGAGATGAAATTGAGTCCATGGAATGGGACGAGTTCAAGAACTTATTTTTCAATAAGTACTTCCCTCGTATTCTTCGAACAAAGATGGAGAAGGAGTTTCTTGAACTAAAGCAAAAGGATGATGAATCTGTTGGTATATACGAAGCGAATTTTACAAGACTTTCAAGGTATGCATCTTGCATTATCATCCAACCTGAAAGTAAAGTTGATCAATTTTTCAGTGGCTTAAAACCAAGTCTTCGAAGGGCATTAGCTATAAGAGACTTCAGTAGCTATGAAGAAATTGTGCGTTGTTCTATCAAGGTAGAAATGGAAGTTGGTGTTACATATCCATCTCATGGTTTTGACAAAAAATGAAAGATGGAGTTCAAGGAGAAATCTTATAATAATGGTGAAAAGAAGATGAATGTTTCCTTATGCACAAAGTGTGGAAAGAAGCATGGTAGAGATTGTATTAAAGGGATTACAAAATGTTTTAAGTGTGGAAAAGAAGTTCACCGAGCAGCTGAGTGTTGATGTAATGGAAAAAGGGTTTCTAATGATGTGAATAAATCAAACACTGCAGAGAACGCACCACCAACACTTCAATGCTTCAAGTGCAAGGAAATGGGTCATTATGCTAATAAATGCCCTAATCCAAGGGTTAGTGATGATCAACATGAGCAACCACTGAAGGAAAAGGACAAAGGGAGGTCACATGTGATCACTATTTGCAATGTTGAATATGACAACGATGTGGTGGAATGATTAAGTGTTTATGTAATGGGATTTAGAAATAATGTTGTATCATTGAGTATTGCAATATTTATTGATGTGGTATTCAAAGTGATTGATATATTTTGAAAATAAGATGATATGTGCATAATGAAGGGAAAACGAGAAAATGAAATGTTTAATAGTATTCACGAGCTCATGATTAATATAAGGACTAAGTGATATCATGGTTTGAGTATATACAATTTTGAGGATTTTGGTATGTGGAAGGTGTTAACTTTTAACTACATTCAAGTTTTCACTATGGTTCAATGGGTATTCAAGAGAATACATGATTAAGGCCTTTGAATGTTTGGAATGTGACCAACAAGACATATATATGGGAATTAACGATAGTATTAAATCTCTGGTAATCGTTTTCACTATATTATGAGAGTGGACTGCAGTATTATGGATAAGCCTAAAGATTAGAATGGATTATGTTGGACATAAGTTAGTATTGTTTAAGGATAGAAGTTTTTTCGATATTATTGATGGGATGTTATAGTAATATAGTTTTAGAAAAAGGACAACCTGCAGGACGGGCGACAGCCCATCGCGTCGGACAAGGCTGTGGGAATCGAACCCACAACTGAAGTGCGACTGGCCTTTATCGCCTACCACTGGCCTACAGGAAGTCCCTGTTTAGTAGAAACTAGTTTTATTATATTAAGCAGTATGATATATGAAGTATAAGTCCATTTTAGGAACCATATATGATTAATCTCACTATAGACCGACTTATGTATATAATTTTTTCTAACCTTTTGTTTGAGACAAATGGAATGACCCGTCATTCTATCACATAATCTGCTAACACTTCACGAATAACAAATTCAACTTCATTTATTTAAGAGATGAAGTGGAAATTGTTCAAGGCACGAACAATAGTGAGATTGTACCAAAATAAAGTAAGTATTTATTCTAATTCATATTTTCAACTTTAGGGAAATGATCTTGAAAACCAAAAATGTTGTCCTAGTGATCTTATACCTGATGAATCAGATGGTACCTTATATCATCACAAATATATGGATTTGTGATTACTGGCTTTTCCATAGCCATGTTCTCTACCACTCTCCATCAAAACATGATGGTTAGATTTCTCTTCTATATCCATATTTTTACCTATGTGGAAACCCAGCGATTAGTTTATTTGGGTAATCGTTACATTTCATACTTTAGTTTTTAAAGCAAGGTTTTGGTATTCCTTTTTACGATGTGGGATTCTATTAAAGAAACTTTCGAATAGTAAACCATTTATAACCCCGACAAATTTCGAGGGCGAAATTCATTTTAAGGGGGGTAGAATGTAACAGCCCGAGATTTTATGAAAAATATTCTTTTTATTTCACTAATGTCTTGTGTTGTACGCTACACCAAAAGTAGCTTGCACAACACGCATCCTTGACTTGCCTTGCATTACACGCAATCGCGACCTTCCTCGATAGCGTGTGTAGTACGCAATAACGAGTTTCACTAAACAGCGATATGCTATTAAAATGTTATTAAAACTAGCCGTTATGAATAGTAATAACCACTTTTTGAAATTTTGTAAATTTTATTTTTCAAAATGGATTTCATTTTTGGATTCAGAGTATCGAATTTAGCCTAAGGTGAAATTTTGGTACATTTCGGATAACTTTCATATTCTGATGAATAGTGAAAATTACTAAATTTTAATTAAAAACAACTTTTTTAATCGAAATAATTAATAGTGATAAATTATTAATTTGAGTGGTTTTAAAGTATATTTAGAATATATTTTTGGTCATTGGTTGTAATTTCACATTTAAACCAGACATAATCAAGTGTCAATCCTTTGATAGATATTGTTTCTTAAAAACACGCTATTTGTTTTAACAACGGGATTTAATTATAAAAATAATTAATGAAACTTCTATTTTATGAATTTGGTAAAATAGACTTTATTTTTGAATTCGGAATATAAAATATAGCTTAGGATGAAATTTTGTCATTGTTCTGAAAAACATCAATTTTTGATGAATAGTGAAACTACTAAGTGGTAGTTAAAAAACTGAATTTTTCATAAAACTTAATTTTAACGCTTCTGTGAATGAAATTTCAAAAATCCGAGAGACACGGTTGATGTTAGTAAGTAAAATGTGGTTCAATGAGATGAAAATAATTTTTTGGTGAATAGTAACTTTTTACTTTTTTTTACCGCGGTTAATAGTAAATAGGGTAACTAAGGGTAAATATGATATTAATATTACCCTAACACATGTCCTAATTCTATTGGATAAGTTTAATTCGACCAAAAACAACCTTATGAATAAAATATGACCATTTAGGCCCACTTGGATTAGATTAGGACATTTATTATTAATTTATTTAAAGAAGGGTTAAAATAGTTAAAATCAAAGTTTAATAAGTAAATAATTTTTAATATGTGGTTATACATAAGATAAATTCAACTATAAATATTCATTAGAAATATAAAAAGATTTCCTACATAATGGTATTTTATTTGTAATTTTTAGACATTAAATAATTCAATTTATTTATGACACAATGATGATGCAGTAATTATCTTATTTATGAAATATTGACATAATTGATGTTATAAACACCAAAATAAATGTAATTTGAGACTTTTTATGAATTCCACTAATTTTCTAGGTTACTATGACATATTAGTGTTTATTTAATAAACTTGGTTCGAACATATAATTCTGTTATGACTTTCACAAAAATCATATATCAAATAGTGTCAAAATTGACACAAAATAGTTTTTAAATAAAATAAAATATTATTAATTGTTATTTTATTCCTAAAAATCTATGGTTCGGCCAAATGACTTAGATAAGGATACATGTATTAGTAATAAACAATTTCGGGTTCGTTTGGCATGTTATAGTAAGTGTATTAACCATATAGTGAAAGAAAACAAAAAGACACGATAAAAGTTAAATTATTTGACTTAGAGTTAAATCTAATTGATAAGGTTAAAATAATATCCTAAACTTGTCTAAATACTATTGTTTGATAGGATTTAGACCCTTCCCAACTTTAGCTTCGAAATAAGACCCTTTGGAACCATTATAAACCGATTTTGACTTTAATATAAAATAATATTTTGAGATATTCCTAAGGTGCCCCTCTCCTCCCTTATAAAAGGGCACCTCCTCCCCCTTCCTCCTCACACCAATTTGAGCACTCAAGCTCGGACAACCTCTGCCAAAATACCTTCTCCACTTCCCTAGAATAATCCTAGAGGTCCTGGTCTTCTTCAAAGACCAATCTTAGTTCCCTAAGTGGAGGATTCAAAGAGGCGTTTCAAATAAGAGGTAATATCCATTACCGATCTTTTCAATTTCTTTCTTCTTCAAATTATTCTTCTTTAGTTGTTTCATGATAAAGTAATAACATCAGTATTTATTATATACTGATATGTTATTATAAATATGAAACAACTCTAATTAACCTTCTATCCATCCTACAGAAAAAGGAAATCACCGCGCGTGCGTATGTACGGAATACCGTCTCCACGTCGTGGTGTAAAATATTTTCCGTCACCACCTTAATTGGATGGGTATAAAGGTGTAATGAGTAACTATATATGACTATTATAAAGTGATATTGATACTGAAATAGTATACATACACTTCAACACAATTCCACGACCATGGGAACGATATCATCACTCGTGCGTACGTACGGACTACCGTCTCCACGACGCGATGAGATTCATTCTCAATGATTAACCATTCATGAATGATTATAAAGTATATATAATAAGTACTAATGAAATATATGACCTGATAATGATACTGGAATTATTTATATTTATATGTATGTCATCTACTTAATTCCATTCAATTCAATAAGGAAACGAAAACAGCGTTCATGCGTACGTACGGACTACCGTCTCCATGAACGGTGTATTTCTTTCCATTTACTGATTTATTATATATGTATATTCTGAATATATATATATATATATAGATCATGTTTTATATTCTGGAATTAATTAATCATGACTTAAGTAATCATATGAATAATTACAAGTTAAAAACACGAACGACAAATGAGACGATTTTACCCAAAACGCTACTTTAACATGAATTTACAAAAGAACGGGTAATATAAAGTCATATGTGGACCATATATGATATAATAACAATGAATATGATTCTGGAATAAGTCAATAACTTGATTTAAATCATTATACAGGAGGTTCGGACACTTACAAAGCAAGTCGGACCTAAGGTAAGGGAAATATCACAATCTCATTTTTATCCGAGATTTTTTATTCGTAAGTATTTACTGGGGTGTATTTTATCATCCACATCCATGTTTCATCAATATGTAATATTATTTCCATCCACCTACAATTTTTTAAATCCATTTTTACCCTTCGGTGAGTTTTTAGTAATATGTATGAAAGGAATCTTTTGTCGTACGAGGTACTTTTTGACTTTTCCGACAAAAGTACGAAAGAATGTTTTTTTAACTTATACGGCATGAATGGATTTTTAAAACATTATTTCCAAGAAGCTTCCTTTACAAGTTTTCAAGTTTATTTTTAATCAACTTCTTTTAGTTTATAATTTTATGACATGTTAAGAAAAGAAAAGTGTTTTTGAAGAAGAAAGGATATTTTCCTCAAGAATGAAGTTCAAGTGTTTTATCAAAATTATTTTCCATCTAAGATAATATAGTGTTCTGTTTTTATCCCTATTATTACATTGATTTGATTATGTTTTGAGGGAATTATTTTTATGAAGTCATTTACCTTATATGATTTGTTTTATGATGTCATGATGTTTCAATAATCCCATTTTTGTTATATGTGTTATGCGATGATGTATGATTTATGATTATGTGGCACACATAAGAAAGGATTCATTATAAGATGGGTGGGACCTATATCTCCCTCTAATGCATTGGGTAAAGATTTTATATCTCATGAGATAGACAGGGCTGGAATGGTAGGTTATACCGGTTCAGTGAAACAGGACTGAAACGAGGGTTACTCGATTCAGAAAGGGACTTTGCCCACTAAGATAGTCTTGGCAATGAGTCTTGACTAACAAGAAATGATTCTCTATGATTATGTGTGAATGCCACAATGTTTAATGTTTTAAGTTATGATTATTGTGATTACATTTAACTGCCATGATTTATCCCATGTTATGAAATTTTGATCTCTTTTGCAGGTTAAGATTTCCAAAAGTTATGTGCTTGTGTATATGATGTGATTGATATTTCTTTTGTCTACCCTTACTGAGCATTTGAGCTCACCCTTTTATGTTTTCTTTTCCCCAGGATATAAAGAAAGGTTTTAGGTTAAAAAAAGGGAAGATCTTTATGGGAGATATTGAAGATCTTTCACCACGATTAGAAGATTATGTTCCGAGTTTCCAAAGACACTAAACTATTACGATCCTTGTGTGTGTGTTTTTGTTATGTACTAAGTATTCCGCAAAAGTAATGTAATGTCAATGTACGTCAAGCTTTGGGTCTCTACAGACTATGAATTTCATTTTGGTTAAAATCCCATCATTTGACTTGCTTACACTCCGAAATGTTGATTATCTTTTACTTACGTATGCTTCATCTCAAAACGATGTCATGCATTCAGTTATACATGGTTTTTTATTAATCGATGTCGTCTATTCTGTTTCTAATTAACCGTTGGTTGAGTTACACGTGTACATTTCCCTCCAAATTTCATGGAAAATATGACCATTGGAAGAGGGAGCCGACCATAGAAATTTTACCTATAAATAGGAGCTCATTTGAAAGATCTCAACAAGAAGTTGATCGATTTAGAGAACACACATTGTTAGGGTGATTTCTAGAGAGATAATCTTTCCATGCCTTGTGTGTACTGAACCTCTTATTCATAATTCTTTGTGTGACTCCGAATATTGGTGATTACATTCGAGGACTTCCATGGATAGGAAGACAGTGGTGCCGACTACCTTGAAGTTCGAGGGCTTCCGTGCTGAGGAAGACAGAGGTTCCAACTAACTTGAAGTTGAGGGCTTGTGGGGATAGCAAGACAGCGATTCTGATCTTTTTATCGAGGGCTTACCCTGGTGTGGGTAAGACATACTTTCTTGAAAGTATAAATCAAGAGACCTTTATCCATTGTTGTTGGATACCCTTCCCTTTGGGTTAAATGGGTTATTGTGTGTTACTTGTATTTACTACATGTTTGTTTCCGCAGCATATTGTATTGTAAGGAATGTATAATCTTCTTGTATTTCCTTATAATTGTACTCTGATTAGTTTAGATTCTATACGCTTTAAGGTAGAATCTTATATTGTAAACCTTGGTTCCAATTCTCCAGAATCTGATCAGAGGTGGTGTGAATTTTCTTAGTTTAACATTGTTAAACCTAGATTTTCCTTGTCTAAGGAAAACATAGTTATCCATAACCAACTTTAAAGGTTCCAAAGGATTTTTAAAGTATACAATTCACCCCCCATCTTGTATATTGAGCATCTACATCTTTATTTCGATCCTACAAGAACAAACCATGCAGCCATGCTATGTGACCCATTAAATTGATTGATTGGATTATCCGGAAATATAACACGATCTAATAAACTGTTTTTCAGCAATGAAACAAATCACTACCTGGGTTTTCATGGTTTAGCTTGAGATGCTGCACAGTTTGGGAAAACCATGAACCAACCACCTATCATACCAAAATATTCATTTTTTCTCCATCAATATTAACCCAAAACAACCCTAAATGAAACCTAACCAAGGAGTAATTAATAATTGGGGGCTCAAAATACCTAGAAGTTGTAAAAAGATGTTAAAACCTCCATACCATAGAATCCCTCTAACCCCAAATTTCTTACTCAGAAGCCTCGATTCCAAAAAATATGAGGACACTAATTTCTCATCAGTGCCACCCTCTCCCATGTCTCATGGTTGTCAGGACTACTATTCCACTACACTAGAACCAAAGTTATATCCTTCCCATGATTTACCATAGTTTCAGAATCAATTATCCTACCTCTCCATTCCATCATTAATAAACTGGGATCAACTACATGATATTGAAAGATCAAAACATGAGAGTGATCAGATATATACCTTAAAATATGATATTCGTGGACCATGATTTTATCGACAATATCTTTGGTTGAAGTTTTAAAAGATAAGAATCATTTCTCACCTATTATGAACCCTCAAAAGTTTAACAACATGAAGATAAGATTTCCATTTCCACCCAAGGCATCGATGATCCAATCTAAGTGAAACATTCAAGAACACCCAGTCCCCATCTAGGGACTCCAATAGTTTATATTGATAATCATCATAAAACCTATATCATATTTGTGCCATCAACATCTTCTGATGGATCAACTGAATATTTTATGTTATCTCTTGAACCATGTTTCTTCCAACCAAGGAACTTCCACCCATCTTTAACCAATACAAGAATGATATGTGGGGATGACCAATAATGGCTTAAAGGGATCCATTCTAAACACGGACTGGTATCTATGGTTTTATGAAAACTCTACCAACCCCAAATGATCATCACATGACCTTCCAAAGTCATGGGCACTAGCCCAAAGTATATCCTCATGAATATTAATAGCTCTATCCATCTAGCCGTCCAACTACAGATGGAATGTCACACTCAATTAGAACAAAGATCCTATCACCTCATGAATGCCTCTAAAAAAACTATAAGTTAAGGGAGAAACACTGTTATAGAATATAGAATATAAAACTCCCTTAAAATGAAAAATATCCTTCCCAATGAGATCTCCCAACTCTTTAACATTGGTTGTATCATGAATGGGTATAATGCGAGCCTACTAGGAGAGAATTTCGATCACAAAAAATATTGAATTATTCATTGTATAGGTATGAAAAAATCCAACCACAATGACTATATGTATCTCCTATCACTTACATGTAGCGACTGGATGTGGATCAAGAAAAACCAAAATATTTTGGTGTTCAGTCTTATATTTTTGGGGCTTATAACAATGAGTGAAAAATTCAGAAATGACCAGTCTCATATGTGGCCACCTGTGTAACTAACATGATCCTGGTACCATAGAGTGGATAGTCAATTTATTACAATGGAATAGATACAAGAGACCATATCACCAATGATAGAAACTTTTAGTAGTTTTTTAGAAACTAAATACATTTATGGTTCCTTTACTACACTATTAGTTAAATATATATCAAAAAGAATTAAAATAAACTTTTTATTATATCTCATTCATGTATTTAATCTTCACAACCTAAGGATGGAAAAAAATAAAAGGGTGAATTCGAACACTCAGTAAGGGTTATACTATAGAATAATTATTCAAGTATAAGATATATTTCATAGACATAATGGAAGGGTAAAAAATCTAAAAGACACATCCCATATATTCACTGTGAATGATAATGCATCCATAGATTTTGTCATAGTGAAATCCTCTTGGATTTAATAACTAAATATTGAATGATTAAAATAATTATTAATTTATTATTGAGTATATATCACCTGAAGCATTATATAATCAATATAGTTTATTTCTATGGATAAAACCATGGTTTATCTTGTTGGGAAATAAAAATTAAGGTTTTGTCACTAACTATTTTTTCTCATGAGACAGGTTGAAGCATTGAGGGGATATCTATAACAAAACACCACTAGTCACTATGAGTCCAAATCATTCTTTATACATAGTTTAAATTGATAAAAATATAAAAAAACACCATTTCTAAAAATTGTATATGGAAAAGTGAAAAATCATATCCATGATATAGTAAATATGGTTATTTAATAGTATATATAATAATTTTTGATCATAAATAAAATCGAAATATAGATACAAAACACAGAAGTAATTACTGGTTAATAAGTCAAAAATCAAGATAAATGATGTCAAGTTAAAATGAAAATATATAGAAATAGTGTTTATGAAACTTTAAAAAAGAGAATCTTTAGTGCGATTTAACGAAAAAGTTCAATTAATGTTTTAAAAAAGAAAACGTATTATAGTTTGTACAAAACCAAAAATTAACAAAGATAGTTTTCAGGGTAAAATGGGGGTCTTTATAAAAATAGTGGCTTTTTAAAAATGAGTATGGAGAGTACACAAAAATCTATAAGAAATTGGATATTTCCATTAAACTGGGCTTGCTTACTGGGAGAAATTGAAAAAAAAACTTCGAAAAAATTGAATTTCCTGATCTATGGAAGAATAATTGAGTTAAGAAAATATTTTTTTAATGTACACACATAATTTAGGAGGAGAAAATAATAATAATTGAGAATTACATTGGTGTATGGTGAGAGAAATCGTAACCCAAATTAAAATAGAGTTTCAGGGAGAATCCCTTACCCCTTTTTAATAAATCGAATAATATGGCCCCAAAATATATTAATCATTAAATGATTCATTGAATAAAATTAGTAGTAATAGATTCATGATATGATACATGAAATGGAATTATACATACACCACACAGATTAAATAATGGTGATTAAGACATATCTCATTGAAATAAAACTGGGATGAGAAAACCCTTACCTTATATCTGAAATTTTTTTACACGTGTACTAAACATCCTAGATAATAAAATTTATTAAATTATGTTAACAATTCAGTACCATAATATTTTTATTTTAATTGTTATAATTTATATAATTTCCTTATGGAATTTTTAATTAGTTATGATATATAATGTTACCTTGCGGGAGATTTCATTTCCTTGATTTTCATGATCATTTAACATATATACATGCATGGAAAATCATGTAAAATGAGAAAGATTTTATATAATTAAATTTATATTATATTAGTGAACTTTAGGAATATTAAATTTTTCTATATTTCATTTGTTTATACGGTATAATGGTGATTCATTAGATAAAACATTATTGATAATCATTGTGATTATTTTTGAGTTTTTTTATTATCACAATGTAGTTATGTTTTGTTAGTTAATATTATTTATATATATATATTGGTTATAGAACATTACATTAGAATTAATAAATGTATTTTAATATTGTTTAACCATAAAATTTTTTTATGAGATGTCTTGAATGATGAATATTAAATGGAAAACACATCGTCCATGAAGGCCATAAATCAGAAACCTCAAAGACAATGTTTTCCATTTTAGAATAATAGGAAGAATATAAGAGACTTGATGGTGGATTTTCCACGGCCATATAACATTTATAGTATATATAATATACTATAGTTATCATGCATGATTTTATAATGGATTTTAAGAGAGAATAATAAAAAAAAGTCATTGAAATAAAATTAAAATAAAATGATTAATATTTTTATCTTTTGAACTGTTCTCCTTGAGAACCTTCTTAAGGGACCATTGTTTTGGTAATTTATTGTGACCAGAACCTCCTGAACATGGGTAAGAGGCTTAGGAAGATTATTTTTTAGAAATTGGACAATATTCAAGGATTGATATTTGTAATGAGAAGGGACGGTTTGGTGTGGTATATATAGTATAGGAGAGGAGTGATTTATTAATTATTTTATTATATAGTATATTGTTATCTCTGAATACAATAAATAGTAACCATTCCATGATTAAATAATATTATAACTGCATGAGAGTTTTAAATAATTATTTATTACATCAAACATGATGTTCTAATTCATTTATTTTCATAAAATTTTAAACAATTTAAATTAGTATAACTCAGTATTCCTAAAAACTTTATCTCTTTAAAATAATCATAAAAATTAACCTTAACCATATTTATACATCTTGAATTCAAAAATTAATTCCATTATATGAAAAATATTTTATAAATATGATAAATTTAATTTTTAATGAAAATCATCATTTTCTAGGAATAGACTAATATTTAAATATAAGTTATTTTATATTACATTGGAGAATTAATTATGATCCCATAAAATATAATGAGAAAAATTAAAACGAAATAAATAATTAATACATTTTAGAATATAAATCTTCTTTTAAATTATTTTATTAAATATAAAATTTAAAATGAACATTTATATTCTATAAAAATATCTATACTTAATTAATAATTAGTAAATAATCTGATGTAATTATATCATTTTAATATTAATAATATGCCTAAATTTTATTTATAATATCATAGGTGAGGTCACTATTCTAATAATAACAGTCTTTTAATATAATGAAATTGAGTGTCTTATAAAAATATGTATTTGACAATATTTATTAGAAAAAAATATTTGTAGAAAAATAAGAAATCTTTCACCAAAAACTAATTTTGATATTCTAATTTTAAAAATGAATATCATTTTATTTAATAGAATTTATAAAAGTTTCAAAATTTTATTAAAAATTAGTATACCATTATAACATGGTAAAACTACCTTTGAAAAAATATAGTCTTTTAATGCGTAAAATTGGGTTAGATATTTTATTATTCATAGAAAATAATTTGTATGAATGTTATAATATTTGATTAAATATATAAAATATAAAAATCATAAATTTTTTCATACTATTAATTTCATCCAATATTATTTCAAGTTTATAATGGTCATTTGAAAATAATGATATTCAATTATATATAATTATTCATTTAAAAGTGGTGTTTTGTGAATCCTATACTACTGATAAAATTAAATTTAAAAAGGGATGTACCATAAAATAATGGGGGTGTTAAATTTTAATCTCCATTAATAAATAACATCCTTTCAATTTGAAGTTGTTCATTAAAAATTAAAGGTCAATACATCATAATTTCATTGTGGGAAACCCATACCAGAAATATGGTTAACAGAATATAATCTAAATAAGAGGGATAGAAAAATTAGTCGGTGACCAAAAAACATGGATTTCGAGTAGGATATCATTAGATGAAAGTGATGACATTGACAAGGATATGAAAATATAACTAATAAGCTCTGATGGAGAGTGGTAGAGAATAGGGTTATTAGAATGTTAACCATCATGAAACCATAATTATTGTGATCAGTAAAAAGAATATTGATATTGAAGAAATAAAAGTAAACATATAACATTTTTTTATAAAATACATATAATATATTTGAGGGTTTCCTTACCTATCCATGAATGTACTCGTAAAAATAATAATACATGATTACATTCCATGTCAAAAGAATAATATCATCCTTTGGTTGTGCATCAATCTATCTATACATAATTTATTAAACAAAACTATGTATATTCAAGAGAATTTTTATTCCTGATATACTTTTATGAATCGTAAGAGACACCATCTAGTCTATCATGGTTTAAATATTTGTTGAAAAAACAATTGTTAGCAAAAAATTATCAAATCAATCATTATTTAACTTTATACAATAATATCTAATGTCCAACATAATACATTCCATCCTTAAGACTCATCCAAAATATATATTTCAAAATTCACAGTCCAAAAAGGACTCTAAATTTCTATGATATGCTAACCATTTCATTAAATAACCTGATTCACCATATGTCTATAATGTTCAAGGTAAATATGGTGGAAATTATTCAAATAAGTTCAATCACATGATATACTTTTAACCAAGGTTTTAAATACAACAAGAATTCGAAAATACTTCATCCATTTATTTGAAATATATTTATTTTTAGATCAATAAAAAATTAAAATTTAGTCCATAATAACTCATACCATTATACATGTCTTTAATATTGATATCTATAATAAATCACAAGGGCCCAAGAATGACATTGGTACCGTAGATAATCCTCCATATCATATATATGCTTTATCCAAATGCAACTTCTATAGTTTATATGGAAAGGATGAAGACATTGATAAGTATTTAGAATGGATTAATTTTTAAAATAGATTTTGATTCATCTATGTGATCATGAGCTTTATAAAATGTGGTTATTTTGTTTTCTTTAATTGTATCAAAATTACCTTTGATACGTCCATTGATATAAAAATGTAATATTTGATACATGTAGGTTTTTCATAGGTTTCCATTTTCTGTAAGTCCCTAATTATTAATGGGTGCTTCAATTCGTTTGGTTTGGTTGATGTTTAAAAAACACCCTAGTAAAACCTCCCATGTGTGCAATAGTAGGAAAACTGAGAATAGGTGAGTTTTTTATTAAAACTGTGATCCTTAGAATAAATGGGTAATAATATATGTGTGAGATTCCTTGTGTAACTACTTATAGGTTTCATGTATTTTTATAAAGAATTAAAAATAATATAAGAAAGACTTTAGGATTATACCTATTATATAATACCCTGGAAGAGATTGAAGAGATTTCCAGGAACATTCCACTTCCATTTTGAGGCTATTCCTCAACTAAAAATAAACATTAAAAAATAATGGTTCTAATAAAACAATATACTTATAAAATTTAATTTATTATTAACCAATCGTCCTTCTAATATTTTTTATTAAAATTTCCATTCAATAGATTTTGTTTTAAATAATAATACATAATTTTCAACCAGTTAAACATAAATTGAACGTTTATTCATATAGAATCCCATAATAATAATGATGGTTTAATTTTTGAAATATTAACATTTAAATGCTTCATAGTTCTCTATTAAGAAAATGTGGATGATCCTAAGAATATCCCCTGATATTGTCAAACCAGGTGCGCAGTTAGTTCCATTTTCATGTACTAGGTAACATCAAGATATGCCCAACACATCTTGTAGAATTTATTTCCCATAGGTGAATATATCCAAGAATCACATCAACATATAGTATCTAGATAATGATTAATTTTTAATAAAACCCACATAATATCTACCTTAAATACATTCTAAGATGTTTTTATATGCTCTTCTGCATATACTATCATAGGATCATGTTCCCTAACCAATGTTTTCTAAAAAGAGTTTCTCTGGTTTCGACTAAATGTGCTGTAATAAAAACTATAAAAAAACATATCAAATAGATGAGAGTCAGTGGTTATTTTATTACAATGGAATTGATACTAGAGACAACATCACCAATGATCAATCAGTTAAGTAGTCTTGAAGAAAACAGATGCATAGATTGTTCTATTTTTCCATTGGTAATTAAGCACAGAACATAACAAAAGAAAAAAGCTGATTCTTTTTTTCATATTCAAATATTTCTTATTCAACAACTGTGGACGAAAAAAAATACAAGGCTGGGGTGAAACACTCTGTAATTTTTATAAAAATTAATAATAATTGAGGTAATTTTAATAAGGAATATACATTATGAAAAGGTAAATAATATGAAAAACAAATTACATCCAAACACTGAGAATGGTAATGATTTCATATATTTTTTCATAGTGAATACATCATGGATATTAATAAATAAATATTCAATTCTGAAAATTATTATTAATTTTAAATAATTTATATATAACATAAACCACTATACCGTCAATACAGTTTATGTTTTTGGGTAAAACACCAATAGATTTTGTTTGGAAACAATCATGAACAGTACATTGCCAATAGTTTTGTCTCATGAGACATATAGATCCATCAGTGTTCTATCTATAACTGATCACCACCTATCACTACATGTCCATATCATTATTTATATATAGATTCAATTCCAAAACACTCAATGAAAACTCTATATGTATTAATGGTATATGTATAAGACAATAATCATATCCATGAGACAATAAATATGGATATTTGATGAAATATTCAAAGAATGATGATCATAATTAAATTGGATGTATACATACACCAAAAAAATAATAAGCGGTAAATAAGACAAAGATCATGATAAATGATGTTAAAAAGAAATGAAATAATTTATAAAGAGTGTTTATCAATCTCCAGAAAAGAAGCTCTTTAGTACGATTTAAGGAAAAAGATATAAAAGTATATTAAAAGGGAATAGGAATAATTTTTTTTATTAAACCAGAAATGAAAAGAGAAATATTATCTTTGTAAAATTATAAATTTTTTAAAAATAAGGGTGGTGGAAATTTTATTATGAAGCGTACATGAAAATGGGTTAGGAATTTGATATTTACCTTAAATCATGCATTCTTAATGGGAGGAAGTGAACCAGAAAACATATAAAACATGCACTTAACCATTAGAAAAAGAAGAATTGATATAGAAAAATATGTTTGGAACACCAAAATATAATTAATGAGGAGTAATTATGAATAATTATGAATTACATTAGGGCAATGAAAGATAAATCACAACCCCATTGAAAAATGGTTGTTTAGGGTAAATCACATACCACATTGTAATCAATCGAATCGTATACGCCAAAAAATAATAATCATAAAATGAAAATTTTGTAAAATGAATATTAAGATATTAACGATATTATATTTCTAAGGGAAATATAAATAAAACACATAGAAGAAATAACAATCAATAAGACATGTATCATAGAAATAAATTTGAGATGAGAAAACCCTTACCTTGTGTGGGAAAGCATTATTCACTTGTACTTAACATCCTGAATAATTCGATTATGTTCATTAATTAATTAATATTTTTTAAAAAATAAAATAAAATTTTATTTGTCTTAATTTATAATGTTAATTTTTGGTCTTTTTTAAGTGTAATAGAATAAAGTTCTATTATTTGGGAGCATTTGTTTCCTTGGTTAATATGATTAGTTTACATATATAAATGTTTGAAAAATCTTTTAAAATGAGAATAGTTTTCTATAATTTAAATTATAAATTATTAATGAACTTATATAGTATTAAATGGTTTTATATTTCATTCATTTATATTTTATGAATAGGAATCATTATATTAATCATTATCGATAACAATTTAGATTATTTTGGGGTTTTTTTCCTCATGAGCTAGTTTTGTTTTATTAGTTAATATTATGAATATATATTTGTTCAAATACCTTAAATATAATGTTATTCAAATATAAAAATATTTTTAAACCATAAATTTTATTTTTGAATATATTTGAAGTCATAATTGAAAAATGAAAACACATCATCTTCGAAGATGGTAAATCGTCACCTAATAGATGATGTTTTCATTTTGAGGACCAAAGGAAAAATAGAAGAGACATAAAGGTGGATTTTAAATTTAAATAAAACATTAATGTATATATAATATATTGGTGATATCATGCATGTTTTGAAGGAGGATGGGAAGAGATACTAAGTAGAGAAAATAAATTTTAATGAGATTAATATAAAAGGAATAAGGTTTTTACCACTTGAATTATCCTCATAGCGAACCTCCATAAGGGACTTTGGATTTGGTATTTTGTTTAGATCAACACCTTTACAATGTGGGTAAGAGGCTTGGGAAATTATTGTTCATAAATTGGACTATATTCATGGATTATGACGTGTGAGGAGAAGTAATGGTGTGAGTGGTATTTATAATGGAGTAGAAGGGTGTTTTTTGATTATTTTATTAATCAGTTTATTATTTTGGCTCAAGGGAAGAAATAGTTATCTTTACATGAATCAATATAGTATTTAGTTAATTTGAGTTCAAAAAAAATTCTTACACCATTTATGATTTTTTAATAAATGTATTGGTCTTAAAATTTTAAATACTATAAAATATTATATTTCAATATTTATAAAAATTCAACTATTTTAGAAAATTCAAAAAAATTCACCCTGCCCAATTTTCCATTTATATAATTAAAAAATTAAATCAAAATATGAATCTAATTTTATAAATATAAGATGTTTATTTATTAATTAAAATCTTCATTAACTTGGAAAAAACCGATCTCAAAATTATAACAGATTTTATTACATTTTGAAAAATTATTTAATTTCTTTTTAAATTAACATATAATTATAAGGAAAACATATTAATTTTTGAATATATGTTATTAATATAAATTTTCTATCAAATCTTTATATTAATTATAAAATTGAAAATAAATATTTCTATTTTATAAAAACTTGAGCACTTAATTAATAATTTCATAAAACATTTATTTATTTAAAATTTATATTATTATATTATATTACCATTTATATGATTCAAAATCTATATTTATAATTTCCAAGGTTGGGTTACATTTCAAATAATAAATAAAATTTAAATATAATGAAATAGATAGTTTTATTAAAATTTGAATTTTTTAGTATTCATTAGAAAATAAATATTTTCAGAAAAATACCAAAATTTACCCCTAAGATAATTTTGAAATTATGATTTTATAAATTATGTCTACTTTTTCTAAAAAATTTATTAAATTTAAAAAAATTATAATAAAAACAAGTGATCTAATAAATGACAGAAAAACTTCTTTTAGAAAATCTTTTAATTTTAATGTGTAAAATTGGATTCACTTTTATCTAGTTCCCAGAAAATCATTGGTATGAATGTAAAAACATTTAATTAACTATGTAGTATAATTTTTTCTAATTTGGATAACACCATTAATTCCCATAAATTTAACTATTAGGTCATAACTGTTATTCTACAATAATTATATTTAATTATATATCATTGTTCATTTAAGTGTATTGTTGTGTGAAACTTATGATATCAAATAAATTAAATTTAAAAAGAGATTTTCCAAAAAATCATGTTGTGTTACAAACAGAATCAAAGATGCATGTCATAGAATATCTTCATTGTTCCGGGGAGCACAACCCACTCGGAGTTACTGAAATCCCCCAATATAGTTTTGCTTACCTATAACATCACTAAAAATTTATTCTGATAACATAAAATGGCCTCTTTGGAGAGAGGCCACTCAACAACAGCATCTCTACCGTAAAGGGACTATCTAATTCCAACAAACATATCATCAGGATGTTGTTCCTTAGGAATCATATCAAGAAGAGGAGTTTTAAAATAGAAACTAGCCAGAAAATCCTTAACCCAAGATTCATGGACTCCAATATGAAACTATGAAAAGAGTTGAATCATGTAAAACTCTTTCTATGTTTCATTCATGACCTAGGTCAGATGTTTTAGGATAAAATTCACATTGAAAACATTCCCTTTCCTTGGGGTATAAGCATTGTCAAAATTTAAATAACTCATTTATTCCACCCAATTCCTCTTGTATATATTTTTATAATTTTGACAGAAGATATAACTCAGGATATTATGGTGAGAAATCATGGTGAAAGATTCTATATAATGTTAATACTTCCAGCTTCTATGTGTGTGAATCACAACTGAAAGTTCAAAGACATGGGTTAGAAAAATTTTATCGTGTGGCCAAAGCTAAAGACAGAAATTTCCAACCACATAATCACCCTATATGAGAATGTATCCCAAGACCAAATCTGATGCATCAATTAAGAAGAAATTACCCTTCCCGATCCTTGTAATAGTCAAAATTGATGAATTTATTCAAAACACCATTCTACTCAACAAAATAATTCTGATATTTTCCATCCTCTAAAAACATTACTCTTGTTTGAGTTAGTGAGGCCCTTAGAGATGCCCGCATAGATAATCCTAAACTAACCAGAGATAATAACCAATTAACCCCATCAACAAATGAATATTACAAAATAAAATTGGTTTCTCCATGGTTATAGTAAGTCTACCCATTTTAGGATTATGTAATATCCGATGTTCCGACACCACTTGTCCCAATAACTTCACTTATTGGATCCTGAAATCCCATTTTGATATATTTGGATAATGATGATGATTCCTTAGTGATGTAAGAACTTCTCTCTGGTGAGGCACATGATCCTTCTTAGACAAAGTGTAAACCAGTATGTCATCCACAATGACTACCATTATTGTATCAAGACACTCCTAGAAAACCATGGACATAAAACTGTAAATACTATAGAATAATCAGTTAAAACAAATTCTAGTAAAAGGTAGACATAATGGAAAAACCTCCTCCAAAATGTTGATTTAAAAACATTATATTCTTTTATCCTAAGTTTATGGTAACCAGGAATATGATCAATCATTGAGAACCACATCTCCCCATTCAACTGATAAAAAAATATTCAATCATGGGAAAAATATATTTGTTATTTACCATTACTTGATTGAGCTTTTATTAATCAACACACAGTATTTTTGGACCATGGTCCTTCTTATTAGATAGAAGAGCCTCCACCCAAGGTGATACAGTCAGGAATATAAATCCCTAAGATCATCTAACTGAGCTTTATGTTATTTCATTCCAATTGGTTATATGGAAAATGGGAATAGAAACTATTTGAGTAACATAATATAAGTGAATAGAGAACTTTAATTCGAATACTAATTCTAAATAAAAGAATTTATAAATATTAAAATCTGTAAAATAGAGGAAAACTAGAGGGAGAACCCCTCTCAATGATTCCCCTCCAAATCAAAAGTGAATTAACATATTAATTTCCCCAACTCCGGATAAAAACTACTGTCTATACTCAACCATGATTCCAATTATCCTTGAAATACATGCTATAAAACATTGAGTGCGATACAGGAGGACCATCAAAGATTACAATAAATCCTGTATTTATTTGAAAAGATCCAATCCATTCTGAATAGTATTTTAAGGGGGTTCATATCGAGAATAGGAAAAATAAAAGCTTTCTCAAAATATGATACAGAGGAAACATTAGAATGACTAAAAACACCCAAATCATTCTTCATACATAGGGGTGTTGTAATATACATGAAATATGATAAATTATTTATAGGAATATTTATAAATATTATCAATATAGGTTGAAATAAATGTATTAGATATACTACTATAAAATAAAGGAGTTACGATTCATGGTGTTGTTGTAAAGGTTCCTCCCATAATTTCATGAATTGTATCTTCTTCCTAATTAAACTCTTCCACTATAGGTATAATATTTTATCTAGATGAATCTTTATGGAACCCTTTTATCCATGAAGCTCTTGATAGTGCTAGAGTTTTAGGATGTGTCGATGACCATGTGCCACTATGCATGGGAGAATAAACATGAAATAATTTTCTTATGTTACCTCAGCGTCCACAGAAACCACACACCTTATGTGAATTAGTAAAAACCCTTTTAAACCCCTATATATACATATAGGAATAAATTCAAATGGAATATAACATGAACTATAGAATACCGATAATTACCCTTCCATCATGAAAATCCTTGAGAGTCATCACACATCCACATTCATCTATATAAACCAGTGATTATAATAAGAGTGAATCAAACTCCCAATGACCTTTAATTTCTAGCCAGGTCCATTTCAATAATCATCTCTCAATCTGGAACATCCTTATAACAAGAAATATTCATCAAGAAATTTTAGTAAAGAACATTATATCACAATCTCAAATAAAACCATCGAGCCTTGATCTTTTAATTCGACGTTATCTCAGGTTCAATATGCATGATCATTGAAAAAAAGTTGGAATACTCTGTCATAGTTCTATCAGCATTATCATGTTTAAAAAACACTATATCATTTCTTAATAGCATTGAATCTAAATATTATGGGTCAATGAAATGAATATTTAATTCTTTCCACTCTAGGCCCTCATACTTCTTCTCCATAACCACTGTTTCCCACCATCTCATACTCGGTCCTTCCAGCATGATGGTGGAACACCTCAACTATATTCCATCTATGTGTCAAAGAACCCAATAAAATGATTCATTATAGCCAGCCATTCCTCAACATCTTACGTATCGTCTGAGTCTTTCAATGTTAGTGGATTTGAGGGAATGAATCATTGGGAACTAATCTTGATAAAAACCCATTTAGGTTCCGTAGTTGGTGCCTGAACATGAACTGGTGGGGTGCATGTCACAAATATTGGATAGTATTCTCAATCACAACAACCATATTAGGGTCCATATGAGGACTCCTCTCATAATTTCTTTACACAAATCTTCTACTTAAGGAAACTCTTCCACTACATGAATAATCTTCAATCTAGATTACACTGGATGGAACCATTTTATCCCTAAAGCACCTAATTGTTTTATTGTTGTAGGATGTGTCAATGACCTCGTGCAAGTATGTGTGATAGAATAATCATGGAATAATTTTTTTATGTTACCAGAGCATCCACAGGAACCACACAATATCAAGGCATCCATAAAAAACCCTTTTGAAATCCCCTGTCTATCCATATAGGTATCAATTCAAAGGGCCTATTCCATGAACTACAGGTGGCCGATAGTTACCCTTCCATATAGAAAACCATTAAGAGTCATCACACATCCTCTTTCCATTAAATGAAACCATGCATATACTATGATATAAAGAAACTCTCGATAACCTTTACTTTCTAGATAGGTCCAATTCAATAGTCATCTTTCTATCTGGAACATACTTATAAAAATGAATAATCATCAAGAAATCGCAAGGATGAATATTATATCATAATCTCTAATAAAACCTTGGATCCATGATATTTTAATTTGACACTATCTCAGGTTCAATATGGACATTCTTAGAAAAAATGTTTGAATATGCTATCATAGTTATATCAGCCTTCTCATGTTTAAAAAACATTATAGCCTTTTCTAATAAAATCGAATCTAGATATTACAGTTCAATGAAAAGAACATTGAATTCTTTCCACTCTAGGCCCTCATGCTTCTTCTCCCTCACCATTGTTTCCCACCAGAACATACTTGTTCCTTCCAACATGATAATGGCACACCTCAACTATATTTCATGTGTGTGTCCAAGAACCCAATAAAATGATTAATTATACTCAGCCCTTCATCAATATCTTAAGTATCATTTTATTCATTCATTGGAACTAGATTTAAGGGAATGTATCATTATGAACTAATCTTGAGGACATCCCTTTGAGTTTCTATAGTTGCAGCCTGGAAATGAACTGGTGGGGTCCATGTACCAAATCTTGGATAGTATGCACAATCCCCTCAACCATATTATGGTCTATATGAGGACCTTTTTTCATTGGTTCCACAGAAGATTCCTCCAAGATCTGATTTTCACATATTCTGAGGTGTATGATGATACACCACACAATAAAATAATAAGTAAGACCTAAAATTACATTTCAAATAGAGAAATAAGTGAAATAAATCCCAAAAAATAAAAAAATTTGATTGGTATTTCAAACTATCCAAATCAATTAAGGGAAAATACTAAAAATAATACTCAAGTCTTTTTTACAAAATCATCCATGGAGACATATGGTTAATTTCAGTTTGAGATGGAAAGAAAGTCAATAAAAACCACCTCTTATGTCCCAAGAATATTTCATAATGAATATTGACATAAAGACAAGAAGATCAACCTAGAGATCTAATACCACTTTTTCACAAACCGGTCTGGGTACCCTAGTTACCCGATAACATAGTTGGCTCTAATATAGCCTAAAGGGGCATCCTGATCCTGACGGGTTGGCGAATAGTGCCTGACATCATACAAAATGAATGTGGGACTTAATTTTCCACAAACATTAAGGAAGAAAGATAAAAAATCAATATGGATACAAAAGAAAATCTAATGAGAGAAGTGTACTAGAAGTAAAATAGTTATGAAAACCCAATGTACTACAATAAAGTACCAGAAAATATGAAAAAACTACACATTTCCCAATAGATTCAACTCACAAAGTCCATAGATCAAGAAAAAGAACCAAATCTATGTTGTTTTTTTATCCCTACTCGAACATGGAAGGAGGTAATATACAAACACCTGATGGAATTGGTATGGTGTGAGATAAAATCCTAACAGGGTCTCACATAGTATTCTATTATTGACTTAAACATTTAATTAACCAACTATATTTTTCAATTCAAGATCATAATTAAAAAAATTAATGATTTACATTTAAAATGATGGAAATACATTTTAACAAAAACATCACATTTCAAATGAGGAATTATTTATAAAATGTTGTCTTAAATAAATTTTGTATAGAAAATAGTTTATATGAATTACAATGGCTTGTATAATAGTTTATAAATATTGTAACTCATTTATATATCAAATATAAACAAGTCAGAATCACATTTATCTTCTAAAAGGTATGATTGTTCCTGATTATTGGATTATCCCACACTAATAAGATAATAACACATATATGTACACACGTCCCTCCACACTAGAAAGAGAGTACTCATTAGAATCCCACTGGGGAGTTTTATTTTTATAATAATGTTCACGGAATATTTTTAAAAAAAAATTATTGTTAGGAAATTCCCATCATAACATGATTTTCCCTAATAGCTCCCTAATTACATAGTATTTCCTATTAAATATTATAAAAAATGAAGTGAAATTTATTTAAAATATAGTTAAAAAAATTCATCCTATTATCTATTTTTTAAATATACCAAATTCCATTAGAAATGATTTTAATAAAAAAAGATACATTTTCCACAAAAAAATGAAGGGGTTTTAATCAAAATAATTTAAGTTATTTTTCCTATAAAGTAATTCTAAATCAATTATCAATTCATTTTCACAATTCATTTTCCCTATATAAATTCATAAATTATAATTTTAACAAAAAACCCATCACATTAAAAATAAACCTATAATTCAAAGGAATTGGGTTCTATCATAATTTTTTATCAAACACCTTTCAAAAATTTAAATTAAACAATTTAAATTTCATTAATTTTCATTAAAAAACCTCAAATAATTTTGAGTGGTGGGTTTTCTAAATTTCACTACAAATCAAATTTCCCCAAACCCCATTTCAATATAATTAGGGTTTTAATAAAAAATATACAGAATTTTAATTTAAAACATTAAATAACATTTAAATGATGCATTTGAAATTAAAATAGAAATTTAGGGTTATGGAAAATTGGGCTCCCAAATGGTACCACCTAGATTGAGATCATGTGATCTCAAAACACAATACCCTAATAAGGATTTGAAAATGAAGAATTAAAATAAAAGAAAATAGGAATAAAAAATAGGATTAAGATCCCAAAATAGTGATTATGAGATACAAAAAGAAATATGGGGATCCATATAACCCTATATAGGAGAATTGATATAGCGGGGGATAGATAATGGGATGTGGAAATCATCTAGGTTGAGATCAATAGTCATTCATAATGCTTTGATATACCTATGGGAGGGTCTATAGGGATCACAATTGTTTCTTAGATACACTTGAGGAATAGGAAATTATATGGGGTCATTATTGTTATATTTGACACCAAAAGTGGGGGTTTCAGTATTTTATTGTTATATTTTCATATTACACAAATTTCCATCATTGTTAGCTTGGAATAACCACATTGTTAGACCACATCATGTGGTCTAGCCATGTTCTCCTTTAATTGGGGAACATTTATTGAAAACCCACGCATCTACCAATGAAAATCCCACTACTTGAGTTTTCACGGGCTAGCATAAGAGGCGAATGGTTTGGGAAAAGTGAGCAAAATGTGTACACTAGCCCAGAATTTTCTATTTTTTTATATAAAAATATCACCTTAAACAACCCCAAATGAAACCAACAAATAATTATTAAAATAATATTTTATGTATACATGAAAATAGTAAATAGATTTTACATAGTAACTATAAATTTCACTATAAATATAGTCATATAGATATGGATATTATTTAATCACAAAATTAATTTTTGGAAAACCTAGCATATAGTCACACCCACTGTGATCCCATTATGATACATGGAACCATTATAAATCCACACATATATGACTCTAATTGTTGTAAAAATATTTACAATCTATATATAGGTATAGTAATATAAGGATACGTACTATGTTATTCTTTGTGTATGATCAGTTGGATCCATTGTGTCATAATGGAGCTAACTTTTTTGTTTTTGGTCCACTAATAATATGATAATACAACCTAAAATCAAGTTAACTTTTTTTGATCACATCACATTTTATATATTTATTTTATATAAAATATTATATAATCATGATGATGCTATTTTCATTTTTTATGATTTTTGGTTATGTAATAATCTTGTCATATTACATAATGTCGTTAATATGAATGTGCATTTTCATCCCACTATAACCCCATAGACTCTTACAAAAATTTAGTATCCTTTTTTTAGTACCCCCAATTTTATGTATGTCACCATTATATTTCTTTTTATGTGGTTAATGTTGGCGGGTAATGTTTGGGAGAGTTAGGGAAGGTTTTAGAAATGCTTGGAGCCTTTTTATAGGAGCACAGTTATGGGAAACCATTCAAAACCTCAGGTATCAAATGCAACTTGGGATAGTGGGATTCACATGTTTTGCAAAATTTTTGACTAACCATGCATGGATATGGTGTGGGGTGACCTTTAATAATGTATCAGGTGCACAATTAGCAAACAGTTTTCTTATCTACGCGACTAAATCGTGAGCAGCATTAAAAATTGTATTTTTAAATCAGATACCACTCAGGATTTTCCCTAAAATCCTTCACACATTTCTCATATGAACCCTAATTATGATTTTTGGTTCTCAGGGGTTTAAGAGGAACTCCCACTCATTTTTAAGGAAATTGAACAATTTTCATGTTGCAATGAAGGTGATTCTCTTCTGATAAGAATTATCTGTTGGATCCTTCATGGGATTCTATAGATCTACATCTCTCCCTCTCTCCATCCAAATCAAATTTTTATTAACGAAAGAAAAGTACAACTAGGACACAAAGGGTTTAGGGGGGCCTAAAATAATATAAGCTGAGGGCATCCCCTCTGATCAAATTAACACCCTATGGCTTATATCTCCCCCTCCCTCAATTTTCTAGATCTACATAAATTACATGTAGATATATGATTTTTTTCTAAAATGATATTATTGGGGATTTTTTATTTTAGAAAAAGGGATCTAATTTAATTTTGGTAAAGACTTTACTTGGATTTGTAGTGCGGTTGTGAGTTGGTCAATTTGACCAAAACCCTATGTTATGTGGATTATCCATAAACTCCACTTTTATAGAACTAGAAGCCTTGTTTTTGGTTAGTATGTTGAGCTTGAATTTTTTTGGGGGTTATTGTGTGTCAATTTTTATGGAAATTCATTTTGTGACAATTTTTGTATTTTGGATAAATTGGGTATTCCAACAAAATGTTTCTAACGCTGGATTTTAAAATGTTCATTTTAAAATCGATAGCATGGGTTGATTAATGAAAATTGTTGGTGGAAATGGTTTTTAATAATATGTGATTCTTTATTGAAATGTTATGTGGCATGGAGGAAGTATTAATGTATTGTTTGGTTGTGATATAGTTGTTTGCATATTGTTGTTGCTTTAGAGGGTGTATGTGCCTCTATATTGGATTGAGCATTTTGTGCCTATGTATGAAGGATGATAAGTGTGAGGTATGCACAATTATAAATATGGGATAGATAATGGACAGAAGGTCCTCTATCAAGGATAAGTGGGAGAGAGTTACCACTAGATTGGGAAGGGGCAAACAAGCTTGGATGAGAAGTGCCACAATGATTGGTTACTATGATGGGTATGTGAGACTCTTTTGTTCTGATTTGTTTCTATGTGGTTAAGAAAGGTATAAATTGTTGTGCTTATATGTGAGGGTAAATGGACTATGGTGTGGTTTCTTGTCTTTCCCTTTTATTGTGCGAATTTGGGTGGAAAATGGATTGGTAATGGTTTATTTTTATTATTAGAAATTTATTGAACTATTTTATGTTTTATATAAAATTATATAATGGTAATATCCTAGTTCCATGAGTTGGAATTTTATTTGGGGAAAACATACTGAATATTTTTAATCACCCTCAATTTTTTTCACTATGGTTCTTTTGATAATGTGAATTTCCAGAAAACAAGTAAGGGTAAATAATATTAATTTTCACGTGGTTTATCGTGATGCATGGGTGGTAATATCCTTCATGGAGAATAGATCATTGTGTATAACCATGGAGTGTGTCAATGTTTCTATTGGGTCTTGTCATTGAGTCTTCTGCTTTGTACTCTGATATTGAGTTTTTTGGGGTTTATGAAACAGTTTATAGGAATTTTTATAGAACATTTTGTTTGTTTGTTTGTCTCTTGGTATCGTATTATTTGGTGTTCTTTGTTGAAAGACATCATGTATTTGTGGTTGTTTATTCTTTTTTTGGTTGGTTTGTTTATTCTATGGGAAAACCATTATGAAATTGTTCTTTAAGCTCTCAAAATTTATTTCCATCATTTGGCACCTTGGGAATGTCCCATAGGATAAGTAGTCTCATCACCTTCTCAAGACAATGTGGTAGGGGAGAGACATTACAAGTGGTATCAGTTTTGTTGGTCCATGATTTTCCAGTTTTTTGGTCATTACACTAGTTTGTATTCTTGGTGTTGGCATTCGTTCATGATTAATTCCATGAGTAGAGATGGTAAAAAGGAGTAAGATTTTTAGAGCATCAAATGTATAACATAAAAAGACGGAGCGAACCCTTTTATACTGAACATCATGTTACCAAGGAGTAGGGAACATATGTTTTTTTGAGACACTTATTGGAGCATGATCTCATTGTCATGGTTGTAGCCAACCAGATGAGCATGGAATGCATGGTAGAAGTTATTTCCCCCTAGGATGCATATTTCATTGGTTGTAATGATTTATAATGTGATATGAATGTTTTGACTCATAGAAAATCTGGGAATTATTTTCAAATGTGTTGATTTGAAATGTGGATGGCTGAGGTATTTTGAAAATGAGTTTATTTTCAAAACATGGTGGATTTTTTAAATGGTGAACCATGGGAAATGTGAACACGAGGAACACTTGAATGTGATAGTTGGAATGTAATTGAATTTTAAATTATAGGCCTTTTATTGGTAAGGGAGTGAGACATATGGTTGTATTTTATTGATAGGAATGGAACAAAGTAAGAATTGGAGAGACCAACTAGAGGAGGCTATAGAAAATGTGGTCCACCTGAGCCATAGGTGAACATATAGGTAGTTTAGAGTATAGTGAAAACTCTCCAAGCAGTGAAATGTGTGAATAAACCAGATGATCCAAAGCATGTGGATCATGCGGTTTTGTTTTAGAAGCATAATCCACCCATATTTTAGTGGTGATTTTGGACCATAAAAGTAGGACGCTTGGTTGAAAAGAAAAAATAGGGTATTTAAATTCTATTGAACATTGGCAGGGATGATAGTTACGTTTGTAATATACATGTTAAAAGTTCTTTCTCCTCAGTTGTGGGAGTTGACGATCCAAGATAGAACAAAGCAACGAATAAAATGGGAGGGTTTTGAGGAATTGTTTAACAATCAATTTTACCCTCATACATTCAAAATTTTGAACACAACAGATTCATTTGGTTTAAAACAAGAGAACCACATAGTGAAAGAATATGCAGTTATTTTTATGAACTTAGTGCGGTTTACACCTGAGGTGGTGGGTAGTACATCGTGGAAGGATTGTATTTTTTATGTTGGGATGAGATAATAAATTAATTCAAAAATAGTGGATTTTTTATATGTGATTTCACGAAAATGGTTAATTGTGAAATAATGGCTGAATGGGTTATCATCAAGGCTACAAAAGGGGGATGTATATCAGTACCCAAAGGGAATAGTGGGAAGTCTAACATTGGGATCAAGAAGAAAATGGAAACTTTTTTTCATGGTGAAAGTATGGATTATAAATCAACCAAATGATTTGTGAATATTCTTATTAAAGTTTCCATGTAAGTTGGGATGTTTTCACTGTTCATGTATGGGCCACATCAAGAGGTATTGTATGGAACAACCTCAAGCATGTCATAACTATAAGAAGATGGGGAATCGTCAATATTACTGGAATGATTCTATGAGTTTGGGTGTTCATGACACTCCTCATGGGTCATAGTAATCATATGGCTTGATATAGAAGGGGTAGAAACATACTCCTCATTAGTAGAGAAAAGTTAGTCATGGTGAAACATGGAATAACATAACTCCTCAATAGGGGGAAAAGTCCAGAGTGTGTCAAGCGACCAGTTGTTTGGAGCTATGAAGGATGTGATGGATGAACAATCGGGACCATCCATGGTGTGGGGTATATTTCTTTTAAATTCGTCCTTGATGCAAGAATTGTTTGATATTGGTTCATCCCATAATCCAATTTCTTCTTGTACTATTACATTGATTGGTTAAAATGTGGAAATGATGCCTTATGTTTTAAAACACTATACTCGTCTGGTTAAAAAAGAGTGTTAATCCTTCCTGGGTAGAGAATTATTTATAGTTGTTGAAGGGGTTTATTTGATATTGGATTTATCAATGCTTGAGATGGATGCTTATGATATATTCTTGGAAATGGATTGGTTGGACGTTTTTAAGGCCCGAATCGATTTTTATGCATGAATTTTTTGTTTTTAAATGGATGGTGGTGTCAAACATCTCATTAGAGGATAAAAATATGTGAATGTAGGTACAACAAGATTTCTGGAACCAAAATTCGGGAAGATATCATATTACTTGGAGGCTTTGTCTTTGGCATCAACAAAATATGATGTGAGAAGTTTTTTCCCATAATTGTTGATCAGTTTCTGGATGTCATTCCTGAAAATTCTAAGGGTATCTACCCATGAGAGAAGTTGACATTACAATTGATCTCCTTCCATGTACCAGAACTATCTCACTTCCATCTTACTGAATGAAAGCAGTAAAATTGAGGGACTTGAAAGTGTAGTGGTAGGAGTTATAAAAAAGGACTCATCTAGCCTTGCATGTTACCATGGGAAGCAGTGGTCTTGTTTGTTAAAAATGAGGATGAAACTCAACGGTGTGTTTTGATTATCATAGGCTTAACCATGTTATGATAAAGAACTGATATCCACTTCCATGAATTGATTATTTATTCATTTAGTTTAGAGGATATGAGTGGTTCTCCATGGATGAAATGATTTAAGGAGATCATAAATTGTGTGTTTGGAAGGAAGATATTCCCAAAATTTCCTTTAAAAGTTGATATGGCCATTATGAGTATGTGGGTTTCCCATCATCCTGAAAAATAAACTAGAAGATTTTATGGAATTGATGAATCATATTTTTAGAGATAACTGATTTAATTTATGGTTGTATTTTTTGAATATTAATTGATTTATTCCATGTCACGGGGTAGTATGAGAAACCCTTGGAGACAGTGTTGTGTATTTTGAGTGATCAGTAGTTTTATACAAAATTATCAATGTGTGATTTTTGGATAAAGGAGGATTTTTTCCTTGCCGTTTTTATTTCTGAGAAGGGTTTTGTAATTGATCATAAACAATATAGTGGCGGTTACATCATGAAAACCACCAAATATTTATTTTGAAATATGGATCCTACTTGGTCTAGATGGATTTTATCTATGTTTTGTTCTTTATTTGTCATGATTGGCCTGACCAATGACATCTATGATAAGGAGAAATATTCTATTTCAATGGAATGAGCAGTGTTATAATTCATTGGAACAACTTATGTGTCTCCTTACATCAGCACCAATCTTGTTTTTTCTAGAACAAATAAAATGGTTCATGGTGTACTGTGGCGCATCGAGATTATGGATGGGGTGTGTTCTCATGATAGGAGATCATGTGGTTGTGTATTGATACTGGTAGTTGTGGGTGAATGAGAAGAACTACCCAACACATTATTTGAAGTTGGTAGTGGCGATTCACACTTTGAAAATGTGGCGTCATTATATCTTCATTGATAAATTCTCTGTCTTTACCAATCATTAGGGCATGAAGAATATTTTCTCAAAAAATAATTTGAAGTTGAGGAAAAAGAGATAGATGGATTGTCTCTAGATTTTTTATTTTGTCTTAATCTACACACACGGTAATGGAAATTCGGTGGTAATTGATTTATGTAGGAATTTTTATGCTCATGTAGTGAAACATGTTTTAGATAAGTGGTAGTTGATGTTAGTAATAGCTGACATGTGGTTAGAATATGGGGACTGGGGTTGATTGATTAGTTTTTTCTAGTCTCATTGCTTCTTGAATTGGATGGATTGGTTAAATAAGAGTTAGTGTCTAATTCCAAGAGTACGGTGATGAGGATGAAACTCAATGTTGGGGAGATGATTGAGAGCTGGTAACTGAATGAGCATTCTGTTTTGTGTTTTCGGAATCAGATAGTGGTACCGATGTATTTTCAAGAGGAAATTCCCAGGGCTTATCATCAGTCAAGATAGGTTATCCATTCGGGGATTTAGAAAATGTTTTAGGTGTTGAATGAAATTTTTTGTTGGGATTTTATGAAAAATAATGAGGTGGATTTTGTTATGATTTTATTGAATTGTCATCATGTACTGTAAAAGCATCAATATATAACCAATATGTTAAAATCGTTACCAATACCTTTCTAGATGTGGGAGCAGATAGCAAGGGATTTTGTAACCAGTCTCCAATGAATAGCTAGAAATCCTAATTCCATATGGGTGATATTGGGTCAACTCTCAAATTCTGTGCATATCATCCCTATTTGTGAATCTCTTATAATAGAGGATCTGTTCAAAATATTATCCTATGAAATAATAAAGAGATATGGTGTGATTATTTTTATTGTATCAGATAGAGATCTAGGGTTCAGATACCATTTTTGGAAATATTTAATGAAACCCCATTGGACTCAATTGATGATGAGTATGGTGTACCTTCCTCGGATGAATAGAAAATCCAAGAGAATGATACAAACTATAGAAGATATTCTAAAAGATAGTGTGATGGATTTTTGTGGATCATGGAAGGATCACATTCCATTTTTGGAGTTATCATTAAAAAAATGTTATCATGCCTCCATACACATAGCTCTATTCGATGCATTGTATGGGAATTCATGTCATTCTCCACTATGTTTGGTGGAAATAGGCGAAACATCAATGGTTGGGAAGATCCTTGTTTAAGAGACTACATAAAAGATCAATTTGATTATGATGATAATGAAGATGGATCATTTTCGTTAAAAATCATATATGTACCATCATTGATTTACATTTTCATTCTATGTGGGAGATCATGTGTTTTTTAAGAATCTTTACTAGGCATGGTCATCGTTAGTTTGAAAAGTATAAAATGTTATCTGCAAGGTATATTGGGAATTTTGAGATAATTCAACAGGTTTTAGAAGTTCCCTTTAGGTTATAATTTTCACTATGGTTTAGTGTGGTGACCAATTTATTCCATGTTTTGTAGTTGAAGAAGTACCATCTATATCCTGAAAATGTGATTTGATGAGATCATTTTGAGCTAGATCTGGATGCTTATTCAATGAACATGAAAGTGAAGATTAATGAAATCCAATAGAATGTCTTGTGTAGAAAAATAATCTGTCTACTTCATGTATTGTGGGTGCATGGTCAGATTTAGTAAGAGACTAGGGGGTGTGGGGAAGATATGGTCGAGCAATGACCCATGCTCATTCTGCAACATGCGAGTTCAATAAATTTTGAGGATGGAATGTAGAGTGGGGGGGAGAATTGTGTACCCCCAGTTTGGGGTATGTATCCTTTTATGCCTTTTTTGTGGTTAATGATGGTGGGTAATGATTAAGAGACTCCGGGAAGGTTTTGGAAATGTTTGGATCCTTTTTAAAGGAGCACGGTTTGAGAATGGTTAAAGGAGACTGTGCTACAAACCAAGGTAACCATGCAACTTGGGATAATAGGATTCACTTGGTTTTATCAAGGATTATCCAACCGTTCAAGGAGACCATGTGGGGTGCTCTTCGAGATAGGATAAGGAGAATGGTTAGCGCATAATTTTACTAATCGTGCGCAACATTAAATATTGTATTATTAAATTCAGGACCACTCAATATTTTCCCTATACTCCTTTTTTCTTCTCCAATTTGAAGCATATGTGGGATTATTGGTTCTCACGGGATGGAGGGGCTCTCAAATTCTTTTAGGAAGCAAATCAATGGGTTTTCAAGCTGTGGTGAAAGCTATTCTCTTCAGGTAAACCTTCTCCATTGGTTTATTTTCGATTTTTTCTTAAATCTACATCTCTCCCTTTGTCAGTTTTATTGATCTACTTTTTTCACGGGTAGATCATGAGTTTTTATTTCCTAAAATTACGATATTGGTACATGATGATGTGTGGTAATGGGATATAATGCGGCTTTGTTGATATTTTCCAATGAATTGTGGTGCGGTTGTGAGTTAGGCAATTTCACTGAAACCCTAACAAATGTGGCTTCTCTCTCGACTCAAATTTTCTACAACAATAAGCCTATTATATTGTCAGATTATTTATATTGAATTTGGTTGTGATTAGGATGTGTAATGTTTTATTGAAATACATTTTCTGATGATTTTTGGATTTTGGGAAAATTGGGTATTATGGTCAAATGTTCTCTATGTATGATTATAAATGTTTTTTTTAAAATTGATAGGTTTGGTTGATATATGAAAATGGTTGTGAAAAAAGATATCAATAAAAGGGGTTTTTTATTGAAATGTTATGTGGCATGAATAAATTCCTAAGGGATTATTTAGTTGTGAAATAGTTATTTTCTTATTGTTATAGCCTTAGTGGGTGTATATTCTTTCTTATTAGCTTGACCATTTTAGGCTTATGTTGGAATGATGAAAAGTGGGCAGGATGTACCACTATAAAACGAGGATGGATATTGGAATGAACAACCACCATAATGGATAAATGTCACAGAAGTACCACAAGATTGGAAAAGTAGTAAATTGGTTTGGATGGGAAGTGATGCTATTATTGGTTACCAGGTTGGATATGTGCGACTCTTTTTAAATTCATTCATTGTGTGTGGCTATTAAAGGTTGAAATTATTGTGCTAATATGTGGGGGTAAATAGATTATGGAATGGTTGTTTGTATCTCCCTTTTTTTTGTGTGGATTTGTGTGGAAAATGGCTTGGTATGGGTGTGTTTAGCTTGTTGGAAATTTTTTGAACTATTTGATCTTTTATATAAACTATTTTATATAAATTTGGTAATGGTTATATCCTTATCGAGTGTCTAGGGATGTAATTTGGGAAAAATATATTAACTATTTTTATTCACTCCTTTCTTTGGAACATTGCTGCTTTAGATATGATATTTTTTTGGACATAGGGAAGGGTAAATCATCTCATTTTTCATGCGGTTCATGAAATTAAAATTGAAATATTTGAATAAAATTTATTCCACTATAGAGTTCATAAAATTATATCTTTTTTTCAATAATGTTCTACCTATGTCAGAGAGAGTATGAGGATTTCATTATAAATATTACTATAAATGAGTGAAAATCTAGTTTGAAATACCTATTTAAATAGGATAATAAAAACGAATGATCGTTTTCATGAATAAATGACATCATAAATTTCATAGATATAACATATATACTCAAAAAATAACATCTATAGAATATTTTTTCTTCTGACGTGGATCTGGGGATATGCTTACCTCACATCAATCGTGGAAAACCAAGAGTTTCACCTTAACAGATTGAATATATTGTTTATATGGGGAAAATGATAATCCTTCTGGATTATCACATTATTAGTCATGTTAAATGATAAACTGATTATATATACCACTTCTTTCTATGGATGGTTAAATATAATAACCACATGTGGAAGTAATCTATTCAATTAATATAATCACCTCTAATTATTATTACACGTCTTTCAAATAAATTATATATTATTAATCCATCATGCATAGTGAAATGGTTATGTTATTTATAACTCCATTTAAGTTTAAAATTAACTTATAATATAACATAGGTAACAACCATGATATTTTTTGTGTGGTGGCATCCAAAAATGGACCCTTGATACGGTGAAGTACCATCTTTCTAATATCCTTATCTTACTATACAATAATTATTGAGTAGGTAGTAACCTTCTTGAGAATTTAATTTCCTTTTCTTACAAGGCCATAAAAAGATTCACAATCCTCAATATCTTTATAGTAACAACATATATTACATATAAGGTAAACTATTCAATGAGAATGGTAATTCATGCTCAATAATTAGATATTTAATCCATCACAATGATAAGATCAGATATAATAATCACTAATATGATGTGGTATATCATATATACTATAATACACTGAAACCCAGACAACTAGATATAGTTCTAAAAACAAAAACATTACGTTTCCATCATTGATTTCAATTAACATGACCATATTTTATCCATCCAAAACATAAAAAATTCAATATAACTATTGGATAACATACATTCTCAAAACCATTTCGGATTATATTTTTAGATTTTTAGGAAAATCAATTACATAATCAATACCCATGTCTTTAAATGATTATTTTTTCCAATTAACCATGATTTTTTATTTCCACTCAAATTTTAAACATCTATTTGAACACCTTATAGAAATAATACATTCTCTAACATTCTAAATAACCTGGGGAATAAGTACCATAATAAGGTTGAGCTAAAATGCTTGGTAAAGTTAAAACATATTCATTAAGAGTTACATGTAATCATTGAATTTATGATGAACATCAGGGCATGATGACATAATTAAAGTGAGTGATAATTACATAAGAATACATATACCAATCAATATATGGATCACCAAACATGAAAAAATGGAATACTGATTCCAAAAAGGCCAAATTCATTATAATAAATAATCATGATACATGTGATATAAATCTTGATCGAATGAAAAATTTGTAACTGTTAATTGATTAATAAAAATGAATTTTATATTGGGAAATTATATTTATTTCAATTTTTCAAATGGAACAACCTGTATGTTCTTCTTCCATATCAATTATACCCAATGCATTAGATGGAAATCATAGTTCATCATGTCCTTGGATTATAGTAGAACCACCCATCTATGGTTCCAAAAGTTACATCTCATCCTAGGTTTATAATGGAACCACCCATCATTGGTTTAAATCCCAACCACCCATAATTTACATAATTTACAAAGAGAAGTATCATGAACAAAGTACAAAGATAATATCTTTTAACATAAATTCTTTAAGACAACCATTATTCTATTCAAAACATGATTAAACTATGGAAAGGAAATGGGTTCCACAACAAATTATTTGAATCTTGATTAACCCATGGAAAACAAAGGGGCTCATAGTCAATCTCTTAGAAACAATAGTAATATATATCGATAATGAATTATAATGGTATTGTGAAAAAATATCCCCAAAGGATAATAATTAAAAATAGTGGTGGTCGACCCTGATAAATAGAAATAACATTAAAATATCATTGAAGTATATTTAGGGAAATATAATTTTAATTTTTATAATGACTTTTAAAAACATAATATCCCCAAAATATTGAGAAAATAAATTTCATTGAAACAATATGGAAACATATAAATGAATCATTAATGAATATAATGGACATGTTGGAATGAAATTTTTTTTAATGAAATAAATTTTAAAATAAACCTTCTATTTAAAATATTTTGGAAATGGGAGTAAAAATTTTCCCTTTTATAAAACATTATGAAATAATATATTTTTAAGAAAAATTTAGATATGTTAAAAACTCATGTAAAATTTGTTGAATAAATCATTTAATATTAGAATGAACAATTTTTAAATAATTTTATAAAACAATGATATGGAAGAGAGAAATACTTGATCTAAAACAAAATACAATATTACTATCAATTTAAAAGGAATTTATAGAAATTTCATTAATTAATGTGGGAGGAAATAGAAATTAATAATGTAAACTACATTCATAACCACTGTAGAAGGAATAAATGTGTTTCATAAAAAATCAATCATTTAATTTCCACTAAAGGAACCTTGATCATAGAAAATCCCAAAAGAAAGGATATTATAACATAAATCCTTTTCTACATTGGTAACTCGTCAATAATAATCTTCATGATATAATAAAATAAAATGATAATTAAGATATCATCAAGACAATTATTTTAATTATATAACATAAAAAATGATTATAGATACACCTCATAAAAGAAGACAGATGAATAACCTAACAAATATCCCAATGAGTAAAAGATCACAGAAGCAACCTTTAAAATGATCATAACATTGAAATGAGAATTAATAAATGAATGGATTATGTTTATAAAATGTAAATACACATAATTTTAGTGAAAATAAAAAATAAGAAAATAAAATGTCATTACATATATAATATTATAATGTCTAGAATAATTATTATATAGCACAACACAATAAAAATAAAATGAGTTATGAATTTCATTACCACTTGGTAACTTAAAAGTAAAATATAAATTGATAAATTAATTAACATTGAAACAAAAATATCCTAATGGATGAATAATTTTTTATATTTCATATATAATTAGAATAATTTACAACAGAAAATTAAAACATGTGGTGAGTATAACATATGTCTGACAAACATTAAAAGTGAGATAGGAAAACCCATACCTTTGATCCGACATTCATTGTACGTGTTCACATACTCATATATACCAAACATATAATAAATATATTATTTCATAATTTTTTTTCCATATTTAATAATTTATACTTAACTATTTTATATTATTTATAATTTTAATTTAATTACTTAGTAAGTAAATTCCATGTCATGTTTTTTGAGGATATTCGTTTTACTACTTAAAAATGACATTTTTGTGTTGACAGTGACCAATTTGGTCTTTATTTAAAAAAATATTGAATTATAGTCTTGAAATAATTATAATTTTTATAGAAAAAGTATTATTTTTTATAAAATAATCTCGAATTATTCTTGCGAAAGTTAAACTATGTAATGATTATGGAGACGGTAGGTCATACACACACACAAGTAACGTTTTGATTATTCAATGCTCATTATGAGAAAAGGTATGTCTTATTATATCATTACATATGGATAATAATTTCAAAAATATCATATTATTACATCAAATAAAATTATATATATATTAACCACATGATTTCATTATGATGAAATAATCATATTACATCTTGTAGGCGGTAGTCCACATATACATACAATCTAGGTTAATGTTTTACAGTGTAAAAAAAGATATATTATCTATTCAGAATGATAAATTTTCTATTAATATTGTAATTATGCAATATACATCACATATATTTAATAAAATTACAGATATTAACTTACATATAAAGAGTTAGTGAGAAATGAATCATATCTCTTAATGAGGGAGTAGTCTTTTATACACATTAGCGACATTATCATATACACCATATAGTGAAATGTAATAATGTATATGGGAAATTATATATCCTGGATTATATATATGTTAAAAATACCATATATATACTTTTAAATTCATCATTATAACAATCCATGATAGTAATGAAGGAAAGAAATGAAATCGGTCTGCAAGGTTGTAGTCTTCCGTAGACACGAATAAAGATTTCATATATAATTTGATAAAAGAATAGAAGGTTTTATATTATTAAATTAACATAATAACATGTAATTAAATCTAAAATAATGGTGTTATTGTATAATAATTAATTAAAATGATTTTAGGGAGGTGTATGATGAAATAAAATAACAATGCTTGGTTATGCACAATTCCTCTTCTTAAAAAAACTCCTTAGGTTATTTCGAAAATCCTGTATAGGATGGATTTATAATCAAACTAAGGGTCCTGGTATAGTGGATGGAATTTAGAACGATATTTGGGTAGTATTGGCTATTCCAAATTGATTTCATTTTAAGTATAATATAGTATAGTTGGTGGCCTTTTATATGCTAGGTCAGTGACCCACATGTAATATTTGGAAAGAAAAAGGCGTACCCATGTTTTTCACATTAAAAAAAGATTAAAAATAAAAAATTTAGGAGAATGATACATAAAAATATATAAATATGAACATATAATATATTTTTGGATATTGTTTGGGTATTTTTATCCTATATCTTCTTAGTTTTACCCCCTATAAACCCGCTTTTAACTAAATAATTGTCATTAATTTTTACAGTTTTCACTATTTATTATGCTAAAAAATAATTTGACCATATTAGATCATATAAATTTATATTTTATAAATATTGAATCATGTTAATAAAATTCAATTCATATTAGTGGAAAATTTTAATTTAAATATTAATCCCATAAAGGCGACAAGAATGCAGGGTTTCAAGAAGTGTATTTTTCAAGAAAAAGACAATTTTATATTAACATAATTAATAATAATAATAGTTTTATGAATTATATTATATATTTATTTATATACAATATAGATATTTAATTTATATCATTATTTATTATGGGATGTTATAATTAATTAAAAAATCAAATCATTTTTTACTTCAAAACATTCTTGAGAAAAATCATGTCTTTAATAACTAGTTTAAAATTATAAAAAAATAAAATATAAAGATTATTGAAATGAAATTCAACGAATTTAATATCAATTAATAATTATTATTTTTCTATATATTATATTCATGAATAATTTTTTCTTATAAATTACTTATTTTATTTAATAGAAATAATAGTTATACAAGAATCGGTATTTTTGATATTTAAGAAAAAATAAAATTTCTCAGAAAATCACAAAATTTGTCCCAAAATTTTTATTAAATGATAATTAAAAAAATTAATTAATTTTATAATATAAATTTCATAAAATTATAAAAAATAAATTATAATAATATATCACAAAATAAATAATTTTTTTGGGATAACATAGATTTTAGGAAATTTATATATGCATCATAAATTAGTTAAAATATTTATAACCACCAATTTTACATCTAGTCTATAGTTGGAATATATTTTGGTGATCATTCATGATGGTGTTTCTTGTTAAATATGTTATTGAATGGAATGATATTTCTTTAAATCTCAAGGCACTACGTCCACTAATAAAAATAATAATTTTAACCATATTTTTTTATATAAATCTATAATTAACGTATTTAAATTTTAAACAAATACCATTGTTGAAATCCCACATCAATATAATATTAATAAAACAAAATCTTGAAAAGTTAAAAACGAAAGTATGAGGGCCACCTGGAATAACACATACTTGGATTCCAAATAAGATATAATCTGTTGGATGTGAATATTTGTACAAGGATGAAAACTATAATATAAAAATAATTACAGAAAGTGTCATAGATCATGGATCATTAGAAAGTGAAAAATCGTAAGAATATCAACAACTAAAAAATCAAAAACAAAATATATGTTAAAATGTCACTAATATCATAAAAAATGATATTTATAGGATAATTTTTTGTTTCAAGATCAGATTACTAGAGTTTAAAATTCGTTTTCCATATAGAAAAGGATAGTATATAAATTAAATTTATGATTATAATTTCATCCTTTTATCAATTCCCACCATAATCACATATTTTTATCCAAACAATGAGTGTAACATCCCACCCCATCTCGTTGGCATGGAAGAGTAGAGGAATTATACTAGGCCTTAAGCGATGATCCCAAGGCGCTAGAAGATGGAAATCAATTTTGAGGGATTATCGAATAAATGGTGGAATGATTTTCCCTTGAGTTACAACCAACTAACCGGACAATCCACTAACAACAAACTATATGATGCATGTCGATAAAACATCCAAAGTCATACAATACCAAAAGAAAACCAGTTAATCCATAAAAAACTCACACGCCAAATACAACCAAACACATTAAACCATATCAAAGTATGAAGAGGAAGACTAAACAAGAGACCCAAAATAAACCAATACACACCACACAACTCCACACCAAGATCCATCTTCCAAGAACCAACAAATCTCCTAAGCATCACCACGAGACATTATCAATGAGATGATTTACCTTTACCTATGTCCTAGAATATGACATCGGCAAAAACACCAATGTCCCAAAGCAGGGGGTGGGTACTAATAATCAGTAGGCTTTCTCCAAATTAAATCCCTACAAATTCCACTAGGAGAAAAACATTAGAAAATTTATATAAGTAGTTTATGTAAAATAATCACAACTGAAACCATTACCATAAGCCATACATACCCTTACCAAGCCACCTCACCCAAACCAAGAAACCCAAGGGAAAGCCAAACAATAATTCCATACGTCATATAACCATTTAATATTAGCACCACAATTTCCATATAGCAATGAAATTAAAAACAAGATAACCAAAATGGTTGGACTTCTGTCCATCTTGTTCACCCCATTCTCAACTTGCGGTACATCCTAACCACTACATATAATGGTGGTTCTTGTGACCACTATCCATCAGATTTTATTCTAAGATTCCCACCCACTGTCCTAATGGTGGTTATTCTGACCACTATCTATCACCTTTTATAGTGAGACTTACCACCCACTTCCACACAACCAACACAAGCCATGAAACTAAATAAACCAACAAGCACAAATAAGCAAGGTTGTACAATAAGCTCACATCCATTTCCAACACATGCCAATTCACTTTAATAAATCACCAATTTATTGAAAACAAACATTAACTATATTTTTTTCATACCAAGTTTCCATAAGAAATATCTTTATTGAAATCCATATTTCACAAAACATTTTTATAATCAACTAGTAACGATTTTAAAATCAACATTTTAAAATCACACAACAAAGCCCATTTTTGCAAAAATAACACATTTTCCCCAAAATCCCCAAAATCATCCGCAAATAGATTTCCAACAAGACTAATACATCATTATCACAATTAGTATCATGAAACAAATGTAACATTAACCAAATAAACTAGATCTAACCAAGTGGAGTCAAGAGGGAAGCCACCTATCTTTAGGGTTCCGACGAATTCGACCCACAAGAAACCGCACCCCAATCCAAGAAAATGCACCACCAAAACCGATATCGATCCCCTTCTATAATACCCATGATCATTGAAATAAACACCCAAGGAAACAAAAATTCTAGATCTACATGCAAAAAATGTAGATATACAAAACCAAGAAAAGGATACTAGTATATCTAGATGAATCCCATGAGAAACCAAGAGAAGAGACTTACTTAGGATAAAACAACATCAAAACCCCTTGAAACCCTATCAATTTTAATCAAAAGTTATGGGGAGAGCCACTCCAACCCTTGAAAACCAAATATCCAGAGTTAGGGTCGAGTGGGTGTGTGTTTGGGGTGAAATAGTTCAAGCCGACGGGTTCCCAGATTTAAAAAACCGTCAATTAAGTGGTTGCACAGTTAGTCTACACGGTTTGTGAAACCGTGCACTAACCATGTGTGCACCACTGTCCCGAGGGAAAGGATCCAAAACATTTCCTTATAATGTTTTAGAAAACGTGCAAAGGCCATGCACAATCTATTTTTTTCCACTACATGGTTTCTTAGAGAACCTACATTGTTTCCTATAATCATGCTCAAACCGTGCGCCCTTATAAAAGCCTCTACACTTATTCAAATCCATTTCAAACTGTCCAAAACTCTTCCAAAATCAATCCAATCACTTTAAACACAAAAATAATAATAAACAAAGTCCATATACACCAAACCGGGGGTGCTACATTCTCCCCACCATTAGTTTTTACATCCTCGGAATGTAGAGAACTATCACTTTTCTGAAAGAGCTCGGGCCAATGCTTAGCCATCTATTTATCCCGCTCCCATGTCTCCTCTTGAATCTGACCATGCTGCCACAATACACGAACTAAATTGTTGTTTTTATGAAACAATACATTCTATTTCCTATCCATAATCCGCACTAGCATGTGAACCAATGAAGAATCTGGTTTTATCTCAACATGATCCCAACTAATCACATGGTAATGATTTCACTGATACTTTTTCAACATAGACACATGAAACACATTGTACAATTCACTAAACCATGGTGGAAAATAAAAATGATAATCCGACTATCCAATCCTCTCAAGTATCTCAAAAGGCTTAATATACCTTGGAGATAACATACCTTGCGTCCCAAACCGATGATGTCCCATCCTTAGAGAGATTCTAAAAAACACATGATCACCCACCTCGAATGACAACGATCATCGATGATGGTCCATGTATGATTTTCGATCACATTGATCCATATCAATACCCTTGTAGATAAACATTATTTTCTCCATAGTATCTTGGACAAGGCTCGTTCTAATCATCAGAGTCTCACCCGTTTCCACCCCACATAATGTATAACGACACAAACGCTCATATAATTCCTCAAACAGAGCTGTATGTATCTAATATTGATAATTATTATTTTAGGATAACTCCACCAATGGTAAGTAATCCTCCCACGAACCACGAAAATCCACCACACAAGACCTTAACATATCCTCCAAGGTTTGTATCGTCCTCCCAGACTGGCCATCCGTTTGAGGATGATATGCCTTGCTCATCATCAACTATTTCTTAAGGGCTTGCTGTAAGGATTTCTTAGAATGAGATGTGAACCTTGGATCACTATCTGATACAATCGAAATAGGAACACCATTCCTATTTAACACCTCCCAGATATAAAATTTGGACAGTTCCTCCACCGTATGAGATTCATGAATCGAGATGAAATGGACCTAATTTGTGTGCTGATCCATAGCCACCCAAATCAAATCATGCTTTCGGACCATTCTTGGGAGAACGATCAAAAAAATCCATTGGTGTTTTCTCACATTTCCCTAATAGGATAGACAAATACTAGGACATTTATTTTTTCCACTGATGCTATGCCTTGACTTGCTGACAAGTCCATCATATCGAAACAAACCTGACCATATCCCTTTTCATACCAGCCCACCAAAACTACACCTTCAACAACTTATATATTTTCAGAATTCGAGGATGGATATCCCTCTTTGAATGAAGATAATCCCTGAGAAGTTCCACCCAAAAATCCACTTGTACCACTATTCTATTCTGAAAACACAAGACTGAATTCTCATTTAGATACCATCTCTAAATGGTCTCCCCTCTATTGAGTTTTGACCTCATCTCCATACATTCAGAATCAGATGTTTGTGCCTCATTAAACAAACCATCCATGTCAGGAACCTACGAAACCAGAAAGAAGTCCTCTTTGTCACCCCATTCCTCACATTCCACCCAAATATTGGCTATGTACAACAACAACTACTACTGATCTGATGAATGTTTAAATGCATGAGAATATGATTTTATACTGAATGCATTTGCCATGTAATTTCCCTTACATGATGTGTACATTATTTCAAAATCAAAGATCTGGAGATATTTCATCCTTCTATTTTTACCCAAGATCAAATCTCTTTGTGAAAAGATATTCTTTAAGATCTTGTGATTTGTAAACAATTTGAATTTATCACAAAATAGATAATTACAACACATTATTAAATCATGTACCACTGCTGCCTACTTCAAATCATGTGTTGGGTATTTCTTCTCATGCACCCTCAACTATCATGAGCCATATGCAACCAAATGATCCCCATGAATGAGAACACACTCTAAACCTGATCCTGATTCGTCACAATACACAACGTACCATTTCCCTAGTTTTGGAAAAACCAAGATTGTTTCTAATTTAAGGAGACCCTTGAACTCTTCAAATCATTTATGGAACATTTTATCCCATTGAAATAGAATATTATTCCATGTCAAAGCTCTCATCGGTTAATCCAATTGTGAAAAATAATGAACAAAACGTCGATAATACCCAACTAGACCAAGAATGCTTCGTATCTTAATAACATTCATTGGAGGATTCCATGTGATAAAAACCTATATATTTCTAGATAAACTGAAACACCCTTCACAAAAATAACATGGCTAAGGAAACAAACCTCATGTATTCAAAAGCCACACTATGAAAATTTGGCATAAAACCATTGATCCCTCAAGATCCCCAACACGGTTTCCAAGGGATTCTCATGCTCTACCCATGTCCTTGAATACACCAATATATCATCACAAAATACCACAATAGAAGAATCTATATATCTCTGAAACATCTTATCAAACAATTCCATTAACACTGCTGGTGCATTTGTTAGACCAAAGGGCATAACCACAAACTTGTAATGGTCGTATCTCCGTATGAATAAATTTTTCAGAATATCCCCCAGCATCACCCAAAATTGGTGATACCCTGACCTCATGTCAATCTTGGAGAACCACTGAGCTCCCCTAAATTGGTCAAAAATCTCATCAATTCATGGATGTATATATCAGTTCTTTATCATGACATGATTAAGTCTACGATAATCATCATAGAGTCGCAAGGTTCTAATAGAATTGTTTTTGAAACAAAACAGGCGCCTCCCATAGAGAAGTGTTAGGATGGATGAATCCTTTATTTTCTAACACTTCCAATTTCACTTTTAATTCCCACAATTCTCTTGGTTCCAATCAGTAAGACGGAAGTGAGATAGGACTGGTCCCTAAAAAGAGATCAATCCTAAACTCCACCTTTATCATGGAAGGAAATCGTAAGGATTATTTGGGAAATACATTTATAAACTGATAAACAACCACTATAAGAACACTCTCCTCAACACCTTATAGTGATGACAAGGACAAGTCCTCTAACTAATAAGAAGTCATGCTAATAGCTAGTGCCAACAAATTTGTTGCACCAAGATTTTCATTATTCTCTCTGTAAAGAGATGTCTAAAGCCATCCTCTGTCACAAAATGAAACATTCATGCATTGAAATGGATGTGGGATTTAAGAATTGTCAACCAATACATTCCCAAGATTATATCATAAGAATCTATCTCATGAACTGAGAAATCGTACATTGATTCGATGCCATCCCCAACTAAACACCAGCCTCGCATAGGAATGCTCGATACTCACTTTGAACTAGAGGAGTTTGTAGTTTCAAAAAACAAGGCATCATTTTCACATGTAAACCCAACAAATCAATGTTGTGAGAAGAATGAAAAGAATACAAAGAACCAATATCAAAAAATTCTTCCATCAATGTTGAATTTCAAAGAACCATACCTTGCACTGTGGATGGTCCCGACTGATCATCCATCCCCACCTGCTCAGCTCCAAAGAACTGCTTACTTGTCATGCTCTATATTTTATTACCCTGATAAGGCTTCGTGGTATTATGAGAATCACCAAGTCTTATTTTACTCTACTATAGAGGGGTATGTTGCTGCCCGCATCCCATTATGGAATAAGACCCCTGCGACCCCTAAGGAGTGTCACAAACACCCGACCATGGAGAATTCCGACAATGATGACGATGATGCCCCATCTGCTAACAATTATGATATTCTCGATGTTGTGTCGTACAATTCATCTTGATGTGGCACATATAACTACATTTAAAATATCCTAGCTTACTCGGAGGCTTCGGAAGAAGATTCACTGATCATGTCGTCAGTTTCTTAGTCGTACTCCCACCCTGAAAATAAGTGTCCCTCTTCCGCTTAAACCCATCATTCGAGTTCCCACTATTTCCCAGGGGCACCAATGTACTTATCCCACCGGTAGCCTAACAATATCGCACTTGGACACCATATAATGATTCACCATTTCTATGTAATCATCTATACAGAGCACTACTATCCTGGAATGAATTTCTTGGATTTTTCCAGCTTCAAAAATTTGTGCCTTCAACGATGTACTATATTCCACCTCGGGTTCAAACCGCGCTATGTTCATAAACATTTCCAAATATTATGTCAACGTTAGGTTCCCTTGTTTCAAACTAAAGATATATGTTATATGCTGAATCATGAAAGTATGAGGGTGTAATTTTTTGTTAAACAATTATTCAACCCCCCCCCCCCATGTCACACATTGGTCCGTCCTAGCTAGGATTGCCAACTCCTACCCCTGAAGGGAATGATCATTCAACATATACATGGATATATTTGCCTTCAACTATTCTTGTGTTCCCAAGAATTAAAATATCCTATTCATTATGTTCAGCCACACTTTAGCCCTTTCTGGCTCGGAATCACCCCTAAACATGAGTGGATTATTCATTTGAAACTGAAATTCATGATCCATATTCTTTGGTTCATCTTATTTATTCCCACTTTACCCAACATGGAAATCTTTTAATATACTATGCACTAGCTACTGGTTCACCTGAGGCTCAGGTGAAACCACATTTTCAGTAGCTTCCTCTGGTCGGTCCCTATGATTCTAACCTGGTGACATTTCTATCAATTCAAAAACAACCATATGAACTTATATTTTGGCAACACAAGATTCAAAAATTCTAGTTCAAGTACACTAAAACTATCTCAACCAGGATTTCCACAAGTTCACATTTCTCAGGTAGCACTATTTTGAAAAAAAATCCACATGTTTTGAAAATCAACCCATTTTCCAAATACAACTAGTTTTCCATGTTTCAAATCCCTCTATTTGGAAACCCAATACATATTTTTCAAATCCACACATTCATATCACACCATAGATCATTATACCCTAATGAAATATGATACCTAGTGGGATGTCATTTCTACCATGCAAGTCATGATCATCTCATTGGATACATCCATGACAATGAGATAACCAATGCCTATAAGGGTCTCCAAAAACACATGTACCCAACTCCATGGTAACCTGAAGTTTAGCATAATAGGGTTAGCTATGTAATTTTTTGTTATACATTCCATGTTATGATAATAATACAGCTTGCTACCTTCCAGACTTAAGGAATAGGCCATGAACAAGTGTCAACCCCAAGAACAATGATCAACACCTTGGATCGAACAACTACTCTCACTTGAAAGTTGAGGATGGACAAACCGATAACACTTGTAATATCCCACCCCATATCATTGGCCTGAGAGGGCGGAGAAATCCTACTGAACCTTAAGAGACATTCCCCAGGCGCCAAAGGGAAGCATTAAATGATGAGGTCTTTGAGAATAAATGGAGGAACAATTTTCCATTGAGATACAACCATTCAACCCAATAATCCACTGATAACAAACTATATGATGCATGTTGATAAAACATCCAAAAATAAAAAATAACAAAAGACAACCAACAAATCTTTAACAAACCGACATGCCAAATAAAACCAAACACACTAAACCATATCAGATTACCAAGAAGAAGACTAAACAAGAGACATAAAATAAACTGAGACACACTTAGTAGCTCCAGACCAAGCTCCATTCTCCATGCACCAACACATCTCCCAAGCATCACCATGATCCACTAGAAATGAGATTCTTTACCTTTACCTATGTCCTTGAATATAACATCTACAAAAGCACCAAAGTTACAATGAAGAGGGTGAGTAATAATACACATTATGTTTTCCCTATATGACTTAACTACATACGCCACTAGGATAAAACTATTAGAAAATTTATAGAATCAGTTTATATAAAATAATCACAAGTGCAACCATTAACACTATCCAACCATACCATTACCAAAAAACATCTCCCAAACCCAGAAACCCAATAGAAATCCAAAAATTCATTCCGCAATCCATCTCAATACATTACATTAGAAGACCAATTTCAATCTTTCAAAGAAATTCACAAAATGACAACCAAAACGGTGGGACTTCCACCCATCCCATTCACCCCATTCTTAACTAGAGGTACTTCTCGAACACTACCCATAATGGTGGTTCTTTCGACCACTATCCAACAGCTTTTTTAGTAAAACTTCACGCCCACTTCCATAATGGTGGTTCTTCCAACCACTATCAATGAAATTTTATAGTTATACTTCCCACCCACTTACAAACAACCAACATATGCCACAAAACTCAATAAACAAACAAACACAAAGCACCAAGGCCACAAAAAAAGCGCAAAACCATTTCCGACACATTCCAATTCACTTCAATAAATCACCCATTTATATAAAACACACTTCAACTAACTTTTCATGACCATCCACATTTAAATAAACACGTCTTCATTGAAAGCCATATTTCACAAAATATTTTTAAAAACATCCAAGAACAATTTTAAAATCAACATTTTAAAATCACACAACAAAGACCCTTTTGGAAATAATAACCCATTCTCCCCAAAATCCTTCAAATAATCACCAAATAGAATCCCAACAAGACTAGAATAAAATTATCACAATTAATTTTATGAAAACAATATAATTGTAACCAAAACTACTAGTTTTAACTAACTGGAGTCATGAGAGAAGCCACCTACCTTTAGGGTTCTGGAAAATTCAACCCACAAGCAACCTCACCCCAATCTGGGGAAATTCACCACCGAATCCACTCTACTTCCCCTTCCCTAACATCCAAAAGCATTAAAATCAACACCCAAGAAAAAAAACATCCCTAGATCTACATAAAACAAATGTATATATAGAAAACCATGTGAGGTAGAGGAGTATATATAGAGGAAACCCAATAGAAACCAAGATAAGAGACTTTATCAAGAGAAAAAAACTTCAAAGAACCCTGACACCCCTTCGATTTTGTTCCAAAGTTAGTCAGAGAGCCCACCCAACCCTTGAGAACTGAGAATCATGAGTGAGGCTCAAGAGGGAGGGAGTTTGGAGTGGTAAAGGTCAAGCCTGTAGGATCCTCAATTTAAAAAGACTACAACTAAATGCTCGCACGGTTAGTCCTCATGGTTTGGTAAACCGTGTGCTAACCATGCGCATGAAACTGTCTTGACAGAATGGATCTCCATGGTTTCCTTGAACAATTTGGAAAACCAAGTGTAGGCCGTGTGAATCCAACTGTCTCCCCCTATACAGTTTCCTAGATAACCCGCATGGTTTCCTCTAACCGTGCTCAAATGGTGCGCCCTTAGAAAAGCCTCTAAATTTATTCAAAACCATTCCAAACTCTCCCAAACTATTCCCAACTCATACCAAGAACTTTGAACACATAAAAGGCATAATAATTCTACATACCACAAACTGGGGGTTCTACAATGAATATTAAATATGATTTTTAATGGAAGAATAATTGAAATAGACTAATGAAGAATCATATAACCATAATGGATGCGCCAATAAAGGGAAGAGCGCACTAGGGATTTCTCCTCATTGCCGCCACTGTCTGATCATGTTATTGTAGTGGCCATCCCTATGCTCAGTGAGTTCCCGCGACTTCTTCTCTTGCAGTGCTTCGTGGACCCGGTCGCCTCCCCTTTTCAACGATTCTTGCATCTCCTTGTCCGATATCGCTGGATAGGGATTTCATAGCGGCACGGTGCTGGAACGCATCCAAGGTTCCAGATATGACATTCTGAGGTCTCCGCCTTGCCTTCGATGTGAGTGGTTGGTGGTTTGATGCGGTCTCCGAGTCCGAACAGGATGACGGCGACGAGATCTGGGCAAAGAGAGTCCTTCTAAAGATATGGTGATGTTCTTCTGCTTTCCTTTTCTGCGGTTTCTTCGGGTTTGTGATGAATTGCTTCATCCCATGCGATGATTTCTACTTCATCTGTGATTTGTGGTGTTGTTCTTGTTATTCGGTAGTCGCGAACCTTGTTTCCTCGCTGAAATTGTCACATTGGTTTCAAGTTGTTGTTTTTAATATTTTTCCATGATTTGGATTGTTGGACGACGCTGGAATGCTGGCGATTGTGGTGGTGGTCTGAAAACCATTCGACAATGATGACGGCTGAGGTCCCGCCGACATCTTGCTGTGAATGGTGACGTGTTATGTTTGTTTATAGATCGAGTAGTAGGGTTTACGGTATGATGGTGGGGGCGCGGCTCGAGGTAGATGTCTCATGATTTCGGTGTGGATTTTTGAATTTTGATTTTGATGTGGATGTCTTGAGTGGTGAATTGGTGTAGTTATGTACTAGGTACTAGCAACCCTTAAACCGGCCTTTGGAGAATGAAAAAAATTATTTTCAGCAGTAGATATAACCATAATATTGTTGAAATTATATTTTTTATATCTCTAGAATTTAAACCCAAAAAATTTCATAGAAAATTATATGGTGATTCCACAAATTTATAAAGCATCATATGATTTAATAACACATTAATACCCAAAATTCACCACCAATACCCATGATTCACCCTAAATCATTCCACAAATAAAGAAAACTATATACTAAATAACCTCAATAACCTCAAAAATAATTGTGTTTTAAACATAAATTATATCTCATACCTCTTAGATTTGGTGCCCAAATATGTAATGATCTTTACCAAGATATCACATAGGCTAGTGGTAGGAACTATATGCTGATCACCATTTGTTTGTGGGTTCAATCCCCATGGCCTCTCTGAATGTGATGATTTTTCACCCAACCATTGGTTTTTTCTTTTTTTTTTCAAAAGTTATATCCTAAAAAATTCCAATTAAAATGATTTATATCATTAAAAATTAACTTATTCATCAAAGATTATATAAATCATAGAGGTTTTAAATACCATTATAATCATGAAATGATAATTCCTCCTAAAATAATACATCATGTTGAAGATAAGGGTTGTACATTCCATAACACAAAAACTTCTCCCATAATGTAATTAATATACTAAAAATTTAATTACGTTAACCCTCAAAAGGGGTTTTTATGACTTGATCATTCAATAAACCATAAATGTGTAAACCCATTACAAAATCCATAACTATTAAGATAAAATCCCATGAAAATATCTTAATATCTAATGTAATATAAAACCTTCACTTGATTCAAACTATAAAATACTTGTAACCACACTCTCATATCCTGTTCTAGAAAAAATTCATTTTCAGTAGTTATATCGATTAAGGGGATCTAATTATTGCCCTCCAAAACTTATAAAATCAGAAATAAATACTGGACCACATAAATACACAAGGATCACTTAGGTTTATATTTTTATACCATTGGGATATAATCTTATATAAATAATACACAATTATTTAAATGACCATCCCTCCTAATTTTTCTAGATTTTTTTATACAAAATTATTCAATTAAAATCGACCATAGGAATCCCTTATCGACATAATCCATTCGATAACATTATTTATAACATATAGAAATGAGTACCACAATAATGATGAGATAAATTGATTAGAATGGGTAAATTTTTTTATTAATATTTGAATTCCATCAGTGATAATAATAAATGATTAATTTTATGAGGACATAATAAAAGTGCATGTGTACAATAAAATTATATTAACACCCATCAATACAAGGTTCATCAAGTATGAAAGAAAGGAATAATGATTTTTGGATGTAATTAGTCATTTGAATCAGTAATGTTGATCCATATGATACTAATCAACATCAAAGTAATCATTTATAATAATAAAAAATTAATTGAAATATATTGGTATCTTGGAATTTTGTCTTCATATCACATTAAAAAATTGAATAAAATTATGGTCAAATTCCATCTCCTGAGTACGAACTTCACTAGATTGCTACCATAGACCTAGCCATCCTTGTATTATCATGAAACCACCCATCATTTCTTAATAATGTGACCATCCCTCTTTATTTTATTATGTATAAACCCATAATTGTTTTATAATGGAACCATACGTCATTATAAATAATTTCCATGAATCGTATCATTAATAAATTACATTGAGAATTAATTATATCAAGAAATCATTAATGCATCATATGTCTTTCTTTATAACATTATTGACCCTTGTAAATGAAATTGGTTCGACAAAAATCTTCTAGAAACATTATTAACCCTTGGCATTGAAATGGGTTTCATGATAATATCATTGAAACAATTTCAATACATCTATTGAATTATGGATGATGGTATCAATAAAAAAATATACTCATTACAAAAAATTTATAAACAAGGTTTGTCAAGGTTAATGAATATAAATAACTTTAAAATACCATTAATTCTGTTTTGAGGGGAATACAAGTTATTTTTTCTAAAAAATAGAAAAAACATAAAACAAAATTTTGAGAAAAAATTCATAGGAAAAACATCAGATATATAGAAAGGACAATTCAAAGATAATAATTGATATTTCTACATTAAAATCTGATGATTTCATAAATGTTACAACTGTTGAATTTTTAAAAACATTTTGAAAAAGGGAATCAAAAGTGTCCAATTCTAAAAACAACAATAAATTTCAATTTAATAATTTTTTAAAATAATGAATGATATCATATATAGTTAATTTATGATATAATTTCTTCATAAAACTATATTTTTGAAATAATTTTATGAAACATGGATATGGAAGACAAAGATACCCGATATAAAAGAAAATACAAGATCTGTATCATTTGTAAATGAATTTATTTATATTTTTTCAATTAATAATAGTGTAAATAGAAATAAATCATCTTAACCACGTTCATATATATATATATATATATATATTATAATAAATATTTTAGGTCCATGAAAATAATATAATGATATTTCCTCCAAAGTAACCTTAAATATAATCAATACCAAAATAAAAGAGATAGTAACATAAAGCCTTTTCCACTTTATTATATTTTAAATAATACACCCCATGAAATAGTAACTTCAAATTATAATTTAAATAACAATAATATAATGATTTTCATTAATAAAATTTCAAATGGAAGCATATAAACCTCATGAAAACAGATATTTTTATAACAAAACATATGTCTCAAAGATGAAAATTCGAGATGAGAAACCCTTACAATTATCAAAACATTGATATGAGAAATAATTAATGGCACAATAATGTGTATAAAATGTAAATACAAAACAAATTATACCAAATAATACATTATATCCAAAAAATTTCATTAAAAAAATAATATAAGAATATCTAATAAAATGAAGAAGTAATATATCAGAATGAAAAGAAATTATATTTTGAAATTCCATAAAATATGGTAACTTTAATGTCAAATAAAATTAAATAAATGAATTGAAATTGAATCATTAAATAAAATGATGTATGAATGATTTATCAAATTACATGTAAAATTATTAGTATTTACACCACAAAATAAAAAAAATGGTGAATATGGAATAAATTTCATAGAGAGAAAATGTGAGAAGTGAAAAGCCTTACATTTGGGTTGACATTCTTCAAAACATGTTCGAATCCTCATGAATTATATAAACATATAAATTATTTTATTTAATAATATAATTGTATAATATTATTAACATATACCAAAATAATATATTTATTTTATTTTAATTAACTATTTATATACTAAATCAATTAATTTAAAGTCTGGTGTTTTGAAGAAATGTAGTACATTTTTTTAGAAAAAAACATCAGTTTAATGACCGTGGTAAAATTAGTCATTATTTAAACATATCAAAAATATTAATAATGAAATAATTATTAAATTTATACCTTAATTTATTTACTGAATTCATTAATGATACTTATAAAAAATGAACTTGTTACGATCATAGAGAGAATAAGTCATATGTTTGTAAGAGTAACATTTCCATATTTAAATGATCACAATGGAAAGATGGTATATATTATTTTAAAATTAATGAAATATAAAAATACAATAAATATCATATTTTTTCATTAAATAAACTTATATATATAATATTTTATTTTTTGAATAAAAAATAATCACATCCCTATGTTGGGGTAGTAGTCTACATGTATTCACAAATGATGTTATAATTTTTTAGTGTAAGAATGAAAACGATGTATTAAATACTAAGAATTATACATATGAAATTTATATTATAATTTTTTATCTTAGTTAAATAATATTTTTAAAAAATATAATTAATTCCTTCCTTATAAACCATCATCGGAAAAAATTGCCATCTCTTTGCAAGGTGGGAGTGTTCCGTTCACAAGAAAAACGTCATTTTATCCCCTGTGGAATTGATAGAAAGAAGTTATATGTGATATAATAACTCAAAAAGTAAATATATGATAAAAATTTTATATATATATATATACTCTAAATCCATCTTTATAACTATCCATGAGAGAAGATGTTGGAAAATTATTGACATCGATTCTCAATATAGTAGTCCACCATACAACAAAATGATGATTTAATATCCCATTTGATGGAAGAGAATATTAATTTAGGTTATAAAATTATCATAATATTATATATTTATATTTTATATAATTTATTTACTTTAAAATCGTAATTTAAGATGAATTTACAGAAGATAATGAGTAAATAAAATAAATATTCTTTGTTAAGTATGATACATATTCTTCTGAAAACCATCATTGGTAAGAAAAAAAGGAAATCATATGATGGATTTATAATCAAAATAGGGATTCTAGTTCATGTTTAGATATTTTAGAGAGGTATTTTGGTTTGTATTTTTTTATACAAATGTATTTTAAGGTGTGAAGATGGTAGAAGAGTGGGTGGACTTTTATATGGGAGGTGAGTGTCAAACTTGTAATTTCAAAAAATAGATTACTGTACTAAAATTTTTCAACTCACATGAGGTTCCCAAATGGTCCAATAAAAATCATTAGAAATTAATATTTTTAATTTTTTGCAATATATATATTTTAGTCATGTTTTTAGATATTTTATCCCTTATTGTTTTAGTTTAACCCCTAGTAAACCTGTTTTTACCGTAATCATGATAAGTAATTTTTTACTTTTCCACTATCCTTTATAGTAAAAAATTTAGTTGAAATATTATAAAATATAATTTTTTTAATTCAAATTAATTGTTCCATTTTACCAAATTGATTTCATATAATTGGAAAATTATAATATGAAATTTAATCATACAGATGCGATAAAAAAGAGGTTTTTCAAGATGTGTATTTTTCCATAAAAAGGTGATTTTAAATTAACTCATTGACTTAAAATAATCATTTTATGGATATATATTAATATTAATTGATTTATAATAATTAAATTAAATTAAAATCAAACCTCATTATGGGGTTTTTGAAATTATAAAATTAGAAATGTTATGCAAATTAAAATATGTTTTAGAATAATAATGTTTTCAATTCGAAAAAATGATGTTTTTTAAAAATCTAATATAAAGTTAATTAAAATGTAATTAAGTGAAAAAATTTTAAATATATAATAAATTGGTTACATGAAATCATAATCAAGGCCTGATGTTATTTTTAAATTAAATAATTAATTTAAAAGACTGATTGTTTTACAAACATTGACAATTCTCAATATTCTCTAAAAATCAATATTTTCTGAAAAATCCCAAATTGTCACCATAGTTTAATTTTGATATTTTGATTTCAAAATTAATTTAATTTTATGGAATTAATTTTCTCAAATTTTAAACAATTAATTTTAATATTTTTTCAAAAAACAAATAAAAACAATATAAAGAGAAAATATTATAGAAGAAGAAAATTAGTTTACTAAAAATTAACTAATCAGTTACTAAGAATTTATCAGTAATTTAAATTATTTTGTAAACACATATATTTATATCATAAATCAGATAATAGTAATCACACCTTCTAAATTATGGATATGTTATAACAATTACATATATATTGGGTCTTTAATCTTAGTGTCACATGTTAAATACGATATCAAACATCGTATAATTATTTTAAAATATGGGAGTTTTACAAAAAGATATATAATAGTATGTACCACTTAGAAACCACAAATAATTCTTAATACCATATTTTTTGTTACGTAAATTTGTATACATAGATGAAACCATATTTATTAACACCAAAACAATAATTATATCACCATCTAACTTATTAATAATTAACTTATATTTCATTCCTATATTGAATAAAACTAAAAATCTATTTTTGTGTCTATAATTCTCTATTTCATGGTAGATGGATCCCTTTTATTTACAAAATTATAATTCTGTATTATAAGAATATGTGTGATCTTGAGACCACTCCCCAATTTCCATCACCTGTCTCCACATGGGGTACTAACTTACTAATAATATCTATTGAGATAGTGGGAATTATGTCCTAATTCAAATATATAATTCCAATAATATCCCAATCTATATATTGAAGGTTACATAGTTAGATAATAGTGTACTCTCCATGACTAAATAGAATCTTTTCTACCACCATGATAATATATTTTTATAATAAATTATAATAAGTTCTCCATATAACCAAATTTAAAACTCTCATCCACTTGTCATTCGGATAATGGTGGAATATAAACATAATGTCTATAATGAAAAAAACTAGATTCTTACTTTAAGAATAATGTTTGGAACCATATTTTTTTGTCGCATCTATCATAAACATATTGAGAACTAAAATCTTATTCTTCATAATAAAATCTTCCACATATCAGCTTAGTCTAAGAAGAATATTATAACATCACACTACTCTCATCCATGATCAATTTTGATATGGATTCTTGGTTTATGATGTCAGCAAAATATGTTAGCTAAAATATAATCATCTAAATTTAGATAGTTTAACTAATATATTCCTAAATTTTCTTTACTCAATCTTCTTTATCCCTAAAAAATATAGATATAAAAGAATGATAATTTATGAAATGAGGGACATAGTTTATAATTGAAATTTATTCTTACAAAAAATCCAAAAAATTATATGAAATTCCACATTTAAGGGTCATTAAAAAATCAACAAAATATGATAACGTAAAAGAACATATAGGATTGGACCCCAATATAGTGACCTACAACATTACCTCCCCAAATAATATTTCTAGTCTATGATGAATATATGTTACATTATTTAGTACTTCATTAAATAATCTTGTGATTTGATAACAAATTCATTAATGTGATTCTGTATAAGACTACAAATCCTAAGGTATACCCTCATCCAAAAATGTACAAGGGTTCTATAGATGAAACTCCATTATTTAGTCTAGAATGTTTGATGGAAACCACAAATACACATGAACCATAAAAAATTATTCCTGGAATAATTTTTACTAAGAAAATAAATATATTAATTGTTCTGTAACATGTTGGGACCAAGTGGTGTATATGTGTTTTTACAAAAGGAAGGGATATTTTGATGATTGTTTTTGTTTTGGTTGATGAGAGAAGGAAATAAAATTACATTGAATGTTTTGATGATCTAATAAAAATATTGAATTGTTTTAAATAAATAAAAAAATAGGATACATATTTTATAATAATGTACGTTAGTTTCAATTTTTTTTGTTCTGAGGAATTTTTATGGAATAAGTATGTTTATACCCACATTATGTCCAGAATAGATGTTCTAATTAGAATGATGACAAATATTTACGTCTTTAAATTCTCCATACATACAAAGATGGTTATTTTATAATGGGTTAACTCTAAAATATAATATCTGGTTTGAGAAATATGTGATGCAATAGTTATTATGGAAAGAGGAGAAAATACTAAAATTTTTGTATTTCTTTGAACATTCTTATGTAATAGAAATGATTATATATTGATCATAATGTTCTGAATAACCAGAAATTTTTATGAAACATCTAAAATCTTGTGAAGAAATAAAATATAAAAAAACTTATATTATTGAAGTCAAAGTGTTTTTGAACTAATAATTGTTCATTCTATCCAATTTAGTATGCCATAAATCCATCCGAGGAAGGAATGTTTCTTGAAATTGACAATACAATTTTGTTTTTTGGGAATTTAGTGGGAAATAAAGTCAGAGAACGATAAAAAAGATGATGATAAAAAATGTAGTTAATCAATATCATTAGTTTTAATTGTTTGTTAAATGGGTCAATGGGAAAAAAGAACAAAAGTGTTTTTTATAAAGCGGTTCAGGACTCATTAAAATGGAATTGATACAAATCCATAAAATTGAGATAGAGATAGATACAAAAGATGATGTCAGACACTAACAAATTCATCAAATGAATGATCATCAATCTGATGAAAATAAGAGAAATAGATCTTGTTGTAGAGTTTTAATAAATATTTATTAAATGGAATGCTAGTATCATTAGATGATTCAATGAGGTATACTGAATAGAAAAGTATATAATGTATAATTACGTTTAAATAATATCTATGATAGAATAGTTTCAATGGGTTTTGTATTTTAGTTGATACATAGTGCCGTAATGAGAAGTATTTAATTCTCATATGTTTTAATTGAAATAAAAAATCATAATAATAAAAAATCATATCAGTCTAAAGAATTGTTCGAATGTTTAAAGTGAGATAAATATTTGAGAATATTGGAGAAGATCCATGAATAGTTTAGAGGTTATAAATAATCTTTAGATGTACTTGAAATGGAAATTAAATTATACATTAATGAAAATTCCTTGACCTGGAAATAAAAAGTATCTTCCCACCCATTTCCCTCCTAGAAAATATATAAAATATATGTGTGTATATTGTAATTTCTGAAAGAGAAGATTTTTTAACATGTTATGAAAGAGATAAAGCAGGATTGTATTTAATAGGGAGAATATGTTTTCATACAGAGAATTCCTGAGGATGTCTACCAGTCAAAAGTCGCATACGAATGAATTGTGTGCACATTTTACATAATGGATCGAGCAATTAAAAGATGTTTTTATGGGAATGTTTTAAGTGGATAAAAATTGATTATTGATAATAATTTATGATCTATTTTCTAGAATAAGGAATTAGATTGAGGGAAGAGATAAGGGAATCATATAGATAAATATGAATGAAAATTTATAAAAATGTCTAGAAATGTTTTTTCTACCTATTGTTGGACAAGAATGTGACGAATTATGTCTCGAAGACATTCCAACAGAATTTGATAGGGCAACATAGTAACATGTTTTGAACTAAATGTCGATGGTTTTCTAATTTGTTACACACATGTGTATTACATCATTATTTCAAATATAAACACATGAACTTTTGTGTTTAACATAGTTCTATACAAGTGTATAGCCATATCCTACATATTTTATATGCACAAAATCTTTTTTTCCAGTTGATTTTGTGGTATTATATTATTTCCAAAAAATTAAATAGATTCATCTACTCTAGTTGTGTTTAGAACCATATTAATACTTATGTCCCTATGGAGAAGAAGTGATAAATCATTAATAGGAGGAAAAAGTTGTTTAACAAAAGGAAACATAAAAGAAAGAGATATCACTAATTCGACCCCTACCCCTCTTAGTAATACATCTATCCTGGTTGGGACATTTAAATTCGTATCAGAGTATAGGTTCAAAATATTTTCTCTTTTACCAATTTCTTGAATAGAATATATTATGTAAAATCTGAATTTTATAAATAGTAAGGGGATTCAAGTCTTCTATCGAATATTTATCATATTTAGACATATATAATGTTGCATTATCTTCTGTCTCATGGATATGATGTTCTAGAAAAAACAATAGATTGATTTTATCTTATTGGTGGAAAATATTATATAATATTTATGGATAGAAAGAATCATGATAAATATGGAAGAGATAAGAAAGGTTTACTCTCATCGTGTAATGAAGGGTAGTTTTTAAATGTGATGGTAGTTTTTACTACTAGTGGTGTCTGGGAGAAATTGGATAACATTATTCAAGGCAATATAAATGTGAAGATGAAAACATTGAAAATTTAGATCCTGAAGTATGATGAGATTAATTTTTGTGAGTATGAATCTATTGGTGTCTTTTTTACAAGGGTGAATAATATTTTTATCACCATAAAATTTATTAGTTAGAAGTTGGAATACTCAAATGTTCCCAAAATGATCCTTAAAATTCATTCAAATATGATTGATTCCAAAGTATCATATTTGGAAGAAAGAGATCCTAAAACTGTATCATTAGATTATCTTTAAATTACTCTCATTAGTTATTAAATTATAATGGATAAAGTTATGAAAGGAAAAAACAAAACTTGATCGAAGTAAATATTATTCAAGGTTTTCCAATAAATTAAAGTATAAATATATTAATAATGAAGAATATGTTGTTGGATATGATTCCACAAATTAGTCCTATAATAATATTGATGAGTTTTTAACCGTGTTTTCTAAAAATGGGAAAATAGATTTAGGAAAATAAAATTGGAACCTTCCATTAATATGTTTTGAATGTGGAGTTGTTGCGTACTTAACTAATAGTTGTCTTCGATGAAAAAAAAGGAGAAGATAGAGATGAAGATGAAAGAAGACCAATAATATCTTGTAAGAAACATGGTTACAATTCTATTGTGTTTTTCAATAAATAGGATAAAATTTTATCCTAATATAAATGGTGATTATTTTGTTCTATAGATGATAAATATGAATTAAAAGAAGTTTACGCCGAACTTTTTACTCATGTTTCATGAAAAAGTACATACATTAGAATAATTAATTATGAATAATTTCAAAATAGTTTTTTGGAAGAATATGAGGCAGTTCTAGAATGTCATATTAAGAGGGAATTGGTATAATTTTTTTAAAATATATTAATACTTGAAAGAAAAATCATGATTTTTAAGAAGGAATTTCCAGTAAAAATAATTCAAGTATTTCTTCCAAAAGATAAATTTAAGATACATAAATATTTTTACATTCATAAGTTGTTTCATGACAATGAATATAATTATATTGAAAATTTGGGTGTTATGTTGAAGGGAAAGGAATATTATTTTTAAAATTTTCATCAAAAACATTATAAAACTGAGAGGATAGATACATGTTTTATGAACTCTATCACTAATGTTGGTGGATGCCCATGCACAATTTAACATGAGAAGGATTAAAGGTTACCTAAAAAGTTTCAACAGAAAGTTTAGTTTTTTCCAAAATAAGAAAAAGTTATGTATGTGGCCAAATCTAAAAAAATTGAGATGTCATAAGATTCAACTACTGATGGTTCCAATATAGATGGGAATAAATCAGTGTTGAAGAAGAAGATTTTGAGTGATAATAGAAATATTGGTGGTGAATTAAATTCTAATGTTAATGGAAAAAAATCAAATGAGAAACATGTTCAAAATTATGGAAATTATTGTTGTTATATTAGAATGTATTTTTTATTTTATTGTATGTATTGTTTTTGATTTAATAGTATGGAGAATTTGTGTTTGTTTAACTAATGACATTATAACTATTCCACGAGTTATAGAAGGAAATTTTTCGAGGGGAGTTAATCCTCTCAAATGAATAAATTTAAGAATTATGTTCTCAAAAAACATTGAAAGGATGTTTTAAATGTTTAAAAAATATTCCAACCATTATAAAATTTTTGTGTAATATTTGAATAACCTGAAAATCATGTAAAAGGATGAATTGATTAGTTATCATAAAAAAAGGTTTATGACATTTCCCAAAAGTGAGAGGTGAAAAAAATAATGTGAATGATAAATTTATTATTTTTGAATCTACTCTCAAGGATACACAAATATAATGAAACATGTCCTTTGGTAGTGTAGTTTATTATCACATGATTGGATATTTTGAGTTTCTGAATAATATGAATGATTTTGAAGGAGTTATAACATTGGGAATTGATGAATCCCTCAAAATCAAAGGTGTCAGATCCACTATTATTTGGGAGGAGATGTTGAAATCCAAGAAATTTATGTTTTTTGATGGGATGAAACAAAATTTTCTACATGAATCACAAAATTGTGACGAGGGTAAAATGTTTTTATAGGAAATTATATTTTTATGAAAATAGATGAAGATGGAAAATTTGTTACTAGAGATCAATGTAAAAAAATAATTTTTTTAGGTTTGTGATTTCCTAAAAGCATGATTCTAAAGTATGATGGAAGATAATAAATTCTGGAAGAAAAGGATGGGTAAATTGTGTTAGATAAACATGGGAAAGTTATCAAAGCGATACAGTGTATGTGGTATTCCTGATATTATAAAAATATGTGATTGGTGTTGCATAATTTTTTAGAATATAATGATTAAAAAATATGTGCAAAAGAATGTTTATTATCATTCAAATAATCCCCTAGAGGATATTCATTATGATATATGTGGTAAAAATAAAAAACAACAAACATTCTAGGATAATAACTTCATTACTTTCATTGATGATTTTACTCATATTACTTGTGTTATGTATTATAATCAAAAGAATTATTCATTGAATATAATTAAATGCTTTCAGATAAATGAGGGGATTTAATGTTAGTATTACATGAGGAAATAGATAAATGATAATAGTGGTGAATTTACGAATTAATAGTTTAGATGTTATACTGAAAAACATGGAATCCATCTTCACTTCTGTACACCACATGTATTAAATCAAAATCATGATTTTGAATGAAATAATAGATTCTTAGTTGAATGGGGCAAGCTATGTTATGTGAACATGGAATTTCTCCTTACATTTTGAGGAAAGATATGAGGAAATCTGTTTATATTAAAAAATTAGGTTTCTATTTACTATGTTCTGATATTAGTCCATAGAAGTTTTTTATGATAGAACAACATATTTGAAAAACTTATGATTTTTTTGGAGTACATTCATCATAATGAACAATCGTGGAAGCCATATAATGTTTTATGAGAGAGGTGAAGATAAAATACTTCTGAGTTATTCTTTATACAGAAGAGGATATAGATTCTTAAAATAATAAATGGGAATATTAGTTGAATATTTTGAGGTTAATGTTGTTGAAAATTAATAGAAATATATGTCACTAACACTTTCTGGAAGATGAAGAGGTTGAAATATTTTTTGTTAATTGTTCTAATACGGATACAAAAAAGTAGAACCTTACACAAGAATAAGAATCAGACTCACCCATCTCTTATGATGGGGAATAATTTCATACATCTATCGCTAGAATTAAGAAGAAAGTGTATGATGAAAACATAATTGGTTATAAACATCAAATGGTTCAAACAAGAAGAATATAAAATTTTATTACACATGCTTCTTTGTATTCATATGATGAGCTGAAAACTGTGAATGATGATTTTGAGAATCTGGAATACGTTCAGGATATCAATAAATATTTGGATGAAATCAAGAAGAATGATACTTGGGAACATGTACATAATCCAAATTAAAAGAATGTAATTAGTAAAAACTAGGCATATTGGAACAAGTTGAATGAACATGGTGAAGTTATATTAATGGTTAGTGTAGAAATGTTAATCATAGAATGTATTAATTTATATTGATGATAATTTTTCTCCAGTGGAAAGGTTAGAAAAAATTATAATATTTTATAATATTTTTGTACAATGAAGTTAAAAACAATTTCAATCAGATGTGAAGAAAATATTACTGAACGGTGATGTTGATGAGAAAGTTTATATTTATCAACCATGAGGATATTTTTCGGAAGAAATAATGTTATGTTTTGATTTTATAGAAAGACTTGTATGGGATAAAGAAAGATATGAGGAAATGGTATTCCATATTGGATATCTACTTAGGAAATATATTTTTTATGAAATTAAAGGTTGATAAAAATATATACATTGATGAAATAACTATTTTTCAATCATTATAATAGTTTATGCTGATTACATTATCTTTTCTAGGAATGATGAAAGAACCTATGAATTATTTTATGAAGATATGGTTTTTTTGAGATTCCCATATTGGGTAAAAAGGAATAATTTATTGAGTTACGAATCTCACAAAACGAAAAACACATATTCAATTCTAATTAAACTTATTCTAGGGAAAATAATAATAATTTTGGCATGGAAAATTCAAAAAAAAAATTCACACTAATTTTAGTGGGATCTAGGATAACTAAATATGTAGATAGAAAATAAGTTTACTCTAAAGTGTTTCATAAGAGTATTAGAATTTTTTTTGGAATGGACAAAGTCAATAAATTTTTTATGTTGTTAGATTATGTTCATTTTAACAAAGTGATCCAAAATAATCTTGTTGATTGGTTGGAAAAGAAATTCTCATTTTCATCAATTCCATAATAGATTTTATAATAAAATATGATAGCTTGGAAATGATTTCATTGTTTGGGTATTCAGATGTTGATTGTACATAAAGTATTATTGATAAAAGATCAACTTTTGGGTAGTTCTATATCTAGGTGAATCTTGTGTCAATTTTCATAACAGGAAACAAAAATTATTTATAGTTATCATTTTTGAACTGAGTTCATTTCATCTAGTCAAGCTACAAAACAACTTATGTAGATGAATAATTTGTTAGAATACAAACTTATTTAATTTAACTTACAATTTCTCTTTGGTTTAGATAATAAAAGTTCCATCAATATTATAAGAAATTAAGTTCATAATTCTCATTTAAAAAATATTTATAACAAATATCATTTCATCAAGGACATTTTGGAGAATAATTAATTGAATCTTGATAATTTTCCTTCATCAAAACAAGTACTAACATATTCTCAATATATTTACCAAGGAAGCATTTTTTATGATGAGGATGAAAATGGTTGTCCAACCTCATTATATCCATGGTTGAGGAATGTGTTTTTATCCCATATCTCATCATGTCTTTTGATAGTTTTTTCGAGGGGGATAATTGTTTCATAAATATATTCATTGATATATTCTAAACCATTTTAGGAATCATTAATATTAGTGTATTTGTGGGTATGCTGTGAACATAACATGTATATGTGTGAAGGGTTTGATTTTTTTGATGTGTGTATCAAGCCCACTTGAAAGTGATTGAAATTATGAAATTTCAATGGAAAAGATGTTTTGAAAGTCAATGAATTTTCATGAGTCCCTATGTTTAAAAAAAGGTTTTTATTTTAATTATTATTGTTTCCTACAATGAGTTACCTCACATAGGCATATAATAATTAATTGGATATACATATATTTAGTTTAAAAAGTATTGTGATTTATGAACCATGGTTGATAATCAAACAAAAAATGGGATATTAGTGGGATTAAGTTGGATATAAGTGTGTTTGGATGGCGAATTAAGTTTGTGATGAGTGTTTTTTCTTTTGTTTTCAAGAAAATAAAATCACATTACTTTTAATGTTTATAATAGAAGATTAAAATGATTATAGGATTAAAAGTAGGCATAAAATTTTATGAAAATTTTATTATAATTTTCAATAGTTTTAGATTTTCTTTTTTGAATATGTTTTGTGGAAGAAGTTTTTTTTGGAATCACCTTGAATCTATAAATAATGTTTTAATCAGTATAATGAAAATTATTTGGGACATGAATGAATCCATATTAATATAACAATGATTTTCTACTTGGATAATGTAATGACCCAATGTTTCGTTAATGGAAAATCCCTCTTGATCCAGTTAAATGATTCTTTATGAGAAATGTTTTTATAATATGTCAACTTATTTAGTTTTAAGTTAAGATTTGTGACCATTACTTTTATAGATGTTGAACAATGATCATCTGAGTAGTATAAATATAAGGCTTTAACGAACCCATTTCTACTCAGAAAAAGGAAGCGATGTCCTCATCCAGTAGAATTGCCCCTTACGAAGCCCATTTGTCAGAGCTCGGAAAAGAGGTGGCGTCTTTGGGCTTCGCCCTTGACCAAGCCCAAGCTGAGCTTCATTATTTCAGGCTTTAACGGGACTGTCTACGGGAAAAGTGGAAGTTGATAGAGATTACCACTCGAACGATGTTATCCGAGCCACCCCAAGAGTCTGTCACCATCGCACACCTTACCCTTAGGTCTTATATGGCTATTTTAAGGGGTTATGTAACAAATATGTAGCACCATGTTCATGTAAATTATTTTTTTATATAATAATGAATATAATTTCTAGTCATTTTTGAAACTTTGTAATGAGTTTTTAAAGTACAAATGGTGTTTTTAGTTATTATTTAATTAAGAATTGTATTTTATTAAATTAAAGTATTTTTGAATTAAATAATATTTTAATAAAATATTATTATTAATATTAAATTAATTTTTATTAAATATAAATGATCTTATAATTTTATGAATGCAATTAAAATTTTTATTAAGGTTTGAAAGCCATTTATGTCAAAACCCGTAAATTTTCTATAAATGTCGGTTTTTATTTTAAAAGTGAAAATTCACATATTTATAAAATTATTTAGATAAAATAAATATTATTTTTGGAATCAGGACTTCGAAATTATCCAACGATGAATTTTTCATAATTTTCTGAGACAGTCAAATATTTGGGTAAAAATTAAATACCATTTAAATATATAATGTGTTTTATGACATCGTAATGACCCAACGGTGATGTAATAAAATACCATAATTTTTATGTTCGGCCAATATGTGTTTTATCATTAAAATAATGAGGTTTTGGGTTTTTTTGACTAACTTTTCAAAGCATTAATGGAGCACTCAAGACTTATTCAACACTTTGCCTTTTAAAATTAATTTCCCTGGGAGTGTGACTCACCTCCACATAAGCAACCCTAATTTTTTAATAAGTTCGGACCTTGGACTTGTAAATTATTTTTTTCCTCTTTCATTTTCCAGAAACCATGGTCAAATACCATGGGATGGTTTGTGGTTTGGATTATTTTAATATAAGGGGTCCCAAACCTAAATAATAAATAATTCCCTCACCTTTCCTATATAAACCCACCCAAGCTCCCACTTCCTCGTCACTCAAAGCCCTTGTAGTTCGTCCAACCTCTGCCCTACTCTCTCTAGAATCCTCTCAAGGTGCCCCAAGCTCCCAAGAAGCCTCTCACAAGCCTCTCTCTAGCCTTTGGAAGCACACTTCCAAGTAAGGGTTTTTTCTTCCTTTCTCATTTTTGTCAATTTTCTTTAAGTTTTATTGCCCTTTTAATTTTAATTATGAATGTTGGGGTATGGTTTCACACCTCCCCCATACTGCCCTCTTATTTTTTTAATGATGGGAGACCCCTTTCTCTCTCATTAAATGCCTCTCATGTACACCCGTTACTATGCCAAAATTCCGAAAAGAACTTTTTTTCTCATCTTTTATATTCAAGCAATACTTTTGTATCATGAATCTAAATTCTTTTCAATTGTTGGTACATGTATCTATATGACCTCCTTACTGTCCATTAAATGTAAATATGATGAGGAACCCCTTTCTCTCTCATCAACCATTTTTCTGAATTCTTATGTCACGCCGTTACGCTGCTGAAATCACACCGATTTTCTAAGCCAATATCATTGTGTAGTGAATACCATGCCCATTTCTCTATCAAGGGTATTCACCTTTATGCACATTTACATATTGATTATAATGTTTCATGTATGAATTCCACATTCCTTTATCGTGTAATAAATGATTATGTTTTATGAATCCATGTTTTATGATCCATGTGGAACTCTTATGCATGAAATGAAATGTTTAAGAAGGGTGCGCCCTTATAGAGCTCTAATGCATTGGGTAAAGTATATTATCATGATACGTCATGTGAAATGAGTGTTGACTCATGCTAATTCAAGTGCAACGAGGGTTTACTCGTGCTTCAAGTGCAATGAGGGTTTACTCATGATCCATGTGCAATGAGCCTTGGCTCATACTAATTCAATGTTAAGTGTTGTTGCCACATTTCCATGTTATGATTACCATGCTTTATCATGCCTTTATGTTCATGTTTCTCTTATGCTATATTGATATTCCTATTGCCTAACATGTATTGTACTCCTCATGTTATTCATTGTGTACTCCCTTACTGGGCTTTATAGCTCACCCTTTTCTTATGCATGTCCTCCGGTTATCCCATGCAGTGCTAAGTACGAAGGAATGTAGTGGTCATGTAAAGTAAGTTTTCAATAAAGATGTTGTATTTCAAGTTTAAAGTTTTTATGTAATGATCCTAATACCCAAAGACACTAAACCTCTCGATCTTCTTTGTTGTATCAAGTGATGTTTTATGTAATAAAGCTTGTTTAAGTTGTAATAAAAAGCAGGGTTGTCGTAGTTGGTATCAAAGGATAGGTTTGGTTATTTTTGGGATTAGGAAACCCTAGTAAAGCCTTGGATACAAGACTAAGTATAATAGAAACATCCCTAAGTTTTGGTAAATACTATGTAAGTGGTTTATCAAACAAATACATCCTTGTCTGGATACGAGCAGGTAGATGCGGCTCTGGCACAGATGTATCCTAGGGGTAAAACCCGAAAACACCGCTTTGAGCTAGACTCAAACGGGAACTGGTGCACAACAACGGGCCTTGCTGCACTCTTGGTTTTGAAACTCCCGGGGGATATGTTTTGATAAATTCACAATCTTAGTATGAACCCTTATTAAGGGAAAAATGCCCCTAAGAATATATGTTAGAAGGTAGATCATGAAAATCCTGGATTGAATCCTATAGACTCATGAGTTAAAGAGATTAAATTTATTTACAAGTCTTCAAATCATGTCTTTGGATTACCCTTTATGTGTTACCCCTAACTTTCCTTTTATTCCAGCCAATTGCCGATAATAGGAGAACTTGGGCTAACAACCGTTGTGAAGATCAGTGTGATGATTGTACTAATGAGATGCCCAATCCAATGGGAGTGGGAATCGCGAACTTTGTCACGCTTCTCTCTCAGCTAACTCAAGTTTTTAATAGAAACACGGGTCAAGAGGAACGTTCAACCCCCCCTAAGAAATAACAAGTCTCTATCGAGAGCTTCATGAGACAAAGGCCTCCTACTTTTAGTGGATCATCTGATCCCACGATCGCTGAGCAATGGATCAACTCCATTGAAAAGATCTTCTCTATCCTTCAATGTTCTGAACAAGAGAAGGTTCTCCTGGAAGCTTATCGTATCGAGGGTGAAGCTGATCAATAGTGGACGTTGATCAAAAATACGTAGCCTGAGGAGGAGATCGAGGCTTTGGAATGGAAGGAATTCTGGAAGATGTTTTTCGATAAATATTTTCCGCGCACCCTCCATCTTAAGATGGAAAGGGACTTCCTTTCCCTCAAGCAGAAAGATGAAGAATCTGTGGGAGCGTACGAGGCAAACTTCACAAGGCTTTCACGATATGATTCCGTCTTTGTCGTTACCCCCGAATGCGAGGTTGACCGCTTTTTTGGTGGGTTGAAGCCTAGCTTGCGGAAAGCATTAGTGATCCGTGACTTCGACAGTTATGAGGAAATTGTCTGATGTGCCCTCAAGGTTGAAATGGAGATCGGAGAATCATAGGGGTATCATGGGGACAAGAAGCATAAGGTGGAATTCAATGCTGGTGGTTCGATGGATAAATCCAACGGTGCTAAGAAGTTCCAGCACCCCACTTGCCAAAAGTGTGTAAAGAAGCACCCTGGAAATTGCCTTAGGGGGACAAGAAAATGCTTCAGGTGTGGAAGAGAAGGGAACCTAGCTGTTAACTGTCAGCAAGAAGGACCCGCGGCTGTGATAGAGGATAGGAACACTCCATTCGAACCTCAATGCGTTTTTCAATGCTACAAATGCAAAGAACTGGGTCATTTTGAAAATCAGTGCCCTAATCCAAGGGTTATCGGTGGAAACCAGCAACCTCCAAGATAGCAAGGAAGAACTTTTTTCCATCACTTCTGCCGAAGTGAACCCCAAAAACGAAGTGGTGACAGGTACACTAGTTATTCATTCAAGAATAGCGCACGTAATTTTTGATTCAGGTTCTACGCATTCTTTTATATCTCAAAATTTTAGTAGAACAATCCATGCACCACCACAAATCATGGAAGTAAAGATGTCGGTGAGTACGGAAAATGGGGAAATCATTGCATCCCATGAGTATAAGTCCTCCCATGTTTTAATCTGTGGATTTAATTTCCCGGCGAACCTCATCATACTCCCTTTGGTGGAATTTGATGCAATTCTTGGCATGGATTGGCTTTCCTTATATAGATCCAACATAAATTGTCGGGAGAGGGAAATCACACTCCATATGGAGAATCGACCCCCGATTCTTTACAAGTGTCAGGAGGAAGATGAACCTCCTTTTGCTCCATCATCTCAAGCATGGATATTACTGCCTTATGAGAATGCATATCTGGCTCAGATGATTGAGTCCAAGGAAGAAACCACCCTTGAAGAAATGCCTATTGTGAGGGAATTCGCTGAAGTATTTCCCGAGGAACTTCCTGGTCTTCCTACAAGAAGACATGTTGAGTTCTCAATTGAACTTATACCTGGGGCGCTACCAATATCCAAGACTCCATATAGAATGGCTATTGTTGAGCTTGAAGAGTTGAAGAAACAACTACAGGAGAATCTGGATAAAGGGTTTATACGCCCAAGTGCATCACCATGGGGTGCACCAGTACTCTTTGTCAAGAAGAATGATGGGTCAATGCAGGTTTGCATTGATTATCGTGAACATAAAAAAATCACGATAAAGAAAAAGTATCCTCTCCCAAGAATCGATGACTTGATTGATCAGCTGCGTGGAGCACAATCCTTCTCTAAGGTGGACTTGCGGTCGGGATATTATCAAGTAAAGGTGAAGAAGGAAGATATCCTCAAGACTGCTTTTCGTACAAGGTACGAGCACTATGAATTCATAGTAATGTCTTTCGGACTCACCAATGCTCCAAAAATATTCATGGACTTGATTAATATAGTCTTTAGAGATTACCTAGACAAATTTGTGGTAGTCTTCATAGATGATATTCTAATATACTCCAAAACCAAGGAGGACCATGAGGGGCATTTAAGAACTGTATAGGAGACTTTGCGCAAGGAGAAGATCTATGCCAAGTATAGCAAGTGTGAGTTCTGGTTGAAGGAGGTATCATTCTTGAGCCATATCATGACAAGAAATGGGATATCTGTGGACCCCTCCAAAACAGATGCAATTGAGGGATGGCAGAGGCCAACATCGGTAATGGATATCAGTAGCTTCTTGGGGTTAGCTGGATATTATCGATTATTTGTGAGAAATTTCTCACGATTGTCCAACCCTCTTACCAAGCTAACTCGAAAGGGAGTAATGTTTGCTTGGAGTGATGAATGCGAAGAAAGCTTCAAGGAGTTGAAAAGGAGGCTTATCACTGCACCCGTGCTCACTTTACCCACAAGTGTGGAACTTTTTGTGGTATTCAGTGATGCCTCAAAGAAGGGCTTAGGATGTGTGCTAATGAAGAATGATAAAGTGATATCCTATGCCTCAAGGCAGTTGAAAATCCATGAGCAAAACTATCCAACACAAGATCAAGAGTTGGCGGCGGTGATCTTTGCCTTGAAAATCTATCGGCATTATCTCTATGGAGTGAAATATGAGATATATACTGACCACAAGAGTCTTAAATATATATTCACATAGAAAGAGCTTAATATGCGCCAGAGAAGATGGATAGAGCTCATCAAGGATTATGACTGTTCAATACATTACCACCATGAGAAGGCGAACAAGGTAGAAGATGCCCTATGTAGAAAGGATCCAGAGATTCTATCAATGATGAGAATTGAGAAGGATCCAATCTTCATAGACTTGATGAAGATGGACGTGGGAATCATAAAGAAGGGAACATCATCAATCCTTTCACAAATGATTGCTCAACCATCTGTTTTGGAAAGGTTAAAGGATGCTCAAAAGGATGATGTGGGAATTCAAGAAAAAGTGGAAGCTATCAAAAAGGGGAAATCCTTAGAGTTTAATGTTAATGAAGAAGTAATTGTGCAGTTTGGGAAAAGAATATGTGTTCCATCAAGTCCAGAGTTGATGAAGGAACTTTTGGATGATGCACATAGTTTAAATTTCTCTATTCACCCAGGGAGCAGAAAGATGTATCGAGATCTCCGAGAAAACTTTTGGTGGGATAATATGAAGAAGGAGATCGCTGAATATACATCAAAGTGCCTGGTGTGTCAGAAAGTGAAGGCAGAGAGGCAGAAGTCTAAGGGGATAATGAAACCATTGCCCATACCCGAATTTAAATGGGAGAACATCACCATGGACTTTGTCACCGAACTTCCAAGGACATCCAAAGGCAACAATGCAATCTGGGTTGTTGTGGATTGTCTTATAAAGACTTCACACTTCATTGCTATTAGAGAGGATTTCTCTTTGGATCAACTGGCACTGATATATATCAGGGATGTGGTATGGTTGCATGGAGTACCAATATCTATTGTGTCTGACCGAGATCCAAGATTCACCTCTACGTTTTGGAAGAGTCTACAACATGCTCTGAATACTCAACTGAACTTCAATACGGCCTATCATCCTCAAACTGATGGCCAATCTAAGAAGACTATCCAAACACTTGAGGACATGTTGAGAGCATGCTCAATGGACTTTAAAGGAGGACGGGAGCAACATTTTCCTATGGTTGAGTTCTCTTATAATAATAGTTTCCACTCGAGCATCCAAATGGCACCATATGAAGCCTTGTATGGGAAAAGGTGTAGACCACCGACATGTTGGGATGAGGTCGGTGAACGTGAGCTACTTGGACCGGAAATGGTCGAAGAAATGGTGGAGAAGGTGAAAACAATTCAGCAGTATATCAAGGAAGCCCAGAGTCGACAGAAGAGTTATGCAGATAATCGTCGATGAGACCTTGAGTTTAAAGTCAGAGACATGGTGTTTTTATGCATATCCTCGTGGAAGAAGGTTATGAGGTTTGGAAAGAAAGGGAAGTTAAGTCCAAGGTACATCGGCCCCTTCGAGATTCTTGATCGTGTTGGGGATGTGGCCTATTGACTAGCACTTCCACCTACTATGGCCATGGTGCATGATGTCTTTCATGTATCCCTCTTAAGGAAGTACATACCGGACCCTTCACATGTACTCTCTTCCGAGGTGGTACAATTGGAAGATGATATTTCTTATGAGGAGCAACCAGTGAAGATCTTAGATCATAGATAAAGAGTTCTATGAAATAAGACAATGCCCCTCATCAAGGTGTTGTGGAGAAACCACAAGATTGAAGAGGAAACTTGGGAGTCGAAGGATATGATGAAGCAGAGTTACCCAAATTTGTTTTAGTGAGGGAAAAGGAAAATTTCGAGGGAGAAATTTCTTAAGGGTGAATATTGTAACGACCCAAAGTTTCATTAATGGGAAATCCCTCTTGATCCAGATAAATGTTTCTTTATGAAAAATGTTTTTATAAGATGTCAACTTCTTTAGTTTTACGTTAAGATTTGTCACCGTTACTTTTATAGTCGTTGAACAGTGATCATCTGAGTAGTATAAATATAAGGCTTTAACGAACCCATTTATACTCAGACAAAGGAAGTGATGGCCTCATCCAGTAGAATTACCCCTTACGAAGCCCATTTGACGGAGCTCGGAAAAGAGGTGGCGTCTTTGGGCTTCTCCCTTGACCAAGCCCAAGATGAGCTTCATTATGTCAAGCTTGAACGGGACCGTCTACGGGAAAAGTGGAAGTTGATATAGATTACCACTCGAGCGATGTTATCCGAGATGCCCCAAGAGTCTATCACCATCACACACCTTACACTTAGGTCTTATGTGGCTATTTTAAGGGGTTATGTAACAAATAAGTAGCACCTTGTTCATGTACATTATTTTTGTATATAATAATGAATATAATTTATAATCATTTTTGATTCATTGTAATTAGTTTTTAAAGTACAAATGGTGTTTTTAGTTATTATTTAATTAAGAATTATATTTTATTAAATTAAATTATTTTTGAATTAAATAATATTTTAATAAAATATTATTATTAATATTAAATTAATTTTTATTAAATATAAATGATCTTATAATTTTATGAATGCAATTAAAATTTTTATTATGGTTTGGAAGCCATTTCTGTCAAAACCTGTGATTTTTTTATAAATGTCGGTTTTTATTTTAAAAGTAAAAATTCACATATTTAGATAATTATTTAGATAAAATAAATATTATCTTTGGAATCAGGACGTCGAAATTATCCAACGGTGAATTTTTCATAATTTTATAAGATAGTCAAATTTTTGGGTAAAAATTAAGTACCATTTAAATATATAATGTGTTTTATGACATCATAATGACCCAATGGTGATGTAATAAAATACCATAATCCTTATGTTTGGCCTATATGTGTTTTATCTTTAAAAAAATGAGGTTTTGGGTTTGTTTGACTTACTTTTCAAAGCATTAATGGAGCCCTCAAGTCTTATTCAACACTTTGCTTTTTTAAATTAATTTTCATGGGAGTGTGACTCACCTCCAAATAAGAAACCCTAATTTTTTAATAAGTTAGGACCTTGGCCTTGTAAAATATTGTTTTACTATTTCCTTTTCCAGAAACCATGGGCAAATACCATGGGATGGTTTGTGGTTTGGATTATTTTAATATAAGTGGTCCCAAACCTAAATAATAAAGAATTCCCTCACCTTTCCTATATAAACCCACCCAAGCTCCCACTTCCTCCTCACTAAAAGCCCTTAGAGTTCGTCCAACCTCTGCCCTACTCTCTCTAGAATCCTCTCAAGGTACCCCAAGCTCCCAAGAAGCCTCTCACAAGCATCTCTCTACCCATTGGAAGCACACTTCCAAGTAAGGATATTTTTCTTCCTTTCTCATTTTTGTCAATTTTCTTTAAGTTGTATTGCCCTTTTAATTTCAATTATGAATGTTGGGGTATGGTTTCACACCTCCCCCATACTGCCCTCTTATTGTTTTAATGATGGGAGACCCCTTTCTCTTTCATTAAATGCCTTCCCATGTACACCCGTTACTATGCAGAAATTCCGAAAGGAACTTTTTTTCTCCTCTTTTATATTCAAGCAATACTTTTGTATCATGAATCTAAATTCATTTTCAACTGTTGGGACATGTATCTATATGACCTCCTTACTGTCCATTACATGTAAATATGATGAAGAACCCCTTTCTATCTCATCAACCATTTTTATGAATTCTTATGTCACGCCGTTACGCTGACGAAATCACACCGATTTTCTAAGCCAATATCATTGTGTAGTGAATACCATGCCCATTTATCCGTCAAGGTTATTCAACATTATGCACATTTACATATTGATTATAAATTTTCATGTCTTAATTCCACATTCCTTTATCATGGAATAAATTATTATGTTTTATGAATCCATGTTTTATGATCCATGTGGCACACTTATGCATGAAATGAAATGTTTAAGAAGGGTGCGCCATTATAGCGCTCCAATGCATTGGGTAAAGTATAGTATCATGATACGTCATGTACAATGAGTGTTGAATCATGCTAATTCAAGTGCAATGAGGGTTTACTCGTGCTTCAAGTTCAATGAGGGTTTACTCATGCTCCATGTGCAATGATCCTTGGCACATGCTAATTCAATGTTAAGTGTTGTTGCCACATTTCCATGTTATGATTACCATGCTTTATCATGGATTTATGTTCATGTTTCTATTATGCTCTATTTATATGCCTATTGCCTAACATGTATTGTACTACTCATGTTATTAATTGTGTACTCCCTTACTGGGCTTTATAGCTCACCCTTTTCTTATGCATGTCCTCAGGTTATCCCATGAAATGCTAAGTACGAAAGAATGTAGTGGTCATGTAAAGGATGTTTTCAATAAAGTTGTTATATTTCAAGTTTAAAGTTTTTATGTAATGATCCTAATCCCCAAAGACACTAAAACTCACGATCTTCTTTATTGTATCAAGTGAAGTTTTATGTAATAAAGAATGTTTAAGTTGTAATAAAAAGCAGGGTTGTCATAGATAATTCTCTAATATCATATGTTTTATATGATACCTGATATGAATGATTTATGAATGATTGGAGGATAACATGATGGAAGGTTGGGAAGTTACGGAAATTATTATTGAAAGTTAGACATTATATTATGATCCAAATGTTCTAAAATTGAAAAAATATTTATAACATAAGTAGAAGTTTTTGAAGGAATAATTGATAGGGAAGTTGATGTTTTTGAAGTTGATGTGTTGCCGAAGTATTGATTATCTAGTTCATTGGACACTGTATTCCACTGATCTATTACAGCGAGGAAGGTTTGTTGATGAGAAATAGAAGTTTTTTGGGAATGATTAATGTAAAAAAGTTAGAGACAGATCAACTGGAATATGATCAACAATGTAGTCAACCAATATAATCCGTTTTAATTTTTTTTCTATTGGGTCAAGAGAAAAAGAAAACGTGTTGTTAGTTTATCAAGTGGATCAAGAATCATCGGACTATAATTGATATTGATCCATCAGAGTGAGATAGATATCAACCCATTAGATTTTTCTAACATCGATAATAGTCAACTAACATAGTATCATCGATCTGATGAAATTTAAAAAAAACATTTTATTGAGTTTTTCTGATGATTTTTGAAGGGAGTGCTAATATATGAAGAAGATTTGATGATGTTTTTGAAAATTTAAATAAAGATAAATCTTAAAAAATATTCATATATGTTTATGAATTTTGTTTTCAATGGTTTATGTATTTCTATTGATATAAAGCACTATAATGAGTCATTTTCTATTATTATATATTTTCATAACAATGAAGAAACATTGAAAATGAAATCGTATTATAATGAATAATGGTTATAATGTTTGGTGTCATATAAAGATCTTATATGATTTGAAATGAATCGAGAAGATTTTTGAAGCACAGAATAAGTCAATGATTAAGTAGAAATGGAATTGAATTTTTAAGTTAAGGAAATTTCATTGAGCCGTAAAATAAAATTAACTCTCCACCCATTCCACTAATAAAATACATATAAATGTGAATAAATCACATTCTAACATATGAAATTTGATAAATGTTTAAGTGTGAATAATGAGAAAAATAGGTTAAAGTGTTGATAGATTTGTGAAGTTTTCAGAATGAGAATTTGTTAGGAAGTCTACTTGAAAGTAGAGGTTTATGAAAAATTAGTGGATAGAGTTATTAGATCAGTCTAAGTAATTGGTTTATGGTTTCTAGGGAGAGTATGACGTGGTTCATAATTTTTTCTTGTGTATTTTTTCTTATTAGTTTTGAGAATGAGAGAACAATGTAAGGATTTTTTCTGTGGAATCAGATCAATCAATCATACTGATTTTTTATGAAAAACTCAAAAAAAATTCACCTATCATATATTTGATAGGAATGTGAAGAGTTTTTTTTAAATATATTAATGTGGATGATTTTATGGTTTCAAAGTAACATGTTTCGTACCAAGTAGTTAAGTTCTTATAACTTGTTACGAAAACATATGTTACATCATTCATGCTAAAATAACCACATGAAAATTTGTATTAAACATAGAGTAACACAAGTTTAAGGGTTTATCCTACTTGTTCTATCCCCACAAAAGGAATGTTTTTAGTGTATTTTGTGGAATTGGATTATTTCTAAACCATGCTTATGATATAACTATTGTTATCGAGTAGTTATCATTGTATGTACTTGTGTCATTATAAATGTAGAATTTCATTTTTATCAATGTGATAAATCTTTAACCTCTGGTGAAGGTTGTTTCAAAAGAATGAAACCTTAAAGGAAAAAATATATCTACTTATTCACTCCTCCCCTCTCAGAGATATATGCACCATGGTTTGGACTTTTCAACGTAGTAAGTATTTAAACAATATCCAAGTTTTCAAGCTTATCCTCTACTACATAGAGATCTTCTAGAGTATGAAAAGGGGGAATTAATTAGAAATTCAAAATGCATGGATCACATCCTTTCAATTATATGTCATCAATTTTTTTTCGAAAATACACAATATGATAATGGTCTCATTACACAATAGTAACCAAAATTATAGATGGTTTTTTTTCATTGAACTACAAAAATGAGACTAAATAAACAATGTTATGGCAAATTAAAACATGGTAAAAATATATTTTGAGATCATTCATGATTATAATTCCATATTAATGATCTTAGATATATAAAATTAGTTATTATTGGTGACCTTTTAGGATGTTTACTGGGGTGTGTGTGAGTAAGGATAATGTACAATAAAAGAACATATATTTGCCTATATGGACATTTAGGGGTCTGATAAGTGAACATATTTCGATATAAAATGTGTTGTATAATGAGGGAATACACATTAATATAAGAGATACACACGATAAGATTAATAGATTCGTCGATATAGAAGATTGATTTATTAAATATTTTATAAAATCTAATATCCTAATAGAAATGTATTTCCACTACCTTTGTGTATGATATTGGGCTACTAACACAGATGAATATATTTAAGACAGGGGATGTGGGAGATTGTAAAACACTTTAGAAATTTTGTCATAATTTTATAAATTTTTCTAAGAATGTCAATAAACTGAACCTATATTTTTAAGAGACTTCCTAATTAGAACTCCATAGTTATGCATTTTTATCATTGAGTAGTTTTTAGATGGGTGACCTTCATTGTATTTTTATATGGTATTTGTTAGTGGGGACAATGAAAACATAAATAAAATGTGTTGGAATATGGGTAGAATCTTTAATAAGAAAAATTATCATGGTTTTTATTATAATTGTTTGTGTGGTGAAAGAAAAAAATGTGTCTTATAAGAGATCAATGGGGTAATATTTCCATGTTCAAAGACTAGAATGGAAACTTCATGTACGTTTTGTTAAATCTATGGAATATTGAATAATAGAATATAATAATTAGATATAAAATAAATATTCGGATCACATAATCAAATTTTTATATTAGTTTTTCAATTTAACTATAATTATTGTTTATTATAATATTGTTACACTAGTAAAATACACTGTGAAATTTAGTTTAATATATTATGGAAAAAATAAATAACAATGACCCTCATGTAATAAGATTATCATTCCTATTAAAGAAAAAAAATTTTATATTAATATATTAAATGAAATATGATGAAATAACACATTCTAGGTTTACCTATCGATTAATGAATAAAAACCTAAACCATAAGCTATACATCATACTCATTGAAATATATAACCATAACATTAAAAACCCACCCCAAATAATTTGGATTTATCTTAAAATTTATGATTCTTTTTAGAAGAACAAGGTCCCTCCCAAGTATCTACATCTATTATCTATAATAATTATTTCCCAAGAAATAACAAACCATAAAGTATATTTTAGAACTTTTCAGCACCCTCAAAACAATCATCCAAATTATTAATGAGGAGAATGTGCCACATAACCCTACACTAGACTCTCCAGGTATTATAGAATGAAAAATAACTATAAGGAAATATAAATAATTTGGAGATAATGTATGATATATAGTATTACTAGAAATAAATTTCATTAACAAATATATATTATTAAAGTATAAGAAATTTAGATTGATTGTAGTTCTATAACAACCGTAATAATCTACCACATGACATATTTAAATAATAACCCAATATAATGATATATAGGGTATATATTGTGTGATAAGTTTCCTAATTGGAAGATTTCATTAAGATATTAGTTAACAACATACAATATAATTGATACATATACAAAAATATAGTATAAATTATCTACAAAGTATCATAAAAATTCCATTTATCCATTAATCTCAACCATCTATCAAGATAAAGTTACCCATAACAACATCTCAAATTATAAATTATATATCCCCACCAAGGTGAATTTTCTGGATTTGATATGTATAATCCACATCCATCCACCAATGGTAGACATAATTCACTGTTATGAAATATTTGTGCAATCAAAATACAAATATTAATTAATTTAAAAACAATGATATCCATATTAATATAACAATGTGTTAAGGACCATCCTTGATTTGTGATCGTATCTGCATTATTGTTTGAATAGCCCGAAAGACTTTTTTTAAGGATTTTTGATAACCCCCCATTCAAGGGATGTGGGGGAACCCTTACAAGTCCTGTAGAATTAATGATTACATGACCTAAAGGTCTTAGGAAATATACAGACTATACTTGGAACTACTCCTCCCCAGCTTCATTATCGTTATATCATCTCTCCAGCTTCGCATGGCTTGTTAATCTAGCCTTACGATGCTTACATAGGGTGGTCCTAAAAGAAATATCAAATCCTCAATTCCAAAAAATAATCTTATCTTATTTTATAGTGAATTTTCATGCTCTGAATCCCCATCTGAAGGCTACTACTTGTATAGTCTCTCTATTCATTTATGCACAATTCCAGGTGGCCTGAAGGCCTTGAGGTGGCATGAAGGCCTTAATGGACATGAGGCCCTAAACTAGTGGATTTAAAGCCCAAACAGATGAATAGTTCTGGCAGCTAGATTACTTGCTATAGTGCCTGCTATAGTGCTTCATACAGTTCCTGCTACAGTGTTTGCTACCATTGAACTATAGTACCCTGGAAATTATGACTCTACCCAGTTTTGAACTCAGGTCTCTAGGATTCACTTGTTGAGTCCTTTCCAACTGGATTGGGGCCCTTGTGCTCATATTTGCATTATATAATCTTATAATTAGAAAAATCAATAATATATTGATAACAAATTGATGTTTAATAATTAATGTTCAAATTAATAATAATAAACTAAATAACCAATCATAATAAGATTAATGATGGAAAATTTAATCTCTATACAAATGAAAACAACTAATATTATGTCACTAAAATATCATATCACAAATATTAATGATGATTCCCCAACCCATAAATAATCTGGATAGTTTGTAATCGATGTACTATTCAAAAGTTGAAGGTTTTATAGAAATATAATCCTATAAGGTTGATGATATATTAAAAAAATAAAATAAAATGTGAATGATATATCAATGATATATTAATCAAAGGGAATTATCCATCACATACAAAAGTATTGAGGGTAATGTTACATAAAAAATACACTAAAAATAGTGAGTGATATATTACTAATAAAATTAATAATGGTGATTTACATATCACTGATTATTTACAAAGTTTGTATAATCAAAAAAAATCTATTAAACATGATATATTATATATCACAAGACAATTTTAAACTAGTTCGAATAACATATACTAATTTAAAAAAAATTGTATATAATATAACTATAAAAAGAAATGATATAAAAAATTAAGGCTCAATGATACATCGTAATTGATAACAGTTTTTGGGTAAAATCAATCACTAGTTTAGTAAGATGTAAGTAAAATGAAGAGATCCCTCTATTAAAAAGAATTTGGTGATTGATATATGACTAAAAAAACATTATATGATTACCCTAAATAATAAAAAATATAAGAAAATAAGGTATATTGGTGTTTCCCACATTCTGATATACATATAGCATCCACCTAACATGTTTTATTCCATAGATTCTATTTAGCATTCAATAATACAATACAAAGGCTATTTATATGATAAAAAACCCATAAAAATGTTCACCATTATCAAAAATGTGCATCGTTACCTCAATAGAATTCCTATGTAGATGAATAATCTAGGAACCCCACATGTACTCCATTTTTTTTGTCTCCTATCAATTTCCAATAAAAAATAGATATCATTAACTACGAAGAATAAATATAATTTTTAGAATAACTATCATAGAATGATATTTCATTGTCATCATCTAATAAATATGGGAAATATAATTTTTTTGATTTTGGGTTCATCACAAAATCTTTCCTTCAAATTAAAACAATATCATAGATAAAACCATATTTATACTAAGGATATATCTATGGATATTTTACATCATAGTCATAGAATTTTAATATTCAAATATCATATATTGTCCTAGTTTCATGAGATGAAATTTAATAAATGAACAAACCTATCAGAAAAAACAACCATTAGATCAAAAATGAGGGAGAAGTCAACATTGTAAGTGACAAAAAAGAGGGATTGAGAGTTCGGTTGTGGCCGATGGAGGAATGTAATTGGGGGTTAGGTGTTTAAATATTTATTTACGATAATGTAAATCCGAATAAATGATTGAAATAAATAAATATGAGGTAGTGGGTACTATCTCCTCCCCCACTAGGTACCCAATCTCTACTCAATTACATTCAAAGAGGCTACTAGGTGTCCAATGTCCAAAACTGACAAGTAAAATTAACATTGTGGTCATCGAGTTCCCATAACCCATATATCAGGATCTTAATGATATATATCATCTTTTTAATATTTCCCATCAATATCACATTTTAAAATATAGAACCCCAAAATATATTATCTACATTTATAGTCAATAACCACTTTAACAAATGAGGTATTTCAATAATTTAATTATATTAATTACTCATAATTAACTTGTCACTAAAATTTATCATATACACACAATGAATTATTATAATATTGGGTTAATAAGTGGATAATGATACAGGTTATTCTAAAAACTCATCTCCATTTTATATTGTGAATTAAATTTAGTAGAAAGTTTGGACATAATTAATAAATACAGTTTAAATAATATTTAAAAATATATTTCAATCATGTTTTCATTCAATAAATCGATAAAATTATTGTCTATTTACCATTGTCATTTAAATTTTAATGAAGAAAAAACCCCATTATTTTTAGTGGTATAAATTAAGGAATGATATACTAATTTTTCATTTCAATCTCCAATATATATAATTACTAATAATTTATATATTTATATTGAGCTAAATGTTCACAATAAATGATTTTTTTTGGAATAATAATTTATATATATATTAGATAAAATATTATATATAATTGAGACTATATGCACATATATCACTGATGGAGTTACATCTATCACACTATCATGTTTTTATCGATAGAAACAATCTATGTGTTATAATTAGTGAAAAACTCTATTATTTGTTCCCTCACCAAAAATTATCATTCTGTAGATTCTTATTAAATCTAGAAATGCTTCCATAATACCCATAAAATGTAACTATATTTATGATCATGGACCTCTAACAACATAAAATGTTATACACTAATATCTTAATACATGATGAATTTTTGTAAACATAAATTTCTTAAAAAAATATGAGGTATGACAAGTAGTTTTTGTTTTTCATTATCCAAACCAATGAAATTATGTCTTCGATCGATATAAAATATGTAAATAGTTCCATAATATAATATATATATAATATATTCAATATTCTTATGAGATACAAACATAGAACTAAAGATACATATTTCAGGATTCCATGATTTCACATTCAGTGTGACACTTATATAAATCATGATCCTCAGTCCTACAACCAAACAATGAATATTAATGATATATACAAGGCATCTTTTAGTCTTGTGAATTAAAAATCATTTCTATTTAATAATACCAAATTAATAATTTTTAATACTAATTTATATTCAGTTAGCAGTACACCAAAATACATTATCAATATTATTAGATATTAACTATATTTGATATACATACCCCTAACTAATTTTGTATGATGTAATATATGATTTTTTTAGTATTGTATATGCTCTCAAGTCCAATGTGTTCCTCTAAGGTACTAGGAAAATAAAAATTATAAGACTAAAAAACATATGTAAATACTTTAGGGAATTGTATTATTTTTGAATCTTTTATTGCAACATATATGGTAATTAATCTCAATTATATCTCCACTTATAAAAGGAATGGATTCATTGTATTCCAAATAGCGGGGAACCTTCCCTTTAGGGGAACATATAATACCACATACATTGTAGCAGTGAAAGGCCCCCAAATGGACATACCTTCCAAAAAATTCCATGATATATTTGTAGGAATACCATGCATAGATTCCTAGATTTACCGGAATCCCACACTTCCCTCTCTCACAGGACTATCCAATTTTCCATAAGAAACTAGGTGCCACTTCCCCTCAGAATGAGCATCCCAAAAAAATCATCCAAGACTCTCCAGATTAATAATATCTAATTCAAAACCCTACTGGTAGAAATAACATGCATATGAAAAAGGGAAGTCACACTTTTATATAGAGAAATTCATTCACCACAAAAATGGAAATTGAACATCCAATTAGAGATGCCGAAAGTCAGTTTATCAAACAAATTATCGAAGTGTCACACCGAAAGATGACTTGAAGTTATAGAGACACCTATGTACTTTATGTGAAGACTTCTCCAATTAATACTTTGAAAATTTCTCATGAACCTCAATCTTCTATTCATTCAAAGATTAAAAATCAAGAAACATATCCTTTCATTGTTGACACACTACCTACTGGAGTGACAGTAGACGGTGATCATTTCATTGATACCTTGTATAGAACACATTCCTCCATTTTGAAAGATAATTGTTTCATCTGCATACATGAGGAGAGAGAGGACATGGAAATGATTTTTATAGCCAAATAATGAGAGTGTTCACTTACAAAGGCCTATGTTAAGGTATCTACTAATTAAATCCTAAACCATGACAAACAGGGTGGTAGGAAAATGATCCAATTGAAAGAGGCCCCTAACAGACAAGAAAAAACCATAGATCTTCACCATAAATGATATGGATAGCCACATGAAAAAAACAAAATAGAATGTCCATGACCGAAACCGAGAATCCCATAATGGTGAGAAACATGATAATAAAATTCCATTTGATCATATTATACACCTCATACATATCAATTATTAAGATGTGGTTCGATCCTCACACCTTCTGATTCAAATCACCATGCATCTCATGCACCAGGCCAATTGACCTGTAAATGGTACAACCATTGAAAAATACATTTTTTTCATCAGATATCCAAATATTCATGAAAGATGACACCCTCCTATGTGATATAATTCCCATACCATTGATGACGATGTCTAGTAATTGAGAGTTCACATGGATTCAAGAAATTTTTGTTTCAGCACTAATGAAGTGGAATCTGTTCAACATCAATTCTTCAAGGGGAAATGGGCACAATACTTGTGGAGTATTCATAGAAGAATTTCTGGTGTGTCTTCACCAGGGATTAATGGTGAAAATTTTTGGGATCTTTGTTTCCATTGTTTTGGGGATAAAACCTATGAGATGAATGTGTGTGGTTGTATGCTCACTACCCGCTGCTGGTGCATATGGGTCCCAAAGAACAAAACTCGGTTTGAGGGAATCTTCATCTCGTGGACTTCCATTCCTTCATTATGTAAATTCTACTTGACGAGTTGGTAGTTCAAATGAAAAATTGGGGTACTTAACCTTATTTAAGTGCTCTTAATTTACCTAAAGCTATTGTTGAATCTCTTAATGTCTCTTCCTCCCCTAGTCGATGGATTCATTGGTCCCCTTAAAATAAGGGCTAAAGGTCAACACAGATGGCTCATGTATATCAAGTGTGATACGTGGTGGTGGTCTTACACATGACACCAAAGGTTCTTTTATCATTTCATTGACTTTTTAATTTGGAAATGGGGATTCTCTTAAGTCCAAGGCTAAATCAATGCATGCTGGTCTTGAGCTGTGTAATGAGAAGAACATTAGGCTGGCTACGTTAGAGATAGAATCCAAGATTATATTAGATTCTGTTCATAGTAATATTCTCACTCCCTGGCCCATCACCTACCAGGTTCATGGGTGAAAAAATTTCATTATTGGGGAAATTATCATCAATCATTCTTGGTTTGAGGGGAATAAAACAGGTGATTATTTTTCCTTGAGGTCCTCTCCCTCAGATTCACTCTCTATTTTTTCTAGTGTGGGGTCCATTCCCCATTAGTATTTTATTTTTGTTACTAATGATTCTCTTGGACCACGTTCCTACATTCATCCTTGATCTTTCCCCTCCAAATCCTAGGGGTTTTGGGCTGGGTCAAATTTCAATAAAATTTCATTTTGTTCAATTTTAACTCGGTATGTCTTTTGGTATTTCCAAAATAAATTGACATAAATATAAGATTCCAATAAAAAATATTTTTAATCAATTACCAAATAATTACCATACAAAAAAAACTAATTATAAACTAACTATGTATCCGAAAATAATAATAAGTGAGAAATGATAGTTTGTTATTTTTTAATTACACACACAATGTGACGTTTCATCTGTTATCTCGAGAGAGCTGTAATGAAGTCCACCATTACATAACCAAATTTCTAAACTATGATGGGTAATGTTTATTATATTTCATATAACATAGTAATCCAGGTTCCCATGTAACCTACCTAGAGTTAGGATTCGACATGTTAATACAAAAACTTCTAAATAATATGTCTCCTTTATCATGGGTGAGGGTTTATTTTTCGTTACTTAATCAACAAGAAGGGCTCAAGTTGATGTAAAATATTTTTTACCAAAGTATGTTTTCCAAAAAATTAATCAATATAAATATATTTTCATAAAAATATATTTATTTTTGTTAAACTAAACATGAAACATGGCAATGATAACAATTAACTTGTAATCCATTGGCCACTAAATTATCTAAAATATCTTAAAAATTTGTCTATGGATCCCCACTACATAATAATAATGTTATTCCAAATACCCACATCATAACCAATAATTTTTATATGGGTAAATTGTTTACATATTAGATTGATTATAATAATGATTGTTGGATTTCTCTAATATAAGGAATATTATTCTAAACATGTATGTTACATAACTACCTTTCTAGTCATCTATATAAAATATAAATTTAGGGATTAATATTACATTGAGAGAAACATTTTCGTATGATCAAAAGAAGAATGTAAGAACGGCAAAATGAATACCCCCCATAGACCATGGATACTGAATATGTGACATCATCCTCTGAAGAAACTGACTCAGATGATAGTTGCAGTGTTGATGATAAAGATACTACAATGAGTGATGCTTTTCAAACTGAAGAGAAATTGGTATATTCAAAGGAACATGAGTATCGGATTGAAGATCATGATTCATATGCTTTCTATAAATAAAAAATGTGGAAATTTATACTGATACTTACCTTCATATAACAATAATAATTCCCAATACAGAGGTGAAACCAATTTATGAAAAATACAAAATTTAACTTTAGAAAAATTCTATATCAATGAATCTATATTATTTTTATCTCTATGAGGATGGTTTCTGTCAGATTTTAGGTTCCTCAATGGATTTTTGATCTACCAGATTTGGTTGAGATTATCTTATGAATTATAATGTTTGATTGAAGAATGATACATATGATGAATAAGGGATCATTTTTGAGATAATGGAACAATTTTTATTTCTCTTGGTTAATCAATTAATATAGGTTAATATAATGGTTTTTGATGGGTTCTTATGGTGTAATATTACTCATTAAGTGTGATGTTTTCTAATCTAATTCCATGAAACATCATATTATTTTTTCACATAGATATTTTATTTTGACTCGTATCCATCTTATTCAGTTCATTTCGTAGATGGATCTCAATGATATATGCTGTCTGCAAAATTTTTAACTCATTTTTTTTGAAATTGGGTTATGATTTTTTATACAAGAATGTTTATCTTGATAGCCTAATATTTGAAGTGTTTTCTATTATCATTTTGATCATTGATAATTTTTTTAGTGTTATAGACTGCTATATTTGGATGTGATGTAAGTTCAACATAATCATTACTGATTAATGATTTATCATATTTGTTTTTTAGAAATTAGATATATATCTCAATCCATACAAGAATTTGTTGGGGATCTTTATTAAATTATTTTCTATACAAATATTATTTAATATAGTTGAGTTGATGGATAATCTATTTTTCAAAATGATTTTCCACAAAACTCAGAATTGGTGGATTCCTCATATTATTTGTGCAATTATCGTCATGGGATTGAACCATGCTTCTCACTAAATGGTGATTAGTTTCTTTTATATGTATATCTATTTGAATACAAGGGAATTTTTGATATTTTGATGAAGTTGGGTGAGGCCACTGCATAGTTGAAACTGATATAGATGGCTCAAAATTTTATAGTGTCTTGTAAAAAAATGTAGATACCGAGTTTCCATTGGTTTGAGAGAAAGAAGAAGAACCTATAATTATTTAACTACTCCCATTTTCCTTGATACCTATTCAATTTTTTTGTTCCTAATGTTGTTTTGTTACATTCATATAATATTTAGATTGTGCAAGCAAATTTTTCCGGGCATTATATTTTTACACTTTTATGTTGTAAATAATTCACATGAGTTGTGGGTTTGGTATCCAACTCATACGTAAATCTATTTAAAAACATAATTGGTTTACCAGGTTAATACTACAAACATGAGGTGTAAATGAGATGAAATGTTTTAAAAATACCAAATTATTGACATATATCAACCACTTAATAGCTATGGTTATGTAATGAATCAATTTTATACTTTTTTTCTGGTGCTAAATGCTAATACACTTTATTAATTTTTAAAAATTCAATATACGTAGTCTCCCCCACTTTTAAAAGGGAACCTAATCTATTGTCCTCATCACACATCAAAAAAATATTGGACAATAAAATCACTACATAAATATATTCATTAAATTACTCCCCAAATTATATAGTTATTTTCAAGATCATAATGCTGATGTAGGAAGGATTTATCATAAACCTCAAGGGGTTTTGTGAAGAAGAGGTATCATTTTAAGCTATGTGTTTTTATTTTACTACTTCATCAAAGTCATAAAATATTCACCAATTAAGAAACGATAATAACACCAATATCTTCAGTATAATAATATATTTTAATGTTAATTGAATAACATATATCTATCCCAACTTCCATTAAATGGGAAACAAAACATTTGATCATCTGTATGGCACACTACCTCATCACGAACCGATGATATTCATTTTCCAACACCACCTCCCACTTATTAATATAAACATGGATAAAATATTTATATGAATATATATATATATATATATATGATATTATTATATATATATAATTATAATATCTCTCCTACTATCTTACCTTCCAACCCATTGAAAAACAATAATGTCGCTCATGTGTACGACAGACTTCCACTTTGTGAAACTATGTGACATGTTTTTACACATCAAATTTACTTGGATGTAATTAAAAATATATGAGTGAATATATATGTTATTTTTATATAATTATACATCTAGAATAAATATATGAAATATACATTCTTACATTCCTTTCGATGATGGATACACTAACACCAATCTTGTACAAAAGATTACCACCTCCCAAAGCAATGTGATTCATTTTTAACCAATGCATTGAATGTGATATTATAATGAAATTTTTAATAAATATATGTGATATATATGAAATAATAATTATACTAAAGTTTTGAATTATTATTTTCCTCTCTTTTTTACATCCATTTAAAAATTGAGACAATGCTCATGCGTTTGTACGACCTATCATTTATTTGAATGATGTACTTCATTTTTTCATGTAACTTATTTTGATTTCTCTATATACATATATAATGAATATATATGACATTAAAATCATTTATATCATTATTGATATTGTTAAACAATAATTAATTTATAAGGACCAAAAATTAAAATCGAAACATAAATGAAAAACAAAGTCATTATTGCCTGAAATGTGATTTTAATAAGCAAATATTAATAAATGGGTAAAAAATGTTCATATGTAAATAATATATGGTATGATATATATAATTATTTTCCCTTATTATATGTATACATAGAAAATATTTCTTATAAACGTGGTTTTAATGTGTACTAAATAATTCTATACTTTGGGGAAGATATTTTTGTAAAAATTTTCCTTCTTAGAGACATATGTCATTTTATGCACCTATATTATTTAATGAGGTGTATATAAAACGTCATTAACATTTGATATTATGAATTTAATTTTTTTTCATGATATTTAATGTTTCACATAATTCTATTAATTCATGTGAACTACAATTCAATGTTACACAAGTGGTAATGGTTTTGGGGTATAATATCATTATTTTTCAAGATAGTTCGATTTTATTATTTGGATGTTTTAATAGTAGGAACCACCTCCCAAGAAAGTAAAAAATTTCCGAAACTCTAGGTATATAATCAGAATACATTTTTTTCTTAAATTTTATCTCTTTATTTAATATTTATACAAAATAATTGATTATGGAAATTGTCTTTATTAGTCTATTTGGTCGATTTTTTTTAATATATATATATATATATATATGTTTTCTAAAAATGAATTCAAATTTTTTTCAGCATTTTCAAAAATCATACTAAATATATTTTCACCCATTTTTTACATTTTAATAAATCTTTTAAAATGGATCTTCAAGTCATTTTTTCAAATTTTGTCTGTTTGGATTTTACAAAAAAATGGTAATGGAATAATTATGTTAAAGTGTATAGGATTTCACATCATAATGACCACAACATTTTCTAATTATTAATTTATATTTATTAATATATATTTTAAATAAAATATTTAAAAAATATTTATATTTATAAAAAGTGATTTTTGAAAAAGGTTATTTTCCTCTAGAAATGTTCCCGGTGACATTTAAAATAATTTTCTATATAATATTACATTAATTGATTCTAAATATGATATAATGGGGATATAATAAAATTATTGGGTTCTTATTACTTCACTGGATTATTTATGTTTTTGATGAAATAATGTTCTTGAATCCAATTTCATTACTGCCAGTTTTTTAAAGATGGCTTGTTTATAAAACCCATTTCATTTCATTGGGTTTGATATAGATTACTATTTCATGTCATATAAGAAAAATATAGATTATATAATGAGTTTTACCCATATATTCCTCTAATTCATTGTGTGATTATTAATGATCTTTGGTCTTGGTGGATACATATGAGTTTATCCCATGCCCGAACGGAGGGTATGAAGGAGGTTACGAGATTCTCTGAGTAGTTACAATGGTGGTTAGTAGAAGCCTACCATTTTTTGAATTTCATAATGGGTAGCAATAAAAATGGTTTTATTATACTTATATACACCCACAATTCCGTATTTTATATAAATTTTATGCTCTCATGTATCATGTTAATTGATTTATTTTGGATTTAATCATACAATATATTAATATTTGTTCCATGAATTAATATTTTCATCTTTATATACAGATGATTATTATTATAATAATAGTCTGTTATCCTCTTCTTATAACCTTATTATCACATTTTTTTAATTTTTTAATTTTATTCATCCTTATAGGGAATCTAATCTCACCATTTCTTATTTTTATTTTCCTAGGTTATGATGATAGGCATTTCATGTGATATCTCCATGTAGTAGGATAGTTATGAGTAACTAGGTGGTAGAAGATATAGAACTCTTATACACAACTTGCCTATATTTCAATGTTTCCAAAGGAGAAATACCATCATTATTATCAGGCATGTGTATTTTCAATTTATTAAATATTCATAAAAAACATGTACTATAATTGATTGAAAATAAAATGTATTTAGAGTTTCTATAATATGATTGGTTTCAATTACCCTTTTAAACGTGGATGAGAAAATATTACTAAGATACTGGGTGTTATGTATATGAAATAAATAATTATAATTATATATATGTGTGTAATAATATCCGTTAATATTGGTGATGGATTGATCGAGTGGTTTCCTAGAAATTACATCACTATATTGAGGAAAACGATGGATGTAGCTCTTGAGTAGATAAAACAAGTAGTAATAAATCTAAAATAAGATCTTTATACTTGACTAAAGCATTTCATGTTACCCAAAATGAGCCTTACTATGCACCTATTTTGTCTATCCCATGTGATATTCATTGAAAATTAACAAACTCTTTACAAACCAACATGATGTATCTGAACAATGACCATGAATAAACAGTGTTAAGGATAGGTTTTCCAAGTAAATAATTATGTTTCATGATATAAAAATACTATAAGTTGTTTTCCTGTATTAAGTAGTCCCACCCTCTAGTGTTTGTTTATTTAAAAGTTTCCTTCCAATTTTATACAATGGATATATCCTAATAGAACTATGTTAACTCTGAGTGTGTTGGAAAATGAAATGATTGTCCTCTTTAGAATCTATATTTTGTTGGAGTTGGAATGAAAAATCTCAATATACATACAAACATATTTTTCAACATAAGATTCATATATAATATAAAAATGAGAATATGATAGAGAAATGTTATGTTAATTCCTTCATGAGGATGTATCCACCTTATTTTAGTAATTATACTGATCTAAAACATTATGAGAAGCAGATCAATACAATTATATTTATTTCTTGTGTTTGGAGAATGGAAAATTCATTTCTTCAATATATAGTTGGGAATGAGAATTATATAAATGATGTATTATTATCAAGAACATGATGAAAAAATATGAACTTAAATCCATGGGTGTGATGATTTTAAGAGACTATTTTTCAATATATACCTACATTGTATTCATTGAATAAAATTAGGGAATGATATCAATGATCCAATACAGAAGGTTGATGAATTATTTCACAGTAATTGGGAAACTTTTAATATAATTTTTAGATATGATTCATTTGATATCATCAAATTTCATACTAATGATGATTTAGTCATCAATTTCATAAAACTATGTCTCTAATAGACATTATCAATTATAAACATCAGTATTTATGATGAAATCATTCGATGTTCTATCATGGTTGAAATAGAGTTTGGAGTGACACATAAATCACATTTTGTATATATGAAAAGGTTTATGGAATTAATGGAAAACTCTAAAAACCACAGAGAAAATAATACAAGATTTTAATTATAATCAAAATGTGGACGAAATATTTTGGGTACTTTCCTTAATTGGACTAAAAAATATTTAAATTGTGTAATGGACATTCATTGGATGACTTAATGAAAAGAGGACGTAAGAAGTTCACTAATAATGAAAATATAATTAAATATCCACCTAATTCACCACCCACACTCAAGTGTTTCAAATTTAATGATTATGGTCAATACACAAATCAATTCCCCAACCCATGGTATAATGCACGTGATAAACCACAAAAACTACTAAATATAAAGGATAATAGGAAATATAATGAATCCACAATGTTTGAAGTGAATTATGATCGTTAGGTTGCACTTATCCTATAATCCTTATTTGGTAATTTCATTATTACTTTAATATGTATAAGACCTATGAAAATTTTATTGTTTAACCATTATAGAAATTTGATGTGATTTTTAGAAATAATTATCTCCCCATGCACATATTCTGTAATAATGACGTCACATTTGATATTTTATGGATATGTTTTTATCAGGATAAATTATATTTTTGGAGATTTTTTTTGTTAGTACAACCCTTTGATTTATTATATGTTTTATTGGAAAAAATATATGGGGTGTAATGCATTTAAATATTATGGGTGTCACAACCCGTCCTCGGGGTCCGTGCCGTGACTGCCCTAAGCCCACCTTCCATAGACCAGGGGCTGGAGACTAGAACCAAAGGCGTAATTCCTGATAACTGGGAAGGCATTGCCTTTATAAAAGTAAAAAAAACACCATAGAGTACAAGTGGAAGTAAAACACTAAGTACAAAAGAATGTGCTGAAAAGTAAATGGGCCAGAATACAAACCCAATCGAAAGTACAGCTACAATTGAACAAAAGTATAGTAGAAAAAGACAAACAGTTGGAAGAATGGAAGCAGCTCCTGGGTCGTCCTCCTTGGATCCTACCTGAAGGGTAGGTACAGATAGCCTTCACAACACTCTCGCCCGTCAACCTCCTCCGATTGTCATCTCGTCATGATGTCCACCTCCGGATACTGACTCATCGTTAGGTCCACCTTCGGGCACCATCCAGTCCTTGAACACTCGGCCTCTGTCAGCACTGCCCGACGTCTGCAACCAACACAACGAAGTACGGGCATTGCCCGTGCAGGGTTGAGTATACGATATTCAGTAGGGACCCTGAGACCCTAAAGGTCTCACTAAATCCAACAAGGATAACCACAAAGAAGGATCTCAACAGATAACCCTTACTTAGGTATAAGACCATACTTATACCTAAGTTATCAAGTAACCCATCTCATTCATGAGGAAAACACAAAGGTTATGAAATAAACGGATAACCACTACCTAGGTATATGCCCATAAATATACCTAAGTGATCAAGTGACCCATCTAAATCATAAGGTGAACACAAAGGTCATAAACTAAGCTCGAACAAGGATTTTCATTATCGAAACCATAACTGCTGAAGAGCTCCGTCTCTGGAAAGTACAGCGATCCTGTCACGACACTGAGGTACTGCTCACTAACCTAAGACTGCTGAGGTACTCCTCCTGTCAAGTACCGTGGGTCTACCACCTCACATAGTAGTTCTCCTCTGCCACGGGTCTGCCACCTCACAGAGTAGTGCTCCCCGTCATAGCCTACAGAGGTACTCCTCCTATCGATTACCGCGGGTCTATCACCTCACAAAGTAGTGCTTCTCCGCCATGGGTCTGCCACCTCACAAAGTAGTGCTCCCCACTAGGCTATGCTTGTCAATCCGAATCGAATCAGACAAGTAGTCATCAGGTCTCATCCAGCTACACGGTCTCCATACCCCGTACGCTTGTCTCCGGGAGGGTCCTCTCCAAGAGCTATAGGTCAATACTCCATGTATCACAATGTCTCATGAAGATGTACCTCAAAGGACTGCCTCGTCATAGGGGTCTTAATGAAAAAGACGGCGCGTCAAACGAATGCACGGTCTGTGAGTTATTAGCAATTTCGTCCCAGGGGCCCGGTTGGTTTCCTGTGTGAACCAACCCGGCCGTATCTCAATTGTACCCTGAATTCTCAAAGGGTGTACTCATAGGGACTGTTTCTCAACGTGATCACCAACGCCGCTGACGGTTCGTCAAACGGACGTCCGGTCTGAAGGATATTAGGTTTTCCGTTCCAGGGGCCCGGTTAGATTTCGGGTACAATCCAACTCGGCCACTATCCAACTGCATTGAAAACTTAGGTGAAGCGTTCCAAATGTTTCTTATCATCAATAGAAATCCAACAAAGTCGACGGCACGTCAACCGGACGTCCGGAGCTCGAGATATAAGCGTTTCCGCTATGAGGGCCCGGTTGGTTTTGTGATTGAACCAACCTGGCCGTACCCAAAGTTCTCAGAAACCCTGAGTGTAATATACCGAAAGGCCTGTCACGATCCAATGATCGCATCGCAACTGACGGTGCGTCGATCGGAAGTCAGTAGCCCATGTTATGGACGTTTTAACGGATCTGTCCTAAATTAAGGGGTTCTGGCCCGGTCCGACCCGGCTCGAGACCCCCTGGGTCGGCCCGAACCGGGTCAACCCGAACCAGGTCTGGGACTGGCCCGCTTGGGCGCGGCCCAGCCCGGCCGGCGCGGCCCAGCCTGGCCAGCGCTGTCCGCTGGCCATCTCGGCGTGACCGAGCTGGGCGGACAAGGGGGGGGGGGCGCTTCCCCCCTGCTTAATTAAATGCGGCCCCCACGTGGGGGGCCACTCCTCCATTCCAGCCGGGGGTTACGAACCCCCAGTTTCTCCCCTGACCGGCTGACCCGCTCCAGCTTGCCAGCTGCTGCCGCCACGGGATCGGCACGGTCTCGTCCCCCTGCTCCGACGGCGGCGGCCGGAAGCTGACAGCCGCACCTTGCCCCGCCGAGGCCTTGGTCTGACTAGTGCGGCCTGACAGCGCCACGCCCCTCCTCCACGACCCTACTCCGGCCACGGTGTTTTCATGATTCTTCGGCGTGGCGCAAGGGCGCCGTGACCCTGTTCGACTTCAACGGCGTGGCGCGACGGTGCCGCCCATCCTTGCCGCATGATCCCGCGTGGTGTGACAGCACCGCGCCATCTCCATTCCAAACCATAACAAGGTCAACATCAGAAATAAGGGAGGAGGGTCATCCATGTTTGTGCGTTCCGGACCCCTCCCGTTAATCGATAGCAAGAAGCTAAGATTATGAAGAAAACTCGAATATTCACGAACATAATTTCAAACCCCTACCTCGAGCGTTGTTGAATGAAGGCTCGTCGCGGAATTGAATGTCGCGGAAGAGGGCGTCGCGGAAGGAGAAGGTCATTGGTGTCGCTGAAGATCAGTGCTGATTCCATTAACGTCGAAGGGTGAGTCGTCATCAATGGAGTATTTCCCCGCGGTGGTGTCTCCTCCCTTGACGCCGAAGAAGAAGAGGAGAAGGCACGTCGTCGATGTTTTCCCGATGAAGAATGCGGCGTCTCACTTCCTTCGACTTGGAAAGAAGATGCATGATGAGACGGAATTCTCCATCGAAGCTTCGGTGTTCTTCACGTTCTTCAACAAAGGAGATGAAGCATTCTTCTTCGGAGGAAGAAGTTATTCAAAACTCAAGAGCTCTCTTCCCTTTCTCTTAACGCAACAATTCCATCCAAAATAAAATAAGGCTCCACCTTATTTTATTTACCCATGTCATTTATTCAAATTTACAAAATTAAAATCCAATTCACTTAATTAATTAAACAATGAGTTGTTTAATTAATTAAGAGGTAGGTTGGAAAATTAAAAATGAAGTGGAAGAGTTACTTAAAAAAAGGGAATTAACAAGTTCAAAGGGGGAGTTTAAAGGGGAACAGTTATGGGGGGTTAGAGAATTTGAAGGGGTGGAGTTCGTGTGGGCCCCACCACCCTCTTAACCTCTCATGTGTATTTCCCCAACTTCCACTCAAAAGATATAACCACTTAAAAGAAATAAAATTATATCTCAATTTTCTTTTTACTTTACACAATTTTTAACATCTCCTCCCAAGAAAATTCAACACCAAAAAAGGGTGTTCTTAAGAAATTACCAGCGCTGCGGTTTTATTGGTGCCCTCAGATTTCGATTCCGAGCACCGATTCAAAAGTTTGAAAAACCTGCTAGTTCGTTCACTGATCGTACCTGAGCTAAACTTCGGGAAATGATTTTGGGCACACCGGGCCTCGAAATCAGGTACCGTCAGAAACTGCGTTCTTGTAAAATCCCAAAGAAAATTAAGAAAAAAAAATTCTTGAAATTTATGGGTCTTTACTTTACTCCCACCTCAGGGATTTACGTCCCCATAATGCTTTAACACAAACTAGGGATACAAAAGCGGTACTGAGCACCCATCTGAGCCTTCCGCTCCCAGGTGCTCCCCTGGAGGTTCCTATGTTTCTAGTGAAAGTGCACATGGGGAATCGATCATTCAAGTAGGACCCGCTAGTGTCAATCCTCGATATCCACTGGAATCTCCATGCATGTCGCCCTGTCATCGACATCTAACTCCCTGAGGTTGATGATGTGTGAAGGATCATGCACGTATCTCCTCAGCCGAGGTACATGGATGATTTCATGCACCCGGTGCAACTAAGGTGGAAATGTCAAGTTGTAAACCACCTCACCGACCCTGCTGAGGACTTGGAAGGGTCTGATGATGCGTGGAGATAACTTGTCGCCTCAGCCAAATCTCCGTAATTTCACATCGAGGTGAGACCCATAAGAAAATGCGGGCGCCATCCTCGAACTGTAGTGGTCTCATCCTGTTGTCAGCATAAGGATTTTGTCGGCTCGACGCTATCCTCATCCGCTCATGGATGACCTTGACCTTCTCTTTCATGGCCTGGACTATCTCTAGTCCCACAAGAACTGCTATGATTTCTTCTTTGCCGATAAGAGAAATCCGGTCTCATCCCCTGGATGAACCACGTTCTTTTCCTAATACAGTCAATCCGGACATGAATGATGTATTAATGCCATGGACGACGTCGTAAGGCCTCGACGTTACTACCAAGAGATCAAACCACCACTCTCACCTCTAAGGGCCGAGTCACACTGTTGGCATCAGTATGAGGTAACTTGGTTTCCTCCAGTAGGAATCTTGAAAGTGAGGGTCAAGTCAACAGTTTAATCCAGAACCTCTTAGTACACAAAAATGAAGGTAGAAAATGTCACAAAGGTAAGTGTCTTTTTATTATTGTTGCTCATAGTACAAATACACAAATGTAACAAAAATATAGAACTAGAAGTACGAAGAACAAAAGGAAACCACTACTTCTGCTCCTGTCCACTTTCTTCCAGAGCTCCTTAGTTGTATGCTTCTGCTGCCTGAAGATGAGCTCTCCCATATACACTTGTTCCCTTTGGTTAGGGTGGACCTCCTGTTGGTGGTGGTGGCAACACCTCGAAGTGTCGTCCACCTCCAGCTGCACTACCAGCTCCCCTCCATCGGCCTTATTCTCCTAACGGTCCGCCTCGATCGAACCTCTGCCTCTGCCTGGGTGGTTCTTCATTTATCTTCTGGTCATCTAAATGGCGGGTCGGACAGTCACATGCCCTGTGACCAATACCGCCACAGGAGTAACACTGCATGGCAGGGCTGGCTCTGTCATTCCCCTTGGTGCCTCGCACTATCGACCCTGAGTCATGTGGTCGACCACCTGTAGGTCTGGTCCTCTTGGACCTCTGCGTTATCTGTCTACTGCCCGCTGCAGAAGACTCTACTGCATGACGGCTAGTGGTGGGTCCTTCTGGTGGAGACTTATCAGCAAGTAAACTCTCCACTAAGAATGATTTCTTCAACACCCCTGTCTGCATCGGGATGCTGTGAGAAACAATAGAATCTCTAATCTATCACCTGAGCCCCTGCTCGAAGGTTTGGGCCCTGAAAACGGGTCCCGTACCATATCTGTGGAGTAGCGCGAGAGGTCTGTGAACCTCGCTGAGTACTGCGCCACTATCATACTACCTTATTGTAGATGCATTAGCTCATGTATACACACTGATCAAAGGGTGGCTAGTTCAAAATCTTCCCGGAATAGGCTCTCGAAGTCTGCCCAAAAAATTGTCGCCTCGTTATGCATCTGGAGCATCAGGCTCCACCATCTGCCTGCTGCTGCCTGAAGAAGGCTGGCAGCAAGAATCACCAAAAAGTCTTCTAGCATCCCCACTAGCCTGAAGACTCTCACCACAACCTCCATCCAATCCTCAGCCGCCTGCGGGTCCATCTCTCCCCTGAACCTGGGTGGCCTCTAGCGCAGGAACTCGTGCAGTGTGCTCAAGCGACGTGCACCCTCTACTGCTGGGGCTGGTGGCATCGGTGGCCCAACTGGTAGTAGTACCGCTGATGCCTCAACTGCGATAGGGCCCCGTACTGAGGCCAAGTCACTCGGCGGGATATTAGTACCTACAACTCTCGGGGCTCTAGCTGGTCGTCCGCGAGGAGGCATCCTGAATGAAACAAACGTGACACGGTCAAACAATTTATACCTGGTAAGATGACCTGGTTTGAGCTATTTTAAGGGAAAACCATTGAAAACACACACACAATCAGTGTTTTCATGCACAAAGTCGGAAATCAGTTGTCCGGGTCCTGGTGTATGGATACGTCGGCCACCCGCACCAACACTGGACTCCCTGAACAGAAAACCACACTCGGTACCCTTAACACTATTGCTTCACAGAAGAAAATATCAGAGTTATATGTTCTATGGTAGAACCAACTCCTCTGATACCAATTTGTCACAACCCGTCTTCGGGGCCCGTGCCGTGACTACCCTTAGCCCGCCATCCATAGGCCAGGGGCTGCCGACTAGAACCAAAGGTGTAATTCCCGATAATTGGGAAAGCGTTGCCTTTATAAAAGTAAACAAAACACCACAGAGTACAAGTGGAAGTAATACACTAAGTACAAAAGGATGTGCTGAAATGTGAATGGGCCAGAATACAAACCCAATAGAAAGCACAGCTACAACTGAACAAAAGTACAATAGAAAAAGACAAATAGGTGGAAGAATGGAAGTAGCTCCTGGGTCGTCCTCCTAGGATCCTACCTAAAGGGTAGGTAAATATAGCCTCCAAAATGCTCTCACACATCAACCTCCTCCGAGTGTCGTCTCGTCATGAAGTCCACCTCCGGATACTAACTCGTCATGAGGTCCACCTCCAGGTACTGTCCAGTCCTCTAACACTCAGCCTCTGTTAGCGCTGCCCAACGTCTGCAACCAACCCAACAAAATGCGGGCATAGACCGTGCAGGGGTGAGTATATGATACTCAGTAGGGAACCCGAGACCCTCAAGGTCTCACTAAATCCAAAAAGGATAACCACAAAGAAGAATGTCAACAGATAACCCTTACTTAGCTATAAGCCCATACTTATACCTAAGTTATCAAGTAACCCATCTCAATCATGATGAAACACAAAGGTTATGAAATCAACGGATAACAACTACCTAGGTATATTCCCATACATATACCTAAGTGATCAAGTGACCCATCTCAATCATGAGGTAAACACAATGGTCATAGACTCAGCTCAAACCAGAATTTTGATTATCGAAACCATAACTACTGAAGAGCTCCATCTCTGGAAAGTACAGTGATCCTGTCACGACTCCGAGGTACTGTTCCCTAACCTAAGACTGCTGAGGTACTCCTCCTGTCGAGTACCATGGGTCTGCCACCTCACACAGTAGTGCTCCTCCGCCATGGGTCTGCCACCTCACATAGTAGTGCTCCCCCTCATAGCCTACAGAGGTACTCCTTCTATCGAGTACCGCGGGTCTTCCACCTCACAAAGTAGTGCTCCTCCACCATGGGTCTTCCACCTCACAAAGTAGTGCTCCCCACTGGGATATTCTAGTCACTCCGAATCGAATCGGAAAAGAAGCCTTCAGGTCTCAGCCAGCTACACGGTCTCCATACTCCGTACACTCGTCTCCGGGAGGGTCCTCTCCATGAGCTACAGGTTGATACTCCAAGTATCACAAAGTCCCACGAAGAAGTATCTCACAGGAATGCCTCATCATAGGGGTCTCAAGACAACATACGACGCATCAAACGGACGCCCGGTCTGTGAGTTATTTGCATTTTTGTTCCAGGGTCCCGGTTGGTTTAATGTGCAAACCAATCCGGCCGTTTCTCAACTGTACCCCGAACTCTCAAAGGATGTACTCATAGGGACCGTTTCTCAACGTGTTCACCAACGCCGCTAACGGTTCGTCAAATAGACGTCTGGTCTAAAGGTTTTCAGGTTTTCTGTTCCAGTGGCCTGGTTGGATTTTGGGTACAATCCAACCCGGCCACTATCCACCTACATCCAAAATTCAAGTGAAGCATGCCAAAAGTTTCTTCTCATAAATAAGAATCCAACAAAGTCGACGACACGTCAATCGAACGTCCGGAGCTCAAGATATAAGCGTTTCCACTCTGAGGGCCCGGTTGGTTTCGTGATTGAACCAACCAGGCCATACACAATGTTTTACAAAACCCAGAGTGTAATATACTGAAACGACAGTCTCGATCCAAGGATCGCATCGCAACTGACGGTGCATCGATCAGAGGACCATAGCCCATGTTATGGACGTTTTAACGGATCTGTCCGAAATTAGGGGGTTCGGGCCCGGTCCGACCCAGCCTGAGACCCCCATGGGTCGGCCCGAACCTGGTCGACCCGAACCGTGTCCGGGTCCGGCCCACTTGGGCGCGGCGCGGCGCGGCTCGACCTGGGCGCGGCCTGGCCCGGCCGGTGCGGTCCGCTGGCCAGCTCGGTGTGACCGAGCTGGGCGGACAAAGGGGGGGGGGGCGCTGCCCCCCTGTTTAATTAAACACATCCCCCACGTGGGGGATGCTCCTCCCTTCTAGCTAGGGGTTAAGAACCCCCAGTTTCTCCCCTGATCGTCCGGCCTGCTCCGGCCGGCCGGTTGCTGCCGCCACGGGACTGGTGCGGTCCCGTCCCCTTGCTCCGATGTCGGCGGCCAGAATCTGGCCCCCGCACCCTGCTCCATCGCGGCCTAAGGCTGCAGCCTTGGTCCGACCAGCACCGCGCGATGGCACCGTGCCCCTCCACCACGGCCCCGCTCTGGCCGCTGTGTTTTTGTGATTATCCGGCGCGGCGTGACGGTGTCGCGACCTTGTTCGACTTCAACAGCGCGGCGCGACAGCGCCGCCCATCCTTGTCGCATGATCCCATGCGGTGCGACGACACCGTGCCATCTCTATTCCAAACCACAACAAGGTCAACAACAAAATTAAGGGAGGAGGGTCGGCCGTGTTTGTGCAGTCCGGCCCCCTCCCATTAATCGATAGCAAACAGCTAAGATTACGAAGAACGCTCGAATATTCATGAACATAATTTCAATCCCCTACCTCGATCGTTGTTGAATGAAGGCTCGTTGTAGAATTGAACGTCATGGAAGAGGGCACCGTGGAAGGAGAAGGTCGTTGGCATCTCGGAAGATTGGGGCTGATTCTGTTGACGTCGAAGGGTGAGTCGTCGTCAATGGCGACTTTCCCCATAGTGGTGTCTCCTCCCTTGACGCGGAGGAAGAAGAGGAGAAGGCACATCGTCAGTGTTCGCCCAATGAAGAATGTGGCGTCTCGCTTCCTTCAACGTGGACAGAATACGCAAGTTGAGATAGCATTATTCGTCAAAGCTTCAGTGTTCTTCACGTTCTTCAACAAAGGAGATGAAGCATTCTTCATCGGAGGAAGAAGTTCCTCAAAACTCAAGATCTCTCTTCCCTTTCTCTTAACACAACAATTCCATCCAAAATAAAATAAGGCCCCACCTTATTTTATTTACCCATGTCATGCATTCAAATTTACAAAATTCAAAACCAATTCACTTAATTAATTAAACCATGAGTTGTTTAATTAATTAAGAGGTAGGTTGGAAAATTAAAATGGAAGTGGAAGAGTTACTTAAAAAACGGAGTTAACAAGATTAAAGGGGGAGTTTAAAGGGGAAGAGTTATGGGGGGTTAGAGAATTTGACGGGGTGGAGTTCGTGTGGGCCCCACCACCCTCTTAACCTCTCATGGGTAGTTCCCCAACATTGACTCAAAGGATATAACCACTTAAAAGAAATAAAATTGTAGCTCAATTTTATTTTTACTTTCCACAATTTTTAACATCTCCTCCTGAGCGAACACTACCCCAAAAAAAGGTGTTCTTACGTAATTACTGGTGCTGTTGTTTTATCGGGGCCCTTAGATTTCGATTCCAAGCACTAGTTCAAATGTTAGAAAAACCCGCTCGTTCGTTCACTGAACGTACCCGAGCTAAACTTCGTAAAATGATTCCTGGCACACTGGGCCTCGGAATTAGGTACCGTCAGAAACTGTGTTCTTGTAAAATCTCAAAGAAAATTAAGAAAAAAATTTCCTTGAAATTTTTGGGTCTTTACAATGGGAATATGATTATCAGTATTTGAAAATTTTAGGGTTTATCATATCATTTATGTTAATGATACTATGATATAATTCAATTTCAAATAATTTTGGTAAATATATTAATTTATTTTTTTAAAAATGTTAATCCACAAGATGGGTAGAAACATGTTGAATCTAGCAAGGATGTTGGCCATGAAACAACAACTGATGGGAAAACAGGTTATAGAGCCTACCATTGGCCAATGTGAAAGATTAGTTCTTATGGGACCACATTAGAATAAATATTGAGGAGAATTTATATCTATTCATATTATGTTATAAATTTATGTCTAACAGAAAATCTTCTAAATTTATATTAAAACCATTATATATACCAGAATAGAAATGGAAAAAACAATTATGTGATTTGTTATAGAACTCCCCAAAACATCTAAAGGGAAAAATAAAACATCATTTTTAGTAAATAACCATAAAAATGTTGCACATATCATCTTTATATGATAATATTTATCCTCATATTTACTATCTACGATAAACATCAAGGAAGTTTTATGGTTTTATTGATAACCACATTCAATTATGTTTGATAGGGATTAATGGTTTAACCCAAATTTTAAGAGATGCATTCAATAGGGCATGGATAATGAGTTATATTTTAACACTACATGTCATCCTTAGATAAATGATCAGTTCTAGAAAAAAATTCAAAACATAGTGGATATTCAATGATCATTTTATATGGATTTAGAATTTGGTAGGGATAAAAACCACTATTTAGTTTAGTTTTCTTACAACAATAAATTTAACTTTAGAAATATGTTTCCTCATTTTAAAAAAATTTATTGAAAGAAGTGTTGAACACCAACATAATAAGAAAGAAGATAGATAAATTAATATATTAATACTATAGTTTGCTAAGGAAAATGTTGATAAGGATAGATCTATTCAAAACAACATAGGGGAAGCACAATGTCAGAAGAAAATATTACATAACAATCATAAGTGTGATCTGAAATTTAATTTTAGTATGACGGTATTTCCAAAAAAATATATGCAAGATAGAATGGAAAAATAATCCATAGTTATATTAGTCCATTAAATTTTATGATTTCATCTCGATAGTAGATTCTCCTTTTTCCCACTCACCAAACCTCACTGAAGTCAATAATGTGATCTATGTATCTCTCCTGAGGTAGTACATAATTGAATTGTTACATGTATTGAACTTAGTGGCCATAAAACTAAAGAAAGATATTTCTCTTATGGATTAACAAAAAATATTTTGGAACATAATGTAAATGTGCTACAAAAAAAGTTAACTCACTCGAACAATGATTTGGGCCGAAAAAACAAGCTTGAAGAAGCTTTGTTAGATCATCAGGATGAAATGTAGCATAAGTATCCATAGTTTTTTTGCTGATGTATTTAATATATATTGAATTATTTATATTATTTGGGGAATAAAGTAACAACTTTAAATTTTTTTCTTTGTTTCAAATAATTTAATTTCTTTGACAACATTCATTACACAATAAACTGTGTTTTTAGAAACCAAAATATATTATTTATAAGATTATATAAACGTGACTCTAATAAACTAGTTGTTAAACATGACCGTATGCATAAGAATAAACATATATAAATGTAAAATGTAATTTTTTATATAATGAACACGTATTTATATATCATTATTTAATATTTAGTCAATTATTCTTATACTTAAATAATATTTTTTTTCTTAAGAAATGTTTTTTTATTTTTTTAAAAAACAATAATTTTTTTTTAAAATTTATATAAAATTTATTGTTTAAAATTAACATCAATTTTTTTATAAAAATTTAAAAATTATCTTATTATGAATTTTTGGTCATTTTTCAAAAATATTAATTTTTCAATCAATAATGAAAAATAATATTTTTAATTGAAGGATTTTTTTTGTTAATGAATTTATATTGTAACATTTTTTAATATTTTTAGAAGTATCATTTTTTAATTTATATATTTATTAATACAATTTATTTAATTTGAATAAATATTTTTTTTAATTTTCATATAAAACATTTTAAACGGTTGAAGAATTTCTTTTATGAAAACAACTTTTTCTTTGTGTTATATGGATAAATTTTAACTGAAAATTTAAAACTCCGTACAAATTAATTGATAAAAATTGATTATAAATATGGAATCATAGTAATTAATATTATATAATGAGTTCTAATTAATTTTTTTCCATAATGAAAAACTTAATCAATAACAATTAATTAATATGGCTATGGTTAAAATAAGTTTACCATGGGTTAAACAAACAATATAAGGCGTAAAATGATCTTAAAACTAGTAAAAGATCCATTTATAGCCACATATTGACCCAATTACCTCCTAGGTTAGATAATGTCCCAATTTGGATTATTTTTTATGTTCCAAATTGGGGTAATCATTATTATTTTTTCAAAACATCCATTTGTGTTCTATCTCCCACTTATAAAAGGACAACCACTCTTCTGTCCATTTTATAATTTAGGAAACAAAATTATTCCAATAAATTGAAAAATAACTTTTTTATATCCCTTAAAACAAACTATATTACTTGGTATGATAATAAATTAAATCTAGGATGTAAATTGGTTAATCCTAAGGAGGTTTTCTGAAGAAGAGATCATGTTTTATACTACACATTTTGTATTACATATTCTTCTAACACATTAAAATATTATTAAAAAATGATGATATAATAAAACCATTATAAAAATTATAATAATATGAAAGTATGTTAATTGAATAAATTATATCAATCTTCTCTTCAATCAAATGGGAAACGAAGCTGTCGACCAGGTGTACAGTGGACTACCACCTCATGAACTGATTTTATTCATTTTAAAACACCACCTCTAATAGTTGTATTAAATTATGGATTTAATATTTATTTATGAAATATATGATACTAATATAATTCTATAATTATCATAACATACCTACCTTCTTACCTACAACTCATTTGGAGAACAATTACATCGCTCCTGTGCACTGCAGACTACCGCATTAAAAACCAATGTGACGTGTTCTTCCATTTATGTTATAAAATAGATTTTATCAACGATATATTGAATGCATATATATTAGTTTTTAAAAATAATAATACATATAAAATTAATATATATTATATACCTTCTAAATTTCCAATCATTTGGGGTTATCGATAAATTCAGTCGTGTGTACGATAGACTACCACCTCACTAAATGATGCATTTAATTTTTTCCTAAAGGAATTCATGGAAGGTAATAAGGGTAATGATAATATTTATATATGAAATATATCATGTAATTATGATAATTTAATATATAATTACAAAATAAGTATCTTTTTTTGTTCTTTACATAATGGAAACAATGTTCATGCGTTCGTACGACATATAATTTCAATGAAACCTATATTTAATTTTATATATATTAATTTTATATATTAATATAAATAAATATATAATAAATATATATGATATTTATATCATGGTTAATATTATTGATATTTTTCCTCATGATTTATGTAAATGTACCAAAAAAACAAAGCAAAACATATATGAAAAACAATGAAATATGACTCGAAATGATATTTTAACAAGAAATTATTAATAAATAAGTAATAATATGTCATAATTAAATAATATAATAAAAAAAGTTCAGGATATATGAAAATAACATATCTATCAATTTTAAAAAATTGAAAGAGTTGTAAAATAAGGGGGTTTACAATGGTGGGAGTGAAATACACCAAACACATCCATATCAACAGGAGAAGAGAAAATGTCCAGATAAATAAACAAATATATCGATGAAAAATACATGATTTATGACTTTTATAATGTGTTAGAAACCTTATTATAATACCTATAATATTTTGTTCAAGATTTTAGAGACCTGGAATCCATGATGGAATCGTTTTCCATGGGAAATTTCTAGACCTTGTATTCACAATGTGCACTATTGTCATAGAGTTAGATTCAACCCATATATATATCCATCCATATTGGAAAAAATATTTTATAACATTAATCATTGAACATAAAACATATTCATTTCCAGATCCAATGTTTATATAGTGATAAAAATATCCTTTAACCAGGGTCCAATAAGTGTGGAAGAAACCACCACATCTCGAAGGTATGAGTCCACAAGAGGCTACCTCATATACATTCAATTTCATAGTTCAAGAGGTCGGTGGGATAAATATATTGAATTTTAACATCATAGGATTTTTTACCATGCAAATAACATGGATAATTTTTATAATAATCATAATAGATATATTGTTATTCATGCAACCTATTTGAATTATAGAGGCTTCCAAAACCACCATGTTCATTGAATTCAGAGCAGCCTTCAAGGATGGCCAGTGATTCTCAAAGGGAATGTTCTTTATTTACTTTCAAATGGAGGAAAATGTAGTATCAAAAACTATTATCAGAAGTTAATGAACGTGATTACTGTGTTTAGTAGTAGTTATGGAGTTCATGAATCTTTCTAGGTTGTCCAATGAAATAATAACACCAATAAAAGTCTATGGGTGATTCTAGATTCTATATTAGAACATGAAAAATAATATAACATGGTAGAATATTTCATCATACTGCATACACTGGTACCAAAAATGATCAAGAAAGATCCCCTTTTTATGTAGGAGATTCTGTATAGGAATTTGAGACTTCTATGTTGTCGATATTATCATGTAATGCGATGGATAAATGATGGGAATGTTGAAATCTTATATCCACATAAGAGTGGGATTTCTACCATCACAAATATTTATACAGTACTCCATGGAGTTGAACATAAAAATGGAGTTAGGGATAAAACTCATGCTTTCATAGTCATTTAAGATATAACTCTACCCTACCAGCCTAATTTGAGTGTACAGATAGCCCATCAGGTTAAGATTCATATTAATATTACTTTATGAGAGGTTTTCTGTGTAGGGAGGCACCTCTAATCCATATTTTTTCCATATTTGATGTATAGTTCTTGTTATCTACATATTTGTATGTGGTTTATGTATAGTATTTTTTACATGTAATATCATCAATTTATTTATTATCTTTTAATTTTTTGTTTCATATAGTTTCATTCTATGATGAGGATTATGATTCAATGTTACTATAGTGGTAATGGGTTTAATATAAACACGCATCACTTATTTATATTGTTTATGTTTATCTTTTAGATGATGAAATATTAATATCTATCTATCATTAAAATCAAGAAAAATTGTCAATTATTTTTTTCTTGAGAATACAAATTTCCCTTAATTTTCCACTGGATACGATCTCGAGGTTTCAAAATAATTTTTTTTCAAGATACTATCATTATTTACCTCTTCGTTAAAAAAACCTTTTTCTTCCTTACTAGTTGTTTATTATATAATCATAAAAAAATTAAAATTCCATATATAATCATTAAATAATTTTTTGCACATGTTTTAATTTGTATATGTTTTCTTGAATGAATATTTATGTAATTTTCTTAGAAATTCTAATTCGGACTTTTCAATAAAAATGTAAAAGAATTATTAGTTTTAACACGTTTTTAATTTCTCACCATCATGATCACTCAATGATTCAAAGCATCATTTATATGATACAAGGATTATTTTCAATGAAAATAATTTCATGAATAAATATAGATTTAAAAACATATCTTTAATGAATGCTTATTTTCTTTAATAAATGTTTTCAGTGTCTTTTCAAATTAATTTTTCATATAATATGACATCATATGAGTTTAGTTTTTACATCCTAAGGATAAGTCCTAATGACTCAAACCTAGAATTTGTTTCAATGGTTTATGTTCAGGATAAAAAAATGTTTATGAAAAATATTTGGTCACCCTAGGGTATGATATGATGAAATATATGTGAAACCCATTTTAGTTCAATGGTTCTGATAGGATGAATGTTTTATGATCATATGGATGATAAATGAATGGATTATTTATGGGTGGGACATATATGTACCTCTAATTCACTAGTTAATGATTCAAATTCTATGATCTTAGGTGGTACATGGATGGTTTTCCCATTCATGAAATGTGGGTGCATTGTGGGTTATCTAAATCTAGAAGTATGTAGACAGTTTTCTAGACCAATCCAATCATGTCTTGAATTTCTTGGATCTCAGGCTTGACATATGGGTTTCTATTCTTAAATGTATTCCAAAATTCCATGTCTCATTTATATGTCATGTTCACATGGATCATGTTATTTTTTTCTTTATGATTAATGTCTTTTTTTTTCTACCAATATTTATTTCTTGACTCATGATTTTGATCATTGATATACATAGTTTGGTTTTAATATGTTATGATTGTGTCATCATAACTTTATCCTCATATTTTTTTTATATCAATTTTTTTATTGTTTCTGTGCATATGAGCTCACCATTTATTATGTTTTTCCCTAGGTTCGGATGATTGGTATTATATGAGATATATATGAGAAGGGGGATTGTTTTGATGAAATAAGTGGAAGACGATGTAGACCTCTTATTAACTAATAATTTATGTTTCTATGTTTCCAAAGGTAGTATAACTTTATATTACTCTACTATCGGTTTTTTTTTTTGCAATGAATATTAATCCAAAAAATGTAATAACTATGTATGAAAATCCTAGTCCTTTCTACTCTAACACACATCTTTACATTTGATATTGATTAATTGATTTAAAATTATTTCATATTCATATTAATTTTACACTGAAATATATATCGTAGAAAGAATTCAAAAAAAATTTCATATTATTTAAATTATATGAATTATAATGGATTTAATAGAGAATTAAAACAAAAAATATATTTTCAGTTGATATTTATTTCCCAGTAAATCATTATCAAATGAAAAAAAATATTCTAAACATCTGTAAATATGAAAATATAGCAATTTTAATAAAATGAATCAATTTTCGAGAAAAATCAGCACATATAAACAATAATTTTTTGAATAGTTATAATATAATAAAATGATATTTATAAATCATTTTTAGTGGGAAAATAAAAAATCATCAATGAAATATTAAAAATAAAGACAACATACAATAAATTTTGGTGCTAAAATGTTGAAAAAATGATGTTGATGATCTCCCAATTACATGAATCACTAGAATAGCTATTAATATGATTTATGAATGATGAATGATAAAAAAAATTAAGAGAGTTGACATACCTATGTCTATATCTTATTAAACAAATTTATATTCAATGGGAGACAAATTACATATTTACTATAATAGAATTTTAATTCCAAGCACTACATTTATCCTATAAATAATTGAAGTGATTCTTAGATACTTTCTAAATCACCATTGGATTCATATGTAAATATTCAATATCTATTTTAGAATGAATAAATTGTTATTAATGGGTTTTCTTTGAATTGTGTTGAATCTTCATAACATAACCCTAAAATTATTTTCTCATTTAATGTTATTAGTGACGGAACAAAAACAATGCATTCTAAAATACATAGAATACTTGAATACATGATCAATATATAGATATTCTTCAAATGTAAATGTAAAAAATCACTTCTATATATATCAAAATAAATGATACATGGTCTCAGAGACTTCTAATAAGTGCATTTATCATTGTAAAAAAACTGTCCCAACATCTCCCTAAAAATAAAATTTCAATAAATGAACCCTCTTTTAAAAAACACTTCATTGATCAAATAATATCAAATATATTGAATTAGAGATAATATATTGTTATATCTAATATTTTAATCCCCGATAATTCACATAATTCTCTTTTAATGACATGTTAACATTCATTATTCAAATAAATTGAAAAACACACACACAAAACCGATTGTTCTAAGATTATTTTGATTATACGTATCTACAAGACAAAATTTCACTAGGATAATTTAACATGGAAATGATTTTCTCAGAGTTTCAACATATTCTATTCTGGATCCTAACCCCCATCATAGATCATTCATTGAAACAATTACACCCTCGCAATTGGGAATAACCGTCCTATGAGGATCATAATTCCAGTGACAATATTATTCTTCTTATAAAAGGTTCACCAGGATGAAACCCAACTATTTTAAATCATAAGGATTTTTTGGGTTTTATAGATACATGTTCTTTGAAAATTGTTGAAATTATTATAAAATTTCTATATAATGTTGTTAAATGATTACTGATATGCCACCTCAAAAAAATATCTATGATTTCAAAGGGATAAACATAAGAAGTTAAAATTTTACCTTGATTTAATATCTTCTAGTGACCCAAATCAGTAGTTAGTACAAATAATTAACGACTACTAATATTAAGGCACAATTACATTCAATATAAATCTAATAAGTTTGCCTATTAACCCTATCAATTTTTTATTAAATTCAAAATACATGCTTCTATTTCTATCATCTATTTTTCCTATGTGATTCATATAAGTGTACATTAACTAACATCATCCCATAAAAATCATGATCAATATGGAAAACATAGATTTATTTAATTTGGTATTGAAATATTGGTTATTTTTATTTTTATGTATAATTAATATTTACTAAATTAGTTTATTCTACCGAAAGATATCAATTTTTTCATACATTATTGTATCATATCTTATAAAATATGATTGGAATATTCCATTTTCTATATGTATGAGGGTAATATGATACAATCATTTTCAATTTCATTACAGTAACATTTTATAATCCTATCCATAATATGTATCAAAATAAATGGACTCCATACAAGATGATATACAATATAACTCTGATGATTAACAACATGTATATTTTAAACAGATTTAAGATCATAATAAAAAACACAGCTATTAATGGCCTGAAATATAATAATTTCATCATTTTATCTACTACTACAAGATCACTATCACAATAACATTGTAATATAATCAACCTAATCATGAAATTCACATCATATCAACTAATTTTGATGTTAATGAAGTATGTAGGCTTTATTATTACTTATTTCCCTTGACCCTATTTTTTCACCCACTAGAAAACAGGACAATGAGAAATAAATTAAATAACACCCTTCCTCATTCATTAGAATTGAATAATAATCTTGATTAAAAGTTATATAATATTATCCCTGGGGTTATATTAAAAAATAGATAAAGTGGAAATCATTAAATTCATTACTATTTTGACATGTATTGATACTCATTACTATTTTTGAAAAGGCACTACATCCAAATATAATGTAAATATATTATATATACAAGACCATAAAATTCAAATAACAAAATAAAATATTTTCATCTAGTAACAGATCAAGATATAATGAAGTATGTTTTTCAATAAAATTTAATATCATTGATAGATTGGATTACACACAATAATATGTTTTAACGAACAACATTATACTATTTATCTTATCAGTTAAACATGATCATTATTATCCAGCCATTAAAATGTTCGGTATAAATAAAAATAAACACATTTAAAATATTATTTATATTTTTTTAATATAAGAAAAATATATATGTAAGATTAGTTAATTTTTAGAATAGTATATATATGATATAGAAATAGTATTTTCTTAAAAAATTTCTTTTTTATATTTTTTCTGAAGAAATAGTAATGTATTAAAATTATTGAAAATTTATTTGAAAAAAATAATTTTTTTAAAATAATACTGTCAGAATTTTCTTAGGGTGTCATTATAATAATTATCTAAACAGATTTGTCTTTCATGAATAGTGAAAAGTGCATACTTTTTTCCAAAACTACCTATTCAAATAAAGATTTTAAAAATATACATAATTTTTAAATTGTTATAATTGTAATATAAGTTAAATAATGTCATGATAAATAAAATTTATATCATATGTATGAATTTAATATTGAATTTTAATTTTAAAACATTCTATACATATGAGAATTTTCTATTTGGAAAACACTTCATTCAATTTGTCTACAAGATTAATTTTTAACTCATTATTGAAACTTCGATGAATATAACTTGGAAAATTTTATTATATATTTTGAATAATCATAATTAATTTTTTATAACAAGGTCTTCTTATTTTTTTATCTAAAAAGAATAGTTAAGACAATAAAATATAATTATCATGGATAAGATTAAAACAAGTTTACCAATCGTTAAACTAAAATGATAAGTGTTAAAATGACTTAAACACAAGTCTAATTCCTATTTAATGTCCATATTTACACACTTACTACCATATTATATATTTTTGTTCTTTTAGGACACTTTTTCATCAATTTTAATATTTTGATAATAAATGTAATTAAAAATAAAAAATATCACCCACTTTCGTTTTAATATAAATTATGTGCTCATATAGAGAGAAAAAGAAAAATCTTAATAAATATTTATAGAAAATTTAATAATAAAGAAATTTATACCCTGATATTAATTTATTTTTAATTGTTATTAACTATATAATATCATTTAATTATTATTAAACATCAATACAGTAATTATTACATTAAAAGAAAAATAAAAAAAAAAATAAATAAATGAATATAAAACTATTAAAATATAAATATGTTGAAAAAATATTAGCATTTAATAAATTTTGGAATTAAATATAAAATTATAGGAATTATTGAAATTAAGAAATGATAGTTAAATATTTTTCGTGGGGATTTCAATGTCTAATTAAATGAATAGCGTCAAAATTGACATTAATGTCACTTTATAGGATATTAAATTTTAATAAATATTTTAAAATTTTAAAAATATTATCCTATGAAATATTAATTTCATAGGACAATAAATATCAACCATATTTCATTAATATAAAATATTTAATTTTATTATTATTATATTGACCCATAAAGACTATAAACATTGTTACCATAGTAAAGGGTAAAATGGTGTTTTTCACATTTTATACACTTGTATTAAAATTAATTCTCTACCCACATATTTTTATTTTTTATAAATTTTATCACATATTTAAAATGATTGGGTAAAAATTATGAAATAATTATCATTTTGTTTCTTGTTTTAAATGATAAATTATGTTGATAAAAATCTAGTTATTGTAGTGAAATGTAAAGTTGTAAATTTATGGAATCATATATTTTAAGAAATAACATGACCAAAATTTTAGTTTGTTATGATTTTTGGTATTTTGGATCATCGATATCAACCATAAAATCCATTATTTATAAATTATTGTGGTATTTAGGTTTTCAGTGACTCCCCATTACTAAATAGTTTTGTGTGTTTTTAGAAATGAAAAACCTACTCAATTATAAAATTCACCTCCTCCCAACACTTATTCACACCTCCTAAGACATTTTCTTGAAAAAACCATGTTAAAAAATAAATAATTTACTAATACAGGTTATAGAGATTCTATTTATCTCAAGATACCAAACTAATTTTTTATAATAATATATACTAAGGGGGTTATTCTAAAAAATGTAATCGATTCTCAAAACTCTGTCATTTTTTCTTATTATTTTCCAATATTAATCCTGTAATAATAAATCCATTATATTTACAATAGTATATAACATATACTACAAAATTAATATGTTTATGGAATAATAATTTTTCATCTTCTCCTCCCCCAAATGGGAAACAAAATTGTGGATCGTGTATACTGTAGAAAATCGCCTCACGAACCGTTGAAATTCATTTTCCATCACCACCTCTCATGACTGGATATGTTGATAGATTTACCATATTTATATTATATTTTAAAAATTATCATAATTTTATTATTATAAAATCACTTTTAAATATCATTTTATATTCCATGTAATATAATAATGTTGCTTGTGTGTACACTGACAACCACACCATGAAGTGATGTGATTTTTATTCAAAAAGTATTTTAATGGAAGGTAACGAGGATTAATTTAATAAATATATGTAATATTTTTGAAATTATAATAAATATATAATTTTGATGTATTGCTATTTTTATTTAATTCCACCCATGAAGAAAATGGAAAGCGCTCCCTTGTGTACGTATGACTTACCATCTCCATGAACAGTGTATTTTATTTTCTATAACTAAATTATATTGATTATTATAAATAAATATATATAAAATATACAATATATTTATATAGTGGGAAAAATTATTTATACTATTTAACCATTATCAATATACATGTTCCAAAAAGAAGACATCAATACATACTTGAAAAACAGTGTAGTTATTACCCAAAACATCATTTTAATGATAAATTATTAATAAACGGGTAAGATTGTACATAATTAAATCATATATGATATGTTATATATATTTATGGTTTTGTGTTATATTTTTAATAATCATATATTTATACTACATGAGCTTCGAATGTGTATAATGGGATTCGAAACATAAGGTAATGGAGTTTGGCCTATAATTGCCTTCACTAGGAGATTAGTTTTATTATGAATATATCACATATTTTGATCTTATATCAAAACAATTTTATATGAAATATCATGAAATTAATTTTAATATTTATATCTAATGTTTTTATTCATTTTATTCTTTCATGGGACTTACCTTACAAATGTTACCATAATGGTAAACATTTTATGATACAATCTCATTGTGTGTCTTGTTTTTTTATGACTAAAAGTTCGAAGATGATAACATATGATATATCTTTAAAGATAATTTTTAATTATATTATAAATATTAAATTTAAAATGATTAATTTTTCCCATTAATTTCACTTTATATATATACTCATGATATAAAATATAAATTTTAAGGATAATTCCAATTTATTCCACTCTTCGGTTGAAGATTTTTTTAATTTTATATCCATATTTTATTTAATATATTTAAAAAAAAATTTCAATATTAGCCAATTATTTTAAATTAAAATTCTATTGATTGTTATAAATTTAAAAAATAATTTAAAATAATATAAATTGGACATTTTTCAAACCAGATGGTATAACTGTAGAAAAATATATAATAAAAATGAATTTATTATATTATAGAGAAGGAACATAATTTTACACTATCATTCCCAATAATTAAAATGATGATTACTTTATATGTTTCAATAGTTATTTTTATGGAACATTATTTTTGAAATGATTTATAAATTTCTATTTTTAGAAAGTTATTTTCAATGTTGAATGGTTATTTACCTCTATAAATTATTCAATTGATAATTAAAATTCATTTTTCATATAAGTTGATATAATTTTATGTTACTAATTAAATAATGGGTATATAATATGAGTTAAACATTCATATTAAATATTAAAAAAATTATTATTATGATTATAAAATGTTTATGAATAACATTCCTTTCCCTCAAGTTATGATATGAGAAAATGTTTATGAAACCTATTACTTTTAATGGGTTATGATATGATGAATGTTTGATGATCTATATGGAAACAATTATTTATTTGAATTATATGAATTCAAGGACCTATATCTAAAATAAATGAATCGGGTAAATATGGATATCCTATTAGTTAATTAGAAAATCCATGAACCTGATTTCATATTCACAATATAATGCGTGTACATGATTTAATGCCCATAAGGTTATGCATGGTCCATTATCCACCTCCATAAGGTTTGGTTTTATCTTACTTTTGTGTCTATAATGTAATGTATGGACCTTATTTCATTAATATATGTTTATGTGATGGCCTGATTTCATGTCCATAACCCAATTAGTGAACCATAGTCTATTTAAACAGGGTCACAATAATCAACTATTATTCTTATTCCACAAGACTATTTCTTATTCCATTATTAATATCACATATATTATGTTATTTTTTCCATTTTGATTCATGTATTATGATGTTATTATAATTTTTCTATGACACATTATTATAATCAATTACCTGCATGATATGGTTTTTAGATTCAATTAAAATGTTCTCATTGTATTATACTCATGTTATGTCAATATCAACATTATTTACCCCTAAATGGAATAAAAAACCATCCTTTATTATGTTTCACATTCCACTATTATTATTAAATATATTATATAAGATATTTCTAAAAGGGTTCATGTTATGAAGAACCTATTGGGTGATAATGTAGTTCAATTATGAACTAGTTTTCTATGTATCCATGTCTCCAAAGGCATGTGACCGAAAATATTTTGGCACGGATCATTATATTATATACTGAATTTTCAACTATTTATATATAAGATTTATATATTAAATTTTTAGGTCCCTATAGTTGATATCAAAGATATTCTTTTGTAAAAATTCAAAACTTGAATGAAAAAATATTAGTGATACCCCTAAAGATATATCTAAATATAAGTATAAGGTTAACTATAAGTATATAGATATATTCTATAATTTTGGGGATGGATTGCATGATTCATTTTAATGAAATTAAATCTCAATCTAGTTACCTTCTATGATTATGGATCTAGTCTAGTTGTATCATGGGTTAAAAATTAAAAAAAGTCATATTTAGATTTTAACTAAATCCACACCATTTGCTGGAATATACTTATTACTACACATCTGGTTTGACACTCCTAGAGGAAATATAAATTAAATTCAAAAACACCTTAAGAACCATCATTAAGGTTTTCTAGAGATGATAATCATGAAGGACTTGGTAAAATTAATGGTTTAATAGTTTGAAAATAAGGATCCATGATTCAGACCTACTATTAATAATGTTTAATGATAGTTTGGTTTTATAAATTGAATATTATTTCCCAAAATGTGTTCTTTAGTCAAAATTAACTACATGAATGAATTTTGAGAATGTTGAATGTGATAAAAAATCTGTTGATGAGGAAAAAAGGGATGAGGAATAGATTAAATTACATTTTTATTACAATGAATCTATTATCCTGATATATTACTTAAAAATTGTACCTTAACCAACTATCATAATCAAAAAAAGAAGAGAGGGATATACATTTCTCATATATAATGTGGTAGAGACTATAGTGGAAAGAGGACTCAGTTTCCTATATGTCAATAATGTGGTAATAAGAAAATAAGATAATATATTAAAGGAATTAGAAGATATTTTACGTGTGGAGAACAAAAACACATAGTAAGTAATTTATTATGAAACATATAATGTTTATACAATGGTATGGAAGATAATAACTTTTTACCTAAGCATCATTAATAATTTAATGTTTTAGTGTTGGAAAGAATGGGAATTCTACATATCGCTTTTATAGGGTAAAATTTAATGAATTGGGTCAAAAAAATTCATGATTAAACAGTTTCATGTTGATCATGAAGACAATATAAAGGAGGTATGAATGAAAGATAGTATTAAAGAATAATATGCAGTAATCTCATTAATGTATTAATAATGAAGTGGAAGGAGTGACATGTTTTAGTTATATCATTCATGAAATATGTTATATAATCATAAATATATATATGTTTTGATTTTCATAATTTTTGGGTTGATGATTTTTCAGAACACATTGAATGGTACTAATGAAATATTATATTGATTTAATGGAAATGTGATATTTTATCGAAAAAATGATTAAGGTAAGATAACCCATTAAATGATGAAAATGGGTTTAATTATGGAAAATATTATGATTAAAATGGATAAATTTAATTGGATGGTATTGAAGACCTCAGAACGGATTAATTATTTTTGGACTTTTTGTTTTATGTTACCATTGATGGATTTTAAAACAATTTTATACGTATAGAATATGTTCAATAGACTATGATTTTATTTTCAGAAAAGTGAAAGGGTTCATTTCTAAAACAATTTAGGATTTATTAATGGATTTATGGAAATTTAAGTTAATAATTTTTTTATGTTGATATATGATAAATGTATTCAAATATATGTATTTGACATGAAAAGATACATCACCCTGTTTAGGGTATTAATAATAACATGATTTGGTAAATTTAGTGACTTTCTATATAAATTTTGATTCTTTGGAAGAGACATATGTTTAACTAATAATGGAATGGATTATGTTGAAAATTTGATGTTATTGGATAAATTATGCTAAAAATTTCTGTATGGTAAATATTTAGAGGATTAAGTAATAAATTATGGATATTATGGTGATTTTAATGAACCGAGAATTAGAAATTAATATTGAATTTTTATTTATGAAGTTTAAATAGATCTAAAACTAACCAAATAGTGAGGCTTTTCTAATTAAAAGTGAAAACAATATATGCACTCTTTAACTTTTTCTATATCATAATATTTAAAATTCCATCAAATTCAGGGGAAATTATTTTCAAACGAAAATGACGCCCTATTTCCACCATTTATGATTAATTTATGGTATTTTTCTCCCCGCATTGGGCTATGATATTGTGGGTGTTATCTTTATCAGTATTATTCACTTTATTATAAAAAATGATGTGTTGAAATAACATTTATTTTAGGTCCATATCTACAATTACCACTAATGTTTTCCAATTTTAATCCCTGTTATTTTTTATCAATAATGAAAAATGTATTTCCCATTCGCTTTCATTTTTTGAGGATTGTTTATCAAGAATTTTATGATGTGGGTTTTCATCAATGTATTTTTCGAGTGAGAATCCCTTTATTACCAAGATAATTTTAAAATATTGAGGAAAAAATTATTATTCACTAGGGTATAATGAAACCTCAAAATATTCTTTATTAAATTTTTTTCAAATAAATTTAATTTGATTTATAATTTCTATTACATGTAATAATGACTTTTGATGAAAAAAAATATATTATTAAAATTAATATATAAATAACTCCATTATAACATGGCTATTAAACATTATTTTATTAGAAGGAATAAAAACATATAAAAATTATGTATAATATTTTTATATAAATATAACATATTGACAATTTAACCTATTTTTATTATATTCTTTTTATGTTTTGAAAATACTATTATCTCAAAAAAAGTTCATTATTTATTTTTGTGAAAAAATAATAATATTAATTTTAAACACATTGAAAATTTAATTTAAAAAATCAACTTCCAATTTGGAATCAAAATTTAATGAATATACCATTGTGATGTTTTGAGAATTTTTGGAAAATATTACTTTTTTTTTTAATAGTTAATAATTCCATTTTTAAAGAAGAACCAATTTTAAAAAAAATATTAAAAAAGATATATATTTATTAAAAAATTGTTTTATATAAAATTAGTTCTCTTATTTTTGTATTAATATATTTTTTATTATAGGTATAAATTTCATATTTGATTTTTATATTTAACGTTATTTAGTTATGTATAGTTTCTTTTTGGAAAATTTCTTTTCAGTCACATTAATGGGATTGATTTTTTTAATATTTTCCAAATTTTTTAAAGGAATTTTTTTAATAAAATTCCTTATTTCGAATCACAAAAATTAATTTTATATAATTATGTAAACCGAATTATTTATCAAAATTATTAATGAAAACAATTATTTATGCGAAAAAGTTAAAAGGAATTCCATGGGGGGTAAAACTAATACGATAGTGGTATAAATGAACTAAATCCATTCTCAATTAGTATTATATGATGATGTTTCAACCCATACAACCATATTTTTGTTTTATGTTACTTTTAAAGGATTTTCCACAAAATTGTACAATATAATAATTTATGTAATGAAAAAGAAAAAATGTCAGCCTCTTACTTTTAAAATTCAATTATGTGTTCTCATATGAAAGAATAATGTTGCGAATGAATAATTATGCATTAATTTTTATTATGAAATTAATTTCATTAGATTATTTTATTTTTTATTTTCATTAGTTACATAATCTAAATGCTTATGTAACCCCAATACAGTAATTATGTAAATAAAGGAAAAAAAATAAATTTTACAAAAAAATTAATAGTAAAATAAATTGAATGACCTATTAAATTACATAAATTTTTGAGATATATATAAAATTATAATTTAGTTTGAAAATTATATATTGTAGTTATAAATTTTTCTTAAATTATATAAATCCAAATTAATTGAATAGTATAAACATTGACATTAATGTTATTTTATAATAAAAAATATTTTAATAAATAATTTAAAATTTATAAAAATTATGTAGACTGTAATTTTATAAATATATGATTAAAAATGTCATGAAAAATATATTCAGAGACCAGTGGGTCATTTATAATAATTATATTAGACCATAAATAGTAAAAAAATTGTTATAGTAGAAAAGTGTAAAATGGGTTTTTCTTTGTTTCATGCACTTAAATTATAATATATTTTGCACAAAAAGGGTATTTCATTTTATAAATTATATGTAATAATAAAACATGGTGTTAAAAAATATTTTATAAGGACCTTTTTATTTATTATTATATATGATAGATTACCTCGATAAATTATTCATACTGTAGTGAAATGTAAAATGGTAAATGTAAGGAAAACATAATGATAGGGAAAAACATGATTAAAAAATATTTCTTATCAGTTTTGGGGTTATTGATCAACCATATCATCCTAAAAAACAATTATTTATAATTTTTGGAGTAATTTGGATTCAGATGGATTCCCCATTATTGTATAATTTCGGGTATTTATGAAAATGCGACTCCTCCTCTATTATATAAGGCCACCTCCTCCCCTCACATCTACACAACTCCTAAGAAATATAAACAGAAAAAAACATGAAACAATATATCCACAATATCCTCTTCTAATTTATATAGGTTGTTTTCATCCCAAACTACCTAACCTAGGGTCCATAATATGATATCTCAATGTGGTTGTTTTTTGAAAAGAAAATTTTATTCAATAAAAACTCCTTTTTTAATTCTAATCATACCACATTCTTTAAATTTATAATAATTTAAACATAAAAAAATATGATAAATATTTATATTTATTTATGTTTAGGTCATAACCTATATTTATCCACTCATCTACTATTTGCGAAAAAATTGTCGATCATGTGTAAGATGAACGACCGCCTCATGAAACAATGTAATTAATTATCCATAATCACCCCTAAAAATTGGAAATAATCATGGATTTTATATATGAATATTTAATTTATGACATATTTTTACATCTATAATCCTCATATATATTATAACATCTTATGTTTCATTTTGTGGAATATGATAAATTATCTATAATGTATATATGACTGACCCCTCACCAAAAAATGTAATTCACTTTAAGTAACTCTTTACATGGAAGGTAATAAGGAAAAAATTAATAAATATATATATTAATATTAAAAAAATAATTAAACTATAATGGTTAAAAACTATTTAACATTGTTTCATTCTATCAATTATGAATATTGAAACAACATCCATGTGTACAAACAAACTATCCTCTCCATGATTGGTGTATTTAATTTCCCCTCTCTATCTTTTTTGGATTGAAATAGAATATATATTCCGAATATATTTGATATCTATATATGTGACAAAATAATTGATATTATGGTAACATGATGAAATTTAAAAGGAAAAAACAACAAATAAAAAATAAATTGGAAAAGGTATTCATTAGAAAAAAGTAATTTTAACAATGAATTTTTAATAAAAAACAATAAAAGGTCTTAATTAAATAATGTATGGTATCATATACATCAATATAGTAATTTAATATATATATAATAAAAAAAATATTTTTTATAAAATTTGATTGAATGCGAATAATAAATATTGAAACTTAATTTAATGAATTTTTGTCTTAAATTATCTTTATTGGGACAGAAGATATGTTATGGACCTATTTTAGTTTTTGAGGTATATATACTACCAATTTTAAAAATAACATCATGAATATATTTTTCTAAATTATATCTAATGTTTTTATTCAATTTATTATTTCATGGATCTTTAAATTTATATATTACCAAAGGGTTAATAATTTTATGTAACAATCTCATTGTTTATCAAAAAAATTTATAATTATCTTGGAAATGATGATATCTTATGATGTATATATCAAGAAAAAAATGAATTTTATTCTCCTATTTTTTATTTAATTTTAAAACATTTTTTCATTTTATTTTCCATTATTTATGTTCTAAAGAGATCAAAAATATGTTTTAAGTAAAAATTTTCATTAGTTATATCTTCAGTCAAAATTTCCTTTCCATTGATATACTTATTATATAGAAAAAATTTGAAAAGTTATTTTAATAATATTCAATTATTATTGAATTTATTTCACCATTTTTTGAATTATTAAAAAATTGTTAAAAAAGGAAACTTATTTTCCTTTTCCTAAGAAATAATTTTAACTATTAATACAAATTGAAATGGAATACATGTTTTAACATATGAGACATGAATGAAGTTTTTAGCCATCGTGACCTATCATTTATTTCAATTATCCTCTATATGTCTCCAATTTTATTTTCAATGAATAATACTTTGAAAATATTTAATATATCTTGGGCTTTATAATTTGATTTTCCATATTAATGGAAATTTTTCTCAGGAAACGATCGACATGATCTCTAAAAATAATTTTCATTCTTTGATGAAAAATGGTTATGTTACTTATTTTTTACTAGTGATATAATCCAATGGTATAATTTTATTTATATATATTAATGGATTATTATTATTATGAAATAAATTGTGATTCACATTCATTTTCCATGTGTTATGATATGATGTAGTTTTTTTGAAACACATTTATTTTCATGGGTTTTAATATAATTCATGGTTTATGATCTTATGGAAAACATATGTATAAATTTATTAATCTAATTTGTGGGATCTAAAACTACCTATAATATATATAGTAATTATTGATAACTCATGTGTTAATTATTTAACTCATTAACATGATTTCATGTCCAAAATTTTATAAATAGAATGACTTCCATGTTGATAAAGATATGTGTGGGCCTACATTATTTTTTATATGGTTATGTTTGATCCTATATTCATGTCTATAATGTATTTCATGGACCTAAATTCATGTCCATCATTTTATGTGAGGTCCCCATTTCTTATCCTTATCATAATGAGTGAACCAATATCTCTATAAATATGTTCATAATGTTGTAATCTTATGTGAATTCCAAAACATTATGTCTTGTTATAATGATATGATCACACAACTTATGAAATATTTTCCCTTTATAATTATTGTCTTAGGAACATACACGATAATTCCATGATACATTATTATGATATATGTCATGTATAATATGGTTTTTAGATGTTAGTAACTTTTTCTCATATCATTAAGGTCATGTTATGTTAAAAGCACCCTTGATTACACTTACTGGGCATATGAAGATTCACTTTGTTATGTCTATTCTCCATAGGTTATGACGAAATTTATTATGTATGACATGTCTATAAAAGGAAAACTTTATGATGAACATTGTCTAAGATGATTTAGTTCAATTATGAAGTATTCATCTATATACCCATGATTCCAAATCAACCAGACCTAAATGATTACAGTGTGTATCATTATGTTATATAATAAATTCTCATCTATTAGGATGTAATATATTTTCTAAAAATTCAATGTCACAATATTTGTTATCAGATAAGTATTTTATTTATCCTTTGGAAACTAGGATGATAGAACTTTAGTGACAACCCTAAGGATATCTATATGGATAAGAAAATGGTATGTCTTGGAATGGGAAAATATAAAATATAATATGTTATAAGGATATATTGAGTAATTTTCCAAATATTAAATCAATGAATTGATTATACAAGTGGATGTTTCAATAGTAAAGTTGAACTGGGTATGTATTGTATCTTAAAAGGATGCATTGAGATTTGACATGATAATCAGATGGTTCCTGCTGATGGGGCTTTCTACTCAGCTGGTTTGATAATAAAGGGGGATATGTTTTGGAAAATAATCAATTCAGTATAAGACATCATGATCGAATAGAGTACATGATGATCCTAAATCTATAAGGTTAAACCTATAGTTTCATTGATAAAAATATGGCACTATGATTTAGATATATTAATAATGATTTTTCATGATTATGTTGTTTTCAGGAATGAATATTTTTTCAAAAAATATATTTTTTTGTTGTAGACAATAGTGGGAAACATAATAATCTTTGTTAATGTGGAATTTTATATAAAACGAGTTAATAAGAATAAAAATGTGATAATTAATATATTAAAAAAATTCTTATTAGGCCTAATAAATTATCATGATATATTATTAAGAACTTGCATCTTAAATGACTATTGCAATCACAAAAAAAGTGATGTATAGAGTTTGCTGATATCTCAGTTAGTGGAAATCATAGAGGAACGAGGAATAATATTATTATAAGTCTTTAATGTGAGAAGAATAACTCATGGAAAAGTTTCATTTGAATGAGAAGTTGTTTTTTTGGATAATAATGGTATATAGTAGGTATTTTTTTGGAAAAATTTAATGTTTAATTAATTCAATGGGATAAAAAAGTGTTTCCCTAAGGGATCTACAATGATTGAATGTTTTAAATACAATTAGTATTGGAATTATATGAAATTATTCCATTTTGTGAAATCTTAAGAAAAGGATCATGATCTGTTTACATGTAATGGTTTTTCTTTTGATGAAAAGATACTACAAATTACGGATGAATGGAAGGAGTTATTATAGATTAAGACGATGAATCATAGTAATTTGTTTTGGAATGATGTGGAATAAATAATGTTTTAATATAATAGAATTTAATATTTATTTTATATTAATTATGAAATATATATAAGGATTTTTCTATAGGATTTTTGAGCTGATTATTTTTCAGAATATATAGAATGGTATTGATGATATATAATGTTGATTTAATGTATAAGTGATGATTTATAGAAAACAACTGATTAAGGGAGGGTCTTCCATCATATTTAAAAAATATGTATTGTTTATAGAAAGATATGATTGGAACAGAATTATTAAATCTTATATCTTTAAGGGCCACAAAATTGACTAATGAGTTTTTAAAAAAGTCCATTATGTTGTCATTGATGGTTCTTACAACATTATTATATGTATAGAATATATTCAATAATATTTTAATTTATTATTTGTATTAGGAAAGAGTTTATTCTAGAATGAATATATGTTTTTATTATATTTTTCTGAATATTAAGTACATTATAATGTTTCTGGATAGTAAATGATAATAGTATTGACATATTTAGTATATGAAATTATGATATGTATTATTTTGATTGGGGGATTAAGGATATGATAATTTTAAAAATTTTGTGACATTTTATTATATTTTTATATTTTGGAAGGTCCTTAAGGATACCATTTCATAGAATAGACTAAGATAAAATTATTATGTTGTTGGATGGAATACGATTAAATATTCAATTTTTGAAAATATTTATATGCAGAAGAAATGAAATATGTATATTTTTATGGTTTTAGAGCTACACACCTGAAAAATAAATCATTAATTTTTATAATAGATGATGTCTAAATTTATCTTAGCACAAAACCATGTGATGATATTATTCTAATGAAATAGATTGAAATGAATTAATTATATATTATCATGTAATAAATATTTATGTTAAATATTTTCATAACTATAATAAAAAGGATCCTTAGACAAATATGATGTCTTATTTCCTTCGTTTTTGGGAATTGATGGTGTTTTCATCACCTGTTTGGTTTAGTAATTTTTTGTCATTAACTTTATATTGAAATTTCACTTTCCTGTGATAAAAGATCATTGGAAATTTATATTATTACATGTACATATCCTCAAATCACAAAAATTATTTGTTAGATAGAATCTAAGCTATGTGACATTCCATATGACCTTTGAATTTACCATTCCCTTTCTTTTTTAGAGGATGTTTTTCAACACGTTTACATAGTGTGGTTTTTATAATACAATTTTCAACATATTTAGAACCCCTGTGTACCTAGATCATGTTAAAATTCTATGGAATATATTTTTTATGGTGGTAGAATTTAACAAACTGATATTTTTTGAAATATTTTTTTCATATGAATTTAATTTCCATGATATCTTTCTTTATAAGAAAAACCATGTTCGGATGAACCATAATATACTATTAATAATATTATTTAAATATGACCATTATAAAAAACCCATTAATCATGGACTTGTTAATATATATTTCCAAATTTTAAAAATTATGCATAATTATTTTATATAAATAATATATATTGATAAAAGTAATTAATATTTTGTAAAGCCTTTATATGTTTCAGAAATATTATATAATCATATGTTGATTCTATTGATTTTTTTTGAAAAAAATAGATTTAATTTTGATAGTCTCAAAAAATTCATTGAACAATATGATCATCAAAATTGAAATAATGATTCCAAATTAACATAGGGTGATGTTATCAGAATTTTTAGAAATGTTATCTTTTTTATGAATCCTGGAAAAAATGATTTGAATAAAAAATTATTTTCTGTTAAAAAAATTAAAATATATCCACATTACATAAAAATTAATTTAAAGTAAAATTTGAAAAATTATATTATTATTATTTAAATTTTTATCAGTTGGATCAATATCATATGGAAGTACAATATTGAAATATTATAAACTTGTTAAAGTTTTCACATTGGAAATCATCTTTTAATCCTGTTTTTACGTTTAATAGTTTTTTATATTTTCTAAATTCTATGAAATGAATTATTAAAAAAATCTTGCAAATTTTTAACCATAATAATTATTATTTAATGATTATCTTCAACATAATTTTTAGTCAATATGAATAGTTAAAACAGTAAAAATTATTTACCATTTTTATGGGTCAAACGGGTTTACTATAGACTAAAAGTAAAAGGATAAGTGTTATTGGATTCCCATATTTGAATCCTTATTAAATAAGGATATATTTTATGTGATTTTTGGACACTTATCTATGAAAGAGAAAATTATAAAAAATTATTGAAATAAATAGAAAAAATGTCACCCTCTTCATTTTCAAATTTTAATTATGTGTTAACAAAGGGGAAAAAGTTGTGAGTGAATAGTTAGGGATGTTTTTATTATAACAAAATTAATTTTTTGAGAACAATTTATTTTTAATTTTTTGTAATTATATAATTACTTTAAATTATTATACAACACCAACACAATAAATATTTAATAAATAGAAAATTCTAAAAAAAGATTCAAACAATATTATAAGTCATATTAGTTGATTATTGTAATATATTAAATGAATATTGGACATAAATATAACAATATATATGGTTTGAAAATAATATAGTCCAATTTCTCATTTCCTATTAGGTTATTAAAGTAAAATTAAATGAATATTGTCAAAATTTTCATGAATTGATTTTATAATAATTAATATTTTATTAAATGATGAAAACTAACTAAAATTATTAGGGTATATGATTAATGATATAAAAAATAGTCCATTTAAATACCAAGGGACCTTTAATAATAATTATTTTGACTGAAATATAATAATACCATCGTTACCATGGTAAATGGAAAATTGGGGTTTCTTTGTATTTCATACGATTCTGTTAAAATTTATATTCCACACATGTAGGTTTTTATATTTTATAAATTCTAATTTATATGTATAAATATTAGGAATATATTATATAATTAAGCTCATTTTATTCCATGTATTAAATGATAAATTACATTGAAAAAAGGCTAGTTACCGTTTAAAAAACTAAAATTGTAAAATTGATAAACCATAGAATTTATAGAACAACATGTATAAAAAATGTGTTTTATTATGTGATGGAGGTTTTTATCGATCATATAATCAATAAATTCATTTATTTATCCATTTTTTGGGAATATTGGTTGATAGTGGCTTCCCATTGTTGAGTAAATTTTTATCTCTAGAAAATGACACTCTTCCATTATTAAAGGCCACCTCTTCCCCAAAATATAAAAAATTATTAATCTATTTGGATCAAAATATCCATTTATTATTACCTCAAAAAAAACATTTAACATGTTTTAGATAAATTGGTAATCCCAAACGACCATCCTTTGGTTCCATAATAATAGATCCAAAGGGGGTTGTACTATGCAATGTTAATTATCTTCACTAAACTCTTTATTTTCTTACTTCTTCACTTCTCACCTACATTAATTTATTAATTATTAAAATATAATAACAAAAATATATAAAATAAAATTATATTTTATTATGTTAATTTAATAATGAATATCTATATCCACTTCTATAAAATGGGAATTGAAACTATCGATTGTCAGTATGGTGGACTACCGATTCAAAAACCTGTGTAGTTAATTATCAATTAACACCTATCACTATTGGATATAATGATAGGATTATATTTTAAAATGAAATTTATGATATAATTATAATTATAGAATTATAATATCACATATAACATCTTATTTTCCTTTTTATGGAATACAATAATGTCCCATGTGTGTTTGGCGAACTACCCCCTTACGAAATGATGTGATTCATATTCACTAATGTTTTACATGGAAGGTAATAAAAGTAAAATTAATGAATATGTGTGATATATAACAAATAATAATTAATTTTTATTGGTGATATATTATTTACCTTTATTTCATTATATCCAATAAGAATATGGAAATGATGTTCATGCGTACGTAGGACCAATTGTCTTAATGAATGGTGTATTTAATTTCAATATACTACTTTTATGGATTAATCTAAATAAATATATAATGAGTATATTATATATATATATATATATCATGGTTATATTTTCGGATAATTTGTAATTGTGATCAAACTAAAAATACTTGAAGTTCCCAATCAAAATATATATAGAAAACAAAGCAGTTATGACCTATAACATTATCATAATGAGGAAATATAAATTAAAATTAATAAAAGGACTTAAGTAAATAATATATGGAATTGTATAAAAATCTACTCTTATCTATTAATTGTATAAAAAATAATTATTTATGATAAATGTGGTTTGAATGTGTATGAAAGTATTAGAGATAGAAGGTATGAGATTTTTGTATCAAATTTGTAGTTTTGAGACAAATGTTATATTATGAAACTATCATATTTTTTGAATTATATACACCAACTTTTTGATATGGTATTTAATGACATTATTTTTTGAACGATATCTAATTTTTTGTTTCATTTCATTCTTTCTAGGTGTTTAAGATCCAAATATTTCCAATGATGCGATAATTTTAATTTACAATCTCATTTTTATCAAGATTATTTATGATTATGTTTATAATGATAATATATTATGATATATATATCATGAAACAAATGAAATTTATTTTCCAATAATTATTTCTTGACAATATTTTCATTATTTTCTTTTCTTTTCTTTTCATTAATTATTTATCAGATAATAAATATGTTTTAAGGAAAAATAAATTTTTTTTCTCTCTTCAATCAAAAATATTTTTTATTACATATCCTTGTTTAATATAATTATTTAAAAAATGTTTTTATTATTTTAAAGTCACATTATAGATTAATTTTTAAGCATATTTTATTTTATACTTAATTGATTAAAAATAAGTCTTATTTTCATTTCATGAACATGGTTCTTTTACCTTTTTTTGAAAATGTGGATGAAATAATATTTTTTTTCAATTATATAAGGTAAATGAAATTTTCCAAATAAGATGAAATATATCGTTGTTAGTCTTGTTTAATGTGGATAATACAAGGATGTAATTATTATTTAATTATAGTATTGTATATGATTATTATAATGAAATTTTTATGAAATACATTAAATTTTATTTTGTTATGATATGATGAAATTAATATGAAACCCAAATTTTTTTGGGGGTTGGGGATTGTGGTATCAAAAATATTTTATGATCATGTGGGACACATATATATTATTATTTTTATGTGAGGGGTGGGACCCATATAAACTATGAATGCATTGGGTACTAATGGATAAATTATGAGGAAATTATTTAATGCCTGAACCTATTTTAATGTTCATGATTTTATTCATGTTCCATGTTTTTTGTCTCTATGTTTATGTGTGGGCCTCTCTCATGTCAATAAGGTAATGCATTGACCTGATTTAATGTTAATATTGTCCTTAGTGGACATGAATTCTTGTCAAGAAGACTATGTGAATGACTAATTTCATTTTTCTAATTTATTTACTGAAACATTATATATTTAAACATTCTCATAATGTAAAAACCTTATGATTATTCCACAACACCATTTCGTAATTAAATATTATGATTACATGTCCTATGATATATTTTTTATAAATTAGTTATTTCGAACTTCCTTGATTTATTCCATTACTAATTTTTATGATTTATGCCTCACATCGAATAGTTTTCACATGTTATTATCATTTTCTCATACACTTATGATCATGTTATGTTGATTTATCCATTTTTTACCCATATTGAGCATCTATGGTCACCCTTTATGATGTTTCCTTTTTCAGGATTATGAAAAATTGTATTGTATATAATATGTCTAAAATTGTGATATTTATATAGATTCAAATGGGATATATTTTAGTTCACTTACGAACAAGTTTTCAATATAACCATGTTTTTAATGGAATTAGACTTTAACAATACTATAATGGATAATTATGAATATAATTTATTTTCATCCATTATGTAGAAATATTTATTTTTGAATTGAATAGGTATCTATACATCTCATGATATATGAATCCCCATGTTACATCACTATTAAAAATAAAAATTAATAATGACTGATATTTATAACCATTATCACTAAAAGTTTTTTTCGGAGTGTCTATTCTCATTGAATAAAATATCTAATACATTAATAGGCTAAATTAGTCAATATATCATGCACCAATGAATGAATAAAAAAATTCAATTATCAAAAAATAATTTCTAAAAATATGAATAGTTATAGTGGTACTTCAACCAATTGATAATATAAATTTTACAACTCCTTATCCTTAACACCCTAATATATTATAAAATATATTTATTTTGAATAAATTAATTTCATTGATAGCTTATCTTACAAGTAACAGAATTTCTAAAAGAACTATGATATACTATGAGAATAAAATAATATTTTTAGTTACAACATAGTCATTAAATAAGAAGGAATGAATAGGATTAAACACCTTATGAAATATATATATATATTTATTACTCATTATAAATTTCGTATATACTTCTTAGTAAATATTTTCTCAATTTTATGAAGTCAATTTATTATTCAAAAATTAATTTTCTAAAAAATGAATTTTATTGATATATGTGAGAATATATTTTGGATATTTTATAGATCATAAAATAAAATATTTTAATAAAATAATATATTTTTTTCTATTAACATATAAAAAATATCTTCAGATTAATTTTTTTGATAATTTTCTAAAAATATTAATTTTCCACTGAATAGTAAAAAATGTAACATTTATTGAAAATTATATTTACAAAGTTCTATTTTTTTCATAACAGATTCAATGAAAAATAATTCTTTCTTATATATATATATATATATTTATATATATATAACAATCTAATCAATTCCATCTGAATCTTTTTTATGATTTCATTTAGGATACAAGAAATTTATAAGTTAAAAGGATTTTTTTAAAAAAATATTTCTATGTGGGATATTTATTGTTATCATAATCATTAAAATTATGTACTATAGGGGGGTGATTTTATTTATGTTAATATTTTATAATTTCAATAAAATTATCTATAATTCATCTAATATTTTTATTTTAATTAGAAAATCATAAATCCATGTTTATGCTTGAAAACTATACTATTCTAAAAGCAATTTCGCCTTATTTTTAGAATATATATTAAAATTAATTTGTGGAACTTATTGATGTTTAAATTTATAATATATATATTACGTACTTGGAATCTTCAGGATAAAATTTGGTAAATATACCTCATTTACTTTTGTTCCATATGAATAGTAATAGTCGTAGAATTTATTACCTTGGTAAAGGGTGAATCATGTTAAACTAGGTTTAAAATTAATTATATGGCCATATTTTTTCATTATAATAATTATTATATATACTTAATTTAGTACTTATTTTTTGGGATCTTAATGAAGTTATTTAGTTGATAGTATTCCATGATAATGACCAATATTATATATGCAATAAATCATGTCACAAAATGTCACACCCTTAGTTTTAAATATCTATCATAAGACCAAATAGCGAAAAAAATAATGTTATGAATTAAAATGAATTTTTATTTTGAGATTAATGAAGTTATTTTAATGATTGAAATTTATTTATAATTTTCAAAAATTATCTTAGTACCTTAAATTATATTTCAAAGTAAACACAATAGTTTTTCAACTAAAATAAAAATAATAAAAATAATATTAAATTTATTAATTGTTATATAATTTGAATGAGTTAATTTATCCCATAAATATTTTCATATCTATATGACATTTTGTGTTATTTTTAAAAATTATATTCAAAACACCCACTTTCAATGATTTATTTATTTTCAAATTAAATGAATAAAGTTAAAAGATAAATTAATGATATTTTAAAATAAATAATATTTTATTATGGGATTCAAAATTTATAAAAATATTAAATTTTTAGGAAGTAATGGTATATGGTTTTAAAAATAACTCATAGAGCATTTATGGGTATTTTTTATTTTTTTGTAACATTATTAACACATAAATTTTTTGAAATAATTAATAAACTGTATTTGTAAAATTGGTTAACGAAGGGTAACAAAAATGGTAATGGTAAAAATGTGGTCAAAACATGACCAAATTTTATATTATAATATGATTTATATTGATACTCATATTTTTTTTTAATTTTATTAATTTTGAAGCTTTTTAAAAAAATTAATTTATATTAATTTAATATATAAAAAAATGTCAAGAGTGTACCTCCCCGAAATTATAAGAGAAAACCCAACCATTATATTCTTCACAAAAAGTTGAGACTTATTTATCCAAAAAGATTCTAAAAAGATCACTTATATACTCCTCTTTACACATTATAGAGGTACTAGTTTTCCAAAAAAACATACCCTAGAGCAATTAAAAAAATTTCAAAATGATTTATTTCAATGTAGAGGTAATTTCATTAATTGATCACGTTATTGTTAGTTATTATTTTACATCTTATAAATATTTTATATTATTTATAAAATAGTAAATTAAGTACCTTTAATATACTGAAATTCTATTATGATTATGTTTAATTACCACATCCTTCCATGTATACTACAATGAGGGGTGTGAGACAATGAACCTCGAGTCCCGCCTAAAGTAGTCCATGGGTTCCAACTAGCAAAAAGGGTGAAAAAATCTCACAACAGGGGAAGCATCAACCTTTACATGGAAAAAACATCGAGATATAGAATGAATCAACCAAATTCAACTCATGCAATATATATATAATAAATCCAAAAACAAGCCAACAATGCATGTGTAAATTAAATTAATACAAATAAAATACTCTATAATAAATTCCCAAATATAAACTAGAGCAGCAACATAGAAACTATCTATAGCTCCATGATAGTACTAGCCAACACAGTCCACATACTCCACTTGGAATCCTAAAAATATCTTTTGTATAAGTAGGGTGATCATAATGGTATACTTAGTATGAAAACCAATGTCTATCATGCATTAGTGGAAGGAACATTCTAATACACCTGTGAGAAAACAAAAAACCAAATAGCACCTAATTGGTGTATTAACTATAACCAAAACCTCACCAAGTCTCCCTCAGTGAATAATTCATAGAAATAATGTAACATAATATAAATCACATCAATTATAGGTTACCCATCCACACATTCCTACTAATTAAACACTCTAAAAAATGAAAAACATCCTCGAACGCCCACCTCTTTTGAATATATCACATCACATCCCACCTACACACACATTTCCCACACCTCAAAGCACATCCCACCCTCACACAACTACTCCATAATAACACATCCCAACCTACCCACACACACCAAGGCCATCTCAACACATCTCATCCTAAAGACACATGGGACGACACAACACCTATCATTCTAAAGACACCTGGGAAAACACATTATAATTCATGTGGATGAATCCTCGAACCGCACATCACAATTCACCCTATGAAACTATATCCATTATCAATTAGAACAGAGATCATGTAATAGCGGGTGGCAAACCATCCATTCTTCCACTGGGATGTTGGTAAAGGAACCTTCCCATGTAACTATGTTGGTGTCAGTAAATGGTTCTCAACATGGGTGGGATGTGTATATAAATAAAGAGTATATACATTGTATACATATACATATACACACATATATATAGAAAAAACACACAATACCAACCTGTGGCATTAAAACCAAAACACCAACCCACCCATGACTTCCCACTTTTCTACCACCTCTAAATTCATAACACCATACATGAAATTTGCAATCCATAATTTATATTTCATTCTAAACCTATCATTATTCCATTTTCTAGATTCTCTAGTTCTGAAAATTTCCATTAAACACATAGTTTGATTTGTACTGAAATCACATCATCAATTCATCCATTCGAAAACACCATTTAAATCATTATATTGTATTTACTCTAGTTCATGATTATTATTCATTTATTCCTCCAAACCAACCGGGAAACATTCACAATTGAAAAAGTAATAAAATGTATAGTGAAATAAAATCCCAATATCCAATTCGAAACCCAACATCCACCACAACCCCACTAAACATCCACATCACAACACCTATCATAACCTAACTGCACCCCCATAAACCCACTATATCTCTGCTGCACAACCATATCTCCCCACCCACCCAATCATGTCATATCAAACACAAATCCACAACATATTATTATATTTATCAATGGATAAATTATTCCAATTAACTTTTTAATTAAGGTTGTTATCACAAAAACATTATGATCATGGGGAATCGATTTTATTGACAATATCTATGTGGTTAACAAATTAATAAATAAGTGACATTAACTTCCACTCAAAAACAAGTATTCTCCAGAAATTCTATATGTTTCCAAAATATGACCCCCCATGAACATTATTTTTTCTGGGAAATTATCCCTTGAAATTTAAAACATCAATCATATTCAATAAAGAATTAATATCACACATCACGTTAAATTCCCATTTTTATTTATTTAAGACTAAATAAACTATCATTCTTAATTCTGAATCAACTATATCTATAAAGATAAACATTTATGTACACATCCTGCATGATAAATAATCAATAATGTTGGAGCAAATCTTAGTTGAAATAATGAGGATTTCCACAGCCTTTTTTTCACAAAAAATAGAGTTGTATGTACAATAGGAAACTATCCAGTAAAGAAACAAAATAACTACAAATACCATGTTACTCGACTATATTGGTAAATGTTTTTTGGTCCCCTATTATCAATATAAATAAAAAGGAATTAATTAATGTAATATCTCCACCATAGATGCAGTATATATGAAACAATTTTATTAAAACGACTTATTGGATGATTAAAAGTGGATCCCATTAAAACCACATTTTATAGTCATTTTAAAAGAATATGGACTTTTTAAGAACGAAATATATGATTGATACATTTTAAAATGGCATTAAAAATCATCAATTTTTCATTAAACTCATTTCTCGTCCAAACTAATGTAAAACATGAAAAATAAGAGAAACTAGGAAATTCAAAAAAATGGAAAACTGTTCAAATGAGTTATCTCCATGATTAGTAACCTCCAGATGAGTCACTACCTGAAGATTCAATTCTATATGATTCACCATAAAACAATTCACTAATAGATGAGTCACATCCAGATGATTTATTAACAGATGAGTCACCGCTAAAAGAGTCATTTCCAGAATAGTTACCACCAGATGAGTTGTGGCCAGACAAGTAACTGCCTGAGGAGTCACCTCTATATGAGTCATTTTCAGAAGAGTCACTTCTAGGATGATTCAATACTAGATGGTTCATGACTATGCATGTCACAAAGAGATTATTCATTTCCAAATGAGTCAGCGCTATGATTTGTCACCACCAGAAAAGTCACTACTACATGAGTAACCTCCAAGACAAGTCACCACTGGAAGACAAGAAATGTGGACAACTATTTAAATGAATCACTTTTAGAATGACTCACATGTCTCAGAAACACACTGAACTACCCCCAAATACCTTAAACATCAAATTTTTTTTCAAGAAGTATAGAAGTTCTAGGTTGTTACATCAGATACCTGTCAAATTATTATCTCACCCAATAATTCACAATCAATCTGGATGAAATGAGAGGAAGGGTCTGAATAACGATCCATAGAGATAATTCTCATGTATCTAGTTACAAATGAAATACCCCCACCAATCAACCTTTCCATTGAAAACACCCACAACAGCAGGAAAAAACATAATTCCCCAGACATTGGTATAACGGAATTCCATCATCCATGTAAAGATATTATATGCTCTTGGAAACACTGAGTCACCCACATGGGTTTAATTTCATCATAGTAAAATTATTCTTGATCATGAATATGATCATATATTTTTATAAAGTCATTACATCATCACTCACCACAAAAAACAAATAACATTAAGGACAATGTAATATAATTCATAAAACACTATGGTCTAAATATTACATGAAAATGAAAACAATGAAAAAAATCTGAAATAAACTCTAGGCACTGGGCTCTCATATGTGTATCATGATCCCAAGTACTCTCTTTTAGGACACCATGCCTAAATGACACTTAAACTAGGGGAATGGTTCATCATCTCTACACCATTCTCAATGTTATTGTATCTCTACTAGATGATCCATGAAGGTCACACCATCCATGATATCCAACTCTCCCTATTCAATGAAATGAGAGTAATCCTGTAGATACCGATAGAGCTGAGCCGCATGGAAGACATCATGGAATCAGTTCTGTAGAGTTGGATGTCCAACCGATAAACAACCATGATAACATCCTTGGCACCTCGATGGGCTCAATAATCTCATGTGAGATCATATATCCTTTTCCAAACCATTATTGACTATGTCGAGTGGAAACCTTCAAGAACACACGATCTCACACACTAAACTCAATGGGACACCTCCTAGGATCAGCATAAGACTTATTCTATTATTTTTCAACATTCATCTTCTCTAATACCAACTAAATCTTCTCTGTTTTGATCTGCACCACCTCAAGACGAAGAACTGCTTCCTACCCAACCTCAGTAAAAACCAACAGAGAACTAAATGACCATATATGCGAATCCTCTAGGGGTCATCCAAATAAAGAGTGGTAGTTATTTTTATAAAAAAAATTACCAAGGGAAATTGTACAGCACATGATATACTGATATTCAAGGCACATTCCCACAACATATCCTCCAACATCAAGATAGTCTATTATATCTTCCCATTTGTCTAAGGGTGGAAAATAGCGATGAAGCACAATTGGGTGTAAAAATCATGTTGTAGTACACACTAGACTTGTTATTTAAAAAGGCCATCTCGATCCTATAAAACAATCCTTAGAACACCATGAAACTGGACCACCTTATCCATATACATCTTAGAAAAATCTTTGACTACACCAAACTCCTTGATTTCTAATGAGTAACAAGATTTATTCAAAAGATCCCTGACTAACTATATATCACCATATATTTTATAATATCTATGATCCCTATGAACATATATATAAAATGTTCATCCAATTTCCACTCATGTGTATCCAAGGGTTTTATGAAATGAACTAGACTATGATTTTCTTCCCTTACCTGTTGGAAAACCAAGCACCTTGCCCCAAATATCACCACTAAAAACATCATCCTGGGCCACCACAATATATCCTCAAGCTGTAGTACATCGTATAAATTACTAGGTTTATTAAATAAGTTAATATATGGAACTTATGAGAAAAACCTTGCACATTTCTTCCCGAACAAATAGACTCCCTTGAAACAAAATATGTTTGTAACAATCCTCTAATCATTCATTTAGAGCATCACCATGGTCAACAAGATCACCCATAAACTCTAACTCTAAGAACACCTACTTAGACACCTCCACCTGTTACATCATAGAACAAAACACTATAATATAAAACAAATAGCCTCTACCAAAATCCACTATTGCATCTATGTGAAGGGCTTCTAACTCCAACATCACTCTCTTACCATTTTCAGACTCCAGAACAACATCGTTTGGAGAATTTTTATCTAATATTTGTTCATAAAAATCCACTTTCATGAGGTGTATGAGATCTCAAAATCATATCCATGAAGAATCCCAATTCACCATCTCTTTCACAGATTCAGATCATGCTGTGAAAAGACATATACGAAAATCTTATGATATATGATGATCACAATGTTATACCCAACATGGAAATTTCACCACAACTTTATCCCAAATGCAAATACAACTAGATCTATATCATTGGTGGAATAGTTAAATTCATGAGGGAATAACGCCTTTAAACCATAAGAGAGCACTACCATATTCTACATCAGGACACACCCTAATCCTAGACTTGATTTGTAATAGAAAACAACAAACAACTCACCATCCTCTCTCAGTAGAAGCACTGGATCACTGAACGTATTCCTTTTTTCAGTAAATCAAAAAAATGATGAGACTGATTTTCCTCACAAAATATTGTCCCTTGCCCGTTAAAGTTGTCAATGGGGAAATAAATTTATATTAATCGAGTACAAACCCTTGATAATAGCCCAAAAGACTAGGAAATCTATGATAATATTCCATATTATTGTGTTCTACCTAAGAAATTACGACCTCGTACATTGTTGGGTAAACTTCCCCACCCTACCGAGACACCACATACATGAGGAAATGGACCTCTGGTGTTCAATAAATACAGTTGGATGACTTTCCATAGAGTTAGTTGAGTCAAATAACTTGTATGACAGCTTAATCGATATTATCTTCTTCTGACTTTGAGTAGATCAAGTTATCAATATAGAATATGATGAAAAAATGGTATAGGAACTCAATGAAATGGAGTTCATGATCCCACTGAACAAAGCTGGTGCATTTGTAACTGAGAAAGGCATTACCATGAATTCAATGTTCACATACATGCATCTAAAGTAAGTATTTGGGATATTACCCTTCATCACCCTCAACCAACCACATATCGATATTAGAAAACCTCCAATACCCTCTCAGCTAGTTGAAACGATTGACTATCCTTGGATATGGGTAACTGTTATTGATATTAACATGACTCAACCGCTAGTAGTCTATTTAAAACGCCATACTAGAGTCATCCTTCTCGGAGAACAACAATGGAGCACCCCACAATGACACACAAGGCTAGATAAATCCATTATGTATCAGATCAGTAATCATAATCTTCAACTACACCTACATATAAGGCATCATTCAGTTGAGATTCATCAAAATCAGTGAATCACTGATCTGAAATTCTACAACAAACTCAACATCACTTCAATGGGGTTGTGTGATAACCTATTTACGGAAAAATCAAGAAATTTAGTGAAAACCATGGGTTCCATCTCTACCTCTTCTCCCTCAAAATTCAGAAAAATATTAGCCATCAAGGATAGAAGGGTCTCCACGTGTCATTCCCCTCGTAAAATCTCCACTCATAAACAAAAACTGCATGTTATACTTCAATATATGAAAACACTATTCTCCTATGAATGTATTCAATAATAGCATGAAAATAATAAAATTAGTCAATGTCAAGGATGGAATCATAATTATTCTTTTCATGTAATATAAGTTCACTAATGTTGCTCCATCATGAGGTCACATCCTTGACACACATTATATAAGCTTGTATGGACCCCAATTGACGTAGTCAACACTAGGGACACAAACGAGACTCTCTGTATCTAGTACCAAAGAATATGATAGAGTGGGTTCCAAAAAGGATAGTGATGATCTAGAATCAAATAAATCATAGAAAATAATATATGATAAATTTTTCATAACTCAAATGATCTATAAACCATATGGTTCTAATACCCCTGCTACATGAAATTGACCATGCCAAGATCCCATGCCTCTCTAATAACAGTCATCTCTATGAGTATGCTAAGGTAGATGTCTCTAAGTGCAAGGAATATTATATAATAAACCACTACCTACCTCATCTACCCTAGATGGACCATAATCCTTTAGCACATGTTATTAGAATGGACTATCTGGTAACTGATGTTGAACCTAGACACCTTGGACAAACTGAGCTCGAGGAACCAAAGGGATGTGGCCATGAAGATTCCTTTAAAACCCATAGAAGAAAAATTCATACCCAATAACATATGAAATTTATAGATACTATATGTTAAGAAGGAAGCCGCTAGGTATGACTCCTTTCTTGTAAAAACATCGTAGGCCCGAGCACCTGAGGCTTCCCAGAAAAATCTATCCTCTTTATGGAACCCTACTGGTTCCACTCTCATAGGAAAAATCTCTCTGAGTGTATCCATTTGATAACCAATGAATTATTATGAACCTAAAGATATTTGGAAATCCTAAATGGTGTAAAAATATATTGGATCAATGGAAGGAGTTCTTTTTTAGGATTCCTCAACCAGGCTTCCTCATCTTGAAAAAGATTTGGAGAAAAGAGAAAAAGTTACATGATCATAATACCATGCTCCTACACTAAAATAATCCCTTACATAAGGGAGATTAGCTCCGAAATATTCTCAAACATCATGTTTAATGGGAGAATCTATACCTGAAACTCTCTCTGGAAGTTGACCCATGAGACATTTTCCACCCCTTTTCACCAAGGTAAAACACCCACAACTGACTTGTATCTCGCCACATTTGACTAATTTCCCAAGGGATCCTATACTCCATCGGAGCTCGTATAAAACTTAATGTGATCTATTGTTACTATATAAAATTATATTATTCCATATCAAAAACTCTTCCCTCATAAATTTCAAATGTCTGATGCTGAAAAGTGGGCAACATCCTCGACCACTGTCTGTCATCCTCATCTAGATCAACCATTGGTCGACCAACCAGGTTAGCCTACTAATCCTCTACAGAGAAACACAATTATGATGTCCTAGATCCATAAATGTAATATAAAAAGTTATTTACTAAGCCTCGTAGTATATATTATATTTATTATATATTTTAAATAACTTTAGTCAATTTAATTCATTTTTTCCATTTTAACAATCTTAAAAAAAATAAGTCAATCTTGAAAAAAAATCATCATTAATGAACCCCTAATAGGTCTATATCATTTAACCTGTCCCATATGAAGTTGTTTTTCTATAATAATAGATTATATGCACTAGATCATGGGGGGAGCCGATGTAGTATCCAGTCTCTAATGACAATGTTACACACCAATGCCAACTTACAATATTTCAATAGAAATCCTTGAAAACCTCATAGTTCCTAACTCCAATCTTCATACGATCTTCCAAAAACTATCTCTGATAAAAACCTTTCATGACCCCCTCCCCACTAGAGACACCACAATGTGGTGAGATAGATAATGACTCTTGAGTCTAGCCTCATGTAGGCTATAGGTTGGAGACTAGAACTTAGGGTGTACAATTCTCACAATATGGGATTAATTATGCTTAATAAGGAATCAATGTAGGGAGGTAGAATGAATCAAAAAAAATCCAACACATAAATATATTTAAAAAAACCATCCGATAATTAATGTGTAATTTAAACTAATAAAAAATAAATTCTATGATGTAAATACCAAAAAACCAAACTAGAGAATCAATAGAACAACTATATAAAGGTCTTAGCTATTAATACTAAGAACAGTCCTTCTTATACTTTTAGAAACATGAAAATTGTTTTTATATATGTTGGGTGTCGATACATGTATTCTATGTAGGAAAAAAAGTCTCTCGTCTACAAGGGGAAGGATCATACTAATGCACCCATGATAACAAAGCAAGATAGAACCAAAAATGTTGACTAACCATATCCCCAACCTATCTAATGATCAATCAAAATATAACACATCTATAAAATATAATATAATATATTTCTCATCAATGATAGGGTAACACACATCACTTTCCCACTGATTATCCACTCTCACACCCTAATAGAAAATGTCCAAAAAATTCCACATATTCTAATATATCACATCATATCCCTCCCACACACACATGGGATAAACCACATAGAATATCCCAACCTCACACTCCTAGTTCATCACAACACATCACATATTTCATTACAAAACCTAGGCCATTACAACAGAACCAATAATGAAGACACACGTTACTGATAAAAAAATTTCATCCCAAAGACACCTGGAACACCAAACAAAATATTTCCTCCATACATCTAAGACAACACATCACAACATGCATGAAGCCACCTAGGACAGTATTTCTTATAAGAGGGAGAATGGAAGAGCATGTGGGTATCCATACATTCCATCACTATGATGTTTTGAAAGACGGCCTCCCACATGATTATGTGGGTGTTAGAACATGGTATTGGCATGGGTGTTGTACATATATAAATCATGTGAATATACATTGTATACATATATATATATATAGGGAAATAACACAGAAGACCAACGTATTGGTTCACAACCAAAACACCATCTTACTCATGACTTCTCCACATCGATGATACCTCTACATCCCTAACACCATACAATAAGAACACAAGACATAATTTATATTTCACTACAAAAATATCATTAATCCATTTTCTATATTGTCTATTTATGAATAGTTCCATTAAACATGATTTTTGATTTGAACTTATATCCCATCATTAATTCATCCATTTAAACATTTCATTTAAATCATTATCTAATAATAATTTCAGTTCATGGTTATTATTGATTACACCATGCATACAAAAAAAGAAACTAACACATAAAAAAAACATTAAGAAGTACAGTAAAGCAAACTCCCCAATTCCAAGTCTAAACCCTTCATCCACTATAGAACCACTACACAACCACATGGTCCCCCCATCATAATAGTATTGTACAACCATTCAACCATCGTAGCCCAACATTACAACTATATCTCATTCACATCACCCAAAAATGTCATATCACACACTTCCCCACATCATACTTTTGGATTTACCAAGGGATTTCTTATTCAATGTCAATTTTTAATTAACGGTGTTATCACGTAAACTATATGATATTGGGGCATCTATTGTATTTAATGAATATAAATAGATAACAAATTACATAATAAGTGATTTTAAGAACCCCACAACAAACATGTATTCCAAAACCCCTCAAATAATACAAAAACAATGAACCCCATCAATAATAATTTTTCGTGGGTAATTATCCCATACAATTTACCACATCGATCAATTTCAAAAAAAAAATAATATCAATATTCTCCTTCCCCTTTATATTTATTTTAGACCAATTATATTGTATTAATTAATTCAGAATAAACTATATCCACAAGAATAAATATTTACATACCAACCCTGAATAATAAACAATCATAAAATATAATATAAATCCCACATAGAATAAAGATGATTAACACAACCTCATTACACTAAAAATTGAGGTGCACATACAATTGGAAATAATCTGGGTAAAACATGAACCAACTACATAAAAAAAGTTAACTTGAATCCAAGGAAGATGAATTTTGGGACATCTCATTTAATGAAAAACAAGAAGAACAAATTAAGGAGGGATATCCACCATTGAAAGACTATATGTGAATCTAATGAGATTATAAAATATCATCTTACCATTAATTTTGTATCTCATTGAAACCATGCATTTTAGACATTTTAAAGGAATTTGGGATTTTTATAAACTCATGATATGTTTAATCCAATTTGCAAAATCCGGAAGAATCATTAATTATGTCATTAAATTCATTTATCATTGAAACATACATAAAATGAGAAAAAATATAATAATAGTAATGTTTGGGAGAATATAAAAAACTATTGAAATGTGTTGATGTTAGGATGATCCATTGTAGAACGAGTCACCACCAGAGGTGTCAAGCCCATACAAGTCATAGAAAAATGATTCATCACCAGAAGAGTCACCACTACACGAGCCCCTGCTAGAAGGTGTCACTTCAAAATAAGTCACACTTAGACAAGTCACTACCAGATGAATCATCACAAAATGAGTCACCGTCATATGATTTTCTACCGGACGTGTCACCAATAGGAGGAGTCACCTCCATGCGAGTCACTACTAGACGATTCACCACCAGAAGATTTATCGCCTAGATACGTCACCACTATATGAGTAACCTCTTGATGACTAACCACTAGATCAGTAACCACTAGACGATCCACAACCAAAAGTGTCACCTCCAAGATGAGTTTCCATTGGAAAATGAAAAATTTGATAAAATATTAAAATTACTCAACATTGGAATGACTCACATGTGCAAAAAACACCTTGGAATACTGCTGGACACCTCAAAATACAACTTTTATAGAAAAGTAATAGGATAGAAGGATCAAGCTATTACATTATGAGACCACCCTTATTCATCCTCTTCTTATAAAATGGTATGTGAAAATATCACTAATATGTACGTATTACATAACATTAACACAGATAAAAATAATTAAATTCTCATCAACATAATTAATGGACGAATATAATGATGGATTTAATATTTATATATGATATTTTTTATATAATAATACGTATTAAATTATAATATCATATCAACTTTTTTTCTTCCAAACTAATCGACAACGTAACATCGATCATAAGTATGTGTTGTCATCCTCCTCCATGAACCGATGTGATTCATTTTTCTATTCATTATTACATGGATTATAAAAAATGTATTTAATTAATATAAATCATGTAATAATGTTTATATATTTGTGGATTATTGTTTTCCTTTCTTTTATTCAATGCATTAAAAATGGAAATAATGTTCATGCATATGTATAGCCTAACATCTCAACAAATTGTGTAAATCATTTTTCAATCCGTATCATTTATGAGTGAACCTAAAAAATTACCTAATGAATAAATATTTTTGATATATTATGATTACAATTATATAGATCATGTAACCATGGTTAATATAAACGGAACATAAGAACTAAACTAGAACATATATGTTAAACGAAGATTATATTACCTTAAAAATGATATTAATAATTAATTGTTATTAAATAGGTGATAAGACCATTAAATTAATTAATATATGTTATTATATATTTTAATCGTTATTTAATATATTTAAAATGAATCTATATTTATTATACAGTAGGATCCAATGTGTACGGAGGAATTTATACCTAAGGTTAGGGATTTCTATTGTCACTTTTTTTTGGTAGAATTATACAAAATTTACCAATAATATATTTTGCATGGTGTTTAAAATTACTTTTTATAATTTTATATTAGAAATATCCATTTTTCATGATATTTAATCTTCTAATTGATCTAATTTTCTAATATTAATTTTGATTCAAAATTTATCTAATCTGTAAGAGATTTTGAAATTATTTTTATTTTAGTGAGACATATGCTATATTCAACACTTGATACATTTATGTGATGTTTATAAATCTCATAAATTCCATTCACAATACTAATTATAAATATTATGTTGATTTTAATATAAATATATTGGTTTTAATTCATGGATCTTATATTTCCAGTGTTACCAAATTGGTAAGTTTTTATATCACAATATCCTTATATATCAGTATTTATTATTATTAATTTACCAATAGTGAATTATTATGATATCAAAATCTCTTGAATTTACTTCCTCTCAATTTATTTATTTAAAATAAACTGTTTCCATGAATATTTTTCACTTTAATCAATCAATTGAATGTATATTGTTTTATTGAAAACTGACTTCATTTCACCCATCATTCGAATAAAAGATATATAAAATATCCTCTTCTTATAGAATTTATTCTTATATGGGGTTTTAATTATCCATTGATTTTTTGATTTCATTTTTAAGGCTGTTTTACTATTTTCTAAAAGTGATTTAAATTAATCTCTTTGTAATTTTCCGAATGAGTAACTATTTAGAATTATCTATAAAAACGTAAAAGATACATTATAACATACCAAGAAAATAATGAATATGAAATTTTCATATTTAATAACATTTTTGAATTAAATATTAATTTTACATTAAAGGGGACGCTATGTTCAATGGTGTTTCTGATACCCAACAACAAGTTTCTTTGAAACCATACGTTGCACATTAATAATATAATATAATTATTTTTAAATGATAGTTAATTACTAGAAATTTTATTGGATGGAATGAATATAACTAACTAAAATATGATTAAATATGTTTGTTAATGTATATACATTTATCCAATAAAAGTTAGAGGCTTAAAATATGAATGAATCTAATTTTATGCATAATTTACATTAAAAGGACGATTTACCACCGTTTAAATGAGAACCCTCATTAAATATAGTTTTTGTCACTTTAAAACCTTCTAATTGACCAAATAAAATCCTTATTAATAATGGGTACATCAAAATTTACTTCTTGTAATTGTTTTTAATTTTTCCGATAATGTATATTTTTTATGAATAGTGAAAAATATTGCATTTTAATTCAAAACATCCTTTTCATCTAATTTATTTATACGAATAGATTATATTTTTAAATGATTTTAAAGTGTAATTAGAATATATTTTTACCATTTAATCAATGTTTGTCATTTGAATTATTTTCACATTGAAATTGTACATAAGCATGTGTCAATCTTTTGATACATATTGTTTCTTAAAAACACGATATTTGTTTTGACAACGGGAATTAATTTTAAATTAATTAATGAAAATTATATGTTTTGAATTTGGTAAAATAGAAATCATATTTGAATTTGGAATAATAAATATAGCTTAGGATGAATTTTTGGTATTTTTTTGAAAAACATCAATATTTGATCAATAGTGAAACCACTTAGTAGTAGTTAAAAAAAATGACTTTTTCTTTTAAATGAAATTTTACAGCTTCTATGAATTGAATTTAATGAATAATACATAAATGGTTTTTATTAATAAGTAAAATTTTGTTCAATAAGATGAAAATACATTTTGGAGAATAGTAACTTTTAACTTTTATTTACAGCGATTAAATGTAAATAGGGTAATTCGAGGTAAAAATAATATTATAATAATTCATAATTACCTTAACACTTGTACTAACCTTACTTTATGAGTAATGGAAGACCATGGTCATCCTGGGGTTGATTTTTAGACCCCATAGTTCCACAATTAATTATAATGACACTTTAGATTAATAAATTTAAAGTAAAGGCAAAAATGACTTAAACAAATATATCTATGTAAATTATTTTTTATATAGTGTTATATACGTTACATTTTCGACTATAAATATTATTTGGAAAGATAAAAAGATTTAATATATCATGGTAATTTTCTTATAATTTTTAGACCTAAAACATATAAAATTATTTATGACACCATAATGATGGAGTATTTACCTCATTAATAAATAATTTAAATAAATAAGATTATAATGATTAAAATATTATCCAAAATCTGCCCAATTCTTATTGGATGATATTATTTATACTATTAGTCATCTTATATTATACTTTAATGATTTTTTCCTTTATAAACTTAATATCATTATATAATAAAATAATCTTTTCACACTTTCTTAAAGAGCCCCTCCTCCCCCTTATAAAAGGAGACCACTTCTAACCAATTCCTCACACCTCTCAATCATTTTGGATCATCCAAAATATGCCCAATTAATTTCCCAGCATCCCTCCCTTCTAGACATAAGCCTCAACTTAGGAGGAAGGCACTTCAAGATGTCATTTGGTTCAAACCAAAGGGAGTTACCCAAATTAAAGTTAACAGTTTCTCTTAAATTGTTTTCTTTTATTTTACATCTCCAAACCCTAAACTCTTTTTATTCCCTTATTTTATAACAAAATAAGTATCCTCAATATACTAGTATGTTTTTATGAGATACATTAAAACAAAACTTACACACACCACCATCTAATGGATGAAAAACATAATGTTTATGTGGATGGAAAACTAACGCCTCACAAAACGATGATTGTTCAATTACCTCCTACCGCCTCTCATGGTGGCCATTATGATGGCACTGTATTTATATATAATATATATTATGTTTATGTTTTATTTATTCTTCTGTATTTTCCTTTTATACCATACCTTTATCTAAATTTTAATTCTGTGAGATTATATTTAGTTTATTATTCATGAGATTAAAGAACGAATGGGTCAAGTCGGAAATGAGGTAAGGGATTTTCTTATCTCACTTTTAATTCTATGATATTTCCACTATTCTCCACTTATTCATTTCATGTGGTGTATTGTGTACTACCATTTGATATATATTATAATTATTCTCATTATATTCATGGTATTATGGATTCACTTGGTGGTTATTAACTTTTGGTCATACGACTCAGTTGATTACAATGTGGTAAAGGGTTTCATCTCGCTTTTTATTCCTGTGAGATTCATGCTATATTTTCCAATATTTCTTTTTGTTTAGTGTATGTACTACCAATTATTGTACTCTTTGTGTAACATAATTTCATTTATAAGTATTTAAATCTCCATTGTATGATCCTTCTTTAATGTGGCGTATGTTTTGTAAGTTACCAAATCGGTAAGGGAACCTTTCACCCTCCTCTTTTTAAAAGACTTATTTCTGTTATGTCATTCAATTTACATATTATTATGTTGGGATATTTTATTCTATATCCATATTGATGTTAACCTTATGTCCAGGTGTTGATATACACTTTTTATCTCATCAACTCATTTTATGAATTTTAAAGTGATGCCGTTAGGCTGTCGAATTTTTAAAAGGGAACTTCTTAACCCAATTTCAATTCTTTGGGTTCAACTTGTACTTCTTTAATATGTCGTCTTATAAATATGTGTGAATAACCTATGATTGTTTTACACATAATATCCACTTATATTAGGTGTTTTAATATTTTTCACACATAATTATGTGATTTATTTATCTTTAATTTAAAAATACAATCTTTATAAGGGATTTCATCTCAATTTACATTTCCACTAAGACTCCATTGTTGTTATGCACCAATTAACTCTTATATGGTGTATATACTTACCTTTGACATATTATAACAAGAATCCTTTTATTCTAATGATAATATAATTTTTTAATTAAATTTTATTCCTCAATTATTTTTAATCGTGCCTCTATCTTTTTGTTAAAAAAACTCTTTAACTAAAATTTCGTTTTAAATGTTTTAAAGATTTATTCTTCTAAATATTTCTCACTAATGTCAAAGTTTTCAAAATGGGTTTTATCATTTATTTATATGGACATTAATTTCTTCAAATGAAAATTCATTTAAAATATGAAAAGTTGTATGAGACACTCCGATTCAAAAATCTATTTTTAAATGGTTTTGAAAATAATTTGATAATGAATTGTTTATTTCAAAATCTTGATTCGATATATTGGAATTTGGAAATGTTATATTTACTATATAATTGTGTTATGTGTTATCATTATGTTACGGTTATTGGTAATTGTTTACATATACAGGTTGTTCTGTGATAAACTTAGGGTAGGTGAGCCCAAGATAGCTCTCCAATGCATTGGGTAATGTGACTTAGGTAAGCACAATGTTTCTCTTAAGAGATTTTGCGAATATACTATGATGTGTATTCCAAGTGTAACTCCCTACATATCTGTGATAGCTACAATGTATGTCTGATATCGATTCCATAAGTAACCTTTAGGATTTATGATTGGTGTCTGTAATTCATAAATATTACGATTTCATATGGTATGTTTTGATTGAAAAGAATGGTTTCATGGATTTGTATTTATTGATGGGATAATGTTTTCCTTCCTTATTTTATAACACATACTGATATTTTTATTCTCATCCCAAGTTTTTGAAATTTTTTTCCACAGGACATAAAGATGAATAGGGTCAGGGATGGGATCAATGAAAAGTCATTCAATTTAAAACATGGAACTAGAAATGTTTCTTTTAAAGAGTTTTTATTTTATGAAAAAATGGATACTGAGTAGTAGTGTCTACATGTAATATTCAAGCTGTTATGTAGTAGTTATGGACTAATTCTGTAAAAATATAAACCTAAAAAGATCCTCAATGTGAATTATTTATTTAATTCAATATTATGTAATGTTTAAGGTCAGGTCCTTATAGTTTATATCATTGGTCAATTTAGATAACATTTGAGGTTAGGGTGTTTTTTAAACATTAGTAACTTTACCATAGTGGTTAGGATTTTAGAAAGAGTCATAGTTATTTTAGATAAAGTGAATGAGTCTATAATAAAATGAATAAGTATATCATATTATTTACCCTCCTCATAAGATATTATATGATGATTTTACTGATATACTCACACTTACCTTTTTGGTTTTAGTTATTGGTTGGATCTATCAGGCATCAATGTAAGGATGGATGTGAAGAAAACTATGGTGGTTTTATGAATGAGAAATTTAATTAAATTGGAGATGCAATGAGAACTCTTTTGGTTATTCTCAACCAACTATCTGGATTCATGACTGGCCACTTCAACCTTAGTGATTTTTATAAGGCATCATATATTCAAGAAACAAATTACCACAGATGTTCAGGTAATAATCATAAATGTATGTATGTTAAAAAACCTATGTGTCAAGGATGTGGAATGAAACACCTAGGAAAATGTTTAAAATGCATGGGGGATGCTTTAGATGTTGAAATGAAGGCCATAAAGAAAAAACCTGCCATAGAAAAGGGAAGCATCCAGTTGACTTTAGGAAAGGGAAAGATGTTCATTCTGAGGGATGTGGTGTGCATGGTCATTATACAAATAGATGTCCTATTAAGAATTTTCTATAATGGGATCACTAAAATCATACAAATATTTGTTTACCAATACCTAATTGCATTCCTGTTGAGGATGTAGAAACTGACAGTGACCAATGAAGGGTATGTATTATTTCTTAACATATGATTTGATATTATTGAATCTTAGGATATGATTCTTGATTTTAGTTTTTGGAATGAAGTATTTTAGAATAATCTGGAAAGGAATTGGTAATAGATCATGTTGAATGTTGAATGAGTAAGAAGTCAATATATATGGGATTCAAATGTTATGGTAGATTTTAGGATGGTGAAATGATTTAAGGTATTAAGGATCTTTTGATGAAGAGATTACATTAGAAGAATTTTTATTCAATGTGTAACCCTGAAGTTTGATATATGAAAATTTTATTAATGGAATAATTTTCTTTTCTTTTGTAGATATTGTTATATAGAACCGTTTGGGTTTATATGATCCTTGAATTTGAGGCAATTACAGGTTAATACATTTTGGGATGCAAAAATGAATGTTATTAGAAAAACATTGTGGTTAAAATATGTTATTATTATTTTTGATTAATTTATCTCTTTTTTTGGGAATTTTATAAAATTATATAGTTTCTGAAAAAGGACAACACGCAGACTGTGTGACAACCCATCGTGTTGGACAAAGCTACAGGAATCGAACCCCAACCAAAGTGCGATTGGGATTTATCACCTACCACTAGACTAAGTGAAGTCCCTGGTTAGTATGACTAATTCATATCTATTATATGATTTTATAAATAAATAAAAATTTTATTTTGAGTTATTAATGGAAATGATTAACCTATCATGGAAAATATGTGATTAGGTCAATTACTTTTCAATATGATACTTTAAGAGTAACAAATGTTTTAGGAGAAAAATTTTAAGATTTATCATGGAAGACTATGTGATTAAATCCTTCTGAGGTTGGTTTTCAATATTAGTTAGGATTACATTGAATAGTTTTATGGAAAATTGTTTATTGAATGGTCTTGGTTGAACTTTGGGTATTCTTTGACAAATTTTAGAGATTTAGAGCATTTTTTCTTTTTGTAAAAGATTATAATTTTTGGTGATTCTCTGATCTTCTATAAACTAAGTTTGGTTTTGGTTAAGGTCTAAAGACATGGGAAATATATAGTTCATTTCATTTGTATTATGTGATTCTCTCGAAGTAGAATATAGTGCTTTTAATGTGAACAAGTCATCCTGAATTCTCATCATTTGGAGAAAATATGAGTTTCTGTTAGAAATCTAGTAAAGGATGAAAGTCTACATAAAAAGTAATTATGTTTCCGTATGTTTTTAATTAAGATCATAAATAAATTCTTCAATGAAAAGTAACTTAAAACAAAAATGTTGTTTGTTAACCTTTCCTACTAGGGAATCAATGACTGTTTAACCCATCACAATTTTTTGATTTTCTTGGGGTTAGATTTCTCATAATAATGTTTTCTATCACTCTCCATTAGAACATGACCGTTTACTTTCTCTTCCATATCCATGTTTTCCTACATGGAATCCTTGTATGGGTTTACTCAGGTGTCCTTTTTACTTCCCTTTCTATCTTTTAAAGTGATAATTTTAATGAATCTTTTTCCAATGTGGGACATTAAATGAAGTTTTCGAGCCCTGTTTTAAAATTGCGAGGATGCAATTCTCAAAAGGGGGGAAGGATGTAACATCCTAAGAAAATAAAGAATATGAAATTTTCATATTTACTAATATTTTTGAATTAAATATTAATTTTACATTAAAAGGGACTCAATGTTCGATTGCGTGCCTGATACACAATAACAGGTTTCTTTGAAATCTTACGTTGCACACTAATAATATTATATTATTATTTTTAAATGGTAGTTATTTCCAAGCCATTATATTTGCGATAATGAGTATAACTAACTAAAATATGATTATATATGTTTGTTAAATGTATTTATATTTATCTAATAAAATTAAGAGTCTTAAAATATGAATGAATCAAATTTTAGGCATAATTTACATTAAAAGGTCAATTTACTACCTTTTAATTGTGAAACCTATGTAAATATAGTTTTGGTCAATTTAATACATTCAAATTAACCAAATAAAATCCTTCTTTAGAATGGGGACATCAAAATTTACTTTGTGTAAATTTTTGGAATTTTTCTGTTGAAGTTCATTTTTTAATGAAAAGTGAAAAATATTGTATTTTAATTCTAAACTGCCTTTTAATATAATTTATTTATATGGTTAGATAATATTTTTAATTGTTTTTAAAGTTTAATAAGAATATATTTTTACCATTTAATCCAATTTTGGTCATTGGAATTATTTTTACATTGAAATTGGGCATAAGCAAGTTTCAATCTTCTTATTGATATTGTTTCTTAAAAACATGCTATTTATTTTGACAACGAGAACTAAATTTAAATCAATTAATGAAAATTATATGTTTTTAATTTTTTAAAATAAACATCATTTTTTAATTTTAAATTCCAAATATAGCTCAGGATGAATTTTTTGTATTTTTCTAAAAAAACATCAATTTTTTATGAATAGTGAAACCACTTAGTAGTAGTTAAAAAAATGACATTTTCTATTAAATAAAATTTTACCGCTTCTGTGAATTGAATTTAAAAAATATGACATACATGGTTGTTATTAATAAGTAAAATTTGGTTCAATAAGATGAAAATAATTTTTGGTGAATAGTAACTTTTTACTTTTATTTACCGCAGTTAAGGTAAATAGGGTAATTCAAGGTAAAAATAAAATTATAATAATTCATAATTACCTTAACACATATCCTAACCTTATTTTATGAGTAATGGAAGACCATGGGAATCCTCGGGTCGATTTTGGTACCCCATGGAGACACTTATGAATGATAATGATACTTTTGATTAATTAATTTAAAGTAATGGCAAAAATGACTTAAACAAATATCTCTTTGTAAATTAATTTTTTTATGGTGTTATATAAGTTATATTTTCGAATATAATTATTAAATGTAAATATAAAAATATTTCCTACATCATGGTATTTTTTTATTATTTTTAGACATAAAATAAATTAAATTATTTATGACACCATAATGGTGCAATATTTACCTCATTAATAAATGATTTAAATAAATAAGATTATAATGATTAAAAAATTATGCAAAACCTATCCAATTCCAAATGGATGATATTATTTATACTATGAGTCATCTTATATTCAACTTTAATGATTTTTGGACCTTTAGAAACTTAATATCATTATATAATAATATAATCTTTTCACACTTTCCTATAGAGACCCACCTCTCCCTTATAAAAAGAGACCACTTCAAACCAATTCCTGACACCTTTCAAGCCTTTTTTATCGTCCAAACTCCACCCAATTAATCTCCCAAAATCCATCTATTCCTCATAGAAGCCGTAAATTAGACCAAAGGTACTTAAATAAGTCCTTTGGTTCAAACCAAAGAGAGGTACCCAAATTAAAGGTAACAGTTCTTTCTTAAATTATTTTCTTTTATTTTACTTCTACAACCCCAAAACTCTTTTTATTCCTTTCTTTCGTAACAGAAAAAGTATCCTCAATATACTAGGAAAACTTTATGAGTTGTATTCGAACTACACTTACACACACCTCCATCTAATGGATAAAGAACACAATGTTTCTATGGATGGAAAACTAATGCCTCACGAAATGATGATTGTTCAATTACCTCTTACCGCCTCTCATGGTGGCCATTATGATGGAACTATATTTAAATATGATATATATTATGTTTATTTCTTCTTTATTCTTCTGTATTTTCCTTTTATACCATACCATTATGGTTTCCATTATAGGTAAACGTGATAATTTCATTTGAGGAAGTGCGGAATACCGCCCCTCAAAGTGATATGACTTGTTAATTCCTTATGTGGGATGTATATAGGATGAATTTAATGATATTATACTTTAATTATAATATACCTATGTATCATTATGTTTTAATTACATTAAAAATGAAATACATATGATAGTAGCGTTCATGCGTATGTACAGCTTACCGTCTCCATGAACGGTGCATTTCATTTCTTACCTCAAAATTATATGTACTATTATAAATAGATATATATAATTGATATATAATATATATATGATATCTAAATAATGAATATCATTCTGGATATAATGGAATATTGACAACATGGACAACTTGTAAATATAAGGTGATCATTTTTTGACTCAAGTACCAAATATCGACAAAACGAACGTTATTAACATAAATGATTACATAATGTTTATATCATGGTAATAAGTAATATTAACGGAATAATAAACATGTAAATGGTTCTTAAGAAAGTATAAATTATCTTTAGTTTATTATTCAAGATATTAATGAACGAATGGGTCAAGTCGGACACGAGGTAAGGGATTTTCTTATCTCACTTTTAATTCAGTGAGATTTCCATTGTTCACCACTTATTCATTTCATGTGGTGTATTGTGTACTTCCATTTGATATATATTATCATTATTATCATTATATTTATGGTATTCAGTGATTCAGTTGGTGGTTATTAACTTTTGGTCATACGACTCAGTTGATTTCAATGTGGTAAAGGGTTTCATCTCACTTTTTTTCCCGTGAGATTCATGTTATATTTGCCACTATTTCCTATTATGTGGTGTATATACTACCCATTATTGTACTATTTGTGTAACATAATTTAATTTATGAGTATTTACATTTTCATTGTATGATCCTTCTTTCATGTGGCATATGTTTTGTAAGTTACCAAATCGGTAAGGGAACCTTTCACCCTCCCCTTTTTAAAAGACTTCTTTTTGTTATGTATTTAAATTTACATCTTATTATGTTGGGATATTTTATTCTATATAATTATTCATTTAAACTTTATTTCCAGGTGTTTAGATACCCTTTTTATCTCATCATCTCATTTTATAAATTTTAATGTGACGCCGTTAGGCTGTCTAATTTTTACAAGGGAACTTCTTAACCCAATTTCGATTCTTTTGGTTCAACTTGTACTTCTTGAATATGTCGTCATATAAATTTGTGTGAATGACCTATGATTGTTTTACAATTAATATCCACTTATATTGGGTATATTTATATTTTTCACACAGAATTATGTGATTGATTTATCCTTATTTTTAGGATACCATCTTTATAATGGATTTCATTTCAATTTACATATCCACTGAGACTTCATTGTTGTTATGCAACAATTAAATCTTATATGGTTTATATAACACCCTTTGACATATTATATCATTAATCCCATTATTCTTATTATATTATAAATTTCTGATTAAATGTTATTTCTCAATTATTTTTATTCAATCGTCTCTTTTTTTTGTTAAAAAAACTCTATAACTAAAATATCATTTTAAATGTTTTAAAGATTTATTATTTTAAAAATTTCTCATTAATGTCCATGCTTTAAAAATGGGTTTTAGCATTTATTTATATGGACATTAATGTTTTCAAATGATAATTCATTTAAAATATTAAAAGTGGTATGAGACACTTTGATTCAAAAGCCTCTTTTTAAATGGTTTTGAAAATGATTTGAAAAAGAATTGTTTATTTCAATATCTTGATTTGATATATTGGAATGTGGAAATGTTATCATTCCTTTATAATTGTGTTATGTGTTATGATTATATTATGGTTATTGGGATACGTTTACATATACGAGTGGTTCTGTGATAAACCTAGGGCAGGTGAGCCGGAGATAGCTCTCCAATGCATTGGGTAACGTGACGGAGGTAAACGTGATGTTTATCCTAAGAGATTTAGGGAATATACTGTGATGGGTATTCCATGTGTAACTCCCTACGTATCAGTGATAGAAACAATTTATTTTTGAGATCAATTCCATAATTAACCTTTATGATTTATGATTTGTGTGTGTTATTCATAAATCTTATGATTTCATAAGGTATGTTATGATAAAAAAGTATGGTTTCATGGATTTGTATTTATTGATGGGCCAATGTTTTCTTTCCTTATTTTATAACCCTTATTATGATTTTTATGCTCGTCCCATGTTTTTTAAATGATCTTCCATAAGACTTAATGATGAATAGGGTAAAGGATGGGATCAAGGAAAATTCTTGCTGTCTAAAACATGGAACTAGACATGTTTCTTTTTTAGAGTTTTTATTTTATGAAAAAAATGGATACAGAGTAGTAGTGTCTACATGTAATATTCAAGTTGTTATGTAATAGTTATGGAATAAATCTATAAAACTCTAAACCTGAAAATATCCTCAATGTGAATTATTTATTTAATTCAATATTATGTAATGTTTAAGGTCGGGTCCTTTTAAAAACTTTCTTTAAACATATACGTCATGAACAAAATTTACCTCTATCATGACCACTCAATGATTTTAATAATATTTCACATGTTTCAATGATTATTTTAAATACAATTAATTTCCCAATATTTAGTAAATTTTTATATTTTAATGAAATTCAAAAATGTATTGGTTATTTACCTCAAGAATGTTTTAATGCTATCTTAATGGAATTGCTATTTATCACATTCAATATCCCATGATTTATATAATTAATTTATATATATTTTATGAAAGGATACCATCCTTATTATAACTATGAATGGATAATTTTTATATTGATGAGATTTTTATGAAGCACACTTATTTATTATGGGTTTGGTTATAGTGATTTGATAAAATTCTTATGAAGCACATGTAAATTTAATGAGTTATAATGTAAAGATATGATGAGTATTTTATGATCTTGTTGAACACATTTCAATTATTTTCATTTTATGATGGTGGGTATGTTATATCCATAAACATTGGTAATAGTGTAAACTAGGATGGTGGTTATTTTTTAACGAAGTATGGTTGGTTGTGTTATAAAAAGGATGGTTGTTTCATTATAACCATGGACATAGGACATGTTATAAGCACATATTGGTAGGACCTATATATAACATCAATGAAATAAGAAGCAAATGATTTATTATGTGATATTTAGGAATAGAATGGGTAGAGAGAATTGTTCAGTGAGGTATATTTGTAATATGGGTTTCTTGGTAGTGAACCTTGACTACTATGATTGTTTGGTGAATGATCCAATTAAACTATGATAGTCTCCAAATTAAGCCTTAACTAATAAGTAAATTATTGAATATCATCTTATATATGTGAAATAATGTAATCCATCATTTTGATAAAATTATCTCAGGGATCAATTTCATTGATTCCATTATGATTTAGGTCTTTTTAACTATAATGTATTATTACATGACTCAATATTATCACATAACCTATGAATTGTATGATTTTCAATTTTTCTGCTCATATTCTCATAACTATTTTTCTTTCTATTCCCTAATAATCATTGATATTTCCCATTTTACCCTCATTGAGTATCTAAGATGTCAATTTATTATGATCTTATTGCCTGGGGTTATAAAGAAATGTAATAATTATGGCATTTCTATGAATAGTGGAAGTTATGTAGAACATAGCGGGAGATTATATATATTTTTTGTGAACTAGTTGTTTATATGACCATGTTTCCAGAGGTACTATACAAATATGATTCTAGAAAGGATCTATATGTTATGAATTGAATATTAATATTTTAATATTTGATATATGTGTATGGAAAATAAGTGTTTCTATAGTCGGTATCATCACAATATTTAGTTAACCACTAAAAAATAGGATGAAAAATATTTATTGATATTTCTAGAGATAAGTATATTTATATGATAAAATCACAATTTTTTTTAATGATCAAGAATGAATTAAATTAAAACTAATGCTTCATAAATTTTTTTCATAGTTTGGACATTCATTAAATAAATTTTCATGATCATATGGTTTTCCACTATGATTATTGTGTCTCATAGTACGTTTTTTGTTTATTTTCAACAAATGGATCTTGATGAAATCTTATTGAATGTCATAATTAATGAAATGACGTTATTAAAGATAAACCATAAAAAATTAGATATAGAATGAGAAACATTGTGGTTTTTCCTAATAAGATATCCTGATAAATTATTAAAAAAAAATAATTAAGTGATATTCTTTATGAACATAAAAATGGAATGATTGAGTTTAATAAAGACAACATATGAATGATTATTTAGATTCTTATATGTTGATAATGTGGTATGAAGCATTAAATTGATTGTATCAGATGAACAAGCAACTATTTTTCATGAAAATGAAGGTAATATTATAAGTAATTATTGAGAAAAATGAAGAGTTAGATGGATGTAAATGATGAACGTCTTAAGGGATCATTTTTAAATCAATGTCTCATGTGTGTGAAATATGGAACTTATCTGAGCTAATAACCTAATATATGGGCTGACCCCTTGAATAATTAGATACCTATGATGTGAGTGGACTTACTTATTTACCCATTATGAGTTGATAAATATGTTTTGATAGTGTTATATGAAGGATATTTAGGAAATAAGGATCAGGAACCATCTAATGATTCTTTCACTATTTAATTTTAAAACATATGTTTAGTGGGAATATATATATGATTGATGTTTTTAGCATCGTATTAGTGACTATGAATTTTTTTAACTGATGAAAGAGTTATTTATGTCATATTTTACGATGTTTATTCCTTTTTTGGATTAATTGAAAATAATTAGTACATATGATCTTATTTTAGGAATAAGGATTGTATTTATTTTAGAATTTTTTATGTTATAACATCAGGTAAACTAAAATATTATTGATTCCATAGTGGATTTAAAAGATTAAGGTCTATATTAAGTCAAAATAAATTAAAACCCCATTTTAATGTTTTACGTGATAGGATTTTGATACAATATTGAGGATTAAATACCCTTTGTAGTTAATATATTATTTGATGAATATTAATTATCAACTATTGGATCGTAAGATATAGATAATATTGATGGTTGAAAAGTGGTTCCTTGTTAAGATTCTATTTTTGAAAAATTTATTGTCATCTTAAGGATATTCATTTAGGTTTGTATCTAAGTATGGTTCATGATATTTTAGTGATTTTAACAACATTGTATGATTATATATTAATTTATCAAGGTTTTTAATGATATTTTTCATTGGAATTAGTTATATGCAACGGTTCAGTTTAAAATGTTATTTAACACGAAGGATTATTTGGGATAAATGAACATAACATTTTTAAGATAAGGGGTATAATATAATATTTTAGAATAAAATATTCATTACTGTTGAGAATGTTGAGATAATTATGGTTTTCAAAATTAATGTGGTATTTATTCATATTTGGGAAAATTATTTTTGAGAATTATCATGTGATAACAATTTTTTGTTTTGGTAAATACCTAAATATAGGAAAAATGTATTGGTTTAATTTTTTGATCAATTAGAAGTGGACGAAAAATTTATCTTCAATACTCAATGTTTGTAGAATAAGATCAATTGTGATGTAATTAATGGATTATATATTATATGTCATGAAATTATATTTCAATAAGTTCTTATTATAGATATTAAATGGATTCCTCAACACATGGAAATTTATCTGAAGTTAAAAATGTTGTCATACAACCTTTAATTTCAATGAAATAATGGTCTTTTATATGCTCACAAATTCATGGTATCCATGATGTTAAAATTTATCTAAAAATATTATTTTTCACTCACTATTAGTCTTTGGATGTTATATTTAACTTCTATGTCCATTTTATTACATCCACCAGATTTATTTATATTTAGAATCCAATCTTTTTAGCCTTCATACATAATATTCCCATTTTTAAGGAATGTTTTTTGAACAGTTTTTACAATGTGGGATTTCAATTATCAAAATTTCAAATATAAAACATTTAACTATTGAGAACATGTTTAAATTTTGAGTATTGAATTTATTAAAGTTTATAATGTAACAAAATTATATTCTACAAAATATTTCTACTCAAACAATTTAATTTCCTTGATATAATACATTACATGCAACACCATGTTTAAACGAATCATGATTAACTATTAAAATATTAGTATTTTTAGTTGAAACCGTGTTGTTAAATGGGTGGGTGTGAATAATATTTAATATTTTATTAAATATATATTAATTTAATATAAAATATTAATGTGTTGATTAATTATTCGTAAATAATCACTAACTTTTTATAAAAGTAATTTTATTATTCCAAAACACATTTTAGTAACAAAAATAGTTTTATTTCATTTGAAGATGAAATATTATTATTATTTTTGGAAAATTTATTGATTTTAATTCCTAAAATAAACATAATTTTTTAAATCAACAAAATTAAATAATATAAGAATGATGACTTGAGAATTTTTTAAATGTATAATTTTTTGATGAATACTAAATAAAATTGTTTTTATTGAAAATATTATGCGGAAATAATTATTTTTCTTTATAATAATTTAAAAATAATTTTTTTTTCATAATATTTTATATAATCCAATTATTTTCAACATAGTCAATGTTTTTTCTAATTTTAGAAAAAAATAATATTTATATGTAATAAAGAATTTTCTAGTGGTATAGTTTTTGTTAACATTAGGTTTTTAGCACAACAAAATAAATTTAACCTTAATAATGAATTATTTTAATTAAATTAATTTTTTAAATAGTCACTAAACTAATTTAAAATTTATTGAAGATTTTTTAAGGGAATGAAATAATGATAATTCAGGTTTTATTATAGAAAACAATCTTTTCTAAAAGTTCCTCAATCACATTTTTTATATAAATTTTAAAACTAATTTCATCAACTTATAGGTGATGAATATTATAAAATTGATTCTATATGTTGAATCTAGAAGATAAAATTTTGTTAATGGGCCAGAATTATTTTTTTCAATATGAGTTGTAATGATGAAGAATTTTATAACCTTAATCGCGAGTAAATATGGATAATTAAAGCTAAAACTAGGTGATACGGAAATAATTTTTCTAAATTATTGTTATTTGATTAATGAAACTATAACCATATCAAATTTTGATCAAAATTATGTAATTAAGGGACACATCTCCATCAAAGTTTCCTAGTTATTATTTAATGAACATGATGTTACAAAATGTACCTCTTTTAGTTGTAAATATAACATATATATATATAGTGACACAAGAATTACTTAAAAAATATATTAATATAATTATTAATATTAATGAAATTATTATAATTATATTAATTTATATTTAATTTTTATAAATTATATAATTACCTTAAATTCATGTGCAATGCTAATACAATATGTGTTCAATTACGAGAAAAATAAAATAAATGATTTTAAAAATAATAAAAGTTATTTAATATGAGTGGGATAATGTGTCCCATTAAATATATAGATCTAAAAGACATATTAGGGAGGTTTTAAATAAATATATCAAAAATAACACTTTTGTGATATATTTTAAGTAAAATTAAATTAATTGTGCTAAAAATAACATTAATTATATTTTAAAAGAAATTATATTTTATTAATGGATATAAAATTGAAATAAAATTTATATATTTGGAGAAATTGATGATATTTTTCTTGAAAATCTTCTAGATCCATTTTATGCGTAATATATCATTTTATAGTATGATTATTAACTCTCAAATAGTAGAAAACATTAGTATTTTAGTATTTGTAAAAAGAGTAAATGAAGGGTTAAAAAAATATAAGTGTTAAATTTTGTCCAAACATTACCAAATATTATTGGATGTTATTATTTAAAATCATATTCATCTTATATTTGAATCTTATCATTTTGAATCCATTTTTAATTAAAAATAAATTTATATTATTTTTATTTTATTAAGAAATTATAAGATTTCCCCTCAACTCATTTATAAAATGGAACCCCTCATTTGTTCTATTTAGACCACTTTGACATTCTAGATCAACCAAAATATGCCAATTTTTTAAACACTCACAACCACATTATATAGTTTTGTTCATCATAATTGACAAACCCTAGAGCCCTTAAGAGGATATCTAATATAGTTATTTCATGAAGAGGTAACCACCTTAATAGATCACATTCATTAACTAATTTATTTACCTAATATATGTGTTCCATATTCTAAATAAAATAATAAATGTAGTATCATAAATACACATAAATGTTATTTTCATTATGTTACCACATTTAGTAACTCACTTTCCAACGAATGGGAAGTGAAGATAACGCTTCTGCAAATCTATGACTTACCAAATCCACATTGAATTATAAATCATTTGTCATCACCAGGATTTGTGAATTGATATTATGATGGGTTAAATATTTAGATATTATAATTATGTAAAAATTATACTTCTGGAATTACACTAAAATATATATCATTTTACCTTTCAAATTGATGTATATTGATAACGTTGATCATGTATTCGTGTATATTAACACAACCACAAAGTGACGTGCTTAATTTTTCATTTATTTTTTACTTGAATGGTAATAAGAATTGATTTAATTAATATATATATATATATATATATGATATTCTAAAATTATTTGAAAAGTACTTTATTATTTAATTTTCATTCATTCCACCATTCTAATGATAGATATATCATTCATTGAATCTTCTAGTCTACTATCTCCCTGAGTGGTGTAAATAATTTTTCTATATCTACAATTTATTAATGAATCTATGTAACATCATGTGTTATTAAAAAGTAAATACTGTTCTCGATATCATACTTGATATGCCACATCATGTTTAAATGAATAATTAAATATTATTATTTAACTCTTACAATTATAATATAGTCACTAGAATGAAGAGAATGAATAGTATTTATTGAATTTTGAAAATATGTTTTAAACATGTTTATATAATAAATTTTATGACCAAATAGTTTTAAATTAATGTAAAATCCATTAAAAAATATAAGAATGTTTTTTAGGAAAAACCATTTAAATGTGAAAAAGTGTGTTTTATATCAATAAAAAAATCACTCGTATTGGATTATATTAATTAAATTAATAAATATATATATAATATATTCAATATAATTTTTTAAGTTCATTTATGTTATTTTATAGATATTATATTATAAAAAATCTTATTTTTCACAAAAATGTATTTTAAAACAAAAAATATAGTCTTTCCACCGGTTGTTGGAAGACCTACATTAAATCTAGTTTTTGATACTTTTATAATTTCTATTTGAAAAAATAAAAGTCCACTTTAAAATTAGATTATCCAAATTTACTTTTGATTAATTTTTGATATTTTTTTTAAGATTCTTTTTTATGAATTTTAACAAAAATAATGAATTTTAATTGAAAACTGATTTTTCCGCAAACATATTTATAGTGCAACATTATATATTTAAATTCATTAAATTTATAATAAGACATTGTTTCAATAATATAATCTAATTTATTAGAATTCACCTATTATATTTTGTCTTCTGAATTTGAAAAAATTGATTCCATATTTGGAGTTAGGATGTACCTATTATATTAATAGGCCCCTTTTATTTTTAGATAATATGAATGGTAAATTTTTTATTGACATAGTAAAAGGTAAATCAGTTAATTGAGGTTAAAAATTATATTATGAAAATTATAAAATTACCCTACCTATTTTCTTAATTTCATTTCAATAGTTTTTTTCGACCAAAAGCATCCTTGGGTAGAAATTATTCCCTCCAGAAGCCACTTTTCATATGTTGTGACATTTATAAAATTATTTTCAAAAAAATGTCAATTTTTTAACACTTTAATTGTTTACAAAAGAAATATTTTTAATATGAGGGATATATAGGAGTTGTTTTCGACTAAAAATAGCCATTCGAAGATAAATTTTTTTATTTATAATGATATTATTTAAAAAATTTAGATAATAAATAATTTAATTAAAAGATTCCATAATGACTATGCAGTAATTTTTTAGGTAAAGTAAATATCAAGTAAAAACTATTATAAATACCAAGAAAACTTTATTTTGTGATGATTAATGTAAAACATGAATTTTTTAGATTCCTTTAAAATGATAGTGATATTTGAGAATTATTAGTCTGGATTTATCTTTCTTTTATGATATTTTTAAAATTTCATGTAATGAATAGTTACCAAATTGACATTATTGATATATTAACATAAATAATAATTTATTAAATTATTAAAATTCTTAAAAATATTACATTCGATCAAAAAATTGGTATATGTTTAGAAACATCATCAATATTTAATTTATTACATTCTTTTAATTTTAGAGTAAATATATTAAGCCCCAATTTTTAAATTATATGATATCATGGTATGAATTAAAAATGTTAAATAATGGTTAAAACAAAATGATAAGGATAAAAATTAGTCAAAGCATATATAATTTTAATTGGATTATTGTTATTCAACCCATAATAATTCTTTAATCAAAAGAACTAAATTTTGATAAAAAAGGAATAGAAAAGTAATATATATTAATTTGATACATTAAATTGTTTCATGAGTGCCCCTCCCCTATGTTATAAAATAGCACTACTTATTATCATTTATCCAAAATTAAAAATATTTTTTTTCTACTAACATCTACATAAATACCTTCCCAAAATGTCGTCCCACATTATAGAAATCATTTATTAGGTAGAACAACCTCATTATTCGTGTTAAGTTGATAATAAAAATAAATATCCTGAAAAAGATGTATCATTTTTAATTATGTGTTTATATTATATTTATTCTTATATATCAATTAAATCTTTTTCAACAATTATGAAATAATTACTCCAGTATCCCATGAATACATTGATTTTATTATTTTAATAAAGTCAAATAAAACAATATTTACTTCCATAAAATGGGAAATAAATTAATAATTTGTCTATATATATGAACTATCATATCCAAAAATGGATATAATTATTTCCATCACATCTTCACAATACTATTTATAACATAAATTTTTTTTATCACTTTGATTGCACTTAAAAATGATATGTTGTTTGTGCCTACATGTAAACTATCACATCTACGAAGCAATGTGATTCATTTTTAATGGCCACATCACAAGGAAAATATATATATATATATATATTTAAATTTTTAATATAGAATGAATGGAATTATTATCATTATTGGATGATAAAATAATGATTTCCTTCTTTCCGTAATAATCAATGAAAAAATAGAATCATTAATCATGAGTATGTGTGACTTACCACCTCCAAGATTGTAACATTGTTAATTTTTCATATCCATATGTAATGAATCGATTTAAAAGTGTATTTAAGTTATAAATGTGATTATTAATCCATAAATATTATTTTGGAGATGATGGAATAATGAACAGTTTTGAATTTAGGCATCCTACCAATGCCAATTTGGATTCATGTGCCAAATATCATCAAAACATCTGACATGAACTTAAATAATTAATTATTTTTTATAATATATGAATATGTGACATATAAAATAATAGTAAACATGAAATTGGATATCAATATATTAAAAAATTATCCTAATTTTATTATATAGGTTGATAAAGAACATATGTGATATATCAGACTCAATGTAATGGACTATGTCTCAATCCCCTTTCTTGGAGAAAAATTTTGAAGTTATAATCCCACATACTTTTATAAGGTGTATAATCAACTCCCATTTGACTTCTAATTCCATCCAGAGGATCTCCAAAAGGAATTTTTTTATTCAGTATATATGGTACGTTTGGATTTTTTTACAAATGAAAAAGTTAATGCCTTTTTAACATATATGAAGACAACAAGTTCTATGAATCCATGACCATTATTTGGTATTTGGATTCCTCTACAAGATGTAATATTTTTAAATGAAAATAAACCCATTTAACATGTTATTGGTATTTTGGTATTGTAAATGATTATGAAAATGTATTTATTATTTCAATATCATGAAATTCATTTTTTTGATTGAAAATTATATTTTGATAACGAAATGATAAAAATTGAAATGTTTTATTTGTTTTTGTTATATAATGGTAATTAGAAATTTGATGGGAGGTTATGTGATAAACAAAGGATGGTTTGTTCCTTGATAAATCTTGGATGGTTGGTTACATTATAACCTCTAATTCATTGGAGATGGAAGTCAGTCATATAGTTATTCTAGTTTCTACGAGTGACATGTGTGGAAGTCAACCACATGGTTATTATATTTAAGTATAATTAAGTCCCATGTTAACTTTATGTGTTATCTATGACTTATATGGGTTTATTGGAAATATTATTTTATTACAAAAGATTCATTAAATTAGATTAATTTTAAATGAATTTATTTACTACATCGTAAGGGTGAAAATATTTACCTTAAGGTAATGTATTCAAGAGTTTTAATGTTTCCATATGTCTAATAGTTTTTATTTATTTTTATCTATTATTGGGATTTTGTGATCATCCCATTTTTAAAAATAATTTTCACAGGGTTTATATAAGAGATTATTCTAGGATAATATAATGTTAAAATTCCCATGAAATATAAGTATAAGAAATCATGTTTGATTTCAAATATTAATGTTTTATGGAAGAAATCGATAATAATTATATGTGATAAATTATTATGTATGGGTTCACAATGTTTGATTGTTTAATAAATCCATAAAACTCTAAACCTAAAATTTATTTTGGAAATTAATTTGATTTATTATTTTAAAATTTCTGGTTGTTACATTTGGTATCATACAAGGATTTAATCGAACGTAGAGATTACAATGTTTTCCTAAAATGTTAAGGATATCATCCAGAGTTAATAATTTTAAGGTTTATGATATTTTTATCAACCTAAATACCCCTTTTTAGGATTTATGTTATGAAATTTTAAGGTTAATGACATTATTTCTGGATCGATAAATATTTTTCGATGTAATTGTTTGATAATAAATTTTGTGGTGGAAAATAAAAGTTATCGGATAAAAGATAAGTTAAATACATGATATCATTACTTTTATGAAATTATAAAAAATTTAATGAGATATTAATTATATTTTTTTAGAAAAATGACACCGCAAAGGATGGGTATAAACCCATCGCATCTTGTAATTCTGCAAGAATCGAATGCACAACCAAAGGGAAATAACGGTTTATTGCTTACCACTGGTGTATGTAATGTCCATGTTTGCATTTCTTTACCTATTTTAGTTAAATGATTATATTTTAGGATAATATTTTGATTTTGGTAAGATAGATTCTATTGAATAAATTTCTATGTGATTGGAAAATGATTTTGGAGATTAATATATTAATGTTATTTTCGGAGACAATTGCAATATGAATAAGGTAAATAGTATATTTTTGGATTTTATTAGAGAAATGAAGGTTGAATTATCATTTATAGTGATGTATTATTTACGATAATTTTTGGTAACTTATGGAAATGATCAACCTATCTTAGAGAATATGTGGTAAGGGTAATTAATTATTAGTATGGGACATTACAAGTGATAGATGTTATTTAGAGATAAAAGTTAAAATTTATCATGGAAGATTGTGTGATCTAATAATTGTGATCATTGGGATATAAACATAATATATATTATTTGTGTAATTTTAAGGATAGTAATTTGTTGAATGCTATATATTGATCATTGGTAATTACAATTTGATTTTTTAGATGAATTACTCTTTCTACATATATGTTTTATTCTTTTTGAGAAATTATATTATCATATAATAATTATTTTGGTTTAGCTAAATTTTAAATTCATGAGAAATATATATTTTATATTTTATGGAATATTTTATCATATATAAGTTGATTAATGTGCTTCAGGAATATAAATTTCATATTCAATACTCATTATTTGCAAAAAATGGGGTTCTGGTGGAATTTGAATATTGGATGTAACTCTACAAGTCAGGTAAATAAATTTATATATTTTCCAAGTCAAAAAAATTAAAATAATTCTAAAAATTAATGAAAATGATCTTTAAATAAAAAAAATTATCATTTACTTTTCTTTCTATGGAATTAGTGACCTTCTAACCCATCATAGATTAATGATTTTTTGATATTTAACCTTCTCATGACCATGTTTTCCATCACACTCCATAGATAAATGATAATTAGTTATCTATTCCATGTCCATTTTTCATATATGGATTCCTATTATGTATTTTCTTAGGTGACCTTTTTACTTCCCAATATTTATTTTATAGTGGATGTTTCATTAATCATTTTTCTGATATGGTACATTGATAAAGGTATTTGGAAATGTCAACCCCCTGGTTTTCAATCCCCAGATTAAATTTCAAGTGTTTATTTTATTAAGTGGTGGCGGGGGTATTTAATATCCTGATTTAAAAAAAAGGAAAGAGTATGTTCTATAACAAACACGATACACCACATCATGATTAAATGTACAATTAAAAATTATTATTTAAATGTTCCTATTATAAAAAAGATTTTAGAATAGATGGAATTACATATATTAATTGAACTATGAAAATATAGTTTATTATAATGTATATAATTGATTATGTGACCTATTATTATAAATTCATGTAAATCCATTTGTAAAATACAAGAAATGGAAAACTATTTAAATTCCAAATACTGTGTTTTATACCAATAAGTATAAAAATATATTTTTTGGAAAATATTAATTATATACCTATATATATATAATATTTTTAATATTATATTTAAAATTCATTTAATGTGTTTTATATAAGTTATATAAGATTAAATATAATTATACACATAAAAGGCTTATTTTTCATAAACAGACAAGTTTGTCACCATTTGATGGTGAGCATATTTTAAATCGAGTTTATTAATAATTTTATATGTTCTATTTGATCAAATAAATTTTTTAATTAATACTACAGTATAAAAATTTACTTGGGTTATATATTTTATATTTTTGTGTGAAGTTTCATTTCTTTTGAATAGTGAAAAATACTAAATTTTAATTGAAAGCATCATTTTAATTAGTTTTTTTTGAAGTATTAAATTCTATAATTTAGTGGATTTATAGTAGAGAAAAATTATTTTTTAAAATATAATTAAATGTAGTTAATTGGAATCAGTTTTAATTTTAAATTTGATATAGAAACGTTTTGATCATATGACCACTTTTACTTTAACACACCACTATATCATTCTGTCAACAAGATTAATTTCAAATTATTTACTTTACATCATATATTAAAAATTTAGTAAAATTTATTACATATTTAGAATAATAAGGTACACATTATTTAAATAGTTCCCATTAATTTTTAGACAATATAAATAGTAACTTCTGTAATTTATTTACAAACATGGTTAAAGAATAGGCAGTTAATTAAGGGTAAAATAATTGTACAAATATTATAAAATTACACTAAATGTTTTCTTATTTTCATTAGTTGCGTTTTTTTCTACCAGAATATTCTATTGACCTAAATTATTTCATTTCAAAGCCCCTTTGATGAGAGTGTGACCAATATAATATTATATTCAAAGAAAATAAAATTTTAACACAATCTTGTTTTTTAAAACATGAAATTTTTTTTAATATGGGTTTATATAGAGCTTAATTTTGATTATAAATATTTTTTATGAATGTAAATGTTTATATTTATAATTATAATTTTTTTATAATTTTTATAGATGAAATAATTTAATTAAATTCTTCCAAAATGATGATGTAGTAATTGATTAATTAATAAAAAAATAAAAGAAATTATTTCAAAAATAGTAAAATATATATAATTTGAGTTTTTTAATGTCATGCATGAATTTTTCAGATCACTTTGAAATTTTATTGATGTTTTAGATCATTTTTTTCTAATCTATCATTATTTTTTTTGACATTTTTAAAAACATATACAATGAAATGTGTTAAAATGTACATTACTGATATTTTAAAATACAAAATATTTTTATAAATGATATAAAATTCATGAAAATATAAAATTCCTCAAAATAATTTTTAAAAGAAAAAAAAATTCATAAATAAATCATTTATGGTACTTTTTTAATTTTATAGTATATATATTGACCCTCAATGTGTAAATTGAATGATATTAGGGTAAGAATTAAAAGGGTTAAAACAAAAAGATAATTTTTAAAAAATAGTAAAAAATTATCTTATTTTGATTGGATTAATTTTTTTATTACCATAATCATATAAATTATAACTATATTATTTTCTATCCACTTTATTAATAATTGTAAAATACATTAATTCAATACTTTAAAAAACCCCACGAGTGCCTCTCCCCTCTTTTATAAAAGGTAACTAACTATTATCAGTTTTTCACACATAAAAACCAATTTGGGTGAACCAATATCTACTTAATTACATTACTATAATCCATCCCCACATTCTATATGACTTAGTTTCTTCAAAACACACTCCTAATAGGTGTTGAGTTGATAATCAATGAAAATCGCCTGAAGAGGAGGTATCATTTATAATCAACTATTTCAATATCATTTCTTCTTACACTTACATCAAATATTCAATAACAATGATGAAATAATAAAACTAATTTTATCAATATATTGATATGTTATTCGGTTTATATCATCACCTAAATAAATCTCCACTTCTATTAAATGAGAAGATAATTAATCATTTGTGCGTATGTGTCATGACCTGACCCTAACCGGAATCGAGTCGCAACTACCCAAAGCCCGCCTCCATAGGACAGGGGCTAGCGACAAGCACCAAAGGATAAACAACTCGGGGGGGGGGGGGGGGGGCTTTTCCTGAGTACCTGTACACACACACGCATCCCACTCAATGTAAAAGTGCAGAGTAAAAGGAAAAGCAAAGTACTAACTGCTATAAACAACCAAAAAATTGCATCGACCTCTAAACCGTTCAAAGAAAGTACTGAAAGTAAATAGAAAAGGAAAGGGGAAAAACACGTGACCAACAAGGAAAGTGCCACAACCCGGAAACAGGTAAAAAAAAGTAAACAGCTAATAGAGTCCCACACCTGGTCCCCGTCTACGACCACCGCATGCAGTCCAAGCTCCCAAAATCCAAAGCTCATCTGAAGTCATTACCAACCTGTCTGTCGTCTGCATGGTCACACCAAGTGTGGGAAAATCCCAAGAAGGGGTGAGTATAAGAATACTCCGTAGGATTCTCTAAAGGCTCGAGTTTGCAAGAAAAGGAGGTACTGAAGTGGTGAGAAGTAGATTGAACAAAGAAAAGTAAATGATTACAACTGAGAATGAAGTAAAGAGTACAGCTCAACCCAACAAGAGGAAGGAAGTATACTCATACAAACACAAATAGCTAGAAATGGTGAGAATATGAACTTCTCGTCGTGTCTTTGCTTCCTATAGAAGGAGAGTAGACTGATCCATCCAAGAAAAACTACACACAGAAAGCAAGTGTCATACCCCACGCGTCTTCACCTCTCCTTGAAGGACAGTAACCAAAACCTAAGAAGTGGGTACTGGAACAAGGAATATATATATATATAGGCTCTGTAAAGAAACCCGAACAAGATTGTAAGGGGATCTCTATCTCGTAGCAGAGACCAAGAATGTGAGTATCCAACGGTCCCAGAAGTAAACAACATCGATGCCCAACATCCCACACATATTCCCCAAACTGCAATCAAGGGGCTCCAATCACCGCACCTTGACACTATTCACTTTGGGCGGCACTGACTCGCCCGCATGGTTTTAGGTCGTGTCGCAAGGATGCATCTCGTCGGGAAAAGTGCCCCTCGCACTTGAGAGTTCTGGGGAACGTAAAACCACACCTCGTCCCTACCCTGCAGTTGAGAGGTCTCCTCAAAGTCGATAGGCGACTCCCCGCACAACCCCGTTGAAGGGTAATCAATAGAAGTCGACGGGTTCCCACTGGCGGGAGACCCGACAAAATTTGACGGGTTCCACACTGCCCGGTCCCGTAAAAGGCTAATCTACTAGAGGGAGAGCCGGCTAAAATCTTCAACGAGTCCCAATGCCCAGTTTCATAAAAGGGTACTCCAATGGATGGAGGCTCGGAACCATCACTTGGGACCAGTTCCCAGCCCAGTTGGAGGTAAACCCGGCATCGGGGACTACTTCCCAGCCCTGGTGGAGGTAAACCCAGAACCACTCTATCCATCCCTGTTAGATGGTACTTCTCAGTGAACACCGCTGTACTAGCCATCCCTGTTGGATGGTACAATTAGCCATCCTTCCTAGATGGTAACTCACTGGCCATCTCTGCTGGATACTCCCTCCTGGGTAGAGGATTGGTGCCCGCGTATTGTGTTGGTCACTCCGAATCCACAAGAAATCTACCAGGGAACATGAAGCAAATCTACCGGCCAAACCATTAAGAATAGAACCAGGGGAAAACCCCTAAACCATGTTGGTCGAAACCATCGTGAGTAGGACCAGGGGGAAACCCACTCAACCTTTCTGGTCAAACAAATGGGAAAATAACCAGGGGGAAAATAAACCCCGCTAGTCAAGCAAATGAGAAAAGAATGAGGGGGAAACTCAGCCCTGCTGATCAATCAAATGAGAACAGAGGGACCCTCTACTTTGCGAGTGGTCAAGGGTTTAAAAATCATAACACGACACACACATGGGGCCCACATGACGTGTGAACCCAAGTCAACCCCAAAAAAATCATAAAACGTTCTTAGGTATAAACAACCACATGTAATTCCAAGCATTACCGTATACTCACAAAGTATACCACATTTCCAGCCCAAAGGCTATCATGCACATGGCACCCAACGTCAATGCGGAGGGCGTAAATGTAACAAATCCAACTTTCCACCTCATTGTCCTAGGCACAGCCAACTATATCCCTTCAAGATTTCACTTCACTCTCCCAAGAGTGAACGCGATCAAATGCCAAGGGTTCTCTGCAAACATCACAGGAAGAACCTCCATTGGTTCACCTTTCATAATTCCAAACATAAATGAGGTCTTGAAAGATACTCCTCGCATCCAATCGGATCTCACCATTGTAATCCTCATGGAAAAACATGAGGTATCGACTAATTTCTCGCCTCCAATGGATAACCGATGTAGAATTCGTCTGACATCGCTTTACGCACGAACGACATCCTGTGGTTTCAAGCCTCGGCCCTGAAAACAGTCGGTCGCATCGCACCATTATGATCTCCTTGGAAAGACACATCAAATTGACTTCTCACTCGAGTAAAATGGATATCCAGACAAAAATATGCATTCACCATACCGTACATGAGCGGTGCTTCATGGGACCCGCATCCCTGTCCCGAAGCACAACGAACAGATCACACCATTGTGATCTTATTAGATAATAACACAAGATGGACTATTCAATTTTCCAAAACGAAAACTCGGTGATAAATATGGAAATCACCACCAACTCCCAAAATGGCCCATGTGGGACACGCACCAATGTTATGAATTAAAGCGGGCAGATTTCACCATTGCAATTCCCTCGTAAAAACACTCAGAATCGACTGCTCGCATGCCCCGAATGGACATCCAATGAAAAAGTCATGGAATGATTCTCGAAGTTCAAAAGATGGGCCGTGGGGCCACGTCTCAACTCTAGTTTCAATGCCCAATAAAACACTAGAAAACTCTGACTCAATGCCAGAATCACAACGCCGCTAACGGCGCTCAAAACGGGCATTGGATGCGTCTGCGCCGCTCAAAACATGAACCCACGAAAAAACATCAATCTGCTTAAAGGCGTGACATTCCACCGAGGCCCTCATCTTGGAAAATAAAAAATTATTAATGCCATCAAAAAAAGTCCGCATCGATCTAAGGATCTCGCCGCCGTAGATGGCACACAAATCTGACACCCTGATTAGGAGTTACGACAGCTCAAGCGTCTTCGGACGCATGTTGGGGTGGACCCGACCGGTCCAGCCAGTCCACACACCCTGGACCGGCCCAAGCTGGCTGGACCACAACTCAGACGGCCGAGCCACCATGTCCCACGGTTCACCCACGCGGACCATGGTCCTCCAAACAGATTGGCCATGAGGCCGGTCAGGAGACCCGCGTTCGACCGGTCTTTGTCTCCCGAGCGGGGTCGCGTGCCGCGACCCTGGTCCTCCGCGTGAACTAGCCGGCACAGCCGGTCGGTCCTCCCGAGCCGCCCGCCTGAGGAGCCCCGCGCCGACCTCCGCCTAGAGCCACCGCCCGTAAGCCCTGCTCACGAGCCCACAGCCTGGAGCACAGCAGCGCAGAGGAGTCTCCGCCATTGTGAACCATCGTCGGACCGCCATCCCAGCTCGCCAGAGAACCCAAAACCACTGAAAAACAACAAAAACCCGCTGACCTTCAGCGGACATCCGAGAACACCTTGGGGAAATGATTTTCAAACCAAAATAGATGATGGAAAGTTCGAAAAAAGTACATCACAAACATGAGATTTGTTTGAAGATCAAACAAAATTTAGACACTATAATTGGGGTTCAAAGAGGGTTTCGGGATTCAAAAACTGAAAACAAAAACCGCCTACCATGTTGGGCATAGCTCGGAGCTTCGTCATTGATCTGCACCACTCCGTTTCCACTTCCACCTTGATTGGGAGGGAGGAAGTAGAGGTGGAAGGAGAGAGGAGGTTGAGGGTGGGTGGGGTTCTCCATGGGAGGAATGAGGATGGGGGAGAGGGAGAGGAGTTTAAGTAATTAAAATCCATAATTTTAAAAAACTCGACCCCTGAAAACACCCGCGTCTAAAACCCCAAATATAGTTAAAGTTAGGTCGTGCCTAGGGTAAACACCACCTCTCGAGCACAACAGTGCTCTCTGAATTTTATTCTGAGGCCCTTTTCAAAATTTATCCAAGTTAATGTCTGAAGTGGCTAAATTACGAAAATGCCTTCAGTGGAATTTTTTAAAGAAGGACCGTGCCCAAAAAGGTTACACCCCTCCTAGGGTAAAAAACATTCATCAGACTCAACGGTGCACACAATTTTCCTATCCGAGATACTATTTAATATATACTTGAGTTTAACCATTAAACAAAAAATTTAGTTATTTTATTTATCCGTTTAATGTTCCGGTAACAGACGAGGGGTCCCAACGTCCCGCGCCAACATGCTTTATGTCATTCCTTGGGTAAAAACCCCATTTAGGACCCATACATTCTCTCATATTTAGGATCCAAAGCACCGTTTAGGATTTGTCCCATTTATTTGGCATGCCCGGTGTGAACACACTGAAATTTTAATTTCAGCCACACCAGGGATCAGAATCGCACGCCGTCTGAAGGCGCTTCTATGGAATAACCACAAGAATATTCCAAAGTATTTTATAGAAAAAATCAGGTTCATACATCATACCCTCATTCTTGTTTTTCATCCCCAAAATGGAAAACTAGGGAACAAACCAGGGTACTATGCCCACCCCTGGCTCTCCCGTACCCAGAAGAACTCTTGCACAGTCCCGCATCACTGCACACAAACGAAAGGTATTGATCTGTTCACACAAGGTCTGCCCTCACCGATGACGTACATAGGGGCATGCACACATCTCCTCTGGTAATCCATGTAGCAAACGTCGTGGTCCCACTCCAGACTATTGATTAGGGCTAGGTGATAGTGAACCTCTCCGTCCCTTTGCATAGTCTCAAATAGCCCGAAGGCTCTCAGGGGTAGCTCACATCCCCTACTGAACCCTTACATCACACGCCGCGACTGGAATAATTGCGTGCACCTAGGACAATGCCCGGTGATTCCCTCCTTCAAAATATCCATATGGTGAACCACCTAATGATATCTGGTTACGCAAGGTTTCATAGTCGATGTCCGATGAACAAGAGTCTCTTACATGCTCGAAGAGAGAAGGAGTCAACACCATCGTCTAAAGAAGAAGGGTCCACGCCTTCTATTCCAATAACACAGGGTTACACTTACGCCCCGTTTCAACCTGGTAACAACTCAAGCAAGGAGCAGGGAGAAAATAATTTCACACATAGAGTCTGACAATTCTACTGCAAAAAGTAGTAGAGCTGTAGAGTGTAGCTCTTATCAGCTCATGCTCTGCAGGATCTTAGAAATCCAAAGCTCGTGGCTGTCCGCGGTCCCAACATTCAGTAATAAGAGCCTGATGTGGACTGTCTGATGGTGATGGGAAGACCTTCTAAGGTCTTCCTCCACTTCCAACTCCTCCAGATCCTCTGCAATAACCACCTCTATGGGAGCTAATCCCATCATGGTGCTGCCTCCGTCGCGGTGGTGCACCTACTACCTGCCCAATGTTCTCAGCATGCCTGTTCAGGAAGCCTCGTGCCAAGTGACCTCGCCCATCGCAGGCATAGCACAGGAGTTCTCCGGGCTGCACTGGTTCCCTCTGGCATCGTTGTGGTGTACGGCCACGCCCCTGAGTCTGGTCATCGGAAATCCACCCGCGTCGAGGTCCTGTCACCCGACGTCTGCTATCTACGGCAGACATCTCGGCTCTGTCGAGCCTACTGCCACCACCAACTATAGAACGCGACAGGAAGCTCTTTTTCACCAGTTCCTGATCGAGCACCCCAGAATATATGGGAATGGCCAAGGGTACTATGATAGCATGAATCTCTCTACAGAGACCCTGCTTTAACTTCCGCAGTTGTAATTTGCGGTCAGGGACTATGTCCGGGTAAAAGCATGCACAGTCTGCGAAACTAGCCGCGTACTCAGCCATTGTCATCCATCCCTATTGAAACTGCATGAGATCCTAAATCTGAACAGAGCATAAACAGGAGGGGAAAAACTCCCCACGAAACATCAACTAAAAGTCACCCCACGACATCGATGACTCGTAATGAAACTGAGTCACTAGACTCCACGAAGGACAAGATGATCCGCGAAAATGGTAGGCGGTCAAAGCCACCATAAGATCTCCCTGCGTCTGGATAAGCATGAAAAGGAAAACCACAATCCCAAGCCAACCCTCTGCTGCCTAAGGGTCTGGATCACCACTGAACCTCATCAGTCTCTGTCGTTGGAACTCACGGAGTGCACTAAACATGCGATCAAACTCTGTCTGCTCTACTAATGCTTTCTGCTGCTCAACAGGTGGGGGTGCTGCTACCGGCCCACCCAGAGAAAGGGGATCACATGATGGGTCCTGGACTAAGGCCTTGTAGCTCACAGGGTCATCGTTATGAACCAAAGTTGGTATCCTAGCTGGCTATATTCGCGGAAACATCCTGAATATTATCAAAGAGTGTCGTGGTTAGATGAGTATATATGTATATAATAGTAACAAAAATGGGGAGTTGACTCAAGAAGGATTGTCAAAGACTCAATACTAGGTGATTCACAAACCAATTTTCCCTACAACAAGTGTCTTAGAATTCCATGTCAACAAGCGGGTTATCCGGGTCCTGGTGAATGGATAAGTCGGTTGTTGTACCATCACTGGACTCCCTGGTCTGAGAGCCTCTCTCGCGACACATTGACACTGTTTCCCTAGATCCCAACCAATTCCATTTTAGGGACATCCTAACATCATCCCAAGGAATAAACCTCCTCTGATACCACATTTTCCTGACCCGACCCTACCCAGGCTCAAGTCGTAACTACCCCAAGCCCGACTCTATAGGCCAGGTGCTGGCGACAAGAGCTGAAGGCTAAACAACTCGGGGAGGAATTTGCCTGAGTACCTGTACACACACACGGTGCCCACTCAATGCATAAGTGCAGAGTAAAAGGAAAAGTATAGTACTAACTGCTATAAACAACCACAACAATGAATCAACCTCTAAATAGTACAATGAAAGTGTTGAAAGTAAACTGAAAAGGAAAGGGGAAAAACACGCGCCCAACCAGAAAAGTGCCACAACCCAGCAACATGTAAACAAAAGTAAACAGCTGGGAGATTCCCACACCTGGGAACCATCTACAACCACCGCACGCGGACCAAGCTCCCGAGCTCCCAATCTCATCTGACGTCACAACCAAACTGTCTGTCATCTGCAAGGGCACACCAAGTGCGGGAATAGCCCAAGCAGGGGTTAGTATAAAAATACTTAGTAGGATGCCCCAAAGGCTCAAGGGAGAAACAAAAGGAGGTACTGAAGAGGTTAGTAGTATATTGAACAAATAAAAGTAATGGAGTACAACAAATATTGTTGTAAAGAGTACAACTCAACCCAAAAAGAGGAAGGAAGTATACTCATCTAAACGCAAGGAGCTAGAAACGGTGAGAATATGAACTTCTCATCAAGTCTTTGCTACCTGTAGCAGGAGAGTAGACGCGTCCATCCATGATAAACTAGACAAAAAAAGCACATGGAATACCCCGCACATCTTCGCCTCTCTTGGAAGGAGAGTAACCAAAACCTAAGAAGTGGGTACTAGAAGAAGGTTTGCATATATATAGGCTCTTTCAAGAAACCCGAACCTGATCTTAAGGTGATATCCGTCCCGTAGCTCAGACCAAGAAAGTGAGTAGCCAACAGTCCCAGAAGTAAACACCACCGATGCCCAACATCCCGCACGTCTACCCCAAACTACATGTCAAGGGGCTCAAATCATCGCACCTTGACACTATCTGCTTTGGGAGGCACCGACTCGCCCGCATGGTTTTAGGTCGTGTCACAAGGACGAGTCTCGGTGAGGAATGCACCCCCTCTTACTTGAGAGTTCTGGGGAATGTCAAACCACACCTCTTCACTACCCCATAGTCGACAGGTCTCCTCAAAGTCGACAGGAGACTCCCTGGCCAGCCCCGCTGGAGGGTAATCCCTGGATTTCGATGGGTTCCCACTAGAGGGAGACCCGAAAAAAGACGACGGGTACCACACTACCCTGTCCCGTAAAAGGGTATTCCACTACAGGGAGACCCTGCTAAAGTCATCGATGAGTCCCAATTCCCAGTCCTGTAAAAGGGTACTCCACTGGAGGGAGGATGAGAACCATCATCGGGGACCACTTCCCAGTCCAGCTAGAGGTATACCCAGCATCGGGGACCGCTTCCCATCCCCGCTAGAGGAAAACCATGAACCGCTATGGCCATCCCTTCTAGATGGTACTACTCAGTGAACACCGCCATACATGCCATCCCTACAAGATGGAACAACTGGCCATCCCTGTTATATGGTACCTCACTGGCAATTCCTCCTGGATACAACCTCCTGTGTAGAGGATCAGTGCCTGCGTAATGTGTTGGTCACACCGAATCCACAAGAACTATACCAGGGAACAAGAAGAAACTCTGTCTGCCAAACCATTGAGAATATAACCAGGGGAAAACCACTCAACCCTACTGGTTGAAACCCTCGTGATAAGGACAAGGGGGGAAACCCACTAAACCATGCTGATCAAACAAACTAGTACAGAGCCAGGGAAACTCAACCCTGCTGGTCAAACAAATGAGAACATAACCATGTGGAAACTCAACCCTATTGGTCAAGAAACTGTGAAAAGAACAAGGGGGAAACTCAACCCTTCTAGTCAAACAAATTTGAACAGAGGGACCTACTATATCATGAGAGTTCAAGGGTACACAAAGCAGAATATGACACACACATGGGGCCCACACGACGTGTGAAACCAAGTCAACTCCAACCAAGTACAAAAATGTTCTCAGGTACAAACAACCACATGTACCTCCAAGTGTTCCCTTATACTCCCATAGTATACCATGTTTATAGCCCAAATGATATCATGCACATGGAACCCAACGTCATCGTGAAGGGTGTAAACGTAACAACTCCAACATTGCACCTCATCATCCCAGGCACGACCAACTATATCTCTTCAAAATTTCACTTCACTCTCCCAAGAGTGAACGCGATCAAACAACAAGGGTTCTCTGCAAACACCGTAGGAAGAACCTCCACCAGTACACCTTTCATGCTTCCATATTTAAATTAGGTCTCGAAAGAGACTCCACACATCCAAACAGATCGCACCATTGTAATCCTCGCAGAAAAACATAAGAGATCAACTACTTACTCGCCTCCAACGGATATCAGATGTTTTAGTCGTCTGACACCGCTTTATGCTCGAACGGCGTCCTGTGGTCCCGAGCCTCAGCCCTGAAATCAGTCAGGCACATCGCACCATTGCGATCTCCTTGGATAGACACATCAAATTGACTGCTCATTTGAGTGCAATAGATATCCAGAGAAAATGATGCATTTGTCGTACCACACACGATCAGTGCTTCGTGGGTCCCACATCTCGGTCCCGATGCACAATGAACAGATCGAAGTGTCGTGATCCTCTTAGAAAATTACACAAGATGGACTATTCAGTTGTCCAAAATGGACTCCCAGTGATAAAGCTATAAATCACCACCAACTCCCAAAACTGCCCTCATGGGACCTGTACCAGTGTGATGAACTAAAGCGGGCAGATTGAACCATTGAAATGCCCGTGTAAAAACACACAGAATCAACTGATCGCATTCCCTGAACGGATGTATGATGAAAACATCATGGAATAATACTCGTAACTTAAAATACAGGCCATGGGTTCCACATCTCAACTATGGTTTCAACGCCCAAAACCACACTAGGAAAATACACCTCAATGCCAGAATCACAACAGCACTGACGGCGCTCAAAACGGACGTCAGATGCTTCCACGCCGCTCAAAACACAAACCCCCGGAAAAAGGTAAATATGTTTAATGGAGTGACACTCCACCAAGGCCCTCATCTCAAGAATTAAAATTTTTTGAGGCCATCTCAAAAATTCCACCTCGATCCAAGGATCACGTCTCCATAGACGGCACATGAATCCAACACCCGGATTGGGAGTTACGCAAGCTTAAGCGTCATCAGACACAAGTGGGGGTGGACTGGACCGGTCCGGCCGGTCGACACCCCCTGGACCGGCCCAAGAAGGACGGTCCGTGGCTCAGCCGGCCGAGCCGCCGCAGCCCGTGGTTCACCCGCATGGACCGCGATCCTCTAAACCGACCGACCGTGAGGCCGGTCCCTGTTCCACATGGAGACTCGCGTTAGGCGGGTCTCTGTCTCCCGATCAAGGTCGCGTGCTGCGACCTTGGTCCTCCTCATGAACCGGCCAACTGTACGGGACGGTCCTTACAAGCCGCCCACATGAGGAGCCACGTGCCGACCACCACCTGGAGCCACTGCCCGGACGCCCTACTATCGAGCCCGCCGCCTGGAGCACAGCCGCGCGGAGGAGTCTCCGGTGCCATGAACCCTCGCCGGACCGCCGTCCCATCATGCTGGAGAACCCAAAACCTCCAGAATAACAACAAAAACCCGCTGAATTTCGACAGACAATTGAGAACACTTCGAGACTCTAATTTTCAAACCAAAACTGGAAATGCAAAACTCGGAAAATGTACTACACATACATGGTCTTTGTTAGAAGATCAAACTCCATTTATACACTATAATTGGGGTTCAAAGAGGGGTTCACTATTCAAAAACTGAAAACAACAACCGTCTACCTTGTTGGGCATAACCCAGAGCTTCGTCATCGATCCGCACCACACCGTTGCTGCTTCTACCTTGATTGGGAGGGAGGAGGAGGAGGTGGAAGGGGAGAGAAGGTTGGGGGTGAGGGGGTTTTGCCAGGGGTGGAATGAGGATGGGGAGGGGGAGAGGTGTTTAAGTAATTGTACTTCTTAATTAAAAAAAACTTGACCCCTGAAAACACTCGCGTCCAAAACCCCTGATGCAGTTAATGTAAGGTCGCGCCTAGGGTAAACACCACCTCCCAGGCACAACCGCAGTCTCAGAATTTTAATCCGAGGACCAGTTCAAAAGATATCATATTTAATGGTTGAAGTCACAAAATTATGAAAATGACCTTGGTGGCATTTCTCACAGAAGGCCTGCGCCTGTGAATGTTACACCCCACCTAGGGTAAACGGCATGCTCCAGACTCAACGGTGCCCTCTATTTTCCAATAGAAGATACCATTTAAGAGATACATGAGTTTAACCATTAAATGATTAAAATAAATATTTTATTTATCCGTTTAATGTTCTGGTAACGAGTGAGGGGTCCCAACATCCCGCGCCGACATGTTTTATGTCATTCCTAGGGTAAACACCCAATTTTGAACCCATACGTACTCTAAGATTTATGATACGAAGCCCCGTTTAAGAGTTATACCATTTATTCGGCGTGCCCAGTGTGAATGCACTGAAAATTTAATTTTGGCCACACCAGTGCTCAGAATAGCACACCGTCTGAAGGAGCTGCTCTTGAATGACCACAAGAATATTCCAAAGCCTTTTATAGCAAAAACCGGGTTCTTACAGTATGTGAAAACTATCAACTTTACAAACCTATATATTTCATTTTCATTAATCAAATATTAAGTCTTGTTATAACGATTTAATTAATTTTTACATATTATTTTCAGGACATATTTTTAATTATAATAGACTTGTATATGAATTAATTTCTTACTTTCCAAAAACATAAAAATGGTAACGTCGTTCTTGCGTACGTGTGAACTATCACCTCTCTGAAGTGATGTTATTTGTTGTTAATCACTACATGAAATGTATAATATATTAAAGTATATTTAAATTATTAATAAGATATTAATGATATTTTTATTATTATAGGAAGAAAAGTAAACACATATTTTCATTCCATAATGATCATTGAAAAATGGAAAGGTTACTCATGGGTATATACGACTTATCATCTCCTTGAATTTAAGGTATTACATTTTTCATATCCCTATAGAATAGACAGATATAAAAGTATAATTAATATACAAAATTGATTATTTTTTAATTAAAATTAATCTTTATATTAAGTACTAATGACCACATTTGTATTTTGACATCCTACCAAAGACATTTTGGACTCATGTAATGAATATCATCAAAACTTCAGATGTGAACTAAAATAATTAAGTAATAGTTATAACATGGTAATAAGTGATATAAAAAGGAATAATAAACCTGAAAAATATTCTCATTCATGTAAATAATTATCTAAATATTATTATTTTGTAATATAATCAATATACATGACAAATCAGACTCAAGGTAGTGGTCTTCATCAAAATCACCTTTTATTGAGATTTATTTTGGTATTATACAGTAACGTTATTTTATAAGGTGTATAAACAAAACTTTTGAAATTTAATATCCTTAAAAAGTTTTAATAATTTAATATCTTTATTATTTCAATATAGAGCATTTTAATTTCATTAGAAATGAAAAATGAATGGTTTTTTAACTTATATGGTGACAATAAATTCTATACTGCTTGACCATTATTTGATACTTGGATTACTCTACGAGGATTAATGTATTAATTTAACGAATTCCCCATTTACCATAAATGGGTATTTTGGTATTGAAAATAGTTTTGATAATAGAGTTATTATTTCAATATCTTTAAATTATTTCTTGTGATTTCAACTGAAATTTTACGAGTCAAATGTACAAAATTGAAATCTTTTATTTGTTATGATTATATAATGGAACATGTACATTTGATGGGTGGTTATGAGATAAACCAAGAATGGGTGGTTTCACGATAAACCACCCCTATGGGGTTACGTTATAACCTCCACTCCATTGGGCATTTAAATTGACCATGTGTTTATTCCATTTTGTATTTTTGAAATGTATGGAAGTCGAACACATTGTTATTCCATTTACGTATAACTATATACCATGTATCATTTATGTGTTATCTATGTTTTATATGGGTTTTATGGTAATATTTTTTAACATGGGTTTACTATGTTGGTATAAAAATCCTGAAATCAACATATGTATTTTTATCACTACACCAATGAGTGTCTATCTAGGCAACCACAGTTTGAATCTTAAATTTTTTTGGTTATTTTAAGGATTACAAAATACATTAGTATAACTATAAGGATAATTTAGCGTATATTTTATCAACCGTGAATTTTGTTAATGTAAAGATATTGTGGTATCTGTGAAAGGACATACCTACCTTTATATAAACAAGTGGATATAATATATGAGATAGATACTCATTAGGGTGAAACCCTTAATAATCAAGTTTGAGTATTAACTCAAACTTTACCTAGTTCACTGCTATGAGTAAAAACTACAAAACTAGTTTTAAACTACTACGGAATATTATTAGTTCAATTGAAATTCTATTTGTGGAATATTATTAGTGGTTTGAATGTATTTTAATTAGGTAACCTAACACGAATAGATCATGGATAAAATAGATTAAAATTTAGATATTAATAAGATAATATATATATTAATTGATATAGTAATTCATTGTAAATATTTCATGCAATGAACATACATTCAATATAATTCATTTAATACTTCATAAGGGTGAAAAGTTTTACATCAGTATAATGTATTCATGTTTTCAAAAGACTAATACTTTCTTATCTTTTTGCATCCCTTATTATAATTTTCTTCTCATCACATGTTTTAAAATGTGTTTCACAGGGTTTAAGGAAGAGTTTGTTATATAATTAGATCAAGGGAAAATTGTGAACAAATATAAGCATATGAAATATTGTTTTATTTTAACGATTTTTGTTTTATGGAATGAATAGATACTATATACATGTGTACACATGTAATGTATGGGTTAATTAGGTAATAAATTTTCAGAATTATCTAAATATCTATAACTAATATATATTTGGGAAAAGAAATTGGTTTATTGTTTTAAAATAACTCTAATATATATTGTGTATGGCCAATTCCTTACACTATATACATTTATATAAGTAATATATATGATATTTTTATGACTATTAATATTCATAAGATGCTTTAACTATGAAAAATTTTTACAAAAATTACCATGCCAGAACCGACATGAAAAAGAAAGTTTATATCACCCAACATAGTTATTTTAGTAAATAATTATTTAAAAATTTGGGGTTAAATGATATAATTGAATCATTTATGGTATTTTTTATAGTATTATAATTCTATAATAGAATTATTATAAATATTTATTTATTATATTAGTGGTCGTAATGTGTATGAAGGAATTCAGAGAATAGGTAAGGGACTTATTGTAAACTCCTAGGTAAATAAAGAATATGAAATTTTCATATTTATTAATATCTATGAATAAAATTTTAATATTACATTAACGGAAATTCTTTGTTCGATGGTGTACCCAATATGCAACAATGAGTTTCTTTGAAATCATAAGTTGCACACTAATAATATAATAATATTATTTTAAATGGTAGTTAACGCCTAACAATTGTAATGGAAGGATGGAAAGAACTAACTGAAAAATGATTATATATGTTTTCGAAATATTTTAACAGTTACCCAATAAATGTTAGAGGCTTAAAATTCAAATGAATCCAATTTTGAGAATAAATATTCTAATATTCTTGAAAAAGTTGATTAACCACATTTTGATGGAGAACCCTTTTTAAAACTACTTTTTGTAAATTTTATATGTTATATTTGACAAAATAAAATCCTTCTTTAGAATTGGGACATCAAAATTTACTTTTTGTAAATTATTTTTATTTTTCCGATAAAGTTCATTTTTAATGAATTGTGAAAAATACTGTATTTTAATTCAAAACCTCCTTTTAATCTAATATATTTATATGGTTATATTATCTTTTTAATTGGTTTTAAAGTGTAATTAGAATATTTTATTACCATTTAATTAAATGGTGGTCATTGGATTTAATTTCACTTTGAAATTTGGGAAAAAGTGTCAATCTTTTGATAGATATTGTTTCTTAAAAACGCGCTATTGGTTTTGACAACGGGAATTAATTATAAAATTAATTTATTCAACTTCTATGTTTAGAATTTTGTAAAATGGACATCATTTTTTAATTTGTAATATCAAATTTACTTTCAATAAATTTTTGGTATTTTTTTAACAAATGATCATTTTTAATGAATAGTGAAAAATACTGCATTTTACTTCAAAACTGCTTTTTCATCTAATTTAATTATATAGTTAGTTTTTTATTTTAATTGGTTTTAAAGTGTAATTGAATTATGTTTTTATTACTTAATACAATGTTGTTCATTGGATGTAATTTCAATTTTCAATTGGATGTAACAACATGCCAATATTTTGATAAATTTTACTTCTTAAAAACCCATATTTGGTTTTAACAATGAGAATTATTTTTAAATTAATTACTACAGTTTCTATTATTCGAATTCCATAAAACTGATTCCATAATTTTAATCAGAAGGACCAAATTATGTATTTAGGACTCTTTTGTTTGTGGATGTTATGAATAGTAATGATGGTAATTATCTTTAATTATCATGATTAATTTGTAATCGGGTAGTTAAGGGTAATAAAATAATATCAATATAATATAAAATGACTCCAAAATATGCCCAAGTTCCCTTTTTTGAGTCATGAACTCCCATGAGAATCTTTTTACCAATCTTGAGGGCCCATGGAGTCACATGGGTGTGATAGTGACATTTATGACATTATTTTTTTAAAAGAAGAGAAATATAACAAGGGTTTGTATATCCTAAGTAAAAAAATATTAATTTTGTTTAAATAAATGATATATTAGAATAAAAATATTCATTGGAAAGATAAAAATATTTCCTACATCATGGTATTTTTTTATAATTTTTAGACATTAAATAAATAAATTTATTTATGACACCATGATGATGTAGTGATTAACTCATTAATGAACGATTTAAATAAAATAAAAAGATATGGTAAAATATAAATCCTACACATGTAAAAAAACCTATTTTATGGGTGGATTTCGAACAATTATCACCTTGTACTGAAGATATATCATTGTGGGACCTTTAAAATTAGAAATTTATTTTATAATAAAGTAATATTTCAAGACATTCCAAAAGTTACCATCCTCCCTCTTATAAAAGGCACCCACCTCTACTCCCTTACACACACCTCTCAATCCCTTGGTTCATCCAACCTCTGCTCATATTATATCTCCAAATCACTATCTTACTCTTAGATGCCTCACTTTGGCCAGAAGTATTTCCAAAAAATCCATTGGCTCAAATAAAAAAGAGTTGCCTGATTTAGAGGTAATGTCTTCTCTCGAGTTTATTTATTTTATTTTCATTCTTCACTCACCACTATCTTCTTATTATTTGATCCTATAATAACACCAGTATCCTAAATATACTAGGATGTTCTTATGATAAGGATTATACCTACACTTACACACACCTCCGTCCAATGGTTAAAGAACATACTGTTTTGATGGGTGGCATATTACTGCCTCACGAAACGATGATTGTTCAATATTCTTTTAACACCTCTCATGGTGGCCATGATGATGGAACTATATTTATATATGACAAATATTATATTTATGTCATCTATATTATTCTGTATTTATATTTAAAACATACATTTATCCATTTCATGATTCTTAAATGCGATAATTTTATATGAGGAAGTGTGGACAACCACCCCCTCAAGTGATGTGACCCATTCATGGAAAACATATAATATATAATTAATGTAATTAATGAACATAAGTTACATATATAAAATATATATTATACTATAATTATAATATATCTATGTATCATTTAGTTTTAACATCCATCCATATGACAAAAAAATGAAAGTAGCATTCATGCGTACATACGACCTACTGTCTCCATGAACAGTACATTTCATTTCTTATCTCCAAAAATTATGGAATATTGTTAAATACATATATACTGGATATATATGATATTTAAATCATAAACAAAATTCCAGATATGATTTACTTATTACTACAGGGACAATTCTTTTCAAACAAGTTCATTTTTTACTCATATACCGAACATCGACAAAACGTAAGATATGAACTCACATAATTAACTAATTATTATAACATGATAATATACGATATGAAATGAATAATAAAAATTAAAGGATTTACTTAAAAAATTATAAATTGAACAAGGATTATTATTCAGAAATATAATGAAACGAACAAGACATGTTGGACTTGAGGTTGGGGGATTTTTTATCTCACTTTTAATTCCGCGAGATTTCCATTGTTTGCCAATTATTTGTTTCATGTGGTGTATTGGGTACTAAAATTTCATATATATTATCATGATTATATTTATATTCATGGTATTATGTGATTAATTTGGTGTTTATTATCTTTTGGTCATACAACTCGATTGAATACAACGAGGTAAGGTATTTTTATCTCACTTTTTATTCCCATGAGATTCATGCTACATTTACCACTATTTTTTATTGTCTGGTGTATTTACTTCTCATGATTGTATTCTTTGTGCAAAATACTTTAATTTATGAGTATTTACATCTTCATTGTATGACCCTTCTTTCATGGGGTGTACGTTTCGAATGTTTCCCAAATCGGTAAGGGAACCTTTCACCCTCCACGTTTTAAAGGACATATTTTTGTTAGGTCTTTTAATTTATATAGTCCTATGGTTGGATATGTTATTATATATCTTTAGTGATGTAAATTTTATGTCCAAGTGATGAGATACCCTTTTTATCTCCCATCAACCCATTATTTTTAAATTTTAAAGTGACGTCGTTAGGCTGTCAAATTCTTGTAAGGGAACTTCTTACCCCAATTTCAATTCTATAGGTTAAACCTCTAATTCATGATTGTGTCGTGCTATGAATATGTGTGGATGACCTCTGATAGATTTTGAATTAATATCCACTTATATTGAGTTTTATTTAGAAGAATCTGAGGCCTGACCCAGAAAAACAAGGCCCCTAAATTAAGACAAAAAAGTCCAACTTACAGAATTCTTAACACAGGAGTTTTGTTCAAATCTATTTTCAAGATGGGTAAAAAAGTAGCAGGGAGATTGTCATACCATGTGAAATCAGCATCTTCAATTCCTTTGTTAGCCAAACCATCCGCAATAGAATTCACTTCCCGATAGACATGAGTAATAATGGGATTCAAAGTCCAAAGGGAGTCCATGAAATTTATCCAATGACAATGGAATTTCAAAGATAAGTGATAAGAGAATTCCCTAATGGCAGACACAATACCAGTCGAGTCACTTTCGAACCAAATATTATTCCAACCACGATTTTTAGCCCGCCTCACCACAACAATAATACCCATCATCACATCTTCCAATGAGGAAGCAAACCCACAAGAGCCATGAAATCAACCAATTACCTGACCCATATGATCCCTGAAAACAGATCCATATCCAGAAGGCCCTGGATTTCCTTTCGATGCACCAGTGGAGTTAATTTTCAACCAACCAAACATCGGCGGTTCCCAAGTAACTTCAAAAGTATTATGAGAGCGCCTGAAATTAACTTTAACACCAATACGAGTAATCATAGAGAAATGATGCATAGAATTGGCGCAGAAACATTTGTTAGGGAGGCTAACCATGCATGTTTCAGCAAGAATTTTTGAAATAGCAGATGTAATTGAAAACGGTTTCTTTCCATGAATTGCATTATTTCGAGAAGACCAAATATAATGAAGTAACTCAAAGGAAGCAACCTGAAATAAGTCAAATAACTATGAACAAAGAGGAATGTATTTCCATCTCTGAATAAAACCAGTGATAGATGTCATCATAGGAAGTGAGACTTCAAAGATGCTTTCAAGAGCCTTCCACATTGAAGCAGCAGTAACACAACAATGAAAAAGATGATTTGCATCCCCCCTGTGTTGATGACAAATCACACAAGAGGAGCATAAAGAGATACCACAATGCTGAAGGTAACAATCAGTAGGTATTTTTCCATGAGCAATTCTCCAGACTAAATTGGAACGAGACGGTCTAATGAAGTTTTTATGAAAGTTCCCCATCCAGTGATTGGCTAAAGTAGATTTTGGAGAAAAATCATAATAGAGCTTGGAAGAGAGAATACCATTAACCACAGGTTCCCAAGCCCAAAAGTCATTCTTTTAAGAAAAATTTTCATTCCTAACAATGTTGAAAATGTGAATTGGAAGACCATCCATGTTCTATAATTGATCCTTGATAGTGAGTTCAATATCAATATCTCATTCATCCATTACAAGATCAAGAAGGGGGGTTTCAGTCCATTTTCTTTTCCCAAAATTCCTTGATGAGTCCTTTGAAACAAGAAATCTAGAATGAGAATCAATTGAAGTAAAGATGTACTTGAAGGCAGGACAAACAGATGATTTCAGATAATTGAAAGACCCCCTTTTTAGTCTATTCAATAATTTACCCTGAAGAAATGTCAATCCATCAGAATTGATATTAAACAATTTCCAGATGAAAGAGGCTTTCAAAGAATCATTAAAGAGAACCAGATCTTTAATACCCAATCCTCAAGCATCATAAGGTTTGCAACAACCAGCCCAGGATAGAGTAGATCGTTTCCTTTTAAAGATATTGCCACCGCAGATAAAATTCCTAAGAGCACCATTGATACAATGTATGAGAGAAATGGGCCTTTTGTAAACCATGAAGGAATTACCATGTTTGGAGACAATAACCGATTTAACCAAACAGACCCTCCCAGCCATGGAAAAATATTTTCCTTTCCATGTAGAAAGGTGTCATCTAACTTTGCGTACAATCTCAACAAAATAACTAGCTTTTGGATTTCTCCAGAACAAAGGAACCCCCAAATAATTGAAGGGAAGGAAACCTTCCTTGACATTAAGATCATTGACAATGAAAGTCTTTCTCCGATCATTGATCCTCCTTCCAAATTAGACAAAGGATTTCTCCCAGCTAATAACTTGACCAGAGACAGAGGCATAATGAAAAAGTGCTCTTTTGATGTTCTTGATATTTCCTTTATCACCTGAAGTGAAAATGATAATTTCATCTGCATAAAAAAGATGATACGGGGCCAGAATGCCTCTCCCAACATTTATTGATTTCAATTTCCCATTACCTATCATATAGAGAGAAGCCTTCTATGATAATCCTCTACAATAGCAAAGATAATTTCAGAAAGAGGGTCACCTTGTCTAACCCCCTAGAGAAATCAAAATATCCCTGAGGAGATCCATTTATAAGAATTGAAATATGGGAAGAACATAAAATCTTCCTGATCCAAGTGATAAATACACCATCAAATCCAAACATCATAAGTACTTTGCAGATAAAACCCCAATTCATGGTGTCAGAGTCCTTTTTGACATCAAGCATAAGGGAAATGTTTCCACCCCTAGAGGGTTTCCTGAGCAGATTTACACATTCTGAGGTAGTGATGAGGAAATTCTGTATCGACCTTCCCTTGATAATGCCAAACTGGTTGGGTGAAACATTTCTGCTGGCAACATTCGTAAGCCCTATTTCCATAATCTTACAGATAATTTTGTAAATGGTGTTGACTAAAGCAATAGGTCTGAACAACTTCATTTCACATGCATTCTCAATCTTTGGAATCAGAGTAACAAATTGAGCATTCATTCCATAAGGAAGATCACCACCCTTAAAGAAGTGAATCACAAGTTTACAAACATCATGTTGAATGATATCCCAATAAGTTTGAAAAAAGAAGTTACCAAAGCCATCTGGCCGGGAGAGCTGTCAGGTTTGAGGCTGAAAACAGCTGCTTTGATCTCAATGCTCAAAGGAATGAATGTAATGTCGGAATTTTTCATGTTGGCTAACCAGATCGGGGATGATGACATCAATAGGCCCATTCAATGAAGTAGGGCAATTAAAGAGATCTTTAAAATAATATATCACATGTTCTGACAGATCCTTATCATTATCAATGATCTGATCCCCATTCTTAATAATCAAAAGAGGATTGGAAATCCTCCTAATTCGTTGTAAGGAATTGAAGAATTTAGTATTCTTGTCACCATATTTTAACCATTTAGCTTTGAAAGTGTCTCTTTGAAGAGAATCCATAGTATTCAGGAGGCCGTTGATTCTTGAGACAATCTCAGAGTCCTCTTTGAGCCTATTGGGGAAATTGTTCAATGTATTTTGAACCTACATGTTCTGAAGAGCAACTTCAAGAGACAAAATATCCTTATCAATATTGCTAAATGTTTCCTTACTCCAAATCTTCAGAGATCTTTTAAGAATTTTAAATTTGGATAAGCAGGAAAGAACATCATGACTTGAATTTGAAGAATTCCATCCATCTACATCTAAAGAGGCACAATCAGGATGATTGACCCAAGCTTTGTTGAATCTAAAGGGTAAAGGAGGTCTGAAATCCATACAAGTAAGATTCACTAGATTTGGATGATGATCAGAGTTAATTCTAGGAAGTGTCATGCAAGAAATGGAGTCCCAATGATCAATGGAGGAATCCTTAACAAAATCCCTATCAATCTTGATAGCGAAAAATCTATTCAAAAAATTATTGTACCAAGTGAATTTGGCCCCAACCAAGTTGATCTCATGCAAATCATTTGTATCAATGCATGACTTGAACTCCCTAGAGGATATATTATTGAATATTGCACCAATATTCTCATCAAGATGAAAAATAGAGTTAAAGTCACCAAGAATGATCCAAGGAGAAGAAATGAGAGAATTAAGAACATCAATGTCCAACCATAATCTCCTCCCATCTGGATATCTAAAATTGGAATAAAAAAAAGAGAAATAAGGTTGAATGCCAGATAGCTTGAAGGAACAAGTCACATGTTTTACACTATTATCAACCAGAGATACATCAGTCAAGGATGAATGAGCAAGAAACCAGAGATTTTTTATTTCAGAAATGCAGATATTGAAATCAACAAGATGAAATACAAAATTTTCCAAGTTATCAATATTAGAGGAAAACATCCATTTGGGTTTAGAGATGCCAATAAAGAGAGGTTTGTGTTGAAAAATGATGGATTTAAGGGACCTCATTGTATTACTGTTAGCTAAGCCCTGACAGTTCCAATACAAAATCTTCATTTAAACCTAAGGTTGGGGTTAGAACCCGCTTTTTTTCCAAAGTATCCTTGATTTTAATTTCCTTAGAGGTTCTCCACACTTTCCTTTTAGGACTTTGAGGGCTCTTAGGATGGAGGAGATCATCAATGCCCAAGACATTGGGGTTAGCATGTTTCCGGATGCCATGTGGCACATCATTCTTGGAGGAGATATTGTGTCCTTCACTATGAAGAATATAATCAGTAGAAACCAAGTTCTTAATCAGAGAATCAGAATGATTTAAAGGCATTGCAGAAAAGGAAGTAGAAGTTTGAGGAAGAGGAGCAGATACATTCAGAGAGTTGAAAAAACTATTTACAGTAGCTAGTGCATTACTGTTCAAAGACAAAAACTACTCTTTGGCTGAATCCTTGTTTCCAAAAATAGGTGGATTTGAATTCTACAAGTCCTCTTGAGAACTGGAAATCAGTTCAGCATCTGAAACAGTAGCATAGTCCTGCCCAGCTTCAGTCTCTATGTGCATGTATATAGCAGTAGTTCCATCTTCTGTAATATCCTGTAATGATATCAAAAAATCAAGGATTTCTTGATGGAAGTCCAAAAGAAATTGGTTCTGAGATACCTCATTCTGTAGGTCATAAACCAGGTTGAAAATATCCGTACAAAATTCAGAGAATAAGGGAATATCCCTTGTTGAAACCCATTATTGTTGAATAGGAGTGGATTGAAAATTCTTTTCTTCCTCCGCAACTTTTTCAGCCCAAGAAATTCATTGGGATGAGGAAGAGGCATGATACTTTGATATAAAATCAGTTGCAGAAGCATGATTTTGATTCTTGAGAGGAGGGGCTATTTATTTGAGAATACCTTTTTTCTCAATAAAGAGAGCTTTTGTTTTTTTATTCTTGTTGATTTTTTTCCAATCAGATACTTTGATTTGGACCTTGGAATTTCTCTTAATCATCCTGAAATTGGATACACTATGCCCCACTATTTTGAAGACATCAAAAAAATAGGGTACATTCTCATATTCTAAACGAATCTTAGATTTTATACCCTTAGCATTGAAGAAAATAGAAGTGGGTCTCATGACTTTCAAATTGATATCAACAAGTATTCTGGAAAAAAACCACTCTCACCATCTAAAGTTTGATGATCCACCCTCATAGGAGTACCAATACATGATGCAATGTCATTGAGGATTCTAGGATGCCAATACACCCAATTTAATCCATTTAACCTTTCCCAGATCTGTGCATTGGATTGTTTGAGGTTGAAAGGATTAAAATTCACATCCCATTCAGATAATCTTAGGATACCAGGTTTGTGTTGAAGGTTACCAAGATTCCAAACCGAGTTCAAAGATTCAGAAGAATTAAATACAATGTGAAAATATCTTTTTCCCATTGAAATAAGTTTCCAATATATTAGACTCTAGCAATGTGATATTCTATTTTAGAGATCAGCAAAAGTCCAAGGATTATCAACCTTTCAGTAAATAATACGACCTAGTACAGAGAACATACAGAGGTCTAGCCGTTGTTGCAGAGCCTCAGGATCCAAAAAAACTGAGAATCCACCATTCTCTAACTTGGTGATGTTTGAGGATTTAGATGAATCCTCCTTTTAGGAATTGAGGAACCAGAATGAACCTCCGCGAATGATAGAGTTTTCCTTCTGAGTGACGATAAGTCCTGAAAGCCCGAGGGTTTCAGAATTTCCGTTGGTGCATGATTGTCTTTGAAGGCGAACTCTCATTCAGGACTAAACCAAGCCATCTAGAGTCAGGAATCATGAATCTTCGAATCGAAATTGACGCAAAGAAAAATTAGGGTTTTTCACATTCAGAATCGCATTTAGAATCGTCATCCTCGATCAATGTGTCCTAAATGACGGAATATCCACTCCACTTATATTGACAATATTTATATTTGTAACACAGAATTATGTATTTGATATATCCTTAATATAACGCCATTATATTTATTTTCATCTAATAATTTCATGAAAATATATGTTTTTCATTAATTTACCTCATCTTAAGTACTTAGTATTCATAAAATATATCTTAATAGAATCCTGACATCATTTATCACTTCGATGGAAAATACATTTTCTTATATAGGTTTGTTTTATAAAAATATTCAAGAGGGTTTTGAATATTGTCCTATGATTAGTTAATTTAATTTTAAACCATTTATTATTTTTTAAAATTTTGTTGAAAATTAATTTAATTTTCTTTTTCTGAAAGAGGAAATATAAATTTTTTTACAAAAAAATAAGAGGAATGTTTTCTTTTAAGTTACATTCAATGAATATAATTTCCTATAGTCATGACCACTCAATTATTTAGATATTACATTAATGGTATTCATGGTTTTTTAAATGAAAATCGTTCCCATAAAATTTTGATTATTTTTTTATCTTAAATTAGTGGTTATAAAATGGGAAGGTCATTTTCCTGAATAATATTTTAATAATATTTTATTGGTAATTTATTTTCATTAATGAAAAAAATATGAAATTCCTTAATGATTTACTAGGGACTTAATTTAAGTATTCAATATCTATAATTTCTCTAAATTATTAATGTTTATGTTGACAATACTTTTTTTGAAACCAATTTTTTTTCATGTGTAATATTATTGTGGAATGATGAAATTTTAATGAAACCACTTTTCTTTACATGATTTATCATGTGATGATATGATGAATGTTTTATGATGTTATGGATCACACTTTTATTGTATTATTTAGGTGATTTTAGTTATTTTATAAACTAGGATAGTGGTTTCATAATAATAATGGATTGTGGTTACACTTTTAGATAGTACAATTGTAATGATATATCTAAGCATAGTTGAACTGTTATTACATGGATGGAAAGGTCCTATGTTTTTGTCCAATAAATTGGGTTAGGATTGATAAATAGTGAGATATATAGGTCTCTCATGGTGTGTGATACGAGTTCAATAATGGAACTCCTCCACTAGGACAGTCATTAGAGTGAACCTAGACTAATATTATGTTCAAGGGAGTGAATCCATTCCACTATGAAATTATTAGAATTGATCCATGACCACTAGTGGAATGATTTTATTTTTTTATCTATGTGAAACAATCTTATATCTTATGAAAATAATATTCTCTCTTGGCTCAAATTTTTTCATTTATTTATGGTTCTTCTATTTTGACATGCTATGTTTTATTTTATTACACAGGATTATGATCTATGAAATGAAACGTATGATTTTAATTTTTTTAGGATATTATATTATAATATTCATGTTATAAATTAGTGATACTTGATATCTTCCAAATTTATGCTTAATGAGAATATAATATCAATCATTATTTTGTTTAATTTCCCCATGTTATGAAAAAGTGTACTACGTATTGTATGTCTAAGAAGGTTTCATGTTATGTTTACCATAGTTAGAGATTACATATATATTTTATAAACTTGTTTATTATACATCTAATCATTCAATAGAACTAGACTTATATGATTCTAGTTTAGATCATTAAGTTATGTTATTAAATATCTTATATTAAGATGTGATATCTATGAATGAATGGTTTGGGTCAATATATTTAGTATCAGTTAATGTTTTAGTTATCCTTTAAAAGCTACAATGAGAAAAAAATCATGATGATACTAGGGATAAACCTATTTCTGGGATAAAATATTAATTATTAGACAAGGACTTTTGCTTGGAAGAAATCATGTACATTTTGATTGTCATTGGAATTATTTTATAGATTATCAACCATGTAATATAAGAGATGGAATTTGAAACATTGTGATTATTCCAAAACATCTGCCACATTATGTTATTTAAAAACACATATTTTGGGAGTTTCTTAAGAACCCTAATAAGAGAAATATTGAGCTTCACAACAAAAATTGAGGAAATAATATTCAACATCTTATAAGAAGAGAATGTGGGAAGAATTACTCAAGTGAATTTCTCAATGGAAGAAGAAGACATTTTGTATGAGTAAATCCTGGGTATATAAGAAGTTATTTATAAGGAAAAAATTAAGGGTTTGATGGAGGGAAATGAATACAATCCTAATTTATCATTTCTTTTTCAATGTATTATGTATGGGGAGTATGAAAATTAGCTGATCGAATTCCTTAATTCATGGTCTAATCCATTGAACAAGAAAATACACATTTTTTGAATAGATATATGTATTTATGCCTTATTATTTTGGAAATAAATTTTTGAAGAGTTATATCAATAATGTTTGTTATATAATGATCCCAAAACCCCAAATGACTATTCCTAACTAGAATTTCAAAACAAATTTAATGTTGGGATAATGATATTATTGAAATTGCCTGGATATTATTATTGACCTTGATGATGAATAGTTCATGAGAAATAGATTTATGTCATATTTTATGATATTTAATGAATTTATTTATTTATGTAAAATATTAAATAGTTTATATCATATTTAAGGAATATGGGTTTTGTAAATATTTTGATAATATATGCTTTCAGGATAAGTTAACATATATTTGATGGACACAATCGAGAATTTATATATTTATGTCTGATCATAAGTTCAAATGAATGAACACAATGTTTTTAATGTTTTAATTTATGGTATTTTGAATCATTATTAATGATTACATTCCCAATGGTGTTAATAAATTATTTGATGATATATGTTAGTTATGGGTTGCTGGATAGTGGGATGATGATAATATTGATGGTTACAATGTGATTCATTTATGTGGTGAAATTTTCATAGATATTTTTGTTATAACAATGAATTAAATTTGTGGTCAGTATATAAATTTGATTCATGATATTTTAGAGAACTTCACTTCCCGGCATGATTATATAAGGATTTATCATGGGGATTAATTTTAAGTATCATTAGGCTGAGGCATACGTAACAATTATGATTCACAAGTTATCTAACACGTAGGATTATTTAGGGAGAATTAAATTAATTTTATGGATATAATTGGAATTATATAGCCTTATAGATTTAAATATTCTTTAAATTTGTGGTTATTTAGGTAATTAATGTTTTATAGGGAAATGTTGTATTCTGTCAAATGGTTCCTTATTAAAATATAGAGTTATCATTTTCTAAATTTTTTTGGTTTGGGTTAATGATGAAAGAGTTGGGGATTATCATGATATATGTTTTTGATCTATTATAATTTAATGAAAAATTCTTCTTGAATACTCATCATTTGCAGGAATGGATTATATTTCAGTTAAAATTTATTAATGGGTGATATAATACTTTTCAAGAATTTATATTTTATTATTTTCCTTTTCTAGATGTTAAAATAATTCATCAACTCTTGGAAAATTATCTTGAGAAAAAAATTGTGTCCTATACAATTCAATTCAATTGAATTTGATATACTTTAACCCATCACTGATTCTTTGCTCTGTAGTAAATAATTCTCCCATAGAAATAATTTTTGTAAATATCTATTAGTCCATTGATAGTACCATTATTTTCCATTTCCATATTTTTCATTCCCAGTGATGTTCTCAAATTTTTAAATTTATTATTGTGGTGACCATCATAATTCTATTACACATTTAAGGGGAAGTTTTATTAACCATTTTTATGAGGTTGGTTTTCAATAATGAAACTATGAAAAATAAATTATTTTATTACCATGTAAAAGTTTAAATTGTGTGTATGTAATTTATTATGCAGTGGGAGGGGGGGTTGTATATTGTAACAACCAATGATTTTATAATTTTTTTAAATTTAAATAATTTAATTTCAATGATAGATTATGTTACATGCTATATATTTATTAAAAGAATAGTAAAATACATTTAAAATATTACTATTTTTTATATTCATAAAATTTCCATTAAAAAATACAATATGATTATGATTAAATACCTTATTAAAATAATTATAATGAATTGAGGATAGTATTTTTCATGATAATTTATTTGTTAATTGTCAATCAGTTTTTTTAAAATCTTTTTTATTGATCAACAATATGATCTCTTCAAAAAACTGTGTTTTTCTGAAAAAATCTATTATTAATTTATAGATATTTTATAAATTTTACGTTATAATATTAATCACTGTTTTAAAATCATCACATTAAATATATCATAAGATGATGTTTTGAAAATTTTCTGAAATGATTGATTCTCGAGAAAATATTAAAATGCTGATTTTATTGAAAACTATTTATAAAAAAAGATCATTTTTTAAATGGTTTCAAAGTAAAATTAGTTTTCTTGTAATATAAATAATCTAATTAAATCCATTTTAATCAAATGTATGATTGAATTTAGTAATAAAAAGGTTTTATTGGTGAAAAGTCATTTCACTAAAAAACAATTATTCTGAACACATTGTATTTTTATCATTATAAATTTCATTTATTGGAATTTATTAATGATTTTAATAATATGAATTTATTTTATACCCATATAAATTTTTTATCAATAGTATACTATTATTTTATGAATTAGTTAATAAAAAATCCAGTTTTATACTAAAAACTGTATTATTCTTAAATAGTTTTTCACAGCATTTTGAAAACACATATTAAAATGAAATTGTACTATGTTTATATGTTTAATTCTATAAAATGGATTCCATATTTTCAATAAAGATGTAAAATTTCGTAAATAAGTTCATTTTTTGTCAATTATAATAGTAACAGTTATAAAATTTATCACATTAGTAAATGGTAAATCAAGTTAGACTAGTTTAAAACTAAGTTATATGGGCTTAATTTTTAATAATAGTTCTTATCAGATGATTAAAATTAGATCCTTATCACAATACCCTTGAATTACATTTGTGTAATTAAAACATTTCCATGAAAAATTTCTTATTCAATATTAAATCATAGCTTGTTACAAAATGTCACATTCTTAGTTTTAAAATTATCATTTATGTTTACATAGAGGAAAAATAATGTTATGAATGAATATAAATGTATATTTTGAGATAAATAAAATTATATTTAGGATGTAAACTTATTTATAAAATATTCTAATTATATAATAACTTTAAATTCCTCTAAAATGGTAAAACAATATTTATACAATTAATAGGAAAATAAGAAAATTTCATTTAAAAATATTAAAGGTGATATATTTTGAATGATTAAAAATGACCATGGAATTTTATAGATCAATATGAAATATTTGGGAGGTATGAAATAATTATATTCGACATCACTCTATATCATTAGGTGGTTAATTTCAAATTAAATGAATAAGTTTAAAAATGACCGTATTGATATTTTATAATAAATTATATTTCTTGAAATGATATAAAATTCACAAAAATTATTGATTCATCTTAATTAATTAGTTATATTTTTAAACGTCATCTATGGTTCTTTACTTTATTTTATAGTAACTTTTTTAATCCTTATATAGTATAAAAAATTAAAATTTTTATATTTATCAAAACGGTTAATAAGGGGTAAAAAATTGATGATGATAAAGATTTCCTGCAAACATATCCAAAATTTATCGTATGAGATGATGATGCCTAATATTAATATTAGATTATATTAGGGTAAATTTAGTTCCATTTTGGAATAAAAATTAATTTATATTAATATAATATGTTAAGATATTCCTAGAGTACCCTCCCCTCAATTCTAAAAGGTCACCAACTGTATCTTTTTCACACCAGATTAAGCTATCTAGTCCAACAAAACTCTCTCAAACTATCATCTACACCAACCTAGGCACATTATAGAGGCTTTTTCATTATAATAACCCATTATCCCTTTTTTGGATATTTGAAAGAGTTATTTAAATTAATAGGTAACCACCTTTGTTGATAACTTTATATTAAATTATTATTTTACCCCCTCTAAATATATTATATTATTATAGTCCTAAAATACTCAAAACTGATAAATATACTTGAAATGTTGTAATTATTATTTTACCATGTTTATTCACAATCCTCCCATTATATGGGATGTGAAAATTTCTCCCATGCATACGTACGACATACCATCCCTACATAGTGATACAATTCATTTCTCTTCAACATCATCTATAAATTAATAATATAAATATTTTAATGTTTACATATTTTAATTATTGAATAATTCTAATTTTTAAATTATAATATCGTATCTACCTTCTTACCTTATAGACCATTGTAAAAAGACAATGTACATTGAGCATATGTGTGGACTACCACATCTACGAACCTAAGTGATGCGTTTTTAATTTCAGTTTAACGTGGATTGTAATAAGTATAGATTTAAAGAATGTTTATGATAAACATGATATAATATTTTTTCATTAAGGTAGATTTACTTTTTTCCATTATTTTTTTCCATCCATGGAAACATGGAAATAACATTCATTCATATGTACGACCTACCATCTCCAATGATGGAGTAACTAATTATTAAATATCTATCTGTTAGGAATGACAATGAACAGTGATGGTTCCATGGATGATACATATAATTAATATATATAATTTTTATTTCATTATTAACATTATAAATATGATGGTACAATGATAAATATAAAATTACTAAAACAACATAACATGAACATACATGATAACTAAGGTATATATCACAATGAACGTCAATTTTAATAGATAATTGGTATAAAATGGTTTTTAAAAGGTTACAATTGAATAATATATGGTTTTATATAATATATTACTCATAATTAAAATATTTATAATAAACCTATATAGATTATGTAGATGGATCTAATGGGTACAAATGATGTCAGTTGTAAGGTAATGGATTTCTATTCATATATTTTCTAAGAGACATATGCCAAATTCACCACTCATTCCATTTTTTTGGTGTATATACATCCAACATAAAATTTTATATATTTAATATAATTATATTAATTATACATATCATTTTAAATTTTTTATTCATTGATGAGGACTGTGTTTCAGATGTTATCAAATTGGTGTGGGATTTTCATCTCACTTTTATTTCAGTGGTAAACATTCCATATTAACCACTATATTGTTTTATGTGAAGTATATAATACCAATTAATTGATATTATGATCATTATTATGAATTTTATGGGGATTTAATTATCAATATATGGTTATTCATTTAATTTCTCAAATCCTTCTAATGTTATTAATACGTCAACTATTTAATGTCACAATCTCATTGTGTATTTGGATTTCTTAGGATAATGTTTCCATTGATGAACTTTTATAATCTATAAAACTCATGAATTTTTTTATCCTATAGTTATTTAATTATAAAAAATTTTCTTCATGTATTTTCCTCACATTAAGAAATCATGAGGATAAAACAATGATTTTATGAAAAATAATCTCCATTTCATTGGTAAATCAGGAATCTAGTTTCTTTTATATCGACGTTTTCAATAAATATTATCAAAATAGTTCTTACTATAATCCTATGTTTGGATAAATTCAGTTTTAACCATGTCTACAATTTTTTTATAATTTTTCTAAATGGAATATTATTAACAATTTCTGTATAAGTAATTTTTTAATTTTTATACAAATATGTAAAAGGATGGTTTGCTTTTAACATATACGACATGAATGGAATTTTCAAACATTATAGAATATATTTTTTTGAATTATACTTAACATGTTTCCATGGATATTTTAAAATAAATTTTTGCAACAATATTAAGAATTATTTATATTATAGGGAAGAAACATAAAAATAGAAATGTAATTTTCCTCAAAAAAGTGTTAATGAACTTTAAATTTTATATATATTAATTAAATAATACAATCCTTTATTTAACATATGATTTTCTATGGACTTGAAAAAAAATATGATACTTTTTCTTTATTTGGATGGTTAATATTTATGTTGATGATCAATTTATGAAACCTATGTAATTACCAAGGGTTATGTTATAGTGAATTGATGAGTTCTATATCAAAAAAAATTATTTACATTGTTTATGATGTGATTATATGATGGATTCATTTTCATCATGTGTCATACATATATATGTTTCTCATAATGAATTGTTGGTTACATTATTACAAAATATTTTTGTTTCATTATAAACAATGTCTATTGGTTTTTTATAACCAAGGATAGAAGATATGTTATAACCAAGGATGATAGTGACATTATAAAATAAGATGGTGGTCAAATTTTGTCCATGGAAGTGTGGTACATTTATATACCTCTAATTAATTAGGTAATCATTGATATGTCATGAGATATATAGGTCTAGAATGGGGATTTGACCTAGTTCAGGAATGGCCTTTGACCCCTATAATTGTATTAGGAGTGGACCATGACCAATAAACTGGTTTGACTGAATGAACTCATTCAACAATGACAGTACTGAAAATATGGATGATTACAAATGGAATTATTTTCTTTAATAATGTATATTCCTCTTGCTTATGTCTTATACCAACATTATTATCTAGTGAATAATTTTTATTGATTTTTTATGGTTGAGTTCATTTGAATTTCCATGTTTTATTCCATGACTTTATATTATGTTATATGATATACAAGTTATGATTATATATGTTACACACATGTTATCAAACCTTATGTTCGTGTTGCGACCAAAGGATCATCAATATAAACCTATTTTCCCCTTACATAGTACCTCAGTTCACACTCTCTTATGTTTCCTTTCCATAGGTTATATATAATGGTACTAAGTACGATATTTCTAATAAAGAATCATTTTTTGAATGACTCAATCGGAAACAATGTAGATCATTTATGGATAGATTTTTATATGTATATGAATCCAAATGAACTGGAACAATATTTTATATTTCATTGATTATTATATTTTGTATTACATATTTGTATTTTAATATGTGATATCAATGTAATAATGGAATGGGCTACAATATTATATAATTTTAAAAATTTATGAAAAACTTTTGTTGACCCTTCTAAGGTGCCGAATTAAAAATACGATGTTCTATTAATAATATTCACGATTTATCATGTTATAATACATAAATATATGAATATAGATCCCTAATTCCATCGCTATATTTGATAAACAATAGAATCACATATTAAATAATCGATTATAAAAATTCATCATATTCCCCAAATTTCTATAACAGAACAACATTACAATTCTATGTAAATACAGTTACATGACATGTGTAACTAAAATATAGTGTAAAAAAATTATGTAATTATTTATATATGATATATTAGAGTAAAACATAGTTGATTTTCAATACATGTCCCTTTTATGACACTTTTGACCATTTAATGAATTATTTTAATCCCTATGCAGAGTAACATATAATCCATCCATGAATGTGTCTCCAATATTTGACACTTTTAAACCAATTTTACTATAATCCTTAATGTATATATATATATATATATGTATATTTATCATAATAATAATTCATTATATCTCATATTCTAATATAATTTGAAATCCATATTCCATAAGGTTAAATATACTTTTTAGTTCCATCAAATATTTATGAAACTATAGAAATGTAAACAAATGTATTATCATGGAATTATTTACACACTATATATCATGAAATATCCAATATATAAAAAATAAAAATTAGTTGGTAAATAATAATAATTAATTATATTCTAAAATACATTTTGATTATGGTATTTATATTTTCCATATTAATTTATTGACTCCATTCACTTTTTACATTTTCATATAATAGATATCAACTCATCCCTTAAGTATTTAGATTCACGCAAAAAGTAGAAGAAAAAATTAACCATATACTATAATCCTTCAAATATTTTGGGGTCCACATCACCACTAAATAATGTTGCATTTCACATTTAAAATTTCATGAAACAAACTACCACCCTTGATATGTCATGATAAAATTATTTTCAATAACCAATATAGCCGATAAAAATGAATTCACTAGCTGATGATCAAAAATATAAAACCTAAATTAACATTTTTATCATAACCAATGAATATAATATAATCATATCTCTATAGAACACAAAAATCTCAATCAAACCTTATTATTAAATATTTTGTTCATATCAGAAGTATACATCTAATTATATATCTATGTGGCTACAATTACATTATCACTTCTCGAATAGAATTATCTTATTTTTTGTTTTCGAGAGTCAAATAGGTTTTCCCTAATTCATTTAATAATTAAATTTAAAAAAATATAGTTTTGGAGACCCATTTTTTATGGAAGAGAATACATTAATCAAAACCATTCATATATGATTTTATTTATGCTATGAATAATATGTGTCTTAGTTTCAATAATTTTCTTACCTATCATAGATTAGTATGGAATTTATTATATTGTGATTTTTCCAAACTCACCTTTAACAATGAAATCATACTAACACGTTCATATTTTAAAACTATTGGTTGTATTTGTATTGGTATTTTTACACCTAAAACGATATAATTCACAATAACCATATAAATTAATAAGAAACACCTCAAGAAATCCACATTAATATCATTTTTTAGCACCCAAATCAATGAAACAAAATTATGAAGTAGTATCCAAGTATTTAATGCTTCTTTGAAAAATAGATCAATCTCTAGTGGTTCTTATAAAGTTTTATGATTTAATAAATAACTATTACAGACTGATTTACCTTCAATAAATTAATCAAAATAATACATATGAATATAAAATAAAAATAAAAATAAATAATAATAATAATAAAATATATTTTATATAGAAATATTATTCATAATAATCAAATATAAAATAAAAATATAAAATACATGTGTTAACATGAATTAAAAATATAAAAAACCAATTGATCTAATCATATACCATATCTCTTACATGGATCTATGGCTCTCCTATAGAAAATAATGATATATTCCCATTTACAGTATTACGAACATCCCTATTGTCCAATATACTAAAATTAACATATAAATGGTAAGTATAAGCTTAATAGGATTTACCTGATGACCCTAATATGCTTTCAATCTAGAAAATTACAGTATTAAATTTCTACCATTATTGAAAATGATTTTTTTATCGTGAAAAATTAATACTTTTAAATAACAGAAAAATGTAGTCATCATAAAAGAAATATCCATTTATTTTAAAAATGTATATTCATTTATAATGTTAAAATTAAGAAACTTTTAAAAATGGCATAAAATTTATCCCTTAATAAATACTTTTATAGAAACAACATTTTTAAAAAAAATATGTCCAAAATAATCACTAAGACGCCTCATTTTCAAAATGTATAAAGAGATTTCAAGTTTCCCATAATATAATTCCTGTTAATTTCAATTATATTATATATATGTTGACCCACATTAAAATATAAATGAAAAAATATTTATCATAATATTTATTCTAACATCAGTTTTCATATACCATGTGCTCTGTAAACCAATTTATCATCCATCAATACATAAAACGAAAAACTGTCTTATTTATAATGAATTAGAGTGGGATATCGATATAGTTATTTGTTAAAACCAATTATTTATCTATTTAATTAATGTTCTATAAGACTACTGTTTTCCATATATATTTATTACAATTTTTGAGATAATTAAAGAAAATATATCACACCCAGACCTGTTAATGATGTCTTTAGGAAAATGTTAATTTATTTAAAATATAATGTATTATATATGGAATTTTTAAATAACTCTATTATATTAAAAATAAATTGTACTTAAAACAATTATTAATACAAAACAAAAATGAATATCCAGTTATAAAAAAATTAAAAAATTATATAAAAATCAATTATTTTAAAGAAACAATTTCCATGTAATGGTATATTATTTACCATAAATAGAGCATTATCATTAATCATGAAATAAAAGGTTTTATATTATAAAAATTTAGAGAAAATTAATATTAGATGTTATTATCTTATAAATAGTAGAAAATCCAAAAAATGAATTTTGTAAAGGTAATAAAATACATCCCTGTAGAATTGTAAATTATTTAAAATAAAAATGGTCAATTAATTTGTTGAATAATTGATGAATTTAGTAAAAATTTAATATGTTAAAATATAAAAATTATGAATCAAATGAATTCAATCGGGTAATAATGATTTTCAATATTGGAATTGTAAATGTTAACTAAAAATAACATGAACTAGGTGTTGAATTAAAAGATTAAAAAAAAGTGAATTTAAAACCTAATAAATTTAGAATCTAAATTTATATTTTTGGTTCTGAAGTGATATCCAAATGTATTATCCATAAATAATTTTTAAGGAACATGAAATTATTTTCATATGAACTCCCAAAAATGTAATCCATGAGATTTTGACAATCATTAATATCAATATTTATATTAATATTTCCACATGATCTCATGATTTTGTATACAAATTAACAGTATTTGATAGAAATATAATTTTAGTGTATTTAAAAAATATTTAACAAGAATCTCTCAATAATTAAATTATCAAATAATTAGAATATTTATAATTAATTTTTGTTTACTCTAATAATTAATACATAAAATTTTTAATAATATGTAGCCAACCAGTTAGATTTTTATAAATAATAATCAATCATCCTTTATTTTGACTTATGATGGGTCATACCCACTATTGTCTTGTTGTTTATTCAATCAATCCATTATTTCAAATGAAATTTTATATTGTAAATTATCCTATATAAATCTAACCAAGTCTACTAAGTATCAAACCATTGGAATATTATTGATTTTCACAGAATGAAAGTGTTTTAGGATATCCAACTCTTAAAATATTTTTTTAGTATGATATTTCATAATCCAAAACTAAGTATTATGATAATAAATGTACCGAAAGGATATTTCATATATTTTTTGTATGAAAGATTCTTTGTTTAACCTACTATTGGGCAGATTTAAAATGTTACAACCCATGTAATTATAGAATTTTTAATTCTTATATTTATTATAATTAATAAATTATATAGTTATTTTAATTAAAAAAATATTTCATAATATTTAAATAAAATTATAAACAGTTTTATAAAGTATATTTTTATATCTTTTAATAAAAAAAATTAATTTAAAATATATATATATTTCATAAAAAATAATTTAATATTTTAGTTCATCATTTAAAAATTATTGAAAAATTAAATTTGGATTTTTCTTGAGTAGACTTGTTTTTAGTGAATATTGAGAATTACAGATTTCTCAGACACCATCATTTAATTTTGTTCAATAAATTAATATAAAAGTACCATAATATTTTTCATCATTTTATAATGTAGAAGATGAAAATTTTAATCTAGATTAATATGATTTATATCATATTAATTTACATTTTTCATTATTTTGGTATAATTATATTTTTATTTTGAGATATGAATTTTTCTAAAAACAATTTTTAATTGAATTACAATTATCAAAATTAATAAATTAAAATAACATATCGAGAAATAATATTTAAATAAAATGAATTTATCATATATGTATTTAATAGAAAAACAATTCATATATTGATGAATTATAGTCATAATGTTAACATAAGATCAGGAATTTCCTAAATGATATTTTCTAAAATATAGGTTTTTCATGTTCTGAGAGCTTAATTTTAAAGTAAAATATACCAATTTTATATATTGAATAATGGAAAGTGAATTAAACAATTTGAATTAGGAGATACAAATTTTTTATGAAAATCCATTTTATTTATGGCCATCATTAATTGCAACTTTACTTAATATTGGTTTCCATAGTAAAGGTAAAACAAATTAATTTAATGTAAAAAATATTATAAGGACTAAATAATAATCCTAACACATGAATTATTTTTATTGGACGATTATATTTCATTCATAATCATCTAATATTAAAAGATAAAGAATTTTTTACATCTTTTCTTGATTATGACATTTCAAATACTTTATGTATAATAAATTCAAAAATGCATTTATCTTAATATTAATAACTATAATATTTTGTAAAGGGGTTAAAAAAATCCAATGATAAATTATAAATATTTATTTGATTGAAAAAATGATTTTAATTAGGATTTTATATTTCTAATTCTTAACAATCAAACATTTACCTTAAATGTTTATTGAACGATGAAACCATAATTATTTAATTACAAGGAAAATAAAATAAAAAATTTCATAATATATTATAAGTAATATACTATTAAGGAATTAATTTATTTAATTTTTCTAGAAAAATATAAAATTTAAAGGATTCATGAAAATTATAGATGTGAGTACCATATTTTTATATATTTTGTATCATATATAAAATGAACAGTGAATAAAATGAATTTAATCATACATTACAATAAATAGTGTTTCATTAAGTGATATTAAATTCAAATAAATATTATCTTTGACCGCATAAATTGAAAATGGTTGATAAAATCAACTGATGTCCAATTATGGGATATTTTTTATTTTATTATATTACTCTTAGCCCCTAAATGTTAAAACTATTAATATCTGTATAATTGTAATAATGGGTTAAAGGATGTTAAAACAAAAATATTATGTTCAAAAATAACATATTCATATCTTATATTTAGATCATTAGAGAAATTTTACCCAATATCATTTTATCATAGAATATAATTGATTTAGAGACATCTGTTGTTGAAAAATAATTTTTATGAATTTAATATCATATCAAAATCCAAGAGTTCCCATCCCCTCACATATAAAAGAGAACAACATTAATTAATTTAGTAAAAATGAAAAATCCATTTATTTCAACCAATAATACTTCAATTTCTGAATATAAATCCTTAATCACATCATAGAGTATGAGGAATGATCATTAATCTAGCCTAGGAATTCATTTATTATAGACTTTAAGATTTTTTCAAAATAAGAGGTATAGTTCATAAACATGTGTTTTCATTTTGTTCCGTTTTCTAAAATCATCAAATATTCTTTAATCCTGATGAAATAATAATACAAGTACCTCAAATTTAATTATTTGTTTTATTTTTAATGGTATAACCTATGTATATCTTTCTATCTATCAAATGAGATTCGAATCATCATTTATGTTTATGTCTAACAACCGCCTCATAAACCAAGGAAATTTATTTTTCCTTAACTCTTTATCTAATTAGTTGTAATAATTGGTTTAATATATGTATGTATACATAATATTAATGAAATATATATCATTTTAAAAATATCATATATCATTTATTTTCAAACATTTATGTTCATTGAAAAATGACTAAGTCGTCTTTGCATACATGTGGACTATCACCTCCATAGAGTGATGTAATACATTTCTCATCACCATTACACATTAATCATTTATATAATTATATTTAAAAAAATTATATGATATTTATAGAATAATTATCATTTTGAATATAGAAAATAATTCATAACTTCTTTAAATAGTTATCGTTGATAAATTGAAATTATACACATTCATATGTATGACCTACTCTATCCATGATTGTAATGTATCTAATTTTTCATTAGCATACCCCTTGAAGGGTTTTAAAATTATAATTTATTTAAAAAAAGGATAATTATTTCATGGTTATTATTTTGAAGATGATTGAATAATAACCCCATTTACCACAGTAAACCTAAAAATTCCATTATGAACTTACGATACAAATATAATTAATAAATCCATTGTTAAAATAGTAAACTATGTAATTGATTATAAATTTTTTAATAAATACTAAACTTGAAAAAATTTATTATGTAGGTAAATAATTTACATATGTTAATTATTTAGGAATATAATGAAAGTACATGATTCACACTCAACATAAGGCACTTTCTTCTAAATATTAATTATTAATGTTTCTATTCCATATATTTATCTACTATGTATATATAATTTAAATTGGTTCATGATTTATTAATGTGATTTAAAAAAATAAAAGATATTTTATTTCTCTTTTTTATATTAATTCAATGGGTTTCAAAGGTAATAATATTATAAATTTTATATAGAATGTTTTGATATTCTTTTACAAAATAAAAATGGAATCTTATATTATAATGCATATGGTGAAAAATGAATATTTATATAACTAAAAATGTTATTGTTATTTTACTTCCTTTATAATATTCAATATTTTCCATTTTAATGTAATGAATTGTCCCCCAGGGCCCGTGCCAGGACTACCCCAAGCCCGCCTCTCGAAGGCCAGGGTCTTGCGACTAGTGCTGAAGGCATCAACCTACAAATGGTAGGTGTTTTCCTGAATACATGCACACACACACACCCAACCATTCCCACACACTAACCAAAGAAAAAAATCTGTATACTAAAACAAGATTGTGTACAAAGTATAGCTGAAGGAAAGTGGGCCAGAATACCAACCCAAAAAAGAAAGGAAAACACCAAGTAAAAAAATAAACTCTGATGGCCAACCACAAAAAAACCCACCTAATAATGAGAGTAGATAACTACTTCAATCTGAAGTAGTATGTTATTTGAATGGTCCTATGGGGCCCTGCCTTTCCCTAGCCCACCAATTACACCATTGTAGCATCCATCAGTCCCGTCTCCTTGAGCACCCCTGTTGAAATATCGGTCATTGGCACAAGACAAAACACATGCGAGCAAAGCCCGTGTAGGGGTTAGTAATGAAGTACTCAGTAGGGACCCTAAAACAATAAGGAAAGACCACACAAAAATCCTCAATGTAAAGAACGAAGCACCAAACATCTCAAACATAGTATACGTTTAAGGTAGTGATAGTGGAAACATCAGTCAAAACATCAGACAAATCGACTGCTGGAGAGATCCCCCTCTAATGAGTATAGTGGGTCATGCAAGTCAATAAGAGTTGATTCCCACTATCTTTCTATGTTTTAGGTAGACCTCCCCACTGTATACCATCGTCCTACTAAGTTACAGAGATGTGCTTCCCACTGTGGGCCTAGAAAGTCGTAGAGAAGTCATTCCCACTAATCATGGCCAATTAAGGTACTCCTCTTCGCTACGTACCATGGGCTTAAAAATTCACTGAGAAATGATTCCATCAATGAGGCTGCAAATTCACAGAAGATTTTTTCCCACTGGCGTATAGTCGAGTCATACAAAGTCGAAATCCAGTTGTCCCAAGGTCTTAGTGAAGCACAGGGTTCCATACAGAGGGCACCTGGGAGAACCCTTCGTCAATAAATTCATCGCATATCAACATCCAATGAAGTAAGCATAGAGTTTTCCAAATGATCCACCTAATTGAAAGGGTCCCAAATCCCCAAACGGCTGGTCAATCAGACCCATGGTTTTCAAGATACAAGCATTTTAGTAAATAAGATTTTGTAGGATTAGTGCCTGATCGAGCTCTGCCACATTCCAAACCTCACCAAAACTCACTTAGAGTATATGGGAAGGACTAATTCTTCACAAATTTCTTTTTTCCATATATGGAGCGTCAAATCGAACACTCGACCTATGATTTATTTGCGTTTCAGTAATCAGGGGATGGTTGTGTCCAAGCCTGGTTTGACCTAGTCAGACCGACAAGACCAACCTGACCCAGGGGTCACACATACACGGGTTTAAAAATAAAATGACTCAGCATGACTTGTTATAGGTCTAGGTCGGTCTGGTCTGGTCCCATCTAGACAAAGGGAATGGATGAATGGGCCTCATTAGACCTAGCCTGCTTTGGCTGAGGGTCCATCCTGCTAGGTTGTCCGGCGACCTAGTCTAGTCCAGCCTAGAACGAATGGTGTTGGTCCGTCCAGCTGGCACTTATTCGACACATTGAAGTGGGTATGGTCCATGGGTGCGGGTCTGACCCATGGGTGCGGGTCTGGCCCGTGGGTGCTAGTCCGGCTCGTCAGTGTGGGATCAGGACGTTAGGCATGGATCCAACCCTGCAGACTAGGGGCTCAACCCACTGGGTGGAAACCTGGATGTATGAGATGGTCAGGGTGCGCTGCCCAACTGAGATGTGGCAGTAGCATCGCGTCTGGTCCCCTCTACCCTGTGAGACACTGCAAGGTTCCACCTCATACTGCAGTTGATGAATCATGGCTTATGTAGCCATACTGGGTGGCCCAAAAATGGTCCCCCCAACTCCATGTGGTGCTTTACTTGGAACTGTGTCCTCCATTGTCACGGCCTGATGGTCATAGTATCTGGAAACCACTGCATGTTGGGAGGCGTGCGACTCTACCCGACCCCCGGAGTGGTCGCCAACCCTCCATTTCACAGATCAGCACATGGCTGGTACGTACCTCCACCAATGTCAGCACTATGATAGATCCTTCAACAGACCATCATATGTGTATTAGTGGTCCATTATTCAAACTGTCGATTCCTTTGGCCTCCAGTGTTTTCCTTCTTCATCGCGAATGCCTTATATCACTGTCACTATAGTTTTGAGAATGTGGTATCAAGAAAACACAAGTGGAGATGCTAAGGCTTTGTTTTTGTTAGCCCAAGCCCTCTGTGTTTGAGGTTTATAATCAAGGGGGAGGATCGAGGATTTTTTGTTTGATCTTACCTGAATAATCATAATCATAGATAAAGAAATCCTCAATAGTGTTACCCTCCTGCATAAATGCACAAATCATAGTTCAACATGTATGTGGTTTGATCTGTGTTCGTGGATTCTAGAAAATAACTTGGATGCACATCAAAATCAAATAAGATCACTACCTCTTTGACGTTCGATTCCAAATTGTTTGATCTCGAGGTTTCAAGTTGTCGACATTGCTTCTGGCTCCATTCGTTGAGGTTCTTCGAATTCAATGGAGTCTCATCGACATTCTTCATAATTAGTCATTAGAGAAGAAATTAATCAGAGTTTCATTATATAATCATATTTTTTTAATTCCTAAACCCCACACACTGAATTATTTAAAGAAATAAAAAAGCGCAGAGACACTACCTTCATTAATAATTCCTATTAAATTAGCCTCATTTAATGATACACATTGAATGAGACATTAATGAAATGTTGTTGTCATCTAAAATGAGCTATTATTGAACCTCCATTAATTCACCTCTTTATCACCTCATCACTGCACCACAACGTCGTAGTCTTCCACCCAATGTTGAGAAAAGAAAAAAAATAAGTATTCTAAATTATTTTATTATTTTTAGTGAAAAGTATGAAAAATAAATTATTTTTTCAGCCCTTGATGGTCGATGTTTATTCATTTCTAGGTTAAATTTTGGCATTCAAAATTCAACGGTGATCTTAGATTTTTTATCTAAGTACCAGTTCCAATGTTAGAAAATCCCACTCACAGGTTTACTGAACGTAAATTAACAAAAAGTTACAAAAATTAACTGTCTAACTTGACCTGTGTCGGTCAAGGATGGGCTCCACCTAAAGGGAACAAAACCTCATGAGGTCAATGTTAATCTCTTATTTTCAATCTAGGTTACCATTTAAGAGTTATAAGAATTCTAAAATAATATAATTGTTACTTAATTATTTTATTCAAAGCCAAAAACTAACTTCCACTATTGTCCCATGACAAATGATATTAGGGTCTACATAAGGATAACATACCCTCACGTGTTTAGTGGTGGTCTTGTATTTTTAATCTGAGTCACTATTCCTATGTTATAAGAATTTGAAAAATAAAATAATTTTATTTATTTATTTTATTTACAGTTCTTCCAATTTTGTGTTTCTCACTGGAGGCATGCACCGACTAAAATTAAGTCTCACCAAGGGTAAACCCACCACTATGAATGCCATGGTGATCTCATATTTCTGATATGAGATACCATTTTAAGTTAATCAAATGTTTCATTAACACTTCTCATGCGTGCTATTTAAAGCTTAACATTTCTCAATGGATCATTTCAGGCATTCTACGCCTCAGAATAATGTGTCGTTAGAGCTTGTAGTCACAAAATAATTACTTATTTAAAAAAAAATTACGAAAATTTCAGTACATTACATTCTCCCCACCTTAGAGATTTATGTTCCCAAATGAAAAAAAAGGAAAATGAAACAAATGGGGGGTACTGAGCATGAATCTGAGACTCCATCTCCCATGTTCTCTCCATGAGGTTTCCATGATGCCACCTAACATGCACTAGTGAAATATATTATCCCCAAAGGAACTGCTACTATGGATCCTCTACCTCCATCGGGAACTCCGCAAACGTCACCCCATCATCATTGTCTAGCTCGCCCCAGTCGATGACGTGTGATGGATCATTGACATACCACCTCAGCTGCGACACATCGAAATCATTGTGTACTTAGCGCATCTATGGGTGAAGATAAATGTGGTATTACACCTCACAACTCCATTATGAAAATGAAATCTTTTGATAAATCACAGAGATAACATGCTCCCCGGCCAAAACTCTTAAATACCTACTGGGGAAAGACCCAATGGGAAACATGGTCTCCCTTTACAAACTCCAAGGGTATCAGTTTCCATGATACCAGTCCTGATATCAGAGGTCTTGGTACATATTCTCCATAGTAGGTCGTACCACAAAAGGGGGTGTATGAAACTCCCAAAACGCCTCCTACTGTAACGTCACCGGTACAATGGTGTGTCCTCAGAACTGGATTACGTGCTCCCCTCCTATCGAAAATCCATCAAGAGTTCCTTCTGAGGTTAAATGAGCACGTCAGACCTCGCATTCAATATCCACAAACTGGGCCTCCTCGACTCGCTTCAAAAGTGAGGGAGTGACAGTCATTGACTGGAGGTATTCTACTCCATCATCATCTAAGAAGGATATCTGTATCGCAGCTAGCTACTATGTTGGCTCACTCAACAGCTGTAAACTAGACCTCCTGATGAGTGTTTCTGCCACAACATTCCCCTTTCTAGGAGTATAGAATATCTCAGAGTTGTAGTCCTAAAGGAACTCTATTTATTGCCTCTATCTCAACTGCTAAAAAGGCTACGAGGACCTTTCTGTCCATGTGAAAGGATTACCATTTTAACTCATTGATGATCCCATCAACCATTTTTTAGTGGGTACTCATTCTTGGCTATCACGTGATTAATGTGACGGTAATCCACACATAACCATGAAAATTAGGACTTACTATGTCTTTATTCTATAAGTCCCCCTCCAACGCCCCTACTTGTGATGCTCTACGAAAGGCCTCCAATATACTTATGCTAATATCGGTTCCATATCAGGATGTAGAATGATATCGAAGTCCATCCCCATTCTGGGAGGTAACCTAGAAAACGTCTTTTGAATGTACATTCCAGCATGCCACTTCTGCTGTTGGGAAGTAAAAACACAAAAAATCTACTGTCATGAGGGTAAGGTTGACAAACTCAAGAGTGATCTAGTGCACCCTCCTATGCATGAGTTTATCCCATGCAACCTAGGTTTCTCTCTTTTGTCTCTCACTAAGGAAAACCTAATTCCAACATTGCATATATACCGCATACATTTTTCCTAAAATAGTCAATCTGAGCATGAAAAGTGGATGACCAGTCCATACCCAACCTAATATCGTAAGGCCTTGATGCTGCCACTAAGACGTTCCAACAGAAACTCTCTCCTCAAGGGTAAGGTCACACAATCTACATAAATTTTTTAATCGAGTCTTCTACAATAGTTATATCCATATTTAATGATCAAGTCAATGGTTCAACTGGAATCTATAGGTCTTGATGAAGATTGGTGACATGAATGAATGATTAACACCCATTTTTATTAATATGACATCCATTAGTAGGTAAAGACCATACCTCGAATTATTCAATCTGTCCTCGGGTCATACTCTTTGACCGCATGCAGCTACTCCCTTCCCATATCCTCCAATTATACCATAAATTTACGAAGCTCTGATGGAGTAATCTGATATGCTTATGGGGATATTATTGTCGTACCAGGGTACGAATAAAATAATAAGTTTAGCTCTCAAAATCGAGTTAATCATAGAACATCTTTAAGGAAGACTTCCTTATACTCTTCTTTCACTATGGAACATGGGGAGTTATTACATTCACTAAACGGTGGGATGAACTAGCCAACTAAATATGATTTGGATATACCCTCCTCTACTGATGTCCCTCAGGAGCTGGATGGATTTCCCCTATGTAGATATTGAGAAATATGGTTCTATAACTGTTGATGAACAACATACATTGCCTAATATAGTAAATCCTACCATGAATGGTAATATTACATCCCTTGAATGACATCATAAAGACTCGACACTACTACCAAGAGATCCAAACCGATACACTCGACTCTAAGAGTCAAGTCAAAATATCAACATTGGTGTGTGGTCATTCATTCTCCACCAATAGGAGTTTCTAAATGTGAGGGTCATCTCAATGGTCACAAATGAGAACTCTAGGTATCAAAAAAGAAGAAGTGACAGGAAATGGAAATCACTAGTACATGTGTCTATCAATACTATAGTAAATGTAGAAAGACACGCATCATACCATGATTAATCCAGGGAGTCCTGGGTCATATTTCATGATAGTCTATAACTTTCTCCTCTTTTATCCAGTAGCATGATGGGTTGGAAAATCTCACATGACATGTCCATTTTCCGCAAAAGTATAGAGAAGACTGACCTTATAGAAACTAGCATATTCCCTACTATTAACCCTCTAGTTACGCGACTTAATTTCCACACCTGCAATCCATAGGCCCTGCTGACCCTGCATCTCAGGTGATCATTTCCCATATGCTCGTGACACACATTTTAACCCTATGCATTATCGCTAAATTCTAAAAGATTCATATATGACTCAGTCTCGAAAGTTTCATCCACCTGAACCACTAGAGGTGTCCTCGTTAGCTGATCAACCGGTGGTGGGAACATTGGTATACCATCGGTGGGGCCATCATTAGAACTGGTCCCTGAATAGACACCCCATCCTTAGATGAACTATCCTCACGATCATGTATCAGGATCCTGGCTAGTCGTCCCCATGGAGACATCTTGATATAGATCAAGATGTACTACAATTAGAAGGTTATAACTAGTGAGCTGAATAACATTCAAAAGAACATAGGGTGACACTAATGAAACTAGTGTTTTCATGTATATAGCTGAAATGCAGAGTTCATGGTCCTGGTGTATGGATACGGTACCGATGCACCAACACTGGACTCCAAAATTCAGAAATTCAGACTCAAAACACTTAACACTGTTTCCCTGAAACAAAATATAGACTCCCAGTCTTTGAAGAGGGAACCAAAAACCCTCTGATAACACTTTTTCATGACCTGTCCCCCAGGGTTTATGCCACGAATACCCCTAGACCACCTCCCGATGGACATGGACTATGGACTAGCACCGAAGGCATCAACCTGTATGTTGAAGGCATTTTCATGAATAACATTACACAGACACACACCCAACCAAGTACCATGCATGAAACAAAAAAAAACATGTATAATAAAACAAGAATGAGAAAAAAAAATATCTGAAATCATGTGAGATAGAATACAAATCCAACAATGAAATGAAAAGAGAAATTACAAGAAGAAAACTCTGATGGATATCCAAAGACAACCCACACCAAATCAGGAGAGTTGTGATCATTCTGGAATCCGATGTACTATGTCTAGTTTTCCCAGTCCCTCTAGTCCCTTCCTGGTCTTAGGCCACCATGTCCACCATAGTAGCATCCACCAGTCTCATCTCCCTGAGCACCCCCATCAAAGCATTAACCATCTGCATCAGACACAATATGTGTGGGTGAAGCCCATTCAGGGGTGAGTAACACAATACTCAGTATAAAACACTAAACAAAAAGGAAATACCACCCAAAAAATAAAAAATTGTAAAGCACGAATCACCTGACAACTAACACCTAGTATACGTTTAGGGTAGTGTTTTTGGAAACATCAGTAACAACATCAAACTACTCAGATGCTGGTGAAATACTCCTATAATTAATACAGTGGGCCTTCGAAGACACGATATAATTTCTTCCCACTAACAGTCAACATTATAGGTATACCACCCCATAGTGTATAGTGGGTTTGCTATGTCACATAGAAGTTCTTCTCACTGTGGGCCCGTAAAGGCACCAAGAAGTACTTCCCACTAAAATTGGCTAACTGTGGAAGTCCTCATAATCACGTAAAATGTGCCTGAAAATTCATAGAGAAGTGTTTCCCACCATGGGTCATCAAATTCATAGATATTTTTTTCCCAATGGTCTATAGACGATTCATTGAATGTCAAATGTTACCAGTTTATAGGTCTCATACAAACACAGTGTTCTGTAAATAGCACGACTGCACCAATAAATCCTCAAGACATTATTCTCATATCAAATTCCATTAAAGTCACCATAGGGATTGTAAAAAAGAACATACTCATCGAGAGGGTACCAGCACCTCAAACAGTTCTTCAATCAGATTCACATTTTGCAAGATACATGTGTTTTAGTAAAAAGGGCTCAATTGGATTTATGTTTGATACAACTGGGACATATTCTAACCACCACCAAAACTATCATAGAGTATCAAATAGTATTTCATCATCACAAGGGTCCCTGTTCCGTAGACAGTGTATCAATCAGACAACTGGTCTGCGAGTTATTAGTGTTTTATTAACAAAGGGACGGTTCTGTCAGGGCCCTATCGGACCCAGTCAGACCGACCCAACCATCACGACAAGGGATTCCAACATAACATGGATTAAAAATCTACCATCTCAACCTAACCTTGTTGGTTTCTGGGTTAGTCTGGTCTGATCTAGCCAAAGGGCTAGTCCCAATGGGCCTTGTTGAACCCGACCCTGTTTGGCTGAGGAAGCAGCCCGCCAGGACATCTGGCGACCCGGTCTATTCCAGCCCGACATGAAGGGTGAGGGTCTGGACTGCGGGCTTAGGTCTAGCATATTAGTGTGTGTCTATCCCATTGATTTGGGATGGGCCCATTGGTGTGGGAATGGTCCAACGGTGTGGGACCGGCCCACAGGGCATTGAATCGGCCCGAACGCATGAGGCGGACGGGTTGCACCACCTGACCATGACACAACTGTCGTGCCGCATCCATTACCCTATGCCCTAGGGGATGCCGCTAGGCCTACACCTACAGATGCACTCAAAATACTGCGGCTCGTCCAGCAGAATCAGGTGGCTAGGACATGGGTCCCCCTCCTCAATGAGGTGCCTCTCCTAGCGCCACGTTCTTCCTTGCCATGGCCTTATGGTCGCATCCTCCAACTCCTGTGGCATTACGAAGAAGGCACCACTCCACCTAGCCGCCAACGTGGCTGAAAACCCTCTTTCTCACTGACTTGCAGGCAGCTGGAGCTGACCATCATCACCGACGCAGGCGCGACGTCATATCCTTCGGGGGACCACCGAACGCACAAGGGTGGTTCATTTTTCATACCTCCTATGTCTATGGCCACCAGTGTTCACCTTCATCATTGCGAAGGCCTTAAATAAAATTCACCATCATTTTGATAATTTTCCCATCAAGAACACAGAAAAGGCATTTCTCTGTCCTTGTTCATGTCGTCTCAGGCCCTCCACCTTAGAGGTCTATAATTAAGGGGGGAGGCTCGGGGCTGTGTTGTTTGATCATACCAGAATAATCTCAATCCCGAATAATGAAATCCCCCATAGTGTTACCCACCCACATAAACTCATAAAGCATGGGTCAACCTGTTCATGGGTTGATTCGCGTTCATCGTTTCTAAAAAATAATGTGTAAGAACATCAAAATCACATAAAACTCCTGCCTATTTGACCTCTGATGCCAAAGCATTCATTCTTGAGGTTTCAAAGTGTTGATGTCGCTTCAAGCTCTATTCACTGAGGTTCATCGAAGTTTATAGATTCTTGTATTTGTTATTTATCATTCATTATTAGGGAGGAAATTCACTATGGTTTCATCATAGAATCCTCAATGTTTAATTTCCAAACCCCACATTTTGGATTATTTAAGGAAAACAAAAGTGCAGCGACACTTCTTCCATTAATAATGGTCATTAAATTAGCCTCATTTAATGATCCAAATTTAATGAACCATTAAGTTAATAGATTCATGGTTTATAATGATCCATTATTGACCCACCATTAATGCGCCACTTCACCGCCTCGTCACTGAACCGAAGTGTCATCGTCCGATACCGAACTGTAAGAGATGAAATAAAATAATTCTTTTAAATTTGTTTAATATTTTTTATGGAAAGTCCAAAAATAAAATATTCACTCAACCCTTGTCATTCTTTGTTATATCATCTCTAGGTGAATCCCCGTGTTCCAAATTCAACAATGGTCTTAGATTTTTGATCCGAGCACCGATTCAAATGTTATAAAATCCCTCTCACATGTTTACTAAGTGTACCTTTAAAAACAGTTAAAATTTTAACATTCACCCTCGACATGCGCAAGTTAAGGTCAGGATCTACCTAAGAGGAACACGCCCCTTAGAGTTCAACGAAACTCATAATTTCTATTAGCATTACCGTTTAGGAGTTATAAGTTTTTGAAAATAAATTAATTGTTACTAAATTATTATATTCACTACAATGAACTAACGTCCATTGTTGGAACGTGCTAGCTGATATTAGTTTCTTCCAAAAGAAATCATACTCTCACGAGCTCAGTGGTAGTCTAGGATTTTTAATCTGAGTCACCGTTCATGAGTTGTAATCATTTGAAAAATAAAATAATTTTATTTATTTATTTTATTTATGGTTATTCCATTTTTGGGTTTTCTCATTGGAGGCTTGCACTGATTAAAATTAAGTCCTACTGAGGGTAACCCTGCCATCTTGAATTCAACAGTGCACTCATATTTCATATATGAGCAACCTTTTAGGAGTATTCCACTTTTTTCATGAAAACTTCTCACACTTACTATTTAAAGCTTAACATTTCTTGATGGATCATTCTGGGCACTCCGGGCCTCGTAATCATGTGATGTTCGATTGTGTAGTCACAAAATAATTCCATATTTAAAAAATAGCATGGAAATTCAGGGAAATTACATTTAAATCATCATTCCCATGATTCTTATTATTTTGAAAAATGTTTTTAAAATGAATTTTATATTGAAATATTTTGAAATGTATTCATATGGATGAGAATAATATTTTGGAAGCTGTAATATTTTATGTGTATTAGTTATTTTATGGTTTTTTAATTTTTATGATGATGTTTTATTCCATTATAAGAAATTCATGGGATTTTATTTCATATCCATCTAATAAATTTGGGAGGATTTTTGTGTTGAAGTTGACAATTATGGTTATTATATGTGCAACCATGCTACTTATTTTACATGTAATAGGGTTGGTGAATCCATGATTTTCCATGATTATTATATGATCTATAACTGTTATGGTTGTTCCATTTATAACCATGAAGTCTAGAATATATATTAGAGGGATAAGAAAATGATTCTACAAATACCTGTATTTTTTTTCTATGATTCCTATATGGTTTTATGAAAATATTATGATTTGAAAAAGGTAGTAAATGAAATTAAATTTTAAAGGGAATGTATATACAAATTCATATGGATGAAAAGTATAAATTTTTATTTTTTATGTGTTTTATGGATTTTAGATAGACCTCAACTAATTTTTTTTCATTTATGATTTTATAATTTTTTATAAAAATATTTGGGCATAGAATATGATTTAATAGTTTTGTAAATGATTAATTTAAACCTAAATAACGATAATTAAGTGAGAATTATTATAATTATTCATATAGTAATGAGTTTATTTCATTATTTGTATAACCCTTAGTGTGGGTTTTATGCTCATCCTACATAATAAATGTCTTTTATTGGGATTAAGGATTTGAATGAACAATGAAATATTCATGTTCAAAGCCATGTATATTTCTCAGGAAAAAAAAATATTTCTATTTATAATTTTTATATTGTATAAAAAATGGATAATATTAATAAGTTTCTACATTTCAATGTAGGTTTTTTTATTTATGAGTTGTGACCTAATTCTCCAAAAACCTAAAACATAACACTACCTCAAGATTAAGGAATGTGTATTGTTGTGAAAAAACACCTTTTTCTTGTTTTTGGTTGGGTACATAACGATTTTATTCGATAAATGGTTTATATAAGGGTGGATTATAAGATAATTTATTTAAATACCCCTAGGATATTATATTTTATAGGTTTCAGGAAATATTATTTAGTCTTTTCCATGAGGATTGATTCAAAATATGTGTGTTCATAATTTTTTTAAATATAATAAATAAGGAAATTTTAGTATGAAGGAATATAGAGAAAAATATCCTTACATATCAGAAAAATTAGAATGGTTGAAATTTGAACTATGATTATTTTCACTATTATGTATCAGTTTATGTAATTTATGTTTAGTGGTGGTGTCTATGCTAGATAGGATATAGATATAAAGTAGTGTAATAATCTGATAATGGATCAATTCATGAGACAACATATTTCTTATTTTGGTGGATCTTCTAATCCAGTGATAGCTGCGAGATGGAATAAATAATATTATATTATATTTATTATCACTGGTTGCTCAGATCAATAAATGATTACTCATTTTATATAATATTTTGAGGAGATTCATATGATTAGTGTTAAATGATTATAAATATGGGGGAATGAGATGATATTTACTCCTTGGAATGGGATGAATTTAATTATATTTTCCATGAGAAATTTATTCCTAATGTAGTTTGACTTAGGATTGAAAATAAATTCATTGAATTAATAAATAAGGAGGAAGACTTATTGGCCACATATGAAGAAATCATTTACTATTTGGTAGGGTGAAAAAAATTGTTTTTCTAGTATATATGTATTATAATTATTCATTTTACTTATCAATTATTCAATGTTGTTGATGAAAATTATGAAATTAGGAATTTAAACGTTATAAGAATGTTTTTTGTTATTCCATGAAGCTGTAAATATATTTTTATAATGAACATATGTTCTATGAAAATAAGTAGTATAAGAGTTCCATGATGTATAAAATGTCAATTAACACATAAAATTAATATGAATATATGAAAATCAAGTTTCCAATTTGTTATTGGGGTGGGAAAAATTCACAGTGGAATGCCTTGCTAAATATGTGAACTGATTTCATTGTGGTATTTTGATCCAAGTGAATAATGGTCATACTAAAAATGAAATTGGTATCCATAAGTGCATTTTTTGATGAGAAGGTGGTTAATTGTATTGAATTTAGTACGATGGGACATTATGCATATGATTTTTTGATGAAGAACATAAATGATTGGAAAGGTGACGATTATAATTAGAAGTGTGTGGGGATATCCTTCATAACCACACTAATAGGTTTTATTCCATCAAATAAATAATAATCATGTTCATTTTTATACTATTCAAATTATTATAATTCCTTGTTTGATTTCGTGTCTACAAAATCATTCATTTTAGATAATTTTTTTAGTAATATTGAAAATTAAAATAAAAAAATAAAGATTTAAGAAGTTGTTAAAATATATGGGGGAAGTATGATGGAAAATGTAAATTATAATAATGTTATTTTTGTTATATTTTAAATTTTCTTTATCTAAAATAATTTTTTTCTTTCTCTACATAGATTTTTCTAATTTCATGTATGGATTAGCTCTCTATTTAATATGATAATAGATATAATTAACATAAATTGTTTTTTTAGGTTATAATTTTCGGACAATAAAATGGAGTCATACATTTGATAACATATGAGGAACCTAAAAAACAATAAAAAATAAATTTGAACCATAAATAAAACATATTGTTGAAAATAAAGGAATTGTTTATATTATAAATTTGGTGGAAGGATATAATAAAGGGCTGTTTTTTGAAATTGGTTTCCTAGTTTTACTCCTAATCATGAAGATTAATTTACTAACCACTTATATACTGATTCTATGAAAATTTAAAAACTCTTTTGGGATGGATCAAGTATAACATCTAGAATTGAAAAAAATGTTATGATATTTTATTGATAAAGGTGTAATAAATTCTACATAACATCATAATGGGGTTATCTTATTTTATTTAAAAAAAGGTTTAATGATATGAATATGGATTTATTATTGAGCCTTATATAAATTCAATGTTAATAAAAATTATCTCTTTCATTATATCAATGATTTGTTTGATTAAATCCAGAAATATCAGTATTATTCAGTGGTTGACCTATGTAATGAGAACCACCAGCTGAAGAGTCATTTTGAAAAAAGTGTAAAGACCTGTAAAATTCAAGGGAATTTTTTTCTTAATTTTCTTTTGAATTTTACAAGAACGCGGTTTCTGACGGAACCTGATTCCGAGGCCCGGTGTGCCCGGAATCAATTTCCGAAGTTTGGCTCGGGTACGTTCAGTGAACGAACGAGCGGGTTTTTCTAACATTTGAACTGGTGCCTGGAATCGAATTCTGAGGGCACCGATGAACTCGTAGCGCCGGTAATTTCTTAGGAACTCCTGTTCCGGAGTTGCGTTTACACAAGTGTTGATAATAAAAATTGTGGAAGTTTATTATATAATGACACTACAATTTTAATTATTTTACTCTATGTGTAAACTCTTGATATAAGTTGGGTAACCACCCAACCTCCCTTGGGAGGTTATGAGGGTGGTGGGGCCCACATGAACCCCACCCCTTCATATCCTCTAAACCCCCCCACAACTCTCACTTTAATGTTGACAACTTGTTTAATTAATGAGGTCAGTAAGTGTTGTTTATTTGAATTTCAATCTTTTGAAATTCTTCCCAACACTTTGCATTTAATTAATTAAACCAACATAATTAATTATTTTGAGTGTTTGATTTCTTTTGAAATCATTTTTCCAACATTAAAATGAGAGATTCCATTTTTCTCTTTGGGTTGGCATAAACTTTGTGGGGAGAACTAAGGAGAGGAGAAGAACTTTTGGAAGACCTTCAACCTCCCGAAGAAGAATGTTCCACGTCTCCGAAGAACGTGAAGCAACACCTTCTACCTTCTTCAACCGGAGCAAGGAAGGGAAGCACCACCGCCCACAATGTATTCTGAGAGTGTCTACTCGACTCGACTCGACTTCACCGAGCGCTTCTTCCACCAACGTCAACGGAATCAACGTTCGATTCCCGCGATGCCCGACCTCTGCGACGCTTGTCTTCCGCGGCTTGTTGACGTGCTCTGCACTTAAAACCAAGGTAGGGGTTTATTTTAATATTCTTTTGTTCATGATTTATACCCGTGATATTGTTTCTTCATGAAATTTGTCCAATTATTAGCGAATAACGCGAGGGGGCCGTACTGCACAAACATGGCCGACCCTCCTCCATTTTCATGTTGATTCTGTTGTGGATTGAAATGGGGGTGGCGCGGTGCCATCGCACCGCGCAGGATCATACGACAAGAAACGCGCGGCGCCGTCGCGCCGTGTCGTGAAATAATGCAAGGACGTGACGCCGTCGCACCGCGTCGAAGAAAGTCGAAGACACCGCGGCTGGAGCGGGGCCGCGGCGGAAGGGCGCGATGCCGTCGCGCCGCGCCGAATGGCAAGGGCCGCGGCCGGTTCCGTGCCGCGGCGGAGCAAGATGACCGGCGGCCGACACCGGGCCACCGGTGTCGGCGAAGGAAGGACCGGCCGACGCCAGACCTTGCTGGTGGAACCGGCCGGCCAGTGCGGGCCGGCCGGGCAGTGGAGACCGGGGGAATTATTTCCCCCGACCGGGTCTTCAAGCGGCCCCAATTAAGGGGCCGCGGTTACGGGAGTCAGGAGGGGCAGCGCCCCCCCCCCCCCCTGCGAGCCACAACGGCTCGGCCAAACGGCCGAGCCAGTTGTCACCGGGCGCCGGCGCACCAGACCGCTAGCGCGTGGGTCGCCGGGCCGACCCTGTCCGGGGCGGGTCGTCTCAGTTCGGGCTAACAGGGGGGTCTTGGGCCGGGACAGCCCGGGCCCGAAACCCCCATTACCGAGCGATTTGGATTCAAATGCCCATAACTCGGGCTACGGACCCCAAACGACGCGCCGTTAGCGGCGATGCGATCCTTGGATCGAGACGGTCATTTCAGTATATCGCACTCAAGGTTTCGGAATACTTTGAGTTCGGCCAGGTTGGTTCGTACACGAAACCAACCTGGCCCTCGGAGCAGAAATGCTCATATCTTGAGCTACGGACGTCCGAATGATGTGTCGTCAGCTTTGTTGAGCTCCTCATGGTGAGACTTATCTTTTGGCATACTCCTCCCGAGGTTTGGGCGTAGGTGGAGTACGGTCGGGCTAGTTTTTCCTTAAAACCCAATTGGGCCCCCGGAACGAGAAAGCCAATAACTTCCAGACCGGGCGTCCGATTGACGCGCCGTCTGTTGCGTTGCGTTCCAGTTGACGATACAGAACTTTTGGCATCCTCCTCCTGAGATTTGGATGCAGATGGATAGTGGCCGGGTTGGATCGCACCGAAATCCAACCGGGCCCCTGGAACGGTAAAGCTGATACCTTCCTGACAGAACGTCCGTTTGACGAACCGTCAGCGACATTGGTGATCTCTTGAGAAACGGTCCCTATGAGTTTACCCTATGAGTGTTTGGGGTAAATTTGAGAAATGGCCGATTTGGTTCGCTCAAGAAACCAACCGGGACCCTCGGACGAAAAGGCTAACAACTCACAGACCGGGCGTCCGATTGACGCGCCGTCTATTGCATTGAGACCCCTATGACGAGGAGGTCCTTTGAGATACATATTCGTGGGACTTTGAGATACTTGGAGTATCGACTTGTAGCTCGTGGAGTGGAACCTCACAGAGATGATTGTACGGAGTACGGAGACCGTGTAGCTGGTTGAGACCTGAAGACTGCTTGTCCGATTCGATTCGGAGTGACTTACATAGCCTAGTGGGGAGCACTACATTGTGAGGTGGCAGACCCATAGCGGAGGAGCACTACTATGTGAGGTGGCAGACCCACGGTACTCGACAGGAGGAGTACCTCTGTAGGCTATGAGGGGGGAGCACTACTGTGTTGGGTGGAAGACCCCGGCGGGAAGCACTACTCTGTGAGGTGGAAGTCCCGCAGTACTCGATAGGAGGAGTACCTCAGCAGTCTTAGGTTAGTGAGCAGTACCTCGGAGTCGTGACAGGACCACTGTACACTCTAGAGACGGAGCTCTTCAGCAGTTACGGTTTCGATAATGAAAAATCCTGGTTTGAGATGAGATTTTTGACCTTTGTGTTTCCTCATGATTGAGATGGGTCACTTGATAACTTAGGTATATGTATGGGCATATACCTGGGTAGTGGTTATCCATTGATTTCACAATCCTTATGTTTCCTCATGATTGATATGGGTTACTTGATAACTTAGGTATATGTATGGGCATATATCTAAGTAGAGGTTATCTGTTGAGATCTTCTTGTGGTTTTCTTTGTTGGTTTTACTGAGACCTTGAGGGTCTCGGGGGTCCCTACTGAGTATCGTTATACTCACGCCTACACGGGCTATGTCCGCACTACGTTGTGTTGGTTGCAGATGACGGACATCGTTGATCGTGGTTGAGGCTTGTAGAGCAGGACGGTACCTGGAGGTGGACCACTAGGCGGGACGTGCTCGGAGCGGACGGCGGGACCCAAGGAGCAGTAGAGTTATCTGTACCCACCCTTCAGGTGGGCTTTCCAGTGGACAGCTCGGTGTAGCGGCTTTTAGTTTACAGTTTTTGTTTTCCCTTTTGAGTTTTACTTTACTTTAAGTTTGGGTTTGTATACTGGCCTATTTACTTTTCTGCACTTCAGTTGTACTCTGTTTTTACTTAGTGTTTACTTTTTCTCTTTCTTACTCTGTGGTGCTTGTTTACTTTACAAAGGCAATGTCTTCCCTTTTTACTGGGATTTAGGCATTGGTGCTAGTCACCAGCCCCTGGACTATGGAAGGCGGGCTTGGGGTAGTCACGGCACGGGCCCCGAGGACAGGTCGTGACAAATTGGTATCAGAGGAGTTCAGTTCTACCGCAGAACTTATAACTCTGATATTTCTTTCTATGAATCAATAGTGTTAAGAGTACCGAGTGTGGTTTTCAATTCAGGGAGTCCAGTGTTGTTCTGGGTGGCTGACGTATCCATACACCAGGACCCTGACAACTGATTTCCGAATTTGTGCACGAAAACACTGATTGCATGTGTGTTTTCCAGAAGTTTATTTGAATATCAGCTCAAACCAGGTCATCTCCCCAGGTATAAATCGTTTGACCGTGTCACGTTGTTCCTTTCAGGATTCCTCCCCGTGGACGACCAGCTAGAGCCCCAAGAGTGGTGCGTACTAACAGCCCGCGGAGTGACGAGGCCTCAGTACAGGGCCCTATCCCAGTTGAGGCACCAGCGGAGGCACCAGCGGTACTACTACCCATTGGGCCACCGATGCCACCAGCCCTAGCAGTAGAGGATGTAGGTCACTTGAGCGTACTGCATGAGTTCCAGCGCCAGGGTCCACCCAGGTTTCAGGGAGGGACGGACCCGAAGATGGCTGAGGATTGGCTGGAGGCTGTGGTGAGAGTCTTCAGGCTAGTGGGGACGCCGACAGATTTCATGGTGATCCTTGCTGCCAGCCTTCTTCAGGCAGCAGTAGGCAGATGGTGGAGCTTGATGCTCCAGATGTATGAAAAGGCTACACTGCTATGGGCAGACTTCGAGAGCCAGTTCCGGGTAGAGTTTGTACCAGCCACCCTTCAAGCGGTGCGTATAGGGGAGCTACTTCAGCTGCGGCAGGGTAGCAAGTCAGTGGCGCAGTACTCAGTGAGATTCACAGACCTCTCGCGCTACTCCACAGATATGGTACAAGACCCGTTCTTCAGGGCCCGAACCTTCGAGCAGGGGCTCAGGCGGTAGATCAGAGCATCGGTTGTATCACACAACATTCCAACGCAGACAGGAGTGTTGGAGAGAGCCCTCTTATTGGAGAGTTTCCTTGCCGAGCAGTCTCCAGTAGCAGGACCCACCACTAACCGGCATGTGGAAGAGTCTTCTGTAGCGGGCAGTAGACAGATGACGCAGGGGTCCAAGAGGACCAGACATACAGTTGGTCGACCGCGTCACTTAGGGTCAGTAGTGCGGGGCACCAAGGGAAGTGATAGATCTAGACCTGCCATGAGGTGGTACTCCTGCGACGGAATTGGTCACATAACACGTGACTGTCCGACCCGCCATGCAGATGACCAGCAGTTAAATGAAGAATCTCCGAGGAAGAGGAAGAGGTTCGATCAGGGCGGCCATGGAAGAGGATCTGGCCAGGCAGCTGGAGGTGGAAGACGCTTCGAGGTGTTTCCACCACCACCACCAGGAGGTCCGCCCCGACCGCAAGGAGTTAGTGGACATGCGAGAGCTCAGCTTCAGACAGCTGAGGCCTTCGATCATGGAGCTCTTAGAGAAGATGGACAGGAGCAGAACTAGTAGTTACGTCCTTTGTACTTATAGTTTCTTGTTGCTATTGTGTAGCATCTTTTTATTATGAGATGAAATAATAAAATATGCCTACCTTTGTGATGTTTTCAGTCCTGTCCTCTTTTGTGTTGTTACTAAGAGGTTCCAGTTAAGACTGTTGACTTGAACCTCAATTTCGAGTTTTCTACTGAAGGAGACCTAGTGACCACACACTGATGCCAACAGTGTGACTCGACCCTTCGAGGCGAGAGTGACAGTTGGATCTCTTCGTAGTTACATCGAGGCCTTACGACGTCATCCATGGCATGAATGCATCATTCAAGTCAGGATTGACTGTATTAGGCAACGAATGTGGTTCATCCAGGGGATGAGACCAGATTTCTCTTTTTCGGCAAAGAAGAAATCATAGCAGCTCTTGTGAGACTAGAGAAGGTCCAGGTCATCCAAGAGCGGACGAGGACGGAAAAGGGCCGACAGAAGCCTTATTCTGACAGGACATGGAGGCCTCTAGAGTTCGATGATGACCATCACGTCCTTATACGAGTCTCACCTCGACGAGGATTACAGAGATGTGGCCAGGGAGGCAAGTTATCTCCAAGGTTCAACGGACCATTCTAGGTCCTCAACTGGGTAGGCGAGGTGGTTTACCGCTTGGCCCATCCACTTCAGTTGCACTAGGTGCACGGCGTTTTCCACGTATCTCAACTGAGGAGATACGTGCTCAACCCTCTTCATATCATCGACCATGAGGAGATGGACGATGGCGATGGGGTGTCTTTCACAAAGGTTCCAGTGGGGATTGAGGATCGACAGGAGTGGATCCTACGAGGATGATCGATTACTCGAGTGAGCTTTCTTTGGCAGTACGGGAACCTCCAGGTTAGCACATGGGAGCGGAAGGCTCAGATGCATGCTCAGTACCGCCTTTGTTTCCCTAAGTTTGTGGTGAAGCTTTACGGGGACGTAAAGCCCTATGGTGGGAGTGATGTAAAGACCTGTAAAATTCAAGGGAATTTTTTTTATTAATTTTCTTTGTAATTTTACAAGAACGCGGTTTCTGACGGCACCTGATTCCGAGGCCCGGTGTGCCCGGAATCGATTTCCAATGTTTGGCTCGGGTACGTTCAGTAAATGAACGAGTGGGTTTTTATAACATTTGAACCGGTTCTCGGAATCAAATTCTGAGGGCACCAATGAACCCGTAGCACTGGTAATTGATTAGGAACTCATGTTCCGGAGTTGTGTTTACACGAGTGTTGATAATAAAAATTGTGGAAGTTTATTATATAATGACACTGCAATTTTAATTATTTTACTCTAAGTGTAAACTCTTGATGGAAGTTGGGTAACCACCCAACCTCCCTTGGAAGGTTATGAGGGTGGTGGGGCCCACACGAACCCCACCCCTTCATATCCTCTAAACCCCCCACAACTCCCACATTAATTTTGACAACTTGTTTAATTAATGAGTTGAGGAAGTGTTGTTTATTTGAATTTCAATCTTTTGAAATTCTTTCCAACACTTTGCATTTAATTAATTGAACCAACTTAATTAATTATTTTGAGTGTTTGATTTCTTTTTAAATCATTTTGCCAACATTAAAATGAGAGATTATATTCTTCTCTTTGGGTGGGCATAAACTTTTTGGGGAGAACTAAGGAGAGGAGAAGAACTTTTGTAAGACCTTCAACCTCTCGAAGAAGAACGTTCCACGTCTCCGAAGAACGTGAGGAAACACCTTCTACCTTCTTCAACCAGAGCAAGGAAGGGAAGCACCGCCACCCACAAAGTATTCTGAGAGTGTCGACTCGACTCAACTCGACTTCACCGAGCGCTTCTTCCACCAACGTCAACAGAATCGACGTTCGATTCCCGCGACGCCCGACCTCCGTGGCGCTTGTCTTCCGCAGCTTGCTGACGTGCTCCGCACTTGAAACCGAGGTAGGGGTTTATTTTAATATTCTTTTGTTCATTATTTATACCCTTGATATTGTTTCTTCGTGAAATTTGTCCAATTATTAGCGAATAACGCGAGGGGGATGGACTGCACGAACACGGCCGACCCTCCTCCTTTTTCATGTTGATTCTGTTGTGGATTGAAACGGGGGTGGCGCGGTGCCGTCGCACCGCGCAGGATCATACGGAAAGAAACATGTGGCACCGTCGCGCCGTGTCGAAGAAAGTCGAAGACACCGCGGCCGGAGCAGGGGCGCGGTGGAAGGGCGCGACGTCGTCGCGCCGTGCCGAACGTCAAGGGTTGCGGCCGGTTCCGGGCCGCGGCGGAGCAAGATGACCGGCGGCCGACACCGGGCCGCCGGTGTCGGCGAAGGAAGGACCGGCCGACGCAGGTCCTTGCTGGCAGAACCGGTCGGCCAGTGCGGGTCGGCCGGGTAGTGGAGACCGGGGGAATTAATTCCCCCGGCCGGGTCTTCAAGCGGCCCTAATTAAGGGGCCGCAGTTACGGGAGTTGGGAGGGGCAGCGCCCCCCCCTGCGAACCACAACGGCTCGAGCAAATGGTCGAGCCAGCTAGCACCGGGCACCGGCGCACCGGACCACCAGCGCGCGGGTCGCCGGGCCGCCGCACAGCCGTGCTGCCGGGCCGCGCTGGGCCGGGCCGGGCCGTTCAGGGTGGGTCGACCCGGTTCGGGCCAACCGGGGGGTCTCGGGCCGGGCCCGAAACCCCCGTTACCGAGCGGTTTGGATTCAAATGCCCATAACTCGGGCTACAGACCTCCAAACAACGCGCCGTCAGTGGCGATGCGATCCTTGGATCGAGACGGTCGTTTCGGTATATCGCACTCAAGGTTTTGGAATACTTTGAGTTCAGCCAGGTTGGTTCGTACACAAAACCAACCGGGCCCTCGGAGTGGAAACGCTCATATCTTGAGTTACGGACGTCCGAATGACGTGCCGTCAGCTTTGTTGAGTTCCTCTTGGTGAGATGGATCTTTTGGCATACTCCGCCCGAGGATTGGATGTAGGTGGAGTACGGTCGGGCTGAGTTTTCCTTAAAAACCAACCGGGCCCCCGGAACGAGAAAGCCAATAACTTCCAGACCGGGCGTCCCATTGACGCGCCGTCTGTTGCGTTGCGTTCCTGTTGACGATACGGAACTTTTGGCATCCTCCGCTCGAGATTTGGATGCAGATGGATAGTGGCCGGGTTGGATCGCACCGAAAGCCAACCGGGCCCCTTGAACGCTAAAGCTGATACATTCCTGACAGAACGTTCGTTTGACGAACTGTCAGCGGCGTTGGTGATCTCTTGAGAAACGGTCCCTATGAGTTACCCTATGAGAGTTCGGGGTACAGTTGAGATATGGCCGGTTCGGTTCGCTCACGAAACCAACCGGGCCCCTGGGACGAAAAGGCTAACAACTCACAAATCAGGCGTCCGATTGACGCGCCATCTGTTGCGTTGAGACCCCTATGACGAGGCGGTCCTTTGAGATACTTCTTCATTGGACTTTGAGATACTTGGAGTATCGACTTGTAGCTCGTGGAGCGGACCCTCCCAAAGACGAGCGTACGGAGTACGGAGATCGTGTAGCCGGCAGAGACCTGAAGACTGCTTGCCCGATTCGATTCGGAGTGACTTACGTAGCCCAGTGGGGAGCACTACTTTGTGAGGTGGCAGACCCATAGCGGAGGAGCACTACAATGTGATGTGGCAGACCCGCGGTACTCGACAGTAGGAGTACCTCTGTAGGCTATGAGGGGGGAGCACTACTATGTTGGGTGGCAGACCCCGGCGGGAAGCACTACTGTGTGAGGTGGCAGGCCCGCGGTACTCGACATGAGGAGTACCTCAGCAGTCTTAGGTTAGCGAGCAGTACCTCGGAGTCGTGACAGGACCACTGTACACTCCAGAGACGAAGCTCTTAAGTATTTACAGTTTCGATAATGAAAAATCCTGGTTTGAGCTGAGACTTTTGACATTTGTGTTTCCTCATGATTGAGATGGGTCACTTGATAACTAATGTATATGTATGGGCATATACATGGGTAGTGGTTATCCGTTGATTTCACAATCCTTGTGTTTCCTCATGATTGAGATGGATTACTTGATAACTTAGGTATATATATGGGCATATATCTAAGTAGAGGTTATCTATTGAGATCTTCTTGTGGTTATCCTTGTTGGTTTTAGTGAGACCTTGAGGGTCTTGGGGTCCCTACTGAGTATCGTTATACTCACCCCTGCACGGGCTATGCCCGCACTACGTTGTGTTGGTTGTAGACGATGGACAATGTTGATCGTGGTTGAGGCTTGCAAAGTAGGACGGTACCTGGAGGTGGACCACTGGGCAGGACGTGCTCGGAGCGGACGGCGGGACCCAAGGAGCAGTGGAGCTATCTGTACCCACCCTTCAGGTGGGATTTCCAGTGGAAAACTCGGTGTAGCGGCTTTTACTTTACATTTGTTGTTTTCCCTTTCGAGTTGTACTTTACTTTCATTTTGGGTTTGTATACTGGCCCATTTACTTTTCCGCACTTCAGTTGTACTCTATTTTTACTTAGTGTTTACTTTTCCGCTTGCTTACTCTGTGGTGCTTGTTTACATTACAAAGGCAATGTCTTCCCTTTTTACCGGGATTTATGCCTTGGTGCTAGTCTCTAGCCCCTGGCCTATGGAAGGCGGGCTTGGGGTAGTCATGGCACGGGCCCCGAGGACGGGTCGTGACAAAAAAAGTTTTAGAATTTATATAGGCATTATGAGCCTGTTGTTATTCCATTTCGGTTAACTAATGCACCAAATGTGTTTATTGATCTTATGAATATAGTCATTGAAGAATATTTGGATATATTTTTAATTTTTATTATTGAATATATCATGATTTTTGAAAAAATAAATAAGGATCTTGGAAAACCTCTAAGAATTTTTATGAAGACCATAATATAAAATGCATTATACATAAAACTTTTCAAATATGTTTTTTAGTTATAGTTGATCTAATTCCATGGTCACATCATAAATAATAATGTAATAATTAATAATCATGATGAAAGTAAAGTGGTTGATGATTGGTCAAGAACTAAAAATGATTATGAGATTTATATTTTTCCTAAAATAGAAATATATTATGAGTGTTTTGCTGAAAACATCATATAGTTTTCTAGATGAATCACTAATTTTCCATTAATGAGAGTGAGGATCATCTGGACAATAAAATGAAATAATTTTTTTTAGCAATTGAATAAAATATTAGTTAGAAATCTACTATTGGCTCTACCGTCAAGTAATAACGATGTTGTTATTTACAAAAATTGCATATTGAGTGGATTGGATGTGTATTAATATTGAAATATATGTTAATTTATAATGAATCATGTTAATTACAACAACAATATAAATTTTATCATACAGAAGACCACATACAATTATATGTAGTAGTTTTATAAAAAGAATTGGAAAATTATTTATATGGAGCCCCATGTGAAATATATACTAATCATATATTTTTTTAAAATATAATTACAATGAAAGAGATGAAAATTAAATAGAGGATATAATTAGAATTGATAATGGATTTTGTTTTGAAAATTCATTATCCTCTTGGAAAATTAAATGAATTAGTTTATGACTTTTTCGAAAAAATAATTCTACAAAAACCATGTTACATTTGCAACATTACCCTTAAGTTAGTTATTTGATGAATTTTTGCCTAAAAATTAGGCATGATATAAAATAATATCCTTTAATTATGCTGTTAGTATAACATTATATATTATAATTAATTATGGAAACGCATAAGGATGGTAATATTTTATCAAAAAATGTATAATCATCAGATAACATTAAGTTGTGATAGTTTAATGTTGATGAATAATGTTTTATCAAGTATGTATAACGATTATGTGTGACTTGTGGTATCTAGATAAGGAAATAACTCTTATTGGAAGAATAAAAATTCTATATTACCATTTTCCAATGTATCACTATGTTGTAAAAATACATTCGAGAGCATTACTATTCGGTTGGAATAAAAAGTGATATTGTAGACATTACTATGAAGTTACTTATATCACAACATGTAAAATTGAAATTAAAATTACAATACGGGATTCATATGGAATTTACAGTGCTAGAGTGTAAATGGTGAAATATTTCCTTGGATTTAATTTTGGGATTCCCAGAGATGTTGTGTGGAAATAATGTGATTTTGGTTATTTTTTACCGATTAACCAAGTCATCTCATTTCTTTCTTATTCAAATTACATTGTATTTGATTTAAATTTCATATATATACATAAGGATATATTTCAAGAACATAGTGTCCCACTACCTATTATATTTTTTTAGTATATGAGGTTTATAACTAATTTTTGAAATGGAAATCAGAAGTCATTTGGAACTAAATTAAATTATAGTAAATCATTTCATCCTGAATTTCATGGACTGTAAAATAGAATGATTCAGACCATAGATTAAATGATTCAAGGGTGTTAAATTTATTACCATGTATTTTAAAATTAACATATTTCATTATTCCTATTTCATTTTAATAACAATTTAAAATCAAATATACAAATGGCACCATTTGAGGCATTGTATTGAAATCCATGAGAGGCTCAAGTATGTTTTGGAGGTAACTGGTGGTAACTTTTTTTCAAGATAATGATTTTAGGGGAAATGGTTGATAAGTTTTATATGACTTAAAAAATATTTTTATATCTCTGAGTTTATATAAATAATATCTGGATAACTATTGGAATGATCTATCTTTCTTGTTTGGTTAACATGTTTTTAATAAAGTATCTAAAAAGAAAAGTGTTATGATATTTTAATAAAGATATGATTTCCCAACAATTTATTGAAACATAAAAAATTATAAAGAATTTTTTATTATTAACCTACCCATTAGAATTTACTCCTTATTAATCCCACACACTCAATGGTTTTCATGTTTTGATGTAAAGAAGATAGGTGCTGGATTTATCTCATATTTTCAATCCTATGAATGTATATTTAGAAAAAACATTTCCTATAAGGAAAATAAAATTTAGATAATGTACCATAGATATATGGTGTTGTGGATTAAGGTGATTGAGAGTGATAAGGATTTATAGAAAAACTATATTATTGAAAAAACCCTGAGAATTTAAAAATGCTATGAGGGAATGATATACCCAACAGTGTAATGCGATAAAAAATTTATGAGATAATAATTTAAAATAGTGCATGAAAATTTATTCATATATAATGATAGAATAAATAATTTTTACTTTATTTAGTATTCATGAATTAGATATTTATATTCATTATAAGAAATTATTAAGGAACTTTTAAGTCATAAAGAAAATCTATGTGTTAAACACATTTTTTATAAGGGTATATTTTATTTATTACTTTTAAATTTAAATAATTTGAATTTGAAAAAATAAAATTTATTTTTGATTTCAGAGTGTCGTAATTATCCAATTATGATATTTGGTTATTTTCTAAAATGACTGATTATTCAACAAATAGTGAAAATTAATGGTTTTTCATATACATTATTTTCTATTAATTAAGGATGTAATTTAAAAGTTCTATTATATTTTAAATTTTTTATTTATATAGTGTATCTCCCATTTATTTAAAATAATATTATTTATTTCATTATAATCAAATAATTTCCTAAATTTCTTAATTTTTATTTTTAATTTTAAAAACTCAAAATTATGAAAACTAATTTTAAATGAAGAAGTATTTCCAATTATAATTAATTAACAAAGCCCCTAATAAGAAATTAATAAAATTAAATTTATTTAATATATATCTATTTAAATGAATTAAAATCCATATATCAACAATTTCTATTCCTAATGCAATATTAAAATCATTTTTTCATAAAAATGTATTTTATTAGAAAGCTATTTTTTTGTTGTATTTTTCGAGTCTAATATTAAAGTAAAAAATAACAATTATTTGTTTTGATTAATAGAATATGGATTCTAAAATTTTTATCATTTAGTAATAATTTGGAAATTTTTTCCTTTTGTTTTTGGTATGTATGAATTGTAATTGTAGTAAATATATATTAGTAGAATTAATTGTAGAATGGGTTAATAAACTATAAAAATAATTTGACGTGGAAACAAAATTGACCTTATTATTTTTATTATTTTTATTTAATGAGTATATTTAATCCATAATCATCCAAAATTTGAATATTTGATCATTAATATCCATATTTCTATGATGATAACCTTTATAATATAGTATGAAATAAAAAGACAAAAATGTCATTGTCTATCATAAAATAATTAATTTTTTTATAAGAATAAAATAAACCTTTATTCATTTCTTCATATTCAATTTACATATAAAATATTTTTTATAAAATAGATTTTTTTTAATTTTTTGTTAAGATATAATTACATTAAATTTTTACTCAACATCGTAAGAGTAATTATCCAATTAAAAGGAAATTAAATTAAATTATTTTTAAAAACATTATACGTAATATAATTTGAATTAATTATTGTTTAATTTTTTCTATTTGTAAATATATTAATTCATTCGATGTTTTAAAGCTATTGATTTGAACTATATAATTTTCTATATGATTTGTTTTCTAAATTAATGGAATATTTTCCAAATTGAAACTATAGATATTTTAAAATAACTTATGATTTATTAAATAATTAAGAATTCATAAAAATATTAACATCATACAACAAAATATAAAATGGTTTATAATATTAACAAAGTAAAATTGATTCAAATTTTATAATTTTGTTGAAACTTTATTATCCCCTAAATATTGAAAACATTAATATTTCAATAATTTTTAAAAATGTTTAAACCCATTACTAAAATTAAAAAGCATAAAAAAATACCTGATTCTATTCTATTTTTTATTAAGTGAATTTTTTAAAAAATACTTCTCTAAAAAAATATTAAATTTTATCCTTTCTAGTACTAAAATTAATATTTATTCAATTAATTATTTTATTAATTCAATGTGTTCCCACCACATACTTATATAGGGAAGTTGATCTTCTATTTTATACTCACTTAAAAATCTAATTGGACTAGAAAATATCTAACCAAATATTTTAATTAAATCCTTAATCATATCCAAGGGTATTTTCAATTTTCAGAAAACCATCAATAGAAATCTTTTTTGTTTAAATATTTAGAGGATTCCCTAAAAAGAGGTATAATTCTTATCAAAGAATTTTCATTTTTCATTTTTTTCTAAATTCATAAAATCATCTTCTTCCACGATGAAATAATTACAGTAGTATCATCCATGAAAAAATATAATATTTATTTATGGAATTATAAAATCCTAAATTTTTAAAATGAAACAATATGTTTGATAGAAAACAGGTACATCACATAGGACATAAACGAAAACTAAATATTATTATCTAAATATTACTATGGAAACATATTATTTAAATTGGTGTGTATGAATAAGAATATTTAATGTCTAAAATAAATATAACGGTTTGACCAAATTTTAATGTATTTGTAAATGATTATAAAATAATAAAATAATAATGTAATTTTAATCTTCAGAAATTCATTTTCATCAAAATTGGGTTTTCTAGATTTTCATGAATTAATATTATAAATATTTTTTGGTTTTATTAAAATATATATATATATAATTTGATTGCATTTATGGTTTTTTCAAGTCCAAATATTCTTATGATTACATTTTCATAATTTTATGAAACTATTAAATTTTCAATGAATATTGAAAAATACAGATTTTTATTTAAAAATTGTATTTAAATTACATAGTAAAGTTATGTTTCTGAAAAATATTACAATTTTACTGTTTATTAAAAATTTAAAATAAAATAAATTATAATTTTAAATGGATTTTAAAATCATGTTTAGTTTAAAAACATTTCATTTTTAAAAGTGTATTTTTTCTGAAAAAATTGTTTTCATTTTAATTTTCCAATTTCACTATTAAATAAATTCTTAAAATTATGTTTTTTTAATTTTAAAAGTATTATTCAGTATTTCTAATCATTTTTAAATTTTTTTAATTATTTATATTTTATTTTTAGACAACATGAACTGAAACCATTGTAATTTATATTATCATAGTTATGGGTAAATCATATAATTAAGTGTAAAAATAGTGTGATTAGTATTAGTAAATATCTGTAACATATTTAAAAATATTTTTGGATGAATTTTCTTCAACCAAAATAATCCAAGGGTTGAATTAATTACCATTTGGATCCATTTGGTTGAAATTTAGTCCCATATAATATTTAATTTTAAGAAAAGTCAAACTTGTCACTCTATGGTTTTTAAAAATTGTAATATTTTTATTATGCGATCATACAAAAACTATTTTTGATCATAAAATTTATTTTAAAATATAAAATTATGATCATCAACATTTTATTTTATTTTATTTTATTTTAGAATAAATATTTTTCATAATGGCTTTCACAACACTAATGGGGTATTTATTTAAATAATGAAAAAACAAAATAAATTATATTAAATAATAATAAAATAAATATAATTTGATATATTTAATTTAATAAAACCATTCATTGGACGACCATTTTAATTTTAGGATATAATAAAATATTTTCTTTTAATTTTACATATTTTCATGAGGTTTTTAATGATAATGTATGTAATAGTATAAAATTTGACAATAATGATATATTTTTGAATAAATATTTTATTAAATTAGATAAATATCTTCAAAAATATTAAATAAATACTATGGCTAATATATGGTCTACAATATCATACCATATTCCATTTAGGACATTATTATGGCCTTTTCCATAGAATGACCTTAATATATTTTAATTTTTTTAGAAATTCGAAGAGTGCCACTCCTCACTCTTCTAAAGGGGCACATATTCTTCTATATATTTCTTAATAGAGAAAAAATTTTGGTTCTAAAATGATTTTTCCATGTCCCATACTATAATCACTACACTAATTCTATATGCCATTGTTTAGGCAGAACACCAACCTTAATGGTTTTGAGGTGTTAAAAAAAGGAGTTTTTTTGAAGAAGAAATAACATTTTTAATCAAGTGTATCTAATTTTTATTCTTACAAATCGATAAAACCTTATTAAATAGTGGTAAAATTATATATACATCATCCTAGATGTCTTGATATGTTAATATATGAGTTTCATGAAATATATTCATCCAAACATCCATTAAATGACAAAATAATATATCATTGGTCTGTAAAGAAGCCATCCACATCATGAACTAATATACTTAGTTTTCTATCACATTCTCTCAAGGCCAGTTATAATGAGGGAATTTATTTATATATATATGATATTAATTATATTTTTATAAATTTAAAAATACAATATGACATTTACATTCTTATAATTCTATGCACATAAAAATTAAAATATCATTCGTGTCTACGTGTAAATTATCACCTCTACGAATCGATGTAATTCATTTTTCCTCCCCACATCACATGAATTGTATATATATATATATTTAAAATTTATAAACGATATTATTGATATTAATATGAATTATTAAATATAAAATTTTAATTAAAATCATTACATAACGATCAATAGAAAAAAGAAACGATACTCATCATATATACAACCTACTGTCTACGCGATTGTAACATAGTTCTTTATTTATAACCATATATAATGTGTTATTTTAAAGTATAATTAATTTATAATTATTAATAATATTATTTCATCAATATTATTTTTTAGATGATATAATATAAACGATTTTGACTACAGAAATCATACAAAAATCAGTTTGGAATGAAGTACCAAATACCGTCAAAACATCAAACGTGAAATTAAATAATTAATTATTTGTTATACCATGGTAATATGTGAAATAAAAGGATAAATAAACATGAAAATGGTTCTTAATATAGAAAATAATTGAACTATTTTTATTATTATAAATGATAAGAAACATACATGACAAGTCATGCTCATGGTTAAGGACTCATTTACTAAAAAACACATTTAAAAAGTATTAAACATTTATTTTATAAATATGTTTCTTTCATGTACTTGTTTTTAAATGATTTTTATGAATTTATTTATATGTACATGAATAATTGAAAAAGTAAATTTCTAAATTATATCTATTTTTTTAGAAATTATTCATTTTAAAGTTTCATATAATGTACATTCGTTTAAAAAACATTTAATGATCCTACTTCGGCTCTTGTAGCAATGTTAGAAAGAAATGTTTTATAAATCATATACAATATTAATGTAATTTCTCACTTTCATGAATATTTAATACATTAATGTTTCTTTTATATGTTTTAAATGTTATTTTCAAATAAAAATTATCTTCATTATGCACACATTGATTATATTTTAAAAGTAATTCTTAGAAGGAGGGGGATTTTGATATCTTAAAGTACAATACAAAGAAGTTTTAAAGAATTTAAATGGTTTTTTAATTATATTTTCCTTATAAATTATAAAAAATATGTGTTATTAGATAGTTTCATGTGATCCAAGTATATATTATCTGATGGGTGTGACCATATAACACTGGGTGAGCATATTATATCTTATACCATGGGTGTGCTCATATAGTACTCTAATAAATTAGGTAGTAACGAGATGGAAATAGACCATATATGTTATTCCATTTAAATGTATAATATGTATAATTAATTATAAATTAATATTCATGACTTTTAACTTCATCAAAATGTGTTTTCAGGGATTTTATTTTATTTTCAAAATGGTAAGATAATAACCTCTTTGAAAACACGATTCATTTGATATAAAAAATAATTTAATTTTTAATAAATATGTCATGGGTTTTCACGAGACTAATAGTTTCCTTTATCAATTTCCCTGGACTTATCTTTTTATTTTCATATTATGCTTTGATAAAGTATTCATTGGTTTTAAGGATAGTTTTAGTCTTGGATGATGTGATGTTAAAATTGTGAAAAAGTTTCATGAAGAAACCCCATGTTTTATTTTAATGATTTTTTTATTATATAGAAAAAATAGATAATAAGTATAATTTTAAACATTTAATGCATGGGTTTAATTTTTTTGGATCATCCTAATTCTATTAAACTCAAAAAACGAAAATGTTTTTATAATTATAAGAATATGAATTTTATTTAAAAAACCATAAAATGTGTAATCATCAAGGTTATGTATTTAAAATTTCTATCCAAGGGGTATTTAGAAAAAAGTTGATATTTTGATGAATTCTTCATATTAATATATATTATCATAGGTTTATAATATAATGGTTGATCAGAAGAAGTTTTTTTTGAAATATCATTTAAGGATTTATGTAATGAAATTGTAAGGTGAAAAGTTATATTTGTGGGGGAGTTTATCATTTAAAAAATTATGGGATTAAAAATGAAATATATGAGAAATTATTTAAGGTTAAAATTTTTATATAATTTCAAATATATTATAGTTAATTTTGATAATGTTTTTAGAATTTTATAAGGATTATATTAATATAGATTTAGAAAAAGGAAAACCTACAGGATGGGTGACAACCTGTCACATCTTACAAGGTTGTGAGTTTTGAACCCACAATCAAAGAGAGAGAGCATTCTTCTCCCTCCACTAGCCTATGTGAATTCCCAATTGGTGTGATTATTTTTTATTTCAGTTAAAAAAATCTTAATATAAAGAATATGTAGAATTAGGGGTTATAAGTTATATCATTGAGATAATCTTGACATATGAAAATAATTTGATGATTAATTGATTAATGTATTTTTAAAAGATGTAAACTATTATGGGAATCCAATATAACTAAGTTAAATGGAATACTATGAAATTTTATTTGAGTAATAAGGTTTTAATTTTATTTTTTTGGAATATATTATCTTAATGTGGTTTATTGTAAAGACCCGTAAATTTCAATGGATTTTTTTTCTTAATTTTCTTTGAAATTTTACAAGAACGAAGTTTCTGACGGCACCTGATTCCGAGGCCCGGTGTGCCCAGAATCATTTTCCAAAGTTTGGCACGGGTACATTTAGTGAACGAATGAGGGGGTTTTTCTAACTTTTGAACCTGTGCTCGGAATCAAAATTCAAGGGCACCGATGGAATCACAGCGCCGGTATTTGCTTAGAAACGCTTCTTCCGGAGTTGCGTTTTCTCGAGTGTGGTTTTTAATTTTTTGGGGTTACGTTAAGAAATAAAATAAAGTGTGCGACAACTTTATTTTTATTTCACTTAAAGCGACCTAAAAGCCACTTAAAGCTACATAAGCTGAGTTGAAGCTAATAGGGTGCAATTCAAAATATCCTACCCTCTTGGTAGGATATTTGTGAGATGGGGCCCGCACGAGCCCCACCGTTTCTTTTACGCTAAGTAACGCAGCAGCGAAAACCCCTATTAAACGAAAGTCAATTGATGTGTTTTCTAAATTCTTAATGCCCTTATTAATTGGGCGGTTTTTTCATTGAAATTAATTCTATGAATTAATGGTTCGTTACTTAGTTTGTTTTTCTCTTTGTTGGCATGTTAATAAAATAAGGCCAACACACCTTCTTATCTGGATGTTGTGTTAAACTTTTGTAGAATCTCTAAAGATCTTCATCCTCCTCCACGAAGAACGTGAAGAATGCGAAGAACGCAAAGAACGCTAAGAACATCGGCCTGTGACGAAAAGGGCAACAAAGAACACCGAGCCCTCGGAGATCAACGACGCGACGCCGAGTACCGTGACGCCGACGCTTCTTCCGCGACGATCCATCCCCGCGACAATCTTCGATCGGCATCTACAGGTAGGGGATTGCGGTCCTTTTATTTCATTGTGGGTTATAGCATCAACATGGATTTAATTTTTATAATTAAATCTGTATGTTCTTGACCCTCGGAGATCGTCGACGCGACGCCGTATTCCGCGACGATGCGACGCTCTTCCGCGACGCGACAATCATCCTCTACTGCGACGGTCAATTCCGCGACGAACTTGCTTCTGACGACGACAAAGGTAGGGGTCGTTTTGAAAATGATTTTACCTATGCTTGTTTTCCTCCAAGGCAAGAACGCAGACCAACCAATTAACAAGTTGGTATGCGGATCATTATTGCGGGTCGTGGTTCATCAATTGCTGGGATTTTATGGTGTTGTTTCAAACCGCTAACGCGGTAGATGCAGACCAACGAACAAGTATGAACCCACCGCCCTTTGGTCTTGGTGTGTGTAACGGCAGATGATGACAAAATGGGTCGTAGAGACGATTTGTTGATTCCGCAGTGAAGAACGAGACCCGGGAGGAGCTACGGCACAGATGGAAATGGAATCGGACCACAGGAGAAACTCCGGTGGCCCGCGGACTCCACCGGTGGCCCGGGTCGCCGGTGCGGTGGCGGTCGACCAGAACCACGACCGCACGGGTCCAGCGAGACACAGGACACGGCTCTGCCGCATCCGCTGACCAAGCGTGGCCCCACGTGGGGCTGCGACCCCTCTTCTCATGGGGATAGCAGGCCCCGCGGCTTCCCTTGCTCGACCGCTCGACCGAGCCGAGCCGAGCCGAAGCACCGGCCGGGTCACGCCCTGGCTGGGCCGGGCCGCCCTGGCCGGGCCGGGTCACGCCCAACTGGGTCGGACCCAGACCCGGGTCGGGCCGACCCAGGGGGGGTCGGGCCGGGTCGGTCCAGGCCCAGACCCCCAGTTTCCGGACCTTTTCGGTCTTTTGATCATAACTTGAGCTACGAGCCTCCGAACGACGTGCCTTCAGCGGCGATGCGATCCTTGGATCAAAAAGTTCGTTTATGAATATCAAACTCAAGGTTTTGGAATACTTTGGGTTCGGCCGGGTTGGTTCGTACACGAAACCAACTGGGCCCTCAGAGCGGAAACGCTCATATCTTGTGCTTTGGACGTTCGGTTGACGTGCCGTCAACTTTGTTGAATTCCTCTAGGTGGGACAGATCTTTTGGCTTACTCCGCCTGAGGTTTGGACGCAGGTGGAGTTGGTCGGGTTGGTTTTGCCTTAAAACCCAACCAGGCCCCTGAAACGAAAAAGCCAATCACTCTCAGACCGCACGTCCGATTGACGCGCCGTCTGCGACGTTGAGTTCCTATTGAAGATACAGAACTTTTGGATACATCAATTCTGGGCTATGTGTCAGTTGATGTATCAGCCTCTCGGCTCGTGGAGCGGACCCTCCCGAATGAGCTTGCTGTGTGCGGGAACCCTATAGCTGGCCGTGACGGCTACTGTGATGACGACGACTGTGCAGAGATCCTCAGTGGATTCGACGACGACGACTACAGCACTCATAGATCCTTTGTGGGTCAGTGCTTCTGATCTTGTGTGTGTTCGATCTTGTGTGGGTCAGTGCTCAGTGGTCTTGTGTGGGCCAGCGCCTACAGATCCTGTGTGGGTCAGCGCCTACAGATCCTGTGTGGGTCCGATCCTGTTTGGGTCTTTGCGGGGGGTAGTTACCTATCGATCCTGTGTTGGTCTGATCCTGTGTGGGTCATTGCGGGGGTTAGTTACCTATCGATCCTTTGTGGGCCAGATCTTGTGTGGGTCATTGCGGGGGTTAGTTACCTATTGATCCTTTGTGGGTCAGATCCTTTGTGGGTAATTGCGGGGGTTAGTACCTATTGATCCTTTATGGGTCCGACGGCTTAGATGAATAAGTGGAAATACCTGGTCATCTTTATCGTCATATGAAGAAGTATACCTGTGTGAGCTGAATCCTGTTTTGATTTCCATTGTGGATTGTGTGGTGCTATCCGGTGTGGATTTACGTTTTTCTTTCCTGTGTGGACTGGGTTGTACTTGAGCTCGGATGTTGGAGCTGAGTGATAATTGATGACTTAGGTATATATATGGGAATATAACTAAGCAATGTCGGATGTTACTTCGTGATTGTTTTATTTCCTTTGTGGTTTATCCTTTGTGGATTCTGGGAGACCTTCGGGGGTCTCGGGGTCCCTACTAAGTGACTTATACTCACCCCTGCTGGGGCTATGCCCGCACTACGTTGTGTTGGTTTCAAACGACGGACAACACTGATCGTGGTTGAGGCTTGTGGAGCAAGACGATACCTGGAGGTGGACCACTGGGAGGGACGCACTCGGAGCGGTCGGCTAGACCCGAAGAGCAGTGGAGGCTATCTGTACCCACCCTTCAGGTGGGATTTCCAGTGGACAGCTCGACGTTGCTGCTTTACTTTTCAGTTGTTGTTTTCCCATTCCAGTTGTACTTTATTTTCAGTTTGGGTTTGTATACTGGCCCACTTACTTTTCCACACTTACTGTTGTACTAGTTTCTACTTAGTGTTTACTTCTACCTACTTGCTCTGTGGTGTTTGTGGTTTACTTTACAACAGAAATGTCTTCCCTTTAACCAGGATTTACACCATGGTGCTAGTTGCCAGCCCCTGGCCTATGGAAGGTGGGCTTTGGGTAGTCACGACACGGGCCCCGAGGAGGGGTCGTGACAAATTGGTATCAGAGGAGTTCGGTTCTACCACATACTCTGATCTTTTTCTATGTGAAGAAATAGTGTTTAGCATATTGGGTGTGTTTATTAGTTCAGGGAGTCCAGTGTTGGTGCGGCGGCCGACGTATCCGTACACCAGGACCCTGACTTCTGATTTCCGACTTTAATGCACGAAAACATTGATTGCATGTGTGTTACAAGTTTTCTTTGTGATTACTTTATGTCAGCTCACCAGGTATATTGTTCTGACCGTGGCGCACCTGTTGCTTTTCAAGATGGCCCTACGATGGCAGCCAGCTAGGTTTCTGAGAGTTGTATGTTACGACAGCCCGCCGAGCGACGAGGGCCTCGGTGCAGGGCCCTTTGACAGCAGAGACACTGGCGGTACCTCTACCCGCCGAGCCACCGATGCTTCCAGCCCCAGCCGCAGACGATGCACGTCGCCTTAGTGCACTACATGAGTTCCAGCACCAGCGACCGCCCAGGTTCCACGGGGAGACGGACCCCCAGGTAGCTGAGGACTGGCAGGAGGTAGTGGTACGAGTTTTAGGCTAGTGAGGACACCAGCAGACCTCATGGTGATCCTCGCAGTGAGCCTACTCCTGGAAGCAGCGGGACGATGGTGGAGCATGATGCTCTAGGTGCACGATGAGGCATCTATTCTTTGGACGGACTTGAGAGCCTCTTTCGCTCAGAGATCGTCCCGGCCACCCTTCGTGCGATGCGCATCCAGGAGCTTCTTCAGCTATGCAGGGCAGCTCGACGGTCGCCCAATACTCGACAAGATTTACCGATCTCTCGCGACCCATTCTTCTAGGCTCGGACCTTTGAGCAGGATTGAGACATGAGATCAGGGCATCACTGATCTCCCTTAGCATTTCGACTCACGCAGGAGTACTGGAGAGATCCCTTTGATCAAGAGCATTTTTTCTGAGACTTCTCCAGCGGCAAGACCTACCGCGGGGCGGAACGTAGCAGAGTCTTCCATAGCAGGCATTCGATGGATGAATTAGGGGTCCAGGCAGACCAGACCCTCACATAGACGGCCTCAGGACACTGGCTCAGTAGTGCAAGGCACACAGGGTGGAGCCAGTCTTTCGAGAGGCAGGCAGTGAAACACATGCGACGGGCAGGGTCACATTACTCGTGACTACCCGACCCACCACGCCGAGGAGTAGCAGACGGTTGAGGGGCCGCCCAGGCATAGGCACAGGGTTGACCGTGGCGGTCCGCATGGAGGAGGCGGATGGGGCAGAGGAGCTGTCCGAGCAGCAGGTGGTGGACGGCGCTTTGAGGCTCTACCACCACCACCACCAGGAGGTCCACCCCGACCACAGGGAGCTGGCGGGCAGAGACAGGCACAGCTCCAGGCAGTGGAGGCCTACGACCATGGTGCGCCCGAGATGATTTGAGGTATGATCTGTGTCTATTCCACCCTTGCTACAGTTCTTATAGACACAGGAGCGAGTCACTCTTTCATAGCCGCTGCCCTTGTTCGGAGGTCGAAGATTCCGACAGATCCATTGGCTTGATCCTTACAGCTAGAGACTCCTACGGGAGAGGACTCGACGATTACACACTGGCGTCGGCAGTGTGAGATTACTCTAGGAGGTGAGTGTTTCGGCTGGGATCTTCTTGTAGCGGCATGGAGTCCTTAAGATGTCATCTTGGGCATGGATTGTTTATCTACAGTCCATGCACAGATTGACGGTATTAGGCGCAAGGTGCGATGTGTACACACCGATGGGAGTAGGTTCACCTTAATCGGCGAGAAGGGAGCCTTCGCAGCACAGGATGGACTCTCGCAGAGGAGCGGAAAGCCCATCACTCATCAGTTGGCTAGCCTCATCCTAGGAGCAGTTGACGTGCGAAGTCATAGTTTTCCTGCAGTGGTGGATCATTACGTGGACGTATTTCCCGACGACGTTCCAGGACTACCTCCTCACAGAGAGATAGACATTCATATTGACCTGTACCCCAGGACAACCCTGATATCAACTTCAGCGTACCGGATAGCCCCTACTGAGCTTCGAGAGCTACGGTTACAGTTGGAGGACTTGCAGGGCAAGTGATTCATCCGACCCAGTGTTTCACCCTGGGCTTCACTGATATTGTTCTCCAAGAAGGCGGACGAGAGCTTGCGACTTTGTGTCGGCTATCGTCGCCTGAACCAGGTGATGGTGAGGAACAAGTATCCGCTACCGAGGATTGATGACTTCTTCGATCAGCTCAAGGGAGCATGATGGTTCTCGAAGATAGACCTCAGGTCAGGATATCATCAGCTCAGAGTTCGGGACAAGGACGTGCAGAAGACGACCTTCAGGTGTCGATATGGCAACTATGAGTTCTTGGTTATGCCATTCAGCGTAACCAATGCTCCAGAAGTGTTCATGGTCCTCATGAATAGGATCTTTCAGCCATACCTCGATCGATTTGTCGTAGTCTTCATTGACGACATTTTGATATACTCGACGACTGAAGAGGAGTAGGCCTACCACTTACCGGTTGTACTAGACACACTCCGAGAGCACCAGCTTTATGGAAAGCTCTCGAAGTGTACGTTCTGGATACGTGAGGTCCACTTCTTGGGACACATCATCTTTGAGGTGAGATTTGCAGTGGATCCTATGAAGATCGAAGGAGTTCTAGCTTGGGAGCCACCCAAGAGTGTGACTGAGGTGCAGAGTTTCTTGGGACTAGCTGGATAATATCAGAGATTTGTGCCAGACTTCTCTAGTGTTGCGGCACCACTCTCAGCTTTGATGAAGAATGGGAAACCCTTTCTGTGGTCAGACAAATGTCAACAGAGCATCCAGGAGCTGAGACAGAGATTGACCAGCACACCTATCTTCAGGTTGCCTGAGGAGGGAGTAGGGTACGTAGTCTACTGCGATGCATTAGGGACTGGACTCGGATGTGTCGTGATGCAGGAGCGGGTATTGATCGCCTATGGATCACGTCAGTTGAGGCCACATGAGAATAACTACGCTACCCATGACCTGGAGTTAGCTGCAGTGGTCTTCGCTCTAAAGACATGGCGACACTACCTAATGGGAGACCGCTTTACAGTCTTTTCTTACCATCAGAGTCTCAGATAAATATTCTCTCAGAAGGACCTGAATCTGAGCCAGCGGCGATGGATCGAGTTCCTTCAGGTCTATGACTTTGAGATAGTCTATACTCCTGGGAAGGGGAATGTAGTAGCTGATGCTCTTAGTAGGAGGACGAGCATTCAGCTACTTGAGGAGGAAACAGAGCAGCTAGCCGCTTTTCGGATATCCTTTGTGTATAGAGATGGAGCAGCCTTCCTTCAGTCTGTCATAGTCACCCCTCCACTACTACAGCATCTCTGAGAGGTACAGCGTGGGGAGGCTGACTGTGAGATGCAGCGTGCATAGATATCCTCAGGACAGACACCTGATGGCTTCTCCTTTGGAGAAGAGCACGACATCCTTTTCAGAGGACATACCTTAGTACCAGTTTCTTTACGATAGGAGGTGCTGAGAGAGTTTCACACTTCTCCTTTGGTGGTACGTCCTGGAGTGGAGAAGATGTACCATGACCTTAGACGACAGCACTGGTGGCCGAGCATGAAGAAGGTTGTGGAAAAGTTTGTTTCTCGATGCCTCACCTCCCAGCAGGTGAAGGCAGAGCATCAGGTACCAGCAGGCTTGGTACAGCCCTTGGAAGTCCCGGAGTGGAAGTGGGATGGGATATCTATGGACTTCGTGACTAGACTTCCACGCACTTCCAGAGGCCACGACTCTGTCTAGGAGATTGTCGACCGACTCACCAAGTCGGCTCACTTCTTACTGATCAGAGAGCAGGGCTCAGTGGAGAGATGGGGACGTCTTTACATTCAAGAGATTATACGGCTTCACGGTGTTCCATCATCTATCGTCTCCGATCGAGATGCTCGCTTTACTTCCTGGATTTGGAAGGGGTTGCAGGAGGCATTTGGGACACAACTACGTCTGAGCACCGCCTTTCACCCTCAGACGGATGGTCAGACAGAGAGGACCATTCAGACTCTCGAGGACATGCTCCGCGCATGTGTCCTCCACTTTGGTCGCAGCTGGGAGGACCACCTACCCTTAGTGGAGTTTGCGTACAACAACAGTTACCACTCCACCATCGGGATGGCACCATACGAGGCGTTGTACGGCCGACCTTGCAGATCTCCTTTGTGCTGGATAGACCCTGGGGAGTCAGCACTCGTGGGACCAGAGATGGTCCGGGCCACGACAGAGAAGGTCCAGGTCATCCAGGAGTGGATGAGGATAGCTCAGAGCCGGCATAAGTCTTATGATGACAGGAGGAGGAGGCCACTAGAGATCGAGGATGGTGACCACGTCTTCTTGAGTGTCTCACCTCGACGTGGATTACAGAGATTTGGCTGAGGTGGTAAGTTGTCTCCATGCTTCATCGGACCATTCCAGGTCCTCAGCAGGATTGGCGAGGTGGGTTATCGCTTGGTTCTACCACCTCAGTTGCACCGGGTGCACGACGTCTTCCACGTACTCCAGCTGAGGAGATACGTGCATGACCCGACGCACATCATTGACCATGGGGAGCTAGATGTGGATGATGGGGAGACTTTTGCGGAGGTCCCAGTGGATATCGAGGATCGACAGGAGCGGGTCCTACATGGACGATTGATTCCTCTTGTGCGCATCACATGGCAGCACGACAAACTCCAGGAGAGCACTTGGGAGTGGGAGGCTCAGATGCATGCTCAGTACCCACATTTTTTCCCCTAATTTATGATGTATCTTTACGGGGATGTAAAGTCCTGAGGTGGGAGTGATGTAAAGACCCATAAATTTCAAGGAATTTTTTTTCTTAATTTCCTTTGGAATTTTACAAGAACACAGTTTCTGACGGCACCTGATTCCGAGGCCTGGTGTGCCCGGAATCATTTTCCGAAGTTTGGCTCGGGTACGTTCAGTGAACGAACGGGTGAGTTTTTCTAACTTTTGAACCGGTGCTCAGAATCGAATTCCGAGGGAACAAATGGAATCGCAGCGCCGATATTTTCTTAGAAACTCCTCTTCTAGAGTTGCGTTTGCTCAGGTGTGGTTTTTAATTTTTTGGGGTTAAGTTAAGAAATAAAATAAAGTGTGCGAAAACTTTATTTTTATTTCACTTAAAGCCACTTAAAAGCCACTTAAAGCTGCTTAAGCAGAGTTAAAGCAGATAGGGTGCAATTCAAAATATCCTACCCTCTTGGTAGGATATTTTTGAGGTGGGGCCCACATGAGCCCCACCGTTTTTTTCCGCTAAGTAATGCACCCGCAAAAACCCCTATTAAACGAAAGTCAACTGACGCGTTTTCCAAATTCTTAATGCCCCTATTAATTGGGAAGTTTATTTGTTGAAATTAATTCTATGAATTAATGGGTCTTTACTTATTTTGTTTTTCTCTTTGTTGGCATGTTAATTAAATAAGGCCAACACACCTTCTTATCTGGATGTTGTGTTAAACTTTTGGAGAATCTCTAAAGATCTTCATCCTCCTCCGAGAAGAATGCGAAGAACGTGAAGAACGCGAAGAACGCAAAGAACACTGGCCTCCGACGAAAAGGGCAACGAAGAACACCGAGCCCTCGGAGATCGACGATGCGATGCCGAGTACCACGACGCCAACGCTTCTTCCGCGAAGATCCATCCCCGCGACAATCTTCGATCGACATCTTGAGGTACGTGATTGCAGTCCTTTTATTTCATTGTGGGTTATAACATCAACATGGATTTAATTGTTATAATTAAATCTGTATGTTCTTGACCCTCGGAGATCGTCAACGCGACGCTGTATTCCGTGACGACGCGACGCTCTTCCGTGACGTGACGATCATCCTCTACCGTGACAGTCAATTCCGCGACGAACTTTCGTCCAACGACGACAAAGGTAGGGGTCGTTCTGAAAATGATTTTACCTACGCTTGTTTTCCTCCAAGGCAAGAACGCGGACCAACCAATTAACAAGTTAGTCCACGGATCATTATTGTGGGTCGTGGTTCATCAATTGTTGGGATTTTATGGTGTTGTTTCAAACCTCTATCGTGGTGGGTGCGGACCAACGAACAAGTCTGAATCCACCGCCCTTTGTTCTTGGTGTGCGGAACGTCGGATGATGACAAAACAAGTTGCATAGATGATTTGATGATTCCGAAGTGAAGAAAGGGACCCGGGAGGAGCTACGGCGCAGACGGAAATGGAATCGGACCACCATAGAAACTTCGGTGGCCCGCGTACTCTACTGGCGGCGCGGGTCGCCGGCGCGGCAGCACCGGCAGCCGGGGGCAGCGGCTGACCAGACAGGCGACCGCGTGGGTCCAGCGAGACACGGGACGCGGCTTTGCCGCTTCCGCTGACCAAGTGCATCCCCACATGGGGCCGCGGCCCCTCTTCCCGCATGGACAACATGCCCCGCGGCTTCCCTTGCTCGGCCACTCGGCCGAGCCAAGCCGAGCCGACCCGCCGGCCGGGTCACGCCCAGGCCGGTCCGGGTCACGCCCTACCGGGTCGGACTCGGACCTGGGTCGGGTCGCACCCTATCGGTTCGGCCACGGACCCAGGTCCGGTCGCCCCGAGTCGGGCCGACCCAGGGGGGGTCGGGCCGGGTCGGTCCGGGCCGAGACCCCCCGTTTCCGGACCTTTTCAATCTTTTGCTCATAACTTGAGCTACGAGCCTCCGAACGACGCACCGTCAGCGGCGATGCGATCCTTGGATCATGAAAGTCATTTCGGTATATCACACTCAAGGTTTTGGAATACTTTGTGTTCGGCCGGGTTGGTTCGTACACGAAACCAACCGGGCCCTCGGAGCGGAAACGCTCATATCTTGAGCTTCAGAAGTCCGATTGACGTGCCGCCGACTTTGTTGAATTCCTCTAGGTGAGACAGATCTTTTGGCTTACTCCGCCCGAGGTTTGGATGCAGTTGGAGTACGGTCAGGTTTGATTTGCCTTAAAAACCAACCGGGCCCCTGGAATGAAAAAAGCCAATCACTCTAAGACGGGGCGTCCGATTGACGCGCCGTCTGCGACGTCGAGTTCCTGTTGACGATACGGAACTTTTGGATACATAAACTATGGAATATGTGTCAGTTGATGTATCAGCCTCTCAGCTCGTGGAGCAGACCCTCCCAAATGAGCTTGCTGTGTGCGGGAACCCTAGAGCTGGCTGCGACTGCTACTATGACGACGACGACTATGCAGAGATCCTCAGTGGATTCGACGACGACTACTACAAAACTCCATGATCCTTGGGGGTCAGTGCTACCGATCCTGTGTGGGTCCGATCCTGTGTGGGTCAGCGCTCAGCGGTCCTGTGTGGGCCAGCGCCTACAGATCCTGTGTAGGTCCGATCCTATGTGGGTCTTTGCGGGGGTTAGTAACCTATCGATCCTGTATGGGTCCGATCTGGTGTGGGTCATTGCGGGGGTTAGTTAAGTATCGATCTGGTGTGGGTCTGATCCTGTGTGGGTCGTTGCAGGGGTTAGTTACCTATCGATCATTTGTGGGTCAGATCCTTTGTGGGTCATTGCGGGGGTTAGTTACCTATCGATCCTTTATGGGTCAGATCCTTTGTGGGTCATTGCGGGGGTTAGTACCTATCGATCCTTTGTAGGTCCGACGCCTTAGATGAATCAGTGGAAATACCTGGTCATCTTTATCGTCATATGAAGAAGTATACCTGTGTGAGCTGAATCCTGTTTTTCTTTCCATTGTGGATTGTGTTGTGCTATCCAGTGTGGATTTACGTTTTGCTTTCCTGTGTGGACTGGGTTGTAGTTGAGCTCAGATGTTGGATCCGAGTGAGAATTGATGACTTAGGTATATGTATGGCCATATACCTAAGCAGTGTCGAATGTTACTTCGTGATTGTATCTTTCCTTTGTGGTTTATCCTTTGTGGATTCTTGGAGACCTTCAGGGGTCTCGGGGTCCCTACTGAGTAGCTCACACTCACCCCTGCATGGGCTATGCCCGCACTACGTTGTGTTGGTTGCAGACGACGGACAACGCTGATCGTGGTTGAGGCTTGCGGTGCAGGACGATACCTGGAGGTGGACCACTGGGCAGGAGCACTCGGAGCGGTCGGCTAGACCCGAGGAGCCGTGGAGGCTATCTGAACCCACCATTCAGGTGGGATTTCTAGTGGACAGCTAGACGTTTCAGCTTTACTTTTTAGTTGTTGTTTTCCCTTTCCAGTTGTACTTTACTTTCAGTTTGGGTTTGTATACTGGCCCACTTACTTTTCCGCACTTATTGTTGTACCAGTTTCTACTTAGTGTTTACTTCGGCCTGCTTGCTCTGGGGTGTTTGTGGATTACTTTACAAAGGCAATGCCTTCCATTTTTCCGGGATTTACGCCTTGGTGCTAGTCGTCATCCCCTGGCCTATGGAAGGCGGGCTTGAGGTAGTCACGGCACGGGCCCCGAGGACGGGTCATGACACTTATGGTGATTCACGTTATTTTTTTAAATGTTAAGCACATCTTAGAGATTATACGATATAAGAAATTAAATTTTTGGTATGATACATTAAAATTTATTGATTTTATATGAATAAAAATATATATTGGAATTCTATTTGAATTTTTGTTGATTTTTGGGTCCCAATATTATTCTAGAATATTTATTGAGGAATTTTAAGGATATTAATTAGATGAATTTTTCATATTAAAATCGAATTTAAAATATCATTTTATGGTGATTTATATTGTGTTATTTTATTAATTATGGTTTTGGTTAGTGTCTTATGATGTTAATAATATTTTTTTTGTTTCATGGACTTTTTGATCCATTGATTTTAATGTTAGTGCAACAGGCATGATAAATTCATAGTCAATTTTTTGAAAAACCAATATGTATTTGCGGTGGAAATTGATTAAAGGATGAACTTATAATTGTGATGTAAGTATATTTCTTCAAGTTCTTAGACTAGGGAATATTTTAATATGGAAATAAAAAATGTTATCTATCTTATTTTTTGAGATAAAAAATGCCCTTTTAGCCTATCATTGATTTATGGTTTTATGGTGATTATCTTTCACAAGACCATTTTCACAATATATCTCTTGTTGTCCATGGTAGTTAGTTTTCTCTTCCATGTCCATGTTTTACAATATGGAAACATATTATGATTAATCACATGGGATCATCATACATTCATTTCAATCATTTTTTGAGGATGATTTAGTTGTCATTTTTATTATTTGGAAGTTTGAAAAAGGTATTTTGAAATGTAAATTTGACATCATACCTTTTTATTACATAAAATTTCAGTTCATTTGACAAAATAGGTTCTTAAAAAAATGGTGTATTTGAAAAAATGTACATAATACATTAAAACATATAAAATTATTTTAATCCCCTTGAAAAAATCATGAAATGTTCATCCTTTATTAAATTATTTCATCACATAACCCATAAACAAACATCAAATGAATGGGTGAGCAGAAGGTCCAGTAAGGAAAACAAGTGAAACAGTTTACTAGTGAACTGGAGCGATATCAATAAGAACATGGGAAATAAAATAAAGGCATTGTAAATAAGCATATAATAATAATAATAATAACTTGTAACAAAACATGAAAATTCGGCTAAAACATTAAATTTATACATTTATAACCACATCCCCAATGTCTATCCATAAGGTGTCATAAAAATTAGCAAGGTTATTGACCAAGGTATCATAAAATTTTTCTTATCTAAAGATCAATTAATTTAATGAATACAATAGAGCGTTATGAAATTACACCCTTAATATGTCTTTATTTTCATATTATTTACATAGATCATAATCAAACATTTCGTAAATAACTAAAAAGATAATACAAGAATCGGTTTTTAAATCAAAATCGTGATGTTAAAATAAAGTGCTTCAAAACATTATAATTATGTTATTAATAACTCGTGGAAATGGAATGAGGGTTTTATGTATGTTAATTCAAGAATAATATATATCATTTTAATGTCTTGATGAATACCTCTAGAAATGAAGTAGTTTTGGGTATTTAGATAATTAAAATAAGAGAACATCAGGGGGGAAGGGAGTGATTTTGAGATTAAAATTGTGTAGCATAATAGCTATACAATATGGTTTTAGAAAAAATAAAAAATAGTGGAGAAAGTTTGTATCATTAATAAATGACTCATAATATATTATAGGTATATAATTACATGGAAATAAGAAAATGGTATGAATACATTAATGTTTTTCCACATAATTGAGAACTAGAATTGAAAAATCAATGTTGAGAATTCCATTACGAAAATATGGATGACTAATAGCATTTCATAAAAATTAAGAAAATTGAAACGATGGAAGAGGAAAAGGTCTCTCATCATTTGGAAATAAAAACCAACAAGATTAGTATATAGAATAATGTAACCCATGATAATGAAGTGGAAAATATAGGGAATAACATAAAATAAGTCCTGGCTAAATGAGAAGGGAGATAGGTTCCCTTACCTTGATGAGTAACTTCAAAAAATCGATATATGGGAATTGGGGGGATTGAGCGTACCATTTGAGGACTCCTTGGAAAGTAAAAAATACCATACCTTTGTTTAGGAGGAATTTGGAATGAATTTAATGAATGAATGGGTTGGTATATATAGATAAATTGAGGGAATATTTTATTAATTTCCAAGGGAGACCTCATTAGTGGTATTTTCTAAACCATGGGCATTCACAGGGTATTTTCCAATGGTACTTCCCATTTGGGAAACCTCATATCATTACTCACTGTTCAAAAATCGACCAAAATTTTATATTAATGTTTAAATCCTTATGATTTCATTAAACAAACAAGAAACTCAAAAAATGTACATTTATTTTTCACAGATAAACAAAACATTTTATAAAAATATCATAAATTTACCCTAACCTATTATTTATTTTCTGAATTCAAAAGTGAACTACAATGTATGAAACTATTTTTCAAATTATGCGATATTTAATTTTTATTTTAGACCACTATTTATAAAATACTAATACTTAAAAACAATTTCAGAAACAATTATTTATATAAGATATTATATCACACTACTATTCATGATGCATAAATTATATTTATAATTCCGTAAAGGAGGTTACTATTCCATCAGTCACATTACTATTCATAAGAGTAATATTACTATTTATAATTTACTATTAACAAAAAAATAAGTTAATCTTATTAAAATTTAAATTTCCTAATGATCCCAACTTTAAAAGACCATTTTTTGAAAAATATTTCACAATATTAATTATTTAAATTATAAAAAATGTTTTAAAATAATCAATTTTTAAATTAGTTAACAATATTAAATTTCTAAAAATTAATCCAATATTTATTTTGACATTTGAAAATAAATAATTTTACCAAAATTAGGAATAAAAATTTTATTTATACTAAAAGAATATATAATGTAACTAATGACTCGTTACATATCAACTTATAACACCTACGATGGACCTATGAGTAATGTGTACAAAGGTGATAGAATATTGGGGCGGCTCATAAAATATTTCTCAAGGGGTTATTTCTATCAGCTTGAACTTCTCATGAAGGTAATTATGTTCAAGAATAATATGTTGATGCTCGTCTTAGGTTGATCTTGTGAAAAACCCAGTGATACTACCTCCTTTCCAATCTCTGACAAATGGGCTTTGAACGACCCGAGTCTACTGAATGAGGCCATCGACTCTTCTTTATATATCAATAAACCATTATCATTTGTATTTAGAAACAATAATCACATCATTAAGAGTACAGTTTCCAATGGTCATATTTACCAATAGTAATATAACAACTGAAATGCAATGGTCTTATTTTAAATATAATCTCATTATTAAAAAATGATATAGTTTTGTAGAGTATAAAATAAAAGAACATAATTGTTCACGAAATAATCATTATTCAAAATTTTGGGACATCACATTCTTCCCCCCATAATGAAATTTTATCCCTAAAATTTCAAATCGTACATTCATAAGAGAAAAGTTATGGGTAATTCGGCCTCATAGACTTCTCTTGTTCCCATGTGGCCTCTTCATATTTTGGATTCATCCACAACAATTTAACAAGGTTGGTAGACTTGTTTCATATAACCTTGTATCTATGATCCAAGAACTCCAACAGGTACTCCATACAAGAGATTTATGTTATTTTAGTACCACCTCTGGATTTCTTACATATGAAGATTCAGGTATGTAATTCCTCAAGATGGATACATAGAAAAAATCATGAACTATTTCTAGATTTGGTGGAAATGAATGTTTATTTGTCACTACTCCTATGCGGTCAAGGATTTCATTTTGGCCAATGCACCTAGGGTTGATCTTACCTTTCATCCCAAACTACATGACTCTCTTACAAGGTGAAATTCAAAGAAAGGATTTATCGCCAAAATCAATATCCAAGTCCCTTTGATTGTTGTCGGCATAGCTCTTTTGCCATCTTTAAGAGGCATTAATGTGTTGTCGGATGAAATAATCCTTTTCTGTCATCTATTGCATATGATCAGGACCAAGAAGCATTCTATCACAAGCATTATCCCAACTTGTAGCAGTTATACATCATTACCCATGTAGAGCTTCATAGGGTGCCATTTGAATGATCGAATGGAATCTATTATTTTAAGGGAACTCAACTAATGTGAGATGTTGATCCCATCCACCATTAAATACCCTTTAACCTGTTCTCAGCATTTCCTCGATTGATTGAGAAGTCCTTATAGATTGGAAATTATATTAGGGGTGATAAACCATAATAAAATTCAATTCAGGACACAAATCTTGTTGAAGACTTCTCCAGAATTTTAATATGAACCTTGGTTCATGATCAGATATGATTGAAAGTAGAACTACATGAAGACTTACCACTACCTTCATATAAATCCGAGAAAGATTATCAAGAGATATATCTTCTTGAATAAGGATAAAATTGGATGTCATGGGGAGATGTTCCACTATAACCCATATCTCATTGTTTCCATTGGAAGTTCTTGGGAGACCAGTGATAATATACGTAGTGATATCTTCCCACTTCTATGTTGTTATAGGTAGTGGTTGTAATACCACTTCAGAAGTTCTCACTCTACCATAACTTGCTAAAATACCCAGAACCTTTTCATTTAGTCAGCAATCCCTCTTTTCATACTATCCCACCAATAATGACCAAGAAGGTCCTGATTCATTTTTTTCTTCTAGACTGTATAGATAATGTAGAGCTATAAGCTTCATCCATCATCTCTTTTTTTAGAATGGATGGAACACATAGTATTGTATGAAATATTAGTAAACCTTCTTGATCAATATTGACCACTCGGAACTTCCCATCCTTCACAACCACAATCTTCTTCTGTAATAAAGTATCTTCATTCCTATCTTTATTGATCTTCTCTAGTACTGAAAGTTGAGAAAACAGTTAGGATATGGTTGATGATATTCCTTCCCTTATAATTTTCAGGTCATTTTTCCCTAGGTCTTGTATCAAGGGATCTCTTTGAATCCTCATCATCTCTAGAATAACAGGGTCATTCCTACTTAAAACATCAGCTACAATGTTTTCTCTTTTGGGATGATAATGAATTGAACAATCATAGTCATTAAGACATTCTAACCATCTCCTTTTTCTAATGTTAAATTACTTTTGTGGAAAAATATACATCAAACACTGATGGTCTTTGAATATATCACATTTCTTTACATAAAGATATTCAATACATATCATCAGAGAAATAACAAGTAATGTTGTCTCAAGATCACACATATGATAGTTCTTCTCAGTAGTTTTCAGCTATCGAGATACATAAGAAATGAATTTTTTATTTTTCAGGAGGACGCACCCTATCCCTTTTAGAGATGAATTAAAAAATATATATAATTCTACTCTACACGAGGGTAGAGTTAACATGATTTTAGTAACCAATCTCGTCTTCAGCTCTGAGAAACATTCCTCAGACTCATTTTCTTGATAAACATTACCCCTTTTTCAAGATAAATTTTTTTAATTAATTAGAATGTAATGATAAGTTTTTCACAAACCTCCTATAATATCTTACCAATACAAAGAAACTATGAATTTTGGTTATTATTTTAGGCTCGGGGAACTCCTCTTCAATTATTGTCTTTAAAGGGTCATATATGATTCTATCATTTGTTATAATCTGCTCCAAGAAATAAACTTGTGGTAACAAAAATTAACATTTACTAAAATTTCCAAAAAAATCAATTCCTTCGGTAGTGTTTTCAAAATAAGCATAAGATGATCCCCATGCTCCTAGAAACACTAGGAATATATCATAATATCCTTAACAAAACTACCACAATGTTATCAAGTTAGTCCATAAAGACTCTATTAATCTAATCCATAAAAATAGAAGGTGCAATAGTCATTACGATGGGCATTGCAGAAAAATAATAATTCCCATATCATGATCGAAAGAATGTTTTTGGAAGATCATACTTATTTACCCTCAATTGATGATAACCATATTGAAGATAAATCTTAGGGATGAAATGAGCCCCATGAAGTTGGTTAGATAAGATATCAATTCTGGGAAGTGGGTATTTGTTCTTCAATGTGATATCGTTTAGTTCCCCATAATTAATGCGTAGTCGCATTGATCCATCATTATTCTTCAAAAAGATAATACGAGCTCCCAAAGGAGACAGACACTGTCACATAAACCCCTTCTCCAATATGTCATAGATTTTTTTAAAACCTCTAGCTCCTAATTTCCATCCTATACAAGGCCTTTAATAACATATGTGATTCAGGTATGAGTTCAATGAAGAACTCGACCACTTTTTCTGGTGGTGGTTTGTGTTACTCTTTAAAAAATACATCAATTTTACCTCAATGATGGGGACATTTTATATCCTAATACTTTAATTTACTTATTCTTATTCCCTAATAAACTCTATAAACAAGGATTTTTTATTTTCATCTAGAAAAAAATCATGTTGATATATCTTTTCTTAGAAGATAACTTTAGGTTTTCTATTCCGGACTACTGAGATTTCCATGGTTTTGCATCTGATCATAAGATTATACTTTGAGAGCTTGTTTATCCTCGGTATAATGTTGAATTCTAGCATGGGAATTTCTTCTATATTTTCAATAGTATTATTCTCACTAAATTATATACTAGTGTTTCAAAATATAGTTGATTCTTAAATAATCCCTCTATGTGTCTCGACTAATAACTATACTTTTTTCAATTTTGGGGTTGATTCTAAAAACATTACAAACATGGTGGAAATAAAAGAAAGCAATGAATAAGAATAAAACAACATTTGTGCTATCTTTGCAATTACAATAAGTGTACCTTCCACCACATCATTTGACTCTTCACCATCATCTGTAGTAAATGTAAAATCACATAATTTATCAATTGGACTTTGCTGAGGATAGTGGTGATTCCCCTCCACTACCCTTGGATTTGGTCACTGATTAAGAAACTGCCCAAGCATTCCACACATGAACAATTGGATGTTAGGTAGAAACTTTACCATCTTCCCATTGTTATTAGTGTTGGTAAGTTGTGGTTTCCCTACACTATGACAATTTCGTGTGATATGGACATCTCTTTCACAAATTTAGAACTTCCCATTGCCGAGCAAGCAGTTCCTTGAATGCTTCATACCACACTTATTACATGTGGGGCGTTCCACTTTATTACCTCTTATATTATGATCCAACGTAGTCCCTATGATTTGATCTATTGATATCTTATTACCATTTGATTTATGAGACCACTACATCTCATCGAACTCTATTTCAACTTTCATTGGAGTTTGTATGATCTTATTATAGTGGTCACAGTCTCAGTTGGCTAGATTCTTCCATAGATGAGTTCTTAGTCGGCCAAATAATCTACAATCATCCCATTATTATCCATTAAAAATTTTGAGGTTTAATAATAATGTCTTAAGAATTTATTCACATAGATTCCAATAGATTCATTCTATTTCTACTTCAGCTCGAGAACCTCCTTCCCCATTTTCATTATCATCAAATGAGGGAAATAATTATTAAATAAAATCCCTCTGAATTATTCCCACTCCATAGCATCAAACTCAACTCTTGGTCTGGGGTTTTTAATCTGTTCCCACTACTGATCATATTCTCCATCTATGTAGTAAATAGCCATGGTGACCATCTCTTGTTTCGAATAGCGGAGCATATGGAAGATATTCTTAATAGAGATGATCCACTATTCAGAAATCAGTAGGTCAGTAGATACATTATAGGTTGGTGATAATTGATACCTAAAGGAATCAACAAAAATTTCAACCCATCATGGTGAAATTGGCATATCCCCTTGATTCAACTTATTTTCCATAACATGAGTTAGTTGGTAGATTATTCTCATTAATGTTTCCATTGTGATTTTCAATAGAGGGTCATCAACTAATGGTCCATTGCGGTCACCATTTGCACGATTCCTAAAATTTTCTGCAATTTTCTAAAATAATAAAACCATATTCAGAAGCGTATTTCATTTATGAATCTTTTAAATATAATGGAATTTTATGTCATAAAACATCATGCATAAACATATTATTCATTAACAACAATTACATTTATAAATACATCATTCATAATGATTCAAAAGAAGTTTGTGATTTACGAAACATAATCTCAGGGAGTTTCAAACCAAGATTGCAGCAAGGCCCAATATCATGCTAAATTTCCCGTTCGATTCTAGCTCAAAGAGGTCTTCTTGGTTTTTACCCCTAGATACATTTTTTCCATTGCAACATCCACTTGTTCATTTACAGACACGGATTTATTTTTTCAGAAACCACTTACTTGATATTTCACCAAAATAAAAAGAATATTTTCTATATTTAAAATTTTATATTGGGTTTCTCCTAATGTTTTCATAGCCTAATTTCCATGAATATCTAGACAATCCATTGATTCCAACTATGAAATCATGCTTTTTTATTACATAATGTTTCATTTCATTTTACAAATAAACGATCATTGAAGTCTAGTGTCTAGGAAAAAATGTACAAAATACATGAAAAAATATAACATTACATTAATCATCTTTAAAAACATATTGAAAAGTTTATTCTCTATATTATTAATTCATCTCATAAGAAAAAGACATACATCAATGGAAATGTTGAGTAGAAGGCCTAGTAAAGAAAACAGGTGAAACAATTTACATGTAAACTTGAGAGATATCAATAAGAACATGGGGAATATCATAAAGGCATGAAAAAGAGGCATATCATAATAATAATAACTTGAGATATTACTTGAAATTTTGGATAAAATATTTAATTTAGACACTCATAACCATATCACCATGGTCATCACCAAGGTGTAAAAAAAATTACAATGGTTATTCACGAATGTATCATAAAAATTATCATATGTAGAGATTAATTTCTTTACCCAATATATTTCACTGCTATCATGGTGCACCCTTACTATGTATTTATTTTAATTTAATCTACATTGGTTAAAATAATACATTTAATAAATAACCCAAAGTGAATAAAATAAATGGATTTCATATCAAAATAGTGACATCTAACAAAGTGCATCAAAAAATGATTATTATGTCATTAATAACACACATAAATTGAATTAGGGTTTTATGTATGTCATTTGTAGAATAAAATATATCATTTTTATGTCTTGGTGAGTGCCCCTAAAAATTAAATATTATTGGGTATTCAAATAATTTAAATAATATAAATTCATTATAAAATGTGAGAGATTTTGAGACGAAAATTATACAGCATAACGACAACAGCACATGGTTTTAAAAAACATTAAAAATTGGGGAGAAACTGGTACCCAATTCATAAATGAATCATAATACTATAGAGGGACATAATGAAATGCAAATCAGAACATGGTATGGAAACTTGAATGGTATACCATATAAAATAGATCTTGAATGGAAAAAAGGGAAGTTGATAATTCCCTTACAAAAACTCAGCAGCCTAACGATGTCACGTAATAATTAAGAAAAATAATTTGAGGAGAGTGGAAAGGGTATATCCTAATTTTTTAATAAAATTGAAAGAAATAAGGATATTTAAGAACATAACCCATCATAAGAAAATAGAACCAAAAGAAAAAAACATAAAATAAGTATTGACTAAAGGAAGAGAGTGAAAGGTTCCCTTACCTAAATGAGTAACTTAATAAACACAAAGGTCATGAACATGAAGGGAATGTGGGGACTTTGGGAGGACTCCTTTAAAGGTAAAAAGACTATATATTCATTGAGGATGAATTTATGATGATGGTACTAATGGAATGTGTTGGTATTTATAAAAAAGTGAGAGAATGTTTTATTAACATCCACGGGACACCACTTTACGGGAATTTGGAAAATCATGGGCTTTCCCATGGTATTTTTCTATTTTATTAGCTACATCGGACACCTCATATAATAATTTAATATACAAAATTAATCCGTAATTTTATAATAATTATTACATCATTATGATGTCATTAAACAAACCAAAATTTCAAAAACTGTATTTTTATTATTCACCAAAAACCAAAACATTTAATAAAAATCTCTTCAATTCACACTAACCTAATAAAGATTTTTTGAATTAAAAAATGAAATTAATTTTATTTAAATAAATTTCTAATTATGAGGTTTTTAATTTTTATTTAAAATAAGTATTTACCCTAGAACTACTAATACATAACTAATAATTTCTGAAATAGTTATTTACTTATACTATTATATCACATTACCCTTCAAGATTCCTAAATTATATTTATAATTTCTGAAGTGAGGTTACTTTTACATTGGTCACATTACTAATCATATGGGTAATGTTACAATTCGTAATTTGAAATTCACAATAATTATCTGGATCTTATCAGACTCTAAATTTCTTACTGATCACAACCGTGTAAGAACATTTTTTGAAATTAATTTAACATTTTAAATTATTTAATATATGAAATAATTTCAAAATACATATTTTCATATTCACCAATAATATAAAACTTCTAAAATTCATCATATATTTATTTTGACCTTTGAAATTCAAAACATTTACCATAGTAAGAAACAACAATTTTATTTATACAAAAGGATTAGCCAATATAACTAAGGCCTTGTTACATATCCCTATATAACACTTGAATATGACATAATAGTATGGTGTGAAAGGTTGATAGAATCATAGGGAGACTCAGAAAACATTGCCTAAATGTTTATTTCTATCTGCTTGAACTTCTCCCAAATTTGATTACGTTCAAGCTTAATATGTTGAAGCTCGACTTGGGATTGGTTCAGAGAAAATCCCAATGATGCTACCTCTTTACCAAGATTTATATATGGGTATTTTATGGCCCATGTATATTGGATTAGGCCATAAAATCTTCATTCATTATTAAATAAAAAAGATCATTTGTATTTGTAAACAACAATCACAACATTAAGAGTATAGTTTCAAAAGTACATATACTAGTCCAAACCCAATGGTCTCATTGTAATTATACTCACTTAATTAGTAAAATGATATAGTTTTGTTGAGTAAAATATAAAATAACATAAAAATTCTAGAAATAAATATTATTCCAATGTTCAGGTCGTTATAGTGAAACTGCTAGTTTTCTATCCCATGCAAAACTTATAAGGACTAAATTTTTTAATGGGATGTGGAGAATATATCATACCTAGTTCATAAAGGAATACAATATGTTCTATTGAATACAAGTTAATCCACATCAAGCACAAAAAGGAAAAAAAATTAATATTTAATGTTGACTATTATGACATAGTCATTAATTTAGAAATTATGAATATGAGTAACTTGTTTATGAAATAAATATAATTTTCCAACACAATATTAATTTATTGGTAAATTTTGATAAAATAATAATATAACAAAGTAATTTTAATCTTAAATAATAAATTATTTTCTAAAATATTAGTTTTTATGATTTTAATGGTTGAATATAATATTTAATTTATGTTTTTTAAGAAACTCTATCTAAAAAAATTAATTTCATTTTTTGTTTCATAATGAGAAAATTATTTTAGGATGATTTTTTTACTATTTTCTGAGAATATTAATTTGTCAATTATTAGTGAAAAATACTTGCTTTATTTTTAAAACTGTATTTTAGTTAAATGATAAAATTATATCTCAGATTACTTTTAATATTTAATTATTCATTTTAATTTAAAATAATCCAATTATAATTTTTAATGGATTTTATATATAAATTTACTATAAAAAATTTTATATTTAAAAATGGAATGTTTATAAAAAAAGAAATTTTAATTAAATTTCTATACAATAATTTTAATTTTAATTATAAAAATTCTATGTTTTTATTTTTCTGAAATTGATTACTAATTTGAAACTAGAAAGTATAAATTTCTTAAATAGGTCCTAATATTATTAGAAAATATGAATAGAAAAATTAATTATTTTTATAATGACACTTAAGGGTAAATTGTGTAATTATGGGTAAAAATAATATGATGTAGTTTATTTAATTAACCTAAAATTTGTCAATATTAAAATGTTTTAATTGGTTCTGTCCAAAATAATAAATGAATTAAATTTATTACACATTAGATATGCTCATATTATGTTAAGTCAGATATATTATTTTATTTTATGAAAAGAAAAACTTGTCACACTATAGTTTTTAGTAAGTATAATATTTTTTATTTGCATTCATACAAAATATATGATAGAATGAAAATATTATTTTTTAATTACAATATTTATCTTAATCCTAGTAATTTATTTTTATTTTTTAGGGATGAAATATTTACCTTAATGTCTTTCAAAACATTGATGTAGTAATTATTTAATTATTTGAGAAATTCGATAATTGATATTTTTTTTTTGAAAATAATTATAATTTAATAAAATTAATGTTCCCCAAAAATATAATAGATGAACTTTACATGTTTATGATATAATAAAATAGTTTTTTTTGTAATTTTACTTGTTTTCATAGGCTTTTTAATTCAAACAAAGTGAATAGAATCAAATATGAGAATAATGGTATTTTTTTAGAATTAATATTTTTTAAAATTATATAAAATTCATAAAAATATTGAATTAGAAGAATGGGAAATTTTTTGGTCTAATGTTTGATCCCATATAAATTTATATTCCAATATAATTATTTGGATCTTGAATTATCATAATATATTTTAATCATTTGTGAAAGTCAAAGAGTGCCCCTCCCCTATCTTTTAAAAGAGATTCACTTCTTCTCAAAATCTCACACTAAAAAAAATTATGGAAAATATATTCCCATGTAACATTATAGAAACACTGACATCATTATAAAGGCCTTAGTTTAGTAATATCACCATCCATAGTGATCGTAAGGTTTTCAGAAAATGAGTTTTTTCAAAGGTGAGGTATCATTTTTAATCAAGTGTTTCTATATTATTTTTTCTTCAAAATTACTCAAACCATTATCAATCACTATAAAATAGAACCTTCATAATAAAAAATTTAATTATATGTCATTATTTATTTAGAATTATCTATATCTATCTCCACATCCATCAAATGAGAAAATACTATATCATTCGTGTGTATCGAGGCGTATTACCTTACCGTGTGATATAATTAATTTTCAATCACCATATCTCAAGACTACCTATAATTGTATAATTATTTTGTATATATGATATTAAGGAAATATAAATTATTTTGAAAATATTATATTTCATTTCTGTTCTTATCATCTCAAGCTTATAAAATTAATAATGTCATTAATGTGTATGGATGAATTATCACATCCACAAAGTGATGTGGTTCCTTTTTCAACACCACATCAGATGGATGATATATATAAGTATATATAAGTTTTTAATATTATTTTAATTATATTATTATCATATTTTAAAAATAAAATTTTACTTACATTCTTTACATAACTATCAATGAAAAATATAAACCTGACTCAGGCGTACGTACGACCTACCCTCTCCATGATTAGAATGTAGCTCGTTTTGAAGAAACTACATTTATATTATGGATTTGAATTTATAATTTATTTTGATAATGATTTTTATATCCTATATATTATTCTAAATATGATATGACAATGATGGAATTGACTAGATACATCATAGGAATGTCATTTAGGACTCAATTATCGAATATCATCAAAACGTCTGATGTAAACATTAATAATTAAGGAACTATTATTATATGATAATAAATTAATTAAAATGAATTAAAAACATGGAAAAGTATCTATATTTAGAAAATAATTTACTAATTCTATTATTCCATAATATAAATAATTTACATGGAAACTATGACTCAATATGAGCGACTCTTTAAATAAAAATAATCATTTTAAATGTATTAAATATTTAGTTTATAATTATCTGTCACTCATGTTGATGTTTTATAAATTTTTTTGATAGTATTTAAATTAAATTAATTCTTAAAAATTGAAAATTTCAAAATTTTGTCAAAGGTTTTCAAAAAAGATTATTTTTAAAGTATTATGTGAAGTAATTTCATTTAAAAATCCACTTTTAATATTAATCATTCACCTATTTTTACAATGGTCAAATGAATTGTTTTTTACATAAAAAAGAATAGTATTTACCACATTCATGAAAATTTAATTCCTTAATGTTTCCCATACAAGCTTGTTTAGTAATTTTAAATTTATTTGTTTCATTACTATGTGTATTTTATAAAAAAGGTTTCATTTACAAGAATGGGGTATTTTTTTATTTTTAATTGTTTTATACATGGGGATATAAGAGTTTTAAAGGCTTTTATTCATGACATGGTCTATGTACATTGTTTTTGATGGGTGATCCAAGATAGTGATGGATGATCCATTATATCTTATAAAATGGGTGTTTCTAGATAGTCTCAGGTGAACATATTATAGATTATATGATTGGTGTGACAATATTTCACTCAAAAGATTTGGTTAATACATTGATAGAAGTTGACCATATTAGTAATTCCATTTTTTGTATGATATGGATAATGATGTCCCAAGGCAACTACATTTATTTTATATGGTTTCTGTTAAGTTTCATTGAAATATCATGATTCTCAAAATTTTGAGATAATGATCATTTTAAAAATTAAATTCTTTTTAGAGAATAATGTTGTTTTTTTATGAAATTGTTTTTACAGGTTATCAATGGACTTACAATTTCCTTTTTTTAATGACCCTTTATAATATTCGTGTGCGCATAAGGAGTTTTAAATTTTTCTCATAGTTTTTAAGGAAGAGTTAAGACTTCAATGAGTTCTGTTAAAATTGTGAAAAAAATTCATAAATAGAAACCGTGTATTATTTCAATGACATTTCTTTATTGAAAAAATTGATACAAATTATAAGTGTAAACATTGAATTTATGAGATTCCTTTGTAATAGTTTTTCCATGTTCTATAAAACTTTAAAATAAAAATATCCTCAAGTGTAAAATAATTATTATTCTAGTTCAACCAAATAGAATATGTAATCATTATGGTTGGGTGATTACAGGAATAACCTGTATTCTTATCCACTTCATGAAATTTGAAACTAAACTATCTTTCATATGTATGGTTAACTTATTTATCCTGATGTAGGGTAATTAATTTTCCATCACATAGTTTTTTGGATAGTTTTAATGACTTATATAATGTATATATATTTTACTTAGGTAATATTTTTCATTATAAAAGAATTTTTTTTTGTTATTTAATTTTCTTCCATTCACTGAAAAATGATAACATTGTTTGAGCGTCTATGTGGACTATTACATCCATGATGTAATATGATTAATTTCTCATTAAAACATCACATAAATGATATATATATATATATAAATGAAGATTTCATACCATATTTATGGTATGATTATAATTCTTTGTATATAAAACAATATCAACAATCATTAGATAATGATTGTGGAAAATTTGAAATGTTACACATGAATATATAACAATCTATCATGTTTGTATTTAAAAGTATAATTGAGGTAAGAAAATGATAACTATATAGATATCATACATTTTTACATGATTTAATAATGACCACAAAAACCATTTCTTTCCTACCAAAGGAAGTTTTAACAAATGATCCAAATATCTGAAAAACATCTTATGTGAACTTAATTGATTGGGTAATTGACTATTTAATGGTTCATTGAAGAATAAAAATGAATATATTTCTTAATAAACTAAATTATTAACATAATTTAATTATTTAGGTAGATAAAATTCATATTTACTGAGTCAGACTCAAGGTTATAGACTTTTTCAAAAAATCCATTGTTAATGTTTCTCCAAAAAATCTATCTAATAAATTAACATAGTTTTAATTTTTTATTGAAGTAATTATATGAAAATAAATTAATTACATATTATATTTTGTGTCACTATTTACTTTTATTCATAGGATTTAAAATTAAATATTATAATTTATTTTAAAATATATTTTTTAAATATGTACGAAAATTATTTAATGTTCTATTTTAATATATATGATGACTACAAAATTTCAAGCAATGATATATATTATTTGATGAATGAATTAAATTATATAGTTCCATGATTTCATCAATTAATACCCACCATTCACTATGATATTATTTTTTAATTTTTTTAAAATGGAATGGATATTTGAATATCTGGAAGTATTTTCTTATGGTTGAAAAGAATATTTTAGAAGCTATAAGAATTCTTTATTTTTGATTATGTTATGGTTCAAGAAAATCATTTATAATGAGGGCTAACTCCATTATATACCAAGGATAGGTAGGTCTGTGATATCATTGATATTAATAATATATGATTTCTTTATGTAATTTTATCATGATAGGTATTCCACTATAATAGTGATGGATATTAAAAGTATAACCATGATGATTACTCCAAGTGTAATTGTGAAGGTTATTGTCAAATATATGGTTTCTTATGAGTTATTTTTCAATATTGTTATTTTTCTTATCATAATTCCATTAATTTCGTCGGATTTTTGTAGATCAAATGGATGTATGGGGCTATAAATAATGAGGCACACAGTTGGCTCATGGTTAGTGGAAACAGTTCGTTAGCTCTGTGGGAACCATGGGCCTTGGATAGAGGCATTGTCTAGGTCCCATTACCTTGTGCACGTGCATTTATTATAATCATATACCTAGGAATGTATCTATATCCAAGGGGAATAACTAAGAACATGGTAATGTTCCCCCTTTGGGAAAATAATGAATCTAATATTCTAATTGGACATAGGTGTCATATGGTTGGAACCTGACTTTTAGTACCATTTTCCTAAAATGTGTATCATGTCAGGTATTATTAAATATTGATATTAACTTTATTAACTACAATTTTTTTTACCCCAATCACCTATAATAATACTTATTCAGACCCCTTACCATAGGAATTCCTCCCCTTTCCACATTTCCCTATTGTAATTTTATCCTTGGGTATTTTTGGGTTGTAAACAACAAGAAGACTCTATTTATGCTCTTTCCTTACTCTTATCTTTTGGTTTACTAGTATCTTCATTCTTATTTCATTATATCACTCTTCTTAAATGATTTGGTTGACCTAATGTGGGTTAAAACATGATTCCATGTGTCCAGTCTTGATGGTTATAGTTTGTTGTTTCCCTTATAAAGTCTCCATTTGGTGTGGTTGTGGTTTCCTACTTGGTTCAGAATGTCTCCAAAAAATGATAGGTGGTTATTTTCATTAACATTATTTCATGATTTTAAATTATATTCTATTGTTTCTAAGCGTGTTCTATAAAATGTGTGGGTGGTTTGAAACATGTTTTAAAAGTATATTTGTGTACTTAATGTTTAGATAATGAATAGCATATTGAAAAATAGTTTCTCAATGTGTGTTTCTCATGTGGAATTTTTATTATGTAAGAGGAGGTTCATGTGAAATAAGGATTGAAATAAAGCATAAGGTAATAGAAGTCATCTTTTCAGGAAGACTATTCAAGTATGTTTGGTGAGATGGATGGTCCAAGGCTCGGTCTCTCTAAAATGATTATGATACGACACTAACTAAACATACGTATAATGGGGAATGGAGGCTTGAGTAGGGAAACTACATCCGAAAGATGATATGATCTCCGAGAGTACAAGATAATAGTAACCTACTAATCCAAGTGTCTTAGATTTTTTTTGTGGTTCTCATGATATGGTTACATTTCAAATTATCATCATTTTTAATTTTATTGATTTTAAATATCAATTCAGATTTAATATAAATTTTATCATCCTTGTAACTAAAAAATAGCATGTTAATTTTTGTCATAATGCAATAGAATAGAATCAAATTTGATGGTATCATACTATATATTTGTTATAACAATAAATACACTCTAAGGATTATGTATACCTTCTTTTGAAGGACCAATCTAAAGGAATGTTTTTGATTGTGGTGACAGTGGATTAGGTTTCTATTTTTCTCTCTCTTGGAATGTGTTGGGGTGGTGGAATAGGTTTATTAAGCCCCTTTTTGCATGGATACATGTGGTATAGTTTGTCCCCCAGCCTAGTTTTTTTATTGTTACTATAAAATTTAATACTCAAACTATTATTATGGAAGTTGGATCAATAAATTCTATGAAGATTTATTTGCTTAATGTTATTACCATTTTTAATTAATGGTTGATTATTATGGGTGACTTTGTTCCCAACTGTGATTTATAATGCCCATGAACTTGTGGCATTCTTGTGGTATCGTGATTTCCTTTTAGTCCATACCATGAGTATGGTTAGTTGTTGGGTTAGATAGAATCCTATCATGGTTAATGAAAAAAATTCTACCATAGCTGGGTTTTTTCCTTTCTATGCGTCATGTTATATGGGAGAGTCTAGATAAACTAGAGCTAAGAATATTTGGGATTGAGGTTCTAGTTGCGAGTGGGGTGTCCAGCTAACACACCTCATGAGTGGATTTGGGTCACCATTGGTTGTTTTAGATTTGGTTTGAAATCTCCCCCAAGTGAAATGTAGGAAGAAGCCTATTCTTGGTCACTAAGCTATGGTGGAGTGTTTTGAAATCTTATTGTTCATGTGGTGATTTTGTTTGTGATTTATAATTCTATTTTAATGTAGTTGACGATGAATTATTTTTTATATTTTGAATTTAGGATTTACATATAATTTCTAAATATTTTAGAAACATGATTCTTCTGATAATTCTTATCAAACAGTGTGAGGAGGCCAAATATAGTTCACCCACCCTATTTAATCAAATACTATTTTATTATATGGTTCCATCATCTATGAACTATGGAAGGGAGAAGGATCTTTTCATGCACATGTCAAGGATATTGAACCATGATTGGAAAAGGATATAGCTTAAAATTTTATCATGAACAATAATTCCTCCATCTAGGTTAGAATAGACCCCAAGAAGGAAGATGATTGGATTGAGAAGATCATGATGTTTTTTAGGTTTTTTGATACTCAGGAGGCAGTTATGGTTAAGTGTTCTACATTCATGTTAGATGGTTCTAGTCATGGGTTCCGGGGCTCAATTTTTTAAGATGGGAAACATGGGAAGATCGACCGGAAGGCCCTCAAGGTGGTTTTAAGTGAGAATTATTTCCTAGAGTCCTTGTCCCTCTTCATGACTTGGGACTTTTTGGATATCCATAAGGGGGACCAGAACATGGTCGAATATGTAAAACACATTGATAAATTGGAATGGTTCTCACATAAGATATTCTTTAATGAGACGATAAAGGAACATAATTTTGAAATGGTATTGCATTTAGACATTCAGTCCCAATTACTCATGTTCAAGCTTCAGATATAGGTTGAGAAAAGTAACCAAGCCTTAATGGTGGAGATCAGTCATACAAAAAATTCTAGTTTCTTAGGGGATGTTTTAGTAGTATATTATAGTAGTGGTGGTTTATCTAAAAAGAAATAAAGGTGTGACAATGATGAGAATAGAGGATGAGGTAACTCAATCCCCCCATCCCAACCTCCTTAAATTGTAACATTTTTTTTTAAAAGCCATGTGCTACCAACCAGTAAGGCCAAGGCATGTGAAGGAAGCGTATCCAACTCCACCTAGAACCATCCTTCAGTTTGGTCACATGGGTCACTTTCAAAGGGTTTGTAAAGGTGGAATACTATAAAGGATAGGCACATGTTTCTCAAAACATGGGGAATTACAAGCTTAGTCTAGTGCATCATGAGCTACGATTACTCGGTTTGTTGGGATAGTGGAAGGGATGTATCTTATTTTTTATATATACAACATAATGAAGATCCTCTAGATAATAATTTGATGAATGCATCTATGGAGACAAAGAATATTAATTTTATTGATTAGTTTCTAGTGGAATCAGATTCATAAGTGTTGACGGATTGATGTACTATTATTATTTCATTATCCATGGATGTTGTTTTATTTGACATGAATTTGTTAAATTACTCTATTTTATCCTATATCATTGAATAGTTTAAAGTACCAAATGATCTTATTCCATATGCAAATTAGTTGGTTATTTTACTTTGAAAAAGTACATAACACAGTTTTAGATGTCCATCTTAGGCAATAAATCTATTAGGGTTAGATATTGAATGAGATATCGAGATTCTATAATTAAACCACATTGATGTAATCGTCGCCAAGGATTGGATGGAGGTTTTTAGCACAATTTCCTCTTATTACTTTTAACTAGTGTGTATTGTTTCACCCAATAATATTACTCAAGTTTTACATGTTGAATGGGATCCTTAGTTAGAGAGTAATTCTGTGGACCCAGCCTTAAAACATTACATAATTTTGAATAATAGTTAAGAAAATAATTCCAAATTCATAATCCATTCTGGATTATTGTGTTAGAGAAATAGGACATAAAAAATACATAACATTCCAAATTGATAAAAAGTGGGTATTACTTTATAGTATCCATTTCATCCAATATCTAAATCACTGAAACTAAAATATGATTTCTTTAAAAATATTCATAACATTCATCATAATATCCTTATATCTCTTTCCCATACTATTAAACTTTAATGAATATTTTTCAATCATTAAATGATAACAAATATATTAGTAAGGGATATAAATTATGAAATTATAAGTAAAGTGATAACAAAAAACCAATAAAATCCATTTTATAAAAACACATTAGCATGAAGAGAATCAACATTTAGTTAAATTTTGATATATTTACAATATAACACTTAAATTCACCCATAAACATGGAATAACCATTCATCCAACATCGATCTCATGATTTGACAATGCATTAGAGAGATATAATGGGTTTCAAAAATCATATCCTGAGATATAATGGGCTCAAGCCAAATTATCTAGAGCTATAATGGGGCTCTACCCATCATCTATAATTGGATAAACCCAACATAAAAAATATCCAATGAACATAACAGGAATAAGACTCTTAATAACACATTTAAATCATTGATAAAAACATAATCACATTTCAAAATACACTTTTTATAAAATTATTATTTATATATATATATATATAATGCACACATAATAATGAAATCATATACATCAAAAAAACACTATGAAAACTTAAAAATAAATCATTAAATTAAAAAATAATCATGAAAATGGGATAAAATTCTCTTTCCATATAAAAGAAACAATATTTTTTTTGAATTATGTAAATGAGGCATTTGAAAATATTTCGAAAAAAAATTCCCTAACATTGGGATAAACATCCATAAAATTTGTTCAAACTCTTATATAATGGTTTGAGTAATATTATTAATATATTAATGAACTAAAATCATTTTTAAAATTATTTAAATTATCTTCTGGTCCCATTTCCACCCATTTATTAATAGTATTTTTTTATGTTCATTATTTCATGTGTGTTCTTTTCATGGTTTCCAAGTTATGTTAATTTATGTTATTCTTTTAAAAAATGAAATAATAATCCAAAAGTGATAAAAAAATAAATTTAATTCATTCTAAAAAATTTCTTGTGAATTTAATTTTTTCAAGGTATCGATATTTAAGAACCAAAAAATCATCATCCACAAAGATGGTGAATTGATGCATCACGAACAAACGATTTCATTGTTTAAGAATAAAAAGATAAGATGAGGGATTTTATTTTTTATATTAAATAAAATAACACTCCAATATATATTTAATGCTTGAGATAACATGAAACATTGGATAATAGGTAGGGATATGGTATAAGTGAGATATAATTATCCATAATAAAATGAATTTACATCATAAAAATTCTCCTTGGGAACCTCTTTAAGGCTCTTGGAAGTGATCTTTTTTGTGAGACTAGAAGCCTATGTATCTGGTAAGGGATGAGCATGATGTAATTATATAGGTTTTTTATGAACAAAACGGCTTACGGTTATGAAATTTGGGAAGGAAGGATACCCTTTTTATAATATATCTCCGGGGTAACATAGGAATTACTCACATTCTTAAAATAACAATAAATTTATTATAGGGTTCAAGACTTCCAAAATGCCTAAAAATCATATGATATCCCATTTAGATGGAATATTCTTATTTTTTTTCCATTTTTATGTTTTTTTATTTTTAAATAATGTAATAAAATATAATATTTATGGAAAATAATTTTTTTAATTTAAAAACTATTGACAATCATGACATTAGAAAAATCGAAAAAAGATTCCAATTATAATTAGATTGTATAATACATCTTATACATATTATAATTTCAAATGGAAATAAAAAATTGAAATAAAAATATCTAATTATATTTATTTCCATATTTTAAAAAATCATAAATTTGATTTATTCATTAATTAAATATTTAATACATGACAATTATTCAAGACATTAAGATAATTATTTATTACCTAAAATTTATAAATAAAATATATAAAAAAACAAACATTTATTGTCATTATAGAGACTATTATTGTTTAAAAAACACTTCTGAAAACCCAATTTTAATATTATACTTATTATACCTTATAGTGTGAAAAAGATTCATTTCTATTTAATAAAATAATATAATGGGACTAATGTGATCCATGGGGTCCCAAATTTCCAAAATTCAAAGATGAAATTTTTATTGGTATAAAATTTCTTATATAATTTTTTTTAATATCAATTTAATTCCATAAATAATTCATATAATTTTAATATAAACATTTTTTAATGTTTGTACATGAACCACGTTAGTATTTCACATGGATTAATGTTAAATTTTTCATATATAAAAACTAAGAATAAATTATTATCATCCAAAAAATTAATTGAGTTAAAAACAAAATTATATATTCATTCATTCTTTATATTCACTCCTATAACTATCTAGATAACATTTTAAATTTTTTATTTTTTCCATTCATGCCCTGCATAAGCATTGCACAATAATTTGGATAATATTAATCATATATAATTGTAAAATTATAAATTAATATCCAAAAAAATAAAACAAACTATTTAATAAATGAGTCTTGAAAATAAATATGGTCACTGAATTACTATTTAGAAAGAACCAAATTTTACATTTCCAATGATGTGCATTCACTACGTCCACACTGATAATAATTTCTATACCAATAATGAATAGATAATCAATTTTCAGTTATATATTAATTATGTGAAATATTATTCTTAAAATATAATAATTTAATTATTCAATAAATTTAAAAAAATTTAGGAAACAATAATGTCTTGAGGACCTCGCAAAAAATTCCATATATTAAAATAATATATATTTTTACTATTCACTAAATATTAATATTATTTAGAAAATTATAAAAAATTCATTCCAAGATAATTTCAACATTCTGAATTCAAAAATGAAATTAGTTTTCCCAAATAAAAATTAAATAATTTTAATTTTAATTCTTTGAAATAAATAATAACATGAGTTATTATTAATTTTATGAATTTCTATTTATGTCATGATTAATAATAATAAATTATTCTATATGTACCGTTGTTCGTTATTTCCCCTTTTTTTTGAAATTGCAACCCCAAAATTTCCATTTACTTATAATCAAAGAAGGATATTTCTTCTTCATAACATTTTTAGATTCCCATTTTTCTTTCTATACCATGAGGTTTCTCCATAAAACCTTATCTCGGTAAATTTACTTACTCCAGAAAAACAAGCTCTTTGTGATCAAGAATTTAAATTGGGTTGTCTTCATAAGAATGGTTGTCTTTTAGTTGAACTAATTCAGGGAACATAATATGATAGGGATCTGGAACATACATTCTCAACATATAAACATTAAATAAATGGTTTAAAATAGATAAAGTCAAAGGAAATGAATTTTGATAGGCAATTGGACCAACATTTTCGAAGATATCAAAATCTCTAAAGAATTGTGGACATTAAAACCCTTTTTTTACCAGAACCCATAACTCTTTTAAAGGAGATATTTTAAAGAAAAAATGATCACATAACATGAATGAAATGTTTCCTACCTATTATCTAGAAATCATTTCTTCCTCCTCTAATATGTCCTCATGGTTCGTTTAATCAAAAAAATGTTTTATACCATTGCCTCTATTAATTAATGTCACATAAAAAACGTTTCCTAGACATTATCCCAAACTGTTGGTGTTCGACACCACATTCCAAATAATGAATCAAAATGTTCTATCTTTATAGTTGAATGAAAACATTTATTATAAGAAAACACAACTAAATAATGATTTTAAATTTAGAATCCATAGTAATCTAGTGAAAAATATCATAACATATACTCCAATGTTGGAATTCATCATTCTAACTGCCCATCTGAATGAATATGAAAATATCTACTAAAATTTAACTTAGTTCCCAATGGATTTTGAATTCCTTTCCGAAATATTGAAGTGAACATTGGATCACGATCTGAAAAAATTTAGAGAGCAACATTATGAAACATGTCAATATATTTGATTTATAGCCAAGAATGCTTATGTAAAGAAATTGTTTCTCAAATACGAATGAAATAAAAAATATTTATTCAAATGATCAATACTAATAGTGATTTTATTTCTACCTCAATATGTATTTGCGTATCCCACAATGAGTCTATGGATATATTTACTTATTTCCAGTCTAGTACTAGAAAAATATAATGCATCACCATATATAAAAAATGTTGTACTTTAACATGCTTAATGTAAAACATATCATGGTATGATTAGAAATATAACTTTTTATTCATTCCCACCACTAATACACTTGATGTTTATTGTAAATCTTTGTGCTGCCAGGAAGAACTTAAAACGAAGAACTGTGAGATTCAACGAATAATTATTTATTTAGTTGATAATTCCATGGAACCCATAATATATTACCAAAACATAATACACAATACATATCTACGTTAAACTGAGGAAGGAACCCCTTCAAAAATAACTAAACATTTTTATTCAACTCACTGTCTTCCATCGGAGCATTCCTTACTCTTTCAGACATAAAAGACAACACAGACACCTGAAACAAAATAAGCTATTTTTTAACTACAATATCCAAGCCAAAATTCATCAATTCATCAATCAAGAATTCACATTCTAAACATATCATGGTTAATTTATCATTACATTTCCAAATCAATGTATCATACACTTTTTTTCAGGATGGTAAAGAATTGTGTAATAATAATCCATGATTAGTTCCATCCATATTCTCTAAGTCATGTTTAATTATTTCTAAGTAAATATATAATTCAAAATATTATGGTAAGTATTTATTTAACATTATACTCTATAAAAAATATTCCATTAAATTTATAAAGAAAAAACAACAACAGCTAACTTCAAATCATATATAGGGTAATTTAACTCATGAGGTTTCTGATGACGTGAAGAATAATCAACAACCTGATCATTCTGCATTAGAACATAACCATGCCCATTATACTAAGAATCTCCATAGATGATAGGTTAACCATTTCTAGAACTCATTGTATGAATTAGATAATTAACCAATATTCTTTTGAATTTATGAAAATAATCATGACATTTCATTTTTCTAGATAAACATAACAACTTTTCTTGTTATCTTAGTCAATGTTCTTGATAGATGTGAAATGATTTCGATAAAAATATCATAATAAATTCAAAATCATGGAAACTACGAATATTAGTTATAGTTATGGGTCATGGCCAATCTATAAAAACATTTTTTTGGAAGGACAGATAGTTATCCCATCTTTAGAAAAAATATGACCATGGAATGAAATTTGAAGAAACTAAAATTCACACTTTTTGAGTTTTAAATAATTTTTATATTATTTTAATATCTGGAAAACAACACATAGATGTATTTAATAATCATCTTTACTTTTATAATATAAAATAATGATATTAATAAACACAACCACAAAATTATCCCAAAAATCATAAAATATTACATTCATAAGATCCATTAATACAATAGGTAAATTAGTTAACCCAAATGGAATAAATAATTCATAATGCCCATATCTAGTGTGGAATGTAGTCTTCATATTGTTTGGTTCCATTAGTTTCAACTAATGGTACCGCGACCTCAGGTCCACCTTTAAAAAATATTATGCTCTAGGAAGATGATCAAAAGAACCATTGATATGAGGGAACTGATAATTATTCTTGATAGTGACGTCATTCAATGCTCTATAATGAATTACAAGTCTCATTGAACAATATTTTATTTAAATAAAATGAAATGATAACCCCATGGTGATGTTCTAGCTCAGAATAATCCTTTATCTATTAATTCCTAAAATATCATTTTCAATTCTAGAAGTTCAATTTTAGAAATTAGATAAGGGTGTTTGGAAACTAGTTTATCATTAGGAACTATGTCAATAGTAACCTCAATATCTCAATTAAAAATAACACTAGGAAAATTATCAGAAAAAACATCAAGATTCCCATTTATGACCAAAACATCATTAATCTTATCGGTTCCTTTGATTTAAACAAGATGTGAAAGATAACATTCCTTATCATCTATTAACAGCTTCATAGATTCCTTATATGTTACGAATGGTATGGGTTAATTATTGAAAACAAACTAAAACTCATTCAGAGATATAACTTCATTATATCAATAATCTATAAAAACGATAAACAATAATCCAGTCTATTCCCAGAATAAATTCGAAATCTACCAGAGGAAATATAACAAAGATTTCATGTAAAATAATTCCATAGAAATGAAATGTATATTATCTTAATTGTTTTTTAATCAATATTTCCTACATTTTTTTACCATGAGTTACGGATTCATTCTTTGAGGAGTAATTTACAATTTAGTTGCATAATTCCCAAATCTGAATGAATGTGACAACCTTGAGTCCCACAACACATTCGAAAAATCTATAAAAACAATAAATTCACATGATAAAACTTTATTTGCTGGATAAATATCTGCTAATGTGGTTTCAAAAGACTTTTCCACACCCATATGCTTCCATTATTGTGGAATTCCCATTTGAGTGACTAAATTTGGACACACATTAGAATATTGATCATATTCCTTTTAGTAAATGAAAATCAGCATATGCCTCTTGTTAATTTTCTTATTGTTTTCCTTTCACTCCTGAGAAATGTGGCCAAACCTTCCACATCAGTATCACATTCCATATGTTACATGATATTATCCAGGATTCATTTTACCACACTTTTGACAGGAAGGGAAATATTTTTTCTTACCTCCTCATTTCTCTATTAAATTATTCCCCAATGCCTCATATCCCAGCCACTTATAAATCTTATCGTCATATGGAATATATGTCTCTAAAAACTTAATCTCAAATTTTTCTTCATAATGAACAAGTTTTTCATGTCCATTAATCTCTCATGATGTAAAAGATCTTCATAAAAAAATTTCAATTCAAAGTAAAATCGATTAATTTGACTATCATTGTCCTGATTTAATCCGGTATGTATTTAGAAAGTCTCATAAAATTATCCAGATATGTAGAATTAGATTCATCATCATGTTGCTACACTTCCAATAATTTCATCTCTATTCTAATTCAAACAGTTTTAAAAAAAAATTTCGAGCAAAAGGATATTAAAATATTCCCATTCCAGACTATTAAAATCAACTATTTCTCTTGTACTCGTTACTAAAGACCACCACTAATTGTAATCAGCTTTAGAATGATAAATTTATAGTGTTTCCTTTAGGTGTTATAATCACTTCATGACATCAAATATCTTTTTTGGATCATTGATTGATCCTTTTGCTACAACTTGATTGAGGTCCCACTAAAAGTAGGAGGATGTTGCCTCATAAAATCCTTCCAAAAGAAATGTTTCTTAATGGTATATATGGGTTATCTATAGCATGGATACAACCATTGTTTATCACCTAAGTTAACTGAGCCATTATTTTCACAAATTGATCAGTTCCAATTCCCACCATTCCTGGATAAGTATTCACAAAGATATGAGCCTCGTATTTCCTTCTTATTTGTGCTTCCATATTTAATCAATAGAAAAACAATTCTTATAGAGATATCATAAAAGAATTTTTACCTTTAAATTGTATACCATTTTAAATTAACAATAAATTAAAAACAATTTTTGGTGTTCTATTACCCTCAACCTAACCCCTATGTTTTTCTATACCATCATCTCATACCCACTATTAGTACCCACCCTTAAAATAATACATAAACATAAACTTGTAAAATAACATACATTCTTTTTAAATTTATGATCATTTTAGGTTCCATATTTAAGATGATTAATAAATAATATATATATAACATTCCACATTCAAAAAAATTGGATACTAATAAATAGTAACTATATCTTTTGATATATAAATCATTTAAAATAAGAAATTATTTATTTGATAAATATTCATGAAATTCATCATGATATATTCCATTATATAACCCATCCTCATAAACTATGAAAAACTATTAAAATATTAGTATTATCACAAAAACTCAGTAAAGGATATAAAGAAAGAAATATGTAGTCAAGTGATAACATAACAACCAATAAAAACCATTTCATAAAATTGATTAGCATGCATAGAAAAATATCGTAGTTTTCTTTAGACATATTTACCATATAAATATAAAATTCATCCATACACATGGAATAACCATTCATTCAACATCCATATCTATAGTACCCAAATCATTAGAGACCTAAAATGGGGCTCAACCGTCTTATCGTGAGCTATAATGGTCTCAACCAAACATATATTGAGATATAAAGGTTATAAACCCATCATATCCTGAGATATAATTTTATCAACTGAAATGAAACAATTTAAAAGGATCATATCATGAATAAAAAAATGGATAATTTTTTTAAACCCATGAGAAAAACACATTCACATATCAAAATACATTTTTTGTAAAAATTACAATTTAAAAAAATATATAAAAGCCACACACATTATAATAAAATAATATACTTAAACAATAAATTTGAAGACATATAAAGTAATAATTAATATAAAAAAATCATAAAAATTGGATGAAATGCTTATTTTTATAAAATAATCAATCTTTTTTTTGAATTTTGAAAAAGAGGCATGTAAAAGTATTTTGAAAGTAAAGTCCCTTACTTGAGGTTCAAATTCCTTAAAATAGGTTCAAAACACCTATATAATGGTTTGAATAATGTTATTAATATATTAATGAACTAAACTCTTGTTTATAATTTCAAACATTGTATTCTTATAACATTTTATTCCCAATTATTAGTAATATATTTTTATTTTCATTATTTTAGGGGCATTCTGTTCCTGGTTTCCCTGGTCTGTTTATATTTGATCATCCTTAAAAAATGAAATAGTAGTCTAAAAGTTATAACATGCATATATATATATATATATATATATATAATTTTAAACAATTACATGTGAATTTAAACATTCCATTATTTCGGTAAAATCGAAATGAAAACCCATCTTCCATGAAGGCGGTGATTTGACACTCCACAGAGGATGATTTCATTATTTAAGAAAAAAAGGAGAATGTGAGAGATTTTTGGATGTATATAACATAAAAAAACTACGCTCCAGTATATATCCAATACTAAAGTATTCATGAAAAAATGGATAATATATCGGGATAAGGTATTAGTTTGAAATAATTTAAAAGAAATATAAAGGAATTTAGCTCTTGAAAAATTATTCTTGAAATACTTTTTAAGGCTCTTGGAAGTGGTCTTTTTGGAGAAAAAATAACAATAATGTTGTAAGGGATAAAGATATAGTTATTTGGAAGTGTTTTTATGAAAAAAAGGCTTTTGATAATGGAATTTGTTTAGGAAGGACCCCCTTTTTATAATTGAGGTGAGGGGTAACGTATCAATTAGAAAAACTATAAAAATAATATTAAATCTATTATAATGTTTAAGACTTATAAAAATAAAAAAAATCCATGGATATCCCCTTATTAAATTAATTTTATAATTTTTCCTCGTTCAAGTTTTTTTTGTATTTTTTAACAATTAAATAAAATATTTTATTCATGGAAAAAAATTTTGAATTAAAAAATATTCACAATAATTAATTAAAACACAACAAAATAAAGCTTCATTTTGAAATAATTTTTTTATTATATTTATAAATATTATAATTACCAAGATAAATTGTGATTTTAATTGGAGATATCCAATTATATTTATTTTCATAATTTTTAAATTCATTAATATGATTTTTTCATTCTTTAATTATTGTTTACATCATAATTGTTGAAGCTATTAAGGAAATTATATACTAATTAAATTAAAAATAAAATTCTATTAAAAATAAATTTATATTATATTCCTAAAAAATAATGTTTTTCTAATTTTTTTTGGAAAACCACATATTAAATTATTATAATTATTGAACATCATAGTGTGAAAAAGTTGACTTCATTTTTAATAAAATAATATCACAAGACAAATATGATCTATGTGGGTCCAAAATCTCACTTATTTTAATATAAATATTGTATTCGTCGAAAACTATTATATAAAATGTTTTATCCAAAATTCTGGTAATTTAATAAATTTTGTAATTTAAATAATACATTTTATTTATTTTTATTTTTCTTATACAATAACTTCATCACCATTTCCCATTCATTATTGTTAATTATTTCATATATAAAAATTTAAAATATATTACCTTCAAAACAAAGTTAATTAATTTCAATATATAATTGTAGACTCATTTATTTGAAACATTCACTCATATACATGTCATGATGAAACCTTAATTTTTTTCATTCCATCAATAAACATTGAATAGTAATTTTGATTAGATTACTATCATAAAACTATAATAATTTATATAAATAATAATAATAATAAAAATATATAATAATTAATAAATTTGTCTTGTAAATAATTTTTTGTAATTATTTATTATTATTAATGAACCAAATTCAACATTTCTAATGATGCAGATGCATTGTCTCGGCACTGAAAATAATTTTTATACTTATTATGAATAAAATATTACATTAATTTTCACACTTATTTGCATACAATATTCCTAAAACAATATCATTTTGAATTATTCAGTAAATTTAATAAATTTTATATCACAATTATGTATTCATGATGTCACAAAAAAGATAAAGTATTTTTTAAATTTTTTTTACTATTAACGAAAAATTGAACTTTTTCAAAAACAATTTATCAACAAATAATACCATGATAATTTCAACATTCTGAATTCAAAAATGAAATTACTTTAATCAAATAAAATTATATAATTGAAATATTATTGATATATAACAATTATCTGTATAATGAATTATTTATTATATGATTTTCTATTTAAATCAATAACACTAATAAAGAAATTATTCAGTAAATACCATGGAGATTACACTAATGGAACTCTACTAATAAAGTCAAGTAGACTCATTTTTCATGTCTCTTATCTTAGGATAGATAATGATGATAGAGGGGTTGAGAGTGGGTTACCTCCTATGGATTATGAGTTCCTGTATGTGTTTCTAGATAATTTATTTTTTTTTCATCTAGAATGAGATGTGGGGTTTGTCATTGATCTGGTTTCAGTATCAAAGAGTATATATATTTACACATGTCATATTTCCCCCATATAGTTGGGGGAATTAAAGATATAACTGGATTATTTGGAATATAAAGTATTGACACTCTTGATCTATTCACAATGGGGATTTCCTATGTTGTTTGATAAAAAATATAATGGATCTCTCTGATTAGGTATCAATTACCTAAAATTGAATATGGATAAAATAATGAACCAATACCCCTTTCCCTATATCAATTACAACATAGATCTACATTAGGGTTAAAAGTAGTTCCCAACACATTCTTGTGCTCCAGGTATGATCAGGTTAGGGTGTGGGGGTCAGATGTTCCTATGATGAAATTTTGAAGAATGTATGGCCACTTAGAGTAGAAAGTCATGCCATTATAATTGATTATTGCTTGAGTGGGCTTCACATAACATATGAACCATGTGTTCCATAAGTACCTTGACTCCTTTGTCATTTTGTTTATTAATGATATCCTCCTCTACTCATGGATTAAGGAAGAGCAAGGACCACACTTGTGAATCATGAAAGGAACTATTCAAGATCACCACAAGTATTATAGGCTTTTAATGTGTACCTTATATATCATATAGGTATTGTTTCTATCCATATGGTTATATAATTTTGTCTTCTAGTGGACCCCGAGAATATCAAATCAGTGATTTCAGGGGTAAAACAAATACCCGTCTCTGATAATAGTAACTTTTTTGGAATAATTGCGTATTACGGGTTGTTGGATAGGGATTTATCTCAATTTTATGTTATGATTACTACACATACCTACAAAAGAAAAATTTATGAATGGATCGCATAATTTTATACATCATTAATGGAGCTCGAGAAATAGATTACCCCTACCCATATTTTGATCTTACAAGTATCTAGAAAAGAATAAGGGGATATTTGGATTATTTGAGTGCTTTTATTTATTGTTTGATGATGTAGTATTACCATGTAGTGGGTTATATATCCCTCCCACTCCAACAACATTATATGAATTACCCAAAATATGACCTGTATTTGGTAGAGGTGATGTCTTCCATGAAGACATGGCATCACTATATTTTTTGGGATGCATTTTTTGATTAATCAAATTATAAGAGTTTGGAATATATTTTCTCTTAGAAGAATCTAAATACAAGGAAACATTAATAGGTTGAGTATTCTTATGGTTTATTTAGTGATATTGTCTTTACCTTAGGAAATGGTAACGTTGTAGAAAATTCCTTATGTTGGAAAATACTGGAGAAAAATATCATGATGTAAACTGATGAGTGGACTATAAAGGGGATTTTTCCCTCGATGAAGTGGAAAACCAACGAGTATAGTTGGGGATCAATCTGGGAAACTATTCATCTTACTCCCTCCATTTGATTTCATATCCTTGAATAGAATCCTTGTGATGAACTATGACGGTGGTCTAGTAATCGTCATCATGGCGGGGGGGGGGGTGAAGAGTGATTAGTTGTTGTATTTAAATAGAGTTCTTTACCTAGAGGTCACTTTTTTGGTTCTATTATATTTATAAAAGATTGTGATATAGGAAAACAATCATTCTTTTTGGTCCATTCATCCTTTTTCCACCATGTTTTTTATGACGTGTGACACTATTTTTAGTGGCTAGTTATGAGGTGAGATATATATAAAATCATATATACGTGTTATATGTGTAAGTAGGTTTCTATTTAGTATAAGAGGCCATCTAGTTTTCTTTAGAAACTACCAATTCATGCCTTGAAGTGGGATCCAATCATCATGGACTTCATCATTGGATTTCCTCATAACCCCAAGGGGGGATTGTTATTTGGGTGGTGATCCACAATCAGAAAATTTCATTTAATTTCATTACATATGGATTCAAAAATGGTTTATATGTTAGGACAGTGTTATATTATGGAAATAGATAGAATTTTGGTGTGCCATTAGCTCTCATTTTAGTCAGGGACCCCCACATTACCTATTGATTTTGGGAAGGTATTTATAGGAAAATGTGATCTCAAAAGTATTTGATCATGACAGACCACCCTCAAAGGGATGGTCAAATGGAGAGGAAAATTAGATATTTGTATACATACTTTAGGAATGTGTAAAGGATTTATGATGGTTGTGGGATAACCATATAGTATTAGTTTAAATTGTTTATAATAATAGTTTCAAATTCTTAATAATAATGGATCCCAATGAGGTGATATATGTTTTACCATGTTAATCAACATTGTGTTTGACAGAGGTGGGTAGGACATCATTTTTTGGGATGAAACTAGTGTAGGAGGCATTTGACAAGGGTCATTTGACAAGAAAGTGGTTGATGATGTTGCATATCCTCCATAAATCGTATACAGAGTAGTGGTGTCGAGAATGGAATTCTTAGTTGGTGGTTGGTTGTTTCTAAATGTTTCCCCTGACCTAGGTCACCATCATCTTGGAAAGATTGGAAAGCTGATGTCGAGGTATGTGAGAACATTAGTGATTTATGAAAAAATTGGATAGGTGGAATACCAGTTATATTTTCCATCCTATTCGATGTCAACACATAATTCGTTTCATGTATATTAATTGAATAGGTATATTTAAGAACCTTCTAACTTGATAATTTGTGAATAATTTGAGCTAGAATATAATTTATATCTATTTGAACATTTGTAACATATTATGGACTCCCAGTAGAATGTCCTTTAGGGGAAGTCCATACCACTGGTTCATGTCCTTTGGCAGTAAGACAATGATAACTATGAGTAATGGGATTGAAATACATTGGTAGAAGATCAGTATACAAACATATTTATTGATTAGGATTTCAAATGAATATCTAAGGGAGGAATGTTTTCATGGTTGGAAGAATTATGACATATCTAATTTTTTAAGGAATTTTTATCTTTTATTTTGGTCTTATGAGGATCCCTTGTCTTCCCTAAGAGTTTTTGGAAAACATGGTTGATTTTGGGCCAGAGAGTAGGAGGCACACTTTGGGAGTATTGTTAGTGAAAATGGTGCACTATCCTAATCAAAACTGTGTTCCATGGACAGATGAATTTTTCTGGTTGCATGAATTTGCACATGAGTGCACAGGCAGGCCATGTGTCTATGACAATGGCTCTAAAAGAGGTTCAAGGTTAGTCACATGGGAATCCACCCCCTCCAAAAAATCATAAATCTAACCATGTATTTAAAAATGATGAAATTACCCTTTCCCCGCACCTATTTTTACAGAAATCACCCATAACCATCCTCATTTAGACACCCCATCCTAGGAATGAATCCACCTGCATCTTTTCATTTTTGGGCGTCCCTCCTTGGGTGTTTTTGGAATGATATATTCAATAAGTCACCATTTAAGATCCTTCATTCCTCTTATGTTCTTCTTCGTGGATATCTTCTTCCTTTTTTCATCATTTCTCACATTCCATGTCAGTTCTATAAAAATTATGGGTGGTACTAAAGATGAATTCAATGTTTTTTGGTCTGCGTATTGTTTTTATAATTAATTTAATGTTGAAAATGGTTGTATTTCATGTGAGTTTCACATATAGAATTGTGATTGTGTATGATTTGGTCCATGTAACATAAGGATCAAAATTGATTATAGGTGAATTCTAGGTATCTTTGTGGGGACACTAGGTCATTTATAGTAAGAATATCTATAGGGATGAGGCCTGATCATCGAAACAATATTACATAACAAAACATACTAAGAATACCTGTGATAGGGAATGGAGGCTTGAGAATGACCATTTCATATGAGAGATAGAATGATCTCCAAGCTTATGAGGATCATAGGACCATGCTAACCATTATTCTTTATTGATTTCTGTTTTGTGATCTGGTTGTGAAATACATTTATAAATTTATCATTTTTACTTTCTTTTCATTTAAATTTATTTTCATGTTTAATTTAAATTATATCTTCCCTTTTCCAAAAAAATAGAATTTAAATTGTCTCGTAATTTTATATTAGAGAATCACTTTTTAAGATAAATTGATGGTCATTTCCCATTCCAAACATAATCTCTCATGTTTTTGTAGATATTGTTATTTTTCAAAAGGGTAAAGGAATGTTATTCAATAATGGTGATGATGTATCATGTGGCTATTGGTTTCCCCGTTTGTAGGTTTTGGTGGTGGTGGAATGAGGATATTGGACCGCTTTTTCCGTGATGATTTGTTTTTGAGTTTCCCCCTCCCCATTTTTTTATTTTGGGTTAACATTCTAATTATATAGTTTTTTAATCAGACTTGGGTTATGGATGTTGGATCAAGATATTCTATCAAAATGGATTGGCTTGACGTTATTACAATTTATTGTTTATGGTTGATAAATATGAGATAAAACATTCCCAACTATGGTTTTCGATTCCCATGAATTAGTTTATAGACCATGGGATCAAAAACACCCTTTGCGTCAGTCCCCAATCTAGGTGAGGATTCATGATAGATAGAAGCCTGACTTGGTTGGGGATGGTTGTTCCATGTGTAAATATTGTGGTTATAACATTCATAAATATGATAATTATTCCATATATACGAGTTATAAGAAAATTAGGCCTCAATTAACCATTATGTTTTATCTACACATTCTATGGGTTTTCATTGAAATCTAATTATTTCAAAAAGGTAAGAAATGAGATTATTATATATTAGTTAATGTATGTGATAATTAATAAGGATTAAAAGTATATCTCTATGAATAGTTTTAATTATTTCTTCTTGATTGAATAGTGACCTCAATTAATTTTATATTTTCCATAAATATTTCTTATGAAATTTTTGATGAAAATAATTTTTCAATGAAATTGATTTATCCTGAAAAGAATGATTATTCGTAACCCAATGATTATTTTCTATGGGACATTTTTTATATGTAATCATGGATTAATTGTCTTATTTATTTATTTTTTCCCCTTACTGGTATTTTTAGGATCAGAAAAAATTTTATATTTATTTCATATTCATTCCGGATGAGAAAGATAAATTAAGATTTCATGTTGAATGTAATGAAGAAAATCTGTGGATTTTTAAAAACGTTTTATTTTGGGAGAAATGGACACTCATTATAATATTTCACATGGTTAAATATGGTTCTTATATATATGATTTATAGATAATTTTCAAAAACTCAATAATTTTAATGTTCTGTGAAATATAGTACGGTGATTTTTTTGTAAAGACTCTGGATTTATGTATTGATAAGAATAAAGTCCTAACATTGAACTCTTTTCATTTCCTTTTACTCAGTCATCGCATTTCAAAAAAAAACCCATCCATATTTAAATAGGTATATATATCTTATCATCTCTATACCACTCCAAGTGATGCGCATATATATCTAACATTTAAAATTATTTTATCAAAACTAAATCTCCAAAAACTCTATACCACACCCATGTTTGAGTTTATAAACTAATTATATTTATTATGATTAACCTATTATACCAATAATATTTTATAACTCTCCCTTAGAAGAATTAATATAATTTAGGGGATAGTTATTGTATGATAAAAAATGTATCCTTATCCATTTTCATGAAAAATTCATACGTGTTAACCATTCCATAAATTTTACTACACATATAGCGTAATTTGTTTTACAAATATACACCATTATAGTTCATAAATAAAAACTTTTGAATGTAAAATTGACATATTGACATAAAATTATTTATTTAATTGTGTTTTCTTTTATTTAACTAAATTTTATTTTTATCATTTATTAAATTTGGATAATACCAATATATCATCAATAAATAACACCATAATGGAGCCCAAATAGTGGTAAAATATTAAAATACTTAGCGGTTTTTTATTCTACAAGGAATTTATATATCTTCACAAAATAACTAATTTCTAATATTTTTTAATTATATTATGGAAATATATATTGGTGTTATAATAAGATCATAATATAAGGTAGTGATATCTTGAACAAATGTATATATTTTAAAATAATTAAAAAACCCTCAAATGTCCTCAAGTTAAATTTTCAACATCAGTTGATCATCTAGATAGATATTAAATATAAAAAATAATTTATCTCATATATTAGGTCAATAATGATCATGAAATCCCTAAAAATATATAATCTTTTGTAATCATCATGTGAATGATATATAAAAGAGAACCATGTCCATGGAAAAGTAATTAATGAAAACATACATAAATTAAAAAATCACCATATTAACCACTTTTTAATAGACATATCACATCTACTCAGTATCAAATAATGGAAATTAATTATTTAGTTCCCACAATCCATTAAATGTGAAAACAATATTTAAATACTAAAAGATAATCCCCAGTAGTATAAATCCATTCTTTTCAAAATCAAGTCAACATTCAAAAATAAAAAACAATTATTAAAAAGACAACCATATTAACATTGATTGATTTATAAAAATTCACATATCAGATACCAAATCTAAACATATTGGTTATTTTCTAATAATATAATTAATATTATTAATATTTATATCATCCATTAATAATCCAGAAATAATAAAAAATATAACCAATGATGGTACCATAAGGATGTAATGAATTATAATTCCAAATAACCCATGTCAAAAATAAATAAAAATTATTTTATTATATAATAATAGTAACCTAGAGAAAATATGACACCATTTTAGTAATTGATAATATATTATATTTGGAAAATATGTAAACTAAAAATTTAATATGGACATATGTTTAAGATACATTACAGAATAATGTGTGGTTAATTTTTTATGTATATGATTTCTATATCCGTAATCATATATAAATTTTTTATTCAATGAAATAATTTTATTCTTCTATTTATTGATTTTATTGTATCACTTTTTATATTCTACATTTTTTATTTATATTATTTTTTGTATCCATCATAAATATTTCATATGAATTCAGAACACCAAGGTACTCCTCAACTCTTAGTCAAATATGATTGATAGTGTCTCTCTTGGTAATCTTAAGACATTCTAAATTTATAAATGAAAGAAATAATTTAAAAAGATTTATTTTGAATGAGGTGAAATATACCAATTTTTTATGGTGATGAAATTCATCCAAAATTACATTATTACCATTCAATGTCTTGGGAAGTCCCACGATGAAATCTGTGGTGGTGTTCTCTCAATTCCACTGAGGTATGGGTAATGGATGGGAGAATACCAATGGAATTTCATAGATACATAAAATTATAGAAAACCAAGAACTATGACTCATACAATATAATATATCTCTTCATAAAATACAACTTGAAATTATTATTAAGATCTTTGTAAATAATTATATATACATGTAAAATAAATAACGATGAATTGTATACATCATCAATGAACTCTTTAAATTATTTTATTATTAGGACTAATAATATCTCGTTAAACCAATTCAACCAATCACTATAATTATTAAACTGATGAACGTTCCTTAAATTCATTTATAGTTAAACACCATCGACTATCTCCTCCAAAATATTTATATGAATAAATGATAAAAACTCATCTGATAAATAATAGACCATTTTCATTTATTTATCATCTCATGGTCCAACCAATAAAAATAAATTAGAATTAGATTCCATTAAATTCTCATCATGGGAAAACAAGAATATTAATTCTAATTTAATATACCACCCAATTTGTTTAATAAAATAGTTGTAATATATTGAGTTTCTTAAAAATTAATTTGTTCCAACCATCCCATTTGATGAATATTTTACTCTATACATATGAATATATAATTCAATATTATATAAAAATATATATCTAATCATTTAGTTTAATTATAATACATCAAAATCAACATTAAAATGCTTCCACTGTTAGTTCTAACCAATTAGTTTGTTGATGTTTCCCATTAATCTTCAATTTGGATGGTTAATAAGCTAGTACCATGTATGTTTTATTAACAACACATATTGGTCCATAAATTAATTCATCATTGTAGATAAAAAAAATTTATCCACTACAATGTAGTTTTATATCATGTTGCTATTTATAAATTTTTAGATTTTTTTATATCTATTACAGTAATTGATTTATATGAATATATATTCTATCCATGTCAACATGGTTATTTTATTTTATATCCATCATATATTTTTCTAATATATATGATAGTTTCTAGAAAAAATAAGAAAAATGAAGATATTAGTCCTTATGGTTTACCTAGGTCGTTGTTAAATTATATATCACTATAAGGATCCAGAAATATCTTCTATATTATAATTACATTACCCATAATTTATTCTTTTTATATCCAGATTTTATGTATAATAAATTTGGAATAATTCTTTCCCTTACTCAAGGTCATATAAAAAATTCTAAAATGATCTTCATGCCATTAATTTCCACTATATTATATATAAATATAAATATATATATATATATATATCATCAAAAAATCAATAAATGAAATATATAAAGACTCTATTAATTATATAAAAAATGGATTATTGGGATGTGGAATTCTAAAATTAATCAATTTAAATTCAAAGAATTCATATTTTGTTTTAAATTCATTCATTAATTTGTTCCAATTTTGGACACCCAACTGATGATTTATAGATTGGAGGTCAATATCAAAAAAAAATTATTGATCTCATCATTTTTGTTTTAAAAAATAATAGATATGGGGAAGAAAATACTTTTTATTGATTATAATCTTTTCATGTTCTCAATAATCAATACAAATACATATTGATACATCTTCCTTATTAACATAATGAATATGTGACCCCCTTGGCGATTCACATGGATACAAGAATCCTGAATCAATATTCTTGTTGTCTTTATTATTAGATTCCTACAACTCAATCTGTTCAATAATACAAGGATCCATTGAAATTGGTGTATCACTGGTTATGATTTGTATTGAAATGGAACATCATTATTTGTTGGTAGATAAATCATGTCTCATAAAAATAAATTGGCATATTCTATCACAATATAAATTTCCTCATTGTTTATTTTATGCCAAAAACATTAGGTAGATACAACTCTTAAATAGTTAAACTGAACCATATCATGGAATTAATATCAATTAGAAGTTCATATTCAACCTCAAACCTCTAAAATTAACATTTTGGATTTGAATATCGAACATGAAATCCCATCATCAACAATTTACAAGAGATCTATTTAGAGAGAATAAATTCATTCCAAAAAAGCACATCAAATTTCAATATAGGGAAAATAATATTATTTTTAGAAATAAAATTCCCACAATCATCTATTGTAGAAGAGGTATAGGGTTAAAATTACATCATCGTGCCATAAATATTTTTCACAATTAATTTAATATCTAATCTTGGATGAAATTATTTGATAACATCAGAAAATTAATCAGATATTTCATAGTTAATTGAATAAAAATAAAATAAGTAATTTTTATTTCTATAGTGGATGATAAGTGTTATAATATCCTAATATTTTAAATCATTACCATGTTTGATACTGTGAAAGATACATAACAATGATTCAAAAAGATCCATAAAATATTATTATTAAATTCAACCGTTATGACCTTGAATGTAAATGGGTTGGTATGATTTTTAGTAACTAATTTATAAAATATATATAACTTTTATCCTTAATATTATTTTATTTAAAATTTATTAGGAAATAAATTGTCAATTTATTATTAATTAAAATTTATTCTTTAGGAATAATTCTGATTCAAAAATTGTTTTTATTACAAATTTTTAATAAATAATTAAAAATAATTTATTGAAGATTTAGATATATAATTTTAATAAAAAATATATAATTTTTTAAATTAACTTATCAAAACAATCTTATGTTGAATTTTTTTGACTTTTCTATAAATTTTACATTTTCAAATAAATAGATAATAATAATTATTTTTGTTAGACAGTCATTTACTTTCAATTAAATTTAACATAATTTAATGAATTTGATATAAAAATATGATGTATAATTTAATTATATACAATCTAATTACCTTCATTTTAATCTACATTATAACAGATTTTTTTATATGTAAATTGTGTAGAATTAAAAATATTTATCAAAAAACTAATTTTCATTTTGTATTTCCTATTGAATTTTATATAAAAATATATGATATATATGATTTTAGTAAATAAAGAAAGATTCCATATTTTGAATCATTATTTCTAAATTTTTTATATAGCTGTCTTTAAATATTTGATATCATGAATAGTAACTTTAGTGAAATTAATTACCATATTAATGGGTAAATCAGATTAATCTGAAAAAAATATAATGGTTTGAGCTAATGAATGACCATATCACTTTCCAAAATTTTATTGGATCAAATTATCTCATATTTAATAATATAATTGATGAATATATGGACATCTATTCCCCTTTTCTCATGATTTTGATATTTTTAATATTTAAATGTATATAAAAGAAAAAATTTCTTAGTCTTTCTTTTAATAAAAATATTATTGTTAACAAGTAGATAAATAGAAGATATGTTTGGATATAAATAGTAATTTAAGATATAAATTACTTTTTTAACATGTTAATTTATTTATAATTTTCAATGTATATATATTTATATTAAAATCATTCCCCACAATCATGTAGTAATTATTTAATTTATAAGAAAACAAAATAAATGATTTCAAAAAATTTAAAAATTATATAATTTGTTATAAAAAAACATTTTAGATAAAAATGAAATTTTAGATGGGTTTGGATTTATTAAGGGTGAATCCCATTATTGTATTAATGTTAATGTGTTATTTTAAATGAAGAATTCTCAAATTAATATTAATTTTATTTTATGATAAATCATTTTTAATGAAATGATATAAAACTTATAAAAATTGTAGAATAAATGAATCAAATAAATGTGTTTAATTACATCATCCATGGTTCATTTATTTTATTTTTTATTAATTTATAGTTACAATTTTGATCGTCAAATATAAAAAACCCCCAATGACACAGTTAGTGTGAAGAGACATAACAAAGGGTTAAAAAATATTATAAGTTTAAAAAGAGATCCAAACAATTCCAAATTTTATTAAATCTATTTATTTTGAGGTATAATTATATTATATTTTAACCTTATCAATTTGATACCATTTGAAGATAAAAATTACATTATATTAATATAATATTTTATAATATTCAAAAGGTTTCCCTCCACTCACTTATAAAATAGAACCTCATCTTCTTATTTCATCCTAATTAGAAAACAGTTATTATCATCCAATCTCTACATAACTACATTTCTAGAATACCTCCCCTAATTATAAAGGTAATTATTTAGTAATAATATGTAACACCCTATTTTCCTATATCCCTATGATGGTGTCTACATTATTAAATTTTCATAAGCAATAAGGAATCACATCTCGAGGGACTTAGGATATATGTAGTCATGTTAAACTAGAAATACAAATAAAATTAATATTATTATTGAAAAAAAAATATACAAATTATTATCTTTGAGAAGGACATTATTCCACATACTTTATCACTACATATCAAAAAAATACTCTTCCTTGTACCTGGGGGAAATAATACATAATAAATGGATGATATAAGATGGTCAGTAAGGTTTAGAAAATAGATGAAGCTATAAATTAATAAGGCATAATAAATATTTAAATTTAAATAACTAAAACGCATTCCAGTCAATATATAACATGATCATAAAAGAAAAGAATAAACATGGTAAGATAATGCCATATAATTAATCACATAAGTTTGAAAACATAACCCTAAATATTCTAACTAATCTAATAATCACATTGAATGAAACTAACTAAATTCGTAATGACGGAATGAATATTAAAGTACTTAAAAACAGCTTCAATGCATTGTTCAAAATATATATATAAATGTGTAATTCCTCATCTATAAACCAATATATATTGAATGAGGATACATAATTATGCATCAAGGGGCTATACCATTCCCCAACCATCATATACTAAGTCAAATTTATTCCTCATATGAATGTGGTGAATCATAATTAAAAAAAAAATTCATGTTTTAAAACAGCCATTATAAATTTGATTTTTTATCTCAATCTATAAACATAGTCAAAGACTATCCATATTAAAAATGTAAATGGAAATAAAATTTTATATCCCCAGTCAAGGTGATCATAAACCATCCAGTAAAAATAAAGATCGTATAAAAAATAAAATAAACTCATTCTATCAGAATTATGAAATAGGTTTTATTTTTTGATCAATATAAATAACATGATAAGAACCATAATTTTTTTTAGAAAAATTACCATTGATTTTTTTTTAAAATTTCATTTACAAACAAAAAGTTCAGAACAAATCTTGATATAGGGAAATAAATAATGATTTTCTTAAAAACAGTTTCTAATTCATCTTATGTGAAAAAGAGTGGAAATATTGTATTAATACTTGAAAAAGTTCAAAAACAGTTTTATATGGTGAAAATATATTTAATATTCTATATAAATGTAAAATAAATCTCATAAGGGATACATAATCATAAATAATCATAAATAATGATGAGATTGTGAAAATAATACTTACCATTTTAGTAACATTTAAATATTAAGAAATATAAAATAAATGAAAAAAAGAAACATTAAATACCATGAAGATAAATATATTAATGGTATAACATATCAAAGGGGAATTATATACACTATATGATTGAAATTAATGGTGAATATGCCGAATGTCTCATAGAAGTTAATGTTTGATGGGAAACCCTAACCACTTGTTCGACTACCTTCATTTTAGTTAGACCCCAGTGTATAAAAATATTATTTATCAAAAATCCAATAAATAAAAATATTAATTTATTTCATAACATATATTACGTAATTATAATCTTTTATCAATATTTTATTATAAATTCATTATCAAAATCATCATTTCATGGGATAATTCAATTGTTTTTCATATATTTCAATATTTGGAAATTGTCATGACATTAATTATATTACGGTTACATGATATATAGTATTTTAAGCATGATATAAATATCTTATATTTTCATTTTATATTTATTTAGAATAGTCTAACAATTTTATAGATATAAAATGGATTACACAATTCATGGAGATGAAAGGTAGTACGTAATCATGAATTATGTCACCATTTTTAATGACAGATGGAATGAAAGGAAAATAAATTTTTATTAAACCTCAAATAATAATAATAATAATTCTATATAAATAATTTATATTAATAAAATACATCCTTATCTCCATTTAAATTAAATTAAAATGAAAAACCTTTTACATCGCCACATGGAGATGGTAGTCGACACATACACTTGACCAACGATTTTGTATTCCAATGGTTATAAAGGTAGAAGATATATTTGATATAAAATATTTAGAATTATTTCTAGATAAAAACTATAGCATATATTCATTAATTTTAACCCCAAGACCTTACACATGAAACATATATGAAATACAAATAACAACGTTTCATGAGGCAGTAGTCCACTGTACACACAAATAGTGTTATTGTATCCCACATTTATTGGAAAGTATGAAGGTATAAGTGATATGATAATAATAAAATATTAAAAATTTCATAAATAATATTTATATATATATATACAGATATATTGGAAATAAATCATTATATATAAAAATTAAAGGTGGTGATGTAAAACAATCAATATCAGTTTGTTAATTGTTAGTCCGCCGTAAATAGAGTTGATGTTTCAATTTCCAATTTGATGGAAGAGGAGAAAGATACATTGTATGAAATCTCCATAAAAACAAATAACTATATTTTATATAATTATTTTATTATATTTTATGTCTTAATAAATAATTTATTATGGAAAAGTAAGAATGTAAAAGGAATATATTTTTTATGATGATTAGCTTCCCCAAGGGAAACTGCCATTATATCTTTTATTAGGGATTCTGGAGATTTTATTTTTGGAGGAATATAACCTCTAAAATATTTTTAAGGATATTTTAGAGATATTTTTTTAGTTTTTGGTAAATATTAAGGGATTGATAGGTTTCTTGAGGTTATGTGGGGGGGTTCTCTATTATAAGTGGGAAAGGGGGCCCTCAGGGAAATTATAGGTAAATTTCATAAAAGAATCTAAAAACATAAAGTAATTCAAAAGGATAATTCTTAATAATGAAATTATATTATAATTTGTGATGTCTATGGTGGACATATATGCCGATAATAAGATTTGAATAAGTTGGTTGGTCATTTTTACTACTATATTCTCTGTTTAATTGCACGATAAACTAACATTAACTTTAAAAAATATAATTAATTGTTACTATTTTCGTTAATAAATTTGGAACAAAAATTATGATAAAAATATTATATAATATAAATTATTCTGATTAAAAATATTTACTGTATTTTTTCAAATTAAAATTACCTATGTGGAAAATTAAATTTTAAATTATACATGCTGAAATGACTAAAAAGTGGGTTATGAATGGGAACATTGTAACACCCCAGATTTTTATGAGAAATATATTGTTTTTATGTTATATACACCATCAAAGGAATCTTTCACTACATAGAACACTAGCTTGGCTTACTTTACACTCAATCACAACCTTCCACGATAGCGTGTGTTGTACTCAATACCGAGTTTCACTAAACAACGACATGCTATTAAAATACTATTAAAACTAGACGTTATGAATAGTAATACCCACTTTTTGAAATTTTATAAATTTTATATTTCAAAATGGACTTCATTTTTTGGTTTAGGAATATCGAAATTAGCCTAGGGTGAAATTTTTTTATTTTTCTGAAAACATTAAATTTTTGATAAATATTGAAAACACTGGGTTACTATTTAAAAACCAACTTTTTATTTAAATAATTATTTATTTTATTGAAATTTATTTTAGGTTAAAATTGATACATAATACTGATATAAGTTCAATGTAATTCATTGGAGTCATTTTATAATAATTTTAGATATATAAAAATTTTATTGAACTTTTCACCATCTTTTACCCACCTCCTAGGAGAGTTTGAAAATTTACATAAAACGTAATTTTACCACTTCTGTGAGTGGAATTTCAAAAATCAGAGAGACACGGTTAATATCAAGGACTAAAATGTGGGTCAATGTGTTGAAAATAATTTTTGGTGAATAGTAACTTTTTACTTTTATTTTACCACGGTTAAAAGTAAATAGGGTAATTAAGGGTAAACATGATATTATTATTACCTAAAATATGTCCAAATTCTATTGGATACGTGTAATTAGACCAAAAACCACCTTATGAATAAAATATGACCATTTAGGTCTACATGGATTAGATTAAGACATTTATTATTAATTTATTTAAAGATGGGTTAAAATAGTTAAAATCAATGTTTAATAACTAAATAATTTTTAATATAGGGTTATACATAAGATAAATTAGACTATAAATATTAATAATGAATCTAAAAAGGCTTCCCACATATTTTTATTTTATTTGTAATTTTTAGACCTTAAATAATTTAATTCATTTATGACACAATGATGATGTAGTAATTATCTTACTAATGAAATATTAACATAATTGATTTAATAAATACCCAAATAAATGTAATTTGAGACTTTTTATGAATTAAAATAATTTTATAGGTAAATATGACATATTAGTATTGATTTAATTAACTTTTTTCGAACTAATCATTCTGTTATGATTTTCACAAAAAACAAGTACCAAATAGTGTCAAAAATTACATAAAATAGTTCTTGAAACAAATATTATATTATTAATTGTTATTTTATTCCTAAAAATATAAGGTTCAGGCAAATGACTTATATAAGGTTATATATATATATATTAGACAATATGGGGTTCTTATGGATTGTTATAGTATGTTTATTAACCATATAGTGTAAGTAAACAAGAAGACACGATAAAAGATAATTTATTTAACTTAGAGATAAATCTAAATGATAAGGATAAAATAGTAACCTAAACGTGTCTAAAATCTATTGTATTAGTGGATTTAGACCCATCCCCACCTTATCTTTAAAATAAATTAATTTGGAGCTATTTAAAACCGAATATGACTTTATAATAAAATAATATTTTATGTTTTTCCTAAGGTGACCCTCTCCTCCCTTATAAAAGGGCACCTCATCCCTCTCCTCCTCACACCAAATTGAGCCTTAAAGCTTGGCCAAACCCTGACAATTTCTCTTCTCCACTTCCCTAGAAACATCCTAGAGGTATTTTTCTTCTTCAAAGACCAATCTTAGTGCCCTATGAGGAGGTTTCAAAGAGGCGTGTCGAAGAAGAGGTAATATCCATTACTGATTCTTTCAACTTTATTTCTTCTTCTAATTCCTCTTCTTTAGTTGTTTCATTATAAAGTAATAACATCAGTGTCACTAATATACTTATATGTTATTATAAATATGAAACAACACTATTTCTCCTTCTATCCATCCTACTGAAAATGAAATCACCGCGCGTGCGTACGTACGGAATACCGTCTCCACGCCATGGTGTAATCTGTTTTCCACCACCACCATACATGGATGGGTATAATGGTGTAATGAATAACTATATAGTATTATTGTAATGTTATATTTATTCTGAAATAGTATACGTACACATCAATAAAATTTCATGATCATGGGAACGATATCATCACTCGTGCGTACATACGACCTACCGTCTCCACGATGTGATGTGACTCGTTATACATGATCTTCATTACATAATGATTATAAAAATAAATTTAATGAATAAATATGATATATATTATACTAATACCATTATGAAAATGAGGTATCTATAACCTAAAAGAAGAAAAAGAATTTATTCGACAAAACATGCATAAGAGCAAAAAGCAATAAACACCTGAATAACAAGTAACAATGAAATATTACTAATAAGAAGCTAATAACATGACAATATATGATATCATAACAATGAGTAAGATTATAGAAGAAGTCAATAACATTATTTAAATTATTATACATGATGTTCGGACACGTACGAAGCAAATCAGACCTAAGGTAAGGGAAAATCTCACAATCTCATTTTTATCCTAGATTGTTTATACATCAGAATTTACTGGGGAATATTTATCATCCCCATACATGTTTCCCAAATATTTAATATTATTTCCATCCACCTAAAATTATTGAATTCCAATTTTACCGTTCGGTGAATTTTTAGTAAAGGATATGAAAGGAATCTTTTGTCGTTATTTATATGAGGTACTTTTTGACTTTTCCTGCCAAAGTACGAGAAGAATGTCTTTTTTTAACATATATGGCATGAATGGATATTTAGAACATTATTTCCAGGAATCTTACTTTAAAAGTTTTCATGTTTAATTTTAATCAACTTATTTTATTTTAGAATTATATGACATTTTATGAAAGGAAAAAAAATTAATGTAGAAAGGATATTTTCCACAAGAATGGAGTTCAAGTGTTTTATCAAAATTATTTTCCATCTAAGATAATATAGGGTTATGTTTCTATCCCTATTTTTATATTGATTTGTTTATGTTATAATGGAATTATTTTTATGATGTCCTTTTATCTTATATGGATTATGTTATGATGGCATGATGTTTAAGATTCCCATTATTATTACATGGGTAATGCTATGATGTATGATTTATTATTTAGTGGCACATATAAGAATGGTATCATTATGAGATGGGTGAGACCTATATATCCCTCCAATGCATTGGGAAATGATTTATATCTCCTGAGATAGACATGGCCGGAACAGTAGGTTAAACAGATTCAGTGAAACATGACTGAAATGAGGATTGAATTCGGTTCAGAAATGGACTTTTTCTGCTAAGATAGTCTTGGAAATGAGTCTTGACTACTAAGAAATGATTCTCTATGATTATGTGTGTGCACCATAATGTTTCATGTATTGATTTATGATTATTTTGATTACATTTCACTATTATGATTTATCCCATGTTATGATATTATGATCTTTTTTGTAGGTTAAGATTTTCAAAATGTTATGTTATTATGAATATAATACGAATGATATTTCTTTTGTTTACCCTTACTGATCATTTGAACTCACCCTTGTTGTATGTTTTTTTTTCCCCAGGACAGGAAGAAGGATATTAAGTATGATATGCCAAAAGGGACTCTAGATATGACAAAATAAAAGGGATATAGTGTAGATGATTTATGAACCAGTTGTTTATGTTTCCCAGTTTCGTAAGACACTATACCAATATGGTCATTTTATGGTTTTTTTATATGTTGTAATAAGTTTCCTTCAATTATGAAGTAATAATAATGTATGTAAATTATGGGTCGTTATAGTTGGTATCAGAAGAAAGGTATAGTCAACCTTTGGAAACTTGGATGTGAAAGCCTTAGTAAGAACCCTAAGGATAAGTCTAAGAATAGAACACAATCTTCCTGTTTTAGAAATTTCCCTGACTAACCTATGATAATACCTTAAGTGTGAAATTTTATTCTTGATTATGTGGTTTTCCTATTATAATTAGTATTTATGACACTATTCTTCTTGGTTTTAGTCAATGGCTGGAACCTGATGGAACCGTGTTAATGCGGAATGCGACAAGCAATGCAATGATTGTCCCCCTGAGCAACCAAACGTTATGGGAGCTGGAATGCAAAATCTTGTAGCCATGCTCACATAACTTTCTCAAGCTATGAATCAAGCATGAATTCCAAATGAGTAAAAGAAGGAGCTACATTCTGTTGAATCCTTCATGAGGCAGCATCCACCCTCATTCAACGAGTCTACTGATCCATAAGTGGCTGAACAAAGGATCATTACCACTAAAAAGATATTTTCAATTCTTCAATGTTCTGAACATGATAAAGTCATCTTAGCAGTTTATCGTTTGGAATGTGAAGCTGATCAATGGTGGAATATTATCAAGAATATGAGTCCAAGAGATTAAATTGATTCCATGGAATGGGACAAGTTCAAGAACTTATTTTTCAATAAGTACTTCCCTCGTATTCTTAGAACAATGATGGGGAAAGAGTTTCTCGAACTAAAGAAAAAGGATGATGAATCTGTTGGTACCTACGATGAAAATTTTACAAGACTTGAAAGGTACACTTCTGGTATTATTATCCAACCTGAGAGTAAGATCGATCGATTATTTAGTAGCTTAAAATCAAGTCTTCAAAGGGAGTTATCCATAAGGGACTTCAATAGCTACCAGGAAATCGTTCGATGTTCTCTCTAGGCTGAGATGGGGATTGGAGTAACCCATCAGTCATATGCATTTGATAAGAAGAGGAAAATGGATTTCAAAGGGAAATATAAACACCACAATGAAAAAAAAGATGAGTTTTCCCTTATGATCAATGTGTGGAAAGAAACATGGAGGGAGTTGTCTTAAAGGGACAAGTAAATGTTTCAAATGTGGAAAGGAAGGTCATCGGGCATTTGAATGCCGCAATGATGGGAAGAATATTTCTAGTGATGTGAACAATGAAAAGGCTACAAATAGTGCACCTCATTCACTTAAATGTTACAAGTTCAAGGAAATGGGGAATTATGCTAATCAATGCCCTAATCCAAGGGTTGTTGATGATGAATGACGTCAAAAAACTCTTAAGGATAAAGGCAATGGAAAGTCACATCCAATTTCTATCAGCGATGTGGAGTACGATAACGAAGTGGTGAAAGGTACACTTACCATCCACTCTAAAGTAGCAAATGTTTTATTTGATTCTGGATCCACCCACTCTTTTATTTCTGAATAATTTTCTAAGGGTATCATCATATTACATCAACAATTAGATTTTGAGTTAGCTGTGACATCCCCTGATGGCACAATAGTCGCATCAAAAGTTTACAATTCTTCTCCGATTGAAGTTTGTGGGAAAGTTCTTCTTGCAAATATTTTGATCCTTCCAATAGTGGAATTTGATGTGATTGTTGGAGTGGATTGGATTTCTTTATATGGATCTCATATCAATTTACAATGAAAGGAAGTCACATTTCATATTCCAGATCAATCTATGATCGTCTATCGAGGCAAGGATGAACATAACCTTCCATTGGAAATTTCTTCCATCTAATAGGCCATGATTCCACTAAATGAAGGTTATTTATCTCAAATGTTTAGTGAGAAACTCATCATTAAGAATATTCCCATTGTACGATAGTTTGATGATGTCTTTCCAGAGGAATTGCCAAGTCTTCCATCAAATCGTGAAGTTGAGTTTTCAATAGAACTCGTACCTAGTGATTTGCCTATATCAAAGACACCTTATAGAATGGTCCCAATTTAGTTGTAGGAATTGAAGAAGAAACTCCAAGAAAATCTTGATAAAGGATTCATATGCCCTTTTGCATCACCTTAGGGAGCACCTATTCTGTTTATTAAGAAGAAAGATGGATCAATGATACTCTGCATTTATTATCGAGAAGTTAACAAGATAACTATCAAGAAAAAATATGCTCTCCCATGCATTGATGTCTTATTTGGCCAACTACACAGAGCTCAATACTTTTCCAATATTGATCTTCATTCTTGGTGTCATCGATTAAGGGTCAAAAGGGAGGATATACCAAAGACATCATTCTGTACATAGTATGAACACTATGAATTTGTAGTGATGCCATTTGGTCTTACCAATGCCCCTTCTGTCTTCATGGATCTAATGAATAGAGTCTTTAGAGACTATCTTGATCAGTTTTTTGTAGTCTTTACAGAAGAAATTACTGTCTATTAAAAGAGCAAGGAAGAACATGAAGATCACTTGATAATTATATTGAAGACCCTATGAAAGGAGAAGCTTTATGGAAATTTTACCAGTTGTGAATTTTGGATTTAAAAAGTTGCATTTTTGTGTCACATAATCTCAAAAGGCGAGATATCTGTGGATCAGGAAAAAATAGAGGTTATTGAAAGATGGTCGAGACCAACAACAGTAACTGAGATCCAATATTTTCTTGGTTTGGCTGGATATTATCGATGTTTTGTAAAATATTTTTCACGATCATCTAATCCACTCACCAGGTTGACTCGAAAAAGAGTTATGATCATGTGGACAGAGGAATGTGAAGAAAATTTCAAGGAGTTAAAAATAAGGTTATCCAGTGCACCTGTGCTCACACTGCCTTATAGTGGAAAAAGGATTGTGATCTAAAGTGATGCATCTAAGAAGGGAATAGGGTGTGTTCTCAAGCAAAATGATATGGTGATAGCTTATGCCTCACAACGGTTGAAAATCCATGAGAAAATTACCCAACTCATGATTTGAAGTTTGCTGCGGTAATCTTTTCATAATGATTTGGAGGCATTATCATTATGGTGAAAAGTGTGATATTTATACCGATTATAAAAGTTTAAAGTATATTTTCACACCAAAGGAGCTGAATATGCACCAAAGAAGATGGTTGGAGCTGATTAAGGATTATGGCTGCTCAATTCATTACCACCCAGGGAAAGCAAACAAGGTTGTAGATGCATTAAGTCGACATGACCATGCTAGCTTATCCATGATGAGGATCACAAAATATCTAATATTTATGGATTTAAAAACGATAGATCTTGGAATTATAATGGAAGGGGAAAAATCTTATCTTCATCAAATGAATGTTCAAGCATCTCTAAATGTGAAGATGAAAGAGGCACAGAACGAAGATGTAGAGTTACAAAAGAATGTGAGAAATGTTCCTGAATTAAACCACGATTGTGAAGGGATAATAAAGTTCAGGAATTGGGTTTGTGTTCCTACCATCCCAGAATTAAAGAAGGAGCTACTGGATGAGGCTCATAGTTCTTCATTCTCTATTCATCCTGGAAGCACGAAGATGTATAGGGACCTAAAAGAGTACTTCTGGTGGGATGACATGAAAAGAGATGTTGCTGAATATGTCTCTCGATGCTTGGTTTGTCATCATGTTAAAGCTGAGGGACATAAGTCTAAGAGGATGTTACAACCATTACCCATACCCGAATGGAAATGGGAAAACATCACTATGGACTTTGTCACTGGACTTCCTAAAACATCAAATGGTAATAATTCTATCTGGTTCATAGTTGATCGTATTACAAAGTCGGCACACTTCAGTGCTATTAGAGAGGATTTGTCTCTGGATCAGTTTTCCATGATATACGTAAAGGAAGTGGTAAGATTGCATGGAGTACCACTTTCCATTATATCTGATCGGGATCCGAGGTTTACCTCAATGTTCTAGTGAAGTCTTCACCATACTCTAGATACAGAGTTGAGTTTCAGCACTGCTTATCATCCTCAAACAGATGGTCAGTCTGAGAGAACAATTCAAACTCTATAAGATATGTTAAGAGCTTGCTCTATGGATTTCAAATGTGGTTGGGATCAACAACTACCTTTGATGGAATTTTCATATAATAATAGCTTTTACTCCAGTATTCATATGGATCCTTATGAAACTCTCTATGGAAAAAAATGCAGAACTCCAACTTGCTGAGATCAAGATGGGGAAAGAAAGCTATTAAGACCTGATCTTGTTGATGAGATGGCAGAAAATGTCAGATCTATTCAAAAATACATAAGAGCAGCTCAGAGTCTTCAAAAAATTTATGATGACAACCAAAGAAAAGACCTAATGTTTGAAGTGGGTGATAAAGTGTTCTTACGAATATCTCCTTGGAAGAGAGTAATGAGATTTTGAAAGAAGGGAAAGCTGAGCCCTAGGTATATTAGTCCCTTTGAAATACTGGATCGTGTTGGGAAGGTAGCTTATCGATTGGAGCTTCCACCAAATCTCTCTCAAGTTCACGATGTGTTCCATGTATCTCTCCTAAGAAAGTACATACCCGATCCTTCACATGTACTAAGCTCAGAAGTTGTACTGCTCGAGAAAGATCTTTCTTATGAATAATAGACGATAGATATCTTAAATCATCGCGAAAAAGTTCTATGGAAAAAGACCACTCGTTTGGTGAAAGTTTTTTGGAGGAACCACCAATTAGAAGAAGCTAAATGGGAGCTTGAGGATATGATGAGGGAGAGGTATCCTCATCTATTTGTTACAAAGTGACGAATTTGGAGGGAAAAATTCATTTTAAGGGGGGTAGAATGTAACACCAGAGATTTTTATGACAAATATTTTGTTTTTATGTTATATACACCATCAAATGAATATTTCACTACACCCAACACTAGCTTGGCTTGTTTTACACGGAATCACATCCTTCCACGATAGCGTGTGTTGTACGCAATATCGAGTTTCACTAAACAACGATATGCTATTAACATATTATTAAAACTTGTTGTCATGAATAGTAATACCCACTTTTTTAAATTTTTGAAATTTTATCTTTCAAAATGGACATCATTTTTGGATTCGGAATATCAAAATTATCCTAGTGTGAAATTTTGTTATTTTTCTGAAAACATTCAATTTTTTATGAATAGTGAAAAAATTTGGTTACTATTTTAAAACTGACATTTTATTTAAATAATTATTTATTTTAATGAAATTTATTTTAGGTAAAAATTGATACATAATACCTATATAAGTTCAAATTAATTCATCGGAGATATTTAATAATAATTTTAGATATATAAAAATTTTATTGAACTTTTCACCGTCTTTTACCCACCTCATGGGAGAGTTTAAAAATTTACATAAAACATAATTTTACCTCTTCTTTGAGTGGAATTTCAAAAATCCAGGAGACACGGTTAATATCAAGGATTAAAATGTGGTTCAATGAGATGAATATAATTTTTGGTGAATAGTATCTTTTTACTTTTATTCACCACGGTTAAATGTAAATAGGGTAATTTAAGGTAAAAATGATATTATTATTAACCTAAAACATGTAATAATTCTATTGGATAAGTTTAATTCGACCAGAAACAACCTTAGTAATAATATATGACCATTTAAGTCCATTTGGATTAGATTAGGACATTTATTATTAATTTATTTAACAAAGGGTTACAATAGTTAAAATCAAAGTTTAATAACAAAATCATTTTTAATATAAGATTATACATTAGATAAATTCTACTATCAATATTAATTAGAAAGATAAAAAGATTTCCTACATAATGGTATTTTATTTATAATTTTTAGACAATAAATAATTTAATTTATTTATGACATAATGATGATGTAGTAATTATCTTATTAATTAAATTTTAACATAATTGATTTTATAAATACCCAAATAAATGTAATTTGATACCTTTTATGAATTAAATTAATTTTATAGATTTATATGACATATTAGTATTGATTTATTTATCTTTTTGGAACTAATCATGTTGTTATGATTTTCACAAAAATCATGTACCAAATAGTGTCAAAATTGACATAAAATAGTTTTTAAAACAAATATTATATTATTAATTGTTATTTTATTCCTAAAAAACTAAGGTTTGACCAAATGACTTATATAAGGATATATATATTAATTATAAACATCTTGGGGTTCGTTTGGATTTTTATTGTATGTTTATTAACCATATAGTGTAAGAATACAAGAAGACACGGTAAAAGTTAAATTATTTAACTTAGAGTAAAATCTAAATGATAAGTTTAAAATAGTAACCTAAACATGTCTAAAATAGGCTAGATGAGAGTATTTCTACCCATACCCACCATAGCTTCTAAATAAATCAATCTGGAGCTATTAAAAACCGAATATGACTTTATAATAAAATAATATTTTATGTTTTTCCTAAGGTGCCCCTCCCCTCCCTTATAATAGGGCAACTCCTCCCTCTCCTTTTCACACCACTTTTAGCCTTCAAGGTCGGCCATCCCCTACCAATTTCTTTTCTCCACATCCCTAGAAAAATCCTAGAGGTTATGGTCTTATTCAAAGTCTAATATTAGTGCCCTAAGTGGAGGTTTCAAAGAGGCGTGTTGAAAAAGAGGTAATATCCGTTACCGATTCTTTGAACTTTATTTCTTCTTCTAACTCTTCTTATTTAGTTGTATCAGAAGTAATAACATAAGTATCACTCATATACTGATATGTTATTATAAATATTAAACAACCCTATTTCAACCTCTATCTATCCTATGGAAAACGAAATCACCGCACGTGCGTACGTACGGAATACCGTCTCCACGCCGTGGTGTAATCTGTTTTCCACCACCACCATACTTGGATGGGTATAATGGTGTAAATAATAACTATATATGATTATTTCAATGTGATATTGATTCTGAAATATTATACATACACTTCGATAAAATTCCATGATCATGGGAACGATATCATCGCTTGTGCGTTCGTACAACCTACCGTCTCCACGATGTGATGTGATTCGTTCTACATTATATTCATTACATAATGATTATATAAATGAATAGAATGAATAAATATTATATATATTACACTAATAGCATTCTGAAAATGAGGTATCTATAACCTAAAAGAAGAATAAGAATTTATTTGATAAAACACGGATAAGAACAAAAAGCAATAAACACCCGAATAATAAGTAACAATGAAATATTACTAATAAGAATCTAAGAATATGACCATATATGATATCATAACAATGAGAAAGATTCTGGAATAAGTCAATAAAATTATTTAAATCATTATATAGGATTTTCGGACATTTACGAAGCAAATCGGACCTAAGGTAAGGGAAACTCTCACAATCTCATTTTTATCTGAGATTGTTTATACCATAGAATTTACTAGGGAATATTTATCATCCACATCCTTGTTTCCTCAATATGTAATATTATTTCCATCCACCTACAATTTTTTAAATCCAATTTTACCCTTTGGTGAGCATTTAGTAATAGATATGAAAGGAATATTTTGTCATTTTTCGTACGGGGAACTTTTTGACTTTTCCGGCCAAAGTACGAGAAGAATGTCTTTTTTTAACTTATACTACATTAATGGATTTTTAGAACATTTTTTCCATGAATATTACTTTACAATATTTCATGTTTATTTTTAATCATCATCTTTTATTTTAGAATTATATGGAATTTTAAGAAAGGGAAATGTTTTTGAAGTAGAAAGGATATTTTCCTTATGAACGGAGTTCAAGTGTTTTATCAAAATTATTCTCCATCTAATATAATATAGGGTTAAGTTTCTATACCTATTTTTACATTTATTGGATTATGTTATGATGGAATTATTTTTATGATGTCCTTTTATCATATATGGATTATTTTATGAGGGAATGATGGTTAAGATTCCAACTTTTATTACATGGGTTATACTATGATGTATGATTTATGATTTTGTGGCACACATAAGAAGGGTTTAATTATGAGATGGGTGGGACCTATATCTCCCTCCAATTTATTGGGTAAGGATTTATATCTAATGAGATAGACATGGCTGGAATGGTAGGTTAAACCAGTTCAGTGAAACAGGATTGAAATGAGGAGTGAACTCTGTTCAGAAATGGACTTTTTCCGCTAAGATAGTCTTGGCAATGAGTCTCAGCTACTAACAAATGATTATCTCTTATTATGTGTGTTTGACACAAAGTTTCATGTTTTAAGTTATGATTATTGGGATTAGATTTCACTATTATGATTTATCCCATGTTATGATAATATGATCTCTTTTGCGGGTTAAGATTTTCAAAATGTTATGTTCTTATGAATATGATATGAATGATATTTTTTGTTTACACTTACTGAGAATTTGAGCTCACCCTTGTTGTATGTTTTCTTTTCCCCAAGTCAGGAAGAAGGATATTTAGTAAGATATGCCAAAAGGGACTCTAGATATGAAAAAATAAAAGGGATACTGTGTAGATTATTTATGAACCAATTGTTTATGATTCACAGTTTCTAAAGTCACTATAACTATATGGTCCTTTCATGGTTTTGTTATATGTTGTAATAAGCGTGCTTCAATTCTGAAGTAATAATAATTCATGTAAAGTATGGGTCATTATAAAAATTCTCATATCTAAAGAATCACATAATATAAAAATTCAATATGAAATTGATTCCAATGGCTTATATTAGTTATCTTTTAATTTAATTGAACTAATTTTAAATTAAAACAAATTTAAAATATATTATTGATACGACCCCCAACTTCCAATTATTCCCCTCCATAGATGAAAATTAAGAAAAAGTGATAATTAACACCAAGTCCAATGTATCATATGACTCAGTGTGGTGACTATAACCAAGGTTAAAATGATCTCACAATATGGGAGGTATTACCCATTATATGAAAAAATGACTATGATATAAGATGTATCTGTAAGGACCCGACCCCAGTTTCCCGTAGCAGGTGCCTTATTTGATTACATTGGCATATAAACAAGGAAAGAGCGTCGTTTAGGACCGTGTATTTTAGTATTATTTGAAAACAAGATACATAAATAAGTTCAAATTTACATCATGAAAGGAAAAACCATCACTAATTCATTACATTAGAAACATCTTGTCTCGTAGATTGTCCTTGCAAGTCATTCATAAATTACTTCTTCATGACCCGAGAAAATGAAAAATAAGAAACGGGAGATCTCAAACACTCAGTAAGAGTAATAAAAATAGTGCAAGATAGAATAAACATAAGACATAGTGCATAATTGAAACACATGCCTTTATTTGTAAACTTGAACACATTATTGCAGTAATATGAGCTGAGTAAATAATGCCATAGTAAAACAAAATCATGGTATTAAACTAGTAAAATAACCATATGAACATTAAATTACTAGATTCAGAATTAGATAAGTACATAAGTCGGACATTAAGAAAAATTTTGTCAAGGCCTTGGCCAAGACATCTAATTATTAAGGCCTCGGCCGAAATCCATATATCACATTGGGAAATGCCTCATCCAATTCCACGTTTATTTGTCTAGTGAGACCTACCGATGAATTAAGGGTCTATATCGGGCCCCAAAAATTACATAATAAGTCCAATTCATTCCTCATATGAGCGGGGATAAACATAAACAACATTTACATTCATATTGAAACTATCATATGAAATGTAACAAACATTCCCCAATCATGAAACATAAAACTCTAACCATTCCATGTAACATGGTGAATGGATTTAGGATTGATAATCAACAAAAAATTTAGTACTAAACCATTAAATGAAATATAGTATATGAAATCATAGAATTTTATCCCAAAAAATACATAATAATCCACCAGAGTGTTGAATCAAACGAGAATACTCTTATAAAATCATTAAGCAATTCTTGAGATAAATACTCTTTTATTTTGAAAAGAAGCGTTCTTTTGGAAAAATCATTATATTAAATTAGAAGTGAAGTAAGATAGTATATTAATAATAAAATGAGTGGTTTTATCAATATAATGGTTTCCAAAAATAGAGTATAGTCTATCTTTTAAAATAGTTATGAATTTGAGAATTTCCCTTAAAACTGGCTAGTATTTTGGAAACAATTTTTAACATTACTTTTAAAACATGTAACTATCCACAAAATAAGGAAGTGTTATGGTTGGTAAATATATATATAACACCCACACCAATTTAAGAGTATTATATAATAATATACTGGAATTTCCTTGAGGTAAATAGACTATAAATGTTACCCAAAGGAAAATGGATGTTTGGGTGAGAAAACCCTTACCTTAAATTCGTATGTGTTTCCTTCTTGAAATTGAGGTTTTGGAATATGAAATCATAATAATTAATAACCTAATTCAGAACCTATTTTACATTTATTTAGTATATCATAATTCTGTTTAGTTCATTTATATCCTTATTGATAAGTTATAATATTGAATTTCATCGTTCTGGTTTGTTTGTTTTCTTGATTTTCGTAGACGTTTCACAAGGTTTTAAGTAATGGAGTTCATGTGGAATGGTTGTAAATTTCCAGAATTGAAATTAAATATTATTTATGAACATCTATAATTGATAATGGTCATTTATATCATCTGGTTAAATGGAATGAGGATGATTCATTATATGAAAACCACTTCGATTATTTAGCGGTATTTGGATTTTTATGAATTAGTTTTTCCATATAAATTTATTATATGAACATATACTGGTTCATGAATATTCATTAGGTTATAATACACATATTATAGTTCTTATAAACAATTAATATGGTTTTATGAACTGTAATGAAGGATATATTGAAGAACAAAACATCATCGTCCACGAAGGATATAAATCGGAACCTCATGGACGTAGATTTCGTTTATAAAAATAAGGGGGGGGGGTAAGAATATTGATGATGGTTCTTCCATTCACAGGATATAATTCCAGTTAATATATGGTACTAGAGTTATAATGATCATTTGAACAAAGTATGTTTGAAGTTGATAACAAAAGAAGATAAATTTAAATGAGACCATATGAAAAAGAAGGGTGATTTACCTCTAGAAATAACCTCCTTGAGAATCTCCTTAAGGGAAAGTGTTTTGGAATTTTTGAAAGAACAGGTGCATCGTAGATATGGGGAGAGACTAGGGAAGGGTAATTGGGCAGAACATTGAGGAGATTCATGTCTTATAGTAGTTAAGAGAAGAGGGAGTGGTGGGGTATTTTTATAGTGGAGGAGAGGGGTAAATTTTGAATATTTTATTTTATTATTTTAGTATTTCACCCAAGACAACATATAGTGTTGTTCCATGTGGCCCTTAATAGTAATAAGTTCATGTGAGTTCGAATCAAGTGACCTTACATAACTTATAATGTCATAAATATTGTATTTAACTGATAATTTGAATATACGGTATTTTACTGTATTTCACCATTCATAAAAAATTCATGAATTTCAGAAAAAATCCCAAAAAATCACCCATACCATTTTTCGACATGTATAATTGAAAAGTGAAATTCATTTAAAAATAAAAATTTTCTAAATATTATTCATTTAATTTTTAAATAAATACACATTTAATTCAAAAAATAACAATCTTAAAGGTAGAATTAGTTTTATATGACATTGAAAATTTAATTAAGATCTCATTATCTTATTACCTTAAGAAAATAAAATAATATCATTATTTACTATTCATAAGGGTCATATTACTATTCATATTACTATTTATAAGGGTATGTTACTATTCTAGAATAATCATGTTTGTTCAATCAGACGTCAAATGACTTACTGAACACAACTCCAGGTGATCATTTTTTGAAATTCAACACATAGAAGAGGCAAAGATGTTTTTAATGTCTATGTTACAAAATTGCATTCTATATTTATTTTTAAAACCTTGGGGAGTTACATTCTCCCCTCCTAACAAAGCTTTTATCCACAAAATTCAATAAATATTACCAAAAAAGATTCAGTTATGTCTTTAATATAAGCTTATTGGGCTCCCATGTTGCTTCTTCCATCTTATGGTTCCTCTAAAGAATCTTTGCCAGACGAGTCATTCGATTTCTCAATACTTGTTTTCATGTATCAAGAATCTTGATAGGATCATTAAAATAAAATTCATAGGGATCGTGTTCTACTTCTTCATAAGTGAGTGCATGTGTTGGGTCTGGCATGTACATTCTTAACATTGAAAAATGGAACACAATGTGAACATGGAGAGACTTGGCGGCATTGCCAAATGGTAAGCTATGACTCCAATTCGGTCTAGAATTTCAAAAGTTCTGATGTACCTAGGACATAATTTGCACTTCTTATTGAATCGTATAATAACCTTCCATGAAGATACCATTAAGAAAACGTGATAACCTTCTTGAAATTCTAAATCTTTCATTCGGTTATCAGCATAGCTCTTTTGTTGAGTTGTTTTGATATGGTTTTGGATAATCTTCACCTTTTCTGTTGTTTCATCTACATGTTCTGCTCCCATGATCTTTCTTTCACCAACATCATCCCAAAAAGTTGGTGTACAACATCTTTTTCCATATAATTCTTAATAGGGGGCCATCTAAATACTTGAATAGAAGATATTATTTTATTAAAATTCCATGAGAGGTAAATAATGATCCTACATGCCTTGAAAATCAAGTGAAAAAGACCTCAAAATTTCTTCCAATGTTTGAATAGTCTACTATGATTATCTATCGATTTTTAGGTGATAGGCAGTTCTCAAACAAGGATCAGTATCTAGGGCCATCTAAAGACTCTTCCAGAATCGTGATGTAAAATAGGGATCACGATTGGAAACAATTGATGAGGGTACACCATGAAGTCTTACAACTTCATTGATATATATTATGTCTAAACGTTCAAGTGGTAAATCTTCCCTTATAGAATGAAAATATTCTGATTTTGTAAGACGGTCAACAATGACCCATAGAACATCATTTTTTCTTGGAGACATTGGTATCCCCATGGAAAAGTCCATCATAAAATCATCCCATTTCCACATAGGGATACAAAGGGGTTTCATGAATCCACCTGGATATTGTATTCTTTCCTTCACCTATTATCAAACCAAATATCATGACACGTAATCAGAAATATCCCTCTTCATGTTTTCATACAAAAAATGTTCCTTTATATCTATGATCATCTTTGAGCTACCAAGGTGTGCAGAGAAATTATTGCTATGATCGTTATCTAATAGTTCCTACTTTAGCTCTGAAACAGCTGGGACACAAAGCCTCGTTCTAGAATTCAAAATACCACCATCAAATACAATGTCAATCAAATTCCCATCATTTACCACATTAATTTTCCTTTTGAAACTCTTCATCATCATCCTGAGTACTTTTTATCCTTTCTAGTAATGATGGATTGGAAACCACTTGAAAAATTAGCGATGTGTTACCTTCCTTGATAACTCCCATAACCATCGTTACTAGATCCATGAACAAAGGACCCCTTTCCACCCTCATCTTGTTTATAACTCTATGATCCTTTCTACTCATTGATTATAAAAAATTATTTTCCTTCCTATCGTGGTAGTGTATTGTGAAATCGTAGTCATTTAGTAGCTTAATCCATCTCATTTGTCTTATGTTGAGTTCTTTCTGTGAGAATATATATTTCAAACTCTTATGATCTATATATATCTCACATTTTTCACCATAGGGGTAATGTATCTAAATCATCAAAGTGAATATTACCAATTCTAACTCAAGATCATCAGTTGGATAGTTTTGTTCATGAATTTTTAGTTTCCTGGATGCATAGGAAATCACTCGACCATTTTCCATTAGGACACAACTAGGTCCTATCATTGATGTGTCTCTATAGATAACAATCCCATCTTTCCCAGATGTTAGGGTAAGGATCAGAGCATTCACTAACCTCTTCTTCAATTCTTTATAATACTCTTCACATTCCTTGGTCCATTAAATCTTAACCCCTTTTTGTGTAAGCTTGGTCCTTATATTAGCCAAACGAGCAAAGTTCTGTACGAAATGCTGATAATATCCTACTAAACCAATAAAACTACGTGCTTCAGTTATGTTCATTATAGTAGTACATTCTTGCACAGCCTTTGTCTTCACAATATCTATTGATATTCCATCCTTAGAGACAATGTGGCCAAGAAAGGAAACTGATTGGAGCCAAAAATCACACTTGTTGAACATCCGATATAACACATTTCTTCTGAGACTCTTAAGAATGGTGCAAACGAGATTATTATGATCTCCATAGCTCTTAGTGAATACTAAGATATCATCAACAAACACCACCGAAAAGTCATCAAGATATTCGATTAAATCTATATTCATCAAATCCATGAAAACAGATGGTGCATTAGTCAGTCCAAAAGGCATTATTGTAAACTCATAATGCCTGTACCTGGATCAGAATGTGGTTTTTGGATTGTCTTCATTCTTCACAAGTAACTGGTGATATCCAGATCAAATATCAATCTTAAAAAAATATTGTTTTTCATGAAGTTGATCGAATAAATCATCAATTCGTGGCAGAGGATACTTATTCATTATTTTAACAACATATATTTACTTGTAATCAATGCACGACCTCATAGACCCATCTTTATTCTCAACAAAAAGAAGAGGGGCTCGCCATTGATAAATTCTAGGGAGAATAAATCTTTTATTTATAAATTCCTCTAGTTGTTTAGTTAGCTCCACTAACTCCAAAGTGGCCATTCTATAAGGGGTCTTTGATATGGGCCTTGAATGAGGAATTAAGTCAATGGAAAACTCAGTTTCCCAATCTGGAGGATTTCTAGTTAAATCCTCTAGAAATATAAAAATATATTCTTTCACAGTAGGTACATATTCTATTTGAACATTCTTTTCCTCACCCATATTCATTTAATTCTCTTCCTCCACGATAACTTAATTTAGTTGAGATATTGGTGGTGGCTTTAGATAAGAATCAGGTGGTGATGTATCTAATCTAAAGATAAGGTACTTATTATCATAATTGAAAATGGTAACCTCCTTCTTCTTATAATAAATTTTCTTATCATGGTCCAAAAGCCAATCCATACTAAGGAATGTATCAATTTTAATCATGGGTAGGAAAATGAGATTAGAAGATGAAGAAAATTTATATGACCTAATGGGAACTGATTCACAAGACACAGTTGCAATGTTACTTACCTTATGTTTTTTGACTGACAACTCCCTTGTTAAATCAAATGGTAAATATCTAATTTTCCTAGAAAAATGGAAAGATAGGAAACTATGTGATGTTCATGAATCAAATAAATCATTGTCTACGTTTGATAAAACAATCAATGTACCTTCCACTAGGTCATTCGAAACATCAACCTCTACAGTTGTCTTCTCATAAGATTTTTCCTACTCCATTGGACTTTTATATTGCATATTTCCTTGACACATTATAAAATCATTAGCATAGTGTCTCATATCCTGAAAATTATAACATTGAACAATAATGATTTGTAATGAAAACATGAATTATCCTAAGAAAATCTGTTGGGAGTGTTGTAACCAATAGTGCAGCAGGGCCCATTGTTGTATACCAGGATATCCTAGGTCAAGCCTCCAACCCCATGTTGGAGCATTCACTCATAGGTATATCTGTGCCAGAGCCACCACTACCTACTCGTATCTAGATATAGATTTATTGCTTAAATGATCAACATAATCTATTCCTCACCAAAATATTAGTACGTTCTTGTATGTTTATCCACAAATACTATCATATGATCTATTCCCTGACCTACCTTTTCTAAATCCAGTATCCATGTTTTTAAGTAAACCTCCTCTGATACCTTCTGTAAGGACCCGACACATGTAACCCAGAGTCGGTGCCTTATTTGATTACATTTTCATATAAACAAGGAACATTCATCCTTAAGGACAAATTATTTTAGTATTATTTGTAAATGAGATACGTAAATTAGATCAACATTACACAGTGAAAGAAAAAACAACAGTAATTCATTCCATTAGAAACATCATGTCTCCTAGATTATGATTGCTAGATATTCTCAATTAACATCTTCATGACATGAGAAAATGAAACATAAGATAGGGGTGATCTCAAATGCTTAGTAAGAGTAATAAAAACAATGGAAGATAGTATAAAAATAATTCATGGTGCATACCTGAAAACACATGCCATTAGTAGTAAACATGAACATAGTATGGCAGGAATATGAGCTAAGTAAATAAAGCCATAGTAAAACATAATCATGGTATTCTACTAGTATAATAACTATATGAAAATTCAATTAATAGATTCATAATGAGATACGTGCATATTCAATACATCTGAAACATTTTTTCAAGGCCTCGGCCAAGAAGTCTAATGATTAAGGCCGCGACCAAAATCCATATATCACATTGGGAAATGCCTCGGCCAATTCCACATTTATTTGTCTCATGAGACCTACCGATGAATCAAGGGGCTATATTGGGCCCCAACCATAACATAATAAGTTCAATGCATTCTTCATATGAGTGGGGATAACCAAAAACAACAATTATATTCATATTGAAACTATAATATGAAATGTAACTAACATTTCCCAATCATTAAACATAAAACTCTAACCATTCTGAGTAATATGGTGAATGTTTTTAAGATAGGTAGTCCACAATAAAGTTTTTCATAAACCTTAAAAGAGAATATGGTATATGAAATCATAAATAATTTACCCCATAAATACAAAATAATCAACAAGAGTGTTGATTCAAATGAGAATATTCTTTTAAAATCATTAAGCAATTATTGAGATAATACTCTTTTATTTTGAAAAGAAGATTTCATTTGAAAAAATCTCTGTATAAAACATTAAGTGAAGTAAGATATTATTTTCATAATAAAATTGGATATTATATAAATATAATGGTTTCCTAAAACAGAATATAGTGTGCCTTTTAAAATAGGTAAGAATTTGAGAAATTCCCTTGAATCGGGATTCTATTTTGGAAACAATTTTGAAAGTACTTTAAAAATGTGTAACTATCCACAATATAATGAATGGATAATTTTAGTAAACATATATATAACACCCAAAAAATATTATTAGTAATACATAATTATATACAAGAATTTCATTGAGGTAATTAGACCATAAAAGTAACCCGAATGAAAATGAATGTTTGGGTGGGAAAACCCTTCCCTTAAATCTGAATGTGATTCCTTCTGGAAATTAAGATCATGGAATATGAAATCATACTCATTAGTAAACTAATTAAAAACATATTTGACATATATTTATTTTATCATAATTCTATTTTGTTCATTTATGACCTTATTGATATTTTATAATATTGAATTTCGTCGATCTGGTTTGTTTGATTTCTTGATTTTCATAGTCAGTTCACATGTTTTTAAGTAATGCAATTCATTTGGAATGGTTGTAAATCTCCCGAATTGATATTAAATGTTATTTATGGACATTAATAAATGATAATGATAATTTATATCTTTTGGTTACATGGAATGAGGATGATTCATTTGATGTCAACCACTTCAATTATTTCGCTATATTTGGATTAATATGAATTAGTTTATTCATATCATGTAATTATATGTAAATATAGTGGTTCATGAATATTAATTAGGTTATGATACATATATTATTGTCTGTTTAAACCATTAATATGGTTTCCTGACCATTAATGAAGGAGATATTGAAAACGAAACTTCATCGTCCATGAAGGTTATAAGTTAGAACCTCATGGATGAAGATGTCATTTATTAAAATAAAAGGGGGGAGTAAGAATATTGATGATGGTTATTCCATTCAAAAGATATAATTCCAGTATATAAATGTTATTGGAGTTATCATGATCATTTATACTGAGGGGCTGAGGAGAGGATAAAGAAATAAGATAAATTGAGATGAAACCAAATGAAAAAGAATGGTAGTTTACCTCTTAAAATTACCTCCTTGAGAATCTCCTTAAGGGAAGGGGTGTTGGTCTTTGGGAAAGACCGAGAGCTTCTTGGATGTGGGGTGAGACTAGGTAATGGAAACTGGGTAGAACATTGTGGATCTTAATGTCTTAGAGTAGTTAAGAGAAGATGGAGTGTTGGTGGATTTTTATAGTGGAGGATAGGGGTAAATTTTGAATATTTCATTTCATTATTTTAGTAATTCCATCAAGACAACCAATAATGTTGTTTCATGTGACCCCTAATAGTAATAAGTGCATGTGGGTTTGAACGAAGTGGCCTTAAATCACTTATGATATCATAAATAGTGTCTTAAATAGATAATTTGAATATACGGTATTTTACCATATTTCACTATTCATCAAAAATCCAAAAATATCAGAAAAATCCAAAAATTTAACCCCTTTCATTTTCCATCGTGTAGAATTCATAAGTGACCTCCATTTTTCCGAAATAATCTTATAGATATTATTAATCTATTTTTTAAATAATGTCACAGTTAATTTCAAAAATAACAATCATAAAGGTATAACTAGTTTTATATGACATTGAAAAATTAATTAAGACCTCAATATATTATTTCCATAAGAAGATAAAATAATATCATTATTTACTATTCATAAGGGTCATACTACTATTCAAATTTCTATTCATAATGGTATGCTACTATTCAACAAAATACAAGTTTGTTATATTAGACATCAAATTACTTACTGAACACAAACCTAGATGATCATTTTTCGAAATTCAAAACATAGAAGAGGAAAAGTTGTCTTTAATGGCTATATTACAAAATTTCAGTCTATATTAATTTTCAAAACAATGGAGTGTTACAGTATCAAACTCAAAAAAAATTAACAAAATATATAAAAGGAAGCTAAAATCCATCTCACATGAATGTTTAAAAACAAAATAGTTACAAATTCAGTTAGACTACAAGGTAAGTAATAAAATAAAATTTATGTTGTGACAGACCAACTATCCCAATTTTCAAACTAGTGATGTCCATAAGAGTCCACATAAACATACTAGGAACCAGATAATATATTAATTTACATGAGGTGAGCATACAAGTATACTCAGTAGAAAAAACCAAAGACTCTCATGTAGAAGTTATAAAAGCATACTAATGATCCCCTGAGAAAACCGTAGAACCAATGGCACCTAAAATGGAAAACTAACGATACCCACCACAACAAGGAACACTAACCATATAATTCAAGTCATGTAAATTAATATTGTAAGCACCATGATGAAAGGGTTACCCAAACCACTTTCCCTCTAATTATAAACACTCACATCCTAATGAAAAACATATCGGGGCTCCAACATCTTCCAAAATAACCATGTCACAACCCACCCGCACACACCTGGCCCTTATAGCTAGTCCAATCTCCTAGAAACAATTCTTATAACATCCCTCCCATGTACACCTATCCCAAAAACCACATCACATTACATCAACAGACACTTGGGCCTCATACTATGTCATATCTTGAATGCCCATAAGAAATCAAACCACCAATCATCCTGAAGACACATTGGAAAGCACAAAACATTTCATCCCAAAGACACATCAGAAAACAAAACACATCCCATCCTGATGACACCTTGTAAAATATAACCGGAAAACACATGGGCCTCACGAACCACAACATGCCTGAAGCTTCATTTCCTATCACCACCTGGAATGGGGAACAAGACTGATGGGGTGGACAGCCATCCATCATCCAACTGGGATGTTTGAGAATGAAAGACTCCCCTATGACAATGATGGTTTTCGTCTTATAGTGATCTACTAGGCCGGGGTGTGTATTGAAAATATAAGAACATACGTTGTATGCCTACAAACACACACACACACACACAAAAAAAAACACACACACACAGATATATATATATATATATATATATACATATACATATAGCATCATGAATTCAAGACCAACCTATGGGATTCATAAAAAATGGCTACCCCAATTAGTATCAACAATTGTCACTTCATAAGATGATTAATTAAAGCAGATTTACAGAATTCTTTCAGTCAACACCCATTCATTCTAATATTTATCATTATCTATAGTAAACCATGAAACCCATTAGTTAATGTTTTTTTTTGAAAACCTCTTTCCCATTTACCAAACCAACTCATGCCATCTCAATATTATTATGTAATAATTTGCAACATCACTTCCAGGATTGAAAAGTAACAAATACAAAAACAAGAAGCAAAATGAAAGACACAAAATTGAAGAAGAACCATGGTAAATTATCCCATGTGACATTATTATTCATTTAACACCAAATCATGTTATTAAAAAACAAACCTGATAATGGTGTGAAGCTTTGAGCATACTACTCATGGAGGAACACTAGAGGAATTACCCATACTAACCACTAACATCAGCATTATTCAACGTCAAACATACCAATCCATTTTATCATCAGATCAAACCCCAAACATACAACCACACCTAGAAACATATCATAGGATAACTATTCTCAATAGCCCCACTTTATAACCACACTACTCCCATCAGCAAAGAATCACACAGACCGATCATAATACTATTGTGTAACACTACTCATCCAATCCAAAATCAATCAATATCTCAACCCGAGTCACCAAAACCCCATCTGAACCATCCAAAAAACACATAACAGTGATCCAAACCATACCACCACACAAACCAAACCAAAATTTTTAAGATTTAATATATTATTTATTCTATATGTACAATTGTAAACTTTTATGGTTATCATTGAGAACTGTTTGATCTAGGGGAATCTATATATTAGCCGATTGTATGTGGTTAATCAATTTCATTACTATTTTTTGAATGAAAATCAAACATCATGCTTTCCATAATCATTACGTAGTGAAAAAAAGTCCACTAATGAAAATGATTTTATGTAGACATATATTCCATAAAATTCCAAATATTTATCAAAATATCAAGAAAATGGTATTATCATTCGTCACATTCCTAGCCTCACATGTTGATGTTAAAAATATTCAATTATATTTATTAATTTGGTACTTTGATATCATCAAAATGTTGAAATTCATACACCCACCTCGTATGTTACACAAATAAATGTGATACAATGCGATACTTACCTCAAATAACAAATGATCATCGCATTCTTATTATGCCAAAACATGGGGTGTTCTAGCAGTAAGAAAAACCTTTAGAGATAAGATGATCCAAAGGATACATCACAATGCACAACTCCTCTGGGAAGAATGGTTCTGGGTTCCTTGACATGAGAATGGGAGACAAAAAGAGGAAGAGATTATCTCATCTTTAGAAAAGCCAGATCCTATATCAATGGGAGAATTTTTTTTATAATCCATTAATGTCAACTTTTGATTAAAGCAATGTGGTTTATAAAAAAAGGGAAGCTTTTGGTTTTTATAAGATATATACAATTTTAATTGTATCAAAAAACAATTATATATGGTATTAAACTTATTTTACGTAAAAAATGTTAAACGGGAGAAACTGCAGGAAACAAGAAAAATATAAAAATGAAAAATTGTTTGAAAGGAATCACCATTATGTGAGTCACCAATGTGAGTCAACGATGTGAGTAACTGTTTTGATTCACTAGACAATGAGCTATCAGTGCAATGTACCATAGCATGTCACTGTTCCAGATTAGAGATGTGACCCATTGTTACAAGCTACCGCTATGACTCACCGGTGCGAGTCACCACTACAACTCACATTCAAAACCTCCCACTATGTGTCAGCATTAAAAATAACCATCAGGACCTACCATTACAAGTCATCGTTGTGAGTCACTGGTGGGAGACACTATTCTAACTCAACGCCCCTGACTCGCTGATATGAAAGTTGATATTTTTAAAACTCTTTAAAAGAGTCAATGTGATCTCCCTGAATATGTCAAACATCGAATTTTCACAATTTATTAGACTACAGATCTTCGAGACAGTTCAATTATAAATTTATAAATAATTTATCCAAAAGGAATTTTTTCGTAAAAATTAGTATAGTTTCAGTATTCCTAATAATATAAATCATTTCATAATAATATATAAAATTCACCCTTAAATAATATTAAAATATTAACTTTAAAAATGAATATTATTTTAATGTAAATTTTATAAACATGGTAAAAATACATTATGAATTGCATGCTGAAAGGCGACTAAGCTTCCTTTTATAAAAATAAAAATTTTTAGAAAGAAAACTTTTACTTTAAAATGAATCCTATTTTATTTATAATCAATTGATAACCAATTAATTTATTTTAAATTCATAAAAACAATTAAATGTTCTATAATTTATTTGGTAAACTTTATACTTCCCAAAATAATAGATCAGGTATAATTTTCCGGATTAAATAATAATATTTTAATATAGTATCATGTTTTGTTTAAGACTATTGTTGTGTTAATCCCAATATATCAACGTGATCTAAATTATTTAAAATGAAATATATCTTAATATAATAGGGTGTTTTATTTTCCTCTATTCTTAGTGTTACATGTCATTCATATATCAAACATGATGTTAATAATTTTAAGATCTAATGGTCATACATTCTACCCCATTAAATAAATTTCATCTTCTCTTGTTAATCATTATAGGATGATCAAGGGTTTGAAATTTGAAAATACATTCATTGATAATCCACAAATTAAAATGGTTTAATTAAAAATAATCAAAATTTTAAAGAAAGGGATTTATAGTGTTCATGAATAACAAAAAATACTTTTCTTAATAGGATAAAATTGGAGGAATGTTAATATATGAACGTGTAATAAAAACATAAATAATTAAATAGATTGATGTAGGTCATCGATCATTTGAATTTGAAAAATCCAAGAATGAAAAGGACCTAAATACCAAAAATCTGTATTTTTTTAAAAGACCATTCTTCTAGAATAAATGATGGTATTAAGATAACAAGTTTCATCCATAACCTTCTCCCATAGCGATGAAATATCATTACCATCTAAAATATGAATATATTCTCTATTGATAAGATTCTATTTCATAGTCCCAATTTCTTCTTTTTGATATACTTCAATAATTTTCCACAACAATTATTACAACATGATATGAATATCTAAGATTATTTTATAATACCTGAAGAACTAAATTTAACCATTATCAGATTATAACATCCCTAAATGAGTGACATGTATTTCCATCTATTTATAAATATTTTCTAAAACCTATATAGTGATAAAAATTTATCCAATACTCTAAATTAATCTCTAAAAATTAATAGTTAAACCACTGGTTGAACATTAATTTTTAACCACCAAATTATTTTACTAAGAACAATGTCATAAAAATCAAGACATCACACAAGACAGTGGTAGGAGATAAATCCCTCTCTTCCATAAGATATAAGTTCAATACTTACATCCTTGTAGGATGAGATGGGTTTAACCTATCTTTTGGGTTTTCATTAGTCTACAACCATTTTAATATAATTCCTATAATGTTAACAAATTTTAATTTCCAATCATTACATTAATATAAAATATTTGATAAAATATAATACATTAAAAATACACTCATCAAAACATCTTTTTCATTATTATCTCAACATAGACCATATATTAGGTGTTATCCTCATACAATCATGAGTTTTCCATAAATTTCAATGAACCACTAAATTAATTTTCTTAGTACCATTCAAAACTTACATTAAAATAAATTAATGAAATAAAACTGTAGTTAAATTATTATACATTTCATAATTCATATAACTGGAAAATCAATGATAAAATAATTATACATCAATGTTTTTAAACCCAAACTATATTGACCTTCCATCTTCAAGATAAGGGAAGGTATGGAAACGTTTTTTGAAATTCTTTATTGAAGATGAAAAAGAGATAACGACCCTCATTTCCCACTTCTAGTAGGTCTTGGGGTGGCAACTTATAGCAAGGGTATATAAATATCACAAAAATTGGAGTCATTAAAATTTTATAGAAACAATGATAGGGAGATTAGATGTATCAAACACCAAAAACTCCATGGTAGAGATATATAAATAAAGGAAAACAAAAATCCAACCCATATACTTTCATAAATGTAATTGATACAATATCAAGAGTCTCCAATGTAAATAACCCAATAATAGCTATGTATTAACACAATAACAATAGCCAAAATCTGAGATATTAATTCCCATCATGGTCTACGTAGTCCTCATTGAAAAATGAATGAAATTTTATATATGTAGGGTGAGCATAAAAGAACACTTAGTATGGAATACCCAAAGTCAATTATGTACAAGTGGGATAAGAATATTAATTCCCCTGTGAGAAAATAGAAGAAACCAACCGAACATATCGTGGAATACTATCCACCTATCCTCACCATGGCACAATCAATAAATAACACAAATCAAGTAATGTAATATATTAAAAACATCAATATTTAGGTACCCTTCACCACATAGATTAGGTTAACTGCTCATCCCTAATGGAAAACATCATGAGACTATTATAAACTTCTAGAAGCACCACTATCACAACCTTCCCACACACAAAAATCGGCCACAAACCATGTCGCATCTCGCCAGTAAGAACCTAGGCTTAAACTGTAACAAAACCTGCCCAAAAACAGAATGACCTCATCCAGATGACACCTGGGTAGCGTACCTCACCTCTATAGAAATGGGCCTCCCATATTCACCACAACCTTTCCCAAAGAGTCTTGGGCTACCAATTCCTAGAAGATGGATCATAGAGGATCCAATAACAATCAATCATTCCTCACATAAGGATGTTGGGAAAGGACACCCTCCCTCAAAATAATGGTGGTGTTCTTCACATAGTTATCAACTTTGGTTGGGTGAGTATATAAATCATAAGGAAGGACATGTATATATTTAGGTTTAATATTGTAAGACCATAGCCCCAGAATCCCTTGAGCCGTTGCATTATGTTAATACATTTCCATGATTACAAGGAATAAAATCCCAAATAATTGACTAGTTTAATATTCTAGGAAAATAGATTACATACATGAACATTACATTATAATTCAAAAAATAAAATACCACATTTATAATCCATTGAGAACACAATTACTCTACTAGATTACCCTTCATATAAATCATTATACACTTCATGGAATCGTACATAAATAAAACATATGAAAGGGGTGAGGTTAGATTCTCAGTAAGGATAAACAATTAAATAAAATCATTCATAAATAATCATAAACATTGAATTCATGGTATAAAATTATAACACATGCTTTTTATAACACTATCTTTAGCATAATATGATATGAATAAATCATATAATAATATTTAAACATTCAGAGGGATATTCTAGTAGTCAAATAATCACATGTAAAATGAATAAATAATATCATAATGAGGTAATGAAAAATGTCGGAAATCATTACCATACTGTCAATATCTCATGCCCAAACCATTACCATACTGTCAAGGATTTCTTCCAAGAATGTAGTTTGTCTCGTGAGAATTACTGATGCATCATGGTGCTATAGCGAGCTCCCCTATAACATACTATGTCCAATGCATTCCTTGTATGAAAAGGGTGAAAATCTTCATAAACCGTCATATTAAAATTAGTATGCAAAATGATAAAACATTAACCATAAACCAAGAATTGTATATAAATAGCACATCCATAGTTAAAAAAATCATAAAACCATCAATTAAATATGGAATATTGAATCATAATAATATAACATCAATTTAGTATATAATCCAATAAAGGATGATGACATATATGAAAATAATCTTATAAATTCATTAAAACTCTTAAAGAGAAATTTCTATTTTTACATTAAATCCTTTAAAATCCATAACATTATAAAAAAAATCCATTTTAATGTAACAATATAATATTTTATGAAATGATATAAAATTTTAAAACTTCATAATGATGGAAAATATCTGGATGCGTCGTATAAGTTAAAAAACATTTTTTCATTAAATTTATTGAAAATGATATAAAGTAATTCATTTGGAAAATGACAGAAATATTTCCTTTAAAAAGATTCATTAAAATTTAAAACGTGGGTAAAAACGTCATTAAACTGTTATCAGTAAAAATTTTAATTAACTTTTAAAAAACATGAACATGCATTGTAAGGATTTCCTTGTAGATACTTACGTTTAAGCCATCTAGGATAATAAAAGTCTGTGAAATTAACCCTTAAAAGAACCGGTAAAATGTTCTTTTTAAAAAAATTCAATAAACATAAAAATAGACATTAAATTACTTTTATAATCCTTTAATATCCATAAAAATAGATATCTAAAATAATATAATTATTATTGAAATTAAGATTGGATTAATTATTTAAACATTCAAAGTGTCCCATACAACTTTAAAAATTTAAATAATAAACCCAATATCATCAAATGAATCTCTAAATACCATAAAATAAATTATTTCATTATATTGAATACAATAGGGAATGTATGTACACCATACACAATAATTAAGTGGTGAACATGGCTTATATATCATTGAAATTAAAATTGAGATGAAATTACTTTATCTTAGGTCGGATACTCTACCAACAAATCCAGAACTAATATATAATATTTTTAAAAATTTTATTAAATTATACAAGAATCATAATAATATTTATGATATCATATATGATTCATTTATAACTTTATATTACCCTTTATTAAAAAGTTCTAATATAAGCTAATTTTTTATAATAATCGCTTTATTTATTGTACATATTTTGACTTTTTGTCCATTATCATCTTAATTATATCACTATTTAATTCTAATATAATTCATAAAATTATTTATATATATTTAGGATTTATGAATATATATAATAGATAGATATATGAAATGTAATACATCATTCATTGTGATGGTAGTTCGTACATACACATGAATGTTTTTTCTGTTTTCTTATCCTATTGAATGGAAGTAAGTGAATGATATATATGAACATAAATATATATATATATAATAGTATAATTATTATGTCATATATGTAGTACTTTTCCATTATTTTTATAATCATTATTGAATGGTGAACTTGTAATATGAATCTCATCGCGTCGTGGATATGGTAAGTCGTATGTACGCACGAGAAACAATATCATTTCATTATTGGTTAAATGGTATAGAATTGTATGGGATATAAAATTTATAGAAGAATTATCCTATTAACTTTATTATTTTCATCCGTTATATTTATCATTATACCAATATAAAAAATGTGTAAATGAAAAATAGTTTACACCATGGTGTGGAGACGGTAAGCCGTATGTATGCACACTGGGTGATATTGATTTTTATAGGATGGTTAAAATGAGGAATATTGATGAAGAAAAATTATAAAAACATAAAATTTTTTATAACTTACCGTATGTAATATTTTATATGGAATAAATAGATAAAACAGTAGAATAAAAATGAACATTAAATGAGTTGATAAAACAATTACCTATTTTTTGGGTTCTCTTTTTGGTTTCCACAAAAGGTATACATTGGATAGATTTCATCCTAATGGGTTCGATCTTGGATGTATTAAAGGATTTTGGGAGAAGTTATGGGAATGGTTTGGGATATCCAAATGGATTTGGATTTGTGAGTTAAAGAGATGGAGACGATCCCTTTTATATGGCGGTGGGGGCACTTTAAGCAAAACCTTGAAATATTAATTTATTATAATTTTTTTAAATTGATAAATTGTGCTCTATTTCGAGGATAATATGTGTATGGGTCAAAATACTCTCAGAAAATTATTTTTATACAAGGTTTGGGAACAAAATTAACCTTATCCTATGGTTTAACCCTTAGTTAAACATTTTAAGTCTTACCGCGTGTTCTTGTATTTTAACACTATAGGGTTAATAAAATTACAATAAAGTGACAAAAAAACTCCAACTAGATCATTTATGACATATTTAACACAATCCTAGTTATTTATTCAATCCTGATATTTTAATAAATTTTATAAAATTTAATTAATTATTATTTTATTTAATTTTCCATTTATGTCAAATTGGATTGTATTCAAAATTTTAATTTTAAAATACATCAGACCAACGTGATAACTTCTTACCAAGAATTAAAGCATATAAATATAATTTATATGTTATCTATAAATTAATTGACATCATTAATTAAATAAAATTATATTTATGTTAATATTTTTAATATCATTTAATTGATTCTTCCTTTAATAATTCAATTATTGCATCACTAATGGGTCACAATTTGTTGTAATTATTTATTTCATAAAAATAGAAAATATACCATTATGTAGAAAATAATTTTATCATTAAAAATAATATTTATAGAATAATTTATTTTATAGATAACCCTATATTAATAATGGTTTAGTTATAAAAATTTTAATATTACATTTTTAACTCTTCTTTAAATAAAATATAATAAATATCTTAATCTAACAATAATGGCTTAAAAATATCATAATTATTACCTAAGGTTGATTTTGGATGATAAATAGTTATCCAAAGAAATTATTACATGTTTTAGGGTAATATTAGAAGATTGTAATATTAATTTTACCTTTAATAACAATTTTTACATTTATCCATGATAAAAAAATTGAAAAGTTTCTATTCTCTAATAATTATTTTGATCTTATTATACCATATTTTTCGTACACATTACAACCATATATGTCCTTTTTTCTAAATTCAATTCATATAAGTGGTAAAATTATGTTCTATTCATGTCCCCTAGATGTGGCTAGAAGGCGGGTAAAAGAGGCGTTCAAAAGATTAATAATTTTTTATCTAATTCTATAATAAAATAATTCCAAAGCACTACAATGGGATTATATATTTAGTATTAATATATTGTGACATTAAAATCCATTTAATGTAAAATAATTCTTTAAATTAAAAATTTGGGGTTTTAACAACCATGTAGTGTTTTCATTATTCATCAAAAGTTGACAATTTTCTAAAAAACACCAAAAGTTCACCCTAAGATAATATTGATATTAAAAATTAAATCATAATGCCTATTTTATAAAATTAAATGTCTAATATTATATAAAATTAATCTTATTGTTGTTCACAATATGAAAAAAAGTAGTTCGTTTCAAAAATAGTACTTCTAAACATATAACTATTTTAGAAAAAATTATACATTTCAATATAAATATGTTTTATATATGTGAAAAAATTATAAATTATATTTAAAAATTATTTATTACTATTTACATTACTATATTTCAAGGATATGTTATAAATTGTATCATTTAGACAATTAAATCCCTCATATGTTGTTTCACAGAAACATAATCAATCATGTTACATAGGCCAAGTCAGTTTTGCATGAAATGAAAGCTATTCAAGATATCATTCCATGAAATATTGGGGTGTAACATTCTCCCCTCCATCAATAAATTTTGTCCACAAAATTTAATCGCATAAACAAAATCTATGGGATGGTGTTTTTAAAATATATTTAATTAAATCTCACATCAAAATATGGATTAATGAGACCTCTATTTCAAATAAAGGAAAGGGCAGTAAAAAATGTTACTATAGGTAAAACATTCTAGGTTTCATGTAGGACGAAATGGGCATGAATGAAATTTTTACCATCACGGTCTGATGTAGATTTATAAAGAACGTTAATAGGATAATGATAAGAACTAAAAACTATAATTCTTCGATGATCCAAGGGTATATTTTATTCATCGCAAAAAAAAAGTTAAGAAAAAAATTATTGTAATTTCATTTCTATAGACCATAATAATTAATTTAATTCGTTTAATTTGAACAAAAGGATACATAATTACATGAAAAGTACAGTTCCAACCTTTAACTAATTTCTACCACAAACACATCCTTTTCTCCAAAAGAAAAATAATCAAAAATAATCAATTAAAATTAGTCATATAATGATTCAAAAATTAATTTATTCTACTTATATCATACCCTAAAAAACAACATTTTAAAAACTAGGACATCCCATAGACTATTGGTAGGAAATGCACTATAGTCTCCCTTTGGTTGTGGGTTATAGTCTCACATCCTTACATGATGTGATAGGATTTCATTTTCATAAAATTATAAAATTTCTTAAAAGAATAATATTAAATAATTTTATGACAATAAAAATTATATACGATGTCAAAAATAATTCATCACAAACTTTAGTCTTATCCAAAATACTTAAGTCCAAACTCAGAGTCCAAAACTTATAAATATGGTTACAAAACATTATAGAGTGCTTTTTCGCATAAAAAAATGAGAGTACCTTAATAATGTATTCTAAAAAAACATGTAAATACCCTAAATTACCATAAAAACCAATTTGAATATTCATGTGATTACATATTTCTTATGTATAATATAGAATACTGGATATACTACTTATATACAAAAATGATGTAAACTCCAACAATGATGGAATTAAAAAGAATTAATCAGTTCCAATGTATTAAATATTATATAATTTACTTTATCAAAATCAATAATCTCTTTATTACAATATATTTATCTCATATATATAAAGGGATATCATTCCCTCAACCATATATTTTCCAAAAAAAATTAACCTACAACTGTGTCACTTTACATCGAAGCATATAATCTCAAATCCATAATGAAATAGTATTTCATTATAATCCTTACTATGTTTAATAATTCATATAACCAATAAATAATTGATAAAATACTCAAATGAAATAATTCTTTAATTACAACAAAAGTACATTAATTACTCATCTTCATCTAAGGTGGTATCATAACTTGATTATCATCCAATAGCATCATATGGGATATACTCTGATGGTTAGTACATTCATTCACATAGCGTCCCATCTCCTTGCAGTTGAAGCACTGTACATGGGAACCTTTTTTTGTTCTATTGAAATCACGAACATGGTGTCCTTTTCTCCATACTTGTAACAAATTCCCATTCCCTTCATGCAGTTACCAGGGTGATTTCTCCCACAATTATAATATGTGGGAAAAACCTTCTTTCCCTTCTTCCATTTATCCAGCCAATTATATTCCATCCTCTACATCACATTATTCCCATAAAAGCAATAGGACTCAGTGAAATATTTATTTATCTTATTATCACATGATACTATTTCCTCATCTGACAATAATATATGGGATACTATTTCCCTTTGATATGTTGGATTAAGATTAGTAAATATAGGATCCTTTTTACCCATTGGAACATGTGTATTTGTGGGGTTTCAATTCCTTCAACTAAGAATCATTTCTAAATTATTAAATACACTAGGTTAGATCATAGTGTAATGCATATTTGATATTCCTTTTTATTGTAGATATTTTTGTGTGTTTAATGTTTTGATTTTCATATTTAATTGACTAATCTTCAAAATATTTGAGTGTACTGGCATGATTTATGTTTTGTTGTAGGAAAAATCAAAGATTGAAAATGGAATGAAAAGAGATGGTGCCTGGTTTTTAAAGACACTTCGTTTTGAGAGCAAAGCAGTGCGACACAAGAATTTTGAATTTGGTGTGGAGTTGGAAATTTTAGAGCAGAGTAACATGAATAAATGTAATATCAGTACAGTATGTGTATTTTCGGTCCATGAAATTCATAAAAATGCATAGAAAAGGTCATGACAAGAATACATGATGTGAACGACCAACTACACATCATGTACCTTCGGTAAATGAAGTAAAAACATTAAATTCTACAAATTGATGAATGAGGACATAGAGGGAACACAAAACATGGGTACATGAAATATACCAATAGCACAAATCCTGATCAAAGTCAAATATTCCAAAAAGAATCTATGGATTCTATGTGGCATAGGAAAAATTTGTTGTAGAGTACATGACATGTAACCTAAGTACACATTGTGTACATGGTGATGCACAGAATAAATGAAGGCAACACCGACCATATGTTTGGATGGGATTCACCTATAAATAAGTCCCCCAGACATTATTTAAATGCACTCTTGGATTTATGAATACCATGTGACACCATGGGATGACCACCAGATGATCCATAGTCTCGCTTCACTACCATTCTCCTTCGGATACCCATGATGCTTGCTCTCATAATGCGCGAGTAGTTCTATTATGTGTTGGGTGATGTGATTTTCTAGGGATGTGTGCTTAGGGATTATTTTCATCTTTCTATTCTTGTTTTGGATTTCTCTATGATTTTTATTCAATTCTATATATCTTTCTTTTCATATTTCATGTCTATTTTTATGATCAGAAATTCATATTTTTATAGCATCAATTAATCAGCTTAGATTTTATATGACCATTATTCCTCCTATGCTTGTCATGATTAATCATGTTTTTGGGTCACTTATTTTTTGAAATTGAGCTAATTATATAACCATTACAACCATGAAATCATTATAATAAGATTGGATACAAAGAAAAATGACACCCACAGATGAAATTCGAACTCGAAGAATGAATTCATATATTTTCAATTAAATCCCTAGCACATGATCCCAAAATCACTAAACCTGGAATGTCTCCCATATTGATTCAAAACCAAAATAATATTTACTATTTCCCTTTTATCTAATGAACTATACAATTTCAATTCTATTTGTCTTAATTAATTTATATCATTCACTTTATCATTGTAGTTTTGACACCCGAACAATCCTTATAATACATTTTAGTTATTTGAGTACCATTGTTTGGGTTTTATAAATGTGATTCTACATTGTAAAATAGGGAATAAATGGAACCTTACAGGGCATTCAAATTTTTGCCATTTCTATGGATGGATCTCATTATTCTAAAATTAATTAGGAATTTCGATAGTTGTTTTTATTTTACATTATATTTCTACACTTGATCGTCTCGCTCTATAGTTTCTGAAATCAATTCATTGCATAGCTAATCCACTCAATGCCCAGAAAAATTGAAGATCATTCATTTGACCCTGAGCATGATAAGACACAGCACAAGAAGATAAAGTATAAGGAGAAAGAAGAACACGATTATGAACAAGTCACCATGGATGGAATGAACCAATTTGAAGGAGCTAAACATGAGATGGGCCAGAGAGCATGGCCAAAACATTAGGGAAGGGATCAAGGAGGGGAAAGAACTAATAAATTCAGGGAGACCCTCAAATATAGGATTCAGACACACCATCCTTATACCACATTGGTGGCATTATATTTTGATACCATTCCAATGGTCATCCACATAATCACTCATTCACTTCAATTTTCCAGGCTACCTAATGAAGATTCCAATGCACACATCGAATTTTTTATTGGATTTCTTACACATTACAATTCCATAATGTCACAAAAAATGGTCATAAGATTGTGCCTATTAAGTTTCTCACTAAGAGACAAAACATGGGATTGGATTCAAAGACATCACTAGCATTTAATCAATACATACAGCACTTTCTAATTAAATTTTTGACAAGATTTTTCCCACACTCAAAGTCTATTTTTTTGTTGCTAGGTATTTTATATTTTTTGAAATTAAATCAAAAATAACTATATTGTTCATGGGAACATATCAGTGGAATGATAAGATGACTGCCTCATCAAGGCATCAAGATGCAGCTTTTAATTAAATCTTTTTATAAAGGAGTGTCACAAAGAAATTGTTCTATAGTTTATGTTGTTGTAGGTGTTTTTTTAATGCAAAAGTCATTGGATGACAGTTATGAGCTACAAGATGATATGTCCAGTTATAGTTTTCAATTGCTGCCAAAAGAATGAAGTGTACAAGGGGTGACCATGGTGGACAACTGATGGATGTCTACACAAATGGAGACTATGATAATGAATAGCTGCAATGATGGCCCATAAAAATCGTCAAGGTATATACTATGAATATGAAAAATGAATTGATTGTAATTGAAAAAAAGCTATTGTTGGAGACCCCAATGAAAACCAAAACATCAAAATAAATATCAATGTCAACCATTTCATCAGATACAACATGTTTTCCAACCTCCACACCAAGGGCTGTTACTGACCAGTCATGTTTATTCCATGATGGAGACCCTAGAAAATTTCATGACTACCATTAGAGATGCACTTAAAGAGCTGATTACATAATCAATAGATCATGGGAATGAAATCTGGGAATTGAAAAATGACTCGCTCAACCAACAAGGTGTAATGAGGATATTAGATCATCAAGACGACACGAATGTTGAGACACTTATAGAAAGGCAAAGAGGATCACTTCCAGGATTCCCAGAACACCATCCTTTTGAAAATGTGAAAGAGATATTCCCGAGATATTGAAATAAGACACAAGGTAGTGGCATATAATTCTGAGGAAATAAAGAACAAAAATTAGTTAATGGTTTTCAGGAAAAGATTATAGAAGCGTATGAGAATACAAATGAAGAATCACCACCCTCGTTCCAACTACCACTACTATTTATTTTTTGGTGAAGAATTTGATTATTGATGAGTTGAATAATTTTTTTTAAAGATTTTAATGATGATATAAATTTCTATCCAATTAAACAAGGAAATTTAAAACATTCTTATGTTTGCAGATTTCATGAATGATTTGGTGAAAAAAATTAATAATCCATAAAAAATTATCCACCCTTCCATCAGAAGGAGAATATTTTGTAGTAGTTTCAAACATCCTACCAAAAAAATAACATGATCCCTATAGTTTTTCTATTCAAATTACCATTTGTATAAATGATTTTGATAGAGATTTATGTTGTTTAGGTACTGGTCTAAGCATAATCTCATATGAAACATTCAATAGACTATGATTGAAGGAGTTGCAACCAACTAGAGTTATGGCTCAATAAGAAGATACAAAAATGATACATACAAAGAGAAAACATGAATATGTCATCATCAAAGTGGCTGATTTCTACTTTCCATTAGATTTTTTGGTGATAGATACGGGTTAATAGAAGGTTACAATAATCATGGGAGGGACGTTACCAATGATAGTACATGCATTGATTGATGTTCAAAATGGATAACTGGGCATTAGGGTTGGAGGGTCATAGGTAAACATTCTTCTACAATAAGAAATTTAGATTTAAGACGAACTTTTTGATGATTTTTCAGAGAATTTTTTTAATGAAGAGGACAATGTTGTCTATGGATGAAGAGATGAAGAAGTTCTTGGAGAGAGTAAAGAATAAAGTAATAACAATATAAAAAAACATAGAATGTACTGAATGAAGATAAAGATAGTAGAATAACATTAATCCAATAATAATTCAATAAAGTAGAACAAGTTTAGGTAGTCAGTGAAGTGATAATTAACTATTCATAAAGGGCCATGAACCACTATATTTGGCCCAGGGCGATTGAAAATGTTTTCAACAATGGGATACTAATGTTAGATTCATAGAAAGGTAGAGTACTAATCTACAAAGAGGAATCACTCCATTGACATTTTTCAGATCCATGTTAGGTAACCTCTTTCATACAATCAATCATTTGAGCTGAAGTATGTAAGATCTAGCCAATGAAGGTAAACAAAACTGCTTCCGAGAGGATTCCCGAGTTTTTTATTTTTCAATATTTATTTTTTTGTTTTAAGGAAAAATAACACATCCATAATCATTATTAAATTTAATTAATATGATAGATTCTTTCACATGCTTATTTTTATTTTTCCAGGTCCACCAATAAAAATATAAATTATAAGGAATGAAGCATGAGATGTAGATGCAAAAGAGATACACATCATGATGGGAAACTATATATAGTGAAAGGGAATTCAGTATATGTTCCACTAATGTTTTAAGTGTTAATTGAAGTGGGAGTAAGATTTTCAATTCTGTAATTTTCAACTATATATCCCATATTTTATTTTATAGATTTAATTTCAAATTTTATTCACACACATGATTATATATATAATCCCTTGGACTAGGAGACATAAACTACCTAGGAAAATTACAATGCCATGTATTTAAATTCTTTGTCAATAAATTTAAATGAGAGTAATAGAAAAAATATTTTGTAAGAATATTAAGGATTTAACAAATCATGATTTTGTGGAGTTTGTTAACCATTTTAAATAATTGTTTTCGATTATTTGGCCTTGTTTTTAATTTTTTATGTTTACCTTAATTGATATAATTATTCATATGTATTTCTAGGAAGGATTGTCCCAAACATTCATCTCCTTATCGAGACATTCCCTGATCAAATATTTTCCATTATTTCTATTGTATATTTCTTGAGTAACTCATTCATGTTTTAATTTATAACTGGTTTTGCATATTATCAATGTTATGACTAAACAGAATCACTTTTAAAATGATTGGGGAATTGTTTCTGTTATCCATTATCTTGAGACCCACCTTACTTTAATACTTTCGAGACAATAGAATCTTTGAAAAAAAATTATTAAATGATCCATGTTACAAGTTTATTTTATCCATTCCTATATTCCTCTAAATATTTTGCATGACATTTAAAATAATATGTGTGGGGGAGGAACATTATTGGGTTCACTGGGATATACAATATTGTGTATATTTTTCAGGTTTATTCAAGAATATGATATCTGGAGGGGACATTAACCTCTATTTCTAAAGAAACATTGAATGAAATGAAAAAAATCCGTTGTGTTTTAGGTGGATCAAAAATCAAAATTTTCCATACTGATGATTTTTTATCATATTTGGATAGGCGATGGATGTTTGATTTTTCCTAAGAATAATTTTCGATTTTTTTTAAATAAGTTGAATGATAGGTTGATTAATTCATTGCACATACAATTATTATGGGTCTACTATGAGTTTTTTTTGGGAAAGAGATAAAATTTGTGAAGGGAGACAATAATTGAGCTTATTATTTTTATCATGAAAAATGATTTAGAGTAAAAATTCATGTTTGAGATTTACATATTACATCATTTACCTACCTACCATAAACCTAATAGTAATTTGATATTTAATGGTGAATAAATCATGATTTATTATGATCTATTTGTTTATAGGATGGAGATGTTAGATGTATTACAATCCTATGGTAAGTTACATGTTTTTGAGGTATGTGCTGAAAACTATTTTCATTTGAACCCTGATGAAGAGAATAGAATTTCATGTGAGGTAGATTGCAGTTGTAAGGAATATTAATAATGAATTTAAAAATGAATATGGATTATTGACAAGCCTTGGATTTTTTGATGAGAAAAATTAAAATACATGATGGATATGTTTCATTGAATAATTAATCATCGATTAATTCTCTTATGTGATACCTGAAAATTTAAATTTCCAATAAATTAGTTGTTTTCATTGATATGAAATTTAAATAATTCTATGGTGAATGACCATGGATGTATGATGAGATTCCATCATAAAGAAGAAGGTAGAATTCAAGTGTGGGGGGATTAGATAAGTATATTTCATGCATATATACATGTGTGTTTAATTATTAGAAATTTTTATTAATTTATTAATCAATCCAATTTTTTATTGTATTGATTTATTTATGTTTTATGGTAGGAAACTTCGAATATTTAAATTTAATAAAAAGATATGGTTTTGTAGGATAAATACACTTCACACTACAAGTGAAGCGATGTGTCGTGACACTAGAAGTTTAATGATGAAGCGAAGTTGGAAATATTGGAAAAGAACACCTAAAAACACGTACCTTCGGCAAATGATGTGTATATTCAGTTCATACAAATGTTTTAGACTACATAGAACAAGTCATGATAAGGATACATGCTGTGAAAGACCATGTACAGATTATGTTCCTTCAGTACATGGTGTGATGGTAGTCAATGTTCTAAAATAATGAATGTAGATGTAGAGGAAACAATAAACATGGGTAAATGATGTGTACCAACAGTACACATAATTATGAAATTCAAAAAGTAATAGTAGCTTCTCTGGATTTAACAGGGTAAATGAAAAATCAGATCTATAGTACACAACATGCAACCCAAGTACACGTCATCTACCCATTGGCGCGCAGAAAAAATGTAGGTAATGTGGGTAGTGGAATTGGATGGGATTCACCTATAAATAAGATCCCCAAACTCCATTATAAAGCTCTATATGAATGAAAAATACCAAGAGGCACCAACGGAAAACCACTAGAAAATATTGCATCCCGTTTCTCCAGCATTCTACTTTGGGTACCCATGAATATTGGTATCATCATGAGTGAGTAGTTCCATTAGGTACGAAGTGAATTTATTGCATGGGGTGTGTGATTATGGATTATCATGAACTTTATATTCATGTTTTGTATATATGAATTATTTTTATTCAATTAAAAATCAATGTCTCTTTTTTTTTCATGAAAATTGCTACGTTCTGAAATTTATCTTTTTTATTACATCAATAAATCATCTTAGTTATCATAGGACCATTATTCAAGTTATGCTGGTTAGGTTTAAAAATGGACTTGGTTCACCTATTTCTGTAATTATGATATTTATATGACCAGACCAAAGGTGTGAAAATAGGACTAAGACATGATAGATAGACCAAGGAAAACCACTGACCAAATTCCGGCACTAGCATTGAAAAATCAAAAATTCAATTAAATCCATACCACATGAACATGAAATCACTAAACCTAGAATGTATCCTATATTGATTCAAAACCCCAATCATTACTGATATTTATCATTTCTCTAACGAACTAAGAAAATTGAATTATATTTGTCATTATTAATTTATAACTTATGCTCTATTTATGTGGGTTCAACACCCAAACATTCTTTATAATGCATTTCAATTAATTGAGTATCATAGTTTTGGTTTTATAATTATTTTTTCATATTGAAATAGGGAATTAATGATGCCTTATAGGTATTTCAATGATCCAAAAACTAAAAATATCATATATTAATGATTTACACGTATCTAGTATCCTAATCCTAAAAATGGGTTCATTGGGGACATATTTACTCATAAATTCTATAGAAAGGTTTGTAATGAAAATGTTAATTATTTTAAGAATATCCTTTGAGAGTGTCGAACCCAGTGCTCAGTAAGTCGCATTTCTGTCTACCTGGTTACTCCGATTCAAGATCAAAATTCCATTTGAGGGTTGTTACACCTTGGTGCATCTATGAATGAACCACATCAACTTGTATTATCCCGATCAGTATGGATTTAATGGAAGACCCACATAATATATATTTTATAAAAATTCTAGGATGTTTTTATATACATACCCTCAATGTATATCTTTGGTTTTGATCCATAATATAATTTTTTGAAATTTATTTATATGGTTATTGCTAAACATCCTTTTATACCAAATCTAATGTGCCACCACTTGATGCCCAGAGCTGGTGCAATATTTTAATACATTGGCATGGTTACATGGAATCAAACACTAAACGACTGATTAGTTTAGTCGTCTTCAAAAATATATTACATACATGAACTTCACATTATAACCAAAAAAATAAAATACAACATTGATAATCCTTTTTGAATACCATTACTCTCATAGATTAACCCTATATGTAAATCATACTATACCTTGCGGAATCTTTGAAAAATAAAACATTTGAAGTGGGTGAGATTAGATTCCCCAAAACGTTAAACAATACAATTTGATATTTCATAAATAATCATATACTATTAAGGAAATGTATAAAAATGTAACAAAATCCTTTTATAACATTATATTCATTATAATATGGCATTAATTAACTAATAATTCTATTTAATCATTCCCATGAATATTCTAATAGTTGAATAATCACACGAAAAATCAATAACTAATCTCATTACAAAGAAATAAATAATGTGAGATATCATAACCTTACATTCAAGTCCACATGCCAAGACCATTACCATACTGGCAGGGCCTTGGGTCAATACCCTAGTGTTTCTCATAAGACCTACCGATCCATTAAGGGGATATAGCGGGCCCCAACCATCACATACTATGTCTAATGAATTCCTCTTATGAAAAGGGTGAAACACAACATAATCATTAATATTAAAACTAGAATAAGAAATGTAAATACATTAATAATAAACCATGAATGTATTTAAAATAGAACATCAATATTCAAAAAAATCGAAGAAACATCCAAACAGTATAGAAGATTTTATCATAATAAAACAACCTCAATTAAGTATAATATCCAAAAACATATGTTGACACTAATGAAAATAATCAAATAAATTCAATAATACTATTTTAATGAAATATCCCTTTTTTACATTAAATCATTAAAAATCCCCACCATTAAAAACTAAAAAATTTATTTTAAAAATAACCATATAATCTAGTAAGTAAATATTCAAAATGTTAAGGTCTCAATACAATAGAAAATAGCTTCTTGCTCCATATATGTTAAAAAACATTCTCTCCATAAATTTTTCAAAATGGTTGTAAAGTAATTCATTTAGAAAATGATTTAAATATTCCTTTCAAAACCTTTATTAAAAATTCAATCATGAATAAAAATGGAATTAATAAGTTTTTGAATATATTATGAATTACATTTTATGAAACATGGACATGGATGATAAGGATTTCCCAGTAGATACTTACGTATAAGAAATCGCGAATAATAAGATATTGTGAAATTAAAAAAATACACAAATAATTTAAATGATTAATTTTAGGAAACATTAAAATAAACATAAAAATATACATAATATTTCTTTTATAAAACTTTAATATTCATATAATTAGTTATGTAAAATAATATCTTAAAAATTGAAATGGATAGAAGATTAATTCTCTAAACATTGAAAGTGTCCCATACCACTCTGAACATTAAAATTATAATCCAAATATCATCAAATGAATATCTAAATTCTATGGAGATAAATTTATTCATGATATAAAATACAATAGGGGATGTACATACACCACACACAATAAATAATAGGTTAACATGGATTATATCTCCTGAATATTAAAAGTGAGACAAAATTCCCTTACCTTTGGTACGATACTCTCCATTCATGTATTAAACTGATGTATAATGGTCTTAAACATATTATTAACTTCTAACATATCATAATAATCTTTATTCTATAATATATGATTAATTTATAACTTTATAGAGCTTGTTTATTAATAACTTCCATGTTAATTCCCTCGTTTCGGGTAATAATAGATTTCTCTATCGTATTTGTTTTGACTTATTATTTTTTATCATATAAAAAAGATTGTCATTTACTTTCATCCCGAATTCATTACATTATGGATATATATGTATGATATAAATACATATAGTAGATAAATTTATTAAATGTAATACAATGTTCATAGAGACGGTAGGTCGTACGTACGCATGAATGGTGTATCTGTTTTATTATCATATTAAATAGACGTAATTGAATGAAATATATGTACATATATATATATATATATTATATTAGAATTATTACATCATATATTTAATACTTATTCACAATATTTATAATCATTCAATAATGGTGAATGTGGAAGATCAATTTGATTACATCGTGGAGACAGTAAGACATACATACACACGAGCAACCAAATATTTTACTTAATGGTTAAATGGTATGGAATTGGATGGAATATTATTTAAAAAACGATATCATGTTATATATTTTATTTTAATCCTTTATAATCATCATTATACCCATAAAAATATACAGTACCTGAAAAACAGTTTACACCACATTGTGGAGATGGTAAGTCCTACATACGCACACACGGTGATATTGATTTTCGAAGGATGTGAAAAGGAGGAAAATTTTTATATCATAATTATAATAACATATCAGCATGTAGAAGGCACTATAATATTTTTTATTGTAAAAAATAATGAAAGAGGAGGTAGATGATGAAAAGAAAATTGAAGTAGGTGATAAGACAATTACCTCTTTTGGGGTGTCTTGTTTTGGTTTTCAAAAAAGGACTCCATAAATTGGATTTCATCCAAATGTGTGGACTCTATGATTAATTAAGGGAGGTTTATATAATCAATGGTTAGGTATTGGACAAGCCAAAGGGTTTTGGAGGTGTGAATTAAAGAGATGGATAAGTTCCCTTTTATAAAGGAGTGATGGGTACTTTAGGAAAATCTTGAAAGATTAATTTATTATAAAATGATTCTCATTTTCAAATAGCTACAAAGTGATTTATTTTAAGGATAATATGAGTATGGGTTGTATTAATATCATACAATGATTTGTAAACAAGTTTTTGGTCATGAAATTTAACTTATCTTTTGGGTTTACCCCATAGTTAAACAATTTTACTCTTACCGTGTCATCTGTAACTTTTAAACTATATGGTAAATATATTTTAAATAACATGACAAATGAACCCCAATTGGACAATTTATGAAATATTTATCACTATCATAGTTATTTTAACTTTCCTGATTTTTTATGAATTTAATATCATTTAATTAAATATTATTTATTTTAAAGTATCATTTAGGACAAAATTAATACTATTCTAAATTTTTAATTTTAAATATATTATACCAAAATGATAAATTAGAACCAATACTTACAATATGTCAATAAAATGTATATTTTATCTATAAATTTTTTGGTTGTTATTAATTAAATAAAATTATATTTATTTTAATGTTTGAATATCATTTAATTGAATCATACTTTAATAATTCAATTACAACATCATTATTGTGTCAACATTTTGTTTAATTATTAGTTTCATAAAAATATAAATAAATATTATCTATATAATAATTATAAATTTTAATGTCTATTTATAGTCAAATTTATCTTCTTTATAACACTAAATTAAAAATGGTTTAGTTATTAAAATTTGAGTATGACATTTTTATCTCTTCTTTAAATAAAATATAATAAATGTCTTGATTTAACACAAGTGGCATAAAAAAATAATTGTTAAATAATACAATTTTTGGTCGAAAAAACATATCTAGTCAAATTAGGACAAATTTTAGGGTAATATTATCTTATTATAATATTAATTTTTCCTTTAATTACCATATTTATCTTTAATAGTGGTAAATAAAATCCAAAAGTTACTATTCACTAAATATTATTTTGAACTTATTAGACCATAATTTTCATACTTATTAAACTAATTTGTGTTTTTTTAAATTCATTTCATAAAAGTTGTAAAATTACATTTAATGTAAATCCTGTAGATGTGGCGAGACAGCGGTAAAAGAGACGTTCACAAAATTATTAAATTTTTATATCTAATTTTAGTATAAAATGATTCCAATGATATAAATTGGGTTTATATATTTTTATTTATATATTGTGACTTGAAAATCAATTTAATGAAAAATATTTATTTAAATGAAAATGATGGGTTTTTAACAATAATGTTGTGTTTTCACCATTCCTAATAAATTAACAGCTTTCAGAAAAATACCAAAATTTCACCATAAGCTAATTTTGATATTATGAATTAAAAAATGAATTATATCTTACAAAATTAAATTTATAATAGTGTATAAAATTACTTTCATTATTGTTCACAAAAGGACAAAAAATGCAGTTCTTTTAAGAAAATACTATTTCTAAACATATAACTATTTTTCTGAAAGTTATACATTTTTATATAAATATATTTTATTTATGTGAAAAAATTATAAATAAAATTTAAAAATTATTTATTACTATATATATTACTATATTTAATGGATATGTTATGAATATATCATTTAAATAATTGCAACACTAATGTAATGTTTCACGGAAACCCAATCTTGGGTGTTACACAAGAAAACAAGATGTTGAGTTGAATGAAAGACATTAAAGATAATGTACCATGGAATATTGAGGTGTTGCAAAAACACTTAGCCCAACCTATGAGATTTGAAAACAACAATCAGCCAACACAAAACTACCCTTTCTACTGCTTTTAAATGCACAGATCCCCACAAATGACAGTCACTTCCGAAATGATAAACGAAAACCACATAACAGTTGATCATATTGATTATATCAAATCATTTACTAGTTATTCCACACCTTCCTAGGCAACTACCATACATAGAACACCACATGTAACATCATTACCCACACACACTACAATAATATCTATGGAAACTCTAGGTGAAAGGTACACACAAGGTAAAACCATCCTTCTTCCAAATTATCCCTCACAAATCGTCATCTCTCAAGAAAACCACCTATGTAAGGCCATAACCCATAACATACCTCATCAAAAACACAATTGGAAACAATGCAGAATTATAACACCACACATGATAACATAAACATATCACAACCTGAAATTGTATCCCTACGGCACATCCACTCCTCAAATACAATCCCACTATATAAAAAGTTCATCCATTCCACAATAAATCAATCCCCCAACCTAATATTCCATCACACCACCCGAAAACCCCATACACAAAGCCATTCCTCCAACCACAACACCACACAGTCATCACAAGATAGAAGGTCGAATATAAAAACACACATCGCAATTCCATGCCATACACTCAAAGTTTATTCATATTAGACCACATTGGTTCTTTTGTTCCACGATCATTATTTAGGGGTGATCGTAGAACATGTTCAATCATTGGGAATCCATTTGATTAATTGGGGATATATAATTAACCCGATTTCAAATTTTAAAGTCATGATTCACAATCATACAGGTGTGCCAATAGATACCACCAACAGTCATGATTTTCCATAGAATATGACCCGTAAAATTGACAACATGGATCAAGTATAACACACAAAGAAAAGTGATCATCATTATCATTTTAACAAACAATAATGTACTAATTCTTATTATCTTTGATAAAGTTGGGTCAAACCATATTCACACGGGAACGTGAGTACACCCACACCACATGAAAAAGAAATAAAAGAGAGATAAAGGGGTACATACTTTAAACAGTAGAATACCAACAATTCATCCTTGTTCCAAAACATGGGGTCATGAAAGAAGTATGAATGACTCTAGGGAAAACTGAATAGATTTCAAAAGTATAGGCACATGACTCTTTAGGGAAAAATACTTCTCACCACACCTAGAGAAAATTGGTGGTTTCAAGGAAGATAGGAACTCGGCATAGGAAGATCCAGATCGAATATCAACGGAATGGAGATGGATACAATGGCCAATTAAGTGGGATCATTTCCAATACCACGTGTGTTGGGTATTAGAAAGCCACCATAGAATTAGGATATTAATGGTATTATTAATTTCCTTTGAAACGCTTATTTAAAATATCAAACTAGGTGTTGAACTCAATTTACATCAAATAAAATATAAGTGGGGAAAAACTGGAAAAACATGAAATAGATGGTAATGACCCACCGACTAGTAAGTCAGCGGTGTGAGTCACCAACAGTTACTCACCAATAAGAATCCTCAACGCGGCCCAATTAAATTGAGAAAAATTTGTGACCCACAAATAGTGAGTCACTTACATTTCCCACTGATGCTTGACTCCCTAAATTGAGTCCCCAATTCAATACCTAATGATGCTTGACCTATAGATGTCCCACCTACCGACACCCTGACTTATTGATGCCCCGACCTATGGACATCCTGACCAGTGAACGCCCTGACCTACTAATTCCCTAACCAAAAAAGGCCATGACCTACTGATTACCCGACCTACAGCATCCTAAACACCTATAGAAAAACGAGAATTTGGAAAACTCTTGAAATGTGCTATCTTGGCCTCCCAAAACACCCCAAACACTGTATTTTAAAATTTTAATGGACATGGGATGTCCGGACTATTATATCAGATAAATATAAAACTATTCTAACCTACTTGAATTTAAAAAAAACCCAATAGAAATAGGGGTCTGAACAACCACTCTATGAGATACCTATCATGGATAAAACACAATGATTTGTTAGAAAACTAGAGTGAAACCTCAATAAAAAAGAACACCTCTTCCCATATCTCCTAACCCAATCATCGACAAGATCCCTCAAAAAATCATTAACTATCTAGACACATGAATTAAATAATTATTTTCTCCATGTCAAGATATTATTCACGCAAAAATTCGCAGAATCACCCTCATGGGTTTAATCGCATCTCAATTAATATGTCTTGATTAGGAATTAGGACCTCCCCTCCTCATTTTCAAGACAATATCAAAAATTTCTGTACAAAGAAATAAATACTCTCAAAATAAAGGATCGAGCATTATAGTATAATCAATGAACATATGAAAAACATAAAATAGCTCTGGGTACTAGGCACACATATGTGCTTATCGCTTCCAAGTACACTCCTCGAGGCCACTATGCCTCCACAACACAAAAACCAATGTAATGTTCCATCCATGCAACACCTTCTCTCAATGATCCCGGATCACTATCGGCCACTCCAAATACTTCGTGTCTTCTTCGATATTCAATTCTCTCTTGTTGATGAAATGATATTCATCATTAAGATTCCAGTGATTCTTTTAGATGAGGATGATATCAAGGATATACTCCAACTATTTTAGAATAGACAACCGGTATTTCACTTTTCCAAATTGTCCCAACCCCTATAATTGTTCGATGAACCTAGGGGAAATCTTACTCTTTTTTTCAAACATCCATTGTCCATGTCAAGGGGAAACATTCAAGAAAATGTGGTCCCCAATATCTAAAGATGAGGGCCTCCTCTTGTGCTCAACATATGAATTTTTTTGGTCCCATAGTTCTTTCATACCCACATGGACTAGATGATCCTTTTTCTATCATGCTTTACACCACCTCAAATCCAAGAACAACAATCTCCCAAACACTATCTGGCACAAAGGGGAAAAACACGATCATCCATATAAGTCATAAAATGGATCCAAGCTAGTGGTAGAGTGATATATTTTTTTGCAACCGAACTCAGGAAATAGAAAATGTCATACCCAAGACCCACCAATGTATTAGATGCATGCTCACAGAATGTCCTCCAATGTCTAGATGGTCATCTATGTATGCCCATCACTCTGAGGGTGGAAATATTTGTTTATGCATAACTGTGTTCCAAAAATAATTCTACAATCCCCTCCTGACCCCATATGTAAAACATGTATCCCAATATGAGATGATGGATCTCAGAACTCCATGCAGCCTGACCCCCACATCCACATAACTTCTCACTAAGGAATCCAACACACTAAACATCTTAATTTCTAAAAGGTGAGCTGATTTGGTAAAATGATCCAACACTAATAAGATTTCATCATAGCCTCACCGAGCCTTGGGTATTACTATGATGAAATCTGTTGAGATGTCATCTCACTGCAACTCAAGGACATATAAGGGTCGCAATAGACCAACGAGAACACCGTGCTCATCCTTCACATGCTGGCACACCAAGAACTTTTCTACAAACTCTTCCATTACCCACTTCATATCGGTCCACCAAAACATTTTAGTCAAGACATGATACATCTTGGAAACTCATGGCCGTACCGCAAATGCTGAGTTATGAAACATGTGAAGAAATTCATCATAAATCACCATTGGATTAAACAGCTTCCCACGAGACATCATCCAATTCTGGACATCCTGTGACCATCCCTCTAGATCATTGCTCTGGTCAATGTGATCACACACAACCTCTTTCCCCATGTCTCTCAAGATATAATCCTCCACTTACTACATTAGTGATGACTACACTATCATCTGAAACAATCAACCTCTTTCATGATTCATACCGGAATCAAGGTGAAAGGCATCTAACTCCTTCATTGATTTCGAAGAGTCCGCATATTCATGAAATACCTCCTTCCGCGCTTTTATAATCAATGCATCATCCATGAAATATTCCTTACCTGAGGATTAAGATATCTCAAAAATCATAATCTTTAAGAAACTCTATCCACTATTATTGCATCATGTTAATATCTCATTAAGAAAAGATATATCTCAAGATCAAATGATCTATAAAGACCATAAAGCACTCCCAAAAGAGGTAATACCTCCACAACTTTAGCAGAAACATGATCACGTCTTGAACAATATCATGGGTCGAATAGGTACATTCATGTAGACGTGACTTCCTAGACCCTTGAGATGTCAGTCCCCTTTGTTTCATCACCACACACACCAAGCCAGGGTGAGAAGTATCATAAAACACCTCAATCAACAGCCCTTCCTCTACAAACTGGAGCACTGGAGCACTAACAAACAGCTTATTCAGGTAGTTAAACACTTCATGAAATTGCTCAGCCATATGAAGTTTGGTTCCATTCTTTTTGGATCCATCTATAGTGCTACTAATCATGAGAAATTGTGAAACAATCTCTGTTAATAGCCTACCAGGACGATAAAATTGAGAACCTCTTCCACATTATTGGATTCTACCTAATAAGCAATTGCATCAACCATTGACCGGTCCACCACTACACCCTTCTATGACACCAAACGTCTATGTATGTAGAACTACCATGTCCAAAACAAACAGTTGGACAAATTTCTATAGAGAATTTAATGTCGAAGGACCTCTAGGATGGTCCTGAGATGCTAGACATTTTCCTCCTTAGTCATCAAGTAGATCTTGTTTTCATCGATTAATACGATGACGATCCAATCTAGGAACTCATAAATAAGTTTTTCATAACTCCCTTGATCAAAGAATGTGCATTAGTAACACCGAATTACATAACCATGAACATGATGTTCCCATAACTGCACCTAAAAGTTTTCTTCATTATATCATCACCTTTCATGCTCAACTAGTGACATACAGACCACAGATCAATCTAAGAGTACTATCATTCTCCCCTTAGTTTCTTGAATAGATTGTCTTTCCTCAACAATGAGTAACAGATCTTGACTTTTACCTAATTCATCCCCCCGTAGTCAATTAACACCCTCACAAAACCATATTCTTTCTTCATCAACAAGACTGGAGCACCCCATGGTGACACACTAGGTCAGACAGATCCCTTTTTCACTAAGTCATCAATCTATATCTGCAAATCCCGCTGCTCAGAAGGATTCATCTGATAAGGATCCATTGAAATCGGAGAAGCATCAGGTTGAATGTATAGCCTAAAATCTACATCACATCGAGTGAGAAGAGACATAAAAACTTCTAGAAAAACATTTAAGAAATCCCAAAAAACCCAAGGAACTCCCACTATCTCAGCATCCAATGACTCCAGTAACAACTTGGCCAACAGAGAAATTAGAGGATCCTCACACTGACTGCCAATATGACATCGCAACTCATCAATGTTATCCACACAATTTCCATCCTCATTTGAAAAAATTACTCTTCTCTGGAAGCATTAAATAACAACATTCTTGGAGTAAAACCAGTCTATGCTAAGGATAACACTATATGGCTGCATATGTGGAAGAAAGAGATCCCCACTAGATTGATATGGCCCCAATACAAGTCTATTTCCCTAGAAAAAAATCATGGATAAATTTCTGACCTCTAACTGGGGTACTCGAAACCATGAGAACAAAAATCACACTTTTTATTGCCCCATTGCATGGGAAAGATTAGTTTCCACAAATGAGTGTGATGCTCACGAATCAAACAAGGTGAAAACCAAAGTACTGAGCAAACTGATTGTACCTCAAAAAATAATCTACCTTCTTGGAAATACCACCTCTATAGCATAAAACTGATCATTTCCACCTCCTTTATGCCTCTTCTATCAGTTTCTTCCCCAACCATGCCCAAGTCATGGTCCCTATGTGCCCTACGGTCAGCAACCTATGACTATGTCTCCCCTCAGTAGAGCAGGAGCATATTGTCTCTGCTGCTAAAACATCCTGATCGACAGCTACTATTAACATGGTCACATAACCAACCAACATTCACCATACTAAGATTAAATAGGGCACCGACTGTAATGGATCCTATGGCCTCCACAAGTGAAACACCTCAGTCCCAAGCCTATAAGAAAATCACAAGGACCAGAAGGTCGAAACTGAAACAGATGTGGTCGACTCCCCGCTAGGAAAAACCTATATGTTCATAGTGAGTAAGACCTGCTATTGGAAACCTTTAATGTCGAAGAGCTATGATGAATCCCCTCTCATGGTATACCTCTTAGTGAGTGAATCCTCTAACCCATTTCCTCCTTCTTCTGGGCCTCAAGGTATCTCATCATGGTGAGGGAGTAACTACATACTGGTGGGAAGAAAAAAGTGCATCCCCTAACCATCTCACCCAAGACTTATATTCAAGAAATAGATCTATATAAAATCAATTGAGATCCACGAACATGATCTCCCACTCTCATTAAGATATACTCCCTTATTGGAGGGGGAGAAACTCATGTATCATTTCAGCCATCATGGTCTAGGAATGTTATTCCGCTGGGAATTACTTCTCAAAATCAATCCATTGATAATCATCATCCTTCCTCTCCACCAAGTATTGTATCCACCACTGAAACACTGCTCCCTTAAACAAAATATCATCTAATGGAACCTAGTACTCTTTAGGATCCAATATCATTTTTAAAAGTGATCACTAGATCCTCAATCAATTTTTCGGAATCTATATCTGATAGGATTCCTTCTTAATTTCGCATATTCTGCTACTGAAAATCATGAAGCATCTTCTTCCACTGATCATCATCCTCCACTGGGTAAACCCTCTCTCAGTCGACCAGTTCAACGAGCTGTGCCTCCAATGCAATTACCACATGTGGTTGTTGATCGGATATCGTAGCTAGAATGTAAACAAGGATCTCCTAACCCTGAGTAGTCTGAAATTTATTTAGGATTCATTTTCACTCATTTTTATTTAAATTTTACAACATATTATCAATAAACAACAAGAATAGAATTCATAATTATTCATGTTCCTTTCATAGGGTCACTACCCCGCAAATGGTGTAACCTCACTTGGCTATTTAGTAAACTCAAATTCTTAGAATCTGGTCATGAGGGTCCCTAAAATGATGTATATGATCCTATCTTCCCTGGATTATTTCACTCACCATAGTATCCTAACACTATTTCCCTACTAACACATGTAATCATCATTGTTAATAACTCCAAAATCCATCTTATCCCTCATCCATCAACCTCTAATACTATTCTATAATGACCCTCCTTCTTGGAGATGAGGGAAGGATAGAGAAGTGTCATGACCTTCATTGTTCAAGATCAAAAAGTGATAATGACCTATAATCCCCACCTCCAGTAGGCCCCAGGGTGGTGACCAACACCAATGGTTTAGAAATATCACAAAAATCAGCAGCATTTCCATTTTCATAGTAACCATGATTGGGATATAAATATGTAAATATGAAACAACTCTAAGGAAGATATATATAAATAAATAAATACTAAAATACTACCCATATGTATGTTTAAACTATATCTAATATAGACTAAATAGTATCCAAATTAAACACCAAAAGAAAATCTATGTAGTGATAAAAAACATTCCGCAATGTCTGAGCTAGTAATGAACAGCTGGGTCTATGTAGTCCTCTTGGAAAACTAAAAGAAAATTTAAATAGGTATGTCGAGCAAACAAGTACAATCTGTAGGGAGAAAAATTAACTTATGTATAAATGGGAGAAGCATACTAATTCCTATATGAGAAAATAATTGAATCCAATAGTACATATCAATGAATACTAACCACGCATCCTCACTAAGGCACACTCACAAAATAATGAAAATCATGTAATGAAATATAATAAGAACATCGATATTTGGGTACCCCTCACCACATTCAACTGGTTAACTACTCATCCCTGACGGTGAACATCCTGACTATACCATTATCTTCCGTGTTCCCCAATATCACAACCTACCCACACAGACCTGGGCCACAAACCACATTTTTCCTCGTTTGCAAACACCAAGGCCTAAACCATACCACACCCTTCCCAAAAAACATGGGCCTCATCCAAAAGACATCAGTAGAGCGCAACACAACTCATCCCAGAAACACTTGGGCAGCACACCTCCCCTGCAGACAGCTGGGCCTCGAAAACCCACCACTACCGGCCCGAAGAGACTTGGTCTCCCAATGCCTAGAAGTGGGAGATGATATGATCCAATAACCATCAATTGATCCTCCCACATAGATGTTGGGAAAGGAGACCATCCCCTATAACAATGGGGGTTTTCAGCACATAGTTCTCAACATGGGTGGGGTGAATATAGAAATCAATAGGAAGTAAATGTATATATATATATATAGGTACCAAAAAATCATCCCAACCTATGTATTTTTAAAACACTAACCATCCCACAAAAGGCTACCTTTTCTGCCACCTGTAAATCCACATATCACCGTGAATGACAGGAACTTCTGTAAAGATAAATGAAAACTACATAACATTTGATCACATCAATTCTATTTAATAATTTACCATATATTCCATCCCTACCTGGAAAAATACATCACACATCAAACCATGAGTAACACCATAACCCAAAAACTCTCTAGAAAAGTATCTGGAAACTCTGGTTGAAAGGCCCACACTCGGTAACACCATCATCTTACAAAATAATCCCTCCCAAAGCATCCTGTCAAAAGAAAACCCCCAACTCACTAACAAACCACCCATCAAACCTCATCAAAACCAAATTAGGTATCCCTTGTGCATAACTACCCCACACCCAATAACATAAATATAGAAAAACTCCAATGTTGGTCCCCACATCCCAACCTCTTCCCATATGGAGTCCCACTACATAACAAGTGTAACGCCCCAAGAATTCATAGTGTGTTATTTCTTCAAAATAATTCAATAAATTGCACTACACGCAACATCGAGTTCAACTGCACCAGGACTTACCATAAAGCCATTAAAAAGAGGTTATGAATAGTATTAACTAAATTTTAAACTTTATATAATCCTTATAATTTTAGAATCCATATTATGAGTATCTTAGACATAATGCAAGAACAAATTCATTTTCAGTATTTCACTTTTATCAACTTTTAATAGTGAACCCTTTTTAAATACAATATTTTAAACTTTTTGACTAATTGGGGACATCAAAAATTTAAAATGAAACATCCCAAGCTTCCACAGTACGCTTTCTTCGAATAATACAGTAGCGTGTGTTGTACGCAACTTCGAGTTTTAACACACACCACAACCGATCAAACTAGTCGTTATGAATAGTAATACCTACTTTTTAAAATTTTATCTCTCAAAATGGACTTCATTTTTGGACTTGGAATATCGAATTTAGCCGAAGGTGAAATTTTGGTACATTTCGGATAACATTAATATTTTGATGAATAGTGAAAATTACAAAATTTTAATTTAAAACAACTTTTTTAATCAAAATAATTAATAGTGATAAATTATTAATTTGAGTGGTTTTAAAGTCTATTTAGAATATATTTTTACCATTTAATACAATGTTGGTCATTGGACATAATTTCACAATTATACCGAACATAAATAAGTATCAATCTTTTGATAGATATTATCTCTTAAAAACACGCTTTTTGTTTTTACAACGGGAATTAATTTTAAATTAATTTCTGCCACTTCTGTGTTTTGAATTTGAAAAAATGGATTCCATATTTTGAATTAGGATGTTCAAATTTTGTAAATAGGTAACTTTTATTTTTAGACATTTTGAATAATTACTGCGGTAAATATTTTATTTACCATGGTTAAGGGTAAATCTGGTAAATAAGGGTTAAAAAATAATATTATAATAATACTAAATTACCCTAAAACATGTCCTAACATTATTGGTTGATACATTTTCGACCCTAGTCATCTTTGGGTCGATTGTTGGACCCCATGGAGACGCTTTTTGTTGATAGGGACACTTTATTTTAATTATGTTAAAATGAATACAAAAATGACACAAGCATATATCTTTTAGCAAAACAATTTTTACATCGGGTTATATATGTTGGATTTTAGATTTTAAATATTCATTAGAAAGATAAAAACATTTACTACATAATGATAGTTTATTTATAATTTTTAGAAATTAAATAATTCAATTTATTTATGACACAATGATGATGCACTAATTACTATAATAGTGAGAATTTAAAATAATTGATATTATAAATACCCAAATAAATATAATTTGAAACTTTTAATGAATTAAACTAAATTTCTAGGATAATATGATATATTATTATTTATTTAATTAAATTTGTTAGAAGTAATCATTCTGTTATGATTTTTACAAAAATCAATTATTGAATTGTTTCAAAATTGACATAAAAGTTTTTTTAATACAAATATTATATTATTAATTGATATTAAATTTCTAAAAATCTATGGCTCAGACAAGAGACTTATATCATGATAGGTTAATCATTAATGGACCACTTGGGGGACTCCTGGATGTATATGGTAAGTTTATTAACCATATAATATAAAAATACAAAGAGACATTGTAAAAGTGAAACTAATTAACTTAGAGTTAATACTTAAAGATAAGGTTAATATAAGTACCCAAACCTGTCTAAATTATATTGGTTGAGTTTTTTTCGACCCATCCCCACCTTAAAATTTAAATAATAAACTTTGGTGCCATTAGAAACTGAATATGAATTTATTATAAACTAATATTTCTAGCTTTTCCAAAGGTGCCCCTCACCCCTCTTATAAAAGGGCACTCCTCCTTCTCATTTCTTCACACCTTCAAAACCTTTTGGTTCGGTCAAACTCTGCCCAAATAAGAACCCGAATAAGAGGTTATGATTTCACCACCCTTTTCCAAGTTCCTTTCTTCTTCCACTTATTCTTCCTTTTTTATTACCATTCTAAAATAATAAATCCAGTATCATATATATATTGTGATGTTATTATTAATATGGTACAACCATATTCAGTATTCTATCCACCCATTGAATAACATGTCCCCATACGTGCGTACGTACGGCTTACCATCTCCACGTCGTGGTGTAATTGTTATTCAATATATTATTATTTGTATGGGTATAATAATGATATGTAACTCATATAAATAATAAATATAACATGTTAATGATTCTGTATATATGATATAACAACCATTTATATATTATTTCAAAAGAATGATATTGTCGCTCGTGCGTACGTACGGACTACCGTCTCCACGAACGCGATGAGATTCATTCTACATCATATCCATTAAAGTATAATTATCATTTGATGATTTGAAAATGATGTTTAATGACATGATATCATTATGGATATGAATAATATACAACCTATCCATTACAAACATGGCTTACGTAACAAAACATATAAAAGAAAACAAGTAAGTTAACACCTGAAACAACGATAATACTAAGATATTATTATCAAATCAATATTAAAAGATCATATATGATATCATATTAATGTATATGATTCTTGTATAATTTAATAACAATTATTTAACCATTATACAGGAGGTTAACCTACCCCAACCAAGGAAAAGTACAAGGTAAGGGGTTTTCATCTCACTCTTTATTCCCGTGAGATTCATGCCATATTGCCACCATTGCCTTTTGTGTGGTGTATGTACTGCCCATAATTATATTCTTTGTGTAATACACTCTAATTTATGTGTATTTACATATTCATTGTATGATACCTCTTTCAGGGGTTGTCTGTTTCATAAGTTACAAAATTGGTAAGGGTTATTTCGCAATCTCATCATTATCTGAGGTTGTTTATACGTAATAATCTACTGGGATCTCTTTATTATCCACATCCATGTTTCTTAAAAATGAATTTCAAAACATTTTTACTATTTACTAGAATAGGGTTTAAAGTAATTTATACCCTTGTTTGAATTTTTATAAGAGGTTTATAAAGGAATCTTTACTTTGTTTTCCAAACAAGGTGCTTTTTAACATTTTCACAAAATTAAGGTAACAATGTTTTTTTTAACTTATACGGCGGGTGCAGCTATTTTCCACCATTATTAAATCATCGAAGCTTCCCTTACAAGATAATAAGAATATTTTCAATAAAAAATTGTTTAATTTCATAGATATAAGACTCTTACATGATTTCAAAATAGAAAGAGATATTTTTCTAAAATAGTCTTTATTTCATCTATGTCAACATCCTTTGATGGATTTTAAGCTTATTTGAAGTTGATTTGTTATGATACAAAACATCCATATTTTATTGAAGGTTTTGTGATATTTTTGACTGTGGATAATTTATTCTTATGACACTCATGGTTTTTGTTTAGAGTATTGACATTTCATAAGTTATTTGTATTCCGAATGTTTATGTTATATTTCAACCTTTCATTCAGATGTATGTGTTAGAAAAGTATGTTCCGGGTTGGGGACTGGTAAATATAAGCCCTCCAGTTTGGTCTCCAGTTATTAGAGGAACTTCGGTTTGGTCTCCGGTTATTAGAGGAACCCGGGGTTGGTTTCCGGTTATTAGTAGCACTCCGGGTTGGTGTCCGGTTATTAGAGGCACTCCGGGTTGGGTTCCGGTTACAGTTAGCCCCTAGGTCTTGGGATGAGGCCTTGACAAAGAAATTAAAGTTCAGCATTATGCATTCCATCATTATGAAAGTGGTTATTGATATTGCATGTGATTATTCGATTAGTAGAATATCCATGTGAATAAGTAAATGGAATTATTTCATTTTTCTTTTGCCATACTATGTTGAAGTTCAAGTTTAAAAGGCTTCTGTTTTAGTTATACATTGCATTAAAAGTTTATCCTTATTTTTGAAAGTTTCCACTATATTGTTATCCTTACTGGGCATTTGAGCTCACCCCTTTTCTATGTTTTATTTTTTCCAGGAAGTGAAGAAGTAAATTATGAATGACCTGTAGGGATATTATGTGGGGATATAAGTGTGGATTATGGAGACAATATGTTGTTGTAGTAGTTTTTCATTTTATGATGTAATGCAAGACTTATGAATATTTCTACTGTTTCCAAGGATACTAAACCAATCGGTATTTCGAGATTTGATCTTTCTTGTGATCATGCCAATGTTATGTAATAATGCACCGACTCTGGGTAACTAGGGTCGAGGCATTACAACAAGTTCATTCTTTCCCCAATTAATCAATCTCTCAATTAGAGATACCATCACACCACCTTTACCACCCCATACAGAAAGACATGCCTCCAACCACAACACCACACGATCAGTACAAGATACAATGACAAGTAGAACCACACACAACACATAGCCATACCAAACACTCAATATGTATTCAGATTTAAAAACACTGGTTCTTTAGTTCCACATTCATTATTTAGGGGTGATCACAGAACATGTTCAATACTGGGGAATCCATATGTTTAACTAGGTATATGTGATTATACGTATTACAGATTTTATAGTAGTTATTCACAATCATACATGTGCGCAAACATAGACCACCAACGACCATGATTTTTAAAATAATACAACTCAAACAATTAACTACATGTATCATGGATAACATATAATGAAAATATATCATCATTATCATATAACTTGACCCAAATTTTTTATATCTTATTATAATAATTTATTTTGGGATCAACATTATTCACAAGTGAACATGATTACAACCACCATTCATTATAGAAAAATAAAAGAGGGACTAATGAATCTGTACTTGGATGAATGTGAGACCAATTATCATTTCTAGTGCGCAAACTGGATTTCACTTGACAGGCAGGAAAGACTCTAGGGAAAACTGAAAAGAATACTATAGCATAGGCACAAGAATCCTCGGGGATGATAGGTTCTCAGTGCCCCAATATAAAATTGGAGGTTTCAAAGAAGAGAAGATAGAATCTTAGGAAGATCCAGATACTATATTAGTGGAAGGGAGACAGTTTCAAAGGTCATTAATGTGGGATCATGATCAAGAAAATTTGATTAAACTATTTCAAATCCATCAGAGTGTTATGATTTTTAATATACAATTAATGTAATTTAAAATGAATTTATAAATTCTCAAACTTGGTTTTAAACTTGATTAACATCAAATAAACCATAAGAGGGGCCAAATTGGAATAACTGGAAAAATTTGTAAATGAGAGACCGATGGGTGAGTCATAGATGTGATTCCCCGATAGAAACACACCGATAATGAGTCTCCCATATGACACACCGATAGCATGTCACCAATGTGACCCAATGATAGCGAGTCACCAACACCTGACTCACCGACCATAGTTTCCAACACTCGACCAACTACTTCCCAACAGACCGACACTTTGACCTATTGAATCTATGTCCTACCAATGCATGGAGCTACCGATGAACATCCTACTGATGCCCTCACCTACCGATTCCCTAACCTACCAATATAAGAATTGGAAATTTGGAAATATCCAGAAATGTGACATCTTTGCCTCCTTGAACAACCCAAATACTGGATTTTGATAATGTGATGGATCAAGGAGGTCCTGGACATTACAAAAATACATTAAAATTAACCATTCCACAAATTTTTATGGTAATAAAAAAAGTTTGACCATGATCGCATATAATATTTTTAGGTATATTCTCATCATGCTTGGGGAATTCATTTGTGTAGTTCCCCATTTCCTTATAGTTAATGAATTTAATGTTGGTATTTATTTATTTCCATTCAACTGCAAGCATTGTGAAATTTCTTTCAATGACATTGAGATGCCCATTTTATTCAAGAATGTATGATATTGTATGTTTCTATAGTCATCACATGTGGGAAATCATTCTTTCCCTTATTCCCCTTATCCATTTTTTCATTGGCCCCATATTATTCTATTAATTCCTTTGGAAGAAAAAATACTAAGATAATTATTTATATGTCATGATAGAAATGATATTATGCCCTGAAAAGAAGAAAATGATTGAGTGACCAGTTCTATTGAAAATAATTGTACAATACCATACAATAAAGGATTATTATTTATCTTGGGATTACATGAATTGATATGATTCCTATAACTACCCCCATGAAGATTTTCAGAATAAAGGAATACACTATATAATATCATAACATTATTAAAAATAATTTTTAAACCAAAACAAGTTAAAATATTAACATAAATTTGAAAAAAAAATTCATATATAATCTCTTATATATAAAGTGTTTTTTATTATTTTTTTGTTTTTTAATGCATAGGTTTGTTAATTTTAACAAATATTCCTCAAAGGTGGCACTACCACTACTGCCTTTTGGTTATGTCCAATGGAGGCAGTGGCCATACCTCCTTTCCCCTAATCAAAAAAAATTCTATTTTAAATATTCATATATATATATATATATTATTTTTTATTTTTTATTTTTATTTAGTTAGTTTATATTTTTATATAAATAAAACAAAATGTTTCAGCAAAATTTATCACTTATTCAAGTTCCAGAATTTTCTAGCCTACAAAATAAAAACTATAAGACTAATATAATTGAAAATTAAATCATCGATTGATCGTATATGAAATAGTACAAAATAAAAAAATACTTCAAAAATATTGATGAAAAATAATTTATAATCATTCCAATCTACTAACATGAAACATAAAAATGTTTAATGTACATGACCTTTCATGCCTATAAAATAAAAACTATAATACCAAAATAAGGTAAAATTGAAACACGGAATAAACATATATGAAATAGTAAAAAATAAAAAATAAATAAATAAATTTTGATTATAAATAATTTAAAAGGAATCTAATCTTCTAACATTAAACATTAAAACGATTGAATTATATGACTTCTCTACCCTCTAAGAAAACTATAAGATCAATATAATTGAAAATTAAAATATGGATTAAAATTTTAAAAAATAGTTGAAAATAAAATAAATTTCATAAAAAATGTTGATGAAAAATAAATAATATGCTTTCTATTCCACCAACATGAAAACTAAAAATGTTTCAAGTATGTGTATTTTCTACCCTATGAAATATTAAATATAAGAAAAATATAATTTAAAATTAAAATATGGATTAAACATATAATAAATACTTTAAAATAAAATGTATTTCTTAAAAAATGTTGATGAAAAATAATTTGTAAGCTTTCTCATCCACCAAAATGAAATATAAAAATGATTCAAGTTGGTGAATTTTCTAAAATATAATAAAAATAAGACCAATATAAAATAAAATTAAGACATTGATTAATCATATAAAAAATACTTCAAAATAAAAATAATTTCTTAAAAAATGTTGATGAAAAATAATTTATGAGGTTTCTATTCCACAAACTTGAAACATAAAAATATTTAAATTAAGGGTCGTTATTGTCCTATAATTTAAAACTATAATACCAACATAAATTAATATTAATACATGTATTAAATATATAAGAAATATTCAAAAATAAAAAAAATTCTTAAAAAATGTCGATGAAAAATAATTTATAAGAATTGTAATCCACCAACATTAAAAATAAAAATGTTTCAAGTACATGACTTTGGTACCATATAATATATAAACTCTAAAACAAATATTAATGAAAAATAAAACATGGATTAAATATATAAGAAATAATAAAAAATAAAAAAAATAAAAAATTATTGCTGAAAAATAATTTATATGATTTCTAATCCACTAAACAGAAACATTAAAATGTTCAAGGACAAGACTTTTCTAGACTATAAACTAAATACTCTAAGACCAATGTAAATGAAAATAAAAAAGGAATAAAAATATAATAACTAGTCTAAAATATAAATGAATTCTTAAAAAATGTTGATGAAAAATAATTTATAAGCTTTCTAATCCACTAGATTTGAGGTTAAAAATGTATCTAGTATGTGACATTTCTAGCTTATAAAATAAAAACTATAAGACCAATATTAATGAAAATTAAAACATTTATTAAACATATAAGAAAAGTTAGAGGTTATATTTTTCATTTATATGGGTCTTATAGAATCTATTTTATTGGATTTCAATGTTACGTATGTGGCCTTAGATCCTCCTCAACATTACTACTTTTCGCTCTCACATCCAAGTAATGTTTCCTACATTCCATTCATTTTCATTTATTTATTTTAATTATTAAAAAAATTTATATTCAACTTTTTTTATATTTTTATGTTATCTTTAAAATTTTTGTCACATTGTTTTTATACTGTATATTTTATTATATTTTAAATTTTGGAACTCGAAATTTAATAATTATTCTTATGTTTCAAGGATTCGAATTTGAAAGGTTTCAAATATAAAGAGAGCCATAAATATTAATGAAAAATGAAAAAAATGGATAAAATTATAAGAATGGATGATATTAATAATAGTATCTTCATTCCAATAGACATAAGGAATATAAATGAACAAGTACAATCAGTGTCTATGTCTATAGTAATGAGATTCCATCCCACATGGTGGTTTTTGAGAAGGACATCGACTTCAAGTTCGTTGTAGTGTCTGGTGAACTGGAAAGGGGAGATCCTTGGTCACTAGAACATAGATTGTCACATCCTCCAAATGCCTATCTGTGGGAGGAGATTTCAACTACATGTTGTATTGTGTTGTTTATCCTTCTCCCAGAATGGTGGTAAAAGGACCAGCCATCATCACAGTGATGAACCTGGAATGTGATGGTGCAATACCCCATGGCTATGATAGATCTGGACCCCTAGGCTGTGATATATTTGGAACCCATGGCTATGATGGATCTCGACCCCAATATGTAGAGAACTATAGATATCATGACATGAAATATGGATCCCATGCCACCTGATACACATCCTCAATTGGTTGAGGATAGACTACTGGAGGGTGGACCTCTGCCTATGGAACAGATGAGGCATCATGTACCGCACGACGATATATATGTCATCATCATTGTCGTGGATTCTCATCACTGGAAGCTATTGAATGTTATTTGTCTAGGGTAGAAACCTCATATCTTTAGGATGGACTCTCTAAGATGCTCTCAAAAAGTGCACGATTAGAAGACATTAGCTTTGGTGCTTCAACATGGACGACTAACCAGCTGATGTCCCCTCCTCTTCTTTAACAATAATGAAAACAAGATGCTCTTTTTGAGTTCCCTGTAAAAAAAAATCAAAATTAATTATAAAATAGTTTAATAAACAAACTCATGGTATTTTATTAACAAAAAGTTTAATACATCTCTTTATAGTGTCGAGTAAGATACAATATAGACTTCAGTCTATACCATGGTTCATACTCAACCTGATAAAAAAGAAAGGATCAATTTTTAGGTTCATATTAGATACAAAACTATTCTCATTGTCCCTAGCGGTGGAGAAATTAAGTGTGTACTCAATGCTATTCCGCATCCTACCTCCATATAAGCTTCACATCATGATGATTCTTTGTCTGTCTCGATGGAAATAGAATCATATAAACACACAAATACTGAATCATGAAACTATCAGGTAGCTTCCACTCAATAATTTATAATTGAATGAGAGTAATTAAACTATAACATCCTGAAGCCCAACAAAGCAGCATGGTGTCAAATGGTCCATTATAGTCAAGTGTGAAAGATAGGAAATCTAAATTGACAAGTGTAATTTTTCAGAGAATAATATAAATAAAATAAATTGATGCTATTATTAAATTATCTAGACATTGATAGATTGTATATAAATACATGGTCATGTAAAATACCATCCAACATGATCTGATATACTCCCAAATGATGTTTTCGAACTGTAATGAAATTGTGTCTCTGAATCCACCTGTAAAATACCACATCAATAGTGAAAAATAATGAGAAATTAAATTCAATAACTCCTAGTAGCATCAACAAACCAAGAAGTATGAGTCATCATACTAGTTTCAATGGGGAGTATCATGAATCACCTCCATAAAGTTCAGTGGACCAGTGAGATAAGGGAAGAGTGAGGGGTTACACTACCATTCCCACAACCGAAGAAGGATGATGCATCCCCTGAGATTTTTGTAGTCACCCTTGGATAGCCTGCATAATGCCTTGTATGTGTATTCCACGTAGGCCAATCTAAAGGTGTACATACCATCCTAATCAATATCCTACAATAGGGGTAGATACATCATATTCATGTGCATCACTGAGTTATCATCACACATGGTCCCTCCAATGAGTCGTAATATATATGCACTGGCATAACACAAGAGATTATGATCGTTAACATCATCAGGTAAATGTTTAATATTCTCCTCTAACCAAAGAATAGATATCAACACTCCATCTGTATCCCTATAGTCGGATAAAATATTGATGCTTAACAATCACTAAGAAAGGTAGGGCCAAGATGCACCAGTGGGTCCAATAATAGTTTCCCCTAGATTGGAAGAACGACAAGCACAATTATATATTGGAGGGTGATGGTCATCTCTCCCTCAGGCTAGTGAAATGTGTGTGTGTCTAGTATCTATCTCTCCACGAGGGAAACAAGCAGGTGGTGGGAAAAAAAATATGAAATTCGATATAGAAATGTCATAGAGGCCCGCACAGAACATGTTTGGTCTAATGGAATGTGGAGGTTCCCAGCGATGAAATTATTGTGCTCGATGCACTCTGATCGATCAATCCTCCCCACAAACTAACATGACCTGAGAAACATGTATATCCTACTTAGTGAGTAGGATAGTATCATCCATCTATATATAAACAAAGGTAATGTGTTGTAAGTGTAAAATATAAATATAACATTATTATTAGTAGAATCTTATGACTTGTAGAATTCAAGGCATTCCATGTTATTAAAATTGTTTTATGATGTTATTTTTACCAAAAAATGGGGCATGCCATTTTTTTAATGAATATTACAAACATGTGGTTAATATATTATTTTACCAAGAAAATGGTGTTTTTTAGGTTATGATTTTATATAATTACATATAAATTTTTTGAATTTGTTATGTAAATGTTTATTATAAAATTGTTTGCTTTGTAATTTATCTATGAACATCCAAAAATGGCATGTTTCATGATTAGTTTCTCACATTTACAAATCATTCTGTAGAACTAACTGAACATTAGGAAATATTTTGTGGGAAATGATCCACGAAATTGGAGGAACGATGACAACGATTACAGTGATAGTGTAAACTAATTACATAACCGCCATCATTGTCACTATTCCTCGTGTGTTGTTGTTTATTTCCCACGAATTCATTCCTGATGTTCAGTTAGTATTATAGAATATTCATTATTATACTTTGTTGTTGGTTGTGTAATATAACAAGCTCTTTTATCAGTTTGTATAACCTCACCATATTAGTACCCACAGGTAAAACATGACTCTATATGTCGAAAATGTTTTCTGATCCCGATTTTAATAGTGCGACAAATATTGACAAAGATGGTGGATCAAGTAATCTATATTATAATGAAATTTTATAATGACTTCATATACCATAATATAGGATATGATCTTCCAAGTTATTTTCTCGTGTTTTTTAATAAGGGTTGTAATAAGATTTTTTCCTTTAGGCTTTTGTAGTTCCTTTTCTTTCTTGATCAAAAAATTGTGCCTTGGTCTTTGACAGAGGCACCACCTTTTAAAAAAATAAAAACAAATACCATAATATATTATATTTTTATTTAATTATATAACTTTTTACTAGAATATCAGTCAAATAATTTTTTTAATTGAGGTAAAAAGAATAGATAACAACATATAATTTACAATTAGAGAATATCACAATGAAGACTATACATCATCGTGGATGAGAGTGTGAACTTGACCCAACAATGTTACAGAATCATTTCTGGTTATGACATTGATAATTATATATGGTTTATCTCAAACTCTTCCTTTGTTCTTGAGGACATTCCATATCATTTTGCATCCTGTTGGCCTTTGGCCTCCCATGGGGACCCAACCAGTTGATGTTAGGTGTCACTATCAACTGGCCTCCGAGCATTGTGAAATAACAATATTCTCCAATAGGCATCCATAGAAAGGAATAACAGTTATAAATGGTTGAAATCTGGTACACCGGGTCAACATATTCTTTCCATTATATGTTCATAGAGGCACATGTTGTTATGGCGTGTGTGCATGGAAACCGTACTACCTAAAAGTTTCCACATTAACAATTCCTTGTTTCCAGTAATACCCACATTTTTTCATCGATGCTATTTTTTATGTGGTCTAAACTCTCTTGAACATACAATAAAGAGTCTTCACATAAAAATGGCATACATGATAACCAAAAGCTTCATTAATATTCTTTTCAATCTCTCATTAAATGTTTATTTTGTACCTTAGCCTCTATTGAATTTGGTCTAAGTCTAGTTTTTGTCTATCAACAATGTACTTTATGATACAATATAATGTCTTCTGAATTAAGGAATTTATAGGTAACATGAAAATCCCCATAAAGACACCATTGATTCACTCTAAAATGTTTGTGGTCACGTGTGCATACCTCTTCCCCCATTCATATGCAAATTTACATGTTTCTTTTGGAATCCTCATCATATATTCATAATACACTTGATTAGAATTTAAGATTTGTTCGAATGGTTCTTCAATCCTTTATTGTTCCGGATCATATGCTACATAGAAGAGGAAATAAATCAAATAAATTGATTTATATTTACATTGATATAGTAAAAAATAACAACGAAAATGTGTAACAAGCCTCACGATTTCCTTCTTCATTAGATCATTGTGTAATTGTTTCCTCATGTGAATAGAAATGTGTCTAATGTAGTATGGATGATGTGAGTTTAGGGATCTCCTCATAACAGGTTCCAAATTGATTGCCTCATTGATTTCATGATGTCAATCAAATATCAAACAGACACCACGAATGTGGGTGATATGGTTGAGGATACATGCCAAAAACCATCACCATGATACATAGTTATCCCACACCAAAATAAAAAAGGAAATCAGAACAAGTGAATGGTATCCAAATTTGGTTTCCATAATAAAAAATATGCCATTTTATTTTCCTTATATAATTTTGCATCAATTTGAATGTACTAACTGATAAAACAAAATGTGGAGCTATAGGTGAGGAATTCCCTGAACAATCGATGAAATTGAACACAAGATAGATCAGGTCAGTTATCCTGAGAAACATATTAGTTTTTATTAGGATTTAATAAAACTTGTTTATGGAGCATCATTGTTTCTCTAAATTTCACCAACACCCGATACAGGTCATCCCAATCACCATGGACCTTCACAAATTCCTTTTGTTTCACCAACCATGCCTTATTATATGAAATCCAATAACTAATTTTTTTATGTTTCTTCTCTTTCACTTGTGATATCATAACATAATGGAATGTCCAAATCATTTCAATGACAATAGATGACACAAATTTTGTATCCAATGTGGTATGATCTTTTATTAGTATTGGATGAACACAATTATGAGTTGTCCTAATCCTCTAGATTCCCCAACCTCAAAATGAATTTTTCAGAATCTCCATTAAGAAGAATCTAAAATCATCCCCATACTTTTTACACCATATGAGATATTTACTATAGATTGATTCTAGAACTAAATATCTACAATTCCTCTCAATGTGGTATCTATTTAGAATTATTTTTAATGCATCTTTATTTGAAAAATTCCCACCATCATATAATGTTTTTTCCAAATCACTTAACATATCTAGTAAAACACTTGGAAACATAGTATTGGGTGTGAGAGAATTGTTGTCGAATTCAGGAACACGATTCACTACTTATGACCAAGATGAAAATAGTAGTGGATGATTTATTGTGGGTGGGGGTGTTGTACAACTAATGTATGTCTAGAAACATCCTCCCCAACAACCGATGGTCCCTCATCATTAGCACTTTTTTCCACATATATTCCATCTTTACAAAACTCTTTATCTAAAGTAGGATCGAAATGTATATCAGGGACACCATCTAGGTTTTCCTCCTATGCATCATTTCGAATAGGCTCAATTTCATTAGGCATATCATCTTCAACCACTATTTTAAGTCTATGTCTTCATAATACTTGAAATTGTTGTTATATAGTAGAAACATGAACATATAACTCCATCGTTGTACCATATGACTACTGAGAAAGTAAATTTGTATCTTGGACCCAGTACACATCAGCAACTAATGGACAAGATAGATGCAATAATGTTTAATGGAATTTAAATTATCTAAAGCTCATTAGTTTTATCTATTGATTGGGTCTCTGATATAGGGAACCAAAAATTCTATCAAGAAGGTAACATAGGGTTTCACATTCAGGAATATTAACCTGTATTGTTATTTTGTTACTACAAGATGCTCCTAACTCGGTTTTAATAAACTCCATGTAGTAGAACACATAAGAAAACATGACTATATATATCAAAAATGTTATTATAATTAGGATTATGAAAGTGAAAATGATTGTTGACTGTATAATATCTATTATACATAAATTATATAATATTTTTTCTTCACAAAAAATATGATACTAATGTTTATTATAATATATGTCACAAAATGTAGTAGAAACAGAGTTCAACCAGAAGAGAAAATATCAAATTAGTATATTTTTCATTGATAAAACAAAAATTACGATTATATAAATTGAAATGGATAAAAAAACACATTAAATAGAGCATTAATATCATTGAACATACAATAAATACCAACATTTCTCTGCAAAACATGGTATAGATGACATGAGCCACACTTCAGAAGTGAGATAAAACACAACTGGTTTTTATTCGATATCGTAATAACATATTCGATAAAGTATGTACTTAAAATATTATGTAAAAACATTAGATGATGTTATTAATCATCCAAATAAAAATGAACTAGATTTTTCCTCACTTCTGATGTCTCACTGATCTCATCCAATACATGGTTAATTGAAAAATGTAAAGGTATTTCTTGTATGTTGAAAAACATTCATGTGTAATTTAATGTGTTTTTTCTTCTCCATTTAATTTTATATAATCATAATATTCATTTAATTAATGATATATATTATTGTTTAATAATTACTTGTATTTGTATTTTAATCCTAATTTACTCATTACATAATCTATAATTAATCATTAAAAATAAAAACTATGTTTTCTAAACTATATAATCTATATGAAACAAAAAAATTTGAATTCCTTGTTATATCATAAACTGTGATACTAATGTTTCTTAGTAATTGTTTCACAAATAAATCATTATTTAATAACTAGTTAATCATTATTATGATATTATTTAATTATTCATTATTTAATCATTAATCATAATATATTAATTAATTAATAGTAATTAATTAATCTTATGTATTCATTTTTAATCCTATGTTTTTCATTAATTATTCTATACTTATTCATTAATAATAATAACTATTATTTATAAATTATATATATCTAATCAAACTACTTAATAAATAGGTTCTTTAAAACTAACTATAAAAAATTCAATTACTAATAACAAAATTATTTCTTTAATTCTTTTGTCCTTGTAAATTTCAATTTATATAATCATAATTATCATTTTATAATTGATAAAAATACTGATTTTATTTTTCTCTTCTTAGGTATTTTAGTTGTTTATAAAATAATATTATGTATCTAAAACATATCCCATGGGAGTGTTAGACCAGAAGTGAAGCATAACCTATTTTTTTGAAACAGTTCTCATTGAAGTCTAGCTCAAAACAATGTTTTTAGATTTTACCACTTGGTATATCTGTATAAGAGCCACATCAAATTGATTGTATCCAAACCGATATTTGATTGCTTAGATAACCATATAATTATTATGCTACTAAAAATTTACAATACTTAATCAAAAGTTATTATAAACTAAATCTATACATAATCTATACATAATCTATACATAATCTATAGTTAACCTATACATAATCTATACTTAATTTATACTTGATCATTACTAATAATTATTATTATTCCAAACTATATATAACTAATTAAACTACGTAATAAAAAAACATTTAGAACTAACTAAACTACATAAAAAATGAAATATTTTTAACTAAAAAAAATCAATTAAATAAATAATAGACATTAAATTAAATGAATAAATACCTCTAAATGATGCTTCGCAAATAACTGATCCTTCTTTTGGACCACCAATTCCACCACAACTACAAATGAGTTTTTTTAGAGAGAGAAGTAGTGGAATGAAGAGATATATAGGAAAATGTAAGTGAGTAGAAGTGGGTTTCCCTTTTATTGGTAGTTTAAGGAAATGCAGCAATAGCGGCTTGGCCTTTCACCATTCTGGTAGGCAAATTGTGGGACCATGGATTCCACCTTGGGCCCGATTTTAAGGCACAAGATTGCACCCCCTTCCTTTTCCATGTCATCAATTCGGGCCAAATGCGAGGATGGGGGGGAGGTGGAATCACCACTATCGCCTTTAAAAAACCATTTTATGAAAAATCAAACCTACTCATTTTTTAAAGAAATTATGAAAAACATTAAAAAAATCTAAATATATGCATGTTTTCTTTGGGGAAATCAATATTTTATACTCATTTATAATGGGTCATAGAAATATATCAATTATTATTAGAATACATCTTATGAGTGTCAAACCGGGTGTGAATTAAGTCCCATGTCATATACAAGGTGATGAATGGCTAAATCCCATAATGGCATTTTCAGAGTTATTAACCCTAGGAACATCTACTGCCAAACCACATCCACTTGTAGTATCTAAACAGAGATGTATTTTTTGGAAATGTATATAATATCTTCATTTTTAATAAATTAATTTGTTATTATATAATTATTATAAAACTATATCATATAGTTCTGTTCTCTAATCATTATTATCATAAATCTATTTTCCATGGGTTATACTAAACCTTCTTAGATACAATATCAAATGAAACTGATCCCAATAGGCTAGAGATGGTGTTAAATTTATCCCAATTAAATAAGATAGGAGGAATAACATCATTAGGGAATAATTTTTTTTGTAGTTTTGGTAAAATATTTATATACATTAAATTAATATAATAATTTAAAACATAAAATAAAATATTTATATTATTTTGGAATGCAATTATTCATCATAGGGTATCCCTACATATCAATCATAAAATACATATATTTATATGGGGGAAAATAAAACTAAAGAAAGGGTGATCAAAATTTCTCTGTACGGTTATGTGTACAATGGTAGAAATGAATAAATAATGAATAATCAATATTGAGAAGAAAACAGCTAAAGCACTATCCATTTAATCAATCAAGTGAGCATAATTTATAAGGAATAATTGAAGATAAAATAATTACATATAAATAACCATAAGATCTTAAAGAAAACCCTGAATATTCTAAATAATAAATTAATCCATTTGAATATAAATTCCCAAATTCATAATTATCGAATGAATAATTATGGATGTCAAAAATATACAACTAAGGCCTTGTTCCCATATATCAATATAAATGGGTAAGGCTGTGGAAAATACCAAAATTAGTTTGTCTCATGATACCTACCTATGTATTTATGGGATATAATATTCCCTTATTGTCACTAAATAAGTTTTATTAATTCCTCATATGATATACTGAAAAAAAATTAACATAAACATTCATATTGAAAATCTATCATATGAAATTCTAATACATTCTCTTTTTAATTAACAAAATCATAAACTATCAAGAGTTAAATAGAGGATGGTAATACAATTGTAAATACCTAGTCAAACTAGTTATAAACAATACATGTAATTAATAATTACTGTATAAATATAATATATACATAATGTAACATATTTAAATTTGAGGTTTGATGTAGTGGAAAAAAAGAAATACCATGAAAAGATACTTCAAAACATTTCTAAGAAAAATCAATATTAAATTTTGAAAATTATTTTTAAACAAAAGTTCACAAAATATTTTGAAAACAATTTTAATTGAATATAACCTCATAAAACATGTTAAATAATACTCAAAACATGGATTTAACATGAAAGTGGAAAATTTTCTTCATACTATACACATTAAACCAACAATTCCTTTCACATTTTTGGTAAACTAAAAAAGGAGAAATCTTTTGAAAACAACAAGAGATTCCATTAATATTTATTAAAAAAAAGTAAAAATGGGACAAAATTTATTCAATAATTTATTTTTAAATGGTTAAAAAAATTTTAGAAAACAATTTTAGAAAACATGTTTTTTATGAAAAAAAAGTTATTTCCAAAGAGTGAAATAATGTCATATTTTATTAGAAATTTTTTATCAAAAATTTTGTCCAAAAAGAACAGAATAAAAAAACTAGTTCCTAATATAGATCATAAATAACTAGTAGTGAAGAAAATAGATTTATTTTATGATATAAAAATCAAATAATTCCACTAAGGGAGATGCCAATCTTTTTTTTTGTTTTATATAAGCCGGTTTAAGGGTGTCCAGTACCCAACATACAACACCAAAAAAGTTCAACAGAACCAAAACAACAAACATCGCAAGATAACACAGATTTAAACATCATAATAGCCTCAGTCAGCCCCATAACCCATACATGATTCATCTTCTCCCGTAGGTGATTCCCATTCCATATTTCTCCAAAAATTAGCACTTTGAACCCGATTGCTAAGCAGGTCCAGATTAGTCATAACTGATGTAGCATTCTTAACCCCACTGCCCTTTTTGACAGCAAGGACCACCTGGCTATTCCTTTTAGAACTAGAAATTCTACACATTGGACTCGGTAGATATGAGTAATATTTCCTTGGCCTCCTAGTCGTGTTTGCAGATTAAGGTCTAACACTAGTAGACCCCTTTTGATTCCCCTCTTAAACATTATCTCTAAATGAACACCCTTCAGGGGTACTCCAGTTCTCCTTGCCTCCCCTAGAGCACTCCTTTCCCACCCTGAATTGTTTCTTCAACCCATGTTCATGACTTCCAGCCAAGTGTCCCAGCCTCTATTCAGAAGAAATGTTTTCCAACAAGGGATATCGCCCCTACTGCATGGGAAATTCCTCCGCAGTCGTAATAGCTACCTCCTTCCCCTTACCCTCAAGCAGAAGGACCTTTGGAGTCTTATCCCCCCCCAACAAAATTCATAGAGAGATCATGCTCAGCAATCTCTTCCACCAGATCTGCAACCAATTCCTGCCCCAAGTGATCCTCCTGCCTCTTCTCCACAAGCACAACATCACCCTCGACCACTGTAATAACCTCCTCCTCCAGACCCTCCATCACATTATTCTCTACTAGGACATCAAACCTGTTGTTCAAAGCCGTAAAAGGTTTAGCCCGAGGATCCAGGACTTTAATTTCCTTCGGTCTGGCCATGGTAGCCACCTCCACAGAGATGCATCTTCGATACTTTTCAACAAATTTTGGACCCGCAACATTGGAAGACCGGACAACCCTCTCCTTATCCAGATTTATCCCAATGCTGGTATTTACAATTGTTTGATCTTACACAAAGAAAATATCATGAGAACCAGAGGCAAGGCCTTCCCCAACTGAGGCATTTAGCTGAGAGCCCCTCCCTTCTTCATCTACCCCCTTCATTACCGAATCCAGACCCACCATAAAATATTTGCCCAGATCATTGGGTCTTATAACCTCCTCGAAGTTCATCCCAGCCTCCTTCCCGCTGTAATAGGCCCCCGTGCTCGGCATGCTTCAATCGGATGCCCCATGCACTTGAAAAAACCACAAAAATATATCCAACTTTCATAGACCACCCTATGTTTGTATCTATACTCCTCCCTGATCGTAATCCAAATATTATCAAAAGGGATGCGTGAAGAATCCATCTCAATACACACCCGTGGATTTACCGGATGGAAACCGCCTCTATGAGACAATTAGAACAAAGGTACTTTCCCACCATGCTACCCAAAAGATGAATTATATAAGGGTTTTGAAACAATAAAGGTAATATCAGAATGCTTACCCAAACAGCGATGGAAGGAGAATCCCTGTCCATATGAAGATCAAAAGACCATCGCAGAAGCATAAAGTTATTCCCTTTGAATATGCGAGGCGCCCTAGCCCAATCCTGGATTAGGTCTTTCTCTGAATGAAATGTTATCATAATCTTCTTTCTATCCAGTAGAACCACAACCGCACGCTCGTGAAGATCCCACTATCCAAAAAAAGTGATATAAGTCATACACTGAAGGTCTTTTGTTTTTTAAATGAGCCACCAGAGTGAGATTCAGTAAGGCCGAAGACTCCATGAACTCAGATAATGAAAGAGTAAGATTCAGTGCTCCATCAATCAGGCCAGGAACCTTAGGGTTAATCGAAGCCCTCAGGAAATGAGGGATAAACTCCTGGCTGGACAATGGCTGGAAAGACCTAGCTTTCTTATGCGACAGCGATTCCCCCTCCCCCTGTAGGAGGGAGGGGCTGGCACAGTGACCGCCATCTTCACCAGAGGTAGACTTGAACACAAATAATCTCGAATACTATTGAGATTGTAAAATAAATCCTTTCCACATTTTTTAACTTTTAAATAGTTATTCACAAAGATAAATGACATAAAATGAAACATCAAATAACCTATATATAATTATATTCATTATATAACATAAAAAATTGGCATTATACACACCAAAAAATGAACTAATTGGAAAATAAGGCATATATCTTATGAAGGTGAAAGTGATTCGAGAAACCCTTGCAACTTATTCAACTTCCTTCATGGGTATATGAACCTCATGTATAGTAAACATAAATTTATTAATAATAGACAATATAAACATATCCATATATCATATACCATATATGATAGACATATTGTATTTTATCACTAATTTTTTAGAAAATCATTACAAAAATCATAGTTTCAGGTGATAATTTGTTTAGTATTCATGTATGTAATGGTTTCATAATATTTGTCATTATAAATTAAACATGATTACATAATATTGAGAATTTTAACCATGATATAAAAATAATATATGTTAATTAAATATTTAATTACAATTATCTATAAATTCTAGATATAAAAAATGGATAACACTATTCATAGAGAGGGTAGGCCATACGTATGTATGGACGTTGTTCCAATTTTTCTCGATGTATGGAAATGAAGAAAAATATGTTTATTAAACATTATATAATCAATATAATGTTTCATATATTATTATTTTTAAAAAAATACTTCTCCATTACCAATAATGTAAAAAAATGGGAAACATTTTACATCACTATGTGGAGTCGGTAGTCCACATGTAATCACATGCAACATTTTTGTTTTCTAATAGACAGTAAGGTAAGATTTTAGTTTTGGTATTATATTTGTTTTTTCAGATCATAAATATCACATATATTAATTATATTTTTACTTATTAACTCTCAATTAAATGGAATGTGAAAAAAATTAAATCGCTTCATAAAGAAGTCATCTGATGTACAAAAGATCGAACTTATTATATCCATCTCAAAATGGAATATAACAATTTATATGTGACATGATAAATCTAGGAAAATACTAATGTCATCAATATCATATATATATATATATATATATATTTACATATATATTAAATCCATCATTACACACATCGATGAATTTGGTTGATGGAAAATGAACTATATTGGTTTATGAGGTGTTAATCATCCGTCCACACGATCGATTACATCCATTCCAATTTTATGGAAGTGGAGTTGGATAATTCTTTCTAAATAAATATAATAAAATATATTTATATGGTAGATAATATTTTTTTTAAATCCTAATTGTGACAACACAATTTTATGTGGAAATAGAAGAATCAAAATGAAGGGGTCTGTTAAGAAAATTACATATTCAAAGAGAACCCTCCTATGGATCTCCGCTTTAGGACCCCAAGGATGGTCTATTTGGAGGATTGGAAGCTCTATAATATATATAATTATGATTAGTATATATTTTGTAGGGGTTTATAAAGCCGAATGGATTTATTTTTGTTGACAATTGAATAGATGGAGTTCTCGTTTATATGTTGGTAAACATAACACTATTTAAAATAAATTGGAAATTGAACAACATTATCCAAAATGTAAAATAAATTCCAATTATGAATATATAAATATGACCATATATTTTAATTATATCTGTATAAGGTAGAAATATGAGTCTACAATAATATTTTGACAAATTTCGAGGTCATTTTAACCCTTGTCATCTTAGATGAAACCCACGGTAACCATATTTTTACCTTAATCGTGCTAGTTAATTATTTCTATTATCACCACTAATTTTTTGAAAATTAAATTCAATAAATTATAAAATATTAATAATTTTGATTAAAAAAAGTAATTTTATTTTTTCAAATTCCAGTCACTAAATGTTAAAAATTCAATCTATAATTATACCCATAGAAGCGATGAAAATTTGGATTTCAATGATTAAATTCTCACAGGTATTGAAGAATTTAGTAAAATAATGCAATATAAAACTCATAAAATTGTCCTGAATTTGTTAGATTTTAATATAATATAAAAAAATTTACATTAAAAACAAATTAATATATAATTTATCATTAAATATGACATAAATGAAAAATTATATTTTAGTAAAAATCAATATTAATTACTATTAATGGAATAATGAAATATTTTTGAATAATCCAGAAAATTCACAATAAGTTATTTTTTATATGAAATTTTCAATAATTATTGTATTACCCCTATTTTGTATTATGTAACCCTTAATTGATTCTTTAAAATAAGGGATAAGGTTTGGAGAGTTTGGTAAACATTCAATAAGTTTTAGGTGTTAAACTCGATGTGCACGTGTTGTCTAAACTAGGAGGATATCCGTGGAGAAATAGTTCATAGTTATAGTTTTTAGGAATTATATTCAGAATGGTTTGAGTATGGCTTGGGATACTTCTTGAGGAGGCCAGGAATGGGTTTTCTTACTTTTGTATCTAACAAATTTTTAGCACATTTTTCATCTAACCATGTACAAAAAAATGTAAGATCCTATTTTTAGGATCCTACTCATTTTTACCCTATATTCTCAATATTTTCCATAACTAATAATTATTAGATATTAATCTCCACTATTAATTGAGGATCCTTTACCAAGTATTTTGGAACCAATCTAGACCATACCCTTGGCGTTTAAAAGCCCGATTCTCATGGTATGTCATGTTATTCACTGTTCTTGTCTCGATTCATAGATCTACTTAGATATACATAACCTATCCTCCTTCATTTTCCAATCTACGATATTTATGGGGAGATCCATGTTGGGGGATTCCAAATATGGTGAGACATGGGTCTATTGATGGTAAGAGAATTAATATAAGGTGGTTTTTGGTTGTTTTAACTCAGTTGCATGAGCATTATCCGTCTGTTGTTGGTTCTCATCAAAAACATCGAGGTGGGTGGATTATGTCTTAAAACATCATGTTATAATTGATTTTATTTATTTCAATTTTTTTTGTATTTCATTGGAATTTATTCTAGAGATCTTGGAATAAATTGTCTCAATTGTTGATTTATGGTATGGATGAAATTATGTGATCTAGGTGAATTGTTGTACAAAGTGATTTAGTTTCTTGAATTTAATGTAGTGGTTTTAAATTATGGATTCTCTATAATTTCTAAATGGTTTTATAGAAAATGGGTTTTCAACGAAAAGGTTGTTATTTAAAGGGGTTTTCATTAAAATTATTTTTATGGAAATGATTTTCAATAAATAATGGGTTTTAAAATGTTTTGTTTGGAATGTCCTTGTGAATACTTGGTTTCTATGTGTTCATGTTGTATTTATGGGGCATCATTCAATTAAGACCTTGTGATCAGTGCGAATTTTAAGATGGAACATGGAATATAATTAACATGTGACGACATGGTAGATAGATGAGAAACTACTCATGAATATGGATCTTTCATCACATAGCATCTATGGTTGGTTGTGTGGATGTATGGAATCGATTGGGTATGCCAAAGGAATATTTTGAAATGGTTTTGAAGATTTTTTAGTGATTTTTTATGAAAAATATAACTTCCTAAAATTTTTTCAATTTCACATGTATGATTTTGGTAATAAATAGTTTTTGAAACTTATTTATATATATTTATAAATTATTATGAGAATTTTTTTTTAAAATGTTATATGTATGAGTTTATTACTCTTATATCTTAGTGGCATGAGTAAGGAAATGATCATGGAAAACCTACAGAGTGTTATACTAACCCCTGCGTTGGCACACTTGTTCTTATGTGAATTTTATCTTCCGAGACATTGGTATCGGTCTATTATCACATGTTTTTAGCATGACCTCATGATAGATGGGTTGTTCAGTTCTTGTGAAGCATAGAGATTGTGGAAAATGGGGTCTTGGGGTCTTTTGGGAGTCATTAGTTGTTCTTCAATTATTTAATTTAATAATTTCTTGGTTATCTGGTGTTCCACACATTGTAGTCGTTTTGATATGAATAAATTTGTTCTGTCGCATTATTTTTGTTCATGAATTATTTTGTGAACGGTTTGGTTATGGATTGGTGGTTTTGTGGTTTATTTCAGAAATGGTAAATTGTCCATCACTTTTATTTGAATCCCATCAGAATTTATTGTCATCCTTTGGTGTCTTGGGGATGTTCCATGAGTCTAATTAATGACTCGTTTTTCTCTCAAACCAATGAGATTTAGTGGGTCATTACAAATTATATCATCTTGTTCGGTCATTTCCTAACATGTAATTTACTGTTTCTTGGTCTTGGAGTTGAATTCATCATCATATATTGATAAGGTTGTGATCTTAAAAAGGAGTAGGGTTATTTGAAGATGAAATATATAGTAGAAAAGGATGTATCTAACCCATTTATTCTCAACATTATGTCACCAGGGAGTTGGATACAAAAGTATTTTTCAGACACATATAATATTTTAGAATCTCATTGTCAGGGGTTTAGCCACTGAGAAAATCATTCCATGCATTTTATATGAATGAATTCCCAGTAGGATTTCATATTTCATTTTTAGTAATTATGTATGATTTGTGAAAATGTGTAATTTTTTAAAAAAATCTTGACATTCATTTCAATTGACAGGCATTGAAAGAAGGCATGATTGATGTATTTTGAAAATGTGTTGATTTTCAAAAGACTGAATGGGTTTTCAAAAGAAGATAAATGCGGAAAATGATTTTATTAGAAAAACAAGGTTTGATAGTTTATGTGATATAATTTATAATGCATAGCCATCAGTTTCTAGGGAGTGAGGCTTACCAAGTAGTTGATTGTTTTGAAATGGAATCTGGTAGGCATCGTAAAAACCAACTCAGAGAAGCTATGGAGAATATGGTATTACCTGAGAAACATGTGAAATTATATTTTTTAAAAGTATCATTAATGAATTTCAATATGTAGATATGGGGGAAGTAGAGGGATGAGAAACTACATGCGGATCATTCTATCTAGTATATGAAGAAAAATCCACCCAACTTTCTGGGTGATTCTGAACTAAAAAATTCATAGGTGTGGCTGAACTGGATGATTCGTAGCATCAAATTCATCGGCACAACATTAGAGCTCAATGTCAATTAGTCCATGTATATCCTTAAAGATCTTTTATGCCAGTTGTGGGAACTAGTGATGCATGCTAAAGGGGGTCAAGGCCTTACTTGGGAGGATTTGAGTAAAAGTTTTAAAAAAATTATTTCTTCACATGATCAGATTCAGGATTGACTTCATTAGTCTAAAGAAGGAAAATATCTCTATCATCAAGTATGTATCTAAATTCATGCATTTTGTGTGCTTTGAACATGAATTTGTAGTGAGTGATTCCTAGTAGGAACTCATCTTTGAATCTGGGAAAACGCAGTAGATTTGATCAATGATTACAGTTCTATATATTACACACTATACAAAGATGGAGAACAACGTGATAGTGGATGAATGGGTTATCCCAGAATCTATGGGTGGTGGAATTATTGTGATACCTATGGAAAATGGTTGGAAATTGAATTCTAGGACCAAGAGAAAGAGGGACACATATTTCAAAGGTTGTTGTGGGACTCCAAATTAAACAGTCAGATAAGTAAATATTACTCTATGACCAAAGATCTATGTGGGTTGATACGAATGTTGTTCCATTGACAACATGATGAAAAAATATACAACACCACAAAGAACATTCCATTAATACAACAATTTGGGACATCTAATGTGATTTGTTCATAGTGCTCTGAGTTCAGGTGTTCAAGGCACCTCTCAACTGTGGAAATCATCATATAGTTCAACAAGAAGGGGTCTGTAAAATTAGTTTCATCAACAGAGGTGAGCTATCCATGGTGATTCTCGTAATACCATGACTAGCCAGCAAAGGAAATCTATAAAAGGCAACAAGAAGCATAATATATCGAAGAAGTAATTGTATAGAGATGAGAATATGATTGTGGATGACCAGGATGGAACATATATGGTGAGGGGAATGAATCATTTGAATTATACCCTTATGAAATTGAAGTATGATACTGATTCATCACATTCAATCATGGGATACCATTTTTTGACATTATTTGTTTAAAACATGACACTATTCCTTCTGTGATAATACCCGAGACAACTATTTGTAAAAGATAATGTCGAGCCTTCATGCGTAGAGCTTGTTCTATAACTATTAATGGATTGGAGAGTAAGTGGGACTTCTATGTGCTGGAGATAGATTTCTATGATGAGATCCTAGGTTTGGACGAGATGATATTGTCCAAGCCTCACATCGACTATTGTAGTAGGAATTTTAGTTTCATAACTGGGGATGGCATTGAGCCTTTCTTAATAGGAGATATGGTTTTAAAGAAAGGTGAAAGGTTCTTATTAAAATGAATGGTGGGAACGTTCTCTTTTCAGTAGGTATAACTGACCTTGGAATAAATGGAAGAGATCGAGGAAGATGTTTTTCTAGTAGTTGGGGATCAATTTATAGATATCATTCCTAGAAACATCTCTGGATTACCACCTCTAAGGGAAGTGGAGTTTATGATTTATCTCTTTCTGAGTACTAGTAATATTTTCCTTCCTTCATAGAGGATGACATCAATAGTCTTACCAGAATGGAAATAAATGTTAAAGGAACTAGAAAAAAATGGTTTCATTCAGCAAAGTATTTCCCTATGGGCAACATTGGTCTTGTTCATCTTTAAAAAAGATGGATATAAGAGGTTTTTTCTCGATTATTGTAAGATTGAATAGGTTGCGATAATGAATCTAAAACCACTAAGACACATTTCTGATATGTTTGAAAATTTGAGGAGAGCACAATGGTACTATAAAATTGAATTCTGATTAGGATACCATTAATTGTCAGTTTGGAAGAAAAATATTCTGCAGATAGATTTTAGAAGTAAATATATTCACTATAAAAATGTGGTCATGCCTTTTGGTTTTTCAAATTCACCACTTGTCCTCATGGAATTGAGGAATAAAATATTTCAAAGATATTTTTTCATTTTTTTGTGGTATTTTTAGGTCTTGTATAGGTTTATTCAGGTACAAGGGATGAGAATTAGAAACACATGATAACAATGTTCGGAATCTTGAGAGACTATCATTTGTATTCCAAATTGTCAACATGTAAATTTTGGATACAAGAGGTACACTTTATTGTGCACATAATTTTTAAAATGGTGTTTTGGTGGATATAGATAAGATAGATGCAATTATATTGTGGAATCTAATGAATAATGTCTTTGAGAAACAAGGTCTTCTTGGATTATTTGTCTTCTATAGATTCTTTCTATGTAACTTCTCCTGATTTTCATCGCTAATTATATCTTTGAAAAAAAAGAATTATCCAATAAAATTGACTGACGAATTCCATAAGTCTTTCTAGAAGATGAATGTTCATATTACATAAGCACCTATCATAATTTTTCTAGAATTAGGAAAATGGTATGTGGTGTACTGTGATGGTTCGAGATCAGCATTGGGATATTTTCTCATGTTATGACACTATGTGGTTGATTATGGTTCACGACAATTGAGTGTGCATGAAAAGAACTACCAAACACATGGCTTGGAGTAATCTTTAGTTTTTCATCCCTTGAAAACGTGGTTTCACTATCTCATTGGTGATAAATTTTTTGTTTTCACATATCATAACAGCACGAAACATATTTTCTAACAATAGGATTTAAATCAGAGGCAAAGGATATGTATGGAGTATCTCTAGTTGTAACACCCCGAGCTTCCACAATACGCTTCTCTTTCAACAATTCAATAACTTGCATTATACGCAAGTTCACGATTCTAACACAACACGACTAATCAAAATAGCCATTATGAATAGTAATACCCACTTTTAGAAATTATATATATATTATATTTCAAAATGGACTTCATTTCTGGATTCGGAATGTTGAAATTAGCCTATGTTTAATTTTTGGTATTTTTCTGAGAACTTCCAATTTATTATGAATAGTGAAAAATACTTAAAAACAACTTTTTTAATAAAAATAATTTATAGTGATAAATTATACTATTTATTGGTTTTAAAGTATCATTAGAATATATTTTTACCATTTAATCCAATGGTGGTCATTATAATTATTTTAACATTGAAATTGGTCATAAACAATTGTCAATCTTTTGATATATATTGTTTCTTAAAAACACGATATTTGTTGTGACAGTGGGAATAAATTATAAAATTAATTAATGCAAATTATATGATTTAATTTTTTAAAATATAAATCATTTTTGAATTTGGAATATCAATTATATATAAGGGTGAAATTCTGGCATTGTTCTGAAAAACTTCACTTTTTGATGAATAGTGAAACCACTAATTGGTAGTTAAAAAACTGAATTTTTCATTTAAATGAAATTTTACCACTTCAGTGTTTTTATTTTCAAAAATCCGACATACATGGTTGTCATTAGGATTTAAAATGTGGTTCAATGGGATAAAAATAATATTTCGGTGAATAGTAACTTTTAAGTTCAATTAATCGCGATTAAAGGTAAGTAGTGAAATTTAAGGTAAATATAATGTTATAATAATAGGAAATGACCATGAAAACTTGTCCTACCCCTATTGGATGAGTCATGGCCGACCAATACAAACCATGGGTCAACTTAGGGACCCCATGGAGCTACTTTGGTAGGGAAATGACATTAAAAACTTTTTATTTAATGATAAAATAAAAATGTCACAAACATAAGTTGTTTTACTAAAACAATTTTTAAATGGGGTTATACAATTCATATTTTTGACTATAAATATTCATTAGAAATATAAAAAGATTTTCTAAATCATGATATTTTTTATATAATTTTAAGACATTAAATAAATTAAATTATTTATGACACCATGATGATGCAGCGATTACCTCATTAATTTACGATTTTAATAAAATGGAAGGATAATGTAAAATCTAAGCATTACACTTGTCCAAATCCTATTGGATGAGAATATTTCTAACCCTTATCACCTTATCCTAGAATTATATAAGCGTGGGACCTTTAAAATCCGAAAAGCATTGTATAATAAAGTAACATTTCATTACATTCCAAGACTGCCCCTCCTCTCCACTTATAAAAGGCCCCCACCACTACCACCTTACCCGCACTATAAAAGCCTTTTGGCTCATCCAAACTCTGCCCAAATAATCTCCCAACTTCCCTCCCTTACTCCTATGAGCCTCACATTGGGCAGAATTCTTCCCAAGGAAGCCTTTGGCTCAAATCAAAAGAGTTACCCGATTTTAAGGTAATGTATTCTCTTATGTTATTTTGTTTTATTTTGCTTCTCCAACCCCCTAAACTCTTTTTATTAATTTATTATGAAACAAAAAAGTATCCTAAATATACTATTATTTTGTTATAAGAAGGATTTGAGCTACACATACACACACCTACATCTAATGGTTAAAGAACCTACTGTTTCTGTGGATGGCGAATTTCTGACTCACGAAATGATGATTGTTCAACACTCATATAACACCTTCAAAGGTGGACATTAAGATGTCACTATATTTATATATGATATATAATATGTTTATGTTTTACTTAAGATTCTGTATTTTTCATTTATTTCATACCTTTAGGGTTTCCATTATGGGTAAACGCGATATTTTCATTTTAGGAAGTGCGGACTACCACACCCTCAAAGTGATTTGAATCGTTAATTCCATATGTGGGATGTATAAAGGATTGAGTAAATGGTATTATACATTATATTATATTGGAATTATATTATACCTTTATATAATTATAACTTCATCCCATTAAATACGAAATAGAAATGAAAGTAGCGTTCATGCGTACATACGGCTTACCGTCTCCATGAACGGTGCATTTAATTTATTACCTCTAAATGTTATGTAATATTATAAATGCATGTATAAACTGGATATAAATGTTATATATTTTATATAAATCATTAGTATAATTATGGATATAATGGATATTTCACCACCTAAACAACTTGTAATTATAAGAAGTATATTTTTGACTCAAGTACCAAAGATTGACAAAACGACTGTTATTAACATAAATAATTACATAATGTTCATAACATGGTAATAAGTGATATAAAAGGAATAATGAACATGAAAAAGGTTATTAAGCAAATATAAATTAACTCTAGTTTATTATTCAGGAGATTAAAGAACGATCGAGTCAAGTCGGAGATGAGGTAAGGGAACTTCTTTACCCAATTTCTATTCTTTGGGTTAATCTCCTACTTTCAAATTATGTCATGATAGTATTATGTCCTATCTTGTATTTTTACTTTATTTATCTGTAAATATAGTGAATACACATAATAGATCTAATTTATATAAAAAAATGATACGTGTAAGGGTCTTCGTCTCAATCTCCTTTCACTGAGGCATATTTTGTTTTATACACAACTATCTTTTATACGATGTATAAACCCTTTTGACTTTGAATTTTTTCAAAAAGGAATCTTTTTTTAAAATTTGTTTTTCTAAACGAAAAGAGGAATGTTTTTGTCTTACGTATGCGGCGACAACGACTTCTCCACCACCGTGACCATTATTTGTGTTTCGGCTTCCTCTACAAGCCATAACTTTTTTTAATGAAAAATAAATACAAAGTTTTAACATTCTTTTATTTTGGTATTGAAAATGGTTTTGAAAGTGTTTTTATTATATCAATGTGTTGTATTGATATCTTGTGATTGAAATGTGGAAATGTTATGTTTAATTTATGCATGTTTTACCAGGAAAGTCAGTCAGAGGCAGGCCCCTGACTATTTATTAAATAAAAGAAAAGTACAGGAAACCGGTTTAAGGGTTTCCGGTACCCCCTTACAGTCCACGTCACCAGGAATTTGAAATTCAAACAAAATACATCCAAATTCAAAAACTCAGTCTTCAACGCCTCGAGCCGTGCCCCACCTCGGGTTTCAGAACATCACACAGACACCTCGGTCCGCACAACTCAAACCACTCACACTCGCTGGATCACCACGCGCCCAGGCGGGGAACCATCGTCGGAGCCACACAACACTTCACCTCGACGTTGCCGGAATCGCAACATCGAACAGGGACGATCCTAACTTCACCTATGCATCGCCGTTCGCCTTGGAAGGTTCGAGCCATCACGAGTCCCAGAGTCGTCTCCGTCCAGGCCGCTGGGAAAACACACCGGACAGCCACTGTAATCACGGATCCTAGAATCCAACGACCTTGAGGGAAAATCCCAAACGGTGCAAGCCCGAACATCACCACCATCGCAAACCATCCACTCAAACGAAAACAACATCCACATAGCAACTTCAACCCATACTCGCGAAGACGCATGAATATAAACCACGGCAGATCGAAACCCCGCAAGATAACAAGAACGAAAAAAAAACCCCAAAAACATGCCAAAAAGGAAAGGAGGAGATCCCGCCGCCGCCAACCAGATCAGCCGAAAAAGCACAAAAACCCTAACTCACCAGAGGAGAGGCGGACCACCAAACCACCGACGCTTGAGCACACCTTCAAACGATAGGTAAACTCACCATAGGTCGTCAACAAACTGCCAAACCGAATCAGAAGCGCTCCGTAGAGTATGCCGATGACGATCCGGTCTTACACCCCCAGATCCGAAGCAACAGCTGAAAATCCTATGACGCATCACAAACCGCGAAGCCACCTAACGCCACTGCAATGGTGCCTCCACCAAAACCTGCTGATCTCGAAGAGAGAATACGCGCCCTCCGCAGCGATGAGGAACGCGGCGGCGAGAGGAGAAAACCCTAGGAGGGGAGCCCCTTACGGGCGCATCCTTCTCACCATTGATCCCATGTATCTTTATGCATGTTTTATGTGATACGATTATGTTATGGTTTATGATATGTTTAAACCTATTCATATGAGTAATGCATTGGACTTAATAATGGACGGGTGGAGCCCGCTACAGCTCCTCGATGCATCGATAGGTCTAATGAGTCAAACTAGTGTCTTGGCACGAGGCCTTGACAAAATATTATTGTAGACTTGGCACGAGGCCTTGGCTACGTGGTTATGATAGTCTGTCATTATGCATTCCATCATTATGAAAGTGGTTATTGATATTGAATTAGATTATTCGACTAGTAGAATATCCATGTGAGTAAGTAAATGGAATTATTTAATTTTATTTTTTCCATATTATGCTGATGTTCAAGTTTTAAAAGGCTTTTGTTTTAGTTATACATTTCCTTAAATGTAATGTTTATTTATGAAAGTATCCTCTATATTTTTACCCTTACTATGCATTTGAGCTCACCCCTTTCAATGTTTTAATATTTTCCGGGATGTGAGGAAGTATTTTATAAATGACCTGCAGGGATAGTCAGAAGAGGATATGAGTGTGGACTATGGAGACTTTGTTATTGTAGATTTTCAATTTATGATGTAATGTAACATTTATGAATGTATCTAGTGTTTCTAAGGCTACTAAACTAATCGGTCTTTCGAGACTTGATCTGTTGTGATCATGCCAATGTTACACATTAATGCACCGAATCCAGGTAACTGGGGTCGGGGCGTTACAGTTGGTATCAGAGGCAGTTTAGTACTAACCTTGGAAGCTAGATTTAGATAAAATCTGATTAGAGCACATAGGCCTAATATAGACTTTGAGAATTAGTATAGAAGAACTTCCTAGAATTTTGGTTTTATAGAGATATTGTGAGTTTTCCGAGCAATACATCCCTGTCTGGATACGAGCAGGTAGAGGTAGCTCTGGCACAAATTTACCTAAGGGTAAACCCCAAAAACAACACTTTGAGCTAGACTTGAATGGAAACTGGTGCACGACAATGGGCCTTGTTGCACTCTTGGTTACGACACTCCCGGGGGATATGCTTAGGATAATTCACATTTTCCTTACAAATCATTATGAAGGGTTTATGAGTATATAGTTACTCAAAGAAAACTTTTTTTATGATTTTGGATTATATCCATAAGCCATTCAATATACATTAAGTATTTTAAAAGTTTGGAATTATTCATTGCAATTCATAAAATAACCTAGATTATGCCATTGTATTGAAATAGGGCCCAAAAGAAGGAATGTGAACTCCACCAATACGTATGATCCAAAGAGTAAGAGGGATCATATCTTTCACGGTATTAACCCAACATTTAAAAGGGAAATAGTCTCCCATGTTTTCTCAACATATAAAGAAATAGTATCATGTGTTAATAAGATAAGAAAATAATTCTCTAAGTCTTATCGCTATGACGGGAAGCAAGAAAAGAAAAGGATGGAAGAGAGAATGATGGATAAAGGGACGAGAAAAAAGAAGAATTTTCCAATGTGTGATAACTATGGGAAGAAACACCATGGAACTTTCCTAAAAAGAATGGGAGTTTTTTATAAGTGTGGAGAAAAAGGACACAAAGTGCATGACTGCAAGGGTAAGAAAAAGGTTTCAAATGTACAATGCTTCATCTGAAAGGAGTGGGGACACTACGAAAACAAATGTCCAAATCATCAGAGTGTGCCCCAAATGATGTTATTGGATAATAATCAAGTTATTATACTACCACAGATGAGGAGTAATGATTAGAGTTCTTATGTTGTTATTAATGAATTTTGTAATTTGAGTATTGTATCAATGATGTAATGGTTATAATAATTATGGAGTATATGAGGATTGTATTGCAGTACTATTTCATCAAGGACTTGAGATTGTGTGGAACCAAGAAAAGTGACTCCACAACAGGTTAAATTTTTGGAAAATATATTATTGAGAGAAAGATAAACCATAATATGGTTCTGATACCGAGATAGTGATTTTGGAATAAGACATGATTGATTTGGATAAATTATATTGTATATTCTTAACTTCCTTTAAATTGATTAATGATTTGTATACATTTTTGGATAGAAGGAGTATATCTAGTATTCTATAAGGAATAAGGGATCATGGTAATTCAGGATGTTGTAGTGTTTTAAAATAACACATGTTGAAGGTGTTCACATGTTGTTACATGGAAAAAAGGGGATCTTCATTATGTTTACCTTCCTCATAAAATTTGGACTGTGAGTTGGACATAATTATTTTGGATTACTATAAAGGTTGGAATGGATTAAGTTGAACCTTGGATAGTATTGTTTAAGGTTAAAAAAGTTCTGAATAATATTTTTTGAATATTATAATAGTTTTAGAAAAAGGACAACCTTTAGGTTGGGCGATAACCCGTCGCTTCGGACAAAGCTGTAAGAATCGAACCCACAACCATATTGCGACATGCCTTTATGACCTACCTCTAGCCTACAGGAAGTCCCTCGTTATTAAAAAATATTTTTAGTAATCTAAATGGTATGTGTTAATATTTTGAAACTTGTACGATTAGGATAATTATAATATTTTTGAGTTTTATTATCTTTTTGAGTGAAAGATGAGTTTGTGGTAGAAATTAGTTGAAGGTTGAAACTCTACCTGTCAAGCATAAATATATATATACCTATCTCTTATTCTATGAATAAATTAATTCTTAAACTTTAGTAAAGGTATATTATAACAAAAAATATGTTATCCTAATACCTTATGTCTTGTTGAACTGATGATATTTTAAATCAACATAGATTGAAGGCTTTGAGGCCCTCAATTTGACACTTGTTTGTGATTGATTACCTCAATCACTCCCTACAAATATTTATGTTTTTCCTCCAATTATATGTCTCTAATTGCCACCAATTTTCTCTTAATCGAGATCATAATTGGGTGGTGACTTTTTCATTTCCCTTTCCCTCTTATTAAGGATAAATTTTATTAACCGTATTTCCTATGTGGGTTTTCCACAAAGGTATTTTCTATTTTCAACCTTTTATTTTCAAAGAAAAATTTCAAATTGCGAGGACGCAATTTATTGAAGGAGGGGAGAATGTAACACCCCGAGCTTCCACGATACGCTTCTCTTTCAATAATGCAATAGCTTGCATTGTACGCAAGTTCAAGATTCTAACACAACACAACTAATCAAAATAGCCATTATGAATAGTAATACCCACTTTTTGAAATGATATATATTATATATTTCAAAATGGACTTCATTTTTTGGATTCGGAATGTCAAAATTAGCCTATGTATAATTTTTGGTATTTTTCTGAGAACTTCCAATTTTTTATGAATAGTGAAAAATACATAAAAACAACTTTTTAATAAAAATAATTTATAGTGATAAATTATACTATTTATTGGTTTTAAATTATCATTAGAATATATTTTTACCATTTAATCCAATGGTGGTCAATAGAATTAATTTAACATTGAAATTGGACATAAACAATTGCCAATCTTTTGATATATATTGTTTCTTAAAAACACGCTATTTGTTGTGACATCAGGAATAAATTATAAAATTAATCAATGAAACTTATATGTTTGGAATTTTTCAAAATATAAATCATTTTTGAATTCGGAATATCAATTATATATTATGGTGAAATTTTGGCATTGTCCTGAAAAACTTCAATTTTTGATGAATAGTGAAACCACTAAGTGGTAGTAAAAAAACCGATTTTTTCTTTTAAATGAAATATTACCACTTCTGTGTTTTTATTTCCCAAAATCCGACAAACATGGTTGTCATTAGGAAGTAAAATGTTGTCCAATGGGATAAAAATAATATTTTGGTGAATAGTAACTTTTAAGTTTAATTAATCGCGATTAAAGGTAATTAGTGAAATTTAAGGTAAATATAATGTTATAATAATAGGAAATGACCTTGAAACTTGTCCTACCCCTATTGAATGAGTCATGGCCGACCAATAAAAACCATGGGTCAACTTGGGGACCCCATGGAGCCACTTTGGTAGGGAAATGACATTAAAAACTTTTTATTTAATGTTAAAATAAAAATGTCACAAACATAAGTTGTTTTACTAAAACAATTTTTAAATGGGGGTATACAAGTCATATTTTTTACTATAAATATTCATTATAAATCTAACATGATTTCCTACATCATGATTTTTTTTTTTATTTTTAGACATTAAATAAATTAAATTATTTATGACACCATGATGATGCAGCGATTACCTCATTAATTAACGATTTTAATAAAATGGAAGGATAATGTAAAATATAAGCATTACACTTGTCCAAAGCCTACTGGATGAGAATATTTCGAACCGTTATCACCATATATTGGAATTATATAAGCGTGGGACCTTTATAATCTGAAAAGTGTTGTATAATAAAGTAACATTTCATTACTTTCCAAGAGTGCCCATCCTCTCCACTTATAAAAGGCCCCCACCACTACCACCTTAATCACACTATCAAATTCATTTTGGCTCAGCCAAACTATGCCCAAATACTCTCCCAACTTCCCTCCCTTACTCCTATAAGCCTAACTTTGGGTGGAATTCTTCCCAATGAAGCCTTTGTCTCATATCAAAAGAGTTACCCGATTTTAAGGTAATGTCTTCTCTTATGTTATTTTGTTTTATTCTACTTCTCCAACCCCCTAAACTCTTTTTATTAATTTCTTTTGTAACAAAACCAGTATCATAAATATACTATTATTTTTTTATTATAAGTATTAGAGCTACTCATACACACACCTACATCTAATGGTTAAAGAACAAACTATTTTTGTGGATGGCGAATTTATGCCTCACGAAATGATGATTGTTCAACACTCATATAACACCTTAAAAGTTCGGCATTAAGATGTCACTATATTTATATATGATATATAATATGTTTATGTTTTACTTATGCTTCTGTATTTTTCATTTATTTCATACCTTTATGGTTTCCATTATGGGTAAACGCGATATTTTCATTTTGGGAAGTGCGGACTACCGCCCCCTCAAAGTGATTTGAATCGTTAATTCCATATGTGGGATGTACAAAGGATGGAGTAAATGGTATAATACATTATATTATATTGGAATTATATTATACCTTTATATAATTATAACTTCATCCCATTAAATACGAAATAGAAATGAAAGTAGCGTTCATGCGTACATACGGCTTACCGTCTCCATGAACAGGGCATTTCAATTCTTACCTCAATGTTATGTAATATTATAAATGCATGTATACACTGGATATATATGTTATATATGATATCTAAATCATGAATATAATTATGGATATAATGGATATTTCACCACATGAACAACTTGTAATTATAAGAAGTATATTTTTGACTCAAGTACCAAAGATCGACAAAATGACTGTTATTAAAATAAATAATTACATAATGTTAATAACATGGTAATAAGTGATATAAAAGGAATAATGAACATGAAAAAGGTTCTTAAGAAAATAGAAATTAACTCTAGTTTATTATTCAGGAGATTAAAGAACGACCGAGTAATGTCGGACACGAGGTAAGGGAACTTCTTAACCCAATTTCTATTCTTTGGGTTAATCTCCTACTTTAAAATTATGTCATGATAGTATTATGTACTATCTTGTATTTGTAATTTATTTATGTGTACTTATAGTGAATACACATAATAGATCTACTTTATTTAAAAAAATGATCTTTGTATGGGTCTTCATCTCAATCTCCTTTCATTGAGGCATATTTTGTTTTATACACAACATTCTTTTATACGGTGTATAAACCCTTTTGACTTTGACATTTTTTCAAAAAGGAATATTTTTTACAAAGCGTTTTACTAAACGACAAAAGGAATGTTTTTGTCTTACATATGCGTCGACACCGACTTCTCCGCCGCCGTGACCATAATTTTTGTTTCAGCTTCCTCTACAAGCCATAACTTTTTTAAATGAAAAATAAATACAAAGTTTTAACTTTATTTTATTTTGGTATCGAAAATGGTTTTGAAAGTGTTTTTATTATATCAATGTGTTGTATTGATATCTTGTGATTGGAATGTGGAAATGCTATGTTTCCTTTACGCATGTTTTATGTGATATGATTATGTTATGGTTTATGATATGTTTAAACCTATTCATATGATGAATGCATTGGACTTAATAAGTGACGGGTGGATCCCGCTACAGCTCCTCGATGCATCGGTAGGTCTCATGAGACAAAATAGTGTCTTGGAACGAGGCCTTGACAAAATATTATTGTAGACTTGGCACGAGGCCTTGGCTACGCGCTTATGATAGTCTGGCATTATGTATTCCATCATTATGAAAGTGGTTATTGATATTGCATTAGATTATTAGACAAGTAGAATATCCATGTGAGTAAGTAAATGGAATTATTTAATTTTATTTTTGCCATATTAGGCTGAAGTTCATGTTTTAAAAGGCTTTTGTTTTAGTTATACATTTCCTTAAATGTAATGTTTATTTATGAAATCTTCCGCTATATTTTTACCCTTACTGAGCATTTGAGCTCACCCCTTTCATTGTTTTAATATTTTCCAGGATGTGAGGAAGTATTATATGAATGACCTGCAGGGATAGTCAGAAGAGGATATGAGTGTGGACTATGGAGACTTTTTTATTGTAGATTTTCACTTTATGATGTAATGTAACATTTATGAATGTATCTAGTGTCTCCAAGGCTACTAAACTAATCGGTCTTTTGAGACATGATCTTTTGTGATCATGCCAATGTTACACAATAATTCACCGACTCCGGGTAACTGGGGTCCGGGCGTTACACTAGTTGTTTGACTTTGAAATGATGTATATAATGAGAAAAGTAAATTTGGTGGCCAATGCATAAAGCAGAAAGTCATACACTCTTTTAGTTATGGAAACTTCATATGAATGGATGTTGACAACAGTCTGAGCCAACATGCTTGTGGAATAAGATGATCAAGGTGATATTTTGGTTTCTTTTTAGTTTCCATCATTACTTATTTGGTAATTATGGTAAAATAGGTCGAAACAACCAATACAAAGTGCTGGGTAATGTGTTTGAAAATCAATGACGGGTAGAACATGGTGGGATGAAAAAATTATGGGGGTGTAGTGATAAGGTTTAGAAATCAGATGGTTGTACCTATGGATTTTTAAGAACAACTTCATCATTCTTACCACAATTGATAATGGGTTTTATACCTTAGAAAATTAAAGATGTATAAATAATTATGGGAATAATTGTCAGAAAGTGGAATGAAATGAAAGGTGGCTGAGTTTTCCCCATGATACATAAATTGTCAGCATGGTAATATAGAGAATTAGTGACCAATAGGTAAGTTATAGAATTTACCTATCCCATTGTGAAAATGGGTGCCAATAGAAATGTATTTTGTTCAATTTCACCCAAGAATGGTTAAAAATCACGATTCCATATGGGTGATAATGCAGTGACTTACCGGTTCAGATTAATTCATTCTAATACATAAAACTCATACAGTGGAGGATTTGTCCAAAATCTATATCTGAGAAGTGGTAAAGAGACATGGAATACCAGTTTCTATCATGTCAGATCAAGATATGAGGTTCATGTCTCATTTCTGGAAATATTTATATAAAACCCTTGTGACTCATTTGACAATTAGTATGGAATATCATCATCAGATGGATGGAAAATATAAAAAAATGATAAAAACATTGGAATACATGTTTTAGGATCGTGTAATGTATTTTAGTGGCTAAATGGAATAGAATCTTCCCGTAAGTTAGATCTCGTATAGTAATATCAATTATTATCGATACCTATGTCTCTATTTGAAGGATTTAATGGGAATCCATGTCGTTCTCCACTATGTTGGGTGGAAATAGGGGAGACACACTAGTTGTGCTTAGTATTTTCCAACAAACCAGAATAAAGATTAACATGATCAGAATGAGGATGGAGATGACTCATATTCATCATGAATATTATGAGGATCATCAAAGAAGACAATTTTCATTTTAGGTGAGTGATCATGTATAAGGACGTGTCTTTAAACATTACTTATTATTGAATTAAATGAATAATTCACATTGATGATTTTTTCAGGTTTAGAGTTTTATAGAATTAGTACATAACTATTACATCTCAAAGATTACAATGTAGACACATCTACTCAGCTTCCATTTTTTTCACAAAAATAAAAACTCTTGAACAAAAGAGTAATGTCTAGTTCCTTGTTTTAGATAGCCTGACATTTCCTTGATCCCATCCTTGACCCTATTAAACATTATGTCCTATGAAAAACATTTCAAAAAAACTTGGGATGAGCATAAATAAGCTCAGTAAGGGTTATAACAATACGGAATTAAAACATTAGTCCATGTATACATAAGAATCAATGAAATCGTACTTTACTCATAAAGAATAAGAAATTTAACATACCTCATGAAATCATAAGATTTACAAATAACTAATAGAAATCATAAGACATAAAGGTAACTTGAGGCATTCATAACACTATTACGTAGGGAGTAACCCTATTGGTTACGTTTGGAATACCCACCACAGTATATTCCCTAAATCTCTTCGGAATAACCATAGCGTTTAACTCCTTCATGTTACCCAGTGCATTGGAAAGCTATATTGGGCTCACCTGCCCTTAGTTTATCATGGAAACACCCATTTTCATAAACAATTCCCAAGAAACAAAACAAAATCATAGCATATAACTTAATCATAAAGTAAATATAACATTCCCACATTGCAATAACAGTATTACATTTTAAGATAATGAATCCATTCAAAAAGACCATTTTCAAAACCATTTAAAACATTTAATAAAGAGATTTTTGAATCAAAGTGTTCCACATCACCTTGATGATTTTAACATTTTAAACCATTAATATCCATATAAATATTTATTACCATTTTTAAAATATGGATATTAATAAGAACAAATCATTAATACATTTAAAGCGATATTTTAGTTAAAGGGTTTTTACCAAAATTAGAGACACTTGAATATAATAATTGAGGAATAACATTTAATTAGAACTTTATAATATCATAGGAATAAATGTATTCATGATACAATATTACAAAAGATAGTATATACACCATGTAAGAGTGAATTGGTGCATAACAACAATGAAGTCTCAATAGAAATGTAAAATGAGATGAAATCACTTATAAAGAAGGTATCCTTAAATTAAGGATAAATCAATTTCAACATTATGTGTGAAAAATATAAATACACCCAATATAAGTGGATATTAAGTGTAAAATAATACAAGGTCATTCACACATATTCAAAGGATGACATATTCAATAACTACATGTTGAACCCAAAGAAATTTAAATTGGGTTTAAAAGTTCCCTCGGTAAAATTCGACAGCCTAACGGCGTCACATTAAAATTCATAAAATTAGTTGATGAGAGAGAAATTGTATCTCATCACTTGGACATAAAATTTAAATCAATAAGGATATATAAGAACATATCCCAACATAAAAATATTTAAATTAAAAGACATAACAAGATAAGTCTTTTTAAAAGAAGAGTGTGAAAGGTTCCCTTACCGATTTGGGCAACTTTCGAAACGTACACCCCATGAAAGAAGGGTCATACAATGATGATTTAACTACCCATAAATGAGAGTATATTATAAAAATAGTAAAATAATGGGCAGTACATACACCACACAAATGGAAATAGTTTCCAATGTAACATGAATCTCACGGGAATAAAAAGTGAGATGAAAATACCCTTATGAAAATTCGGCAGCCTAACGGCGCCACATAAAACTTCTAAAAATTGATTTATGAGATCAAATAGGGTCTCTCACCATATTAACATAAATTTATAGAAAGTGTAACATAAAATAACATCCCATAACATAATAAATAGGAGTTGAAAATAAGTTACATAAAAACAGTACTTTAAAAGAAAGAGCGAGGTAGGATCCCTTACCTCAAGTTCGACTTGTCTTGTTCGTTTCTTTATATTCATGAATAATAAAAAAATTTCAATTTATAATTTCTTAAAGAACCTCATATAAATTGTATTATTAAATTAATATCACATATTACAATGTTAAAATAATTAGTTATTTATGTGAGTTCATATCAAAAAAAAATTTCGATGTTTGGTACATGAGTCAAAAACGAACATGTTTGAAAAGAATCGTCCATGTAGTTATAAATACATCATTTCCAGAACAGTATTAATTATTTAAATATAATATATATCCAGTAAATATTCATTTTATACTATTCCATAACATTTGGAGATAAAAAGAAATGAAATGCACCGTTCATGGAGACGGTAGTCCGTACGTACGCATGAACGCTACTTTCATTGTTTTGACATATTAATGGAATTTAAAATAATTGAGAGATATATTTATTATAATTCCAGTATAATATATATGTTTTATAGGTCACATATGTTCATTAATTTCATTATTTATACATTCCATTTATTCCATGAACGAGTCACATCACTTGAGGGGGTGGTAGTCCGCACTTCCTCATATGAAATTATCGCATTTGCACAACATGAAATGAATAAAGGTATGATTTAAATATCAAATTAAGAAAAATATATAAAACATAAATACCATATATATCATATATAAAATATAGTTACATAATAATGGCCACCTTTAAAGGTGTTAAAAGAATATTGAACATTCATCGTTCCGTGAGGCAGTAATTCAATATCCACAGAAACAGTATGTTCTTTAACCATTAGACGGATGTGTGTGTAAGTTTATCTCTAATACTTATTATAACAACATACTAGTATAATTAAGATACTGGTTTTGTTACAAAATAATGGAATAATAATTGTTTAGGGGGTTGGAGGAGCAAAATAAAAGAAAAGAACATAAGAGAAGACATTACCTTTAAATCGGGTAACTCCCTTTGGTTTGAACCAAAAGGGTTCCTTGAAGACATTTCTACCTAAGGTGAGGCTTCAATGATAAATAGAGGGATGTGGAGAGATGAAATGGTCTGGGTTTTTCTGTGCCAATGTCTTGAGAGGTGTGGGTATTGTGGTAGAGGTGGGGCCTTTTATAAGAGGAGAGGAGAGGCACTCATGGAATGTCAAGAAATGTTACTTTATTTAAAAAAGAGTTTCGGATTTAAAAGGTCCCTAATTGATATATTTCAAGGATAAGGTGATAATGGTTCTAAATATACTCATAAAATATGTTTTTTCCAAGTGTATGTCTTAGATTTTACATTATTCTTTCATTTTATTTAAATCATTCATTAATGATGTAATCGCTGCATCATCATGATGTCATAAATAATTTAATTTCTATAATGTCTAAAAATTATAAAAAAATACTACGATTTATGAAATATTTTTAGATTTACAATTACTATTTATAGTCTAAGATATCCTTTATGTAGAAAAAATGAAAATTATTTTACTAAGGTGTTACATACTTTGGTTGCATTTTCCACTCATTAAAAAAATATGATAAAAGGTCACTATCAAACTAAAGTGATTCCATGGGGTCCCAAGGTTGGCACAAGGAATCCAATGGTCGGAAAAGACACCACCAATAGCATTAGGACACATGTTGGGGTCATTTTATATTTTTATAATATTATTTTCTTACCCTTCATTACCCGATTACTAATTAAACACGATAATTAAAGATAATTACCATTGTTACTATTCATAATGTCCAAAAACAAGAGTCTTAATTACATAATTTGGAACTTATTATTACAAATATGGAATCCATTTTATCAAATTGTAAACACATAAATTGTATTAATTAATTTAAAAGTAAATATTGTTGTCAAAACAAAAGACGGGTTTTTTTAAGAAGTAAACTTTATCAAAATATTGACATGTTTTTACATCCAATTGAAAACTGAAATTACTTCCAATGAAAAAAAATTATATTAATTGAATAATAAATTCAATTATATTTTAATAAAAATTTAAATTATAATCTAAATAAATAAATAAATTGGATGAAAAGGCAGTTTTGAATTAAAAACTATATTTTTCATTATTCATTAAAAAAAGCTTTATCATACAAATACAAAAAATTAACCCTAAGATATATTTGATATTTCAAATTCAGAAATGATTTACATTTTAAAAAATTCAAAATATATATGTTTCATTGATTAATTTAATAATTCATTCCTGCTGTCAAAACAAATAGTGTGTTTTTAAGAAACAATATCTATTAAAAGATTAACACTAGTTTATGTCCAATTTCAAATTGAAATTAATTCCAATAACCACTATTGGATTAAATGGTAATAATATATTATAAATAAACTTTAATATCAATTGAAAATATAATCTATCTATATAAATAAATCAGATTAAATGGAGGTTTTGATTAAAACGCAACATTTTCAATAAAAATGATCTTTATCAGAAAAATAACAAAAATTTACACAAAGTAAATTTTGATGTCCAGATTATAAAGTAGGATTTTATTTTTTCAAATTAAACATATAAAATTGTAAAAATTATATTTAAAAAGGGTTCTCCATCAAAACGCGGTTAATCGACCTTTTAATGAATATTAGAAGATTTATTTTTAAAATTGGATTCATTGCATTTTAATCCTCTAACATTTATTGGATAAATGTAAAAATATTTAACAAATGTTTGTAATAATTTTGTAGTTATTTCTGTTCATACATGCCATTACAATGGCAAGGTGTTAACTATTATAATATTATTATATTATTAATGTGAAACGTAAGATTTCAATGAAACTCGTTGTTGCATATTGGGTACGCCATCGAGCATAGAATTCCCATTAAAGTAGTATTAACATTTTATTCACAAATATTGACAGAAATTAGAATGTATTATTATTTATTTACCTGGTATGTTACATCCTTCCCCCGTTTTTTGGAATTGTGTTCTCACAATTTCAAAATTGGGCTTGTAAATTTCATTGAAAGTCCCACATCGGAACAAGAGTCAGTAAAACTATCACTTTAAAAGAAAGGGAGAGAAGTACAAAGGTAACCCAAGTTAATCCATACTAGGATTAAAAGTATGAAAATATTGATATGGAGGAAAAAAGGGTCATGTTCTAATGGAGAGTGATAGTAAAAATGTGTAGGATAATGTTAACCACATGAAAATCACAAACTTGTGATGACTTAAATGGTATTCGGTTCCCCAGTTGGAAAAGTTAACAGACAACATTTTTGTTTTATGTTACCCTTAATTGAGGAATTTATTTTTGATCTTAACTAAATCATAATGAAACATACATAATTGTCATGTAGACTTTCAACTTTTACTAGATTCCTTAATCAAACTTATATTTTCTCCGAAAGACGAGTATTTAAGAAGACGTGTTCGCATTAAGAGTACTATAATCAACTTCTTGAGAATCACCTAATCCAAAAAAGAGAACTATTTATTTCCCATGTATTTATATCTCATCCAAAACCAAACCACAAAGTTTAGTATGAGATCAGATAATACCCAAAAATGATAATTTTTTTACAAAATGAAAAACTACTCCTAATCTCTAAAATTTGTGAAACAAAACCCAATGTTCAATGAACATCATTCAATAAAAAATTTTTCCATAAAATTCTTCAAAGTAAACCCATCTAATATTGAAACCCAAATATTTGAAGGATTTAATCACATAGACTCCCATGGTACAAATTAACATTTATCTCTAAATAACATATGTTTATCTTAAACTCTCATACTGAAAAGTGATTAACCTAATCTCATATCCTCCTTGATAGGTTAATAATTTCCATTGATAACCCAAAATCAACTTACTCTTAATTCATAAAATCATATAACTAAAAAGAATCATTCAAACTAACTAGGAACTTCACGTAGTACAGTGGTAGGCGATAAATACCAGTTGCACTTTGGATGTGGGTTCGATTCCTGCAGCTTCGTCCGATACGATGGGTTGTCACACATCCTGCATGTTGTCCTTCTTCCAAAACTATATAATTCTCAAAACATTCCCCAAAATGAGATAAAATCTTCAAAAAATAACCATAACATAATTTAACCTCAATTTTATCTCATGTCATTCATATTCCATCATTATATATAGTAACCCATACTTACCTCAACAGTAAAGATCAAATAAACCCTAATGGTTGCCTTTATAATTATTACCTAAACTTCCATGTCGAGATGTTTCTCTCATACATGACGCATTAGAGAACACACCAAGGTTCACATGGTTGATCATGACTCTTGATAGTTAGTTTAGAATAACCAAGAGACTTCTCATTGCAGTTCCTTATCATTCAGTTGTTCATTCATAAAACCATCACAGTTTTTTTTCAAATCCATTATTAATTTGGTTCCTTCTAGATCTATCCATTTACTAAAACCGAAAAGGTCAGTGTGAGTATCCTCATATAATAAAGAGGAAGATAAACACCAAGATATACTTATCCATGTTATCTCAAACTCATTCTAACTTTCAAAAAAATCAATGACTCCATCTAATATACTAACCATTGTGGTTATACCCAACTTGTCACTTTTTCTTAAACAACACTCTAACCTCTAAAGTTATCTAAATCGACCTTTGATACCAACTATAAGGACCCGACCATAAACAATACTTATTATTGAATTAAATGAATAATTCACATTGAGTATCTTTTCAGGTTTAGAGTTTTAGACAATTAGGACATAACTATTACATATCCAAGATTAAAAAGTAGACACATATACCCCACTTTTCCATTTTTATTCACGAAAATAAAAACTCTTGAACAAAAGAGTCATGTCTAGTTCCTTGTTTTTGACAACCGGACATTTCCTTGATCCCATCCTTGACCCTATTCAACGTTATGTCCTGTGAAAAAAATTTCAAAAAAACTTGGGATGAGCATAAAAACCTCAGTAAGGGTTATAATAATATGGAAAAAAACAATAGTCCATGTATACATAAGAATAAATTAAATCATACTTTACTCATAAAGCATAAGCAATTTAACATACCTCCTGGAATCATAAGATTTACGAATAACTAAAATAAATCATAAGACATAAAGGTAAATAGAGGAATTCATAACATTCTTATGTAGGGATTAACCCTCATGGTTATGTTTGGAATACCCATCACACTATATTCCATAAATCTCTTCGGAGAAACCTTAGCATTTAACTCCTTCGCATTACCCAATTCATTGGAGAGCTATATCGGGCTCACCCGCCCTGAGTTTATCACAGAACCACCCATTTTCATAAAGAATTACCATGAAACAAAACATAATCATAACAGATAACATAAACATAAAGGAAAGATAACATTCCCACATTTCAATAACAATATTTCATTTTAAGATAATGAATCCATTCAAAAAAATCATTTTCAAAACCATTTAAAACATTTAATAATGAGATTTTTGAATCAAAGTGTTCCATACCACCTAGAAGATTTTAACATTTTAAACCATTAATATCCATATAAATCCATAAGACAATTTTTAAAACATTGATATTAATAAGAACGAATCATTAAAACATTTAAAGCGTTATTTTATTTAAAGGGTTTTTACCAAAATTAGAGACACTTGAATACAATAATTGATGAATAACATTCAATCAGAACATTATAATATCATGGGAATAAATGGATTCATGATACAATATTCCATAGGATAATATATACACCATATAATATTGAATTGGTTCATAACAACAATGAAGTCTCAATAGAAATGTAAAATGTGATTAAATCCCTTATAAAGAAGGTATCCTTAAATTAAGGATAATTCAATCTCAAAATTATGTGTGAAAAATATAAAAACACCCAATATAAGTGGATATTAAGTGTAAAATAATCAAATGTTATTCACACATATTAAAAGGATGACATATTCAATAACTACATGTTGAACCCAATGAAATCGAAATTTGGTTAAAAGTTCCCTTGGTAAAATTCGACTGCCTAACGACATCACTTTAAAAATCATAAAATTAGTTGATGAGAGATAAAATGGTATCTCATCACTTTGAAATAAAATTTTCATCAATAAGGATTTATAAGAACATGTCCCAACATAAAAAGATGTAAATTAAAAGACATAACAAAATATGTCTTTTTAGAAGAGGAGTGTGAAAGGTTCCCTTACCGATTTGGGAAACTTTCGAAACGTACACCACATGAAAGAAGGTTCATACAATGAAGATGTAACTAACCATAAATAAGATTATATTATACAAATAGTAAAATAATGGGCAGTAAATACACCACAAAAAAGGAAATAGTGGTCAATGTTGCATGAATCTCATGGGAATAAAAAAGTGAGATGAAAATACCCTTATAAAAATTTGGCAGCCTAACGGCGCCACATAAAACTTCCAAAAATGGATTTATGAGATCAAATAGGGTCTCTCACCATATTAACATAAAATTTAAATAAATAGTAATATAATATAACATCCCACAACATAAGAAAACGGATCTTAAAGTAAGTTACAAAAAATAGTACTTAAAAAGAAAGAGAGAGGTAGGATCCCTTACCTCAAGTCCGACTTTTCTTGTTCTTTTCGTTATATTACTGAATAATAAACATTTTTCAATTTATAATTTCTTAAGGAACTAATTTAACATTTATTATTCAGTTCATATCACATATTAAAATGTTATAATAATTAGTTAATTATGTGAGTTCGTATCAAAAGTTATTGTCGATGTTTGGTACATGAGTCAAAAATGAACATGTTTGAAAAGAATAATCCATGTAGTTATAAGTAAATCATCTCCAGAATAGTATTAATTTTTTAAATATCATATATATATCCAGTAAATATAAATTTTATACTATTCCATAATATTTTGAGATAAAAAGAAATGAAATGCATTGTTCATGGAGATGGTAGGCCGTACATACGCAGGAACGCTACTTTCATTTCTTTGACATATTAATGGAATTAAAAATAATTAAGAGATATATTTATTATAATTCCAGTATAATATATATGTTTTATAGGTCACATATGTTCATTAATTTCATTCTTTATACATTCCATGTATTGCACGAACGAGTCACATTACTTGAGGGGGCGGTAGTCCGCACTTTCTCAAATGAAATCATCGCATTTGCACAACATCAAATGAATAAAGGTATGATTTAAATATCAAATATAGAGAAATATATAAAACATAAATACCATATATATCATATATAAAATATAGTTACAACATAATGACAACCTTTAAAGGTGTTAAAAGAATATTGAACATTCATCATTTCGTGAGGCAGTAATTCACCATCCACAGAAACAATATTTTATTCAACCATTAGATGAATGTGTGTGTAAGTGTAGCTCTAATTATTATTATAAAAAATACTATTATATTTAATATACTGTTGTTGTTACAAAATAATGGAATAAAAATAGTATCGGGGGTTGGAGAAGCAAAATAAAACAAAAGATCCTAAGAGAATACATTACCTTTAAATCGGGTAACTCCCTTTGATTTGACCAAAAGGGTTCCTTGAAGACATTTAGGCCTAAGGTGAGGCTTAAATGATGAAGAGAGGGATGTGTAGAGATGAAATTGATGGTGTTTGGCCGAGCCAATGTCTTTAGAGGTGTTGATAAGGAGGTAGAGGTGGGGGCCTTTTATAAGAGGAGAGGAGAGGCACTCATGGAAAGTCAAGAAATGATACATTATTTAAAAAATATTTTCGGATTTAAAAGGTCCCATATTGATATATTTCAAGGATAAGGTGATAAGGATTCTAAATATACTCATTAAATAGGTTTTTTCCAAGTTTAATTCTTATATCATACATTATATTTTCATTTTATTTAAATCGTTCATTAATGTGGTAATCGCTGCATCACCATGATGTCATAAATAAATTAATTTCATTAATGTCTAAAAATTATAAAAAAATACTATGATGTAGGAAATAATTTTAGATTTCAAATGACTATTCATAGTATAAGATATCCTTTATGTAGACAAAATAAAAATTATTTTACTTATGTGTTACATACTTTGGTTACATTTTCCTTTCTTTAAAAAAATATGATAAAAGGTCACTATCACACTAAAGTGATTCCATGGAGTCCAAAGGATGGGAGAAGGAATCCCATGGTCGGAAAAGACACCACCAATAGCATTAGGACACATGTTTAGGTCATTTTATATTTTTATGATATTATTTTCTTACCCTTCATTACCCGATTACTAATTAAACACGATAATTAAAGATAATTATCGTCGTTATTATTCATAATGTCAAAAAAAAGAGTCTTAATTACATAATTTGGACCTTATGATTCCAAATATGGAATCCATTTTATCAAATTATAAACACATAAATTGTAGTAATTAATTTAAAAGTAAATCCCATTGTCAAAACAAAAGACGGGTTTTTTAAGAAGTAAAATTTATCAAAAGATTGACCTGTTTTTACATCCAATTGAAAAGTGAAATTACATCCAATGAACCAAATTTTATTAATTGAAAAAATAATAATTCAATTATACATTAAAAAAAATTAAAATTATAATCTAAATATATAAATAAATTGGATGAAAATGAAGTTTTGAATTAAAAACTATATTATTCACTATTCATTAAAAAAAGCATTATCAGAAAAATATGAAAAATTAACCGTAAGATATATTTGATATTTCAAATTCAGAAATTATTTAAATTTTAAAAAATTCAAAATATATTAGTTTCATTAATTAATTTAATAATTCATTCCCGCTTTCAAAACAAATAGTGCGTTTTTAAGAAACAATATCTATTAAAAGATTGACACTAGTTTATGTCCAATTTCAAAGTGAAATTAATTCCAATGACCACCATTGGATTAAATGGTAATAATATATTCTAAATAAACATTAATATCAATTAAAAATATATTCTATGCATATAAATAAATCATATTAAAAGGAGGTTTTGAATTAAAATGCAACATTTTCACTAAAAATGATCATTATCGGAAAAATAACAAAAATTTACACAAAGTAAATTTTGATGTCCATATTCTAAAGAAGGATTTTATTTTTTCAAATTAAACATATAAAATTTTCAAAATTATATTTAAAAAGGGTTCTCCATCAAAATGTGATTAATCTACCTTTTAAAGAATATTAGATGATTTTTGCATAAAATTGGATTCATTTGCATTTTAATCCTCTATTATTTATTGGATAAATGTAAAAATATTTAACAAACGTATGTAATAATTTTGTAGTTATTTCTGTTCATTCCTTCCATTACATTGGCTAGCCGTTAACTATTATAATATTATTATATTATTAGTGTGCAACGTAAGATTTCAATGAAACTCGTTGTTGCGTATTGGGTACACCATCAAGCATAGCATTCCCTTTAAAGTAGTATTAACATTTTATTCCAAAATATTGATAAACATTAGATTTTAATATTATTTATTTACCAAGGATGTTACATCCTTCCCCCATTTTGGGAATTACGTCCTCACAATTTCAAAATTGGGCTTGAGAATTTCATTGAAAGTACCACATCGGAACAAGAGTCAGTAAAACTATCACTTTAAAAGAAAGGGAGATAAGTACAAAGGTCACCCGAGTTAATCCATACTAGGATTACAAGTATGAAAATATAGATATGGAGTAAAAAAGGGTCATGTTCTGATGGAGAGTGATAGTAAACATGTCTATGATAATGTTAACCACAAGAAAATCACAAACTCGTGATGGGTTAAAGGGTATTTGATTCCCTAGTAGGAAAAGTTAACAGACAACATTTTTGTTTTATGTTACTCTTAATTGAGGAGTTTATTTTTTATCTTAACTAAATCATAATGAAACATACTTACTTGTCATGTAGACATTCAACTTTTACTATATTCCTTAATCAAACTCATATTTTCTCAAAAAGACGAGTATTTAGGAAGTCTTGTTCTCATTAAGAGTATTATAATCAACTTCTTAAGAATCAACTAATCCACAAAAGAGAACTATATATTTCCCATGTCTTCAGATCTCAACCAAAACCAATCCACAAAGTTTAGTATGAGATCAGATAATACCCAAAAATGATATTTTTTTACAAAAATAAAAACTACTCCTAATCTCCAAAATTTTCCAAACAAAACCCAAAGTTCAACGAAGACCATTCAATAAACAATTTGTCCATAAAATTATTCAATGTAAACCCAAATAAGATTGAAACCCAAATATTTTAATGATTTAATCACATAGTCTCCTAAGGTACAAATTAACATTTATATCTATATAACATAAGTTTCTCTTAAAGTCTCATACTGAAAAATAATTAACCTAATCACATATCCACCATGATAGGTTAATAATTTCCATTGATAACCCAAAATCAACTTACTTTTAATTCATAAAATCATATAACTAAAAGAAATAATTCAAACTAACCAGGGACTTCATGTAGTACAGTGGTAGGTGATAAATACCAGTTGCACATTGGATGTGGGTTCAATTCCCACAGCTTCGTCCGATGTGATGGGTTTTCACATAGTCTTCATGTTGTTCTTTTTACAAAACTATATAATTCTTAAAACATTCCCCAAAACGAGATAAAATCTTCAAAAAATAACCATAACATAATTTAACCTCAAGTTTATCTCCTGTCGTTCATATTTTATCATAACGTATAGTAACCCATAATTACCTCAAAAGTAAAGATCAAATAAACCCTATTGGTTACCTTTATAATTAATACATAAACTTTCATGTCGATTTGGTTCTCTCGTACATGATGCATTAGAGAACTCACCAAGGTTCAAGTGGTTGATCATGACTCTTGATAGTTGGTTTAGAGTAACCACATGAGTTCTCATTGCAGCTCCCATATCATTCAGCTGTTCTTTCATAAAAAGTCACAGTCTTCTTCAAATCCATTTTTACTTTGGTTCCTGATTGATATATCCATTTACTAAAACCAAAAAGGTTAGTGTGAGTATCATAACATAATAAAGAGGAAGATAAAAACCACGATATACTTATCCAAGTTATCTCAAACTCATTCTAACTTAAAAAAAACAATGACTCCGTCTAATATACTAACCATTGTGGTTATACAAAACTTTTCACTTTTTCTTAAACAACACTATAACCTCTAAAGTTATCTAAATCGTCCTTTGATACCAACTAGAAGGACCCGGACATAAACATTACTTATTATTGAATTAAATGAATAATTCACATTGAGTATATTTTCAGGTTTAGAGTTATAGAGAATTAGGACATAACTATTACATCTCAAAGATTACAAAGTAGACACATCTACTCAGCATCCATTTTTATTCACAAAAATAAAAACTCTTTAACAAAAGAGTCATGTCTAGTTCCTTGTTTTTGACAACCTGACATTTCCTTGATCCCATACTTGACCCTATTCAACGTTATGTCCTATGAAAAACATTTCAAAAAAACATGGGATGAGCCTAAAAAGCTCAGTAAGGGTTATAACAATACGGAAAGAAAACATTAGTCCATGTATACATAAGAATCAATGAAATCATACTTTACTCATAATGCATAAGCAATTTAACATACCTCTTGAAATAATAAGATTTACGAATAACTAAAAGAAATAATAAGACATAAAGGTAATTTGAGGCATTAATAACATTATTATAAAGGGATTAACCCTCATGGTTATGTTTTGAATACCGATCACACTATATTCCATAAATCTCTTTGGAGAAACCTTAGCGTTTAACTCCTTCGCACTACCCAATGCATTGGAGAGCTATATCGGGCTCACCCGCCCTCAATTTATCACAGAACCTCCTGTTTTCATAAAAAATTCCCATGAAACAAAATATAATCATAGAAAATAACATAAAAATAAAGGAAAGATAACATTCCCACATTTAAATAACCATATAACATTTTTTGATAATGAATCCATTCAAAAACACCATTTTCAAAACCATATAAAACATTTAATAAAGATATTTTTGAGTCAAAGTGTCTCATACCTACTTGATGATTTTAACATTTTAAACCATTTATATCCATATAATTCCTAAAAACAATTTTGAAAACACTTATATTAATAATAACGAATCATTAAAACATTTAAAGCGATATTTTAGTTAATGGGTTTTCACTAAAATTAGTGACACTTGAATACGATAATTGAGGAATAAAATTTAATCAGAACTTTATAATATCATGGGAATTAATGGATTCATGATACAATATTCCATAGGATAGTATATACACCATATAAGAGTGAATTGGTTCGTAACAACAATGAAGTCTCAATAGAAATGTGAAATGAGATGAAATCCCTTATAAAAAGGTATCCTTAAATTAAGGATAAGTCAATCTCAAAATTATGTGTGAAAAATATAAATAAACCCAATATAAGTGGATATTAAGTGTAAAATAATCAAATTCAATTCCCAAATATTCAAATGATGACATATTCAATAACTACATTTTGAACGCAAAGAAATCGAAATTGGGATAAAAAATTCCCATGGTAAAATTCGACAGCCTAACAACGTCACTTTAAAATTCATAAAATTAGTTGATGAGAGAGAAAATGGTATCTCATCACTTGGAAATAAAATTTATGTCAATAAAGATATATAAGAACATATCCCAACATAAAAATAAGTAAATTAAAATACATAACAAAATAAGTCTTTTTAGAAGAGGAGTGTGAAAGGTTCCCTTACCGATTTGGGCAACTTTCGAAACGTACACCCCATGAAAGAAGGGCCATACAATGAAGATGTAACTACCCATAAATGAGAGTATATTATAAAAACAGTAAAATAATGGGCAGTACATAGACCACACAAAAGGAAATAGTGGCCAATTTAGCATGAATCTCACGGGAATAAAAAGTTAGATGAAAATACCCTTATGAAAATTTGGCAGCCTAACAGCGCCACATAAAACATCCAAAAATGGATCTATGAGATCAAATAGAGACTCTCACCATATTAACATAAAATTTACAGAAATATTAATATAAAATAACATCCCCCCAACATAAGAAATAGGATCTTAAAGTAAGTTTCATAAAAAATAGTACTTAAAAAGAAAGAGAGAGGTATGATCCCTTACCTCAAGTCCGACTTGTCTTGTTCGTTTCTTCATATTCCTGAATAATAAACATTTTTCAATTTATAATTTCTTAAGGAAAAAATTTAATTTTTATTATTAAATTCATATAACATATTATAATGTTATAATAATTAGTTAATTATGTGAGTTCATATGAAAAGTTTTTGTCGATGTTTGGTACATTAGTCAAAAATGAACTTGTTTGAAAATAATCGTCCATGTAGTTATAAGTACGTCATCTCTAGAATAGTATTAAATATTTAAATATCATATATATCGGGTAAATATTCATTTTATACTATTCCATAACATCTGTAAACAAAAAGAAATGAAATGCACCGTTCATGGAGACGGTAGGCCGTGCGTATGCATGAATGCTACTTTCATTTCTTTGACATATTAATGGAATTAAAAATAATTGAGAGATAAATATATTATAATTCCAGTATAATACATATGTTTTATAGGTCACATAAGTTCATCAATTTTATTCTTTATACATTCCATGTATTGCATTAACGAGTCACATCACTTGAGGGGGCGGTAGTCCACACTTCCTCATATGAATTTATCGCATTTGCACAACATGCAAATAATAAAGGTATGATTTAAAAATAAAATACAGAAAAATATATAAAATATAAATACCATATATATCATATATAAAATAAATTTACATCATAATTGCCCCTTTTAAAGTGTTAAAAGAATATCCAACAATCATCGTTTCGTGAGGCAGTAATTCGCCATCCACAGAAACAATATGTTCTTTAACCATTATACGGATGATTGTGTAAGTGTAGAAATAATAGATTATATAACAACATACTATTATATTGAATATACTGGTTTTGTTGCAAAATATATGAATAAAAAGTGTTTAGGGAGTTGCAGAAGCAAAATAATACAAAAGAACATAAGAGAAGACATTACCTTTAAATCGGGTAACTCCCTTTGGTTTGAACCAAAAGGGTTCCTTGAAGAGCTTTCTGCCTAAGGTGAGGCTTCAATGATGAAGATAGGGATTTGGAGAGATGAAATGGTCAGGTTTTGGCCGAGCCAAAGTCTTGAGAGGTTTGGGTAAGGAGGTAGAGGTGGGGGCCTTTTATAAGAGGAGAGGAGGGGCACTGATGGAAAGTCAAGAAATGTTAGTTTATTTTAAAAAGCGTTTCGGATTTTAAAGGTCCCACATTGATATATTTTGAGGATAAGGAGATAAGGGTCAGAAATATACTCATAAAATAGGTTTTTTTAAGTGTATGTCTTAGAGATTACATTATTATTTCATTTTATTTAAATCGTTCATTAATGAGGTAATCACTACATCATCACGATGTCAGAAATAATTTAATTTATTGAATGTCTAAAAATTATAAAAAAAATAGTATGATATAGGAACTATTTTTTTATTTACAATGATTATTTATAGTCTAATATAACCTTTATTCAGACAAAATGAAAATTATTTTAATTGGTGTTACATACTTTGGTTACATTTTCCTTTCATTAAAAAAAATGAGAAAATGTCACTATCATACTAAAGTGATTCCATGGGGTCCCAAGGTTATCAAAAGGAATCCCATGGTCTACCGAGACACCACCAATAGCATTAGGACACATTTTTGGGTCATTTTCTATTTTTATGATATTATTTTCTTACCCTTCATTACCCGATTACTAATTAAACACAATAATTAAAGATAATTTCTGTCATTACTATTCATAATGTCCAAAAACCAAAGAGTATTAATTACATAATTTGGACCTTCTGATTCCAAATATGGAATCCATTTTGTCAAATTAAAAACACATAAATTGTAGTAATTAATTTAAAAGTAAATCTCGTTGTCAAAACCAAAGACGGGTTTTTTAAGAAGTAAAATTTATCAAAAGATTGACTTGTTTTTACATCCAATTGAAAAGTGAAATTACTTACAATGAACAAAATTGTATTAAGTGATAAAAAAATAATTCAATTATACTTTAAAAACATTTAAAATGACAATCTAAATATATAAATAAATTGGATGAAAAGGCAGTTTTGAATTAAAAACTGTATTTTCACTATTCATTAAAAAAACATTATCAGAAAAATACCAAAAATAATCCTAAGGTATATTTGATATTTCAAATTCAGAAATGATTTCAATTTTACAAAATTCGAAATATATATGTTTCATTAATTAATTTAATAATTCATTTCCACTGTCAAAACAAATAGCATGTTTCTAAGAAACAATATCTATTAAAAGATTGACACTAGTTTAAGTACAATTTCTAAGTGAAATTAATTCAATGACCACCATTGGATTAAATGGTAAAATATATTCTAAATACACTTTAATATTAATTAAAAATATAATCTATCCATATAAATAAATCAGATTAAAAGGAGGTTTTGAATTAAAATGCAACATTTTCAATAAAAATGATCTTTATCGGAAAAATAACAAAAGTTTACACAAAGTAAATTTTGATGTCCTGATTCTAAAGAAGGATTATATTTTGTCAAATAAAACATATAAAATTATAAAAAGTATATTTAAAAAGGGTTCTCCATCAAAAGGCTGTTAATCGACCTTTTAATGAAAATTAGAAGTTTTATGCTTAAAATTGGATTCATTTGCATTTTAAGCCTCTGAAATTTATTGAATAAATGTAAGAATATTTAACAAACATATTTAATAATTTTTTTTGTAATTTATGTTCATTCCATCCATTACAACGTCTACGTGTTAACTATTATATTATGATTATATTATTAGTGTGCAACGTAAGATTTAAAAGAAACTCGTTGTTGGGTATTGGGTACGCCATCGAGCATAGCATTCCCTTTAAAGTAGTATTAACTTTTTATTCACAAATATTGATAAAAATTAGAATGTAATCTTATTTATTTACCTGGGATGTTACATCATGTGTTCTTGAGGATCTCTCAATGGTTATACATCATCATTTGGAAAAACATGGAATGTTATCTCCTCAATATATTGGCTCTTTTGAGATACTAGAAATATTTTAAGAGGTGGAATATCCGTTAATATTTCCACCTCAATTCAGTTCGGTGAATAATGTGTTTCATTTATCTGAGTTAAAAAAGTATCAACATTATCCTCACTATGTGATCAGATTGGATCACAATGACCTATATCCTGATGCTTAGGTGGTATATATCATGATGCATATATTGGATAAGAAAGAGAATGTATTTCATTGAATGAGCATCGGTCAATTCTAGGTTTTATGGAAACATGGTCAGATCTAGGAAGAGATATGGGAACGTGAGAAGGAAATGAATGAGCAATGGTCGGAAATATTTTGGGGTTATGAGAGTGTTCTGCTTTCCAAGGATGGAAAGACCAATGATGGGGATAATGGAGTACCACCAGTTTCCGGTATGTAACCCTTACTCAATTATTATTATATAAGGGTGATTTTTGGGTGGTTTTGGTAAACATTCAATATGTTTTTTAGGGTTAAAGTAGATGCACATGGGTTGCACACTGTTTGTATAAACTGTGCGGATATCCTCTGAGAAATAGTGAGTAGTTATAGTTTTGAAGCTATATCTTCAGAATGGTATGATAATGGTTACAGTGACCATGTGATGAGGTCATACAAGGGTTTCCAAAAGTCTTTATCTTACCCACAGTTAGCACATGATTTTTCTAACCATGTGGACTAACCGTGCGCAGGAAAAAACTAAGATCTTAAGTTTTCAGATCTTACCAATTTTTTCACTTACATGATATTTTTTTCTCCTAAATAGACCTAATTAAATATTTTTCTCAATTTATGGCTATCTAACCTCTCTTATGATTTTTGGAAACAATCCAGATCCCTCCCTTAGCGTTTAAAATCTTGATTCTCACATCATGTCATCTTCTTCATCGTTACTGTCTCATTTCATATATTTACTTTGATTTAACTATCCTCAACTCTTTCATTTTTAGATATGTCTCTATTAGGGGTATAACAATTTTTAGGGATTCCATATATGATTTTATTTGTTTTTGTTGAAGGTAGGATAAGATATCTAAGGATGTTTTTGTGGAGTTTTAACTTGGTAGCATGAGCATTCTTCATCTGTTGTTGATTTTCCTCAACACCTTCTAGGTAGGAGGCCTTTATCTCAATTATTATTTCTATAATTTGTTGTATTAGTTTCAAATAGGTTTATTTTAATTTAATTTATTGTGAGAATCATGGTATAAATCTCTTATAGTGATGATCTATGGTTTTGGGTGAAATTGAGTGGTCTTGGTGAATTTTTGTTCAAATTGAATTAGTTTTTTGAATTTATAATTTTTATTTTAATATATGGAATATATGGAATTTCTAAATTATTTTATGGAAAAAGGGTTTTCAATAAAAAGGGTGTTTTTTTACATGTGTTGGCATTGAAATGGTTTTTATGGAAATGGTTTTCAATTAAAAGGTGTGTTTGTTAAAAGGGTTTTGAGCATGAAACTTGTGAATACATGTTGTATGTGTTCATGTCATATTTATCTATATGGGTGAGATATGGAATTTTCTCAGTGCCAAATTTCAGATTAGAGATGGGATATAATTACCTAGTGACTAATTGGTAGTTCGACGAGAAACTGCTTAGGAGTATGTGACTGTCATCCTGTTGAATGCATGGATGGTTGTGGGGATGTGTGGATGGATTAGTTAAGCAAAATTTATATTTAGAAATGGTTTTAAAGATTTTTTTAGTTATTTTTCAGGAAAAAATAACTTTCTATAAATTTTGATTCAATTTCACTTTTGTTTTGATTGTTATAAAGGGTTTTTGAAACTTGTTTATATGTAGTTATAAACTATTATAAGGAAATTTTTATTATAAAAAACGTTATGTAAGTGTTTCTAACTATTATATCCTACTAGAATGAGTAGGAATGTCATTGGAGAAAAACTACCTAGTGTTATACTCACACCACCCTGGGCACTTTGGTGATTTTGAAAAAGTTATCTTTCAAGATATGGGAAAAGGTAATGTATCACATATTTTTATTACCACCTCATTATTCATGGTAGGTTAGGTGATATTGGATTTAAGAACATGTGGATCATGGAATCATGGGTCATTTTAGAAGTATTTATTGGTTCTTATGATGTTTACATTGATAATTTTTTGGTCATCCGCTATTATAGTAGTTGGGTTTTCTTATTTTTGTTCCTGAATCATTTGTTGGATGGTTTGGTAATGGATTTCTCGTTTTGTGTTTATTTATTATAGACTAAATCATCCCCCACTTATATTGGAAACCCCTTGTAATTTTTTGGAAGCCATTGGCTTATTGGGGATGTCACATAAGGCCATGAAATGACTCATTGTACTCTTATTCTAGTGAGAAAGAGCGGGTCATTACAAATAATATTATTTCTTTAAAAGATGTCATTAAATATTAATAAATTAATTATAATTTATGTTTTGAAATAAATAAAAACTAATTTTTGAGAAAAGTAATTTTTTAGAAAACATTTGTAATATATTCAAATGATCCTTTAATAAATTTCATTATAAAACAATTGAATATATTTTATACTGTGTATTCCATTAAAATTTCATAATTTAGTTAGTACTATTCATACCCACCAACTTTATACATAGGTTATAATGGCCATGTTTAAATATTTTTATTTTAATAGATTATCATGTTTCTTTTAATCTTGGTGTTTCGTACAACACATGTTATCTAGGACATTAAATTTATTTAAAAATAAATATATAGTAAGGTATCAAGGTACTCTATTTTCTTTTAATCATGGTTTTCAATTCCAATATGCTATCAAGCAATTTGTTCTTATTTTAAAATATTAATGTTTTAGATAATGCCAACCTTAGTGGACATAATTTATAATGAAAAAAAATCATTGTTCAAAAAAGAGGTATAATTCTTAATTGAGTATTTTTATCTATATCTTCTCGAAATTCAAAAATTCATATTCATCCATGATAAAATAATAACATTATAATCATAAATATACATGTATGTAATAATTTTAAAGTTATAACACATAACTATCTACAACATATATAAATAGGATAGTAATTAATCATTCTTATGTTTTGTGGATTTTGGCCTTACAAAACGTTGTAATTAGTGTTCCATAACAACGTCTCATGGATTGTTATAAAAATGGATTTGATGTATACATATAATATTGAAAACATACATGTTTCATTATTTAGATGTCACACCCATGATTTTTTATTATTCCTTTTTAATTGAATTTCAATTCCTGATTTAGTTTTTGGGGTTTACCACTCATTTTGGTGAAAATGGTGGGTTTTGAAAATTTGGGCCAAACCATGAGCTGAAATCCATATTTAAAAACAAATTTAGTTTCTTCTATAACTCTTTCAATTTTTACTATTTTATACCCATTTTACATTCCAATTGGCATAACCTGATATATTAAAATCACCATATACCTTTGGACCACATAGAAATCAAAAATCATGATGGATTTGGGGTTTTGATTAAGGTAATTGGCCTGTCTGTAGGCACATTTCTTGTTTTAATGTTTTTTTTAAATTTCCATATTTCATTAATATTTTACTTTTTTTCAGTGATTCGACCTCCCACTCGAAGCCAAACACCTCAGGATCACCCCCATCAGCGCGTTTGCATCTTTGGAGCTCGTATACCCCTCAGATTAGGGAGATCTTTAGGAATATTTCTCAAATCGACCAGATTTGATGACGTAAAATGATTCCTTCATAACTGCATCAATTTTCTGTCTCTTTCCCCAAATTCAGTCCCCACATAACCTAATATAAATCCTTACATATTACATACCATTTTAGGGTACTTCAAGATTCAAATATTGGTGGTTTGGGGCCTATTTCTTCAAGATATTTCAAGTAAGGGAATTCCTTCTTGGTTCCCTCCATCCTCTTTTAGTTTTATTTCCTCTTTCTTGAAGTTACTCATATCCAAAAGCTGGGGTTATATCCTATTGTATGATTTGGGGTCTTTTGAGTCAATTATTGTGGTTTTGTTCAGGATTTATTTTCCTTGTGGTGCAGCGGTGGTGCGCTTAAGGTTTCACACCATGTTTTGAGGGTTTCGACTCAGAAGGGTAGGTGATTCCATGTGTAACCATTTTATGATGAGTAAGATTTATTTCTTTATTAATTTAGTATGTTTATAATCTGTTTTGTGTGGTGTGAAAACTGTTTTTGATGGATTTTGGTTAAACATTTAATTTTTTGTTGTATTTTAGCTTGAAATTGGGTACTTTTCATGTGTGACTCTTGGGGTAATGTTTGGGTTTAGTTTATAACATATTAATGTAATTTATTAGTATTGAAAGGGGATGAAAATTATGGTTTGTAAATTCCTTATTTTCATGTGGGCCTTGAAAAGAGGCTTTTGAATGAGTTTAAGGTGTAAAACTGTGTTATACTTCTTGAAAGTGATTTATGAAAATGTGTGATTTTCATGTGTATCTTTGTGGAATTATTTGATGTATTTTTATAAAACTTGGGGATGGATTAATAATTGTTTTAAGGTTGAAAATTATGTTTTGGATTGGTATTTGTATTATTTTGGTTTTGAATGAGGGTTTTGAAATGGTTTTAGTGTGCAAACAATGGTTATACCTCTTGGGTTTGTTTTATAAAAATTGATAATGTTTTATTTGGTTAAAAAAGTTGGGAAAAGGTTTATATGTACTTTTTGGGTTAGTGTGTTCACCTAATGTGCGTTTTTGAATGGTAAAGTGGTGATTTGAGAAGTCAAACATTTTTATAATGTTTTATAAATTGCAGAATTATTTTACTAAATTGTGTTTTGTGTGCGAAACACGAGTGTGGGATGTTTCATCTGAGTTTATTGATAAAATGAATTGTCAATGTGAGAAGGGTATTATGTGACATGTGTGTGGGTGGTTATGTGAGTTTAATATCTTGTAATTGTTTTATAAATTCATTTAAAGGATTTGTGGAAGTGTTAAAGAATTGTGAAAAGTGTTGCATGCAATTTTGGTGTGAGTTTGATTTCAAAATTCATTTGAATGAAAAGTGTAATTTTTGAATTCTGTGATGTACATGGGGTTGTTTGGATAATATGTGATGTAGAAGTGATATCTACATGTGAATAATATATTTCTTGGATTGTTGAAATTGTTTGAACACAAATGAAAAACTCGGGTATCTAGGTGGGTGGACGTGTACTAGTATGCTAGTGAATCTGTGCGGTTTGGCCTCAGTTTCACTTAGCCAGATTGACACTTACAACTCTAACTAAACTATGATGTTGATTATTGGGGAACACTAGGTTATGGGTATGATCCCTACTAGTGGATCGTGCATGAGAACTAATATTGTTTTCTGGTTACTCTCAACGATATACGAGGTACCTGAGACCCACAGCTAGTTAGTGCCTAGGGGTTATTTCCTATTTCTTGTGCTCATTATTTACTTTATACTTGTGGTCGGCATACGGTACATTTGGATGGAAAATTCATTATCTTTGGTGTTTATTTTAAAAGTGTTAATCCTTTAAATTTTCCCAAATGAAAACTGTTTACATTTATTATTGCATCCATTACAAAATTGTTACAAGAATTTATTATTTAAAAAACATGCGATGATTTTTGTCATGAAATGTTTATCACATGAAATATCTTAGTGGTGGTATCCTGCTGGGCTTTCTCTCACACCCTACTTACACCGTTGGGTGTAAGTAGACTGGCTTATTTTATGTCACAGGTTTGGGTACAGGTTTTATGCCTTTGGTTCATGGTTTTAGTGGTCCATCGTGATGCAGTACCATGGAGATGGCTTGAGGGCAGTGCCTCTATCCATGTGGAGGTTCTTGTTCTGTCCTTTCATGGGTTTGTACGTTTGTAATAGTCTTATAACATTGTTAAAAATTAGGAAATTCAGTTCTGAATTTTCGTAAAATATGTTTTGGTTTGAAAAATCCAGATTTGATTTCTTGGATTCATTTGTGGTTTTAAGTATAAAAACTCAGGTAAATCATTCCCAATTTTCAGTTTTTGGTACCCGAGAACCTGTGCTAGCCCATTGGGATTGGGAACGCTCTTCGGTACTTTCCATGGGTCAGGTCGGGTGCCGGTTTTGGTGGCGACCAGATTCGGTTCGTGACAAAATGGTATCAAAGTAGGTATGCTCTATTTGAGTCTTGTTATTTGGGAAATAGTCAGGATAGTCTGGAGTTAATATTGTCAAGACATGAAATTCCAGTTATGGGTAGTGTGCTTGATCACCACACCTCATGTCAGGATTCAAGTCTCCTGGGGAAGTCGAGATTTATCTATGTCTTTTGGTTTTCTTGGTCCGATGATGATTAGGGGAAATGAAAAGGGAGTTGGGTTAATGGTCTTAGTGATCTCGCAGGGTCTGGCAAGCCATGTGGAGCAGGGGATATTCCCTAGAACACTCTCTATGATGGTGAAGTGATTGGAATATGGCTTCCAACCATATTTCTAAGTGATACACTGAAACTAGTTTTCTCTCGCATTGTATTGTGCTTTAGTTTTGAAATCATGGAACTTTGGTTTTAATGTGACTTGGTTTTACGAAGCGTAATGTTTTTGTGAAATGATTTTCAAATAAAGAGGGAATGGTTTGATTTATGAAATGGTGGAACTGAATTTTTAAAATTGCTTCGAAATTGAAAATAGTGTGGCTACACCACTTTTTAAAATAAGGAACCATATTGAAGTTGGTTTTCAAAAGTGTTTCCAATATAGTTTTCTAAACAATTAAAGGGTGTTTTAATGGGATGATATGTTTCCAAATTAATGTGAATAACTTGAAAGTGAGTTCTTTTCTAAATGGTTGTGTCCTTATGAAATGTTTTGTAAGATGTGAATTGGGATTTTGATCTCATTGTTAGGAGTTTTTGAGAAAAAGGATGGGTTGGTTGACCATTTTTTTTTGAAAAATTGAAGGAATTTTAGTTTTATCCTTTGGTATTTCAATGACAGACCACATGCAGGGGGTTATATGGGATTATGGATGGTTGATAGAATGACTAGATGAGTGTCGTGACGAATATGAGGAGGGTGCCCGGTGTGGAAAAAAACATGCATGTGTAAGGCCCATGGGGTAACATTGGTGTATATGCTAACCGTTGAACCATTGGTTTTCATTGAAATGTTTTTTTAAAGAAAAACATGATGTATTGATGAATTGTTTGGGATGATGTATCTTCTGTGATTTTGGAAAATGTGGATGTTGTGGGATGTTTTGTGTCCAAGAACCCCTCCTATTCGAACTGTGTTTTGGGTGTGTGTTTGGACGGTAAGCTGGGTAGAAGGACCGGTTAGTAGTATCCTATGAGATATGTTTCCGGACACCTTTATGGTGGTTCCATTAATGTGTTTGGATCTGTTTTGTGGAATGTTTTCACCAATTGACCATCTTGGTTGGGTCCTTGGGTTCTCCCATTTGATAGGGTACACCCCCATTAAGGGTTAGTGCACAAGTGAGAAGTGAAACCCAGATTGTTTCGCAGTTGGAAAATCCTCTAGTTGATCAATGTAAGAAATATTTTCTTGATATTTCTAGGATGAGTCTACCCCATTTACATTCTTGGTTTTTTTGGATCCTCTTATTACGGAAGAGTGCTCGTGGATGGTTGAAAGAGACCTTAGTTTCTTAAGCTACCTGATTCGTCGAAGGTGGAAGTTTTCTGGGGTTGTCAGTATGGATAGTCTCTAAGAGGGCCTCTGAGTCCTTCATAGTCTCTTCGAAGAAGGGGTTTATGTTAAACCAACAGTGTGAGACATCTGGCCACGAGAGCCTGTTATGGCCACTTTCTGGAATGTTGTGATGTTTGGGGATGTTGTATAAGGCCCCCTCCTTGTATTATTTCTATCAGTCGCTTTGGTCATGTTCAGTGACACATTATGATGTCCCATTCTCGTTTGATTGTAAAGTTTAACTTGTACAATATTTTGTGAGTCTAATTTTTTCATAAGTGTTTCTCCTTTTGGGAGTTCTCAACATCCTTTGTTTTAGAGGAAGGTGTTTATATGTGTCCTTTATTTCTGTGGTTTCTCACCCGAAGAAATAAGGTGTGATGTGAGTGCATCCTCTAAACCCTTATTTCAGTGAAATTCCATGTTAGGGTAAAGTGATTTCTGGAGTGTGTTATGTCTTGGTGAACCCATATGGGATTGCGTGTAGTTGTTTTTAGCATTGGAAAAAGAAATTCTCTTTTGGGGTTCCCAAATCCTATCTGTGAGGCCGAAGATGCTTCAATCAATTCAGCTCCAGCCATAGGTCTCGGAGATAAGCTGACACGTAGTCAGGGGAAATCCCAATGTCGTTAATAACCTTGTACAAAGCACTATTCTCAGTATGAGATATGGTAATAGTTTAAACATTTGGTGTTTTCATCTTGCTTATGTTGTTCCTGTTCTGTGGAAAGAGGTGTAGGGCCTCATCCCCATGTTATCTCCAAATGACTTTCTTTTCCCCTTTGGTTTCCGTTGGGTTAGGGGGAATGGTATTAGATTTGTCTAGACATGTTGAGTGAAAATTTAGTAGAAAAGATTCCCCATAAAACCATGTAGGTATAAGGACCCACATGGTTAGTGCACAGTTTCCCAAACTATGTGGGCTAACCGTGCGGCCGTCCCGACACTTTATGTTTTGGGGTATTTCTCTGCCGGCCCATATTGGTCTGTTAAGATGGTTGGTTCTTATGGTGGGGATACCCAATATGAGTCTCATGTATATTATTGTGAAAATTCCTAATGGGATTCTACCCCTTGCAACGGGGAGTTTGTGCAGGGATCCCTTGTTAGTGTCTTGATTGTGTCTCAGAAAAAACAATTTAAGTTTTCTCTTATAGTTGGGGAGCCCATTTTTGTATCCTTGTACCGGTAACTCACTTTTCTACTTTGTCTTGGCTTGGAAGTGGGTAGTCTCCTTCGGAGATATATAACCACCTACATCTTCCTTGGGTAATCTTTGGGATTGGAGAGTGACCAATAGTTTAGTTATAACATGGTAAGTGTAACCTTGTTTGATGTTCTTGTTTGTTTGGGTAAATTTCTTGAGCCTTGTTCAGATAGTGTTTGAGGATTATTCTTTTAGGATAAATCCGACTGTTCTTGACCATTTTAGTAAAGAGGTGTATGTTTTGGTTGTGGATTATTCCTTCCTTAATTGATAACTGGATGTGTTTTGGCCTTTGGTGGTGATGTTTAGGAAAGGAGTCCATTTCTTCCTTTCGGCTGGGTTTGGTTTTTTGCTTTGTCATTGATATGGCTTTCCTAGGGAGGAAAGCTTTATGGTGGGGAGAATTTTCACATTCATTATTTTTATTATTAATTTTTTATTTAATTTCCATTTCTGATTTTGTTTTTGGGGTTTACCACTCATTTTGGCGAAAATGGTGGGTTTAGAAAATTTGGGCCAAACCATGAGCCCAATTCCAAATTTAAAAACAAATTTCGATTCTTCTATAACTCTTTCAATTTTTACTATTTTATACCCATTACACTTCTCAATTGGCATACCATGATATATTAAAATCACTATATACCTTTGGACCACATAGAAATCCACAATCATGATGGATTTGGGTTTTTTATTGAGGTAATGGGCCTACATGGAGGCCCATTTCCTGCTTTAATTTTTTTTTAATTTCAATATCACATTCTTTTTTTACTTTTATTCGGTGATTCAACCTCCCAATCAAAGACAAATATCTCAGGATCACCCCCATTAGTGCATTTGTATCTTTAGAGCTCATATACCCCTCAGATTAGGGAGATCTTAGGAATCTTTCTCAAATCAACCATATTTGATGAGGTAAAATGATTGTTTCATAACTCCATCACTTTTCTGTATTTTTCTCCAAATTCAGTCCCCACATGACCTAATGTAAATCATCAAAACCTACATACCATATTAGGGTACTTTAAGATTCAAATATTGTTGGTTTGGGGCTGATTTCTTCCAGATATTTCAAGTAAGGGAATTCCTTCTTGGTTCGTTCCATCCTCTTTTAGTTTTATTTCCTCTTTCTTGATGTTCCACATATCCAGAAGCTGGGGTTAGATCCTAAGGTCCGATTTTGTGTCTTTTGGGTCAATAATTGTGGTTTAGGTATGTATTTATTTTCCTTGTGGTGCAGCGATGGTGTGCTTAAGGTTTCACGCCATGTTTTGAGGGTTTCGACTAAGAAGGGTAGGTGATTCCATGTGTAACCATTTTATGATGAGTTTTCTTGATTGGTTTATTAATTTAGTATGTTTATAATCTGTTTTGTGTGGTGTGAAAATAGTTTTTGCTGGATTTGGTTAAACATTTATTTTTTAGTTGTATTTTAGCTTGAAATTGGGTAGTTTTTCATGTGTGACTCTTGGGGTAATGTTTGGGTTTAGTTTATAACATATGAAATTGATTTATTAGTCTTCAAATGGGTTGAAAATTCTGGTTTGTTAATTCCTTATTGTCATGTGGGACTTGAAAACTTGTTTTTGAATGTGTTTAAGGTGAAAAACCGTGTTGTACTTCTTGAAGGTGATTTATGAAAACGTGTGTTTTTCATGTGTATCTTTGTGGTATTATTTGATGTATTTTTATAACACTTGAGGGTGATTTAATAATTGTTTTAGGGTTGAATATTCTGTTTTGGATTGGTATTGGTATGATTTTGGTTTTGAATGAGGGTTTTGAAATGGGTTTAGTCTGTAAACAATGGTTATACCTCTTGGGTTTGTTTTATAAAAATTGCAAATGTTTTATTTGGTTAAACAAGGTTGGGAAAGGGTGTATATGTACGGTTTGGGTGAGTGTGTTCCCCTAAAGTGGGGTTTTGAATGGTAATGTGGTGATTTGATATGTCAATCATTTTTATAATGATTTATAAATTGTCGAAATGTTTTACTAAATTTTGTTTTGTGTGTGAAACATGGGTGTGGGATGTTTTATGTGAGTTTATTGATAAAACGATTTGTGAAGCTGAGAAGGGTATTATGTGACCTGTGTGTGGGATTTTATGTGAGATTAATATCTTGTAATGGTTTTACAAAACTATTTAAAGGATTTGTGGAAGTGTTAAAGAAATTTGAAAAGTGTTTTAAGCAATTTTTGTGTGAGTTTGATTTCAAAATGCATTTGAATGAAAAGTGGAATTTGTGAGTTGTGTGATGTACCAGAGGTTGTTTGGTTAATGTGTGATGTGGAAGTGATATTTTCATGTGAAAACTATATTTCTTGGATTGTTGAACTAGTTTGAGTGTAACACCCCGGGATTTTATGAAAAATATTCTTTTAATTTCATTAATTTCTTGTGTTTTATTCTACACCAAGATTACCTTGCGCTATACGCAACACCGTATTAGCTTGCAGTATACGCAACACTATTCTTGGATCGTGTTACACACAATTTTTATAATAGTTATTCTACGCAACATTGAGTATATATATATATATATATTCAATGTATAAATGAAATATGGTTGGATTCTGTTATACGAAACAACGAAGGATTCTTTCAAAACATGCAACCCTGACTTGGCTTGCATTACACACAATCACGACCTTCCTCGATAGCGTGTGTTGTACGCAATACCGGGTTTTAATAAACAACAATATATTATTATAATATTGTCATGAACTAGCCGTTATGAATAGTATTAACTAAATTTTGAATTTTATAACATTATTATTTTTCTTACACATTTTCTAGAACATGGTATAAGAACAAAATAAATTTTTCGGGTAAAATAAGTATTTTTCAAAAAATGCAGTTTTGCCGCCTTTTGATGGCGCACCCACATTAAATCTAGTTTTTAACATGTTTATATGTTAAATTTGACAAAATAAAATTCTTCTTTTGAATCAGGATATAAAAATTTACATTAGATAATGTTTTGATATTTTTCCGATAACTTTCATATTTTAATGAATAGTAAAAACATGCTATATTTTAATTAAAAACAACTTTTTTCATCGTAATGTCTTATGTGGTTAAATTATAATATTTAATGGTTTTAAAGTATAAATAGAATATATTTTTACCATTTAATATAATGTATGTCATTAGCATTGATTTTACCTTGAATTCGTAGGTTGAATCAATTCAATCTTTTGCAATGTTTTAAAGAAAAACCTGTTTTCTTTCAACAATGGGATTAATTTTAATTTAATTTCTGCATCTTTTGTGTATTGAATTTGGAAAAATGGATTCCATATTTGGAATAATTAGTTCCAAATTATTTTAATAAGCCACTTTTTATTTTTGGGCATTGTGAATAGTAACTACGGTAAATATTATTTACTGTAGTTAAAGGTAAACCGGGTAATTAAGGGTAAATATAATATTATAAAATTACCCTAAAACTTGGAAAAATCCTATTGGATGGCTATAAGTAGACCCATATAACCTAAGGGTCAGATTAGATTCATTTTATGGACTTTTTTCCATGAAAATAATTTAATTATTATTAAAACCAAAGAATATGACAACATGTCACTTTCTTAAATCTTATAGGTATAATAATTTTAATTTACTGATAAAATTCATGAAACTACGAAAATTAATACTCTCCATAAATATAATAAAATTATCTACATCATAGGAATTTATTTAGAATTTTTAGGGATTAAATAATTATCATTTATTATGACACAAAGATGATGCAGTAATTGTCTTATTAATGAAATATTGACATAATTGATGTTATAAATGCCCAAATAAATGTAATTTGAGACTTTTTATGACTAAAATTAATTTTCTAGGTTAATATGACATTTTATTGTTGATATAAGTAACTTTTTTCGAACTTATCATTCTGTTATGAATTTCATAAAAATAATGTACCAAATAGTGTCAAAATTGACATAAATTAGTTTTTAAAACAAATATTATGTTATTAATTGTTATTTTATTCCTAAAAATCTATGGTTCTTCAAAATGACTTATATAAGGTTATATATATTAATAATAAACAACTTGGGGTTCTTTTGTCTTGATATAGTACGTTTATTAACCATATAGTGTAAAAAAACAAAAAGACACGGTAAAAGTTAAATTATTTAACTTAGAGTTAAATCTAATTGATAAGGTTTAAATAATAACCTAAACTTGTCTAAATCCTATTGGATGAGAGGATTTAGACCCATCCCCACTTTAGCTTCGAAATAAGACCATTTGTAACCTTTATAAACCGAATTTTACCTTAATATAAAATAATATTTTGAGATTTTCCTAAGGTGCCCCTCTCCTCCCTTATAAAAGGGCACCTCCTCCCTCTCCTCCTCACACCAATTTGAGCATTCAAGCTCGGAAAACCCCTGAAAAAATCTCTTCTCCACTTCCCTAGTATCATTATAGAGGTCTTGGACTTCTTCAAAGACCATCCTTAGTTCTTTAAGTTGAGGTTAAGAAAAGGCGCGTCAAAAAGAGGTAATATCCTTTACCGATCTTTTTCAATTTCATTCTTCTTCAACTTCTTCTTCTTTAGTTGTTTCATGATAAAGTAATAACATCAGTATTTCTTATATAATTATATTATAAATATGAAACAACTCTAATTAACCTTCTATCCATCCTACGGAAAAAGGAAATCACCGCGCGTGCGTACGTACGGAATACCGTCTCCACGCCGTGGTGTAATCTATTTTCCGCCACCACCTTAATTGGATGGGTATAATGGTGTAATGACTAACTATATATTATTATTATAATGTTATATTGATACTTAAATAGTATACATACACTTCAACACAAGATCATGATCATGAGAACGATATCATCGCTCGTGCGTACGTACGGACTACCGTCTCCACGACGCGATGAGATTCATTCTCGATGTTAACCATTTAAGAATGATTATAAAGTATATATAAGAAATAATAATTAAATATATGACATTATAAAGCTACTGTATTTATTTATATATGTATGTCATCTACTTAATTCCATTCAACTCAATAAGGAAAAGAAAACAGCGTTCATGCGTACGTACGGACTACCGTCTCCATGAACGGTGTGTTTCATTTCATTTATCTATCTATTATATATATATATATATACTGAATATATATGATATATAAATCATTTTTTATATTCTGGAAGTAAGTAAATCATGATATAAGTAATAATAATGTCAAGAACAACAAGTCCAAACACCTACGATAAATGAAACGATTCTACCCAAAATGCTTATTTAACATGGAATTTACAAAAGAATGGGTAATATAAAGTCATAAGTGAACCATATATGATATCATAACAATGAATATGATTCTATAATAAGTTAATGACATTATTTAAATCATTATACAGGAGGTTCGGATACGTACAAATCATATCGGACATAAGGTAAGGGAAATATCACAATCTCATTTTTATCCGAGATTGTTTATACTTTAGTATTTACTGGGGTGTATTTTATCAACCACATCCATGTTTCCTCAATATGTAATATTATTTCCATTCACCTACAATTTTTTAAATCCTATTTTACCCTTCGGTGAGTTTTTGGTAAAAGATATGAAAGGAATATTTTGTCGTTTTTCATACGAGGTACTTTTTTGTCTTTTCCGAAAAAAGTACGAAAAGAATGTTTTCTTTTAACTTATACGGCATGAATGGATTTTTAAAACATTATTTCCAAGAAGCTGACTTTACAAGTTTTCAAGTTTATTTTTAATCAACTATTTTTAGTTTAAAATTGTATGACATGTTAAGAAAGGAAAAGTATTTTTGAAATAGAAAGGATATTTTCCTCAAGAATGAAGTTCAACTGTTTTATCAAAATTATTTTCCATCTAAGATAATAATGGGTTCTGTTTTTATCCCTATTATTACATTGATTTGATTATGTTGGAAATATTTTTATGAATTTCTTTATATTATATGAATTGTTTTATGATGTCATGATGTTTAAGATTCCCATTTTTACTACATGAGTTATGCAATGATGTATGATTTATGATTTTGTGGCACAAATAAGAATGGTATCATTATGAGATGGATGGGACCTATATCTCCCTCCAATGCATTGGGTAAAGATTTTATATCTCATGAGATGGACATGGCTGGAACGGTAGGTTACACCGGTTCAGTGAAACAGGACTGAAACGAGGGTGACTCGGTTCCGAAATGGACTTTTTCCACTAAGATAGTCTTGGAAATGAGTCTTGACTAATAAGATATGATTCTCTATGATTATGTGTGTATGCCACAAAGTTTCATGTTTTAAGTTATGATTATTGGGATTACATTTCACTACTATTATTTATCCCATGTTATGAAATTATGATCTCTTTTGCAGGTTAAGATTTCCAAAAGATATGTTCTTATGAATATGACGTGATTGATATTTCTTTTGTTTACCCTTACTGAGAATTTGAGCTCACCATTTTATGTTTTATTTTCCCCAGGATATAAAGAAAGGTTTTAGGAAAAAAAAGGGAAGATCTTTATGGGAGATTTTGGAGATCTTTCACCACGATTAGAATAGTATATTCCGAGTTTCCAAAGACACTAAACTATTATGATCCTTGTGTGTCTGTTTTTTTTATGTACTTAGTATTTCGCAAAAGTAATGTAATGTCCATGTACATCAGGCTTCGGGTCTCTACATTGAGCACAAAGGGAAAACCCGGGTATCTAGGTGGGTGGACGTGTACTAGTATGCTTTTAAATCCGTGGGGGTTGGCCTCAGTTTCACTTAGCAAGATTGAAGCTTACAACTCTCACAAATCTATGATGATTATGATTAGAGACCACTAGGTTATGGGTATGAACCCTACTAGTGGCTCGTGCATGAGAACAGATATTTTTTTGTGGTTACTCTCACCGAGATACGAGGTACCTGGGACCCACAGCTAGCTAGTGCCTAGGGGTTATTTCCTATTGATTGTGCTCATTAGTTAATTTATACTTGTCTTCGGCATATAGTACATTTGGATGGAAAATTCAGTATCTTTGGTGTTTATTTTAAAAGTGTGAATCCTTGAAAAGTTTCCAATATGAAAACTGTTTTCATATATTATTGCATCCTTTAGAAAATTAAAACAAGCTTTTCATATTTTCAGAATTTGCAATTCTTTTTGTCATGAAATTAATATCACATGGAATCTATTAGTGGTGGTATCCTACTAGGCTTTCTCTCACACCCTACTTACACCTTTGGGTGTAAGTAGACATTCTTATTTTATGTCACAGGTTTGGGTATGGGTTTTATACCTTTGGTTTAGGGTTTTAGTGGTCCATCGTGATGCAGTGTCATGGAGATGGCTTGAGGGCGGTGCCACTTTCCATGTGGAGGTTCTGGGGCTTTCATTTCTTGGGTTTGTACCTTTGTAATGTTATTAATACATTGTTTAAAATTTTGAAATTCAGTTCTGAATTTTAGTAAAATATTTTTTGGTTTGAAAAATTCAGATTTGATTTCTTGGATTCATTTGTTGTTTTAAGTATAAAAACTCCTGTAATTCGTTTCCAATTTTCAGTTTTTGATACCCAGGATCTTGTGCCTGCTGGTGGGGATTGAGAACGCCCTTCGTGACTTTCCATGGGTCAGGTCAGGTGCCGGTTTTGGCGGCGACTAGAATCGGTTTGTGACATTAGATGTAATATATTAGATATGTTTTTAAAATGTGGTACACCTCATAATGATATCATTTTTTATACGTACATATAGACTACCACCTCCATGAAGATATTTGATTCATTCTTCATAATCAAATCACTTGGATGATAAAAATATAAGTGTTTTTTAAAAAATAATATGGTATTTATTATATAATGATCATTCTGGAATGATAATATAAAACATTCCCTATTTTTATAATAACAGTTAAAATTGGGAAACCTTACTCATGTGTATGTATGACATACCATCTCCATGATTTTAATAAATTTTACTCTTCATAAGAAAAATTTATTATTGGTTTAAGAATTTTAATTTATCCATAATGATTATTTTTATATAGAAATTATTATTCTTGTGATTATGGAAATATGAAGCATTTTTCCATGGTCATGACACCGAAGTTGTTAAGAAATTATGAACCAAACAACCTAAAAAACAAGTTACATACTTAATTAATAATGTAATTTATTTTATCATTAAAATAAATTAATTAATATTAATAAGGATAAGATATTAAAATCAAAAAATTTTCATATGAAATAAATTTATTTATTAGAGATTAATATACAGGTGTTAAAGAACATATATAGTATGTATGGGTTTGAGGTAAGATATTTCGTCTAATTTTTTCTGTTATGGGAGAATATTTTGTAGTTATGAAACTAATTTATCTTAAAAGGTGTATATATTTCACTTTCACATGTCATAACATGAATAATTTATATATAATTGTTCATTATGTTAATATTTTAATGACTTTATTTATGGGTATTTGACTAGAAAGTTATCATCTGGTAAAATTATTCTAAACTCAATTTCCCTTTTGGGTTATAACTCTTATTCATTGACATTGTAAAGACATAATTATGTGTGGATTTTTCGGAAAATGTATTTATTAGTTTTTTCTAATCTTTTTTTTAGTATTTACATTTGTTATAGATAATATCATTATGGATTAATTCTCAATTAAATGATATGATCATTGTACTGTCCATTCATCTCAAATTAATTTTCCTTGGGTCATATGCTCGTGTTATGTACTCATCTTCTGTTATGATTTTTTCATACCTCTAAAGGAAGATAATATATCATGAATCTAATTATGTAATATATTTTTAATTTTTGATATTATGTTAAAATTTCTTGGGGATTATAATTGAATAGTTTTCAATATTGGAAAGGCGTTATGTTGCAATTTATAGTCCTTTCAACATTTTTCATGTTTTAGGTTCTATTAGGAGAAATAATTTTCTAGTATTTTATTCTACCAAATATCATTTATTAACCTTTATTAATTAACATGGTTTACTTTTTTAATTAACATTTCCCCCAATATTTATTAATTTAACATAAATACTCTCATATCTCAGGGATGATGATATTATATATTTTATTTTATATTTGGAAACATTCTCTTTCATATCAATGATTTCAAAAATGTTTTTGAAGAATGTTATTTTATAGAAAAAATGATTTAATAAATTAATTCCAAATAGTCATTGAAATTATTTTAGAAAAATTTAGAAAGGAAATATATTAACATTACTGAAATGTGTCACTTTGGATTCCCTTAAAAAATAATTGAAAAGATTTATTATTCCTGTCATTTAAAAAACGAACAGATTTTCCCAAAATGATGAAAATTATTTTCTATGAAAATTCATTTATAAATTTCAATGTTTACTATAACTGAAATGTATTTTCACAACATTTTTATAAATTTTAAATTATATAAATTATTTTCTATGTGAAAATTATATTTTCCTAAAGAATGATATTCATGAAAACTTAATGGGATTTCAATTCATCAATGAAAAAACCATTGATCTTACAAATATAACACTAGGGATATTTTTTAATAATATAATATTTTAGATTTCATGATATGACTTATTATTGTTTATAATTTATTTTCATGAAACCTATTTATTTTTCATAGTTTAATCATGTTATAAATAAAAGGATATAATTTAAAATATTCAACATAAAAAACATTTTATACCACTCTAAAATTTTTTAATTCTTGTATTCCTTTATAATATTTCATGTTTTCATCAATTAAAAAGCCTATATCTCTTATTCGAGGTAATTTTTTTGAGAAGGGGTTTTTGAAATGGAATGATATTTCAATATCTGCAAATTTTTTCTTATGGGTGAAAATATTATTTTGAAAACTGCATGATTTAATATGTTATAAATACATTATATTTCGTAGTAATTTTTATTAATGATGAGATACTATATTATAAAATGATGGTTATTGGGACCATATTATATTCCTTATTAAATGGGTAATGAGATAGAGATAATTGATTAGGTTTCTCTATGATGATTATGAGAATATATTGTGATGGTTGTTCTACTTGTATCTATGATGGTTATTGTATGTGTAACCACAATAGTTATTCAATGTGAAATATTTAAGGATATCCTATTAATTAGAGTGATATGAAAATGATACCTTACAATATTATGTGATTTATCTATGCTTACTATGGGTTTTTACTGAAATATTACGTCTTATGAATGTTAAATAAGGACTTTCTGTCTTATAAAAGGTGTTTTCTACGTTTTATGGGTCATTAATGATTCATTTTATTATGATTATAATCACGTGGATTAATATTATTGATTCCAAAAACTCTCTCCATTTTTAAATCATTATGCCATGTTTCATTATTGATTATCTTAGTATCTATGAACATGGATTTTCAATATGTTAAACAAATGTACTATGATTGTTTCATCATATCCTATTTTCTTCATACTCTCACTGATGAAATTAAATTTTAATGATGAATTTTACCCTTTCTGAATAAATCGCATGATTTTTATTCTTATGTTTCCCTTGAATATGAAGAATGTTGTTAAATTATTTCTGTTTATATAGGATTTATATGGGATAAAATATTGGGATATTTTTAATAATTAATTTGAAATATTAAAAGATCTGTATATTTTCAGAAACACTCTTTCAATTACCTAGCTGTTTTTATGTATGTTTTTTACACAATTTTCTAAAATAATTAACCTAAAATAATTTTTTTATATAAGTGATAAAAAATTTACATTAGATGCTGAATATTTTAGTTGGAAAACATTAAAAATAATTCGATAAAATTTATAGATATGAGGTCTAGAAATTTAATGTTTCTTTTTTTCATCTCAGATATAATATCCCTTAACCTAAAATCATAGATCAAGTGTGGAAATAACAAAATTTAAATTTCTTTCTCTCATGCCAATGTAGGTCTAAAAATATTAACCATCCAAAATATGCATCCTAAAAAAGAAAATATTTTACTACATAAGTACTCAAGATACATTTTTGTTTACAGTTTTTGAGAATTAAAAAAATTGTAACATCATGGATTTATAAACCACTAATTCATAAATATGAACACCATATCCCACTATACCTATATTTTCACTTTTCAAATGTGTCCTTCATCGTCATCCATATGAAACCCTCTAGATATAATTCATGTAAAATAATTTTTTATAACATAATTTAAAATAAACACTAGAATAGTTATCTAAAATTATATTTAAGGGTAAACATAAGAATTAACAATTGAATATGCTCAATGATAAAATGATTAGGACATTGTTGTGATGACACAATCAATATTACTGAGAATAAAAAATAAATATTCATACCCATTAATATTTGGATCATAAAACATGAAAACTATGCATAATTCTATCAAAAAGTATAGTGTCATTGTAATAAATAATCCTGAGTCTTTTCCTATTTATCTTTGAATAAAGGTAACATTTATAACAATTTAATCCATAAATTAAACATGTTGGTATCTTGGGAAAATATATTCATTTCAATTATTACAAATGGTAGAACTAATATGGTTAGCATACATATTTAGAATACACAATTCATTAGTAGGAAATCATTGAATCTTACATCCTTTAATTGTTTTGGATCCAATTTTTCTTGGTTAATAACATAACCACCCATCAATGATTTTTAATGGAACCACCCATACATGGTTAATAACATTACCACAAATCATTTTTTTATAATTGACCCCCTAATTTTATTTAAAATGGAACCACCAATATTTATAATATATTTACAAGAGCAATATCATGAATAAAGTACATCACACATTTATTTCAACATAAACTCATTGATAAAACTATTATAATTTTTATAACTTGAATAACCTGTGGAAGTGAAACATTTCCATAACAGTATTTTTGAATCATGATTAACCCATTGAAAAGAAAAGGGTTCGATAACATATTTTTAAATTAATAATAATAAATCTATATAAAATGGATTAGGGTTTCATTATAACCTATCCTTGTGTAGAATAAGAAACAATGAGGATTTATTATGATGATGAATGGAAATACCATTAATTTTTTGGAGGAAAATACCATTTTACTTAGAAAATAAATTTTTTAAAAATAAAAATTCACAAAATGTAGTGAAAATATATTTAATTTAATATAACCATGGAACCATATGATCTATGGTTTATATAATATAATGGTAATTATGAATGTAAAATATTTTCATGTTTTAAATGATCAAAACAAATATTCTTTTCAAAAAAATCAAAAGGTATTCAAAAGTGATTAATATGGAAAATGTTGAGAAAAAAAAATTTAAAACCATTTAATATAATGTTACAAATAATTTAATATATATATATATATGAAATCATTTATGTTTGAAAAACTGTATTTTTAAATAATTTAAGGGAAAATTTATATAGAAGAGAAATAATTCTGATCAAAAAGAAAATACAGGATCTATATCACATAAAACATCTTTCATGGTGTTTTATTAATTAATAATTGAGTAAATGGGAAAAAATTTAAAAAAATCAAAATTAGTTGTAGATTAAACATATGTGTTTCAATAAAATAAGAGAATATTATTACCTACAATAGAACCTTCCACACAAACAATCTTTTATGAAAAGATGTATGTAATAAAAACTATTTCCACTTTAGTACTCATCAATCATATTCACCTTGAAAGAATATATTAAAATTAATATACGTTGTTTTTTATTATAACATTTCACAGTGGAAATATATACACCTTGTAAAATGAGATATGTATGTAATGTAGAAATTGTCCCCTAGAAGACTGCTTGATATGTTAAACATGTCCAAGGATCATAAAATTGAAATTGGAATTAATCATGCATTCAATTATGTGTTGCAAATTTAAATCCACATAAAATATGTGCAAATAAATTATTATATAATCAAAAATTAATTACTCATGAAATATGATAATTTCAATGAAAATGAGAAGTAATATAACCCAATGAAAATAAATTTATTTAGGATATTCATTACCACTTGGTAAAATTAAAATATGCTCTACATGAGTAAAATATTTTCAATTTATAAAAAATAAACCCTGAATTATGAAGGATTACTAATATTAAAATTAAAAGTTTCATTAAAGTAACCATATAATGGATATAAGGTTCACAATAATATAGTATGCCTCAATAAAAGAAATTTTACACTATGTCCCTTACTACATTGGAACTCTTTGAATGAAAACCTAATGAAAGGGGGAGCCTCACATGGATTACTAAATATAAATAATTTTATTTGATATGATCCTACAATAAAATCATTGTATTTACATACACCACATAACAAAATAATTTGTGAATATGGTATATGTGTCACAATAATAAAAATTTGGTAAACAAAACCCTTACCTTCGGGCCGATATACTGTATAAGTATTAAATCCTCTTATATAGTAACATTATATGAATAATTTTTTTTAATAAGAACATTTAGAGGTTTAATTACTTTTAGTTATATAATTTATTTCGTTTATTTTTAATTATATGTTTAAATACCTAATTAGATAGGTCCATGTCGATTTTTTTAGGATGTAAAGTTGATTATTTAAAAATAACTTTTGTGTGATGATCATTTTCCATGTGGTCATTATTTAAACATATCATGAAAAATAATCACGTAATAAATTTTTTATTTATATAGAAAATATAATTTTAAAAAAACCATGAAACAATTTTTTGCAAATTGAAGTATGTTACAATCATGGAGACAATCGGTCTTATGTACTCATGAGTAATGATTCACTTTTTCATCAATCATTTGGGGTAGAAGTTAAGTATTATTTTATTTTCAATTATGATTATTATATAATAATTATTATATTATTTCATTAAAAATCCAAATATATATAGCATCAATGTGTCGTGGTGATGGAAAAAGAATCACATTGCTTCGTAGAGGATGTAGTCCATATATACACACGAATGACGTTTTCATATTCTTATGTATGAAATAAAATGACATATTATATTTTCATAATTATAAATATTTAATTAATATAAAAAATACTTCATTTATATCACAGAGATTAATCAAATTTATTCTTATTACATTCCATGTAAATCAATAGTGATAAACGAATCACATCGCTTCGTGAGGTGGCATTCCACCATACAGAGGAGAGACATTATCTTGTCACAACAAAATTGAAGGAAATAATGAATAGGCTATATCATGACATTATATATATATATATATATGTTTGTGTGTGTGTATATAAATAATAAATGTAACATAGATATGAGTTATATAATATATTACAAATATATTCAGTGGTGATGATGGAAAACAAATGACATCAGTTTGTGAGGTCATACTCTTCCATACACACAAATAACGATTTAAGTTCTCATTTTATGGAAGTGGAAATATATTTATGTTAGCATAATAAAATAATAAATCCTATATATATTGTATGTAATAGGGTTTTTATATCATATTAATTCAATATGTATTCAGTGGTGATACCTATTTATCAGAAAACCCCCCTTAGGATAACACCAAAAATCCCCCTAATGATGGTTTTATTATGAATATAATGGAACTAAATAGTTTGTAGGGAATATGTTAAGTAATTTGGGATGGTATTGAAAGATTCTCTTATGAAATGAACCAACGGGGTCCGACCCATGACAACCCCATGCCCGCCACCAATATTCCAGGGGTAGGAGACCATCGTCTAATAACCATATCCAAAAAATTAGAGTCACTTTCCTAGAGTACATGTACACACACATGCATCTCTAAGACACACAATGATGAACTGTAAAAAAAATGAATGAATTCAGGCATACCGGTAAGATCCCATCACCAAAGTATGACAATATGTAAGATAAAAGTAAACATTTTCAAATACAAGACCACCACAACGAGTCTATAGATAAGGTCAAATGAAGCTACATGAATCCCATCATAATACAATAGAGAGGACTATGTAAAGGAAAGATCATGGAAAACACCTCAGTCTACCCAACTCCAGCTATGCTCCATCTGCTTTCGGTTCCCCTAGGACACCGTCAGAATGGCCTCTGTCTGCATAAGACATGATATATGTGGGAAAAGACCGTGCATGAGTGAGTATAAAAATACACAATATGACACACCAAAAAAATAAAAATGAATCGCCAAATAAGTCAAATAAAAAAATATGTATCAATATATATATAAAATATTCTAATAGAGGAATAAAACCTATATATACTTAGTAGAGACACCACACAATGTGGTGGTGATAACTGACTACCAGCCCTAGGATTATGTTCGATGGAACACTTTTCCTATGAGATCCGACTCCATGAGACTTGATATCATTAGAGACACTCAAAAAACATGTCTAACTCATTTATACCCCACCCAAATAGAACGTGATGGTATTATAAGACTATGGTAGATAGATATTGGGTTGCACCCATGACCTATAAGAAACACCATAAACCCGATATAGATTATCCATGATATGTAGAAAAGGGGTCACACCCATGACTATTTGGGGACACCACGAACCCAATCTTGATTCACCCTATACATAGGGGATCATATGAAAATGATTCCACAACCCCATACTGATGTGGCCTACTAGATAGATGATCACCTCCATGCTCATGCAGGTTACATAAATTCCCAAAACTCTTCTAGGGATGATAATGGATTGGACTCTTATGTCATATAGGGTCACCAAATCCTTATATGAGGCACATCCTCTACATGGTATTACAATCCTGTGATGTGGATTTATTTCCACACCAATAACTCTAGGAAAATGACATAGGTAACACACTCAATATATACTAGTCCATACCAGGAAAATGAAGAGCCTCAAGCACTCTTGATGGGACTACAAAATGTGTCCCATATGGTACATGGTTTGTTGTACAATAATTAGTCTTTCCCATGAGTAAACCATCACATGAAATGTAGTCTCAAAATAATAGGCTTTTAGTATGGGTATATAGCATATAGTGAAACACGGTTTCATGGCCATGTATACTGATTATGTCTGTGTAACAAATCAGTGTTCGTGTATCAGTTTATATATGCCAAGCTGTGTCTGTGTGGGAATAGTCGGCATGTCTGTCCCTATGTACTAAAAAAATGTGTCCATGTACTTAAGATTTACATGCAGAGTCATTCGAGGAGAGTCACATTCTGCTTGACAGGGGTCACATGACTTGTGATCCTTAACGATAACCAAAACCTAGTGTTGTAGCCATGGGTCCCACACAACGTGTAATAACAAAATACATGATTTGTATCTTGATAATTTCTAGCTAAATTGGGGATATACTCCACATTGATATATGTGCCTCCAAGACCTCTGATTTAATTAGAATCTATAAATCGGGGTTCATCCATGCCTTTATTCGCTAGATCTATCAGTTTTTTATTAGAATCCACATAGAAATCTCTAATATTAAGACATATGTTTCATGGGTAAAAAAGAGGCTTGGATAGATACTAAAAATCAATTCTGATGTACTTTTGATCAACCACCACTATCATCATATCTCTATCTCATCACCAATCACAATTCGCACTAGTGGTGTCGACCCATTACAGTGAATTACAGTTTTCCAATAGTCAATTACCCGGTATTTTCTAAATCGTAGGCCAAAAGTAAATACCAATGATCAATTTGTGAAGAACGGAGGGGTAATCCAAAATCCTAAATGTGAGGAACAAACCATGTTCATTGTTTGTTTTTTCATGATTCATTATCGTGGAAGGATAATTTATGTGGAATAAACAACGAACCAGAAATAATCAATTCAATCCATTTGTATTTTTACGATGATGTATGGATCAATAATTTTTTTTTGAATTGACCCAAATTTTTTCAATTTTAATAACCGGATGAAAAAAATTATTAAACATGAAACATGGAGTCTGGTTCTATTGTTGATGAAGAAGGTTGTGTTTATGTCGTTGACGAGACCACCAACTACATTGTCTTTCTGATTGATGATCTGATCTGGATCTTTTGTTGTCAGATAAGAACACTCTCCCATAATAGTGATTGGGTATCCATGGTATAGAAGCGAATGTGTGAAAAAATCTACAGTAGTATACTTATAGAGGGAGTAGGTTATTGCACTAAATAAAAAATATACATATTTCCTTAAATTTATTTTATCATTTTCGCACATCAAATGTTTTTTCAAAAATGACCCATGCCAAAAAATTATTGTCGAATGACTTGGGTAAACTCAACATTCTGGACTTAATGGTGAACTAGTATTTCAAATCCAGGCACAATTATAGAAGTTAAACACTCTATTCTTTAAAAACTACGCCCACATGTTATTAAATATTTTAATATTTTTTGACCATTTATTCTGGGAACACCGGGTCTCTGACTCACTTGTCATCTTAGTGCATGGTGTCAAAAATAATCCTTATAAAATGTAAAAATAATACATATAAAATATGAGAAATTACATTTTCCCCACTATAAGACTTTACATACCTAGAAATCTAAAACAACAACTACTCAAATAAATGAGGGTACTGAGAAAAGATTTGATCCTCCCTCTCCCATGTTCTCTTCTAGATATTTTCATGCTACTATTATACATGAAACAGAGGAATCAATCACACACGAAGGAACCACTCATTCAGATCCTCAATCTCTACTGGGTACTTAGAAAAAGTCACTCCATCCATGATATCAAGGTCTCCCAAGCAATGATGTGTGGTGGTTCATGAACATAGCTCATCATTTGCACCACGTGAAAGACGTCATGTACCACATCCAACTACATAGTTTGAGCCAAGCAGAACACAACCTCCCATTTATACATTGTATCTCAAATGGTTTGATGAACCTTAGAGTTTACATTATTCCCCAACTAAATCTCCCGAATCCCTATTGGAGTGAAACCAAAAGGAACACATGGTTTCCTTACTCAAACTCCAATGCCCTCTATATCTAGTAAAAATAAATCATCTGATGGCTCTGTGTTTTTTCACCCAATATTGGATAATCTAAACCATCTCTGCAGAAGCTCAAAACATCTCTGGGCCCGTGAGTACTAACTCTCCTAGTTCAGTCGAGAAATGTGTTAACCTAAAGGTTCACCCATAAAAAGCCTTAAATGATTCCATATTGACGGTAGAATGGTAGTTGTTGTTGTACGAGAACTCCACCAATGGTAGCTGATCTTCCCAACTATGGAAAAAATCTTACAGGCAATCTCATAGAATATTCTCTAGAACAAGAATGATCCACTCATTCTAGTTGTACCTCTGTCAGTGAAACATTGTTCTCTTTCATAATTGGTTCCCAAACACCTCATATAAACCCCTATATAATCATGATGTAAAAAAAGAATCATGATCATGAAGAATCATCAGTGGAACACCATGGAGTTGAAATATATCCTGAATGTAGAGGTGTTCCAAGCTCACTGTTAAATTCTGATCTTAGATATATAGAATGTGGGTGACATGGAAACTCGGTCAACGATCACTCAAATGGAATCGTGTACCCTATACATACGTGGTAATCACATCCCACTTCAACTCCATCACCTTAAGGTGTTGAGCTAAACCACTTATAACCTACTGTTTATAGTTAACTTTATCATAAGTAATGCATTGAGAAACATAATCTGCATGTCTATTATTCTTCCCTAGCCACCATTACTATTTCTATAGGTCCTGGTACATATTTATACCCCTTAATTTTCATCCAAAGGGGGTGTATGAAACTACCTCAGAACATCCTCCCTCGTGGTCACTTGTATAATAGTGAATCCTTTAAAAATAAGGATGTTCGCCCCACATTTTTTATACCCATCAAGAGTATTCCATATGAACATCTAAGCACATAGGGTCTCATAGTTTGTATCCCCAAGAAATGCATCCCTAACCTACTATAAAAGTGAAGGGACTATAACCATCAACTAGAAGTATGATGATCGATCTCCATCCAAAATGGATAACTATAAGGAGGCCAACTGCTCTGACTCATCATTCTGTAATGATGAACTAGTTCTCCATTAGTGAGGATTTTCCACTAAATTTCCCTTCATAGGAGATAGACTTTATCAATGTTATAGTCCTAGAGAAACTCTATCAATCGCCTATATCTCATGTTTATATACTTTTGATAGAATATGTAATTGAGTCTCTTATGGTAAGAATATATTATAAACCACTCACCCATCAGGTAGTGTCACCACATATTCAATTTGAATACTCCCTCTAAAAACATTAGATAATAGGCTGTATAAATCATCTCATGCTGTCTTAACTAGAGAAAACCATAATAAATTTCTTCTTATATCTACATCATGAAAATATGATTCCTATTTTCTAATGCATAATATATTACCACATACTCAACATGATCCTCTAGTAACCTCAATTGGGGAGAGCTCTTCAACCTCTACCTCAGCTCCTAAAATAAACTCTGGCACTTTTCTATCCCCATGAAAGGCTTCCCATTTCATTTGAAAGTTTTCAAAGGTGATTCCACTCTAGATAATTTGGGTACTAACCAATGATAGAACCCAACCAATCCCAAGAAACTATGCACCTTAGTAACACTCTTGGGTGGATCTTGAGGAAGCACATCATAAACCTTGGTTGGATTCCCTAACAACTCCATCCTCTTAGATGATGTGTCCATGAAAATGAAACTCTAAAATCCAAAATTTTCACATTGAGAATTCATTTAATTTTGGTTCTCTCTGAGTCTATCTAGGAACATCTTCTAGTGTATTGTGTGCCCGTATTCCAAATACACTAGGACGTCATCGATGAAGACTACAATGAACTAGTATTTGTAAGGGAGAATGATTTGGTTCATGAGTCCCATGAAAAATTTTCAGTCATTCATCAATCCAAATAACATCACTAAGAACTCATAGTAATTGCAATGACATCTGAAGGCCATCTGTGGTATATCATCATCATGTACTCACATTTGGTGATAGCCTGATCTGAGGTAAATCTTCAACATCCATGATTCACCTTTCAAATTATGAAAGTGTTATTCAATCCTAGATAGTGGATAATTATTTTTCATAGTCATATGATTTAATCACCCAAAATCAACACATAACCTCATAATATCATCTACCTTCTTGAAAAAACATAGGTCTTCCTTGGGGGAAACATTGGATCTCATGAAGCCCTTCATATGTAAGTCCTCCAAGAATACGCTCAATCTAAGAATGAACTATGGTTAATAATACCATTCCACGAAGGAAATTGTATTGCCTTGACGCTGCTACTAAGAGATCCCGAATAAAAATATCACCTCCATGATTGTGGTCACACTATTAGAACCTATTTGTTTGATGATAGTGTCCCCTCTAGTATGAGTCTCCAAGTATAATGGTTGGGTCAAAAGTTCAACCAGAATATCTGAGCCATGAACATGTTTTATGGAAAGAAAATAATTCTTAACACATGTGTCTATCAAAACAATAGCTAATGTGTCAAATAAATAGAACATAACTCAACGATAGATCCTCAAGTTCTTAGGCCTCCACATCCCACATCTTTATTTGTCCCCACACACCAGCCCTTTCATCCTGGCATGGACCACCTGGGAGTTGTGGGGGAAATAGGTTGGACTGCGGACAACCTTCTACTACCATACATGGAACTATAACACTTCCACCACACTAAGAATCATCCTACTTATATATATCTATATATATATATATATATATATATATATATATATATCTCAGAGGTCTCTCGACCGTTTCATGGTAAACGATGTGACGATTCAAGCAATCTCATGCTATATGTCCCCGACCATTGCAAGAAAAACAACTCCTATCCCATGGCTGATTCAAGCCACCTGATAGCATTGGACTACTAAACATGAGTCCTTGGATCAAATCCTGAAGTGCCTAAACTACATGGATCCCTATGATTATCATCACTGACCTTCTACCGAGGAATCACCTACTGGAATCCCGTAGCTTGCTCCAATTACAAGTTTCTTCTATTCTAGAAACCATTCCACTAATAGAGATTTATCATGTACTCCATCATAAGTAGAAATTTTATGGAATACCACTAATTCCCAAATGTTCCATCCCATGAACCGGTCAACGGTTTGAGCCCTGAGGAACTAGTCTCGTACTATATCAAAAGAGTAGTGTGAGAGATTTGTAAACATCACAAAATATTATGTGATGGTCATAATTCCCTCTAGTAGAAACAAATTCTCTTTTTTTAGAACCAATCACAAAATGGATGGATTGAAAATGTCCATAGAGATACACTTGATGTCTATCTAGAAATGAGTTGTCTATCATGGGACTGAGTCACTAAGATCCACCATCGGCCAGTAGATCCCTATTGAAGACTCCCATAGAAGAATATCACTTGATCGGAATACATACTCACAATATAAAATAAATGTGTGACATAATTAAACTAATCCTCAAATTTTTGGGATTCTATATTACCCTGAAACTAAGGAGGTATCTACATCAAAATGTTTTCTAATACACTCTTCCGATGTGCATCCCCAGATGGTGGTGCTGGTACTAGCTACTGCTCAATCAGTTGTAGTATAGATGGTAAACTAGTTGGAGGAGTTATATCAGGTATAAGCCCATATACCAATGCCTCTTCATTTGAGAAATCAACATCATGATCATGTGGCGGAATACCTAATGGATATCCAAATGAAAGAATCCTAAAATGACACAATATATACCACAATCAATAGACTGTATCTGGGGATCTCACTCAAGAAGGACATGGAAAACACAACCATTCCTATATGAAACATGTACTATTTTATTCCCTTGAACCAGTGTTCCATGTACTGAGTTGAAAAGTAGGTGATCAGAGTCCTGGTGTATGGATGCATTGACTTCTTCCCCAATATTGGAGTCCTTAGAATGAAATCAAAACATGAAACACTTTGCACTATTTCCCTAAACAAACATCATAGAATCTAGGTCCAAATGTTGAACTGACCACCTCTGATACAATTAATCCATGACCCAACCCTCCGGCGTCCATCCCATGAATACCCCATGCCCTCCTCTAATAGTCCAGGGGATTTTGACCAGTTTTGAGTAAGAATATCCCAAAAATTATAGGAATTACCCTTAAGTACTTGTAAAAACAAAGTCATATCCATTAAAAAAATGCTAAAATGTAAAAAAAACTAATAGATTTCATTCATACAACTGTGATCTCATAACCAGAGAATGATAGAAATTATGGAAAATTAAATATGTCTTAATATAATTCCACCATATTGAGTTTATAAGAAATTATAAATAAAATTCTATGAATTACAACATTCTTGAAGGGTGAGGACTATGTCATGGTACACTCCAGGAAAAAACCACATTCTACATAGCTCGAGCTATACTCCTCCCACTCATGGTCCTCACATGACATCATAAAAAGAGGTATAGTCTATACAATAAATTGCATGTGTAGAAAAATAACATACATGGGTGCGTACAACAATACACAGAAGGACTCCTAGAAAACAATACGGTAAATTCACCAAGTATGTCTACTAAATAAAATATGTAAAAATATATGTACAAAAAATACCAAGAGAGAAAAAGAACCTTGATATACTCAATTGAGACACTATGCTATCATGTGGTCGTAACTAACTGTCGACCGCCTAATTATGTTCAATGGAATGTTCTTTCTGGGAGATCACACTCCACGGGCCATGCTATAGTTGGAGAAACATGCCAAAGAGGTTTATCTAATTTGGGACTCTCATAATAAGAACACTTCAGTCAAGGAAGTATATGATATATAGATAGTGGGTCACACCCACGACCACTGAGGGATACCATTAACCCAATATGGATCAATCTTGATACAAAAACAGGGGGTCACCCCCAAAACTGATGGGGAAAACTATCAACCCAATTTCAATCAAGTTGCTATGTAGGGGGTTATATAAAAACAATTCGATAAACCCTGCCAATGTGGCCCACTAGATAAAGGATCAATGCCAACGTGGTGTGGTATTAATGATTCCCATAACACTACTCGGGATGATTGAGGATCACACTCAAGTCTCACTGAGGGACACTACAACTAAATCTGATAATTGACCACTAAAAGTGTTTATAATCTAATGATGTGGATTTAATTCTCTATAATATCCCTAAGTAAAAGGACCAAGGTAACACACTCATCCTGTACATTTCCAAATGAGAAGAATTATGAACCTCAAGCACTATTTATGAGAGTACATGGCGTGTCCCATGAGGTACATGTCGTGTTCTTCTATACCAAGTATTTCTCATTTGAAAAAACTCTCACAACATGTAGTATTAAAATACAAAGATTATAGGTTGGGTATACAGTGGGTAGACCAACTTGGTTTCCTTCCTGTGTCAACTGGTCATGTCCGTGTTTGGAAGTCATGCTTTTTTACCATTCAGTGTATTCCATACCATGTCCATGTGGGAGTACAAGATGTGTCTGTGCCCATGTACTCCATCACATGTCTGTGTACTTATAATGTACATGCCAAGACATCAGGGGGGTCACATACCATGTGATAGGGGTCAGACGCCGCCAAAGCCAAGGGACTCAACACAACTTGTATTTCTAAAAATCATGTTGTGTTTCTCAAGAATTTCAAGATCTGTCAGGGATTTGCTCTGCATCAATCTTCCCACTGCCAAAACCACCAATCTAGTTAGAATTTGTTGTTCAGGGTTCATCCATGCCTATTGCCTCTAGAAATGAAGGGTTCATGTTCGAGCCCACATAGAAAAAACTATTTTCTATCCACACATGTTGTGTGTCAAAATCTGTCCGAAATGGATACTAAAAATCTCTTTGTATCTACTTCTTGTCATCGTCTACCTTCATCAGAACTTGATTACATCACCTATCAGAAGCTGCACCTGTGGTGACAATCCATTGCACCCAATAATGATTGTGAAATGGTCGATCACCAGGTATTTTTCAAATCATGGGATAAAAGGAAAAACCCATGCTGGAGGTGAAAATAATGTAGGGAGACCTCCAAAATCCAAATTTTGAGGAACAAACCTCAACCATTTTTCATTTGTCTTTGATTCATTGTCACTGAAGGATAATCTATGTGCAATAATAAATAAACCAGAAATAATCAATTCTATCCAATTGAAATCTTCTGATGATACACAGATATATTCTTATTTGGTTAATTGAAATGAGTTAGTCTAGGATTATGCAGGGGATAAAAATAACAAGATAAAACATTCTACGTAGATTTTGGATCACTGGTTAATGAAGAGATGTTGTGTTTTCGTAGCTGATGAGATCACTCAACTCCATTACTGTGATGATAAAATATGTGATATGGATCCATTTATGTACACCTATAATGATGTCCTCCAATGGATTATTGGTCCATAAGGTTTAACAGTCAACCGTGAGATAAATGATACAACTTCATACTTATAGGGGGATCTGGTCTCTATATTGAAGAAAAATAATGTAATGTTTCTTTGATTTATTTTACTAAATTTTGTGCCCTGGAACATTTTTCGCAAATGACCACCATTGTAACAGCCCCAAATGATAAAGGGTTAAATGACTAAATGATATGACTCATGTCAACAAGGTGCACATTCTTTTTCGGGAACCTACCTGATTAGAACTCAACAGTTAAGCATGCTTGGCCTGGAGTAGTGATCAGGATGGTTGACCTTCTTGGAAGTTTCCTAGGGTGTGTGTGAGTGAGGACAAAGCACACTAGATAATACATATACTGGCATGTGGGGACAGTAATTAGTCAGATGACTCGTTCAGGCATGTGGGTGGACCCTGGGGTGGGCCCCACGTGTTTGCGGGGAAACTGGTGGTACGGGTGGGTGGGACCTAGTTGTCACATTTGGTATCAGAGCCGGTACCCAGCCTTATGTGTGGTGAACTGCCTGGGTTGAGATCTAGGGCCCACAACGAGGACATTTTGCTCTAAAGGGGGGGGGGGGGTGTGATTGTAACAGCCCCAAATGATAAAGGGTTAAATGACTAAATGATATGACTCATGTCAACATGGTGCACCTTCCTTTTCAGGAGTCTACCTGATTAGAACTCCACATTTAAGGATGTTCGGCCCAGAGTAGTGATCAGGATGGGTGACCTTCTGGGAAGTTTCCCAGGGTGTGTGTGAGTGAGGACCAAGCACACTAAAAAAGACATATGCTGGCCTATGGGGACAATCATTAGTCAGATGACTCGTTCAGGCATGTGGGTGGACCCTGGGGTTGGCCCCACGTGTCTGTGGGGCAATTGGTGGTACCTTGTGGGCTAGGACCCGACGACTATGTTAAAGGGGGGTGGCTGTTCTGTCACCGGGACCCGGTTGTCAGAACCATCAAATAATATTATGTTGTGCCTAGGGTAAATACCATATTATAAACACAATGGTGCCCTTATATTTCCTATATGATCACCCATTTAAGATTAATTCATCTTTTTCTAGAAAACAGCATGTGTGTGCTATTAAATATTTTAAAAATTTTCAATCATTTATTCTGGGAACACCGTGCCTTGGAATAACATGTCACATCATTTATTGGTCTCAAAAATAATCTATATAATATATAAAAATAATACATAGAAAATATATGGTGTTAATGATGCTAGGTGATTTTATGGTGTTAATAGGTACTGATAGGGGTGGCATTTTTATGTTAGGTGAGTTGGACACTTGTAATTTTGGAAAATAAAAAAGTTTACACATGGTTTTGACATTCTAATAGGCCCCGAAATGGAAAATTTTCAAGCCGTAGACATGAAAAAGTCAACATGTATCCAAAAATATAATTTAGAGACGTTTTAGCTCATTTTAATTATTATATTTTTTGTTTTACCGTCAATAAACCATTTTCACATTAATTGTTGTAATTATTATTTACACTTTTCACTATTCAATATTGTCAAAAATTAATTTGAACATTTTATATAAAATAAATTATGATAATTAAAAATATATTATCAATGTTTCCAAATTTAATTATTAGTAGTTGAAAAATGTAATTTAATATTAAACCCTTAGACTTGAAAAAGAAGTGTTTTCAAAAAGTATTTTTCATAGAAAATAATTATTCATATTAACTAAATGAAAAATAATAATCTTATTATGAATGAAAATTAATATTTATTTTTATATAATACAGATATTTAATTTAATTCAATAACATTTTGCTGTATTACTAAATAATTAATAAAGAGAATCATTATTTTGATCAAACTGGTTTCAATAAAAATACCATTTTTAAACCAAAAAATAAACTATTACAAATAGAAAATATTTGGATTATTACAAATTAAATAGAAGGATTATATATAAAAAATGAATAATTATGTTTAATGAAATAATATTTAAAGTATAATGGATGTTTTCAATTATAAAATCTATTGAATTGTTAAGACTACTTTACAAAAAATAGTATTTGTTCACTATTTATTAAAAAAATAACATTTTTCAAAAAAATAAAAAATAATTCATAGTAAGATAATATTTATTTGATGAATTAAACAAAAATTAAATGAAATCAGTATAATTTCCTAAAAGTTACAAAACCCTAATTATATTATATTTTCACAATAATATATAAAAATTATTCTTGAAGAAAACCAATTCTTGTGGAATAAAATTACATTAAAAAAATAGATTGAATACATAATAAGAATTTATAAATAATTTATATATATATTAATAAATTTATGTATTCGTATGTACTAAATATTTTATATTATTTATACTTACAAATTTATTATCTATTATATATATATTTTGTGAAGGTCTTTAAAATCAATGTTTTGTGTTGAATATGCTACCAAAAATAGTGATCTTAATGTAAAATATAAAACTATTACATTCTATCCTAACATTACAAAAAAATTTACCCAAAATTTTGACATTATTTTTTAAATAAATCTTCCATTATTTGAATATATAATTGTTTGAAACCATCATTGTAAAAATAGTTTAGTAAAATAACCTCTTGATAAGGGATAAAGGGAGAAAAAATTAAATCCAGAATAACACGTATTACATTTCAAAATATAAGAACCAGGGTGGGCATAGAATATTTGGAAATGGAAGAATAGTGTAATTTTAACATAATTATACGTAGTGATATGGCTCCTTGATCACAAGAAAGTCAACATCCCAACAACCATAATCCAAATAGGTGTTTGAATGGTCTTAGATATCAACAGAAATGATGGTAGTAAAGAAATTTTTTTCAACATTCATTTATAATATTTTATGAATTTATTTTTTATCTTGACTAGTTGTATAAGGAAATATAATTATTTTATTTGTAAAATTTATTAAATTTAATAATTAATACCCCAATGTTAGCTTTTTTTTGAATGATGTGTATTGAAGATAATTTTTTTCATTTGTGAGGCACTAAAAACAATTAGTAAAGGTTCACATAATCGTTATAGGGAAAATCAAGACATTCCAATTTTCTATAGACTTTGACCAAAAGCAATGCAGTTAAAGCATGGTAAGATATATTCCAAAATAAATAAACATTCACATGATGAATTGATACATTATTCTCCAAAATTCAATATAAATACCCAAATTATAACCTTAAAAATTCCTAAATAAATATCCAAACAATCCAAATAATAAAAAACCCTCAATATTAATGATTCTTTAATCATCAATGGTTATCATATACCATTGGATTAAAATACCAAATATATATAAATATATATCATTCGGGGAATCACATAGGAAACTGGTAGGCATCACACACTTTCTTCTCTTCAGTTGTGGGTTGAATCCCTATGTATTTTTTTTGGAATTTATGGGTTTACCATGTAATTCCAGACTACTTTATTTGACTTTTTTATTCTTATAAAATTCAAATATATTTGATGAACTTCTTTAAAAATACCCTTAATCATCAGGGATCATATAAATCATATATGATAACTTATGTAAATATAATCTATCCTAAAATAATACTCCATGTTGAATCTACGGGACACACATAACTTAACCTAATAAAATAGTCACATAAAATGTCATTAATCATCTAAAAATATCATTAAAAAACCTCTAAATTAGGGTAAATATTTTTATCACATGATCAAACATAAAATGGTAAGCTTCTAATAGGATAAATAACCCTTAATAAAAATATTCATTAATAAATACTATTATGGAAATTTATATAAACCATTTAACTAATACCAATAATAATATCCTAAAAACCACACTACCATATTTGGTTATAAAATTATATGTATTACAATATTAGATTTGATATAGATAATGGTGACCCAATATTCCACATCCAAAACATACACCATCAAATCAAAATATTGGATCAATTACACAACCAATGACATTTTAGGACAATAGTTTATGAAAATTAAGAAACAAATCTTATCATCTTGGATTCATAAGAAACTAGTTCTTAAAGTTGAACATCATCTTCAACAATTCCCAACTTTTCATATTCCACATTAATCCATCCTTAGTTTTAATATAAATGGTTAATATAAATATTTAATTTTACATTATTCATGATATCCCTGGGAAATGAAAACATAATAAGGATGAGATCAAAAGTTCATCAAGAGTAAACATCAGCATTTACAGTTTAATTTCATCAGTGAGAATAATATGATAATTACAGTATGTTGACATAATCCATGTTCATGACCATAAAGAATGAATATTCTTAACAATTAATACATGTAACATCAAACATTAAAAATAGAACTATATTTTCAATAATAAAAGTGTTATTAGAATAAATAATAATGGTCCATGTGATATATGTCTTCATCAAGTGAAACATTTATAACAATAAAAAGAATAAGTAAAATGTGTTGGTACCATGGGATATTATCGAAATACCACTTATTATAAATAGAAAACTAGTATGATCAATTTCAATCTCCAAAGTACCTATGGAAATGGAGGACTATCATAGATCGATCATTCCTTGGTTATTTAGATAACCACCTATCCTTGGTTAAAAATGATACCACCCTTCAATTTTTTAAATAGAACCACACATCCTTGTTTTATAACAGAACCACCCAACCATTGTTTATAATAGTACCACCAATTAATTTAGATAAAAAGATATTTCATCAATGATGAACAAAGCTAATCAATTTCATCATAAACTCTTTGAAATAACCACTATTATTTTTAAATAGTTATTAATATTTGGAAACAAAATGGGTTTCATAAGAATATCTTTGAAACATTATGAGACCATGGAAAAGAAATGGATTCCCTATCTTCTAATTTTAAATAATCAGAATCCATCCCAGGAAAGAATATGAATGATTTCAAAACAACATAATCCTAGTGTAAAATATGTAAAATCATATACTATTTGTTGTTGATGAATGGAAACATCATCAAAAGTCCATTAAAAACATTATTTAATAAAATCCATTTTTTACATTTAAAATATTTTTTAAAAAACAAACAATTCACCAAATATTATGAAAATAATTATAATTGATAACAACATTATAAAAATAAAGTGAATGGTTCAATGAAAATGATTGTCTTAAGGGAATGAAAATCCATTCAGGATGTCAATTTTAAAAATAAATAATTATTCTAAACATATTTTTTTAATGGGATTAAAAGGGAAACCATATTGAACATGTTATGAAATTTAAATTTAATGAAAATTAAATGGAAATCAATGCTTATCTACAATATATTTAAGACATCATTTTTGAATGAAAAACAATATTTTTACAAACATTTTTTAAAACAAGGATATGGAGGAGAATGATTCCCAATCATAATGAAAATATTAAATTGTTATTAAATAGAACTGAAATTAAGGATGTATCATTAATTAAAAATGAAATAAATATGAATTAATCATATGAACCAAATTAAAATAAATTTTATATGAAATCGATGTGGTTCATGAAAATAATATCATGTTAGTTTTTCCAAAATATCTATTAAAATAAACAATCATGAAGTAAAAGAGATTGTAACATAAAGCCTTTTACACATTGGTTCTCATCAATCATAGGCCCCCAGAAATAATTACTTAAAATTTACATAATTATATTCATGATATAAAAAGTAAATAGGAAATTAAATTAAACATAAATAATAATATCTATAATAACATAACATATGTCCTAATGAAGACAATTTGAGGTGAGAAACCTTATCATTGATCACAAGGTTTAAGTGAAAATAGAATAATGAATAAATTAACATTAGAACATATAAATCCATATAAAATAGTTGGAAATAAAAAATAGATAATAAAATACAATCAATAACATAATCATAGAATATCAAATACAATGATGATGTAATATAACCCAATAAAAATACAATGTGTTATAAAATAATTCAACACTTTGCATCATTCAAGTCAAATACCAATAAGTTAAATGAAATAAATTAATACATAAAATACAATTACGTATGAATTATTTTGGATATTACATGTAAATTTCTCTGTACATAAAACACATATAATAAAATTGGTCCATAAAATTATAGTATTCACCAGTGAAATTAAATTAAGACGAAGTCCCTTACTGTTTCTTAATATCCGTGTCAAAACCTCAGGAAAGATAGAACAGCATTGTGATATTAAAATACAAATAAATTTAGCTAAATCAGTAATAAAATAAAAATATGGTAATTATATACACCACAAAATATAAATATGTGGCGAATATGGAATATGTCTCAAAAAATAAAAAGGCGAGACCAGAAAACCCTTACCTTCGGTAAATCCTTTTTCATGTGTGTTAAAAACTCCCTTATAATAATATTATTTTAATTATTTAATTTCATTAGAATATTATGTAGGATTATTAACTTATTATTTAATAATTTTATTATGTATTCTTAATTATATGTCTAAATAATTAATTAGATATGTCTTTGTTCGGTGTTTTGAGGACGGTCAGTTCATTGTTTCAATACTGCTTCGGTGTATTTGTTATGGTCAAAGAAGTATATTTTTAAAAATATACATAATAATAAGAAATTTTTTATTTATCCAAAAATTATATCATTGAAATCGATAATTAAATATTATTATAAATAATGAACTTCTTTTCTTTCATGGAGAGGGTTGGCCGTATGTATGAAGGAGTCACATTTCAATTTTTCAATGATCAATATGAAAATAAGGTAAGTATTAATTTATTTTTACATAATAATAACTATTTAATAAAGAAACTTTTTTATTAAATATACTTTCATATTAATATAATCTATGTGATTTAGTGGTGAAAATAGAATTATATTTCTTTGTTGAGGTGATAGTCTATATGTATGCACAAACAACAATATTATTTGTCAGTATACGAAATGAAATGGAATATAATATATTATGAATGAAAAAATATTACATGATTAAATTATTTATTTAATGTATATCACATATATTCATTAAATGTATTAAAATTAATATCCATGTAATGATTTTGTTAAAATAGAATCACATTGCTTCGTGAGGTGGTGGTTCATTGTACACAAGAAAGACATTATCATATACCCCTAGGAAAGGAAGGTAAGCAGTTATCTGTGATATAATAATTAAATAAGTAAATATATATTTAAAATAAAAATATATATACATTAAAAATATAATTATAATATTCTCCGAGATCTGATGATGGAAAACGAATTACATTGGTTTACATGGTTGTAGTCTTCTATACACATGAATGGTGATTTCATAACCCATTTGATGGAAGAAGTGATATATTTTTTATTAAATTAAAAAATATACATTTATGCTTATAGATTTATTATATTATAATAATTTAATAAAATTAAAAAGAGGTGGAACTAATAACAATATAATTAAGCTCTGTAATTTATGATTCATTTTCATCAAAAAAACTCATTAGGTTAGATCCAAAATTCAACATATGATGGATTTATAATAAAAAAGGATTTATTATTTTGTTGTGGGATTTCAAGAATGCATTTTTAGGTATTTTCCTAGAAAAAGGTCCATGTAGGTGTTGGTAGGATTGGACTTGGTTTGCCTTTTATAAATGAGGGTACTAGCACACTTGTAATTTTTTAAAAGAAAATGGTGTAATAATGTTTTCCACATGCCAAAAGGATCCAAAATAAAAAATTGTCAATAATTATTAATTATAAAGTTTAAATATTTCATTTATATAGATTCTAGAAAATTATTTAGATAATTAAATCTTTATCTTTTTAGTTTAACTAATGGTAAACATGTTTTCACCTTAAACATAAAAAATAATATTTACTGTTTTCACAATTAATTATTGTAAAATATTATTTTGAAATTATTATATAATATAAATAATAATTATTAATTATTTTTAATCTATTTTTCCAAATTTAATTCATATAATTGGAAAAAAATAAATTAAAATTAAACCCATAGACACAATGAAAAATTAGGTTCTCATGAAATGTTTTTTTCATGAAAATGTATTGGTTTCAGTAAGATATGGTATAAAAATCATTATATGAATACAAATTAATATATATAGACAAATAATATAAAAATAACATTTATTTCAATCCTCGGTATTGGTTTTTTAAATAATTAAATATAAAAAATATCATGCACATAAAAATAGTTTTCAGAAAAAGGCAATTTTTAAAATAAATAATATACAAATACTAAATTTCAATATAAGTATTATAGAAATATAATTAAGTGAAGTAAATATTTATATCTAAAAATTATTTTAGTGGAAATTTTTTTAAAATATAATTATACTTTTAAATTACTTAATTTATTCAAAATATATTATTGTTTTACAAAAAATCACTATTTTTGAATATTTATTGATGAAAAAAATATTTTCTAAAAAATAACAAAATTTAACCATTAATTAATATTGAATATATTATTTCAATAATTATGTAATTTTTTTTAATTTATTTTCCAAAAATTGCAAAAAAATTTATTATAATATATTAACACAAACATCAATGAAAATTATTTTTGAGGAAACGTATTATTATATAAAAAACTTTCATTAATAAAACAATGACTCCTATTTATTATGAAATGATCTATATTTTTTTGAATGAGTATATACATTTTGATTTAGTAAAATAGTTAATACTGTCAATAACATCCAAATTAATTGCTAGCTTATAATGGTTATATTTTTCATAGACTTTTTAAGGAAGATGTTGCATGTTGAATACACTATCAAACACAGTGCTTTAATTTTAAAATCCTTTGGGGTTACTTTATATCATTTAGTATGGGTTAATGAACATTAAATATGGAACCTATATTGGTTTTTGATAAAATATTAGATTATGATGTTTTACTATGAGGAAATATTAATTGTTATAGAGACCAACATAGGTTTATATGTTTGAGTTCAACCATAAGATTAGTGTCTCAGAAACCATTTTTTTAATTTTATTTGATGTGATTTTAAGGTTACTAATGATATTTTCGAGATTGCCTTATTTGGATTAGGATTATCAAACCCTTGGGGTTGACATGAATTATTATTTAGGAGTTAATATTGGATTATATTATGGATAAATTTATGATATTAATGTGTTTTTATTGTGATTTAGATTATTTGTGGAAATTATTATCATATTTTAGAGAATATTTTATTAGAAAATATACCTTTCTGGGTATCTAAAATTATGTCTGACAAATGTTACTTAGAGTGTAATGCTAAATTTACCTCGGAAAAATATTTAATCAATTTTCTAGGGATTCAATAATTGTCAATAATATTTTTTGTTAATGTTATTATAGATATATATACAATTATTTAATATTAATATTGGGTATTACTATTGAATTTTGGATATTGAGTTAATTTTTCATTGAGTGATGGATAATTCATTTCGGGAGTCACTTTACCCATTTCTGACTATTTTAGTTTTGATTAATGTCAATATAAAAGAGTAGTATCTTTTTATCCATTTATGGATTATATAATTTTATAAATGTTTATTTTAGTGAAACATGGATAAGTGAATTCATCATTAATACTCATTATATTTAGAAATAGATGATTTTTATGATGGACGATTAATAAATGATGAAATTATAGTGGTCAAGTTTATATATTTCTATATATTCTTACACAAAAATAGGAAAAAAATATCATACAAAACATTTATCCAATTATATTTATTTAAAATAAATTTATGGTCTTCTTACCCATCATTGAAATACATTTTTATTGCTGTAAAAATTCTCTTGAACATGTTTTCTTTCACTCTCCATTCATCCGTGGGCATTATTTTTCTCTTAAATGTCATATTTTTACCTCCCACCAATGTTCACCTATTTAGAAACGTTATCTAGATTATTTTATATTAATTTCATACTATCTATTCTAAATTATTAAGTGTGTGTATTATTAATCCTTTTTACAATGTTTATTTTCAATGAAATTATTTTTAAAATTAAATCCTCATGTTTTCAAACTCAAGTTATAATTTTAAAGATAAAATTATTTAAGTGGTGTTCAAATGTAATATCTAGTGAATGTAAAATATAACTAAGTTTGATAGAATAAAATACACACAATGCAAATAAAAAATAGACCATGAAATATTATATTATAATTACAACTATTATAACAATGTTGAAAAAATGTTGGGTATGAATGGTGTAATGAACCAATAGGTACTACCATCTAAACTGGTATCCAATAAAATTTACCACTAACTCAAAGAGAGTTCTAAACCTATAATGGATGGTTACAAACTCCTAGGCCTTAATAAATTAACACGAGGAATTATTTATAATAATGAATATTACAAAAAATAGATTTCATTACCGAAACATTATCATATACACATGTCATTATAATCATATCATGTACAAGGTGTTTATAAAAAATAGGAATTTAGAAATAACATCCAGAAACGTAAACCATTGTGGTACATGACCACCATCCCTGTCCATAGTCACCTTCTATTGGCCACTATAATAGATATCTATAAAAGAAATTGAGATCACCATCCCCCACTATAATATCATAAATGTTTTCAATACCAATTTGTATAATAATGTTTTTATCTAAAGAGCTTAGTAGTATTTTACCATAAATTCCATGCAGTTAATTTATATGGAAATTCAAATAATATAAAATAAGAGTAAAATATTGTGTGTACCTAAAATATTTTTAAAATAATTTTTTAAAAAATATCAAAATAAATTATCAAACCAAACCTATTAACATCCAATATCATGATTGGAAACAAAATATTTTGTCAAAAATCAATGAAAATTTTAAAATAAGATAGAGACATATAGTTAATAAAATTGGAGAATATGAACATGTTATCAAAATATAGGAATTTTTTAATAAAATAATTTAATGGTGAATAATAATAATAAATTTATTAATCAAGACCCATAATCAATCATGAATGGAAACTCTAGTGCCAAGTAGTGACAAAGAACAATGTCATGTATCGATTATTAAGAATATGGATGTCATGGGTACAACCCTGATTTTATATTTAGTTTATAATATAATTTATAATAAAAATTATCATGAATAATAATTGGGATTATAATAGTCTCATGGGTCTTAAGGAAACACATTTCATGGATACCATTATTCTCTACCGCAAGTCCGTAGCATAATTTTTTTTATTATTCAATGACCCACTTGATAGGGGGTGAGTACAGTAATGAATAATATATCTTGATCTCCCCATCTATCTATATAGGTTCCCATGACTATTGAATAGAGATGAGTGATATAATCATGTTATGAGGATCACATAGGGTTCCTTATCAATATCAAGCATGGTCTCAATCCCTCAACATTTTATTCACGGAATCATTCCCCCAAATCACATCACACTCACACCCTGATCTCCCCCAATGTGAATAATTTTTTTGAACACCCAAATATGTGATGAATAAGAATAAACTGAGTTATAATAAGGTATTATTACATTGAATAATTATCATGAGGTGCTTACTTAGCTGTCATGAATCACCAATTTCAATTAAATTTATTTTATACAATTAGAAATTGGATAGGTTTATCCTAACCACTTACTTTCACAAATCACTATAATAATTCCAATTTTTTCATTAATATAGACCACACTTTCATACATACCAAAATTCAATAAAATAATTTTTTACAATTCTAAAAGTCTTGAATACATTTCAAAACATGGGTTTAACTTATCTTTCTGTGTGAATAAATCACTCACATAAAATATCCAATGAATTCCCATTTCAAAAGAATAAGTGTAACATCATAGTTAAATATATAATATGACATTTTCGTATTTATTAATTTTTTTAATTAAATATTAATTTTACTTTAAAACGGTTACTATGTTCGATAGCGTTCCCGATACGCAACATCGAGTTCCTTTGAAATCTTACGTTGCGCACTAATAATATATTATTATTTTAAACGGTAGTTAACTCCTAGACGTTTTATTGGCCGGAATGAAAGAAACTAACTATAATATGATTATACATGTTTTTTAAATGTATTTACATTTATCCAATAAAGGATAGAGGCTTAAAATGTGAATGAATCTAATTTTAAGCATAATTTACATTAAAAGGCCGATTTATCGCCTTTTAATGGTGAACCCTTTTTAAATCTAGTTTTAGCCAATTTAATACATTCTATATGACCAAATAAAATCCTTATTTAGAATTGGGACATCAAAATTTCCTTTCTGTAAATTTTTTGGATGTTTTCTGATAAAGTTCATTTTTTAATGAATAGTGAAAAATATTGTATTTTAATTCAAAATCGTCTTTTAGTATAATTTATTGATATGGTTATATTGTCTTTATAATTGGTTTTAAAGTGAAATTAAAATATATTTCTTCAATTTAATCCAATTTTGGTCATTGGAATTAATTCTACATTGAAATTGGACATAAACAAGTATCAATCTTTTGATAGTTGTTGTTTCTTAAAAACACGCTATTTGTTTTGATAATGGGAATTAATTTTAAAATTAATTAATTCCAATTCTATGTTTTGAATTTGGAAAAATAGACATAATTTTTGAATTTGGAATATAAAATATATCTTAGGCTGAATTGTTGGTATTTTTCTGAAAAACTTCAATATTTGATGAATAGTGAAACCACTTAGTGGTAGTTAAAAAATAGAATTTTTCATTTAAATGAAATTTTACCACTTCTGTGAATTGAATTTCGAAAATCAGACATACATGGTTGTTATAAAGAATTAAAATGTGGTTCAATAAGACGAGAATAATTTTTGATGAATAGTAACTTTTGACTTTTATTTACAGTGGTTAAAGGTGAATAAGGTAATTCAAGGTAGAAAAAATATTATAATAACTCAAAATTATCTTAAAAATTTTCCATATCCTATTGGTTGAGGAATTTTCAACCATGGTCCTCTTTGAATCTATTTTGGGACCCCATTGAGCCACTTGGGGAGTGATAATGACATTTTAGATTAATTGACCTAATGTAAAGGCAAAAAAGAAAAAAGAAAATATCTTTTAGTAAATTAATTTTTATATGGTGTTATATAAGTAATATTTTCTACTATAAATAATGTTTAGAAATATAAAAATATTTCATACATGATAATAGTTTTTTATATAATTTTTAGGCATCAAATAATTTAAATTATTTATGACACAATAATGACACAGTGTTTACCTCATTAATAAATCATTTAAATAAATAAGATTATAATGATTAATATATTATCCAAAACCTATACAATTCTTATTGGATGATTTTATTTCGACCATGAGTCATCTTAGATTATACTATAATGATTTTTGGACCTTTATAAACTGAATATCAATATATAATAAAATAATGTTTTCACACTTTCCTAAAGAGCCCTCATCTTCCTTATAAAAGGAGACCAATTCTAACCAATTAAACACACCTCTCAATATTTATGGCTCATCCAAACTCTGCCCAATTAATCTCCCTACATCCATCTCCTCCTCATAGAATCCTTACATTAGGAAGAAGCCAGTTCAAGAAGTCCTTTGGTTCAAACTAAAGGGAGTTACCCCAATTAAAGGTAACAATTTCTCTTAGTTTTTTTTATTTTACATCTCCAACCACTAAACTCTTTTTATTACATTATTTTTTAACCAAAAAAGTATCCACAATATACTAGGATGTTTTTATGAGAATTATTCGAACTACACTTACACACACCTCCATCTAATGGTTGAAGAACATAATGTTTCTTTGGATGGAAAACTAACGGCTCACGAAATGATGATTATTCAAATATCTCCAACCGCCTCTATTTGTGGCCATTATGATGGAACTATACTTATATATGATATATATTAGGTTTATTGTTTCTTTATTCTTATTTATTTTATTTTTATAGAATTATTTTATGGTTTTCATAGTGGGTAAATACGATAATATCATTTGAGGAAGCGCGGACTACCGCCCCCTCAAAGAGATGTGACTCATTAATGCCATATGTGGGATGTTTAAAGGATAGAGTTAATGATATTATATATGTTATTATTATGTAATTATTATATACCAATGTATCATTAGGTTTTAACTCCATTAAAACAAGACATAGAAATGAAAGTAGCGTCCATGCATACGTACGACTTACCGTCTCCATGAACAGTGCATTTCATTTCATACCTCCAAATGTTATGTACTATTATAAATACATGTATATACTGGATATATATGATATATATCATATATAAATCATTAAAACCGTTCTGGATATAATGGAATATTGACCACATGGACAACTTGTAAATATAAGGTGTTCATTTTCAACTCAAGTACCAAATATCGACAAAATGAACGTTATTAACTTAAATGATTAAATAATGTTTATAACATGATAATAAGTGATATAAAAGGAATAATAAACTTGAAAAAGGTTATTAAGAACGTATAAATTAACTTTATTTTATTATTAAGGAGATTAAAGAATGATTGAGTCAAGTCGGACACGAGGTAAGGGATTCGACCTCTCTCTTTCTTTTCAAGTACTCTCTTTTATGTCATTTCTTTTTATGCTCCATGTTATTATGTTGGAGGATGTTATTTTATATTTACTATACTGAATTTTTTATTTTCATATGATGAGAGGCCCCCTCTTACTCTAATCAATTCATTTTATGAATTTTTAAGTGGCGTCGTTAGGCTGTCGAATTCTTTAAGAGATTTTCTTATCTCACTTTTAATTTCGTGAGATTTCCATTGTTTGCCACTTATTCATTGCATGTGGTGTATTGTGTACTTCCATTTGATATATATTATCATTATTACTATTATATTCATGGTATTCAGTTATTCATTTGCTGGTTATTAACATTTTGTCAAACAACTCAGTTGATTACGACGTGGTAAAGGGTTTCATCTCACTTTTTATTCCCGTGAGATTCATGATATATTTTGCACTATTTTCATTAGTTTGGTTTATTTACTGAAAATTATTGTACTCTTTGTGTAATATAAAATCATTTATGAGTATTTACATCTTCATTGTATGATCCTTCATTCAAGTGGCTTTGGTTTGTATGTCACCAAATCAGTAAGGGAACCTTTCACCCTGATCTTTTTAAAAGTCTTCTTTTTTGTTATGTCTTTTAATTTACATATTATTATGTTGGGTAATGTTATTATATATCCTTATTGATTTAAATTTTATGTCCAAGTGATGAGATACCCTTTTTATCTCATCAACTGATTTTTTTGAATTCTAATGTGACGTCATTTAGATTGGGAATTTTTATAAGGGAACTTCTTAACCCAATTTCAATTCATTGGGTTCAACTTGTACTTATTGAAAATGTCATCATATGAATATGTGTGAATGGCCTATTATTTTTTTACTCTTAATATCCACTTATATTTTATTTATTTATATTTTTCACACATAATTATGAGATTGATTTATCCTTAATTTAAGGATGCCATCTTTATAAGGGATTTCTTCTAAATTTAAATTTCCACAGAGACATCATTATTGTTATAAACCAAATCACTCTTATGTGGTGTATATACTGTCTTTTGACATATTATATCATGAATCCCATTATTCTCATGATATTATAAAGATCGGATTAAAATTTATTCCTCAATTATTTGTATTCAAGCTTCTCTCTTTTTGTTAAAAAACACTTTAACTATAATATCTTTTGAATTTATTTAAAGAATTATTCTTCTAAATATTTCACATTAATGTACTTGGTTTAAAAATTTGTTTTAGGATTTATTTATTTGTACATTAATATTTTCAAATTATAATTCATTTAAAAGCTTCAAAGTGGTATGAGACACTTTGTTTCAAAACTCTTTTTTTAAATGGTTTATGAAAATGGATTGATTATTTCAGTATCATGAAATTAATTATTGTTATTGAAAAATAAATATTATTAGAAAAATGTTTACATTTGCAATATTTTTTGTTTTATGATGGTACTTGGACAAATTACGGGTGGTTACGTGATAAACCATATGACGGGTGGTGTCATGAATACCAGGACACGTGGTTACGCTATAACCTTCAATACATTGGGTGTGGAATTTGGCCGTATGGCTATTCTATTTAGTGATATTTGTGAAAGTCGACCATATGGTTATTACATTTAAGTATGTTTATGTCCCAAGTTACCTTTATATGTTATGTGTTCTTTATATGGGTTTTTTGGTAATATATTGGTTACAAAAGCGCATGTAATGATCATTTATTCAGTAAAGAGTATTTGCTACTTTATAAAGGTGAAAAGTATTACTTATGTTAAAGAATTCATGGTTCACTTGTAGTTTTGAAAAACTAAAATTTTTCCTTCTTTATGTATCCCTTACTAAGATTTTTAAGCTCATCCCAAGTTTTTGAAATATTTTTCACGTGTCATAATGTGGAATATGGTAAAGGATGAGATTAAAGAAAAGTCATGCTCACTTAAACATGGAACTAAACATGAATCTTTATTTTCACGAGATTTTGTTTTGAAAAAAATGGAAACTGTGTAGTAGTGTCTACTTTGTAAATCTTTTGAGATGTAATAGTTATGTCCTATTTCTCTAAAAAACTAAACCTGAAAAGATCCTCAATGTGAGTTATTCATTTAATGCACTGTTAAGTAAGGTTTAAGGCTAGGTCCTTAGAGTTGGTATCGGAGGTTAGTTTAGATAACATTAGAGGTTAGGAAATTATTTAAGCATAAGTGAAATTACCATAATGGTTAGGATTTCAAAAAATAATCAGAGTTTTTTTAGATAATATGAATGAGATTAATATTACATGAATAAGTATGTCTTAGTGATTACCCTCCTCATAAGATATTATATGATGATTTTTATGATATACTCACACTGAAATTTTTTGTTTTAGTAAATGGATGGATCTAGGAGGAACCAAAGTAACAGTGGATGTGAAGAAAACTGTGTCGGTTTTCTGAATGAGCAACTGAATGAAATGGGAGTTGCGATGAGAACACTTGTGGTTATTCTCAACCAACTATATGGAGTCATGAATGACCACCTTAACCTTAGTGATCTTTATAAGGAATCATTTATGCGAGAAACAAATCCCAAAGGAAGTTCAGGTAATAATCATAAAGATATGTGTGTTCAAAAACCTATGTGTCAAAGATGTGGAAAGAAACACCAAGGAAAATGTTTCAAAGGGACATAAAGATACTATAAATGTGTAAATGAAGGTCATAAAGCAATAACCTTAAATATAAAAAGGAATCATCTAGTAGACTCTAGGAAAGGGACAGAATTCCTTTCCAAGGGATAAATTGAATGTTTTAAATGTGGTGTTCATGGTCATTATGCAACCAAAAGTCCTACGAAGATGTTTTGTGAATGGGAGCACTAGGATCATAAAAATATTTATTTACCAATACATAATTCCATTCCGATTGAGGATGAATAAACTGGCAATGACCAATGAATGGTATGGATTATTTCTTAACACATGTCTTCCTATTATTGAAATCTTAGGATATTATTCATGATTTTGTTTTTAGGAAAGAAGTATTTCATAATAAGTTGGAAAGGCATGGTTAATGGATCAGGAATAATGTTGAATTAGTATGAATTCAACATATAAGGGATTCAAGAGTTTTAGTAGAAGTTAGGATGGTGAAATTCTTAAAAGTATTATATCTCTTCTGATGATGGGATTACATTAGAATATTTTTTATAGTATGTGTAACCCTGATGTTTGATATATGAAAATTTTATTCATGTAATAAATATCTTCTCTTTTGTGGATATAGTTATAAAGAACCATTTGGGTTTATATGATCCTTGAATTTGAGGCAATTACCGGTTAATACCTTTTGGGATATAAAACGAATGTTATTAGATAACCTTTGTGGTTAAAATATGTTATGATTATTTTTTATGAGTTTATATGTCTTTGGGAATGTTATAAAATTATGTAGTTTTTGAAAAGGGACAACACACAAATGATGTGACAACCCATCGCGTCGAATGAAGGTGTTGGAATCGAACCCACAACCAAAGTACGACTGGTGTTTATTGCCTAACACAGATCTACGTGAATTCCCTGGTCATTATAACTAATTATTTTTAGTTAGATGATCATATGAATCAGGAATAAGTTGATTTTTGGTTATCTATGGAAATGATTAACCTATCATGGAGGATATGTGATTTGGTTAATTACTTTTCAGTACGATACTTTAAGTGTAACTGATGATATTTGGAGATAAATTATAAGATTTATCTTGGAAGACTATGTGATTAAATCCTTTAAAGATTTGGGTTTCAATCTTAGTTTGGATTAATTTGAATAATTTTAACGATAATTGTTTATTTAACGGTCTTTCTTGAACCTTGGGTTCTTTTTGTTGAATTTTGGAGATTAAGAGTAGTATTTTTTTATAGTGGATTATCCTTTTGATGATTATCTGATGTTATACTAACAATTTTGTTTTTATTTGATGTCTAAATACAAGGGAAATAGATAGTTCTCCTTTTTCCGATTATGTGATTATCTGGAAGATGATTCTTGTGCTTTTGATGTGACCAAGTCTTCTTTAATGCTCATTGCTTCGAGAAATGATTAGATTTTGTAGAAACTTATTAAAAGATGGAACTCTACATGAAGGTAAGTAAATTTCCTTATATTTTTATTCTATGTAGAAGATGAATTCTTCAAAATTATGAAAAGGAACGTAAAACAAAAATATTGTTGGTTTACGTTTCCTATTGGGTAATCAAAGACCATTTACACACATCATAAGTTTGTGATTTTCTTGTGGTTACCTTTCTCCTAATCATTTTTCCTATCACACTCCATCAAAACCTGACCCTTTTTTTCTCCTCCATATCCATGTTTTCATGGAATCTTAATATGGGTTAACACGGGTGACAATTGTACTTCTCTTTCTTTCTTTTAAAGTGATAGTTTTACTGACTCTTTTTCTGATATGGGTCTTTCAATAATGTTTCCGAGCACAAATTTAAAAATTGCGTGGACGCAGTTCCCAAAAGGGGGGAAGGATGTAACATCCGAGGTAAATAAAGAATATGACATTTTTAAATTTATTAATTCTTTAATTAAATATTAATTTTACTTTAAAACGGTTTCTATGTTCAATAGTGTAATCGATACGCAACAATGGGTTTCATTGAAATCTTACGTTGCACACAAATAATATATTATTATTTTAAACAGTTGTTATCTCCTAGCTGTTGTATTGGTGAGAATGAATGAAACTAACTACAATATGATTATATATGTTTGTTTAATGTATTTACATTTATCCAATAAATGTTAAAGGCTTAAAATGTGAATGAATCTAATTTTAAGCATAATTTACCTTAAAAGGCCGATTTATCACCTTTTAATGGAGATACCTATTTAAATCTAGTTTTACTCACTTTAATAAATTTTATATTACCAAATAAAATCATTCTTTATAATGGGGACATCAAAATTTACTTTTTGTAAATTTTTGGAATTATTATGATAAAGTTCTTTTTTAGTGAATAGTGAAAAATATTGTATTGTAATTCAAAAGTTCCTTTTAATATAATTCATTTATATGGTTAGATTATCTTTTTAATTGGTTTTAATTTTAAATTAAAATATATTTTTACAATTTAATCCAATTATGGTCATTTGAATTTATTCCACTTTGAAATAGGACATAAACAAGTATCAATCTTTTGATAGTTATTGTTTCTTAAAAACACGCTCTTAGTTTTGTTAACGGGAATTAATTTTAAAATTAATTAATTCCACTTCTATGTTTGAATTTGGAAAAATATACATCATTTTTGAATATGGAATACCAAATATAGCTTAGGGTAGATTGTTGGTATTTTTCTGAAAAACATCAATTTTGATGAATAGTGAAACCACTTAGTGGTAGTAAAAAAAACGGATTTTTTTGTTTAAATAAAAATTTACCCCTTCTGTGAATTGAATTTCTAAAATCAGACAAACATGGTTGTTATAAAGAAGTAAAATGTGGTTTAATAAGATGAAAATTATTTTTGGTGAATAGTAACTTTTGACTTTTATTTACCGTTGTTAAAGGTAAATAAGGTAATTGATGGTAAAAAGAATATTATAATAATTCAAAATTACCTTAACACTTATTAGAATCTGATTGGTTGAGTAATTTACGACCATGGAAAAATTTTTATCTGTTATGGGACCCCATTGAGCCAATTGGGAGTGATAATGACAATTTAGATTAATTAACTAAAAGTAAAGGCAAAATGAAAAAAGCAAATATCTATTAGTAAATTAATTTTTATATGGTGTTATATAAGTCATATTTTCGACTATGAATATTATTTAGAAATATAAAATGATTTTATATATGATAATATTTTTTTTATAATTTTTAAACCTCAAATAATAATAATAATCAGTGACAGAATAATAGTGAAGTATTTACCTCATTAATAAATCATTTAAATAAATAAGATTATAATGATTAAAATATTATATAAAACCTATCCAATTACTATTGTATTATTTTATTTCGACCTTGAGTCATCTTATCTTCGACTATAATGTTTTTGACCATTAGAAACCGAATATCAATATATAATAAAATAATGTTTTCACACTTTCCTAAAGAGACCCTCCTCTTCCTTAAAAAAGGAGACCACTTCTAACCAATTCCACACACCCATCAAGCCTTTTGGCTCATCCACACTCTATCCAATTAAGCTCCCTACACCCCTCTCCTCCTCCTATAAGCATTACCATATGCATAAGCCACTTCAAGAAGTCCTTTGGTTCAAACCAAAGGGACTTACCCAAATTAAAGGTAACTGTTTCTCTTAATTTGTTTTCTTTTATTTTATTCCCCAACCCCTAAACTATTTTTATTCCATTATTTCTTTAAAAAAAATTATCCTCAATATAATATGATTTTGTTTTGAGAATTATTCGAACTACACTTACACACACCTCCATCTAATGGATGAAGAACATAATGTTTCGGTGGATGGAAAACTAACGCCTCACGAAGTGATGATTGTTCAAATATCTCCAAACGACTCTCATGGTGGCCATTATGATAGAACTGTATTTATATATGATATATATTATGTTTATGTTTACTTTATTCTTCTGTATTTTCTATCTATATCACTCCTTTATGATTTCCATAGTGGGTAAATATGATAATCTCATTAGAGGAAGAGCAGACTACCACCCCCTCAATGTTATGTGACTCGTTAATGCCTTCTGTGGGATGTATAAAAGATAGATTTAATGAAATTATATATGATATTATACTGTAATTATAATATAAATATGTATCATTATGTTTTAATTCCATTAAAATAAGAAATTAAAATGAATGTAGCGTTCATGCGTACGTAAGGCTTACCGTCTCCATAAACGGTGCATTTAATTTATTACCTCTAAATGTTATGTACTATTATAAATACTTGTATATACTGGATATATATGATATATATGATATCTAAATCATGAACACCATACTATATATAATGGACTATTGACCACATGGACAACTTGTAAATATAATGTGTTCATTTTTAACTCAAGTACCAAATATCGACAAAATGAACGTTATTAACTTAAATGATTACATAATGTTTATAACATGGTAATTAGAGATATAAAAGCAATAATAAACTTGAAAAAGGTTCTTATGCAAGTATAAATTAACTTTAGTTTATTATTCAGGAGATTAAATAACGATCGAGTCAAGTCAGACACGAGGTAAGGGATCTGACCTCTCTCTTTCTTTTCAAGTACTCTCTTTTGTGTCATTTATTTCATGCTCCATGTTCTTATGTTGGAGGATGTAATTTTATATTAACCATACTGTAATTTTTATTTTCATATGATGAGATACCCCCTCCTACTCTCATCAATTCATTTTAATAACTTTTAATTGGCGCTGTTTGGCTGCCGATTTTTTGTAAGGGATTTTATAATCTCACTTTTAATTTCGTGAGATTTCCATTGTTCGCCACTTATTCATTTCATGTGGTGTATCGTGTACTTAAATTTGATATATATTATCATTATTCTCATTATATTCATGGTATTTTTTTATTAATTTGGTCGTGGTTAACATTTGGTCAAACGACTTTGTTGATTACGACGTGGTAAAGGGTTTCATCTCACTTTTTATTCTCGTGACATTCATGGTATATTTTCCAATATTTCCTTTTGTGTGGTGTATTTACTGCCCATGATTGTTCTCTTTGTGTAACATAAATTCATTTATGAATATTTAATTCTTCATTTTATGATCCTTCTTTCAAGTGGGTATGTTTTGTATGTTACCAAATCGGTAAGGGAACCTTTCACCCTTGTCTTTTTAAAAGACTTCTTTTTTGTCTTGTATTTTTATTTACAAATTATTATGTTGGGATATGTTAATATATATCCATATTTATGTAAATTTTATGTCTGTGTGGTGAGATACCCTTTTTATCTAATAAACTCATTTTTTAATACTAATGTTACACCATTTGGATTTCGAATTTTTACAAGGGAACTTCTTAACCCAATTTCAATTCATTGCGTCAACTTGTACTTATTGAATATGTCATCCTATGAATATGTGTGAATGACTTATTATTGTTTTACACTTTATATCCCCTTATATGTGGTGTATCTATATTTGTAACACATAATTATGGGATTGATTTATCCTTAATTTAAGGATACCATCTTTATAAGGGATTTCATCTCAATTTACATTTCCACATAGACTTCATTATTGTTATACACCAACTCACTCTTATGTGGTGTATATACAATCCTTCGACATATTATATCTTGAATCCCTTTATTCACATGATATTTTAATGTTCTGATTTAAATTTATTCCTCAATAATTTTTATTCAAGCATCACTCTTTTAAAAAAACACTTTAACTAAAATATCATTTTAAATGTTTTAAATATTTATACTTCTAAATATTTCACTTTAATTTCCATTTTTTATAAATGTGTTTTAGTATTCATTTTTATGGTCATTTATATTTTCAAATGATAATTAATTTAAAATATTCAAAGTGGTATGAGACACTTTTATTCAAAAATATCTTTTTAAATGGTTTATGAAAATGGATTGATTATCTCAATATCTTGAAATTAATTATTGTTATTGAAAAAAGAAATATTATTAGAGAAATGTTCAAATTTGAAATATTTTATGTTTTATGATGGTACTTGGAAATTTGACGGGTGGTTACCTGAGAAACCATATGACGGGTGGTGTCGTGAATACTAGGACGGGTGGTTATGTTATAACCTCCAATGCATTGGGTATGAAAGTCGGCTATATGGATATTCCATTTAGTGAAATGTGTGGAAGTCGACCGTGTGGTTATTCCATTTTAGTATGTTTATGTCCTCAATTACCCTTATATGTTACATGTTCTTTATATGGGGTTTATGGTATTATTTTGGTTAAAAAGTTCATGTAATTATCTATTATTTAGTGAAGAGTATTTACTACTTCATAAAGGTGAAATGTATTACTTATGTTATAGTATTCATGGTTTACTTGTTTTTTTGAAAAACTAATAGTTTTCCTTCTTTGTGTATCCCTTACTGAGCTTTTAATGTTCATCCCATGTTTTTGAAATTTTTTTCACAGGACATAATGTGGAATAGGGTCAAGGATGGGATCAAGGAAAAGTCATGATGTCTTAAACATGGAATTAGGCATGACTCTTTTTTTCAAGAGTTCATGTTTTGTAAAAAAATGGAAACTTTGTAGAAGTGTCTACATTGTAAATATTTTGAGATGTAATAGTTATATCCTAATTCTCTAAAACTCTAAACCAGAAAAGATACTCAATGTGAGTTACTAATTTAATTCAATATTAAGTAAGGTTTAAGGTTGCATATTTAACAAATTCAATCATTTGAAACTCTTTTGAAAAAATAAAATAGTCCAACTCATATCAGTCAAATCAAGGAATTTGGAATTTGAAATTAAAACTAGAAATAAGTCTTCACATTCTCTAAGGTAACCGTGAAAAAATATTTTAAAGGGAGTTAATATAAACATAATTAACCAATTTATAGAACCATGGAAAAATAAAATTCCAGGATCAATTCATTTAAAAGAATATAAAATAAGATTTCATAAGGTAATTGATGATCAATTATTATATAAGATATAGTGGAAGGAGGAACATATATTCACATTCTTAATAAAAAATTAATTTAAAAATACCGACACCCATGGAAACACGTACATGAAAATATAGAATTCAGCAATAACAAATTTAAGATGTATCACAATTTTTGGAGATCACCATATCTATTAATAGGGTTTTCAAGAGAAGAAATAAAAGACCGTAGATCCAAAATTCATGTTCAATCAACCATTGAAAAATGACTCATATTTCCATCATAAGCACTAGGAAGAACAAATAAAATGAATATTATATATAATATAACAATGAGAAAGAACTCACCATAAGAAGATCATCAATTATTTTGACACTTTGATCCAACAATAAATGAGGTTGGGAGAGAAGAATCTCCACTTGAGGTCTCCGAAAAGGCAATGGATCAATTTCAGATAAGGTGGGAGGACATTATATTTAATTTGGTGGGTTTCCAGATTTTAATTATAATTTTTTCTTGATTAAATTCCATTTTAATGGTTTCCATGGATATTCCATGTTATTAGTAGTACTCATGATCCTAACCATTCTCCCTTAAAATAGTCACTGGAAGAGCTACATAGTTTGTCTTCATGGTTTGTTTATCTGTATTGAAACTGTCACTACTGGAAAAACAGGTATTTGTGACGGGCTATTTGCGACGGGATCCCGTCGCAAATAGCCCGTTGCGGAAAACGCCGTCGCAACTAAACTTATTTGCGACGGGACCGTCGCTAAAGCCTTTTTTTGCGACGGGCATTCTCCCCGTCGCAAATAGTATTCCGTATTTTTGTAAAAAACTTTTTAAACAGTTATTGCGACGGGCCCGTCGCAAATACCTTTTCTGACGGGACCCGTCGCAAATAGTTTTTGCGACGGGCCCGTCGCAATAACGTTTTTTTAAAAAATAAAAAAATTAATAATACTAGTATTTGCGACGGGAACCGGGACCCGTCGCAAATACTATTCATAGTAATTTCGACGAGACCCGTCGCAAATACTCTTTTTAAAAAAAATAAAAAATTATTAATAATACTAGTATTTGCGACGGGCATAGTATCCCGTCGCAAATACTATAAAAAAAATAAAAAAATAAATTATTAATAAATTATTTTAATTAATATAATAATAGAATTATAATTTACAAATGAAAATAATAAATTATTTTAATTACTATAATAATAGTAGAATTATAATTCAAAAATAAAAATAATAGAATATTAATAAATAATTTAATTAATATAATAATATTATAATTATAATTCATAAATAAAAAAAATATTAATAAGTTATTTTAATTAATATAAAAATAATAGAATTATTTTACATTCAAATATTAAAATAATTCAAGTATTACAAAAAAATAATTAAATTATAAAATTATAATATTTTAATATATATATAAAATTTTATTATATAAATAAAATTTTAATATATATATAAAATTTAATATTTTAAAATATAAATATTATTATTATTCATATTAATATTGTTATTTAAAAATATAATATTATTAATATTTTATAATGAGACAGAAACTACGAATAGAAAAAAAATATTTTGATTTCACAAATTTTATAACAGAAATACAAACTCTAATCTGTAGGAGGGGGGGGGAGGTGGGGGATCTGCAGATGGTGGTGGAGGAAACTCCACCAAAACCAAGCTCTGACTGGTTGAAAACAGATAATTGATTGTCGATTTCATCAATATTCCTCTCATTCCGTCCCATTCGGTTGTGTTTTGAAGGATACTCAGATTCAAATAAACATCAATATTTTTCTTCGGATGTCCTGGAATTAGTAAAGTCAAAAAGATATATGGCTCCTTCATCAATATCCATGGAGGTAAATTATACGGAGTTAAAAAAACAGGCCAACATGAATATTGACTACCATAAGATCCAAACGGACAGAAACCATCAGTGGAAAGGCCCAGTCGAACATTTCTAGCTTCTAAAGCAAATGATGGATGCACTCTATCAAAATGTTTCCATGAATCACCATCGGCTGGATGATTCAAGCTTTTATCGGTTGAAATATTCTCTTTATGCCATGACATCATTGTCGCTGTATTCTTAGACATGAATAAACGCTGAAGTCTGGATGTAAGCGGAAAATATCTCAACTGTTTTACAGGAATCAAACCAGACTTCCCGTGTTGTCCTTCTTTATATCTCAGTTGCCCACATGTGGGACAACTATCCAACGACTCATTTTCCCCTGAATATAAAATGCAGTCATTTGAACATGCATGAATCTTCTGACAAGTAAGTCCCAAATTTCGAACCAACCTCTTACTTTCATAGTAATTTGCAGGTAAAACATTTCCTTCGGGTAACAGTGTTTTCAGCAAAGAAAATATCTGGTCAAAACATGTGTTTGACATTCCGTTATCTGATTTGATAGACATAAATTTTGCAACTGCTTCTAATTTGCTCATCTTGCAGCCAGGATATAATGCATCCTCAGCAGACTTCAACAACTCATAAAATTTAGACCGTCCCAACTCAGGATTTGAAGCTATATCAGCCGGAGTTTCTGTATGTTGAACAGATGAACCTGCAACATCATGTACTAAATCTTGAAACTGGGATGGATCCAGAATCAAGTTGGTATCACCTGCTCTGGAACTGCGTTCAATGTGTTGATACCAAAAAACATAATCTGCTTGAAAACCAAAACGCAAGAGATGTTCCCCCACTTTGTCAAACGTGTCAAACGTTCTCAATGCACATTTTCTACAAGGGCATTTTATCTTTCCTTCTGAAACAAATTCTGGATTTGATTCCGCAAATGATAAAAAACTCTCCACACCCTCTATATATACTGGATTTAAACCAGAACCATTTGGATTTCTACGTTGATTTATCCATATGCGGTCATCTAATAATGACTGTTGACGACCTCGTTGTTCCATATTTTTCTATAAAATATAAAAGCATTACTGGTTTTGAATAATTTGTTAGAAAAAACACAAGCAAGGATTGAATATATTGAGAATAAAGCAAAACCTGTTACAAATATTGATAATTTTAATATTATATTGATTTTTTATTTTTTTAATAATACTAATATAATTTTTTTCATAAATATTAATTATATAATAATAACATCATTACATTATTAGTATTTTTTATTATTAATATTAAAATAATATAATTTTCTATATTATATACAATTCTCCTTTCATCTGTGTGTTTCACAATCTGTCTCCACATGTAATAAGGCAATTATTCCTAATTATTCCTAATTATTCCTAATTATTACAATCTATTACAATTTATTACTAATTGTTACTAATTATTACAATTTATTACTAATTATTACAATTTATTGCTAATTATTAATATTTATTACTAATTTAGCAATACTTAGCAATACTTAGCAAAAGGAAAACTGCTTGAATAATGAAAGGAAATTTGGTAATCATCGTTGTGGAGATGATTATAAATTTTCCCTTCATTATCCAAGCAGATTTCGTTTACTAATTATTAGTAATAAAAAAAATATTATCAATATTTACGAAAAAACAATATTATTAAAATAATAACAAAAATTAAAAAATATTAAAATTATCAATATTCATAACAGACTTTGTTCTATTATTAACATGTTCAAATCTTAAAGGATCGCCAATTGTCAGGTCATGGGCAATAAAAAGTTTGTGTAAGTCATGTCTAATGTAAACTCTATAATTGTCCTGGCATGGTTGATCACTTCGCAAGTAATGTTGCAATCAGACAAATCAAGTCATTCCCTTCTTATCTATAAGAATTATCTCACATGAACCTTTACATAGATCATTCTTCCTTAAAAATTTGAGGGGATATCATTATTTTTCCCTTAAATTTTCAAGGAAGAATGGTCTATGTAAAGCTTCATGTGAGATGATTCTTATAGATAAGAAGGGAATGACTTGGTTTGTCTGATTGCAACATTACTTTTGAGGTGATCGACCATGCAAGGACAATTATAGAGTTTACATTGGACATGGCTGACACAAGCTTTTTATTGCGCATGACCTGACAATTAGCGACCCTTTATGATTTGAACATGTTAAGAATAGTGCAAAATCTCTTGTGAATATTGATAATTTTAATATTTTATAAATTTTTATTATTTTAATAATATTAATATTTTTTTCATAAATATTGATAATATAATTTTTTTTGCTAGGTATTCCTGAGTATTCGTGATTATTCGTGAGTATTCGTGAGTATTCGTGAGTATTCGTGAGTATTCGTGAGTATTCGTGAGTATTCCTGAGTATTGCTAATTATTCCTAATTATTGGTAATTATTGGCAATTATTGGTCATTATTACTAATTATTACTAATTATTGGTAATTATTACTAATTATTGGTAATTATTACTAATTATTGGTAATTATTACTAATTATTGGTAATTATTCCTAATTATTCCTAATTATTCCTAATTATTCCTAATTATTCCTAATTATTCCTAATTATTCCTAATTATTCCTAATTATTACTAATTATTCCTAATTATTCCTAATTATTCCGAATTATTCCTAATTATTCCTAATTATTCCTAATTATTCCTAATTATTACTAATTATTACTAATTATTCCTAATTATTCCTAATTATTCCAAATTATTCCTAATTATTCCTAATTATTCCTAATTATTCCTAATTATTCCTAATTATTCCTAATTATTCCTAATTATTCCTAATTATTCCTAATTATTCCTAATTATTCCTAATTATTCCTAATTATTCCTAATTATTCCTAATTATTCCTAATTATTCCTAATTATTCCTAATTATTCCTAATTATTACTAATTATTCCTAATTATTGATAATTATTCCTAATTATTGATAATTATTCCTAATTATTGATAATTAATGGTAATTATTGGTAATTATTGGTAATTATTGGTAATTATTACTAATTATTCCTAATTATTACTAATTATTACTAATTATTACTAATTATTCCTAATTATTACGAATTATTCCTAATTATTACTAATTATTCCTAATTATTACTAATTATTACTAATTATTCCGAATTATTACTAATTATTCCGAATTATTACTAATTATTACTAATTATTCCTAATTATTACTAATTATTCCTAATTATTCCTAATTATTTGCAATTATTTGCAATTATTGGTAATTATTACCAATTATTGGTAATTATTGGTAATTATTGGTAATTATTCCTAATTATTGGTAATTATTCCTAATTATTCCTAATTATTACTAATTATTCCTAATTATTTGCAATTAATCCTAATTATTTGCAATTATTGGTAATTATTTGCAATTATTGGTAATTATTGGTAATTATTGGTAATTATTCCCAATTATTACTAATTATTCCTAATTATTACTAATTATTACTAATTATTCCTAATTATTACAAATTAGTGGTAATTATTACAAATTATTGGTAATTATTCCATATTATTGGTAATTATTCCAAATTATAGCTAATTATTCCTAATTATTGCTAATTATTCCTAATTATTGCTAATTATTCCTAATTATTCCTAATTATTGCTAATTATTCCAAATTATTGCTAATTATTGCTAATTATTGCTAATTATTGCTAATTATTGGTAATTATTGCTAATTATTCCTAATTATTGCTAATTATTCCTAATTATTCCTAATTATTCCTAATTATTACTAATTATTCCTAATTTTTACTAATTATTCATAATTATTACAAATTATTCCTAATTATTACTAATTATTCCTAATTATTACTAATTATTCCTAATTATTACTAATTATTTCTAATTATTCCTAATTATTACTAATTATTCCTAATTATTTGCAATTATTTGCAATTATTGATAATTATTGGTAATTATTGGTAATTATTCCTAATTATTCCTAATTATTACTAATTATTACTAATTATTCCTAATTATTTGCAATTATTCCTAATTATTTGCAATTATTCCTAATTATTTGCAATTATTCCTAATTATTTTCAATTATTGAGAAATATTACTAATTATTGGCAATTATTGGTAATTATTGGTAATTATTACAAATTATTACTAATTATTACAAATTATTGGTAATTATTACAAATTATTGGTAATTATTACAAATTATTGGAAATTATTACAAATTATTGTTAATTATTGCAAATTATTGGTAATTATTGCAAATTATTGGTAATTATTGCAAATTATTTGTAATTAATACTAATTATTGGTAATTATTAATAATTAATACTAATTATTGGTAATTAGTAATAATTAATACTAATTATTGGTAATTATTAATAATTAATACTAATTATTGGTAATTATTAATAATTAATACTAATTATTGGTAATTAATACTAATTATTGGTAATTAATACTAATTATTGGTAATTAATATTAATTATTGGTAATTAATACTAATTATTGGCAATTAATACTAATTATTGGTAATTAATACTAATTATTGGTAATTAATACTAATTATTGGTAATTAATACTAATTATTCCTAATTAATACTAATTATTGGTAATTAATACTAATTATTGGTAATTAATATTAATTATTCCTAATTAATACTAATTATTCCTAATTAATACTAATTATTCCTAATTAATACTAATTATTCCTAATTATTGTTAATTATTCCTAATTATTACTAATTATTGGTAATTAATACTAATTATTGGTAATTAATACTAATTATTGGTAATTAATACTAATTATAGGTAATTAATACTAATTATTGGTAATTAATACCAATTATTGGTAATTAATACAAATTATTGGTAATTAATACTAATTATTGGTAATTAATACTAATTATTGGTAATTAATACTAATTATTGGTAATTAATACTAATTATAGGTAATTAATACTAATTATAGGTAATTAATACTTATTATTGGTAATTATTACTAATTATTACTAATTATTCTTAATTATTGATAATTATTGATAATTGTTTCTAATTATTAGTAATTAAATGAATAATTATCAATAATTAGAAATAATTACCAATAATTATAAATAATAACATTATCAATATATTTTATTATTAATATTAAAATAATATAATTTTCTAATTTATATACAATTCTTCTTTCATCTGTGCGTTTTCTATCTCCACATACAAATAATACATGTGAAGACAGCAAACACACAGATGAAAAAAGAATTGTATATATATAAAAAATTATATTATTTTAATATTAATAATAAAATAAACTAATAATGTAATAATGTTCTTATTCCTAATTATTGGTATTTATAACTAATTATTAATATTTATTCTTAATTATTAAAAATTATTACTAATTATTCCTAATTACCAAACAATACTAATAATTTAAATTTATTAAATAATAAAACAATGTAAACATAATTAAATTACAACTAATTAATAATAATTGAAACTAATAAAAAATTAAAAATAAATAAAAAATTAAAAATACCTTGAAAAATGACCTGTTCTGATCGTTCTTGAAAACTTTAATATCAGCTCCGGAGAAACAAATTAAACTGGAGAAAAACTCAACTCTAGAAATATAATTTTCAGAGAAGGAGAAGATGAGGAATGAGAATGAAATGAAAAAAACGGATGGGGGTATTTATAGGTTAGATTATTTGCGACGGGACCATTTGCGACGGGATTCCCGTCGCAAATATTATTATTTGCGACGGTACTTGTCGCAAATACCTTAGCCAACATTTATTACGGTCAACCGGTAAATAGTTATTTGCGACGGGACCCGTCGCAAATAACCCCTGCCGACATAGTATTTGCGACGGGGGGATATTCCCGTCGCAAATACCTTTTACCGCCGCCGGTTATTTGCGACGGGGAAAGCAATCCCGTCGCAAATAGTTTTCCCGCGATTTGGCGCGCATCGCGGGAAAACTATTTGCGACGGGGAAAGAAATCCCGTCGCAAAAGCCTCCTTATTTGCGACGGGGAAATACCCCCGTCGCAAATAAGTTTTTAACATGACTATTTGCGACGGGAATAAATCCCGTCGCAAATAACCCGTCGCAATTGCTCATTTTTCCCGTAGTGTGTTAGAATACTTCTATATATTTTCATGGTTTTGATTAATATATTTTATAACCATGTGAAAATTGTGTACCCATACTTCAGATACTGTAAATGATGCATTGTTTTTCATTATAGTTTTTCAAACCATGTACCAACCATGTACATTTCTAAGAACCATCAAACAATGTCTGAACAAACACTAGAAACACCTTATAAAGATGTTCAATCATTAGAAAATAAAATCAATAGGTCAAAAAATATTAAAACAAGTTACTTGAGGATATAAAATCCACATCATTTTAATTTCAATTCCTATAAAGCTTCAAGATAAAAAATATATATATATGACACAAGAAGAAGTCCCATACTATTCATGTGTGGTGGAAACTCCATGGTCCGGAAAAGAGACTCAACCAATGGTCAACAACACAGACACAACTCCAAAATCAACATACCAAGATCATCACACATCTCCAAACATGAGAAATAATAGAGTCTTAGAATATAATTCCCCGCTATTTAAAGATTAATCCAAATGGTTTAATATTTGAAACGAATTCCCATAAATCCAAATATGAAACTTCAACCACTCGCCATAGGGATACAACTATGATCAAATATCAACAGAATAGGAAAATATGATGACAAGGATTTGTACATCAAGAATGAACTCAATGACATCCTAATATTTTAAATACTCAGCCTCACCCCTTAACATGTTCATCAAATTAGTCACTAGTACATCATGGTTCTTGGTCTATAAAAAATACACAACAACCTCGATTCTGAGTACAACCATAATGAAATTTCTAACTCCCACTAGAATGAACTTAGACATATAAGTTAATGGGATGAATTACACTACAGTCATTAAAGAGAGACCATACAACATATAGAAATTGAAATCTAACTATCAAAGAAAAAGGCAAGGGGACACCAAGGAATAAGATACCGCAAAAATATATATTTTTCTATACACACTATTCAACTCTATAACAAGGATCAAAAAAATATCACGTAACTAACGTCATTCAAAATTAAAGGTTTTGTATTCAATAGTCCACATATATAAGGCACAAACACAAATATCACAAGAAAGGGAATCCATTATACCATTATCAAATAATAATTGAACCAAAACAAGGTCAAAAATATATCATTCATTATGAAAACGATGATTTTAAGGAACAGAAATGCTATAAGAAGGAATAACTAGAGAAGATTCTACTATGACCTCATAAACAAGAAGCTGGATCAACATTAACCACATCTAGCAACTTACAGATGAAAACTATTTTAATACATGAAATGATTCAATCTAAGTCCTATACCTCAAGTCCTATTATATTGACTAATATACTTCCTCACACATATGAGATGATGATCCTAACCAAAATTCCCCATTTCGTTATCCCATCAATAAGACCATCTTATAGTGAACCAAATAGCCATACCATTTACAGGAACTCAAAACATTAGGAAATACCCTCTTTAGATAACCATGTTATCCACCTCATAAGAACACACCAACCATATTCATTCCATGATATTATTTTCCTTCATCAAATATTAATGTTTCATTCTTCCCTTCATGTCGTTTCACTCGATCTACTTCAGCTAAAAAATCCCAATATAGAATCTCTTGATAGGAAATCATCCGAGCAATATGACCAATGAATAAAATTTATAGGTGATGTTCTTTTTTAAAATAGATATCCTTACTAAATCCATAACCAAAACCCCTGTTATGAAACAATAAAACTTTTAGGAATAATTTTCATACAGTATTACCAATAGCTAATCTTGAAAAAACACAAGAACTCAAAAACCATCTCTTTCATCACATTCCCAATATACTGAAATCCTATGAAGGATGAAATGATTAATTCTGAGGATATTAATTCATGTGGAGAAAATTTTATCAAAACTTCCCACCACTATTGGTCAGGTCCATTAAATAATGGGATCATAGAAGTTACCTTTAGAGAATTAGGAGTCTTGAGATAATCAATGTTCCCATCTATAATGTATTATTATTTTCATACTATAATATTACATATATTTAGATAAACATTCAATAAAAACAATATTATCCATGCCAAAATAGTAATGGTTTATAATTTTAGGGGATTCGATATAAAATCCTGTGATTTTATGAATGATATTCATTATATCTGGCAAATATCATTTCACATTGTACTCCTCTTAGGCATACCCTAACATAATATCTATTTATCACCAATGGAAGGAAACATAAGAAAAGATATTCTCATATTCATAGTGAGGGTGAACATAAGAGATACGAATAAAAGACCATATGAAATAAAATTATAATAATATTGTTATTTGATCACAAAAATAACTTAGAATGTTAATACCCAACCTGTCAATGATCATAAATAGGATTCATGGCATAAAAATTACCATCTCATGAAACATGTAGCGTAAGACTTAAAAATCTTCATAAATTTATTATAAACCAAAATATACAGTCATAAAAGTAATAAAACATTATGTATATAGAAAAAAAATAATGTTTCAAGGTTTACTACCAATACCATCATCATAGTGGATCCGGACACACCTGTTTTCCATTGTGGGTTAGGGATCACCTATTTACCATAGTGTATCAAACCCATTGACATGTATCAAATTGTTATGTCATGAGATATAAATCCTCAAATAATACATTTGATGGTGTTATAGGTCACACCTGTCAAATAATAAAAACTATTAATATGTTTTCTATAGGATAATAAATCATTAATCATATCAAATCCCATGACATGATACTGGTTTCATAGTCATGTTATCACTTAATTTCCCTTGAAAATTAGGGTTTCAAAAATTATAATCATAGAATAACAAATAGGAATGTATGTAGATTCATAAACATTATTCCATCATTAAAATAAAACATATAGAGGAATAATAAGAATGTTTCCCTTCAATAATATCCAAAATAAAAAATAAATAACATAAAATAATGTTACCTTATGTTGAAAAATGATTTTAAAATATCAATTGAAAAAATTCGAGAGAAAAATATACCTTCCATTTTGAAATCATCATTTTAACTCTTTGAAATTAAAAAGGAAAAAAGTTCCTTAAAAATAACCCTTTTAACATGTAAGGGATAATTTATTTAATTAATTTTTCATGTCCATGGGAAAATATACTCGTTACATATTGGATATAAAAAATATTCCTTTTAGATATTTGTTATAAATTTCCAAAAATAACCATGTTTATAAAAAACATTCCTATAAAAAATTATTTTAAAAATTAAATAATGGTAAAAAAATGATATTAATGAAAACAATAAACGCTTTTCAAACTATTTTTAGAAAACACGGATTTGGAATATGAATATGCCCCAATAGAGATAGAAACATAGACAACCACGAATAACGTTGAAAATGTTTAATAAACCCATACCTCATGTATTTAATTTGTTTTTTATTTTTAAAACAAAATATATAATTAATATGGATTTATTATATATTTATTCCATTAGCATAATTTTACTATCCCATTTTTTATTTATATATATAATCTTATCATCTTTTATTTAATAATTTGTTCATAAAATCACTGTTCTGGGTGGCAACATCTTCATTTTTCAATCGTGTTTTGGTTTGGTAGTCTTGTAAATTAAAACTTGATCTTAGTATCATAATTTCAAGAATGATAAAAATGGTATAAAAATCATATTTCATAGGTATAATCATATTTATAATCCATCATAGAATGTATAGATATGGAAATGAATTACACCATTCATAGAGACTATAGGCAGTATATATGTTTGTATGATGATTTAAGTTTTTGATTAATGGAATTAGAAAATGGTAAATAATAAATAATAATTAAATAATAATTATTTTATCATATATTTATATACATATTGTATGAAATCATCAAACCCAATATAATACCCATCCAAAAATGATGGTGATGAAAAATTAATTGTATCGATACGTGGTGATGGTAAGTTGTATGTACACACAAGCTATACTTTCACTTCTTGTATGATGGGATGGAGGGTGTATAATATTTTTTTGATAATCATAATAAAGTATCAGATATTTTGGATAATCAATTTATAATTTTATGGTATGTATCATATATTTAGAGGAGTTGTAGACGAGTAAAAAAATATAGTAATCAGTTAGGGAGAACACTTATTCATTGAAACCTCTCATTTAGATATTCCAAAAAAGGATATTTGTTTAGTATTTTTTATAGAAAAAATACTCCATTATATTATAAGGTGTTTTATAAGATAATAGGGTATGGGATTATCTTTCTATAATTCTCAATGTGTTGTAAAGAAGTGAGGGAGGATGATACCTTTTATAATAGAGGTGAGGGGCACTTTTTGGGTTTTTCAAAATATTGAATTATTATAAATTAATTTATTATCCAAATACCACCAAATGGAAAGTTTTTTAGAATATAATATATGATAAGGTGTTAATCTAATTATTTAATATTTTTTGGACATGTTTGGGTGTTATTTTAAATATTAAATTTTGAATAAACCTTAGATAAACAAGTTTATTTTTAACCATGGTTAAAAAAATTATTTATTAAAATGTTGTAATTTTTAATTATATAGTGAAACATGGACCAAAAATGCTATATTTAAGAAATTTGAGACTGTATAATAAAATATTTAATATTTTCATGTTTCTAAAATAATTTAATAATATATTAATCACATAAATTATAATTAATATCCACTTGAATACTGTTCACTATTTTAACTTTTCATCATATGAAGAAAACATTAAAAATAAGAATGAAATATTTGATAATATCCCTAAAATTTAGCTTTATTCTAGAGAATGAATGAATAAACTTTAATATCAAATATTATATTATGTATTATATATTTTATATAATTTATCATATTTTTTTATTAATTATATAATTACTACATCTACATTGTGTGGGAAGTTAAGGTAATTATATAATTCTCAATCATTATAAATAGATTTAAATTATGTAGTTAAATGTTTTTTATTTAAAAAATCTTTTAATAGTTGAACATATACTCTAGATAATCTAATATTAAAAATGGTATAGTTATTAAAAACAAGTATGTGACATGGTTAACTTTTCATTAAATAAAATATTACAAAGGTCATAATCTCGTCCATGTGGCACCAAAAGGCTATAAATTAGACCCTTATATGATTATGTTAACAAATAATTTATGTAATATACATGGGTAATGTTTTAGGGTAATTTTATAGTCCTTATAATATTATATTAAACCTTAATTACATTATTTACTCATTATTTTGGTAACAAAATTTTCAAAGGTTACTATTCTTATTGATAAAAAATAAAGGTCAAATATTTAATAAATTTGGGGAAAATATTTAAAAATTTGGAACCCATTTTTTGAGATGAAACAAAAAAATAATAATCTAATTTAATATAATACTCATAAAATTCAATAAAAATTGTTTTTTCAAAAAAATGTCATTTTAATTATATATTGATTGTATACTAAAATCAAGTATACAATCCTCCTAAATATCCATAATTGGATTATTTTAAATACAAATGAACTAATTAAAATTTTAAACTAATCAATAAAGTAATTTCAAAATACAAAAGCTATGATTGAAAATAATGTTTTCAATAACAATTAGTATTTTTCACTATTCCTTAAAAAAAGATTTGTTTTTTAGAAAATTTCAATATATAATATTAGTTTAATTTTATAATGAAGAATTTAAAAATGGAATTAATATTTTCCAATATATTTTAAATAACTTATTGGAATGAATATTCACACATAAATATAAAAAAATGATTTTGAATAATCGTATTTTTGTAGAATAGATTATCTTTACTAATGATTGGTTGATTAATTTCAACGAATATAAGAATACATTCATATTGATTTGAAAGTGTATATTTATTTCATAAATTATTTAGTATAATTAATTACTACAAAATTAATGGTTATGTTATTAGGGAACTATAACATCTTACTAATGGTTCATGGTTCTTCTAAACATGCTGATTCATGAAACAGAATCTATCAATGAAATCCAAATATTTAAAAATTAATTTCATATAAATGTCATGGTTTTACATTATTACCCCCTTAAAATTAATTTATCTCTAGAAATTTGTTACTCGGATACCATAATATGAAGATAACTCTACCTTATCACATCTACATGTCCCCATATAGCTTTTAAATTTTAGTGGTATTGGTAGAAGACATTAACCATGAATGTGAATTTTTTCATATAAAATTATCTATATGATCCATAATCTCTCATTTTTATTCCACATAAGAAATATATTAATACAAAGTTATGACATCTATTCTTATTGAACAGTATGGACCCAGTATGTACTTCCACATGAGAGATACAAGGAACATATCATGAACTTGAGAGAGATTCAGTGGATATGCTATACAATAACCTCCTTTTCTGATATGATCACTTAATGTAATGGGATCATCATACCTAGGGTTTGTATTTACATTATTTCTTAAAAAAATAAATTAATATAATGGATTTCTAAAAAAATATAAAATTCTATAACGACCTAATGATTAACAGTGTTACATTTCATTAATTGTTTTCCATTATGAGTTATTTAATGATTTCATCATTCTATGTCATCTCATCAACCATTATAGTCCAAATATATTTCTTTATACAAATTCATTAAATTATGAGGGTGTAAAAAACATCGTTCTATTATGGTTTTAAATGAATCTGTCTAAATCATTGGGTTGGAGATATTATTGAACGAAAACTCAACTAGTTTGACATATTGATTCTAGTAATTTTTTAGATCCATAGAACATGATTTCATTATATCCTCTAGATTATTAATTTTTATGAGACATACCATTAGCTTGACAATGATACGCGGTGTTGAAAAATAAATGTATATCAAAATCTTGATGAGTAATCCACCAAAACATTGAGGGAAACATCAGTTCGCAAAAAAATTATATTGAATATTGTAAACCATGGAACATTACCACATACATAATATAGATTTTTAAAAGAAGATCCAAAGAGAAAAATTCTCTAAATTTATTTCAATGACTTAATAACATGATTAAATACAACCCATAATTAAATTAATACAAAAATAATATTATCCCTAAAGGTTAACAGAACTTTTAATCACATTTACACTATGTTTAATGGAATTACTCATTGTATATATTTCTCGCTTATAAAAAATTGTTTTAATTCCCATAAATGTCTCTTAAAATATATTCAATATTGGTAAACTCCTAGAAATAAAAAACCTAAAAAGGGACATCAACACATAATCCCATGGTGGTATCAATAACTCTTCTTTTAATATTACATCGTGAAATATAAATCACCCATTATTCATTATAAATTCTCTTATTTATTAGAAATCTAGTTTCATTAGAACTAGAGGTTAATCCTTTTACTGATAAAATATAAAATGTTATTTCGTTATTCCAGAGTCCATGTAAAAGGACATAATAACCAGAAATTTCTATAAAGGATAAAAAATAATATATTCATAAAAAATAAAACATGAAAAGCCCATATATGGATGGGAGAATAAGGGTGACCCAATTAACATGATTCACTTCATCCATTTGGAATGAATAAGCGTTTCCATTGTACTTTATCATTATTGGTTATTGTTGATTATCTTTTATATGAGCCCTTGGATTCGGACATTGATTTTCATAATGCCAAAAATTAATTCACATGAAATACTAGATTGTGGGTGGTGAATTTGTTGTAATCCTCTCTTATGACCGAATAAACATCCAATTTATTGAATTTTGACATTCTTGGGATTTATGGATCACCTTTACAAAATATAAATTACCTCACACTTACATTCAAACAATTTTATTGATGTTTTTACCAAATATATGACTTCTATATGACTCTAATTTCATTTAAACATTTGATTTGTTTCAGTTTTATTGACACCATGGAGTTTTCTTTTCCTTTTCAAAAACATTATATTTTTCTGAATGTAAAATTCTTATTTGTACATTTGGTGCACATAAAATAATTTCTTCACAGCTAATATTATCTCTTACATGTATTTTATTTCATATATTTGGTTTTTTTCCACCAATGAATAGATAAATTTTATTTCTATATCTGATAATAAAACAATAAGAATAATTTAAATTCTCTGTAAAATTTATCATATAGGTACCAACAGATTCTTCATCCATTGTGTTCTGCTCAAGAAATTCTTTCTCTATATTTTTACATCAAATTATTATGAATGTACTTACTAATGAATATCCTATAATCTCATACAATTCAATGGATTCAATATCATTCATTTTACACTTATTTTTGATAAGATTACACCATTTATATGCTTCACTTTCTTTAATATAACCAAATAGAAAAAAATTTCATGTTTTTTGCAACGAAGAACAAAAAATATTTTCTCAATGGTCTTGATCATTCACTCACCGACTAGTGGATCATGAGACCCAATTAATGATGTTGGGTGTTTCCTCATGAAATTTTCACGATTGGTTGTTTTATTTGTTGACTATTTGGAAACATTTTAGGATTCATAGAGTAAGAATGTTTTGTGATATTAAATTATAGATTATGCAATCCTTCCCCAATAACATTTTGTTTTTTAAGGTTCATTACAATAACTAAATCCATGAATCATATCATTAGAAACACTAATTAAAGTGGATAATAACATAATAATAGAAAATCATTGAAAGTGTATCTAAATGACAACACATAATTCTATGACACGTTTGGTTTAAACATGGTAATTTATTTATAATATTAACAAATTAAGATTTTATCATATTCATAGTCCTCTCCTCAGAGTTTTCATGAGTTTTTTGTAACCCTAATCTCTATTTTTTTTCTAAACCCTACTCTAATACTGAATATAATGGGCCAATATTTTCATACTCAAATGTTAAAACTATTTAAATGAATTTTAAATAGAAAAACAATACTATCAATTACAGAGCTATAATGTTTTATAAACATTGAATATTTGATATAATATATACTTATTTTAAAAATGGCCATCATAATCTCCCAAAAAGATCATCTCACATGGTACGCCTCATAGAATACAATACCTAATCCTTTCTTCAACGGATACGAAAGGAAAGCTAAGAAAATTTGAGACCAGATGCATAGTAATGAGAAATATAATATAAATTAATCCATGATAATATTAATGAATATGATTAGAATAATATTATATTATAATGATCATAATTTAAGATGATTATAACCATATTACCATAGATCATAAACATGATTTGTGGAATAAACATTATGATTTAAAAAACATAGAACATAAGAGTGGGAAATCATAATAAATCAATCATGAATAATAATTTCATGTCATAAAAGTGATGAAATATAATTAATATAGAATCCCATCTCTTTTATCAATGTTAAGTTCCAATACCATTAACATAGTGGATTTGGACACACCTATTTCCAATAGTGTACTTTGGAAAAAAAATTCACATAGTAGATCAATCCCATTAACTTGTTTCCCATTATTATATCATGATATGTAATGATATACCCAATGAATTAAAGGTATATATAGGTCCCACCCACCACATAACAACAACAATAACTTTGTTTCAAATAGGATAATAAATAATTAATCATCTCAAAATAGATTAAAATAAAGGGTTTCATAAAAAATTAATCATTTCTTGACCCATGGAAATAAAATGGGTTTAAAATACTTTTCAGCATAGTATAAATGATTGAAATGTTCATGGATTCATAAAAACAGGCCATAAAAAATATAAATCATCCATAAAAATAAAAAGGATTATTAACTTTGATCATATCCATATTAAATAAAATTTATCATAATGTTATCTCAAAAACAAAAAATTTTATTGATCACTTGAAATTATCCATACGGAAAATGTGCATTCAATTTCTAAAAAATGTTTTTAAAATCCATACAATTACAAAGGAAAAAATTTTATTTTGGAATATCCCTGTAAGATTGTATATAATATTTAAGATAGTAAGGGATCATTGTGTCAAGAAAATCTACTCAAGTTGAAAAACTTTTAAAAACTATTCTTTAGGTACTTTTGTCAGAAAAGTCACAATCAACCTCATTTAGAAACAAAATTAGGTTCAAAATACTTTTTAATAATTTATAAATTTATAAATATGATTATAAAAAACATTGAAAACCCTTTTGGATAAATTTTTATAAAATATGGATGTGGATGATAAATATTATACAACAAATACTTAAACATAAACAATCTCAAATAAGGATGAGACTTTAATAAAACTCGTACCACAATTCTTTCCATTCAATTTTCACATTCATGCATCAAATATAATAAATTTGGATTTAGTATACATTTATTCCAGAAATTTATTTCTATCATACCATGTATTATTTATTTATGACATGTTATCATCTGTGTATTAATATATTGTTATTAAAATCATTATTTTGGGTAGTAGGTTATTAATTTAAAAAGAATGTTTTTGTTCAGTAGTCTAGGCCCATATACAATGATATTGGTATCATAATTCTAATAATGTTTATCATGGTATAAAAATATTATTCATTAATTATAATCTTAATTATAATAATTAATAGAATATATAGAGACAAAAATAAATTACATCGCTCATGGAGACATTATACTGTACATAAACATGATAAGTATTTTCATTTTTTTAATGTTGGAATGAATGGACGGTAAAAAATAATTCATTTTCTATGAATAATTAAAATATATTATCGTATATATTCACTAAAACGATATTAATTCACATTAATAATATATGGTGACGAAAAGGAATTGTATCACTATGTGGATATTGAGTGTCGTACATATGCACAAGCGATATATTAATTCATTTAAGGAAAGTAGATATATAGTGGTTTTTTCATAATCATAAAAACATTTCAAAATATTTAGGACAATTATGTAATTATTTTATGAAAACATTGTAGATTTAGATGATGTATTTAAGATTAGGGAAACAATGAGATCACATGGAGTGATTACCTCTTCTTCAAAAAGACTCCTTTAGAAATCATAAAAAATGATATACGTATGGTATTTATAGAATAAAAGAACTTCCAAATTTTGTATAATTAATTTTATAAGTGAGTTCTATATAGTATTTTAGAGATATAAATCTCAATATGGTGTAAGGAGGTGCAGTTAGAGGTTCCCTTTTTAAAATGAGTTTAGGGACACTTTTTGAATTTCTCAAAAGATTTAAATATAAAAAATTAACATTCTATCAAAATACCACAAAATTGTGAAGGATTATAAGATAATATAGTACAATATTTTAATCCCATCATCTAATATATTTGGGAAATTTTTTATTTTTATTTTTATCCTTATCATTTTTTTCGACCCATATTTAACATTGTTTAATGTCCAGACCCAGGCGCCAGAAATCAGTGCCCTGATCCGGTCAGTTTTATGAACTTAATCACACCTCACTAAATAGAATAGGCTAACAACTAGTAGTTAGGGTAAAACATACAACATGTGAATACTATAATCTATTTATCGAAGTAGAACATTAATAGAAATAAATAAAAAACAAAATGATATAACAAATAACCAAATGAAACCAGTATAACAAGATGTATAAAATAGAAATACAATATCCAAATGAAAATAGTTCGTATTTCATGAAAAATAAATTTCATGTGTCAAATGAAAAACCAAAAGAAATAAACATTGACACTACTATACTTTTCCCTATAATATATACAGATCTCTCATCCAAGCCTCATCATGACCCATGATTCTAACAAAGGGACCATTCCATTATCCTATCTTATAAACATGTAGTCTATTCGGGTGTTGAAGAGGATGATCAAATAGGGTGTGTGTACAAATTAGTAGGTCACTACCATAATTTTCTAAAACATCATTTAGTCAATAATAGTGTATTCAATTTAAATAATAATAATGTACAATTCATAATGTAAACAGTGATCACATTTTATTATTCTTTAATTGGCCACATATTTTTTCCTAGTTTACAGACACCCCACCCATCAATACCTACTTCATCCCATGTTATAGTATGTACTATCTCTAATGGATATCACATATCACATGTTGGATAATAATTAATTATCACATGGTCTTTCATTCTCCATTTATTTCCAATTAATATCCTAGAAATTTGGTATAAAAGTCTAATTCCAATATCATAGGCATAAAATATAATGTATAGAACCCCATGGGTATTTGGATCATCAATCCATGTAACTCACCACATGGTTATTTGGAAAATAAGTCCATTTCCAATACCATAATAATCAAATTCATGCCTTTGGGCCTATAAAATCATGGCTAGAAACATATGGGTATTTCTAACAGTTTTCAATTCCCCACACCCCATTTATCTATCATTCACATTAATCAAAAATATCACATTCAACATTATTTTTTATTTTATAACCTCATATCCACATTTGACATCATTGTATACCAATTCAAAAATCAAATCAACCATAAATATTTAATTTAATCACATGGAATAATATGAAAATTTACTATTTCCTCATGTGTCATCATTTAAAAAAACCCATTAAATCGACAAGGTTGTGCCAAACATACCTAAATTTCCATTATCATTCAATTCAATATTACTTAAATTAATCAATTAACCAATCCCTTTATATAATCAATTTTATGACAACAATTCAACCAATTGTAGTTTCCCCAAGATTAAAAAAAATCCGTAAAACAAGGATATTCATCTTATTCAATTCAATGTATAATGACATTTACAATTAATATAAATTGAAATATCAAAATTACATTCATGTAATTCAATCAATAATCTGTGATTTTCAACTTTTACTACCTACCTCATGATCATTGATGAATGCTTACCAATGGAAATCCCCGAATTGAAGCGAAACTTCCAATTCCTCAATGAAAAATGAGATCTAGATCGAAAACTTATATCCAAAATAAAATGGATTATATCCAATAAAAAATAGATCCAAACTCTATCTAGTAGATGAAAATCGTCCCATTTTCATTAAGAAAGGGAGTGGTTATAGAGAGAAATATAATCATGTGGAAATCACACCCTTAGAGAGGTGTAGATTCATCAATTAGATCACTGAATCATCATGAATGGGATTTGGATGAATGTGGAATTCATTTGGATCCTCTAATATTTGAGAAAACAATTTGGGTCATTTTGGGTCAAGTATGGGAGATTATTGGGGTGTTTTGGACTATCAAAAATAATTTTTGGAGAATTAAATGCCCCAACACAATGTTTATTAGGTAGGGGAGCATTGTTTAGAAAACTATGAACCCAAACCATGAAACTATCCTATAAGGATGCACAATTACTCATAAATGAAAACATGGTTAGATAACCCATTCTCCATCTATGGAATTCCTCTTACTATGTGGTTGCATAGTTTTCTAGTGTAGGGTTCACTATTTAGAAAATCTGTGCACCAACAGTACAATAAAGCAAACCCCTTTAAAAAATGAAAATTTCTCCCAAAAAACTATTGACATTCTTAAACCAATGTATAACCTAAAAAGCAACAAGAGTACCTATAAAACAGTGGAAGAAATCTCTATAAAATATTATGATACTAAAATCTCCCAACCTTATAATAGATCATCCTCTAGTTGTACACCCATAAATCTATACGATTCCAAGGTGAAAAGATCAAGCCACTAAGTCTGCATATTTATTTCACTCTCCCATGTTTTCTCCTGTACACACCCATGTCTCTACAATACATGAAATATTAGTATATAATTTTTCTCCAACCCATTATAAATTTTACCTAACAATCATATCATATGCCCCAAAAAAGGAACCATTTACCTAAAGCTCAACATCATCCATGTCAATCTCAGGAGATTAGAGAAGGAGATACTGTTCAATTTTTGACACTTGAAAATTATTTCTTGTATAATAGTATACCATTATGGAGGTTCCAATCATTAAAAAATATCTATGATTCCCTCCACATCCTCAAACACAGTCAACAAAATTCCATTCCTTTGAATCCTATGGTGACCCAATATAGGCGGCACCCAAAGGAACTCATGATCATCCAATATAAAATCAAGGGATTACTAATATCTATAAGAATAAGACTTATTCATACCATGAGTAGTAAAAAAATTTAGAATCAAATAAACTTGTTTTGACATCCCCTACAAAAGAATTAGTCCCAATAGCTCTAACTCACGTGGCCCCATCCAACATAGAGGTGATTTGCATGGCCTACCATAAAGTGCCTCATATGGTATCATATTTAATGTTTCGGGATAACTTCATTTATATTAGAATTAAACCCCATCATGTTTATTCTCCTATGACCTGCTAATGTCTCATAAACACAGCATTGGAATTTCCTCAAGCACCTTTCCAAGTCATTCTAACTTCCCATCATTCTGATGATAGAATGCGATACTAATTAAATCCATTGTAACGAGCACCTTCTACAATCCCCTATATAAGAGTGATGTAAAACAAGAGTAATGGTATGAAATAATAATATATGGGTCCTATGTAGATGGAATATCTCCCAAATGTAAAAGTATCCCAACATATCCACTGAGAACATATCTCTTATAGAAAATAAATTTGATACATTAATTATCCATTAAAAAAATCACCCAAATAGTGTCATTATTATGAGGTACTATTGTTTGACCCTCCAAAATTTCCATAGTAATATAAACCCATTACCAATCCAGATTTTGAAATGGTTGTAACAAAACTCTGGGTCATTGATTCCCAACGTTCACCTATTGACATAGTTAGCATCATGAAAAAACCCTTAAATCTTTTTTTCTTGATCATGTACCAATACTTCTAACGTAGGTCATTGTAAATTTTTTTGAAACCAAGATTCACCACCCACATCGATGCATGAAATTAATTCCTTAGATATTCTCATGTACTAATAGTGACAACCACATGGGCTCAAACATACATGATATCATCATAATCTTTTGTCCAGTTGAAATGTGACTACCCAATGTCATAGATTTCCCTTTAGTCCAAGTACTACATATTTACAAAGTCCTTCACTATAATCCAGTTAAAAAGTTTATATTCCACTGAAACTGATACATGATTAATCTACTACTGGCCCTCCTAAACCATAGCATTGATCTTAGCCATAAATTTCATCATCATGTACTCATAGATAGACTCCAAAATAGCCAGAGTTTGATTTTTCAAGATTTATTTATTTGAAACATTATTTCTCTTCTCATACAAAAATTATATATTAAAATAAAATGGCTACATACACTCAATGAATATAAATTATATGAGATTCAAATATTTTTTGGAAATAATATACTTTAGGATCTTATTATGGAAATAAATATTTAAATTTTCTCCCTATAGATAATGAAAACATTATGTCAAGGAATAAATCACTATAGGTTACTCGAGGTTATTCATAGGGTATTTCTATTCATGTATCATCAACTACCATGAACTATACCCCAAAACTCTTTCTCCAAATATTAACATTGTTGAAATCTCAGTCTTTAATGCATCAAAAAACATTGTACACGCTTCCCACGGATTGTGTAGGATCAAGATCAGTGTGATATTCAAGGGATTCTTTGACTCCGTGAATTAATACGCACATCCTAGAGACAATTCAAACTTTACACCTTTCTTATTCATGCCTAAAAGTGTTCATTCCAATTGGGAAAAGTCCTAGATGATATTTTGATAATATCCCTCTAGACATAGAAAATTCATATATCTAAAGCATTCATGGATGCGGCCAAGAATCCACTAAATTATCCCCCATTGGTTCCTTTAAAAACCCTTCCAATGAGATTATGTGACCTCAAAAATGGAGTTGATTGATCTAGAAATGTGACATAGATAGCCTGGAGTATAAATGATTATCTCACAGTGTACATAAGATGATGTTAAGATGATGGGCTTGATCGTTAGGTGTCTTGGAGTACACTAAGATTTTAATGACAAATACTTCCAAAAAATGATACACATACGAGTGGAAGATGTTGTTAACCAAGGACATAAACACATTAGGAGAATTCATCAATCTAAATGGCCTCATAAAAAACTCATAAATTCCATACATTCTTTTAATATCATTATGAGGTATATAATAATGTAGAAATCTATATTAATGATACCATGATCTGAAATAAATATTTAGAATACCAAATATATCCTCAACTAGTCAATGAAATATTCAAAATGTGGAATAAGATAGAATTTGTTCATTGTCATCTAGTCCATCATCTGGTAATCAACACATAAAAAAACTGTCCCATTCCACGTGTTTTCAAAAGAAAAAAATAGAACCCAAATCCGATGTACTCAAATGGATAAATACAATATCCATGAAATCTTCTAATTGATTATTTTGTTCTTGATTCTCTTTTGGTTCCACTATGTAAGGTGTAAAAGAAACTAGGCCATCCCCAAGAATGTGATAAATTGTAAACTCCACATCCTTAACAGGTAGAATCATTGAGAAATTATTATGAAACATGTCCAAGAACATTTTCACTATTGGTCAAATGACAATATTCTTGAAACAATAATAATCAATAAATAGAATAGAAATCTGGTAGTTGAGCTTGCCTAGTTATTGATGAACTATCCCTGCATGACCTTCCTATATATACTACTCTCCATGTATAATATAATTATCCTCATTAGGAAAAATAAAATTCACTCCCCTGTGGTATAAATCTATGCGGGATCAGTACGCCGCCAACAATTTCATACCCATAATCATGTCCGAACACTACATATCCAAAATGTTATGAACCCAATTGAAATGATACACCACATCCATGATAGAACACCCCTGGATCAAATAGATATCCCTTAGTTGTACTCCAACCAGTGTATCGATATTCATAGACCTACTCATGAACTCCACTATCAGACTCAACCATTTAATTTTTTTTTCACATATAAGAGAATAAGATGAACCCGTATCAAATACGGTACCTTCAAGCCTGGAAGCTACATGAACAATACCTCTAACTCTGGAATGTTCATCCAAACTATCCACAAGTGTAGGATGAACATCACGAAACTATCCCCCCTTCCCAATAATGAATTAATATTCCAATGAGATGCATAACTCTACTGATATATGCAATTATTTACATATGAACCTCATCCACTATCTCAACATCAATGGCCATAAGAACTCTAACTACCCTATTGATATGGAGTAGAAGACCCCAGTCCTATACTCTAGTTTTTAATGTTTACTCCATCATTACCGAATGGTTATGGTTTCATATAGAACATATGTAGTTGTCCCATCCACACACTATATTGGAAATATATCAATGGTCATGGAAAATGCATATTAAGGTGACCCGAACTACCAAATTAGTGATAGAGCACTCATGTACGACCCTAAGTAACTAATCTATCCCCATATGTGATCAATTTTCCAGGGATCAGGTCGAAATTCTCAAAGAGACTCTTCATACTCTTGGAATAATAACCTCTTGGTAATCCTATAGAAACCACCTTACCTTTATAGGAAGCTTCCTTCAGGTTCCCTTTATATATAAGATCATAATCATCTACCTCATAAAGACTCATTAACTAAAATATGTTAACAAGAAACATAATCATTGATTTAATCCCATCCTGAAATTTTTTTTCATATTTTTCACATTTCATTTCATGTGCTATAGATAATCATTGAATGTTAATAATGATATAAACATAGTCCACCATGGACATACTCCACTAGGTTAGCCTAAAAACTATTCTTCCCTATTGACTCATAGTCTCTAGATAAAAGAGGTATCAGAACATTTCTTGGATGTATTTAATTTATAGATTCATAGTGGTTCATCCTGAGTCAAATTTCCAATCATGGATTAATTGATCCTCACAACATATGAGATACCATCTTGAGTCATTTCACAGTAGGAGTATCCATGTGGTCAAGAATCATCTTGATAGACTCAATATAGAAATTACCTTCCTTAGGACCATCCTCTGGAATAAAAGTTAGAGGGTACTACAACTGAAATACTAACATCAAATCAGTTATACTCTTCACAACTCATTGTGTGTCTCTTTCTATAAACTGGCTAAAATGAGTGAAGTTCGCATCAAACTACTCTAGGAATTTCTAACTTATCACTATTGCTGCCAAAAGTTCCATTGCTGGTAGAAAATATACATCCATCACCTCATGTTATCCACTCAATAAGTGTCATCTTGGAGGATTATCTCTAGGATGGAAAACACACATCTAATGGAACATTACATAAAATTTACTCAATTATGAGGATTCACATAAATAAACAACAAGTATTTCCCAAAAACCAACCAGACTATCAAAACCAAAGCACTATCACTACCCTTGACCACCCTATATCTAGGTCATGATTAACCAATGGTATACACATTCTCATTATTAATGTTTCTCATTTGGGAACAATATTTCACATATTGAATCATTTAAAACATTGAGTTTCATATTTTTATCCTTTTTAAATTTAATTACATATGCAAAGAAAAACATTTTCAATAAAAACATACCAAAAATAAACTTTTCTTATGCGTTCCTAAATATGATTCATATTACAGTAATTCTTCAGCTACTATAATTATTCCTTCATATTCAACATCCATTCTATTCTAGGTGAGGAGTCTACTCTATGAAAATCTGAGAATAAATAATCACTTCACACAAAAATTTCATCACTCAAGGTTAAATAATGTCCAAATATAAGTTATACATCCATAATAACAGTACCACACTAGGTATTTGGTTTTAACCATGTACATGGGTTAGTTACTCTCATTCATGAGCTCTTAACCCAGGCCTAAATCAACCTATTCTCAGGAATACTATTCATTAAATAGTAATACAAAATAAATAAAATAAATATCCTTTGAAACCACTTTTTAGTGTCCCAACTCTGGTTCCCCACACCGATTACCCATGTTGGTCAGTTACATGGCCTAAAGAGTGCCTCCTCATATTCATGAGGTCACTGAATATAAGTGAGGGTCAAATATTCATCATTGGGGAAATATAAACTCTTTGTTAATGTAGTTACACTATATAAATAAATAAGAACAACCAAATCATATAACTAATAAGCAGAAAAACCCATTATCACATGATGAAAAAATCCTGAATACAATATGAATGTCAACACAATCCATATGTCATGCCAAATATATTTCATGATTCAAATGAAATAAAAGAAAGACACACTAAAAATCCTATGTATTTAATGAAACCATGTTTAGATCCCTCATATATGAACTATCTAAACCCATTCATCCAATATAGTGATCTTTACCTAATCATGTCTTACAGAAATGAAGTCAATTCACATATCAACAAAGAAACCTAAGTTGGGTGTGAGTACAACTTAGGGGGCCACCACCAAATAAATCTAAAATAGTATCTCTTCAATAAATATGTATGCAGCTGTATTTGAAATAATATAAAATTAATAAATTAAATAGTTGTCATATTAATTTATTCCTTAATTAAACATATAATTTCCCCAGGTTCATGTTGACACACAAATCATAAATACCTAACTTTTCCCATGAAACGGTCTAAACAATCCCCAAGGTATATGACATATCACTAAGAGAATCACAATTCATTATTACATGTTCTTTCATTATCCATTAAATTTCCATTCATATCACAACCCTTTGGAATCTTAGTTCAGTTCCAATATTTTTCTAATATATCATCGCTTGTAGATCCATGTGGGTATTTAGAGAACCAATTTGTTTCCCATAACCCATTGGTATTATGAGAATAATTTCCTATCCAGTAAAATAATATTCACATTTATTTATATATTTTGTATAGAAGGTCATGGAAACAACTCCATGGGGTTTTTGATAATTAGTTAGTGCCCCAATCACCATGAGTCAATCAATAAAATTTATCACATATATCACAATGAACATGTTTTTTCATCATTAACCCTCCAAAATAAAATTCACCACATTATATACCATTTCAACTATCATCTCAATCGTAAATATTTACATTAGTTCTATGAAATAATAAAACACCATTAAACAATCTATTAACATTTAATCTAAACCCATAAACTATTAAATGATATGAGAGACATCCCCTAATTCCCGATATCAAATAATTCATTATTCCATCAATTAACAAGATACACAATCCCATTATACCATCAATTTCATGATCACAATTCAACCAATTTCAATTTCCCCATGTTCAATCCAAATCATTATCACATAAAAATTTAATTTAATCATTTCGATTTCTGATCAAATTTTTATATCATGGAAATTGAAATATCATAATTACATACACATAATTAGATCATTACTATGCAATTTTCAATTTAGACCACCTACCTCAAGATCATTGATGGAAAATCACCCAGAGTAATCAACAAATTGTAGTAGAATGTTCAATTATACAACAAAGATGATGATCTTTATCCAAAACCTAGATCCAAGATAAAAAGGTTAGATCCATGAAAACATAGATTTAAAATGTCTCCAATTATGTAAGATTATTATATTCTCATCTAGAATGAGATATGGGAGAGATAAAAACTATTGGGAATAAATCACATTCTGTGAGAGGTGTAGATCCTTGAATCGGATCATCGATTTGTCAATAAAATAGGTTGTAATGTACTTAATCCATTACATAGCCTCTAAAATGAGAGAACAAAATTATTGTTGACCTAGGTTGAATTAGATTTATGTTTGGGGGTTTGAGAATTTTCTAATTTACTTCTAGAGGATTAAATCACCAAAGAACAATTTCCTTGGAATGGGAACAATTTACTTAAATGTATACCTCTAATGTGGGGGTCAATGTATATTCTTTAGAGGGTGAATAATTTTAATTTTTTCCCCTAACCATGAAATCCAACTCCGTATTGGTTGTATAGTTTTATTATTGTAGAGCACATGGTTTTTGAATCACATGTGTAAACCGTAGATACTGGAATCCCCTAAAAATTAATATTTAATCCAAATTAACCCACCCAATGATGGAACCAATGTATAAAATAAAAAAGGTACAAGATTAAAATTAATAAATCTGAATAAATCATTGAAAATGTTAAGGATCAAACACCCATTTTAATTTTAACAATGGAAACAAATGTTTATTTAATAATTTTTTTTAATTTTTACTTTTATGGTGTCAATTAGGCCATACATGAAAAATTTATGAAATTTTGGAAAAAATCAAAATCAATTTAAAATTTGTGTATATTTTTATGATTATGAAATTGTTAATAAAATATTAATCTCATAAAATATCATTATTTATAATTTTGATAATATTCAATATTTTGCTGTTAAAAATAAAATGAAAACATGATGAATTAAAAATACCTATTTTTTATATCCACAACATGTCAATGTCTTATGGAGTGTTCCTGGATCACTAGAAATATCTCTAATAAATTTCCATATAATTTTTGAATTTTATTTATTTGAGTTATCTGTTAATTGAATAATTAATACATCAGCATTATGTAGGAATTTAGGGTAAATATTTAGTTCCATAAAATTATAAATAAATATCTACGATGAAGATAAATCATTCACATTTAAAAATTATATTTGTAATAGAACATATCCTCTAGATAAAAAAATATTAATAATTTTATAGTTATTACAAATATGAATGTGACATTATTGTCTTTTAATTAAAAAAAATATTATAATGGTAATAATATCATCCACGTGACCAGTAAAGGTCATATATTTTACACCTAGATGATTCTTTTCTAAATTTATTTATCCAAAAAATAGGATTTTTAAGAGAAATGTTATAGTCCTTATCATATTTTTTACCCTTAATTGCTCGATTTACCCTTTACGGTGCTTACAAAATTTAATATGGACACTATTAATAATGATCAAAAATAAAAGTGACATATAGACTAAATTTTGAAAAAATATATAAATATATGGAATCCTTTTTTCATGATTCAAAACAAAAATATTTCTAAATCTAAATTAATATTAATTAGGAAAATGGAAATAAATTACATTTTTTGTTGAAAAAAAATCTCTTTTGAAATATCAAATTCTTTTAATAAAAATTCGATTATATAATCCACCTAAAAATATTATTTTTTTTGTTTTAAATCTTTAATAACTTATAAAAATTTTAAATTAATCCAAAACAAAAATATTACATGAATAAACTTAATATGAAAATTCAGTTTTCAATAAAAATCGTTATTTTTCACTATTCCTTAAAAATTAAATGATTTAAAAACATATAAGTTTATTTAATATAATTTTGAAATGAAAATATACAAAATATAATTTATTTCTAAAAATAAATATTATATTACTGCTATAAATTAATATTCAAAAAAATAAATGAAAAATTAAATTTTGAAGAAAACATATTTCATTGAATAAAAAGACATTACTAAAAACTTCATGATTACTTTTTACAAACATAAAAATACATTAAAATTATGTTTGAACGTTATATTTGTTTCATAAATTTTATATTCCTATTTATTCTCACCAATTTAATGTTTAGTTGTTGAAAAAATCATAATATTTTAATAATATTTCACATTTCTTATAAACATACTATTGTGTTCCATATGTGAAATCATGGAAATGAATTTATTTAAAAATCAATATCATTAAAATACTAGGGTGTTACAATTTCAAATTATTTAATCCACATTACTACCTAAATAGAACCTTTTTCTCCTTTATTTGAAAGTGGAAAACAGTCCATGATGTCCTGAATGGGGTTCAAAGGCTGTAAGGTCTATTGCTCCACAATTCAATATATAGTTTGGGAAAATTTATTGAAAATAAATGTCACTTCTAGAAAATTTTAAGGACCAATCCAAATTTGTTTCCAATTAATGATGATTATAATATTAATGGAATATATATTGGGGTACATTTATTTCCATTATTATTCATGGGGTTATGAAATTAGGGAGAACAAAAAAACCTAAATCGAATAAAATAAAGTAAAAAAGATTTATAACAATCCATATAACATTTTATCCATCCATCAATGATTCCAAAACACATAATATATAGCCCTTTATAAAAATACTATCCTTCTATTAAAAAATAGAGTTCTTGTTATTTATCCAATAATGATATAATAAGATTATTTACTTTCTCATTCAAATTCTTCTACGCTTTCAAAAAAATTAATAATATTTACATATTATCATTACGATTTATATTTGAAACCCATTTCCAACCATATTTCTTTTAAATTTTTTTATTTAACATATAATCAAATAGGATTTTAAAATATTATTTCCAAATAGAAAATTTCATAAAACACACCTTTTGGAAATGTTAAACAGAACTCAAATAACACAATAAAAACAATTTCTATTCCACAAATTGATTTTAGAAAATAATTTAAAATCAACAATAGCATATTAAATATTAAATTAATATACAATACTTGAATCAAGCCACATCAATAACCCTCCAAAAATACATCACACAAGTGATTCCATCGAGAAGAAAACTAATAACTAGTCAGTTTTTGAACCAAGTTACAAATATTCATATATTGGACATATGGGCTGGTAAACTAAACACCAACCAAAAAACTGTTCATAGATGGATTTCAAGATCATTTACATCAATTACTCGTAGTTTACTTGATCATGAAAATAGTGAAATTATGGTCATCCTTCCACTCATATTTAAAAACTCATAAGAGATTCACCAAATAAAATATAGTCTCATTTTGAATCAAAATATCATTTATTATTAAAAATCCAGTAACCCAAAACAAAGACTCATGTACCCATATCATTGGTAACACATGTCTCAAATTAATGAGGTGGGGATGAAGAAACATCTAAAAAACTATTTCTTGAGTCCCAAAAAATTATTATCCACATTTCTACCTTAATTCAACTTTATCTATATAATGTATTTTAGGGAAATTACTTTATTTCCTGAAAAAACATATGGTTGAAACAATTTGTAATGAACCATCCCGAAATAACTTATATGATGATATCTGAGCCAATTCATCACTAACCAAAAAGGGAATTTCAGATCTCTATGAGATGATGAAAAATGAATTTTCATCAGGAAAAAACTGTTGGGGATAATTTCACCAACAAAATATTACAATAAATACTTTTAAAAGTGGAAACATCATCATAAACAAAGATCATTATAATGATATCATATACAAGATGAAAATATAAAACTGGGTAAAAACTGAAGATAAAAACCCATTCTATTAGTGGTTCATGTAAGAATCCAGATCATCATTTAAGATTTGAATCATGTTTTTTAGTTGTTTTTAAAAAAAGGATGTCTAGAAATTTTGGGATTAAACGCCATGTAAGAACCTATATCATGGGTTAGGTAATTCCTCTCATCATGTATCGGGATGGTTTTTGTGCTTATATAGGGAGAAGGAGTTGTTGCATAAGGGTCACGGTAGTTGAGGCCACATGAGAGGAATTACCCGACCCATGATCATGACTTGGCTATAGTTTCTAATGGCTCCAAATAGTAATTCAAGAAGAAAATAAACCTACCTCTGATACCACTTTGTAACATCCTAGTTCCGGGAGCCACCAAGAGGGTCCCCGTACCGGGTTGGCTACAGGGCCTCAAGTGCATTTCATAAAATGCCAGTGGATACAGACTAGAAGTGAGGTCTTTGGGTGTGATAGTAGGGAAACTATACCATCATTGCAGAGTAACACAATAAATATAAATTGATCACATTAATGGGAGCAGTAATAATATGCAATAAGTAAATAATAGAAGTAATGAACAACAAGAGAACACATATATAAAAGTTGAATGAGACATATATCTAGGAAAGAATCCAAACTAGTCACAATATTAGAATACAGTACTAAATCAATGTACAATGAAAAAAAATAAGCATCATAAGCATCACAAGCCATATCTTCGTCCCATGCTCTCCATCTCCACAACAATCACGCACCGAAAGTAGAAGGGCACTTCCATTATCTAGGACTACAAAAATATAATATGTTTGGACCCAAAATCATGACCCAAACCGATTGTTAGAAGAATATTAGTAGGAAATCACCCAAAGATCTTTTTTTAATAGTATGTGAATATAAATGGTAGGAAATAAGAAAAATGAAGCAGTAAATAAGGAATTACTCAAAAGTAAACTATCTTACAGTTTCAATTACATCCATTTTCATTTATCAAGTAAATAGCTAAAAATAACTAACCATTAGGGAAGTACTCACAGCCTAACCACTCTGGTTCAACCAAACAAACATATAAAACCCTATGGGATCTACTCACAGTCTAGCCCCTCTGGTTCAACTTTAGTAAAGACACTCTGAGGAAGCACTCATTTTTAATTACTCTTGTGGTCACATATTGGTATCTATAGACACTCTATGTATGCCCTCAATGTCCTATTCCCCTTGTGCTCTCATAAAGAGGAAACTACAGACATTAGGAGGGATTACATACATTCATCCCCCTTATGATCTTGCAACGTAAAGTAAAAAAATACACTATGGAGAAGCCCTCATCCTCTATTCTCCATATGGTCTACTACACCAGGTTCCAACACCTCTATGTAAAAAATCATTCAAAAACAGTATATGGAAACCAAAGTAATACTCATGAACTAATTGGGTAAATAGTATACAACATATCACAGCGTGTCAGATAAAATCACTCCAAACTAAAAGTACTAGGCATGGAAAACAAAACAGCTTCACAGGCACTGCTAGACCAAATAGTCAAAACCAAGAAAACATGGGCAAAACAACCATGGCACGGTAAAATAGCCAGATTTGTAATAATAATCCCTCTAATCAAGAACACAAGGCATAGAAGGTTATAACAGGGCTAACAACCATAAACATGCAATACCCCAAACAAGGGTATTGAGAACTTTTTAACATATAACTCAATGAGTAACGATAAAAAATGCCCAAACCACCAACCTTGGCATTTCATGGTCGATATACGTGATCCTTGGGTCATGAATCACTCTATAATTTCATAGATATACAAAAACAATAAAAACGTTAAACCGAGGATATCTCCTGAAAGATGATAAAATAGGAATCAAGGCTCTATAAGAAGGATGAACTCACTGATGCTATTCCAATGCAATAAACGAAGTTCGATTCGGAGAATAGATGGTGAGTCGGGGGCTCGGAGTAGAATTGGCGGTATCGTTCTCTCCTAGACAAGACGGACAATGAAGATGGGTGTTCTAACAATAAGATGTGACCCCAGTCTATTTAATGATAAAAATGAAACTACATGGAATGTTCTTCATGGGTACACGACATGTACTTGCATTAACCAGCCTCCAAATTAGGTAGTCTCCATGTCACCCACATGGCTATGTCTTCTCCTGTTACACGGCCAGCACACGACTACACCCAACAACTGAGTACACGACCTTTAATTATAAGTACACGGCATGTAGGCCTGTAATTTCTAGAAAATCATTTTTTTTAAGACACCCAGAAATTAAGTTTTAAACCTAAAAATGAAGATCTAGTTTCTTACAAACTTCCCCCCTTAAAGAAATTCATCCATAAATTTCTCTAGCAAGGCGTCATAGAAGGAGAATCATCAAACAACTTCGACCACTGCAATCATAAATCAGCCTCCCTCTACCAAGTATTATTATTTACTCACCTTTGCTTCCATAACACTCATACTAGAAGAACTAACTATCCATAGATAACCTTCTCACTACGATAAAAAATCCTAAATGGATAATCCTCGAATGATGTGTCCACCTCTAGCTTAACCTCCTTAGGTTGAAAGTCATAAGAAGGGTCCGAGAAGTAACATCAGAGATGAGAAATGAGTAAGTCATCGTGCATATCCTAGTACCTCTTAGGTAACTACAACCGATAGGCAACTAACCTGACTCTATCCAAAACCTCAAACTGTCCAACATATATCAGAAAAAGCTTACACTATCTCCTAATCCTCACATGTCCCAACCTCGGTATGACATATAGAAAAACATTATCTCTGACCTCAAACTCCAGGATTTATCTCCATTGACCACAATAATTCATATATCGTAACTGTATAGTATCCATCCTATTTTGAATCATCTCTATCTACAATGTGGTCTCCGGGACTAGATGAGGTCCCAACATAGCTGCCTCTCTAACCTCCAGCAAACATAGGGGTGATTGGAATGGCCTATCGTAAAAAGCCTCATAATGTGCTATGATGATAGTTTAATTAAAACTAATATTTTAGGAAAACTACACATGAGGTACGTGCATCTCCCCAAAAACCTCAAAATCTAGGACACAATCTCAAAGCATGTCCTCTAGCACCTGTATCGTACTCCCGGGCCGGCCATCTTTCTGGCAGTGGTAATCCATACTCAAAAGTACATATGTACCGAAATACCTTTGGAATCCCTTCTAGACCTGAGAAGTAAAATGTTCATCCCTTTCTGAAATAATGGAGCATGGAACACCATGTAGTCATACAATCTCCTAGATGTACATCCTTCCCAACTCATCAACATTGATGGTCTCCTTGATCGGTAACAAGTGAAATCCCTTCTGGAGTCGGTCAATGACAACCCAAGTTGCATCATTCTCTGGAGGTGACCTTGGTAAACCTGTCATGAATTCCATCACAATATCATTCCACTTCTACTCGAGAATGGGTAATTGCAGCAAAAGCCCCACTAGTCATTGATGCTCCACCTTCACCTGCTGACAGGTGGAACTCCTCATGAAAAAACCGACAACATTTATCTTCATACCTAGCCACAATATTGATGGTGTAGATCATGATACATCTTGGTGACACCGGAATGAACTTCCCAAACTAAGTAATGAATGTCCCGCATCATCTCCTCGCTTATGTCTGCTGACACCCATACGTGCCCCGGGAAACACATGATCTCTTCCTCGCCTATAGCACATAAAAAAAGGTCCTTTCCTGACACACATTCTCATAGGATGAGGCCATCTGAATGTAATAGTTTCCTCATTCACACACGATCAAGTAGAGTAGAGGTAACAACTATGAAGAATGAATCATCTTCCCCTGTCTTTCGTGAAACTCCAAATTCATCTCAGAGTACAAATCCAAATACATTCACTCACTATTTTCCTCTTAAACTGCCTGTATCTGAGTGAACCTGCTCAATGCATTATCCATGGTGTTGCCTTTTATGGGCATATAGGCAAGCTCAAAATCAAAGGACAGATGGTACTGAACCCACCTTCGATGTCTGATATTAAGATCGCATTGAGTGAAGATTTACTTGAGACTTTTGTTGTTGGTGAAAACAAAAAAATTCCAACCCATTGGATAACGTCTCCAACAACGTAAGGAATAGCCAATTGAATCCAACTAAAGATTGTGGGTCAGATAATTTCTCTCGTGTGGCCTCAACTACCGAGACCTGTATGCCACAAATCATTCTCCCTGCATAAGCATAGCACCAAGTTCGATACCATATGTATTAATGTTAACAATATAGCCTTTTCCTAGATCTGGAAATACTAGTATTGGTGCTGAAGTCAAGCTCCCTTTAAACTCAATAATGGCTGACCCACAAGAATTTTACCACATGTACATTGTACACTTCATAGTCAGGCCAATCTATGGTGTTTCTGAGCATGAGAAGTCACATATGAAACATCAGTAGTACCCATATAGCCCTATAAATCATCCTACCTCAAAGACATTATTCGGATGCTCCTAGGAATCAACTGCAATAACTTTCACTAGGTCTACTGATACTTATGTGGGGGATATAACATGACTTAAGAAGTGGATTTGGTCCATCCAAAAGTGGAATTTTATAGAGATTAACATATAATTGATGATCAATCAGTGTATTCAAAACATTCTTATGATTCGTGGCATGGTCGTGTTGAGTGTGAGAGTACACAAAGATATATTCCACGAAGACCACCACGAAATAATCCATGTACGGATGGAACAGTCGATTTATCCGAGCCATGAAAATTGTAGGAGCGTTTGTGAGACTGAATCACATAACAACAAACTCATATTGACCATACCTGCTCTGAAAGGCTGTAAGAGTTATATCATATTGTCTATGGTGAAACTAATGATAACCAAATCTCATGTCCATTTTCTAGAACACACGGGATCCTCAAAGATGATCAAAGAGATCATCAATCCCCAGTAAGAGATATCATTTCATAACCATCAACATGTTCAGCTTTCGCTAATCCACAAAATGTCTGAGGGTACTCTCTGACTTCTTCGCATACGAGATAGGCGAACCCCAAGGATATGTTTTGATTCAGATGAAAACCTTTTCCTACAACTCCTCCAAATGCTTCTTGAGCTCCTGTAATTCTGGTGTATCCATCCTATAAGGAGAAAGAGACACTAGTTCCACTCCTGGTACGATCTCAATAAAGAAGTATACCTCTCACTTTGGAGGAATACCTAAAAATTCTTCTGGAAAGACATCTTTGAAATGATACACCACTGGAGGAAAGTCCAACTGCAAAGTCCCCTTGTCATCTAGATATAGACTAGCAATCTGAGCTGTAACTCCTCCCAACCCATGATGCTTGGGTCTTTCTCTACTCGCCTACATAACCCATTCGCCCTTATGAAGAAAAAATCTTCTTTCTATTGACGTAGAAGTCACCCTACGGTGATAATAGTCAACGACTGCATAGAATAAAATGAACTAGTCCATTACGAGAATGACATAATAACCATTATCTCTAAGACATAGGGGTCCCATATAAAGTGACACCCACAAACCTCAAGTGGGAAATTATTCAACTAATGTACACTAGCCATTATAGTCGCCAACAGAGTGAATAGAATCATGTAGTCAGAAAAAGTAATGATACAGATCCCAATGATCTTTACAATACTGACAAATATGAAACTATGAGAAGCTTCTGTATAGAAATGTGTAGAAGCTAAAACTGAAGCAACATGAATCGTACCAATAACTGTAGAGGTTCAAAGAGCTTTCTCCTATCAGGTCTAATCCACTACAAAAGCATGGCTTGTACCAGAGCCCTGTGTCCCAAACTGACCACCCTGAAATAATCCACTCTATTGTCGCTAAATGCCTTCCAACTGGCTACCATGGCTACGACCCCCACCTTGGCCTAAACGGCCGGAAGAACTCTAGTTTCTAGACTGATGAGAAACTAGTGGTGCAGTTCCAGAACATAGGATCAAGGAACAACTCTAATTGCTAACTTTTGGTGAGAAAAACTGACAGAACAGCTGAATATGGCCCATATTACTGTAATAGCGGCACTCACCTGGGTCGCTCGGGCAATCTGGCCTCGTCTTCCAACTCCTTCCTCACAGGTAGCAGACCACCTTGCCACAAGGTGAACTATCCTTCCTACTATGACCTCCATATGTTGACTCTTGGTGACACTTCTTATTTTCAGCAAGAGGGGTGCCAACTATGGATGTTGAACCACCCTATCTCACATCTATACAATCCCTCAGATTGTGCTCTGTGATCTCTTCCTGGTTGAATATAAAAGATTTGGAGGTCCACCTAAAGATATTCAATTGAGATCAGATGTCGTTCCGGAGAACATTCTCAAACAACATTTCCGGAAGTAAATGATCACCTCATGGGATAGGTGTAAAGCGTTGCTCCTCTGTGAAGCGAGAATAGTACACCATGATTGAAAGAGTACCTTACCCCAATATCCTGAACTCTCAGGCTCGATCAACCCTGAAATTATCTAAGAAGAAGTAGTCATAGAAGGTATGTTGGAACTCATCCCAAGCCATGACATGTTGGCATCCCACTTGTGAGATCACTTCCCACCATCTCTTGGTAGAGTCCCAAAGCATATACATAGCAAGCTTAACCCTCCTCTCTGATGGTGTCTCCAAATTCTCGAAGATAGAAAGAATGGACCGTAACCATGAATCTACAGCCTGAGGTCTTCCATCCCTTGTGAAGTTGGTAGGGTGCTGCTTCTGGAAAACCCATGTCAATTATGCCATCAACGGGGTAGGAGGTGGTTTTCCCTTGAAGGTCTACATCATCCTCCAAATGTCCCATCAATACAGGGAATTGACACATGTATTCGGGATAACGGTTGGTTCCAAGAATAGCACTATAGGAGGAACTACAAGTAGTGCCTAATCAACCATCTCTAGTGTCAGATCACTACCTTGTATCTGGCGTACTACTAGAGGAATTCTTAGTGGCAAGACTCTACAAGGTCAAGTGCACACATTAGGATCAAGATAATCTAGGACCGAAACATAGAATTGAAAGAGTGGAAGAGGAAAAAAATGAATTAATTGTTTTTAAAACATTGATACATGACGTGTATAAACCTTACATGATGTGTTCCTTTAATTCTTTACATGTGTGTGTACTTCTGTCCAAACTAGTCGTGTAACACCCCATATACATGACCTGTGTCTCCAAGACACGTCATGTAATTGAATCGTGTTCCCCATCCCGATTTCTTATACATAACTAACCCCCACGGTTCTCCTAGGATAGGACTACACTGTGTGTTTGTGCCAGACACAGTGTGTACCACTTAGGTTTCAACTACTCGTGTTGATAGTAACGTGGTTGTACACACGATTGACTCTACACGACATGTTTCTGCCTTACAAAATGTGTACAATAATTATTTCCACCACCCAGTGTTGTTTCTTACAAGGACTAATACAATGGTTATACTACACGAAATGTTCAATCTTGACATGATGTTTATAACAAATGTTTTATCTATCTGTGTTGTTTTTCACACAGGTGGACACATGGTATACACAACATGGTGTGTACGTTTAGTACACAGTGTGTGCTACCAATGATTTTCTAAACCCATGGCTCTACCCGCACAACCAGTGACACAGTTAGAGACTTCACGGCATGTATATACAGTACATGGCGTGAAATTAAGAAAAACAATTCCTTCTCGAACAGAATGATACATGGAATGTATTCATAATTACATTCCATGTATTCTTGGTTTTTCTAGATAGTAAGCCTCAGAAAATACTCCAAAACCCAGAAAACACTAAAAAAACATTAAAGTTACAAATTATGATCTCTGAGGGCCCATTCATCCCTCGAATCAGAGCTTGGCATCTAATTCATGTCATATACAAGCCTAAAAAACAATGATCCACCCTATTATGATCCCTGAGGGCCCATAACACCTCAAGAACTAATGTTTGGCATTCATTCAAAATAAAACATACACAATTTAAAACTCTATTAAATATTAGGTATCCTATCAAGGAATCTATCACCACTGCATGCATATCTAGAACAACATCTATCACAACAACATGAAATCAGTAATTCACCCTAAATGGCATGGAATGAATGCATGACACGTGATCTCTAATAAGTGCCTATAAGATGCCTGAGATGGAATACCCTCATTTAATTGGTTTGAAATAGAAATAGAACCGAAACAATATCAACAATAATAGCAAAAAAACATGTGAATACCCCACTGTAAAATAAAATAAACTATAATATTTGAAAAACTAGAAAATTTAAATAAATAAGGTATGTTAGATTTTATCTATACACGGGGTATCTACTCCTGGGCACAAGTCATTTCTAATTACCTATTCCATCCTATCCCTATATATAGGCTCCAAACAGTAAGTTAAGAAGAAATGAAACCTTCCTATAATACCACTTTGTAACATCCCGGTTCTGAGAATTGCCCAGAGGTGCCCCATACCTGGTTGGTCACATAGCCTCAATTGCCTTTTCCATAATCCCAGAGGCATCCAACTTGTAGCGAGGGCCTTGGATGTGATATTGGGGTAACTATTCCCTCATTGGTAGAGTAACGCAACAAATATAAAAAATAACAATAGAGGAAGCAGTAATAACATACAATAAATAAACAACAGATGTAATGAACAACTAGAGAACACATATATAAATTATACATGAAAAATATATCTAGGAAAAATTAAAAACAAGTCACAATGATGGAATATAGTACTAAACCAAATTATAAAGAAAACTAATAAAATCCAGTAACATCGAATGTCTCAGTTTGGTCCCATGCTCCCTATCTCCACAACAATCACGTACCTGAAGTAGAAGGGAGCATGCCCCTGTCTAGACCTACAATAATATAATCTTTTTGGGCCCAAAATCATCACCCAAACAGGCTGTGAGATGAATCCCAATAGCCAACCACTCAATGATCTATGCCAAATAGCCAGTGAATATATATTGTAGGCAATAATCAAAATGAAGTTGTAAACAAGGAAGTACTCAAAAGTAAACAATCCTACTATTTCAATTACATCCTTTTTCATTTATCAAGTGGACATCTAAACAAAAAAAGTAACCCTCTAGGAATTACTCACTACCTAACCCCTATGGTTTAACCAAAAAAATATAAGAAACCCACTAGGATGTACACAAAGTATATCCCCTCTGATTCACCATTGGAAAATACACTCTAAGGAAGCACTTGATGTCAATTCCCCCTGTGGTGTCGTATTGGTAACTAGAGACACAATGGGGAATCACTCAACGTCCAATTACCCATGTGGTCTCATAATAAGGAAACTACAGAAACTCCAAGAGAGCACTTACATCCATCCCCCCTATGGTCTCACAATGTAAAGTAAACAGACACTCTAGAGAAGCCCTTAGTGTCCATTCTCTCTATGGTCTACTTCTCCAGGTTCCCACTGCCCTATGTAAATAATCATACAAAAACGGTATATATTTTCCAAAGTAATCCTCAAGAACAATTTGGCTAAATAGTCTACCGTATGCCACATCGCGTCAGATAAAATACCTCCATCCTTACAATACTGGGCAAGGAAAGCAAAAATATTCTAACATGAAATTCTAGAAAAAATGGTCAAAACCATGAAAACAAGGGAAAAAATCCATAACAAGGGAAAATAACACTATTTACAATCAGAAATAGTCTACTCATGCACTCAAGGCATATAAGGAAATAATAGGGCTAACAACCATAAACACGCAATACCCCAAATATGGTTATTGGGAACTTTTGTACATAAAAATAAAAGACTAACAATTGAAAGGCACAAACCACCTACCACGACATTGAACTATCGATATACATGAGACTCAAGACTTGAATCTCCCTAGAACGCTGTAGATCTACAAAAAATTTGAAAAACCATCAACTGGGGATATCTCAAAAAAGAGGATAAGAAATGAAATGAGGCTCTATGAGGTGAATGAAATCAACGATGTGATTCTAATGCAACTGACAGAGTTAGATAGGAAGAACATATAGAAATTAGGGTTCTCAGAGAAGAATATGTTGTCACATTCGCTCCTGGATGAGACGGATGAAGAAGAAGGGTGTTCTAACGATTAGATGTGACCCTGGACTATTTAATAAAAAAGAATGTACATGGTGTGTTCTCCAAGGGTACACAGTGTATACTTTCATTTATTGGACATTGATTTAGGGGGACTCTAGGTCACCCCAAATGGCCATGTGTTTAGTCGTAACATGGCCAACACATGGATACATGCAAAAATTGAGTACACGACGTGTAATTATACCTACAGGGCATGTACTACGAAAATTTACAAAAACATATCTCTTTCTCAAAAGTAGCCAAAAATCAAGATTCAAACAAGAAAAGAAAATCCGGGTTCTTACATTTCCTGACCATCCACTATGTCCAATTTCACCCACTGTTGTTCATCTTAGGAAAAAAGGGAAATGAGATCGCAAAAACCTTATTTAAGATTATAAAGGATGAAAATACCAAAGATTACAAGAAGGGTGTGAGATAATTCTATTAGATGGATTCCACCAAAGATTCTATACAGTTACTTCATAAGGTAATTCAACTATTTTAAAGGATGAGTATAATAAATTGGTTACAAGGCAATGTTTGAAAATAATGTGTAAAATAATTTAAAAATTATGTTAAACCAAATCTGTATAAATTCCATTATAACAATTAAAAATAAAAAATTTCATGAAAATATTAGAAAAACATCTCCCAAGATAGAATTATATAGTGATGAAAAGGTAAGAATATTCACCTGAGATCAAAATATAAAAAATAATAAATTATATTGAGTCATGGTTCATAATAATAATAAATATATTATAATGTACTGCTAATGAATAAAGCATGGAAACACAAATTCTAATCAGGTAAAACAACCATTGTCATGTGTTGAGTATATTGTATATGGATGTAATAGGTAAAACCTAGGTATTATTGAAATTAAACCATATAATAACTAATAAATAATCATCATGATTATTCAACCACCTTACACTCAGTCTAATAGGTATCATGAAGACCATTTCCACACAGACCAACATTCCTAGCTATATGTTTGTACCCTAAACTATTCAGGTTCCATGAGGATCCACTAGAAGTGATTTATACCTTCTAATGAAGAATATATCTAGATCATATGGGATAACTAATATGGTTTCCAAACTAGTCAATATATTTTATTGAGATAATCAAATTATGATTTTGGTACGAGTATCCTTATCAATATCAATCTTTTTCTCAAGAGACCAACTTTCCAATAATTGTCACATGACATCAAATCACATATCACTCCCACATCTAAACTCCCTAAAATTAAATAATCAATTTTTATCTCCCAACAATGGAAAGTATAAGAATAAAATAATATGAAACAATTCATTATTAAATTCTATAATTATTGTAATGTGATAATATGACCTTCGATCATAATCAATTTCAATTACAACCCTTTTATGTGATTCACAATTTAAGAGGGTAATAATATCCTGTTCCTTTCATAAATCATAATAATCATTCCAAATGATGACATAAAATAATAATTTCATTCAAAGAAAAAAATATTGAATTCAAAGGATGTATTATAATATTAAAATGGTTAAATACATTTTAAAATATTATTTTACCACTATTTTAATTTGAATAAATCATTAATTTTAATTAACCAAAGAATGCCCATTTCAAAAAAAAAAAGAATAAATGTATTATGTTTTTAATTTCAAAAATAAACACATTAGAAACTATTTAGAAGGAAAAAAATAGTTAAACTCATTCCATTTTAATTAAGTAATCTCACTTTAGAAATCAAAACTAGGTCCACATCTTCACTTTTCATAAGCTTACACTGAAAATATTGTTATAAAGAGAATTAAAAAAAAGATATAATTCACCAATTAATAAAACCATTTGAAATGAACTATTCGATGTTTAATTAATATAAAATAGAATAAATTGAGACATAAAAATTGAATTCATGATCAATTATTATAGAAAATGTATTGGAATTATGAATATAGCTATAAATTCTTAAGCAATAATGACTTTCATAATGAAGGCCAACTATTGAAAAACCTACATTGATCAATAATCCAACTATAATTAAACTAGGACGGTTCTTCATAATTGTATATCATCATATTTTTGAAGTGGGGTAACATGAAAATAGATAAAAGACCATAAAACTACAATTACACTTATATTAACCATGGAAAAGAGAAACATAAGGCCATTATATCATCTATGAAAAAGGAATCAAGAGATGAAGATATTTGAGAGACTATGGAGAAAGGAAAACAATGGAATAGTATGACCACTTTTAATTGAACATTTAACCATTATGAAATGATTTTTTGAGATCCAAATCACATCTACATGGCTACCAAAAGTCTATGGATTGATTTAGGTTTATTTTGGAGAAGATTAGGTTTCATTTTGGGGGTTTGAGGATATTAATTTAAATTATCTTGTCCTTATATCCCATCCACAAAGTTATTTGGGTTATTTAATATGGTCATCACTAAAAATATTTCTATCCTTTCTCCCCAAATAACACCACTAGAAAAGCTACATGGTTAGGATTCATGGTTTGTTTAGTCGTGCACCAACATTATGACCCCTTCTATCCAGGTAGCATAGTTTGGTAGAATTGTTAGTCTATTTAATTGAAAAACATGTGGCCCTACATATGATATTGTAAATTATTTTTTATTTAGCATCATCGGTTGTCAATCTATACTTGAACCTACAACAGGCCTATAAATATTCAAAAAAATCTAAAAACACTAGAAAAACCCCACCATGTTATCCAATCATTTGATATTAAAATAAAGTTTTCAAAAAAATAAAAAATAACTATCATGATTTTGCAATAGGATTTAATACACTGTGAAATACTTATAATGGTCCTAAAAATAAAAAATCATTGATCTTTTCTTAAAAAAAGAAATATTTTATTTTTAATTAAATCTAATTTATTCTTAAAAAATATGTTTTCTTCAAAAGTGGTTACTATTTATTTTTATAAGAAGATAATTATAAATAATTTCCTAAATTTATTCAGGTTTTATTTGAAAAATGTGTTATATTTTTTAATTCATAAAATCAAAAATATATTCTAGTAAATTTTTTTTGATTTTTCTGAATTGATTGCATATTTAGTGAATAATGAAAATATAGATTTTCATAAAACATTCATTATATTTTCCCAAAAAATTATAATTATGATTTTAATTTGATATCAATGTTACATATTTATTATGTAATTATTGATTAAATAATTAACTTCATTTAAATTATTATTGTTCTTTGTTTTTGTATAATTAATTTTTGGGGATAGAAATTATTTTCTTAAGAAAAACATTTATCATTTTCTATATCTAGATTAATTTAAATCATTTTCATCAAGATTTATTGAAAAATAATTAATAATAGATTCCATATAATGAATATGTCGGTAAAAATTTGGTAAATTTGTCTCTTAAATTTTTTATATAATTAACAATAACTTTCTTATTTTTATTACCATGGTAAATGGAAAATCAGGTAATTATGGATAAAATAAATAGATAATTATTAATGAATAACCCTAAGGCATGACCAATATTTAATGGATTAATATATATCATACATAACCATCTATTATTTTAATATAAGAATTTTTTCTATTTGGAAGTGATTTGGTGGTTTATAATATTTTAGTGAATATAAATCCAAAAATGTCACATCATTCTTTAAGTAACTATAATATTATTAACATCGAGATAAACATGTGGAATGTTCATTTATAATTATTTATATGAAAACTAAATGGTTTTTAATTTTTTTTATATTTCAAGGGGGAAATAGTTTCCTTAAAAGCTTCAACTATCCTAATACAATAATTAAACATATAATGGTAAAAAATAAATGATTTGGTTTTTTTACAAATAATATGGCTCAATGAATGTATTATTAAATGGGTTTTATATTAACGTGATATTTTATAGGTATTTATATTCAATTTATTTTAATTCCTTTTTTCTATTAATGTTATTAAATTCAATGTAAATTAATATTTGAAAAATTCACTTTTATGAAATATTATAACAATAAAATTATAGTTAATGAATAAAAAATCATAAGAATCATAAATGCTGATATATTAATGGGATATGGTTAATGAAATATACCATGGTAAATTTTTGGGATGTTTATAGTTTTTGGTAAATTTTTTGACCATAATAGAATAAAAAAAACATATTTTCCCGGTAAGTGTGATAAGTGATAATGATTGGTTACAAATAATAAGGGTAAAAATTTAATCCAAACTAGTAGAAATTTTATTTTATTATAACATTTCTACTCATTAATGTCATATATTGGAATAATATCAATTTCAATCGATCCTGACCATAGAATTATTTTTAATTTATTTAATATTTTCATAAATTTCAAAGTTGTCCTTCCGCTATATTATAAAAGGGCACATATTCTACATATTTTATCACAAAAGAAGATAAATTTTGATTATAAATGATATACCCCAATGAAATCATATAATCACTCCCCCAATTATATATTTTTTTGTATTTTTAATTATGTTAAATATATTGGGATTAATGTTTTAAGAATATGAGGTTTTCTAAAGAAGATGTATTGCTCTTAACTAAGAGTTTTCTTTTTTTTCTTCATCCACCTACATCATGTATTATTAAAAAATAATTAAAAAATAACACATGTATCTTCTAAATACTGATATTTTATTATGTTTATTTGAAAATGTATTTCTATCTCAAAATTTCATCTAAATGGACCATAATTCATCATTTCTGTGTATGTACGATTAACTATTCATTGACATATGTAATTGTTTCCATCACCAAAGATAACTTTTGGTTATAGAAAAGTATTTAATGTTTACATAAAATCTTGATGACATAATTATAACTTTCGAGAATTGATATGTCATATATACTCCTTATATTCCTTACACTGAAAAATCAAAATGTCCTACATGCGTATATGTAGAAAAAAACCTCCAACAAGAAATTTAATTCATTTTTCATCACCACATCACATGGATGATCATTTTTTTGGTTTGTATTTGTCGCCCATGAAACACATGTATTATTTTTTTTACAATAATATTCTTATATATTATTTTAGTAATTTTTAATTCTGATCACATGCACTTGTATGTTTTTAATGATTCTTATGATTCCAAGTTATGATATACCATTGTAGGATCTACCAAAGTATGTGTAATTTACATAACATTGAAGGTATTCATATTGGATAATGTAATTGGTGGACCACCAAAATATTATTGTCCATTTGATAAGTAATATTCACAACTTTCTTCAATGATGATGATTGACATGAACATAGGTTACGAGCATGATGAAATTGAGGATAGAGTTGTGGCATCAACATTGGGACTAGAATTACACTATGGACCAAACCAATGAATAAAAATAATAAAATGGAATTGAGGATCGATTTGTGAAGGATTTGAGACATGAATAACTGGTGGATCGATTCGATTCATTCCCTCGATATGGGAAAAAGAAATGGTAATGTACTAGAATTTATGTATATTTTTTTAATTATATGGTATTATTTCAAGATCTAGAAATCTAACAGCACGTGATTCTGAGGCACAGAGTGCCCAGAATGATCCTCTGAAGTTTCGTTATTTGTTCATTAGAATGCATAAGAAATTTTGCTGAAAAAGTGGAATAACACTTAAACAGTTGCCCAGATCAGAAATATGAGGGAACCATTGTATTCAGGATGGCAGGTTTACCCTATGAGCGACTTATGTTTTGTCGGCGTGGGCCACCTGTGAGAAGACCCAAAAATGGCATAATCATAAATAAAATAATTAAATAAAATTATTTTATTTCTCAAATGCTTATAACTCATGAACGGTTACTCGAATTGGAAAATCCAAGACCACCACTAAAATCCTGAGTGTGTGATTTTCTTGGGCTGATACTAACATTGGCCAGCATGAGCCACCAATGGAAGCTAGTTTTTGGATATAAATAAAATAATTAAGTGAAAATAATTTTATTGTAAAATCCATAACGTCTAAACCAAAAATCCTATTGAAATATGAAGGTACCGTTGAGTTCCTTGGGGTATTTTCTCCTAAGTTGGAGCCTAAAATCGATTGGAATAGGTCGAGGGTGAATGTATTTAGTTTATTGAACTTTTTTAAGGTTCATTAAGTAAACTCATGAGTGTCGTTTTCTATCATTTGAACCATGGATCATATTAAAAATATGAGGGCACCATTGAATCTGAAGCACCTGGATTCACTTAAAGGAGACTTTACATTGACCGTATTAGGTGTAGAGAATATGATACCTTTTGTGAATTTTTAAAAGAAAAAAATGAAATAATTTTATTATTTTAATTTCATTTATTTCCTCCAACAGACAAGAGGTGTGTGGGGCTAGTGATGTGTCACGACAATAAATGGCTTGAACCACCAACCATATGTAACGTCGTCATTGGGGAATTAGGAAGGCTTCTAATTTATTAGCACCCATTAATTCCACATGCCTTTATATACCCTCCCCTCTCCAATATATATAGATCTTGGGGAGAGGTATAGGCATAGCTCTGTGAAGAAACAAAGTGTTAAAGGTGCACTATGACAACCGACCCTTAGAGGACGAAGATGATCACAGCTGGAGGTGACAGGTGACATCGAACCACAAACAAAAGGGCGATGTTCGAGCGGCGTTGTTGGGAACCTATTGTGGGAAGGATGAACACGACCCACCTTCAAGAGTGAATATTCTCTAATGGGTTTACAATTTAGGGGGTTTTTTAATTTAAACATTTTAATTGATTTTATCTTCCGCAATCTTGAATAATATGAAGAACGCGGACAAACCGACTAATGGGTTGATCCATGAATCTTTTATTTTTTCAGTAGGTTTTTGTGTAGTATCATTACAAGGTTTTGGTTGTTTTTAATTATATTTATTATTTAACCCATAATACCCCTCATTTTTATGAGCTAATGAGGAGGGCACGTGCCTAATGAACTGGCCCGAACCCTCCACTGTCTTTCTATCCTTGCGCCTCCATGGAAAACCACCAGTGTGGAGAAACCAAATAGAATTGTTTTAAATAGTGCATCAACGCATTCCAGAAGAGGTGTTCATGGAACAATACCATGATGATCATCGAATCATCTGATACCGACCATCCACGGAAGAGGCGTGACGCGCCGCCGTGAGCCACCGGTGAGCCGAGGGCTGGGGCTCGTCAGCCGCGGTGGACAGAGGAGGCGGCCATCACATTGGCCGACCATGGAAGGAGGGGTGGTGCAACCAAAGTGCCATCTGTGAGTACAATGTGGAATCCACAATGCACTGTTAGTGGACAAAATGACAAAGCGGAGGCCGAACACAAAACTATGGCAGGTTCTGCGGCAACCGAGTGGGGCCCACACTACTTCGCCACTTCACAAACCGAATGTCCTACAGTCCATTCAAGAGTTCGAGAGACCGGGGGGGGGGGGGAATACACCCCACGCCGGCATGGGAGGACCCCATACATGGCCTCCACCCTAGTGGGACGCCGCTCTAGCGGGCCGCCCCCTTTGTGGGAGGCCGCCCTGCCGGTCCTCCCTCCTTTGTTGGTCGCCGCCCTTCTGGGATGCCCCCCCTTTGCGGGACTCTCGTTGTGGATAGCCCTTGTGGGACGAACCCTTGAGCACTGGGCTAGACCTCGACCTAGTGTGCCCAGCCGGCCACGGCCCCTCCCCAAATGGGTCGGGCCGGGTTGGTCTAACCGGATCGGACTAGACACGGGCCCAGAAACACTGGACTGTGGAAGGTGGGCTAGGTGTAGTCACAACATGGGCCCTAAGGGAGGTTCATCACAAAGTGTAATCAGTGAGTTATTTCTACCAAAGAACCATAAATATGATCTTTTTATGGAGTAGTAGTGTTAAGTATTTTGATTCTGGTTTTTAATTCAGGGAGTCCAGTGTTTCTGTGGTGGCCGACGTATTCATACACCAGGACCCTGAATTCTAATTTCCAACTCAATGCACTAATACACGGATTGTATGTGTTTTGGAAATGATCCTCATTGGATTATTGGGAGTTTAATCACTAGGTATAACTTAATTATCGTGTCATGCCTCTACATTATCAGGATCTCTCCGTGTAGATAGCCAGCTAGGATTCCTGACAATGTACGTGATGACGGCCCACCACAAGATGAGGCCATGATGTAGATCCCTCTTATGGTGTTAGCACCATTGGGTGGTGCACCAGTTGCACCACCACCTGTTAGGCAGGAGATGCCACCAGCCCCACCAGCATATGGTGCCTGACAACTGAGCGTGTTGCACATGTTTCAGTTGTATAGAGCTTTGGGGTTCCAAGGCGAGACAGATCCCTAGCCAGCTGAGGACTGGCTAGAGGCTATGGATAGAGTTTTCTGTATAGTTGGGACACTAGAATATCATATGGTGATCCTATATACTAGTGTTTATCAGTGCGTGACCAGGAGGATAGTCCGCAATGTGCTGAGGCTTTGATACATGGAATAATCCTGAGATGGTAACTTCGAGTAGTGTGCCAACTATAACACTACTCGTTGGTCTGCGGTTACAACCAGTGGTACTAGTAGAGGTCACATGTAGTCTTAGTTCCTAACACATGTTTCAACATCACATACCCCTCTAGATTTGGGGCTATCCCGACTCACAGGTGGCTAAGGACTGACTTGAATAGGTGGCCAAGTTTCCATCTAGAAAGGTCACCATTCAATCAGATGGTAGTCCTGGTAGAGATCCTTTTACGTGGATCAGTAGGATTATAATAGGGGTTTGATTATATGGATCTAGTGAAGAGGTGAATTTTCTCTATGGACAAGCTTGAGAACCTTGATTATATTAGGGGGTATCCTTCCATAAAGTGTTAAGGTATCAGAGTTACCTAGAGATTTTACAGCTTTAACCGGATGAGATTTCAATAGCTGAGTATTCCTCGATGCGTACCAACTATTCGAGGTACTTAATAAATACAATAATATCAATGATTCAGGGCTCAGACCTCCGATCAATGTGTTTCTAGGATAATACATTCTAGTAAAATTCCTTTATGAATTCCTACTTATGTTTGGGTGCTAGAGAGATCCTTTATGGTTGAATGTTCATTGGCTGAGCGGATGCAGCCAGTGAATGTTAAAAGTGGGAAAGAAAGAAACTGATGCTATTCTGAGATACCTGGGCATGTAAAATGTAATTGGAAGAGTAAGTGATAGGGATAGATGAATCAAAAATGTTGCAGTCATGGATGTAGAGCTTGGAGAGCTGTATGAGGGGGTATACATTTCGACATGTTACAACCACCACCTCAATGTAGTCCTCACCATGCTTAGGGAGCTGGAGGACAGGGGAAAGGGAGTACCTACATGTGGTCAAGGAGTGTGACCCAAGGGCTCTAGGAATGATTAACGGTACGGTCTATGTCTACTACTATATTCTATATCAATAGACATAAGAACTAATCATTCCTAATTCCACAACTCTTGTTCCATACCTAGAGTTTCAAGTTAAACCGTTGACTTGACCCTTACGTATGGAGATACCTTTGGGAGGAGTCTCAAAAATCGCACTTGACGATGGTGTGATCTGACCCTTGAGGTGATATATTTGGTTGGAACCTCCTGGTGGCAGTGTCAAGGCCATACAATGTCAGTTTGGGTATAGACTGGACATCCACATTTCATACTCAGATTGACTATATTATTAAAAAAGGTTGTAGTTTTTATACAAAGTTGGAAGGGGATTTTCCTTGGTCAACGTAAAAGGAAACTGAGGTAGCACTTGATAAACTCATGAATAGGAGGGTGCAACCGATCACTCTTGAGTCATCAAACCTTACCCTCATGGAATTATGAGTGTTGATTTTTTCTACTCCCAACAGTAGTGGAAGAGTGTGGGGACATCTTTACAGAATATGTTTTTAGTATTACCTCCCCGAAGGGAGAGAGACTTCTTCTTTGGCTTGGAACTCCCAAGTATTTGTACCTGACTTCTCAAGGGTAGAGTCACCCTTGTCATCTTTGACAAAGAATGGGGAGGGATTTCCTGTGGACGGAGAAGTGTTATAAGAGATTTTAGGAGATGAGATAGATACTTACATGTATAACTATGCTACCCATGACCTGAAGTTAGCAACATTGGTATTTGCACAGAATATGTGGTGGAACTACCTAATGGGTGAATGGTTTACTATTTACTCTGATCACAAGAGTCTCAAGTGTATCTTCCCAAATAAGTAACTGAACATGAGTCAACAACGATGGGTAGAGTTCATATAGGACTATGACATTGAGGTTTTCTATATCCATAAGAATGGAAACATGGTGGTAGACATACTCAGCATGAGGTCTGGTCTACAACTACTGAGTGAGGCATCAAAGTAGCTAGTCGTGCATCAGATATCCTTTGTGGATAAAGATATATAAGCTTACCTCCAGTCTATGATTGTCACTTCCCCAATTACCCTACAAATTAGGGAGGCACCGCTAGAGGAATTGACTATGAATCCCAACATTCTCAGATATTCATTGGCTAGTCTCTTGATGGGTTTTCAGAAGGTAGGGAGAATATCATCCTCTTCATAAGATGCACCAAGGATCGAGTGATGTTTCAAGAGGAGATGTTGACGGGGATCCATACATACCCATTAACAGTACATCCTAGAGTGGCAAAGATTTACCAGGACATACAGTGTTAGTACTGGTGGCCATGGACGAGGGAAGTAGTGGAAAATATTGTCTCATGGTGCCTCACTTGTTAGCAAGTCAAGATTACACAGTTCTGTTAGATTTCTTAATCCCACAAGAGACAGAGATCCTTGATGTTTGAATAGGGTGACCATGTCTTCCTACGAGTCTCACCCCGATGATGATTGTAAAGGTTTGGGTGGGGTGGAAAGCCATATCTAGGGTACAACAGACCATTCTAGATTATCATTAGAGTGGGTGAGGGGGTGTAACATCTATCTCTTTCCCCACAGATGCACCAGGAGAATTATATTTTCCATGTGTCGCGGATGAGGAAATAAATGCATGATTAATTGAACGTTGTCGACTACGGGGAGTTGATATTTGATGATGGGATGGCTTTTATAGAGTTACTATTAATGAAAAAGGATTGACTACAGCAAGTCCATCATGAATAGTTGATCCCCCTGATGCATGTTCAGTGGCAGCGTGGGTACCATCAGGAGAGCACATGGGAGTGTGATGGTTAGAATCATTCTCAATTCCCTCTTTTGTTTTTTTGCCTTTTTTGGCTTTTGGGGACATAAAACCCATATAGTGGGGAGAATTTCATGTCCCGGTATTTCATTATAATTTTTTTTAATCAAAAGGAATTATTTTGAGACCCAAAAAATGTGACAGCTCATGATTTCGAGGCCTGGAGTGCCCAGAATGATCCGTTGAAGTTTTTTTAAGCATTAATTAGCAAGCATAAGTAGTTTTCCAAATAAAATAGACTAACTATTAAATTGTTTCTAAGATAAAAAATCTAAGGGAACTGTTGCATTCATGATAGAGGGATTACCGTAGGAGCGACTTTTGTTTAGTTAATGCGGTCCTCTTATAAGAAAACTCGAAAATGGCATCACTATAAATAAAATAATGAAATGAAAATATTTTATTTTTCAAATGCTTATAACTCACGAATGGTAACTTGGATTGAAAATTGAAGACCACCATTGAAGGCAAGAGGGTATGCTTTTCATAGGATGATACTAACATTGGTTAGTGTGGGACACCAGTGAATGTTAATTTGTGGCCTTAAAAAATAATGAACTAAAAATTATTTTATTGTAAAATCCATAACTTTTAATGATAACTCCAATTAAAAATTTTACGGTACCATTGAGTTCATTTTGGTGTGTTCTCCTTAAGAGGAGCCTATCCTCAACCAAAAATTGTCAAGGGTGAACATATTTAATTTATAGAACTTTTTATGGTACGTTAAGTAAATGCGTGAGTGGAGTTTTCTAACTTTTGAACTGGGGCTCAGATTAAAAATATGGGGGAACTGTTGAATCTGCAATGCTGAAATTTTATTACGGGAAACATCACATTGACTGTAGTAATTCTGGAGAATATGTTATGTTTTGTGACTATTTAAAAGAAAAGAAATGAAATAATTTTATTATTTTATTTTCATCTATATCCTCCAATGGACAAGAGGCATGTGGGGCAAGTGATGTGTCAATCTAATTAATGGCTTAAACTACCATCCCTAAGTAACAAATTTGTTGGAGAATTTGGAAGGCTCGAATTTTTGAGCCTCCATTAATTCCCCAGGTCGTTACTTACCCTTCGACTCTCCTATATATGTAGTGCTTGGGTGGTTGTACCGGCACATTTTTTGCAAAGAAAAAAGTGTTGAAGGATAACCGTGACCCCAGACCCTTAGTGGATGGATCCAATCCCAATGGGAGGAGATAGGTAAATCCAAACCACCAAACCAAGGTTGAAATACGAGTGGCGTCGTTGGGAACCTATTTCAGGAACCAAGAACACGACCCACCTTCAAGTGAGGAAGGTCTCCAATAGGTTTATGAGGAATGGGGTTTGTTATTTTACAAATTTTTAATGATTTACTCTTCCTCGTTTGTGAATAATACGAAGAACACCAACCAAGTGACAAACATGATTATCTGTGATTCATTCATTTTTGTAGGGGTTGTTGTGGGTATCTTTGTAGGGTTGTGATTGTTGTGAATTCAATTTATTATTAAACCCTTAATCACCCTCATGTTTATGAGCTAATGCGGAGGGCACGAGACTAATGAACCAAACATGTACCCTCTTATATCTTGATATCCATGCAACTCCATGGAAGACTGCCAGTGCGATGACACCAACTGGCTACGTAGGAAATAGTGTGCCGACACATGCCGTAATAGGATGTTGGGGCACAAAGCCACGACGGTCATCAGAGAAGCTATCACTAGCTGTCCACAGAAGAGGCGCGGTGCACCGTCACACACCCTTGGAGAGCAGAGGGTTGCATCTTGTCAGGCATGATGGACGGAGGAGGTGGACGGTGCATCGGACGACCGTAGAAAGAGGGGTGGTGCAACCAATGTGCCACCAATGACTAGGAGACGGCGCGACCAGAGCATCACTGGCAGACAAGAATTCATGGACGAAGCTGTGATGGAGGCCAAACCCATGCCTCGTATAGGTTCTGTGGTAACTGGGCGGTGCCCACACGGAGCATCCTCTTCACAAAAATGACAACCCTTGGGCCGTTCAGGAGTTTGGGAGACCGGGGGGCACACCCCCCATGCTAGTTAGGGCGGACCCCATACCGGTCCGCCACACTAGCGGGATTCCCCCACATTTTGGGCCACCCATACTGCCCCCTCGCTTTTTGGGTCACCCCATACGGGCTGCCACTATGGGATTCCCCCTTGCGGGTCGGGTCGGTCTGACTGGGTAGGACCAGACACGGGCCCAAAAACACATAAAGGGATATATATTGAGAACTGTAAGTCTGTTTAATGAAATTTCGATGGAGTTGGGATCTGTATGACAATGAGGTACTTTTGAGATATTCCAATTGAGTTTTGGAGAATGTTGGGGTTCGTCTGGGTAGGATCGAACATGAATCCATCGGGGCCCTCGGCACTAAAATGACCGTATCTTGAAAACTATACATCCAATTTTTGAGACCTTTGGAGCTCTGGGACTCTCTTGAGGATATGGATCTTTTTGAATTTTTTGTGTTGAAATACATGGATATCATGATTTGGAAATTGGCTTGAGGAGTAGTTCACCCATGCAGACTATGGATGGAACCCTGCGATTGGTTGAGACCTTATGACAGCCCAGTGGGAAGCGGATGACTGGGACCAACCAGGACCATTGAAGGGAGTGGATCTATGTGACCTGGATGCCCCATGATACTCATCTCGAGGAGTTCCTTATTTCATCCAAGGTGGGAAGTGGCTCTGTGTGACCTGACAGGCCCATGGAGGGAAGCGACTCTGTCTGGCCAGACATACCCACGATACCCATTAGGGAAGAGTACCAAAACAGTTCAAGGTTAGTGGGAGGAGACTCTATATGACCAGAGAAGCAAATTATAATCGATAGAGGATGAGTTCTCTTGTAGCCGAGGAGTTTGGCAATTTTAGGATTCTTCTATCGTTTACCAAAATTGAAACCTAGTGTGAGCGGAGTCCTTTATCTTCATTTTTATACCTATGTGGTGATTTTACATTCGTGGTGGTATGATTTTGGTGATACCTGTGTGGTACTTTTACCTTCATGGTTTTTCCATTATGATATTCTTCCCACATTTATGATAGGAGAATATATTAAAAACATAGGTATATATTTTGGCATATAACTATGTAGAGTTGTTGAATACTTTTTGCTTTGTGATTGAGGTCTTTCATGGTTGTCTTTACTCTGTGGAACTAAGGGAGACCTTCGAGGGACTCAGGGTCCCTACTGAGTATTTTTATACTCACCCCTGCATGGGATTAAGTCGCACCTTGTTGTGCCTTTTGCATACGACATGTAGTTGGGATGAGACTTGAGGAAGCCAGGACAAAGCTGTACACAAAGGATATGGGCTAATGTGGAGTGGTGTGGAGACAATTTTTACCTACCCGTTATGTATGATCCTCAGTGGAAAATCTAGGAGATGTTTTGTACTTTTTGGTTGTATTTGTATTTTTTAGTTGTACTTTTACATTACAGTTCTGATTGTATTTCTGGCCCCTTTACTTTCAGCACAATTTTCACTACAACACTTGTTTTTTGGTTACAACCTTGTTGTGTTCTAGTCTATGTGATTTCATCTTTTTTTTCTCTAGGAATTTTTGTCTAGACAGGTTAAAAAGGAAATTCCTTCCCATTTTTGGGATATACCTTTCTAGTGTTAGTTGTTAGCCACCGGCTTATGGAAGGCGGGCTTGGGGTTGTCACGACACGGGCCCCTAGGGACGAGTCGTGGAAAAGTGGTATTAAATGACTTAGTTCTACCGATGAACTATGAATCTGATCTTCTTATAGAGAAATAATGTTAACTATTTTGAGTGCAGTTTACAATTTAGGGTTTCAAGTGTTGGTGCGGTGGCCGACATGTCCATACACCCAGATCTTGAATTCTAATTTCTATCTTGGTGCACAAAAACACTAATTGGGTGTGTTTTGGAAATTTTTTTCTTTTCTTTCTCTGGATACAGCTCACCAGGTATAACATAATTATCAAGGCACACCACTTCCTTCTCAAGATGCCACCGTGTAGACTGGAAGCTAGGATGCCTGAGAAAGTATGTGATGACGGCCCACTGAGGGATGAGTCCTCGGTGTAAGTCCCTCTTTTGGTGTTAGCACCTTTTAGTGGTGCACCCATAACATCACCACCCATTAGGAAGTAGATGCTGCATGCCCCACCCGAAAATGGAGCACACTGACAGAGTGTGTTTCATGAGTTTTAGAGGCAGAGAGCTCTGGGGTTCCGAGGCGAGACAGATCCTCAGGCCACCGAGGACTAGCATGAGGTTGTGGCTCGAGTTTTCCGCCTAGTCAGGACACCAGCAGATCATATGGGGATCCTAAATACTAATATTTATCAGTGTGTTACAATGAGGATGGTCTACATGGTGATGAGGCTTCTGTACATGGACCGTTTCCTGAGATGGTACCTTCGGGTAGTGTTCCATCTATAACACTACTCGATGATCAGCTATTACAACCGACTGTACCGGCAGTAGATACATGAAGGCTTAGTGAGTTACACATGTTTCATAATTAGATACCCCTTAGGTTTCGAGGAAATCCCAACTCACATGTGGCTAAGGACTATCATTAGGTGGTGGTCGAGTTTCATCTAGCCCGGTCACCATTCGATCAGATTGTGGTCCTAGTAGAGAACCTTCTACGTGGATCAGCAGGATAAATATTTGGTTTTGATTACCCTGATCTTGTGAAGAGGTGAATTTTTATGTGCAAAATCTTGAGAACCTTTCTTAGAGAAGGGATTTTCTTTCCATAAATAGATAATGGATAAGAGTTTTCTAGAGCATCAACAGCTTCATCAAGACTACATTTCCATAGCTGAGTATTCATCGAGGTGTACTGACTATTCTAGGACCTTGATGAATACTGTATGATCATTGCATCAGGGATTTGACCTTTGAGCGTGGTGTGTTTAGGGACATCCAAGCCTGCACTATTCCACTATGAATTTATACTTATATTTGAATTCTAGATATAACCATTGCGATTGAATGTTCTTTGGATTAGCGGATGCAGATAGTGAATATTAATAGTTGGAAAGCAGTAAACTGATTCCAGTATTAGAGACCTAGGCACGTAAAATGTTTCAGGAAGAGGAAGTGATAGGGATAGATGAATCTGCAGGGCAACCTACGTGAAAGTGGATCTAGGAGGGCATCATGAGGTTGTATGAATTTTGACATGTTAAAACCACCGCCTCAATGTGGTCCCCACTATGCTCAGGGATCTGGAAGACATGGAAAAAGAGTAGCTCCAAGCGGTCAAGGAGTGTGACCCAAGGTCCTCAGGAAAGATTAATGTTACAGTCTATGTCTACTACTAGTTTTTGTATTAATAAACATAGAATATAATCATTCCTTCTTTCCACGAATCTTGTTCAAGTTCTATATTTTCTTTTTAAACCATTGACTTGACCCTTACGTATAGAGATACCATTGGAAGGAGACTCGAAAATTGCACTTACCAACGATGCGATCTGACCCTTGAGGTGAGATATTCAGTTGGAACCTCTTGGTGGCAGCGTCGAGGCCATATGACTGTAGTTTGGGTATGGACTGGATATCCATCATTAATAATCAAATTGACTGTATTAGTCCAAAAGGTTTTGGTTTACCTACAACATTGGAAGGTGATTTTCCTTGGTCGGTGAAAAAAGAAACCCAAGAAGCATAGGATAAAATCATGAATAAGAAGGTGAAATCGATCACTCTTGAGTCAGCCAGCCATAATCTTGGTGCAGTAGGAGTATTGAATTTTCAGTTCCCAATAGTAGTGGATGAGTGTGGGGAAATCTTTTCAAAATATTTTTCCAGGATTACCTCTCCAAAGGGAGAGGGACTTCTGCATTGGCTAGGTACTACCGGAGATTTATACCTGAATTCCCTAGTGTAGAGGCACCCTTTTCATCATTTAAGAAGTAGGGGGAATGATTTAATATTGATGGAGAAGTGATAGAAGTGATTTCATGAGCTGAGATAGAGACTGACAGGAAGAACTATGCTTCCCATGACCTCGAGTTAGCAGTAGTCGTCTTTACACTGCAGATGTGGTGGCAGTACATGAAGGGTGAATGGTTTATTGTTTACTCCAATCAGAAGAGTCTCAGGTGTAATTTATCATATAACAAAATGAACTTGTGAAAAAAAATGATGAAAATAGTTCCTCCAGGACTACGACTTTGAGATATTCTATACTCATGGGATGGGAAACCTGGAGGTAGACGCACTCAGCAGGAGGTATGGTCTACAACTTCTAAGTGAGGCATCAGAGCAGCTATTCACACTTCAGATATTCTTTGTTGATAAAGATGGAGCATCTTACCTCTAGTATATGACTTTCAATCCCCCAATTCCACAGCGAATTATGGAGGCATATCTTGGTTCGTTGACTGGGAAGCCTAACATACTCAGATATCCTTAGGACGGACTCCTGGAGGATTTTATGAAGGTGGGGAGCACATCGTCCTCTTCAGAGGAAGCACCATGGTGTCAGTGACTCTTCAAGAGGAGGTTTTGAGGAGATCCATACATCCCCTTTTACGGTTCATCCTAGAGAGGAGAATATGTACCAGGAACTCCGGTATAAGTGCTGGTGTCCAGGGAAGAGGGAAGAAGTGGAAAATTTTGTATCATGATGCTTCACATGTTAGCAAGTGAAGACTACACAGATCTGGTAGAAGTATTATGCCGATAAGAGACATATATCTCTATAGTTAGAAGAGGAAGACCATGCCTTTCTACTGGTCTCCCACCGATGAATATTGCAGAGGTTTGGCTGGGGAGGCAATCCATATTCGAGGTTCATCAGACCTATCCAGATTCTCAGCAGAGTGGGTGAGGTTGTGTACCGTCTATATATTTCCCCACATATGCACCGGGTGTATAATGGTTTTTAAGTGTCACATATGATAATTTTGTGCATGATCAATTGTAATTTATCGACTACGGCGAGTTGAACTTTGACGTTGGGGTGACTTTTACAGAGTTCCCTGTTGAGAAAGAGGATCAACTAGAGCGAGTCCTTCGGGGACAGTCAATCCTTTTAGTGCATGATCGATGGCATCATGAAGACCTTCAATAAAGAACATGGGAGCGAGAGTGTTAGATTGGTTCTCAGTGCCTTATTTCGTTTTTTTCTATTGTTTTGTCTTTTTTGGATGTATATCACTTAGGTAGGGAGAATTTAATGTCCCAAAATTTCCTTGTAATTTTTTTTAATTATATTGGATTTTTTCGAGACTGTGAAATCTGACGGTGCATGATTCCAAGGCCCGGAGTGCCTGAAGATATCTATCAATGTTTTCATAATCTTTAATTAGCATACATAAGCAGTTTTACTGAGAAATTTGAATAACACTTAAAAAGATTCTTGGATCTGAATTCCAAGGGTACCGTTGCGTTCAGGATGGTTGGTTTACCCTAGGAGCGACATAAGATTATTCGGTGTGATCCTCCTATGAGAAAACATGAAAATGGCATAGTTGTAAACAAAATAATAAAATGAAATAATTTTATTTTTCAATTTCATATAACTCACGAACGGAAACACAGGCTGAAAATAAAATACCATCGCTAAACTTGTGAAGGTGTTATTTTCATAGGCTGATACAGACATTGGTAGGCACAGAACACAAGTGAAAGTTTGTTTTGGTTCGTAAATTAAATTATTACGTGACAATTATTTTATTGTAAAATCTATAAGAACTAAATCATTACTCTTATTAAAAATATGAGGGTACCGTTTAGTTCATTGGGGTGTGTTCTCCTTAGGCAGAGCCTATCCTCGACTAGCGTGGGTTGATGGTGAACTTATTTAATTAATTGAATTTTTTAAGGTACATTCAGTAAATGAGTGAGCGGCATTTTCTAACATTTAAACCGGGCTCAAGTTAAAAATCTGAGGGTACCATTTAATCGGCAATGTCGAGATTCTCTTAAGGGAGAATGTATTGCTACCACAATAGTTCTAGAGAATAAGTTATGTTTTGTGGAGTTTTAAGAGAAAAGAAATGAAATAATTTTATTATTTTATTTTATCTTATTTCCTCTAACAGACAAGAGGTGTGTGGGTCTAGAGATGTGTCATGCCAATAAATGGCTTGACTTATCTAACCTAAGTAACGATGTCATTGGGGAATTATAAAATCACCTAATTTATGAGCCTCCATTAATTCCCCATGTCGTTACCTACCCTCCCCTATCCAATATATTTGGTGCTTGGGAGGAGGTACCAGAAGTGACTCCACCATGAAATGAAGTGATGAAGGCGTGTTGCGATGATGGACCCTTAGAGGACAGAGCCGATCCTATAAAAGGTGACAGGTGATACCGAACCACAATCCAAAGGATGAAGTATGAGCGACGTCGTTGGGAACTTGTTGCGGGAATGAAGAACACGACCCACCATTACACGTTGATGTTCTCCAATGGGTTTATGAGGTAGGGGGTTTATTCGTTTACAAATTTTAAATGATTTCATTTTCCCCGTGCATGAATAATATGAAGAACGCAGACCAACTGCCTAAACGGTTTCTCTAGAATTCATTCGTTATTTGCGTGAGGTTGTTGCGGGGTATCTTGGTAGGGTATTGATTATTGTTAATTCAATTGATTATTAAACCTTCAATTCATATCATGATTATGAGATAACGTGAGTGGTGCGGGGCTAACAAGCATGTCCTGTTCCATCCACTATATTTCTATAATTGTGCCTCCACGGAAGACCGATAGTGTGGCGACACCAACCGACTACATAAGAAAAGTTGCATCAACACACGCCAAAAGAGGAGGCCATGGAACAAAGTCATGACTGTCATTGGAGCAGCCGGCATTAGTTGACCACAGAAGAGGCACGAAGCACCTCCGCACGCCTCTGGTGAGCAGAGGGCTGCGACTTGTCAACTTTGGTAGACGGAGAAGGCGGTTGGCGCTTTGACCGGCCGCGAAAGGAGGGGTAGCACGACCAGTGCACCACCGGTGGACAAGAATCCAAGCCCGAAGCTGTGGCAGAGGCCGAACCTGCACCTCCGGCGGGTTCTGCAGTGACCGTGTGTCTCCCACAGGGCATCACTGCTTCACAAACAGAATGGCCTCCGGGCTATTCGGGAGTTCAGGAGATTGTGGCAGCACACCACCCGCGCCGGTTAGGGTGGACCCCACACTGGGCCACCCCCCTTTGCAGCCACCCCTTAGGGAATGGGCCAAACCTTGACCCTTCAGGCCGAGCCAACAGTGGCCCAACTGGTTGAGCCCGCAGTTGCCCAGCCCAGACCGGGTCGGGTTGGGTCCGTCCGATCGTGTTAGACTAGACCTGAGCTCAGAAACACTTAAAGGGCTATATTTTGATATCCAGACATCCATTTGATGAACAATCAACAAAGTTGGGATCCATAGGAAAATTCAGTTTTTTTTAGATACTCCACACGAGTTTTGGAGGAAGATGGTGTATGAAAGTGTTGGATAGAATGTGAATCTAACTGGGCCCTCGGCACTAAAACACCCATATCTTGCAAACCGTAAATCTGATTGATGAGCCGTTTGTGGATCTGGGACTCTTTTTATGAGACATATGTTTTAGAATATATTTTTGTTACTTCCATGGATATAAAGATGTGGTGAGTTCCATGGGAGTGGGTCTCCCAAGCAGACTACATACGGAACCCTGCAGTTAGCTGAGACCTAAAAAATAATTGACGATGACCTAGTGGGAAGCGACTTGATGGGACCCAAATGGGCCATGATGGGGAGAGACTCTGTGGGACTAGGCAGACCCACTATACTCCATAGGTGTAGTACTTCAGTTTGGCCATGGTGGGAATCAGCTCCATGTGACCCGGCATGCCCATGGTGGGGTGCGGCTCTCTGTGACCCAGCATGCCCACAGTAGCCAACAGGGATGAGTTCCGCAGTAGTTCAAGGTTTGTGGGAAGTGGCTCTTTGTCACTCAACAAACCCAATGTACCTGATAGGGGAGGTGTTATCCAATAGTCGAGGATTTTGATAGATTTATGATCTTGATATCCTTCACCTAATGTGATGCCTGGTGTGAGCTGAGTCCTTTATCTTCGTGGTGATACTTGTGCGGTACTTTTACCTTCATGGTGATATCCTCATGGTGTTACTTGTGTGGTAATTTTACCTTTGTGGTGTAACCATATTGATATTATTCCCTCATTTATGAAATAAGTATATTTTGATAACATAGGTATATGTATGGGAATATTTCAAAGTAGATTTGTTGACTACTTCTTTCTTTGTGATTGAGGTATTTCTTGGTGGTATTTTCTTTATGGAACTCTGGGAGACCTTCGAGGGTCTCTAGGTCACTACAAATTTTTGTTATACTAACCCTTACATGGGCTTCGCCCTCACCTTGTTGTGTCTTGTGAAGACGATGAGAAGTTGGGCTGAGACTTGAGGGAGCTAGGACCAGGTCGTACACGGAGGAGACATGCTGACATGGAGTGGTGTAAAGGTGATATGTACATACCCTTTAGGTATGATCCTAGGTGGATGATACATGATCCATTTTTTAAATGTTCAGTAGTATTTTTACCTTTCAGTTGTACTTTTACTTTATAGTTGGGCTTGTATTTCTAGCCCCATTATTTTTATCACTATATTTCACTACAGTATTTATTTGTGTTTACATACTTGTTGGGTTCTAGTCGGTGTGGTTGATTATTTTTTTTCTTTTGGAATGTGTGTCTGTACATGTTAAAAAGGAAATGCATTCCCATTTTAGGGATACACCTTTCTGATGCTAGTCACAAGCCCCTGGCCTATGGAAGGTGGGCTTGGGGTAGTCACGGCACGGGCCCTGAGGGACGGGTCCTGATAGAAATGGATAATATTGTTGTGGGATGAACATGTTTAGTTCTAACAACATTATTATTAGTTATTCTATAAAACAATATGGTAGGTATGATGGGCAGTCTTGGTGGATTGGTTACCACATTAGTTTCATAATTTTTATTATTTCATTACAATTTATGAGCATCATTTAATAAAATTATTATACATATTCATGAATGATAATGATGTATTATTTGCATCTTATGATATTTAATTACTCAAAACCAACATAGTAATATTAATTTGTTTTTATATTTCATTATTAATGATCCATGAAATGGAAAGTGACACATATACTATTATAGATCAAGGATCTTAGAGAATTTAGAAATTCTATAGACTATAGAAAATCGTCACAATGTATTTATATTTACATGTGTACACAATTGTAATCTAGTTTTTTGTTATGTTTGGATTCTATTTTATCTTATGCATGATATAAATGAAATTTAATATTTCATTTTTATAATGTATGTCCTTCCCTGAAACTTTTATTTAATATATACCTTTTTATTCTTATGATGTATGGATATTAATAACAAGGGTATAGTCTCACCACTGATGGTGTTCAGTCCCATGCCACATTTCATATTTCAATTTCATACGAGTTGCAACCCATAAGGGTATGTGTAACAGCACGAGATTTTATGAAAAATATTCTTTTTTATTTCACTAATGTCTTGTGTTGTATGCTACACCAAAAGGAGCTTTCACAACACGCATCCTTGACTTGCCTTGCATTACACGCAATCGCGACCTTCCTCGATAGCTTGCGTCGTACGCAATACCGAGTTTCACTAAACAACGATATGCTATTAAAATATTATCAAAACTAGCCGTTATGAATAGTAATAACCACTTTTTGAAATTTTATAAATTTTATTTTTCAAAATGGACTTCATTTTTGGATTCGGAATACCGAAATTAGCCTAGGGTGAAATTTTGGTATTTTTCTGAAAACATTCAATTTTTGATGAATAGTGAAACCACTAAGTGGTAGGTTAAAAACTGAATTTTGCATAAAACTTAATTTTACCGCTTCTGTGAATGGAATTTCGAAAATCCGAGAGACACGGTTAATATCAAGGACTAAAATGTGGTTCAATGAGATGAAAATAATTTTTTGGTGAATAGTAACTTTTTACTTTTTTTTATCACGGTTAATAGTAAATAGGGTAACTAAGGGTAAATGTGATATTAATATTACCCTAACACATGTCCTAATTCTATTGGACAAGTGTAATTCGACCAAAAACAAACTTAGGAATAAAATATGACCATTTAGGCCCACTTGGATTAGATTAGGACATTTATTATTAATTTATTTAAAGAAGGGTTAAAATAGTTAAAATCAAAGTTTAATAAGTAAATCATTTTTAATATGGGGTTATACATAAGATAAATTCGATTGTAAATATTAATTAGAAAGCTAAAACGATTTCCTACATGATGGTATTATATTTGTAATTTTTAGAAATCAAATAATTTAATTTATTTATGACACAAAGATGATGCAGTAATTATCTTATTAATGAAATATTGACATAATTGATAATACAAATACCAAAATAAATGTAATTCAAGACTTTTTATGAATTCCACAAATGTTATAGGTTACTATGATATAATAGTGTTGATTTAATCTACTTGGTTCGAACATATAATTCTGTTATGACTTTCACAAAAATCCTATATCAAATAGTGTCAAAATTGACACAAAATAGTTTTTAAATCAAATATTATATTATTAATTGTTATTTTATTCCTAAAAATCTAAGGTTAGGCCAAATGACTTAGATAAGGATATATATATTACTAATAAACAATTTGGGGTTCTTTTGGCATTTTATAGTAAGTGTATTAACCATATAGTGAAAGAAAACAAAAAGACACGGTAAAAGTTAAATTATTTATCTTAGAGTCAAATCTAATTGATAAGGTTAAAATAATACCCTAAACTTTTCTAAATCCTATTGGTTGATAGGATTTCGACCCATCCCCACTTTATCTTCGAAATAAGACCCTTTGGAACCATTATAAACCGATTTTGAAATTAATATAAAATAATATTTTGAGGTATTCCTAAGGTGCCCCTCTCCTCCCTTATAAAAGGACACCTCCTCCCCCTCCTCCTCACACCAAATTGAGCACTCAAGCTCGACCAAACCCTGCCATTTTCTCCTCTCAACTTCCCTAGCAATATCATAGAGGTTCTGGACTTCCTCAAAGACCAATTTTAGTGCCCTAAGAGGAGGTCTCAAAGAGGCGCTTCAAAGAAGAGGTAATTACCGTTACCAGTTCTTTCATCTTTATTTCTTCTTCCACTTCTTCTTCTTAGGTTGTTTCATTATGAAGTAATAACATCAGTATCACTCATATACTGATATGTTATTTTAAGTATGAAACAACCCTATTTCACCATCTATCCATCCTACGGAAAAAGAAATCACCGCGCGTGCGTACGTACGGAATACCGTCTCCACACCGTGGTGTAATCTATTTTCCACCACCACCTTACATGGATGGGTATAATGGTGTAATGAATAACTATACATTTTTATTACAACATCATATTGATTCTGATATATTGTATAATCCACTCCAATTCAATTCAATATTTATGGAAATGACATCATCGCTCGTGCGTACGTACGGACTACCGTCTCCACGACGCGATGAGATTCATTCTCCATGTTAACCATTTAAGAATGATTATAAAGTATATATAAGAAATAATAATGAAATATATGACATTATAAATCTACTGGATTTATGTATATATATATATGTATGTCATCTACTTACTTCCATTTCAAGACAATAAGGAAAGGAAACAGCGTTCATGCGTACGTACAGACTACCGTCTCCATGAACGGTGTTTTTCATTTTATTTATTTATCTATTATATATATATATATATATATATACTGAATATATATGATATATAAATCATATTTTATATTCTGGAAGTAAGTAAATCGTGATATAAGTAATAATGATGTCAAGAACAACAAGTCAAAACACCTACGATAAATGAAACGATTTTACCCAAAACGCTTCTTTAACATGGAATTTACAAAAGAATGGGTAATATAATGTCATAAGTGAACCATATATGATATCATAACAATGAATATGATTCTTTAATAAGTCAATGACATTATTTAAATCATTATACAGGAGGTTCGGACACATACGAAGCAAATCGTACCTAAGGTAAGGGAAATATCACAATCTCACTTTTATCCGAGATTGTGTTTACTTTGGTAATTATTGGGGTGTATTTTATCATCCACATCCATGTTTACTCAATATGTAATATTATTTCCATCCAACTACAATTGTTTAAATCCAATTTTTCCTCTTTGGTGAGTTTTTAGTAAAAAATATGAAAGGAATCTTTTGACGTTTTTCATACGAGGTGCTTTTTTGACTTTTCCCACAAAAGTACGAAAGAATGTTTTTTTAACTTATACGGCATGACTGGATTTTTAAAACATTATTTCCAAGAATCTTACTTTGCAAGTTTTCAAGTTTATTTTTAATCAACTTCTTTTATTTTAAAGTTGTATGACATGTTATGAAAGGAAAAATGTTTTTGAAGGAGAAAGGATATTTTCCTCAAGAATGGAGTTCAAGTGTTTTATCAAAATTATTTTCCATCTAAGATAATAAAGGGTTATGTTTATATCCCTATTATTACATTGATTTGATCATGTTGAGATGGAATTATTTTTATGAATTCCTTTATCTTATATGAATTGATTTATGATGTCATGATGTTTCAAGAATCCCATTTTTGTTACATGTGTTATGCGATGATGTATGTTTTATGATTATGTGGCACACATAATAAAGGATTCATTATAAGATGGGTGGGACCTTTATCTCCCTCCAATGCATTGGGTAAAGATTTTATATCTCATGAGATAGACATGGCTGGAATGGTAGGTTATACCGGTTCAGTGAAACAGGACTGAAACGAGGGTTACTCGATTCAGAAAGGGACTTTGTCCACTAAGATAGTCTTGGCAATGAGTCTTGACTAACAAGAAATGATTCTCTATGATTATGTGTGAATGCCACAAAGTTTCATGTTTTAAGTTATGATTATTGGGATTACATTTCACTTCTATGATTTATCCCATGTTATGATATTATGAGCTCTTTTGCAGGTTAATATTTCCAAAAGTTATGTGCTTATGTATATGATGTGATTTATATTTCTTTTGTTTACCCTTACTGAGCATTTGAGCTCACCCTTTTATGTTTTCTTTTCCCTAGGATATAAAGAAAGGTTTTAGGTAAAAAAAAGAAGATCTTTATGAGAGATTTTGAAGATCTTTCACCACGATTAGAAGACTATATTCCGAGTTTCCAAAGACACTAAACTATTACGATCCTTGTGTGTGTGTTTTTGTAGTGTACTAAGTATTCCAAAAAAGTAATGTAATGTCAATGTACGTCAGGTTTCGGGTCTCTACAGTTTGTATCAGAGGAAAGGTTTAGTCAACCTTTGGAAACTAGGATGCGAAAACGTTAGTGAGATCCCTAGAGATATTTCTAAGGTATGTCTAGGGATGCCCATAAGGATAAGTATACGTATTGGATATGGTCCTAGAACTACAGTAACGATCTAAAAATTTAACCTAATATGTTAGATATTAAGGGTACTTCCCCTTTACTATGTTGTTTTCCCTAGCATGATTTTTTCCTCTCACACTATTCTTTTTGGGTTTTAGACGATGGCTGGAACCTGAAGGAACCGTGTTGATCAATGCAATGGACAATGCAATGATTGCCCTCCTGAACAAACAAATGTTATGGGAGATGGAGTGCAAAATCTTATTGCTATACTTACACAAGCTATGAATCATTCTGGACTTCTAAATGAGCAGAGAAGGGAACAATATTCTATTGAGTCCTTCATGAGGCAACGTCCACCTTCTTTCAGTGGGACTTCCGATCCACTTGTTGCTGAACAATGGATCAGTACCACTGAAAAGATATTTTCAGTTCTTCAATGTTCTGAACATTATAAAGTCATCTTAGCCGTATATCGTTTGGAAGGTGAAGCTGATCAATGGTGGAATCTTATCAAGAATACGAGGCCAAGAGATGAAATTGAGTCCATGGAATGGGACGAGTTCAAGAACTTGTTTTTCAGTAAGTACTTCCCTCGTATTCTTCGAACAAAGATGGAAAAGAAGTTTCTTGAGCTGAAGCAGAAGGATGATGAATCTGTTGGTATATACGAAGCGAATTTTACAAGACTTGCAAGGTATGCATCTGGCATTATCATCCAACCAGAAAGTAAAGTTGATCGATTTTTCAGCGGCTTAAAACCAAGTCTTCGAAGGGCATTAGCTATAAGAGACTTCAGTAGCTATGAAGAAATTGTAAGTTGTGCTATCAAGGTGGAAATGGAAGTTGGTGTTACATATCCATCTCATGGTTTTGACAAGAAACGAAAGATGGAGTTCAAGGAGAAATCTCAGAATAATGGTGAAAAGAAGATGAATGTTTCCTTATGCTCAAAGTGTGGAAAGAAGCATGGTGGAGATTGTCTTAAAGGGACTAGAAAATGTTTTAAGTGTGGAAAAGAAGGTCATCGAGCAGCTGAGTGTCGAAGTAATGGAAAAAGGGTTTCTAATGATGTGAATAAATCAAACACTGCAGAGAACGCACCACCAACACTTCAATGCTTCAAGTGCAAGGAGATGGGACATTATGCCAATAAATGCCCTAATCCAAGGGTTAGTGATGATCGACATGAGCAACAACTTAAGGAAAAGGACAAAGGGAAGTCACATGCGATCACAATTGGCGATGTTGAATATGACAACGATGTGGTGGAATGATTAAGTGTTTATGTAATGGGATTCCAAAATAATATTGTATCATGGAGTATTGGAATATTTATGTATTGGTCTAATGTGGTATTCAAAGTAATTGAGATATTTTTGGAAATAAGATGATATGCACATAATGAAGGGAAAACGAGAAAATGAAATGTTTAATAGTATTCATGAGCTCATGATTGATATAAGGACTAAGTGATATCATGGTTTGAGTATATAGAATTTTGAGGATTTTGGTATGTGGAAAGAGTTAACTTTTAATAGAATTCATGTTTTCAATAAGGTTCAATGGGTATTCAGGAGAGTACAAGATTAAGGCCTTTGAATGTTTGGAATGTGACCAATAAGATATATCTTATGATATATGGGGATCAATGATGGTATTAAATCTCTGAGAGTGGACGGCAGTATTATGGATAAGCCTAAAGATTGGAATGGATTATGTTGGATATAAGTTAGTATTGTTTAAGGATATAAGTTTTTTTCGATATTATTGATGGGATGTTATAGTAATGTAGTTTTAGAAAAAGGACAACCTACAGGACGGGCGACAGCCCATCGCTTCGGACAAGGCTATGGGAATCGAACCCACAACCGAAGTGCGACTGGCTTTTATCGCCTACCACTGACCTACAGGAAGTCCCTGTATAGTAGAAACTAGTTTTATTATATTAAGCAGTATGATATATGAAGTATAAGTCCATTTTAGGATCCATATGTGATTAATCTCACTATAGATCGACTTATGTATATAATTTTTGCTAACCTTTTGTTTGAGACAGATGGAATGACCCGTCATTCTATCACATGATCTGCTAACACTTCACAAATAACAAATTCAGCTTCATTTATTTAAGAGATGAAGTGGAAATTGTTCAAGGCATGAACAACAGTGAGATTGTACCAAAATAAAGAAAGTATTTATTCTAATTCAAATTTTCAACTTTAGGGAAATGATCTTGAAAACCAAAAATGTTGTCCTAGTGATCTTATACCTGATGAATCAGATGGTACCTTAGATCGTCACAAATTTATGGATTTGTGATTACTGGATTTTCCATAGCCATGTTCTCTACCACTCTCCATCAGAACATGATGGTTAGATTTCTCTTCCATATCCATATTTTAACCTATGTGGAAACCCAGTGATTAGTTTATTTGGGTAATCGTTACATTTCATACTTTAGTTTTTAAAGCCAAGTTTTGGTATTACTTTTTACAATGTGGGTTTCTATTAAAGAAACTTTCGAATAGTAAACCATTTATAACCCCGACGAATTTCGAGGGCGAAATTCCTTTTAAGGGGGGTAGAATGTAACAGCCCGAGATTTTATGAAAAATATTCTTTTTTATTTCACTAATGTCTTGTGTTGTATGCTACACCAAAAGGAGCTTTCACAACACGCATCCTTGACTTGCCTTTCATTACACGCAATCGCGACCTTCCTCGATAGCTTGCGTCGTACGCAATACCGAGTTTCACTAAACAACGATATGCTATTAAAATATTATCAAAACTAGCCGTTATGAATAGTAATAACCACTTTTTGAAATTTTATAAATTTTATTTTTCAAAATGGACTTCATTTTTGGATTCGGAATACCGAAATTAGCCTAGGCTGAAATTTTGGTATTTTTCTAAAAACTTTCAATTTTTGATGAATAGTGAAACCACTAAGTGGTAGGTTAAAAACTGAATTTTGCATAAAACTTAATTTTACCGCTTCTGTGAATGGAATTTCGTAAATCGGAGAGACACGGTTAATATCAAGGACTAAAATTTGGTTCAATGAGATGAAAATAATTTTTTGGTGAATAGTAACTTTTTACTTTTTTTTACCGCGGTTAATAATAATAGGGTAACTAAGGGTAAATATGATATTAATATTACCCTAACACATGTCCTAATTCTATTGGACAAGTGTAATTCGACCAAAAACAAACTTAGGAATAAAATATGACCATTTAGGCCCACTTGGATTAGATTAGGACATTTATTATTAATTTATTTAAAGAAAGGTTAAAATAGTTAAAATCAAAGTTTAATAAGAAAATCATTTTTAATATGGGGTTATACATAAGATAAATTCGATTGTAAATATTCATTAGAAAGCTAAAAATATTTCCTACATGATGGTATTTTATTTGTAATTTTTAGAAATCTAATAATTTAATTTATTTATGACACAAAGATGATGCAGTAATTGTCTTATTAATGAAATATTGACATAATTGATAATAAAAATACCAAAATAAATGTAATTCAAGACTTTTTATGAATTCCAAAAAATTTCTAGGTTACAATGATATAATAGTGTTGATTTAATCTACTTGGTTCGAACATATAATTCTGTTATGACTTTCACAAAAATCATATATAAAATAGTGTCAAAATTGACACAAAATAGTTTTTAAATCAAATATTATATTATTAATTGTTATTTTATTCCTAAAAATCTAAGGTTAGGCCAAATGACTTAGATAAGGATATATATATTACTAATAAACAATTTGGGGGTCTTTTGGCATTTTATAGTATGTGTATTAACCATATAGTGAAAGAAAACAAAAAGACACGGTAAAAGTTAAATTATTTAACTTAGAGTTAAATCTAATTGATAAGGTTAAACTAATACCCTAAACTTGTCTAAATCCTATTGGTTGATAGGATTTCGACCCATCCCCACTTTATCTTCGAAATAAGACCCTTTGGAACCATTATAAACCGATTTTGATATTAATATAAAATAATATTTTGAGGTATTCCTAAGGTGCCCCTCTCCTCCCTTATAAAAGGACACCTCCTCCCCCTCCTCCTCACACCAAATTGAGCACTCAAGCTCGACCAAACCCTGCCATTTTCTCCTCTCAACTTCCCTAGCAATATCATAGAGGTTCTGGACTTCCTCAAAGACCAATTTTAGTGCCCTAAGAGGAGGTCTCAAAGAGGCGCTTCAAAGAAGAGGTAATTACCGTTACCAATTCTTTCATCTTTATTTCTTCTTCCACTTCTTCTTCTTAGGTTGTTTCATTATGAAGTAATAACATCAGTATCACTCATATACTGATATGTTATTTTATGTATGAAACAACCCTATTTCACCATCTATCCATCCTACGGAAAAAGAAATCACCGCGCGTGCGTACGTACAGAATACCGTCTCCACGCCGTGGTGTAATCTATTTTCCACCACCACCTTACATGGATGGGTATAATGGTGTAATGAATAACTATACATTTTTATTACAACATCATATTGATTCTGATATATTTTATAATCCAATCCAATTCAATTCAATATTTATGGAAATGATATCATCGCTCGTGCGTACGTACGGACTACCGTCTCCACGACGCGATGAGATTCATTCACCATGTTAACCATTTAAGAATGATTATAAAGTATATATAAGAAATAATAATGAAATATATGACATTATAAAGCTACTGGATTTATGTATATATATATATGTATGTCATCTACTTACTTCCATTTCAAGACAATAAGGAAAGGAAACAGCGTTCATGCGTACGTACGGACTACCGTCTCCATGAACGGTGTTTTTCATTTTATTTATTTATCTATTATATATATATATATATATACTGAATATATATGATATATAAATCATATTTTATATTCTGGAAGTAAGTAAATCCTGATATAAGTAATAATGATGTCAAGAACAACAAGTCAAAACACCTACGATAAATGAAACGATTTTACCCAAAACGCTTCTTTAACATGGAATTTACAAACTAATGGGTAATATAATGTCATAAGTGAACCATATATGATATCATAACAATGAATATGATTCTTTAATAAGTCAATGACATTATTTAAATCATTATACAGGAGGTTTGGACACATACGAAGCAAATCGGACCTAAGGTAAGGGAAATATCACAATCTCACTTTTATCCGAGATTGTTTTTACTTTGGTAATTATTGGGGTGTATTTTATCATCAACATCCATGTTTACTCAATATGTAATATTATTTCCATCCAACTACAATTGTTTAAATCCAATTTTACCCTTTGGTGAGTTTTTTGTAAAAAATATGAAAGGAATCTTTTGACGTTTTTCATACGAGGTGCTTTTTTGACTTTTCCGACAAAAGTACGAAAGAATGTTTTTTTTTTAACTTATACGGCATGAATGGATTTTTAAAACATTATTTCCAAGAAGCTTCCTTTGCAAGTTTTCAAGTTTATTTTTAATCAACTTCTTTTATTTTAAAGTTGTATGACATGTTATGAAAGGAAAAATGTTTTTGAAGAAGAAAGGATATTTTCCTCAATAATGGAGTTCAAGTGTTTTATCAAAATTATTTTCCATCTAAGATAATAAAGGGTTAGGTTTATATCCCTATTATTACATTGATTTGATCATGTTGAGATGGAATTATTTTTATGAATTCCTTTATCTTATATGAATTGATTTATGATGTCATGATGTTTCAAGAATCCCATTTTTGTTACATGTGTTATGCGATGATGTATGTTTTATGATTATGTGGCACACATAAGAAAGGATTCATTATAGGATGGGTGGGACCTTTATCTCCCTCCAATGCATTGGGTAAAGATTTTATATCTCATGAGATAGACATGGCTGGAATGGTAGGTTATACCAATTCAGTGAAACAGGACTGAAACGAGGGTTACTCGATTCAGAAAGGGACTTTGTCCACTAAGATAGTATTGGCAATGAGTCTTGACTAACAAGAAATGATTCTCTATGATTATGTGTGAATTCCACAAAGATTCATGTTTTAAGTTATGATTATTGGGATTACATTTCACTTCTATGATTTATCCCATGTTATGATATTATGAGCTCTTTTGCAGGTTAATATTTCCAAAAGTTATGTGCTTATGTATATGATGTGATTTATATTTCTTTTGTTTACCCTTACTGAGCATTTGAGCTCACCCTTTTATGTTTTCTTTTCCCCAGGATATAAAGAAAGGTTTTAGGTAAAAAAAGAAGATCTTTATGAGAGATTTTGAAGATCTTTCACCACGATTAGAAGACTATATTCCGAGTTTCCAAAGACACTAAACTATTACGATCCTTGTGTGTGTGTTTTTGTAATGTACTAAGTATTCCACAAAAGTAATGTAATGTCAATGTACGTCAGGTTTCGGGTCTCTACAGTACGAGGTTATCTAGATTAGACATTTTTGTTTTGTTAGGGAATAAAAATTATATAATTTTATAAACTATGGGTTCATCACTTGTGAAAGATTGGGTATGTACTTTCAATAAAGAAATACATGGGACCCATTATGAATTTGGGACATGTTTGGTCATAGAAAAATGTGATAATAGATAAGACATATTCTTTCATAGATCTCAAGATGATCGATATACAAAGTGAAAATTTTGTCTTTCATTAATAATATAAAAAACTTTTTTCATTGGGATATATATAAGAACAATTTATCTACAATATTAAGATTAAAATCACATCTACATTTACCTACATTATTCTTCTTATAACTCAGAACTGCATATATGTGTTGCTAAATGGATCTATCCATTAGTTAGACTTCCATAGTAAGATCATGGGACAATAACATTCATTCTACAACATTATCCAAATTTTTTCATGTTTTCACTTAATTCCATATAATATATCATGAGGATAAATAAGATTGTTCAATTCAATGATATCATTTGATTAAAATTAAATAAGAAAATGGTTTTGAACAAATAAACCATTAAAAACAATAAAGTGCACAATTAGATTATCATTTATATTTTTAATTACCCTCTAATAATAAAAATATTTTTTTGATGATAAATATTGGTAATAATAAATATTTTATTAAAATCATTCTAAATAATTATCTAAAACAATAACGTAAACATGAGATCTTAATCAAATATGATTGATAGTGTTACTCCATGAAATTTTACTACTTATATAATGTCTAATATGGAGACTTGATCCCGTTAGAAATCCATTATTATACAAATGATATGTTAAGATATCAAAAGGAAATAAACATCAACAAAATTAGAATGGTTCTCTTTATATATATTTTTTAATGTCCCAGGATGAAATCCAAGGTGATTTTATTCAATTTTATCAAATTTAGATAATTATTTTAACATACCCATAAAATTTTTCTCAAATCCAAAAAATATAGGCATTATAAGAACATGGATACATACTCCACAATTTATCTCATTAGGTGGTCCCCCAAGAATTTTGATTTTAAAAAATCATATAGATGTGTAATGCGTGGAGACGTAGATAATGAGGAAAAATGATTTCAATCTAACTTCACATTTTAAATTAATTCATTGACCACAAAAAATACTCAATTCAATAATCGTATCATTCCACTATTATTGTATAAACTGTAGAATATTACAAATCCCAAAATAAACATTCAATACAAAATTAACAATCCCATGAATAGATATTTGAAACATAATCAATGAATGATAGGATATTTAAACTTTTTTTTTCCAAGTCCTATCATTTAGAAATCAATAATTATTGTTCTATTTCTATAATAATCACAAAAAATGGTATGTTTCAACAAAAATGAATGCATGAACTACCTTTTTCACATTCTGAGGTGGTTAATGTATGGGATAGTCAAATAAAATTAAAAAATTCATATCATTAATATGATGGGTATTTAACTTCTTCTAGGTTAATATATAAATAAATATTTTATAATTCATATATATATCACTCCTTTCACCATATATATAATTATTATCTAATATCAAATAAAGAATTACCAAATAAAAATACAAATCATATTTTAAGTAATTTTACTCATAAACCATCAATTATCATGATTCATATGATACTAATATGATATCAAGTAAGATTACACATCCTAAAAACATCATTGACACATACCTATAGATCCAAAATACCTCCCAACTAAATGGTAGTTTGAGAATAGGATATATTACCAACCATGCCATTACATCTATTAAATTGTATTCAAAGACATATATTCACAGTAACTTGGTTTACTTAATTATTAATGTGGTTAATGTATTTGATAACCATGAAAAAATTATCAAAAAACATTGTTAGTATCATATTAACCCATAAAAACAACGGAATTTAGTCACCATGGTTCTTTTGGAACATTTTAAATTAATATTTACCTTGGGGTGATCCACCGATATACTGTCATTTATAATAATATTGACCATAAATGATAATTTATTCATCCAGAATTCTAATGTACAAAATTTGGCACACATTTTCATCTTTATCATTCTATTAATCCCAATCCACAAATATTCTTTATGCAATTCATTTTACATCGAATATAAAATAATATTATCTCTTAACACTTCCAACAACCTAACAAGTTGTCTATAAAGACTATTCATTCGGCCAATGTATATATCAGTTGAATTGGTCATTCCAAATGAATTATGTTCAAGTTAATAGTTTCTATACCTCATATACAATTGAATCATTGATATTACATAATTTTTGAAAGCCAACTAATTATATAAATTTATGTGGTAAATCCTCAAATTTTAATGATTTATATGAAATTAATCAATGATATCACCGTTAGATGGTAGAGGACATATGTTCTTAGAGTAATATTATTTAAATATCAATATTTAATATAAAGATGAATGAGTCAACATTTCATTAAAGAGGAATAATAAGTGAACCCCATAGTGATTCACTTGGTTCACTTAATCCATTATAGAGACTCTCTAGGAATTACTTATTCAATTCATTCTCATCAATTAGGGGAATTCCTTAAGAATTTTTTGTACTAGATGTATCACCATTTATGAGATCAATATATAACTCAAAATTATTATTAACGGAAAACCTATGAAAATAATTTGGAAACACAATATCATGTTCCCATACATCAAGTACAAATTCAATGTTGAGTTTATACCCAACTATTTAACATAGAAAAAAATATAATTGATGTTGTTGTGATTAAAAATTAATGTCCTTATCACACTAATAGACAATCATGGGTTTATTTGGAACATAAAACATAAGTTCCCTTCCATGTTTGTTTAAATCAGATCTATATAAATATATCCCATATATTCCAAATACCACCTAAAATACATATAGAGGGAGAATCACTTTACATTCAGGAAGAACAATCCCAAATAACACTATAGGAGAGGAGATATATACCTATGATTTAATCATCATACCATTTATAGTATTAATTAATAATTCAACATATAAATGGTTTAGTTTTGATATGATATGCCTACAAGGTACTTCAAATATAAAAGTGTGTGTATTACTAGAATCGATGAAGGAGTTTTTGTTCTACAAATTATGATAAGTGTACCTTTCGAAAAGGTTTTTTTGTGTCACACTTATTCAATTGAGATTTCATGAGATTTAGGTTTATCTCATAGATTAAGAGTCTACGGAAATCTGTTGAAAACATTAACACTTGAATTCGGGCACCAGTTAACATAATTTTTATACTCTTTCTTGTTTTAGGATTATAGTGTGGGTGGTCCATTTAATTGATTTTTCCCTAATTCATTTAATTTAATACCCTCGTTACATATTTTTATCATTCACATGCATGATGATCGTCATTTATAAAAACAAATACCACAGTTCCCATTAATATCAAGGAATTTCATTTCTATTTTGTGTCAAGTGTTTGAAGAAACAAATTACTAAAAAAACCTTATCACACTTATCCCATTACATGTAGCCAATTTATACTAATATACTAACATTATTATGTATATTATATCATTTCAATTTATATCCTTATTAATGATAGTCTATAAAGAAATAATTTCCATTTTATTATCATTAGGGAACAAAAAATATATTTTTTATCATAATGATCCATTCCTCAATAATTCATTGATAAAATATTCCACTAAAATGTGGATTGATTAATGGATGAATGGTGTTTATTTCATTGAATAGATAAATTGTAATATAATTCTAATTCATGGATTAAGAGTGTTTTCTAAGAATATAAACATCAATTTTCATTTAGGACCTAATCTTATTCAGTTATTCAACATGAAAATCTTTTCATTTTTAGCAATAATAATTTCTAAAATGATTAATATTTTTTCTATTCAAGAAAAATATAATTTTATATAAATGAAGATCCAATATTTAGATTCAACAATTATATAATCATATAAATAATTTATTCGATACCCTAAATTAGGTATCCCTTTTATCAGCCTATATCTATTCTGGGTTTGAATTTTTTTTTCATGGGTTGTCTAGTGATTTATCATAATTTTGAATAAAACATATTCTCAAAATATATATTAACATTTTTTGATAAAAAATATAGTTACAAAAGAATTACATATATCAATTTTGATTCATTTTATATGGGCATTCATTAAATTTTATAAAAATAAATTCCCTTGAATCATAGAGGTTTAATGAATTTTGAGAAAAGATTAAACTAATAATTCATAAATGATATTTAACATTTGAAAATTTCATTCTCCCAAACTACCATTCATAGACATATCCTATATAAAATCATTCTTCATAACCTAGGTAGGAAGGGAACATGAGAAATAGTGGCCACATATTCATATAAAGGGTCAAATGGAAGAAATCAATCAATGATAAATTGAAATCAGAAGTTGATAAAACATTTATGAGATAATTTTCATAATTTTTGAAGATCATACAAAATGAATCCCAAAATATATATCATACACGATGACACAAGAAATTAGTATTAAAAAAATCCATGAGTCATAAGAGTAGGGAATCATCAATAAAAACTCATGATCAATGTAACAGCCAGAGATTTTATGAAAAATGTTCCTTTTAATTTTGTTTATGTATTGTGTTGTACGCTACACCAAAAGGAGCTTGCACAACACACATCCTTGACTTGCCTTGCATTACACGCAATCACGACCTTCCTCGATAGCGTGTGTTGTACGCAACACCAAGTTTCGCTAAACAACGATATGCTATTAAGATATTATTAAAACTAGCTGTTGTGAATAGTAATAACCACTTTTTGAAATTTTGTAAATTTTATATTTCAAAATGGACTTCATTTATGGATTCAGAGTATCGAATTTAGCCTAAGGTGAAATTTTGGTACTTTTCGGATAACATTCATATTCTGATGAATAGTGAAAATTACTAAATTATAATTAAAAACAACTTTTTTAATCGAAATAATTAATTGTGATAAATTATTAATTTGACTGGTTTTAAAGTATATTTATAATATATTTTTACAATTTAATACAATGTTGGTCATTGAATGTAATTTCACATTTAAACCAGACATAATCAAGTGTCAATCTTTTGATATATATTGTTTCTTAAAAACACGCTATTTGTTTTAATAGCGGGATTTAATTATAAAATTAATTAATGCAACTTCTATGTTATGAATTTGGTAAAATAGACTTCATTTTTTAATTCGGAATAGGAAATATAGCTTAGGATGAAATTTTGGCATAGTTCTGAAAAACATCAATTTTTGATGAATAGTGAAACTACTAAGTGGTAGTTAAAAACTGAATTTTGCATAAAAAATAATTTTTCCGCTTCTGTGAATGGAATTTCGAAAATTCGACAGACACGGTTGATATCAGTAAGTAAAATGTGGTTCAATGAGATAAATTTTTTTTGGTGAATAGTAACTTTTTACTTTTTTTACCGCGGTTAATAGTAAATTGGGTAACTAAGGGTAAATATGATATTACTATTACCCTAACACATGTCCTAATTCTATAGGATAAGTGTAATTAGACCAAAAACAACCTTATGAATAAAATATGACCATTTAGGCCCACTTGGGTTAGATTAGGACATTTATTAATAATTTAGTTAAAGAACGGTTAAAATAGTTAAAATCAAAGTTTAATAAGTAAATCATTTTTAATATGGGGTTATACATAAGATAAATTCGACTATAAATATTCATTATAAAGCTAAAAATATTTCCTACATAATGGTAGTTTATTTATAATTTTTATACATTAAATAATTTATTTTATTTATGACACACTTATGATGCAGTAATTATCTTATTTATGAAATATTGACATAATTGATGTTATAAACACCAAAATAAATGTAATTTGAGACTTTTTATGAATTCCACTAATTTTTTAGGTTACTATGATATATTAGTGTTTATTTAATCAACTTGGTTCGAACATATAATTCTTTTATGACTTTCACAAAAATCATATATCAAATAGTGTCAAAAATGACACAAAATAGTTTTTAAATCTAATATTATATTATTAATTGTTATTTTATTCCTAAAAATCTATGGTTCGGCCAAATGACTTAGATAAAGATATATATATTAATAATAAATAATTTGGGGTTCGTTTGGCATGTTATAGTAAGTGTATTAACCATATAGTGAAAGAAAACAAAAAGACACGGTAAAAGTTAAATTATATAACTTAGAGTTAAATCTAATTGATAAGGTTAAAATAATACCCTAAACTTGTCTAAATCCTATTGGTTGATAGGATTTCGATCCATACCCACTTTACCTTCAAAATAAGACCCTTTGGAACCATTATAAACCGATTTTGACTTTAATATAAAATAATATTTTGAGATATTCCTAAGGTGCCCCTCTCCTCCCTTATAAAAGGGCACCTCCTCCCTCTCATCCTCACACAACATTGAGCCTTCAAGCTCGGCCAAACCCTGCCAAAATCCCTTCTCCACTTCCCTAGAATAATCCTAGAGGTTCTGGTCTTCTTCAAAGACCAATCTTAGTTCCCTAAGTGAAGGATTCAAAGAGGCGTTTCAAAGAAGAGGTAATATCCACTACCGATCTTTTCAATTTCTTTCTTCTTCAACTTCTTCTTCTTTAGTTGTTTCATGATAAAGTAATAACATCAGTATTACTTACATACTGACATGTTATTATAAATATGAAAAAACTATAATTAACCTTCTATCCATCCTACGGAAAAAGGAAATCACCGCGCGTGCGTACGTACGGAATACCGTCTCCACGCCGTGGTGTAATCTATTTTCCGCCACCACATTAATTGGATGGGTATATTGGTTTAATGAGTAACTATATATGATTATTATAAAGTGATATTGATACTGCAATAGTATACATACACTTCAACACAATTCCATGACCATGGGAACGATATCATCGCTCGTGCGTACGTACGGACTACCGTATCCACGACGCGATGAGATTCATTCTCAATGATTAACCATTCATGAATGATTATAAAGTATATATAATAAGTTATAATGAAATATATGACATAATAATGATACTGTAATTATTTATATTTATATGTATGTCATATACTTAATTACATTCAAATCAATAAGGAAACAGAAACAGCGTTCATGCGTACGTACGGACTACCGTCTCCATGGACGGTGTATTTCATTCCATTTACTGATTCATTATATATATTTATATTCTGAATATATATATATAAATCATATTTTATATTCTGTAATTAAGTAATCATGATCTATGTAATCAAATGAATAATTACAAGTCAAAACACAGACGCCAAATGAAACAATTTTACCCAAAACGCTCTTTAACATGAAATTTACAAAAGAACGGGTAATATAAAGTCATAAGTGAACCATATATGATATCGTAACAATGAATATGATTCTGTAATAAGTCAATGACATTATTTAAATCATTATACAGGAGGTTAGGACACTTACGAAGAAAATCGGACCTAAGGTAAGGGAAATATCACAATCTCATTTTTATTCGAGATTGTTTATACTTTGGTATTTACTGGGGTGTATTTTAACATCCACATCCATGTTTCTTCAATATGTAATATTATTTCCATCCACCTACAATTGTTTAAATCCAATTTTACCCTTCGGTGAGTTTTTAGTAAAAGATATGAAAGGAATCTTTTGTCGTTTTTCATACAAGGTACTTTTTGACTTTTCCGACAAAAGTACGAAGAATGTTTTTTTAACTTATACGACATGAATGGATTTCTAAAAAATTATTTCCAAGAAGCTTCCTTTACAAGTATTCAAGTTTATTTTTAATCAACTTCTTTTAGTTTAAAATTGTATGACATGTTAAGAAAGGAAAAGTGTTTTTGAAGTAGAAAGGATATTCTCCTCAAGAATGAAGTCCAAGTATTTTATAAAAATTATTTTCCATCTAAGATAATAAAAGGGTACTGTTTTTATCCCTATTATTAAATGGATTTGATTATGTTGTGATGGAAACATTTTTATGAATTCCTTTATCTTATATGAATTGTTTTATGATGTCATGTTGTTTAAGAATCCCATTTTTATTACATGGGTTATGCGATGATGTATGATTTATGATTATGTGGCACACATAAGAAAGGATTCATTATAAGATGGGTGGGACCTATATCTCCCTCCAATGCATTGGGTAAAGATTTTATATCTCATGAGATAGACAGGGCTGGAACGGTAGGTTATACCGGTTCAGTGAAACAGGACTGAAACGAGGGTTACTCGATTCAAAAAGGGACTTTGTCAACTAAGATAGTCTTGGGAATGAGTCTTGACTAACAAGAAATGATTCTCTATGATTATGTGTGAATGCCACAAAGTTTCATGTTTTAAGTTATGATTATTGTGATTACATTTCACTGCCATGATTTACCCCATGTTATGAAATTATGATCTCTTTTGCAGGTTAAGATTTTCCAAAAGATATGTGCTTATGTATATGATGTGATTGATATTTCTTTTGTTTACCCTTACTGAGCATTTGAGCTCACCCTTTTATGTTTTCTTTTCCCCATGATATAAAGAAAGGTTTTAGGTAAAAAAGGGGAACATCTTTATAAGATATGTTGAAGATCTTTCACCACGATTAGAAGATTACGTTCCGAGTTTCCAATGACACTAAACTATTACGATCCTTGTGTGTGTGTTTTTGTTATGTACTAAGTATTCCGCAAATGTAATGTAATGTCTATGTACATCAAGCTTCGGGTCTCTATAGTTGGTATCAGAGGAAAGGTTTAGTCAACCTTTGGAAACTAGGATGTGAAAACGTTAGTGAGATCCCTAGAGATATTTCTACGGTATGTCTAGGGATGTCCCTAAGGTTAAGTATACGTATAGGTTATAGTACTAGAACTACGCTAATGATCATAGAATTAAACCTAAGATGTTAGATATTGAAGGTACTCCCCCTTTATTATGTTGTTTTCCCTAGCATGATTTTTGCCTCTCACACTATTCTTTTTGGGTTTTAGAAAATGGTTGGAAACAAGATGATTCACGATAATGGAGGATATGATGGACAATGGAATGATATTGTTCATGAGCAACCAAATGAAATGGGATTTGGATGTCCAAACATCATTATTATGCCGAATCAGCAATCTCAGAATATGATCAATAACGTAAAATTTGGTATGTTTCCCGACTCGGCTAATAAGGGAAAGATGGAGTTTCATGATGATCATAGAGGAAAGAAAGTTCAATTTCCCCTATGTAAATCATGTGGGAAGAGGCATCAAGGAGAATGTTTCAAAGGAACTGGAAGATGCTTTGGGTGTGGAAAAGAAGGACACAAAGCAAGTAAATGCAAAGGAAAAGGTTCAGTTAACAACATGGATGAGTATAATGGTATTGCTACGACATAAACAATTGTTAAATGTTTTAAATGTGGAATGTACGGGCATTATGCAAACCAATTCCCTAAGGGAAAGTCTCATGAAGAGAATCAGTATGGTCATATGGGAAGTATTTATGTTGATGATGATGAAGAGACTACAAATGATATGTAAGATGAAAGAATTTTTGAAGCTCGGTCAATGGTTTAAGAAGGTAGTGGAATGATTACATGTTTATCAAGTGTAATGTTGTATAAGTAATCTCATGGTACTATGGAATAAAGAGACATCTAAGGTTTGTTACACTATTCTCTTTCCTAAGGTTTTAAAGTGTATGATTAATGGTACTAGTAACCATGAAATGTTATTTAGATATTTTTTTGGAAAGTAGATGATATGAGCATAATGAAGGAATAATAAGATAATGAGGTATTTGATTGTATTCATGATCTCATGACTGATATAAGGAGAAGGTTATATCATGGTTTGTGTATATAGAATTTATGGATTTTGGTATGTGGAAAGAGGTAACTTTTAACTGCATTCAGGTTTTCACTAAGGTTCAATGGGTATTCAAGAGAATACGTGATTAAGGCCTTTGAATGTTTGTAATGTGACCAACAAGACATATCTTTTGATATATGGGGATCAACGACAGTATTAAATCTCTGGTAATCATTTTCACTATATTATGAGAGTGGACTGCAGTATTATGGATAAGCCTAAAGATTGGAATGGATTATGTTGGATATAAGTTAGTATTGTTTAAGGATATAAGTTTTTTTCGATATTATTGATGGGATGTTATAGTAATGTAGTTTTAGAAAAAGGACAACCTGCAGGACGGGCGACAACCCATCGCGTCGGACAAGGATGTGGGAATCGAACCCACAACTGAAGTGCGACTGGCCTTTATTGCCTACCACTGGCCTACAGGAAGTCCCTGATTAGTAGAAACTATTTTTATTATATTAAGCAGTATGATATATGAAGTATAAGTTAATTTTAGGAACCATATATGATTAATCTCACTATAGATCGGCTTATGTATATAATTTTTTCTAACCTTTTGTTTGAGACAGATGGAATGACCCATCATTCTATAACATGATCTGCTAACACTTCACGAATAACAAATTCAACTTCATTTATTTAAGAGATGAAGTGGAAATTGTTCTAGGCACGAACAACAGTGAGATTGTTCCAAAATAAACTAATTATTTATTCTAATGAAAATTTTCAACTTTAGGGAAATGATCTTGAAAACCAAAAATGTTGTCCTAGTGATGTTATACCTGATGAATCAGATGGTACCTTATATCATCACAAATCTATGGATTTGTGATTACTGGCTTTTTCATAGCCATGTTCTCTACCACTCTCCATCAGAACATGATGGTTAGATTTATCTTCCATATCCATATTACCACCTATGTGGAAACCCAGTGATTAGTTTATTTGGGTAATCGTAACATTTCATACTTTAGTTTTTAAAGCCAGGTTTTGGTATTTTTTTACGATGTTGGTTTCTATTAAAGAAACTTTTAAATAGTAAACCATTTATAACCCCAACGAATTTCGAGGGCGAAATTCATTTTAAGGGGGGTAGAATGTAACAGCCCGAGATTTTATGAAAAATGATCCTTTTAATTTTATTTATGTCTTGTGTTGTACGCTACTCCAAAAGGAGCTTGCACAACACACATCCTTGACTTGCCTTGCATTACACGCAATCACGACCTTCTTCGATAGCGTGTGTTGTACGCAACACCAAGTTTCGCTAAACAACGATATGCTATTAAGATATTATTAAAACTAGCGGTTGTGAATAGTAATAACCACTTTTTGAAATTTTGTAAATTTTATTTTTCAAAATGGACTTCATTTATGGATTCGGAGTATCGAATTTAGCCTAAGGTGAAATTTTGGTACTTTTCGGATAACTTTCATATTCTGATGAATAGTGAAAATTACTAAATTATAAATAAAAACAACTTTTTTAATCGAAATAATTAATAGTGATAAATGATTAATTTGAGTGGTTTTAAAGTATATTTAGAATATATTTTTACAATTTAATACAATGTTGGTCATTGAATGTAATTTCACATTTAAACCAGACATAATCACGTGTCAATCTTTTGATAGATATTGTTTCTTAAAAACACGCTATTTGTTTTAACAGCGGGATTTAATTATAAAATTAATTAATGCAACTTCTATGTTATGAATTTGGTAAAATAGACTTCATTTTGGAATTCGGAATATGAAATATAGCTTAGGATGAAATTTTGGCATTGTTTTGAAAAACATCAATTTTTGATGAATAGTGAAACTACTAAGTGGTAGTTAAAAACTGAATTTTGCATAAAACTTAATTTTACCGCTTCTGTGAATGGAATTTCGAAAATCCGATAGACACGGTTGATATCAGTAAGTAAAATGTGGTTCAATGAGATAAAAATAATTTTTTTGGTGAATAGTAACTTTTTACTTTTTTTACCGCGGTTTATAGTAAATAGGGTAACTAAGGGTAAATATGATATTACTATTACCCTAACACATGTCCTAATTCTATTCGATAAGTGTAATTCGACCAAAAACAACCTTATGAATAAAATATGTCCATTTAGTCCCACTTGGGTTAGATTAGGACATTTATTATTAATTTATTTAAAGAAGGGTTAAAATAGTTAAAATCAATGTTTAATAAGTAAATCATTTTTAATATGGGGTTATACATAAGATAAATTCGACTATAAATATTAATTAGAAAGATAAAAAGATTTCCTACATAATAGTATTTTATTTATAATTTTTAGACATTAAATAATTTAAATTATTTATGACACAATTATGATGCAGTAATTATCTTATTTATGAAATATTGACATAATTCATGTTATAAACACGAAAATAAATGTAATTTGAGACTTTTTATGAATTCCACTAATTTTCTAGGTCACTATGATATATTATTGTTGATTTAATCAACTTTTTTCGAACATATAATTCTTTTATGACTTTCACAAAAATCATATATCAAATAGTGTCAAAATTGACACAAAATAGTTTTTAAATCTAATATTATATTATTAATTGTTATTTTATTCCTAAAAATATATGGTTCGGCCAAATGACTTATATAAGGAGATATATATTAATAATAAATAATTTGGGGTTCGTTTGGCATGTTATAGTAAGTGTATTAACCATATAGTGAAAGAAAACAAAAAGACACGGTAAAAGTTAAATTATTTAACTTAGAGTTAAATCTAATTGATAAGGTTAAAATAATACCCTAAACTTGTCTAATTCCTATTGGTTGATAGGATTTCGACCCATACCCACATTAACTTCGAAATAAGACCCTTTGGAACCATTATAAACAGATTTTGATTTTAATATAAAATAATATTTTGAGATATTCCTAAGGTGCCCCTCTCCTCCCTTATAAAAGGGCACCTCCTCCCTCTCTTCCTCACACATCATTGAGCCTTCAATCTCGGCCAACCCCTGCCAAAATCCCATCTCCACTTTCCTAGAATAATCCTAGAGGTTCTGGTCTTCTTCAAAGACCAATCTTAGTTCCCTAAGCGAAGGATTCAAAGATGCGTTTCAAAGAAGAGGTAATATCCATTACCGATCTTTTCAATTTCTTTCTTCTTCAACTTATTCTTCTTTATTTGTTTCATGATAGAGTAATAACATCAGTATTACTTACATACTGACATGTTATTATAAATATGAAACAACTCTAATTAACCTTCTATCTATCCTACGGAAAAAGGAAATCACCGCGCGTGCGTACGTACGGAATACCGTCTCCACGCCGTGGTGTAATCTATTTTCCGCCACCAACTTAATTGGATGGGTATAATGGTTTAATGAGTAACTATATATGATTATTATAAAGTAATATTGATACTAAAATAGTATACATACACTTCAACAAAATTCCACGACCATGGGAACGATATCATCGCTCGTGCGTACGTACGGACTACCGTCTCCACGACGCGATGAGATTCAATCTCAATGATTAACCATTCATGAATGATTATAAAGTATATATAATAAGTTATAATGAAATATATGACATAATAATGATACTGGAATTATTTATATTTATATGTATGTCATATACTTAATTCCATTCAATTCAATAAAGAAACGAAAACAGCGTTCATGCGTACGTACGGACTACCGTCTCCATGAACGGTGTATTTCATTCCATTTACTGATTCATTATATATATGTATATTCTGAATATATATATATAAATCATGTTTTATATTCTGTAATTAAGTAATCATGGTCTAGGTAATCATATGAATAATTACAAGTCAAAACACGGAGGACAAATGAAACAATTTTACCCAAAACGCTCTTTAACATGAAATTTACAAAAGAACGGGTAATATAAAGTCATAAGTGAACCATATATGATATCGTAACAATGAATATGATTATTTAATAAGTAAATGACATTATTTAAATCATTATACAGGAGGTTCAGACACTTACGAAGCAAATCGGACCTAAGGTAAGCGAAATATCACAATCTCATTTTTATCCGAGATTGTTTATACTTTGGTATTTACTGGGGTGTATTTTATCATCCACATCCATGTTTCTTCAATATGTAATGTTATTTCCATCCACCTACAATTGTTTAAATCTAATTTTACCCTTCGATGAGTTTTTAGTAAAAGATATGAAAGGAATATTTTTTCGTTTTTCATACGAGGTACTTTTTTACTTTTCCGACAAAAGTACGAAGAATGTTTTTTTTAACTTATACGGCATGAATGGATTTCTAAAAAATTATTTCCAAGAAGCTTCCTTTACAAGTATTCAACTTTATTTTTAATCAACTTCTTTTAGTTTAAAATTGTATGACATGTTAAGAAAGGAAAAGTGTTTTTGATGTAGAAAGGATATTTTCCTCAAGAATGAAGTTCTAGTATTTTATAAAAATTATTTTCCATCTAAGATAATAAAAGGGTTCTGTTTTTATCCCTATTATTACATGGATTTAATTATGTTGTGATGGAAACGTTTTTATGAATTTCTTTATCTTATATCAATTGTTTTATGATGTCATGTTGTTTAAGAATCCCATTTTTATTACATGGGTTATGCGATGATGTATGATTTATGATTATGTGGAACACATAAGAAAGGATTCATTATAAGATGGGTGGGACCTATATCTCCCTCCAATGCATTGGGTAAAGATTTTATTTCTCATGAGATAGAAAGGGCTGGAACAGTAGGTTATACCGGTTCAGTGAAACAGGACTGAAACGAGGGTTACTCGATTCAGAAAGGGACTTTGTCCACTAAGATAGTCTTGGCAATGAGTCTTGGATAACAATAAATGATTCTCTATGATTATGTGTGAATGCCACAAAGTTTCATGTTTTAAGTTATGATTATTTTGATTACATTTCACTGCCATGATTTACCCCATGTTATGAAATTATGATCTCTTTTGCAGGTTAAGATTTTCCAAAAGTTATGTGCTTATGTATATGATGTGATTGATATTTCTTTTGTTTACCCTTACTGAGCATTTGAGCTCACCCTTTTATGTTTTCTTTTTCCCAGGATATAAAGAAAGGTTTTAGGTAAAAAAAAGCGGAACATCTTTATAGGAGATGTTGAAGATCTTTCACCACGATTAGAAGATTACGTTCCAAGTTTCCAAAGACACTAAACTATTACGATCCTTGTGTGTGTGTTTTTGTTATGTACTAAGTATTCCGCAAATGTAATGTAATGTCCATGTACGTCAAGCTTCAGGTCTCTACAATCAATGGGGGCTTATAATTTGCATAAGAACATTTTATTAAAACAATAGAAACATAATAATCATAGAAAATCATCGACTTGGTTAATAATCACTTCCAAGAACATCATTAATGACAATTATCCACTTTGGATTTGGTTTATTCACCATTCCATCATTTCCATTATCAACGTTCACTCCCAAGACTATAATAGTTGAATATGTACCTTAATGAACACGGTAAAATCCTAATTATATTCCTTATTATTTCATGAAATATCCATAATTACCTAATGTATTTTTGAGATTTAATGGATAAACCTATAACATTATGAAATCCACACATATGTTTTCCACATTATCAAAAAAATTCATTAATTCATCATTTCATAACCCATCAAATTGAAATTGTCATAAAAATTATTTTATAATGACATAATCATTAAACATATATATAAATAACATGTATTGAAATAATATATTATATACATATTTAAACATAATGAAAAATGAAAGGATTCACGTAAATATGAAAAATATGATTACTAGAGAATTTGAATCTATCTTGGTAAAAATAATAAAATATCACTTTCATTTTATAAAATATTAAATAATAATTTACGAATATTGAGAAAATTATTTTAATTTAAAATAAAAATGGAATCATTTAATTTCTTCTTTGATTAAATTTATTATAAGGACAGTAGGGAAATCCATTCATGATGTATTCATGATACGAGTAAATTCATTTCACACTTCTATATAAATAAAAAAAATAGCAGTATGTAAAAAATATGATAATATTAATTTTAACAAACTTTAATGAAATTAAAATATTGTACAAAATAATAATTACCAATCATTTCTGTATACTTAAAAATACCTTTATTTTTTTTAATTTCATAGAAATGAGAGAAAATGAGCATTGATTAAAAAAAGTAATAATACCGATATTTCAAAAGTGAGTTCAATCAATCCTTTTAATTAATAATGAGAGTAGAATTAATGTAAAATATTAATAAACAATAAATAACCATAGGACATCAAATTAATTGGGTTTATAAGGAAAATAGATTATAATTTTATCAATATATATTTGAATATAAACAATCCAAATTAAAAATGATATTACATCAGAAAAATTTTCCTTAGGTATATAATTTCATCATCTATAATATTATATTAATATATAATAAATTTAAAATTATTATACATCTATACATGTACTATATGGATACTTATCATATAATATAACATTCCTTTATAAATTCATATTATACAATTGTTAATATTAATTCATTAAAATAATCATTCACCTGACAACTAGTTTGTTTTCCTAACATTTTTCAGATCAATAGTTCCATTCCATATAACTTGGTCACCATTTTGCGATATATAAAATCACAATATTGTTCTATTTATCAAATTTATGCATTATATACTCTTGTAAAACCATTGATTTTAGTTGGTGATGGATAATGAATTACATCACTATGTCGAGATGGTATTCTGTATGTACAAACTTGTAATGATTTAATTTACTATAGAATTTAATTAAAGAGATATAAATTATTATATATAATTCAAAAATAATAATAATTTCACTAATATAATATATATTCATTAAATACTACTATATAACCATCCTTGTATATCATTCAGGAAAAATGGATCACATTACATCATAGAGGTGAAAGTCTACAAGTATGCACATATGACATTAATATTCTCATAGGATTGAAAGGATGTTGAAATTTGTTTTACCATATATTTTTTTTTATTTTAATGATATTAAATTGTGAAAATTAAAAAATTCATGATTATCTATTTATTAGGGTATAGAATAATGAAATAAAAAATATATTGTAAATAAAAATTACCTATTATTTTTGAATAAAACATTTTTTGGTAACTTAATCATTCAATGGATTGAGGTTTGGAATGAAAATAATCCATATGATATGAAGAATAAAGTTAATATGGTATTTGGGGTGTTAGTTTTTTAGATATATTTCAAAATTTAGATGAACAAGTAATGTGATGGGGATCCCTTTCATATGTGAAGTTGGTAGTACACGTTTAAATATCAAGAATATTAAAGTATATAGAATTCATAGTCAAGGAATTGTCACAAAAAATTTCCAAATCATTGAATAAAATAAATGGTATGGTCAAAATATGTTCAACCTATCAAATTTATAAAATTTTATGCTATATTTTAAACCTTATTTTTTACCCTATCATAAATATTTTTTTATCCTTAATTAACGTACAAAATATGTACCATAATTATTATTTATTATGTTAAAAATGTATGTTTCCACATTTGAATATTTGGAAATGAATATATAATATATTTAAATCATTTTAGCAATTAAATTTCAATATGTGGTATAAATTATTTCTCAAATAGGCTTGAATTAGAAAACAATACCAATTTTTCTAATAATTCATTTTTATAAAAACATTACAATTATACTCATTCCATTGCTATTAAAAATGAATTTGTTCATATTTTTTATAGAACATTTATTATAAATTTATCCTTAAAATCATTTATAAAAATTTATAAAATAAATTATTTAAGTTTAAAACCAATTATTCGTTTAAAAATGTTTTAAGAAAAAAATATTATTTAACTGTTAAAATGTGGATACCATTATTTGTAATAAATTAATCACCAAAGATTTAATTTTATTCATTTGTAACAAAAAATATTTTTACATTAAATAGTTTAAATTTTAAAAAAAATGTTTATAAACCAAATGCAAAAAAATAGTTCTTTTTGATCCATAGTATTTCGTAAATGAATTAGATTTCATTTTAAACAATTATATTTCCTTTCAATAAATTATCTTGAGATTTATATTATAATTCATAATAATTATCAATAAATTATTAGGGATTCATTCTTCACAAGTTATTGTACACAATTCACTTTTCTAAAAAATATATATTCCAAAATGTATGGGGGTTATAACTTTTGTTACTTTTGTTGTTATTTTTTTACTTCATTAAAATAATTTTAATCAAAAAAAATTAAATTTTTTACCCAGTTTTAACATGATAAATTATAATATTAAATCCATATTATTTTATAAAATAATAAATTATGAAAAATAATATTTAATGTTAGAATGTATAACTAATTCAAATGATTTCTTTTAAAAAAGTCACATTTTAAATATTAAAATTGTTTCTCCAAAAATCTATAAAATTTATCTTTATCCCCTTATAGTTATTTAATTTACCTAGATATAACATATTAATTGATTTTTTACTCAAAATATATAGAATATTGACTTTTATAAAATATATAAATTAAATATAAAAGTAACATTATTAAAACAAAATATATTTTCTTGACCATAAATCATTAAATCCATATTAGATATAAATATTTTAATAAATATTGTATTCTATAAACATTTTTAATTATTATATTATTTAATTTTTTCAATGAGTTTTATTAAAATGATTCATTAAAAAAATTAAATATAATTAAAAAATTGTTCTTTACAAAAGTAAATTTACAATAAAAAATACTAATGTTCAAAAATGAATTACTATCATTTATATTTTATTAAAAAATTATTTTTATTTCAATTTAATATATAATATGTTATTTATAACACATTTATCACTTAAAATTATGTAATATTAAAAAAATGTGTTAGAATTTTTTTTAAAAATTTACCAAATATCAAATTAGATCATATATATTATCAATATAAGAATCATATGTTTCATTTTTTTAATATAGTTATTCAAAAATACTAATCTATGAAACATACATAATGTTTTATTATTTACCTATAATTTTTTTTGTATTTATTATTTTATTATTATCCCTTTAGTTTTATTTTATTTTATAATATGAAATAAAAAACATGAGGACAATGATTCTTACCTTGAATTATTTTTATTTAATTTCCATTTCCTCCCCATAGAACAAAAATAATAATGATTCAAATTAAATTCATGTAATGTATTTATCTATTTTGAAATATTTTCATATTCCACCTAAATAAAAATATATAATTTATACCTTAATATTTTAGTGACATGTGTGAAAATATATTTTACATATTCAATAAATAATACTTTGATTTTTTATATGAAAATCCATTTTAAAAAATTTCATCCTCATTATTTCATTTCTCCTATAGAAAAAGGTGAGGATACTTTTTCTAAATTAAATCATTGAGTTCCCATGTTCCATACTCATACTTGGATTTCTACGATAATACTAAAAACACGTGTGGTGTAGTTTTGTTGATAGTTATCTCTATGATCCATGATATATATTTTGTTCTTCTTTAGAAAGATCATGTTTTAGTTTTACCACCAATGAGTTTTATAAATTTCATACATCTGAAATATTCTTTCAGAGATGTGACACATGGAATACATTTTGCATTTTATAGAGGATTGGTGGAAGTATAATTTCATAATATATAGTCCCTATATGATTTAGGATGTTAATCAGTATATTGTATCATGGGATTTACCATTATATATTTTAAAATATCATCAACCTCTTCCATGGTTATATTATAGTTAATTAATTTTCTACATCATTTAATAATGAATATCACTGAATTTTACCGACATAGATCTTCTATTGAGTTTTTGAGTGATTAATATAGTATATAATTATTTGAATTATTTTTTAAATTTTATGGGATAAATTTTTTCAAATGATTATCCACTATCTTACATCACCCAAATAAGTATAATTTTTTAAAACACATCTGATTAAGTTCATTATATAGTGTTGTTAAAAATATTTCATAGAGACTACTATTCTATGTGAATAGTATCAGAGGAAGATCTTTATCAAAATATTTATTGATATACCTTTATTATTATTTGAACATATATTCTAGAGTTTAAATGGTCCTCTATGATTTAACATTAGATTTAATGTGATCAATAGTGATAATTATCAGCTATGTATTCATTTTTTAGTTAAGGACATATGTAAAACATTGAGATAAACTCAAAATATTATTCAGACTCAATTTAGTATTTCAGTCCATGTTTCCTTATAACACCATTTATATAAAAATGGAATGTTGATACTGTGTGAACTCCAATGTAAAAAATATGATGTGAAAAAATAGGGTAACTCCATCTAACGCATCATAATAATTATTATAGACCCTATAATTATAGGGAAAACATAGGAAAAAATTCACGGTTATGTTCTCCAATTTTGATACAGTTACAATATTGGTGTTATCATAATTATAATCATTATAATTTTACCCTTGATTCTGTGGAAAACCATTCCATGTGATGTATACCTAGTATCCCCCTATTTATTATTCCTCACAAGAAGCAATCCATTAGAACACTATACATCATTGTGATTTTCAGAGAGATAGATATTGAGGACCCATATGAAAATTATGAAAAATCTATCTTCATATATATTTTCTAATACACAAATATTCATTTATTTAAACATATAATTCCATTATTTTTATATATGAGAACATCAATATAACTTTTGTTATTTATTTTCATTGTATACTCCTTTTGTTGATACACGATCATCACATTGATAGATTATTGAAAAAAAAGTCAAAATAATAGATTCCAAAACCTTCCTTATGATTTTCATGTTAATATTGTATAAATAAATTGGTATTATTACTAATATGGAGATGGTAGCACAATCCATTATGACTAGATCAATGATTTATTTTCTTGATATATTGAACCCCTCATATCGGGTCATCCAATTCCTAATGAAGGGACAGATGATACATGTTCATGATCATGTTTTCATGATGATCATTTTAATCAATGGAAAAAAATAAATTTATTTATCCTTTTACATTATAATGTTGATTTGTTCTCAATATGAAGAATTATATAGGCATATGAACACCTTTTCTATACCCACATGAAGTTTCCTCTTTATAATCTCAATACTAATAGTGTATATTCTAAAATGGGTCTTATATATTTTTATAGCTCTATGTATAAGTTCAATTTAAATTTATACCTCTTATTCTAGGGGTAGATAAATAATTTCATAGGGAAATACATTAAGAAGTTCAGTATTGGTTTTCTCTACAACTATTCAAGACAAATGAAAATCATGTTTTGGTATTACGACCCATATTTTTTATATAACATCCACTAGATGTTAATATAATGTATTAAAAATATAGATGATCATATTTTTAGCTGGGATACATAAAACGATTTCAATATGTTGAGAATTTATAAGGGATATATTTAGAGATATATAGCCCAATATAAAATTACAAAATATGATATATATTAGAGGACAATAAAATTTTATTATAGAAAATTCATAAAAACATAACATCATATTGATTAGAGACATTAGATGAAGTAGTAGATCCCCAATGTGTATTTATATATATATTTAAATTTATAATCACTTGGGTAGTGGATAAATATATTATTAAATCATTCCAAATAAAATGTAGTGGATAAAACAATAATCAAATAATTCATTTGATTTTTAGTAATAGATAATAAATATATATATTTCCATTTTAATATAAAGAAAATTATATTTACTTATAATTTTTATATAGATATATTACTTATTATTATATTAATATTCAATACATACATTTATGATCCATTCTATAATAGTTTAGATATAAGGTCTTCATAAACATGGATACCATAATAGATTTTTTATAATAAATCCTCATCATCTTCCATTATATTATTCATTACTATATGTTGGTTGGAGTAGATTACTCAAGATGGGAGGAGTGAATTGAGTAACTAAAAAATTTACAGTAAAATGAATTTCAAAAATGTTTTCCCCAAATATTAAATACAGCCCAGTCAATCAAGGTTATACTTTTATAAGAGTTTGACTGTATATGCATCTTCATTGAAGATTGATTAATTCTCAGTAATATTAATTTTTGTTATTAATATTACTTTTGAAGTTATTATACTAATACATTCCATTTATAACATCTTTCCAAGACTAACTATCAAAGTGAAATTAGGGATTTTTGAATTATACAGTAAAGCATTAAACAGAGAAAACTAAATTAAGCAGTAAAACAGAAATGAAACAAGTGGTTTAGTCTCAAGATGAGACCTAATCAAGTCCACCTGGTGATCACCGGCCACCAAGCATTTTATATAAATAAACATTGATCCACACCCTCTATCGGGGTTAACAATAGTACATAGACTGTCCAGGTCACACATGGTCATATTCTATATTTTTTTGTGGGTACAAAATAACCATGACACATAGGGACCTCTTCCACAGATTTTGGGGGTATCCAAGTGAAATTATAGGTTTGAGTAGGGATATCTTGTATCCTTCAGTTTGATGTAGGAGAAAGAGTGCGTTGTTATACAGGTACACACTCTGCTCGAAATGTAATAAATAGATACACAACATCGCAAAAATATGGAGATGTGTTTAGAAGTTCCATGAGTGTAAGTCTATACTACTCTGGACTTCTTGAGATAATGCAGATACAGATCTCGAGTCCTTGTCTAAAAAATAGAGTGTCATGATTTATATTGTGTTCTTCATGAGGTTTTGACAGTGCTAAGATGTTCACTAAGCTTCAAAACTGCTTCATGTGTTCTTCAGTAGTGTCGAGTTTCATGCAGTTGTCCTTTATTTTTGTAGCTTTCTCTATGTGTGTTCTTCGTTATCGTTCTCATAAACTTGTTTTTCATTTTGTATATCATGCCTTTATTCTTGTACACACTTCACTTTATTCATGGAATGCATGGATATTGCACCATATATATTGTATTGTAAGATGATATGTCTATAAAAAAACATTAATTATGTAAGTGCATTTAATATCATCAAATATGACTATTAAAGATTAAATTGAAAGAAAAAAAAATAGTTTAAGAATATATGTCACGGTAAGTCATGGAAATAGTGTCTCCTTCACACGGTGTATAAATTGATCATGGGGTCTTGTGGTCACGGTATCTCACGGTCACGGTGCTTCATGGTCACGATGTCTTGTTCATGGTGGCTTCTTTACGGTGTCTCGTGGTCATGGTCTCTTGTGATCATGGTGTCTTGTTCACAGTGTCTTGTTCATGATTTCTTGTTCACAGTGTCTACTTCACAATGCTTGATTATTCACGGTGTCTTGCTTCACGGTGTCTGATTCACAGTGTCTGATTCATCATAGTGTGTTGCTTCACAGTGTCAGAAAGACATAACCTGTGGCAGACTCACGGTGTCTTAGACTTTTCAAAGTAACTGTGTTCAGACATAAGTAATAATGATAATAGACTGGATTAGACTTATGAATTTGTCAAGGAAGGTATTATGAGAGTTGATCAAAAATAGTATAATGTAATTAAACTTAATGTAGGGAAATTAATAACTTGAATAGATCTTCTTAAATCATGAGACTATTTAAACAATAATACAAATGAATACACATGATTGTTAAATAATTGGAAAGAGTTAACATGGATTAATAGGATTTGTGATAATTAAATCATTACTAATACATGAGGAATCCAATAATCACCCCCTTTTTGAGGATCACAAATCATGTAAGGTTAAAGTGTTTATTAAATTCAACTATATAGATAAATGGCTAACATATAGAACGTTCTCCCCCTTTTGGGATTATCAAAAAATAGAACAAGAGAAGTCAAAATTGCACATTAAAATAATTGAAAATAAGGTTCATTACAAATGTAAAAGATCAAAACAAAAGAATTATCATTCATATAAAAAAGGAGTAATCACTCTGGTTCTTTAAGGTTTGACCTCTCTTTGCCTTTATCAGCAATGTTAGAAGAAGAAACCATAGGGGCAGAGGTCGAGGTAGAAGAAGGGAGTGAGGTGGTAGATAGAGATCATAAAGTATGGCCTTCAAAGACTTATGGATCCAAATTACGAGTAGTAAAAGATCTATGTAGTTGTTGATAGAGAATCACAGGCCTGATCCAACTCAGTTCTTGGCAGACACACATAGTGGTGGAGGCCAGGGCAGAGGTGAAGGTTGGCAGACCATGTCTTAAAGGTGCAACCGCTGGAGCAACAATTCTTGTACTCTGGCCATGAAGATAGGGTCTAAAGAGTTTGATGAAATCTATAATGATACTTCCACCATACTATATGGCTTTCTCAAAATCATCCTTGTTCACCATAAACTTTTCCAAAAATCGAGTAAACTCTGTGAGTTTTTGGACTTGGGTCTAGAAAGCATGAGTCACAGGAGGAATACATATATTTTCTATAATATACTTGAAATGATTTGTCATATAGGTCTTGGATAAGATTATGTTGAAGTAGAAATGCACTTTCTTGGAAATCTCTTGTGAAGAATATTTAGCAATTTTTTATTGGATTTGGACTACGTTAAGAACTCTATCACAGTTCTTGACAACATCAGATATCGAAGCCATATTGAAACCACTAAGTACATTATGAAGCTCTTTTTAGACTATATTTCTTAGCAGATTACAGTCTATGGAGGGTTTGGAGGATTGACTAAAGGTTTTAGAGTCATTGAAAGTTGTGGTCACATATTTGAGTTGATTTAGCACCTTTTGAAGACACCAGGTATACACATCACTGAGCTTATTAAGATTGAAAACAAGAACTCCCATTTCATTCACAATCTGTTTTTTAATTTCAGCCACCTTTTCAACTAAGGAATCCATAATATGTTGAATATAATCCACAACAGCCTATGGGATTTGAGGAAAAATCGGTTCTACAAGAGGAGAAATAAGCTCCGATCTCGAATGCATATCTCTCTACATGCCATATACCATACATCTTAGGGTCTTCACTACAATACTAATCAGATTATTTTCAACTCTTACATCATGAATCTCATGAAGCATTTTGGATTTAATTTTCCAAATAACATTCTCCAATAATAGTGAGGCATCTCTCTCACATAAATTGGTCACAGGAAGATATTGGGTATTCATGAGTTTCTCAAATCCAGATAATAGGGTAGCACAAAATTCCTTCAGATCATCATTACTCACAAAAGATGGTTTTTCAAAGAATGGTTCAGGAATAGGGACTCGTACAGTCTCATGTTTCTTCTCAAGTGTGATATTGGAGACTGATTTCAACTGGAATAGAGGAAAGATCAAGGCCGGTTGCTGAAACCTGCTGACAGTCATCCACATCATAGAAACTGGGGAACTTATACTGACTGTCTATAGGAATTGACTCAGTCAGATGAAAAGCTCTAATAGAATTTACTTTTGGGATTTTCTCCCCCTCAACAGGTGCGTCCTTTTCTGGACTAAGAAACATATGATCGCAGTCTTATTCAACAGGCTTAGCTCTAAGATCCACACTCATTTCCTATCTAGCCAGCTGAAAATCTATATCCATATGTTCTTTATCCTAAGGTATCATATTTAGAATAGACTATTCCACTGAGAGTTCCTCAAGATTAGCTTCTTGCATAATAGGTATCACTTCCACTATAGGTTTTTCCATGGCATGTTTCTCAAATTCTTTGGAAAATGATTTTCTTTCAGCCTCGGGTTGAGTTTCCATATTAATGGCTTCCTTAGGAGAAGGGAATTCCTTTTCAAGAACATCATAAGTAATAGTAGTTCTTTCTTCATCAACAAAAATAGCTTCCCTAGGTGGCACTTCGGCTTCTTCATCCTCTTCTTTAGGATAGTCAAAAATCTCATCTGGTTCCAAACTAGGATCAGAAATATCTCTAGGTCTTGAGGGATGTTCCACATTATTGAATTTCTCATAAATTCAACCATTGTCTTTCACCCATTCCTTTTTCTATGTATTCCAATTTATCTGCATTCTTTTGAATGTGGCTTTTGACAGATATAATTCACAATCCTTAGTCACTTCCTCATTAGGTTCAACCTTACCCTTGGAAAGAAGCATGGATGAGATTAACATAGAGTAAAACATTGAATTTGACTTGGATGTCACTTTTATTTACTCATAGATATGGTGTATGATATACTTTTATAGGTTGATCTTATGCCCATTTTTCAAAAGGTGGATCAGAAACAAATCCTGATATTTCAAAATAGCAAAATCACAATTTCTCGGACTATCCAAATTCTGTATAAACATGAACTGAACGCTTGGTTATCCATCTAGATTAGCATCAATGGCTCTCCAATGGTTTCCATTTCATGTTAGGGCTTCCAAACCAACCTCTAGATCAAAGAATTTGGTTGAAGGTGGAGGTCCTCTTTGATAATCTTCACAGATGCCTTCAAGAGGTATCCTAAGGCATAAAACCCATAACGTCGAAGAGAGTGAGTATCTCTATCCCTAGAAACAGTTTCATACAACATAACTATAACCAAAATCAAATGATAATTGTACGTACATGTAAAAATGAGCCACTAACATAGGGTATATGGGTCTATTTTCCTTCGAGAACCACTCTAACCAGCCTTGATGTTCTAACACTTTCAATACCAGAGACTTACCTGACATAAGCCTTTTGGGGATAATCTATTCCCCAGGTACAACAATCCAGTTTACCAGATTCATAATTAAATGTCCTTCTAGTGTTAGATTAGGAGAAATATTCTTTTTTTAGATATTCTCCTCAGATGTTGACAATGAAAGACGTTTCATCATTGGCATTCACTGAAGGTTCAAGAGAGAGAAGGGTGGAAAGGATGAATAAGGGATCAGAATGAGTAACTAGAAGAATCCACAAGTGAGGAATTGAGTGATACATTCTTTATTTTATCATTTTGGAATATCAAATGTCAAAAATAAAAAAAAATATGTGAAAATAACGAATGGAAATGAATAATTACCATGATACAGATTTTTTTAAAAAAATTATAAAGAATTTTTAGGGTGAGACCATGTCTGGTCATTATGGTGAGACAGTAAACACACATTATGGTGAGATAGTGAACGAACTTCAGAGAGATACAGTGAACGAACATCTTAGTGTGCATTACGGTGAGATAGAAACTGTCAGAAAGTAATCACAAAATACTAAATTTGAGACCGTAAACGTGAAACTGTAAGATATCGAATAGTAGGACATGAAACAATAACAAGTAAGATATATATTTGAGATTTATCATGCCTACTTCCTGTATGATTTAGTCTATTCTCTAAGAATTTAATGTTTTCTTGAATATATCAGCATGTTGATATAAAGTACTAATGAATTCCAATGTGATATCACCTTTTTGAAATGATCTCTCAAAAAGTGATGTCTTACATCATTGTTCTTTCTCCTAGAATGTGAAACAAGATTTTTTTAGCTGTTAGTAGAACTTGTGTTGTCAAAATTTATTGGTACATGTCTGAATTGATATCCAAAATCTTGTAATGTGTGTCTCATCCACAAAATTTATTCACAACAACTGCCAGTAGATATGTATTCAGCATCTGTAGTAGATAATGCAAAAGAATTTTGGTTCTTACTACACCTTGATACTAGTGACATGCCTAAAAGGTGACACATTCCAGATGTTCTTTTTCTATCTAACATTCATCCACAAAAGTCAACATTAGAATAAATAACTAATTCAAATGACTATCCTTTAGGATAAAATAGTCCTTGATTGGGTGTATGGTTGAGGTATTTGAAAATTATATTTACAAAATTTAAATGAGATTCTTTAGGATTTTCGAGAAAACAAGCACACATACACACACTAAACATAATGTCTAGATGACTAGCAATTAATTAGTGTAAACTTACAATCGTTCCTCAATAAGTGGTTTGATCAATAGATTTTCCATCTTCATCAAGATCCATCTTAAAAGTGGTACTCATGGGAGTGTCACCACTTTTAGTGATATCCAATAAAAAATGTTTTATATGTTCTCTAGTATATATAGTTTGAGTAAAAATAATTCCATCATTATTTTGAATGATTTGAAATCCAAGAAAGAATTTTAGTATACCCATTAAAATCATTTAAAATCCATTTTGCATCATTTTAGAAAAATCAACATATAATTTGTTCTTCGAAGATCCAAAAATAATGTCTTCTACATAGATTTGAACAACTAAAACATCATTAGAAATTCATTTTATTAACAGGGTAGGATCAACTATTCCTTTTCTAAAACCTTTGGAAATAATAAAAGTACTCAATCTATCATACCAAGATCGTAGAGATTACTTAAAACCATTTAAAGCTTTTGATAGTTTAAAATATGATTTGGAAAATGGGGGTTTGTAAATCCTGGGGTTGTTCAATAAAAACATCCTCAGCTATATACCCATTTAATAATGCACTCTTAACATCCATTTGATATAGTTTGAAATTCAGATGTGCAGCATAGGAAAGTAGGATTCTAATGGCTTCAAGTATGGATATGGTTGCAAAGGTGTCCTCATAATCAATTCCTTCATCTTGATTATAGCCTTGTGCAACTAATCGTTCCTTATTAATAACTATGTTACTAGTTTAGTCTACCTTATTTCTGAAAACTCATTTAGGGCCTATGGTGAATGTGTCCATGGGACTTTCAACAAGTTTCCAAACATTGTTCTTTTTATACTGATTATGTTCTTCTTGCATAGCCATCACCCAAAATTCATCATCGATAACACCATTAATGTTTTTAGGATCATGTTGTGACAAGAAGACTTGACATTGAACCTTATTTCTAAGAGAATCAATAGTTTGAGTTCCATTGTCTATGTCTCCTACAATATCATCTAAGGGATGGTTCTTAAGGGATCTAATAGTTCTAGAAAAGGAGGGACTAGTGATTTTAGGTTCATGAACAAATGTGGGTTCATTGTGACTTGATTCTAAGGAATTTTAAAAGTTGGCAGTTTTCACATATTATTTCAAAGAATAATTTTAGGATTTTGAATTTATGTTCAGATTTGATTCATCAGCCATCAGATTCTCTAAGATGGTTTTAGGAACATGTGGATATGTTTCATCAAATTTGACATAAATAGATTCTTCCACACATTTAGTTTTTTTATTAAACACTTTACAGGCCTTAGTAGACATGGAATATTCTAAAAAGTTTCCTTCATCACTTTTGGTTTCAAATTTTTCATGATTGTATTTGGTGTTAAGAATATAGACTTTGCATCCAAAAAAATCGAAGTAGCTAACCTAGGGTTTTCTATTGTTCCATATTTCACAAGGAGTACTCTTAAGAATATGTCTGATCAACACTCTATTGATTACATAGCACACTGTATTGACATCTTCATCCCAAAAATAAATCGGTTGGTCATATTCACTAAGCATTGATCTAGAAATACCTTACATGGTCTTATTTCTTATCCCTACAACTCAATTCTTCTGAGGTGTCCTAGGGGCATAGAAATTGTGACTATTATTATTTTGTGAGAAAAAGGATTCAAACTCTTGATTTTCAAACTCATGGCCATAATCACTTCTTATGTATTTAATTCTATGTCCACTATGATTTTCTACAGACATGGAATATTTGGTAAAATAATAGCAGGCTTATCTTTTGTGAGCCATAAAGAAGGCCCATGTTTATCTATAAATGTCATTAACAAGAACATAAACATAGTGCCTCCCATTTAAACAAGAAACTCTGGATAGTCCAAAAATATCCATGTAAAATATTTTGAGAGGTTGAGAAGTTGACACTTCTTTCTTTGGTTTGAAGGAAACATTGTGTTTTTTCCCCTTTTGATAGGGATTACACACTTTGTAATTTGGAAAATCAAGTTTGGGTAAGTAATTAACTAGTATTTTTCTAGTTTGTTTTCTATGGGAGTGAACATTACAGTGTCATAGTCTCCTATTACAGAGCCGATATTCATTATGAAATACACATAACCATGAAGCATTCTGAGAATCTAATGAATCTAAATTAACTGAATAAACATTTTCATTTCATAATGCAGAAAATACTAATTCTTCTTTAGAATTAAAGACATTACAAGCATCATTATCAAATCTAACATGAACTCCATCAACACATAATTATGAGATACTAAGATGATTATATATTAAACCCTCAACAAAAAATACTTTAGAAATTAAAACATAGTTAGAGTTTCATATTTGGCCGAGGAAAATAATTTTTCCCTTGGAATTTTCACCAAATGTGACATGTCCTCCATCTACATTTATCAGGTTCTTGAAGCATGAGTAGTCTCCTTTCATGTGCCTTGAACATCTACTTTCCAAGTACCATAGACATTTGGAAGAGCTCTTTAAGTAGCTTTCCTTCAAAAATATTAATCAAAAATAGTTTTTGGTACCCATACTTGTTTGGGTATAGTAATATTAGTAATAAGTTCTTTAAAACCCCATATTATCCTCATAGGTTTCCTATAAGAATTGTGTAATGTATTCGATAAATAAACTGTATTTGGTCAACAAAAACCTGAAATAGTAGAATATGTATCTTGGACTAAATTAATTGATTTGAGTCTATAACTTGGAGTAAAACTATATGTCCTAGATTTTGAAATAAAATTTTTTATACCATGGTTTCTTTTACAAGGTTGACAACCAATAACACTATTGTATTTAGGGCAAATTTGTTTTCTAAGCATTTGGGTAATGTTATTTTTCCCATTAGTAAACATTTCTGAGTCACTCTATAATTTCTCATTGGACATTTTTAATTCATTGTTATCTTGGAGCAGTTGAGCATTTTTCTCCCTTTTAGTTGTGAGTTTGGATTTAACAGTTATGGTAAGAGAATGTTGTTTCTTTAATGATTTAAATTTTTATTTTTGTTCATTGCATGTTTCCTCAATCATGCTATAGCATTAAAACATTTATTCTTTAGTCATATTTTTAGAGTCCCTTTAATCTGAAAAATAATATAAATTATGTACAGAATAGTCCAGTGTTACGTCAGATGTGTTTTTCATAAAACACATATTGGATTTGTTAGACTGTTAATCATGTGATGCCTCTAGGTACCTTGAACTATCATCAGAAGCACTCTAGGTTTCTTTCAATGCCTTTTCGTAATTCCTGTTCCTGTCCTCATATTTCTTTTTGCACTTGAGCTTTGTACAATCCATCTTTATATGTCCTTTTCGCTTACATTCATAGTAGACAATTTCAACAGTCTTGTCACTTATTGTCCAACCCTTCTTCCAGTTTCCTTTTTTTCATAGTGTCCCTTGAAGATAGGCTTTCTAAAAAAGTTATTTTTTGTAAAATCATTTGAATCTTATGTCTAGTTGAGCTATCTCTTCATAACTGTCAGGTGATTATTTTTCACTAATGATGATTTCTACAGAAGCTTCCAGTTTCCATTTGTCTTTGTAATTAGAAGTGGTGGTGTTGAATGCAATAGATTTCCTCTTTGGTCCATCCTCCTCTAACTTGTTGGCTTTCATCTCTTCTTCATACATCATCAGTTTCTCAATGAGTTCTTTTATAGGTATATTGCTAATGTCGCATGATTCTCTAATAGAGACAGTGGTTCCCCTCCATCTATTAGGTAGAAATATATGGATTCTCAAGATCTGTTCCTTGGTAGTGACTTCTTTTCCAAGAGAAATCATTGTTTTTACAATCTCATTTTACCTAAGATATATGTCTGAAATAGGATCATCATGTTTCATTTTAAAATTATCATATTTGATAGTATAATTATTAAGTCTCATTTCATTTACACTATATGTTCCTTCATGTGAGACATACAAGGTATCCCAAATTTCATGGGCAGTTTTACAAGAAAAAATGATATTGAATTACTCATCTCATAAGGAATATTATAAATAATTCATAGCTTTGAATTTGTTATTGTAGGAAGTTTTTGTAGGTTCATCCCATGTGATTCTATCAATAGACTGAATTTTGTATTCATCTATAATGGATGACCATAATTCAAAACTAATACTCTCTAAATGCATTTTCATTTTAATTTTCCATTGAGCATAATTGGTTCGATTAAAGAATGTTGGTCTGTTTGTTGAAAAACATTCCAATCTATTATCCCAATTAAAGTATTACTTTAAAAGAGCTTGAAATTTAGAATTTACAGAAATTTACAAATCTTTAAAGTAAAACTACAATCACAGTTGAATAAGATTACACAGAGTCTTAATAAACAACCTGTGATACCAAATGTGGGTTGGAGTATATTACTCACGATTAGAGGGGTGAATTGAGTAACTATAAAATATTTTTGTAAAAATTGTTTCTAAAATGGTTCCCCAAAGATTAAATACATCCCTGTTAATCAAGGATATACTGTTATAAGAGTTTGAGTATTTATGTAACTTCTTAGAAGATTGATAAATTCTAATTAATCTTAATTTGTGTTATTAATATTACTTTTGAAGTTATTCTACTAATACAATCTAGTTATAACTTATTTCCAAGATGAATTATCAATTTGAAATTAGTGATTTCTGATTTATATAGTAATGAAATAAAACAGAGAAAACTAAATTAAGTGTCCTGGTGGATATGAACAAGTGGTTCAGTCTCAAGCCGATACCAAATCCACTCCACTTTCTGATCACCAACCACCATGCAGTTTATATAAATAAACATTGATACATACTTAGAATCAGGGTTACCAATAGTACCCAGACTGTCCATGTCACATAGGGACTGCTTCCACAGTTTTTGTGGGTACAAAATAACCAGGCCACACAGGGACCTCTTCCACAGTTTTCGTGGGTATCCAAGAGTAAATAGAGGTTGGAGTAAGGATATATTTTAACTTTCTATTTGATGCGGGAGAAAAATTGTGTTGTTCTATATGTACACACTCTGATCTAAAGGTAATAAAAAGATACACAATATAGCCTAAATATAGTGATGGGTTTAGAAGTGCTCTGAGTGTTAGTCTTTGCTGCTTTGGACTTCTTGAGATGAAGAGGATGTAGATCTCGCTCCCTCGTATATAAAATATATTGTCGTGATTTAGATTATGTTCATCATGAGGTTTTGATAGTGTGAAGATGTTCTATAAGCTTCAAAAATGATTCATGTGTAATTCGGCTGTGTTGAGTTGCATGCAGTCAGCCTTTATTTTTGGAAAATGCTCAAAGTGTGTTCTTCATTATCGTGCTCACAGCCTTGTTTTCTATTTTGTATATTGCGCCTTGATTCTTGGCCAAACATCGTTATTATCTTTGAATTCATGTGTTAGCACCGACAGGTTTCATGGATACCACACCTTGTACTTCGTACTGTCAGATGATATGTGTACAAAAAATCATTAATTATATCAGTCCATTTAAAATTTTCAAATATTACTATTTGAGATTAAATTGAAAGACGACACAATATTTTATGAAACAATGTCATATTAAGTCATGGAAATTATGTCTCTTTCACACAGTTTCTAGATTGATAAACATGTCTTGTGGTCATGGTGTCTTGAGTTCATGGTGTTTGACAGTCACAGTGTCTTGTTCACAGTGTCTGCTTCACGGTGTCTCGTGGTCACGGTGTCTTGTTCACAGTGTCTTGTTTTCGGTGTCTTGTTCATAGTGTCTCTTTCATGGTGTCTATTAATTCACGGTGTCTTGCTTTATGGTGTCTGCTTCACAGTGTCTGATTCTTCACGGTGTCTTGCTTCATGGTGTCAGAAAGACATAACTTGGGGCAGACTCATGGTGTCTCACACTTTTCAATGTAACTGTGTTCATAATTAGTTAATGATGATAATAGAATGGATTAGACTTTTGAATTTGTCAGTGTAGGTATTATTAGAGTAGATCAAAGATAGTATAAAGTAAGTAAACTGAATATAGAGAAATTAAAATCTTAAATGGATCTTCTTAAATCATGAGACTATTTAAACAATAATACACATGAATACACATGATTGGGATATAATTGATAGGAGTTAACTAGCTTTAATAGGATTTGTGATCATTAAAACATCATTAATATGTGAGGAGTCCAATATTATCAAACCTATTAGAAAAATAATACATAAAATCATTCATCATAACATGTGTAAATGTAGGATAGGAATGGGTGAGCCTAGATGATTAGTAAAGGAATATAAATAAGATATAAATTATAACATATACAAAGTAAGATAATTAAAGAATTAAAACCTAATCATAACAAATAAAAAACATACACAACATATCATTGAAAAAATATATAGAATCATGATAATTAGAATGAAATTTCATATGAAATTAATCATAATGTAATAAAAGAACATGGGATTTAAGAGCATAAAATATTTATCTGAATTTTTTCCATACAGATAATCATAGAATATAATTTCATTAGTCAATTCCCACATCCAAGACTATCATAGTGGATTATGTTCACTCCCCATTCCATCGTCTAATTTGTCAAGGTTCACACCCAAGACTATCATTGTTGCAAAATCTCATTACTAAACATTCCCCACTCTTTATTTCAGTAGTTATTATCCATAGACATATCCATCTATCGCTATTAAATTTTAGGGATACATAATTCATAGACTACCAGTCCCATAATAATAATGCGTTCATATTTTCACCCCCTGATCATAAAATATTATCACATAATAAACCATATATAAGAAATGGGTTTCATAAATATCAAGCCATTTTAATAAAAAAAACCTACATAGAAATATTTAGTGTGGTATGATTGGGTCATGTTACTCAGAAAGATAAAATAACATCAACATATATAACCTTAGATAAAAAAAATTACTTCAAAGGAACACACAATACTTTTTATGTGGAAAATATACTTCTAACTATCAAAGAAATCTTTTCAATATAAAAATGTACAAAATATTATAGAAAATCATTTCTTTTGAGGGAACCATAGAATCATGTAAAATAAGATTCAATGAATTTATTGATCATATTGGTGTGAAATTCAGTTCATGTCTATTATGTTTGAAATAAAATTCATTTAAAATTTTGAGAACAAATTGAAAAAACAAAATCATTTTAAAATATTATAGTAGGAAAAATTTAAATTTATTTATAGAATATTAATCATGTATAAAAAATAATTGAAATAACCATTGATTATTATGTAAATCGTTCCGGAAATTATTTTAGAAAACCTATATTTAGATGAAAAATGTCTTTTCACTGTAGAGGGATAGAAAGATAGTTTTCATCAGAAAAATTAATTTCATATCATGAATTTTTAATGAGATGAAATTTAATGGATGAATATAACTTAAAAATATCCATATGAAAATAAAATTCACTAGATTTCATAGATACATGTTATAAATTTATTATATTGAAAACATGATCATAAAAAAATACTGATAATCAAATATACAATGACAGAAATCCCTTACTTTCAGTTCAAATTTCTTCAAAAGAACATTAACTACATATATAATATATTTCATTTTTTTATAAATCTATACAAGGTAGAATTACATATTATAATATCATATATGATATAATTATAAAAATATACCACATTAACGAGCCAAACCATCCAACCTTTTTGTTTGGGGGGAATATATGATTTATGTATAAAAGAAAATTAAATAGTTGTTTAGTAATGGAATATTTTTTATGGTTAATAGAAGAAAAGATGTGTTTTAGAGTATGACAGTAGATCTGACTGGAAGATCCAAGAAAATTGATCAGTTGAGGTAGATCACTTGTGGTAAATCATTGGTGGTAGATCATTATTAATAGATGATTGTTGGGATATATCATGTGGTAGATTACTAGTGATGGATCGTAGATGGTAGATCACTAATGATAAATCATTGGAAGAAGATCATCGTTGGGTTATCATTGACGGTAGATAATGGGAGGTATATTACTATAGGTACATCACTTGTAGTATATCACAAGAGGTAGATCACTGGAGGTAGATATCAAGTAGTAGATCCCTATTGGTATCTCCTGTTAGTAAATCCTTTTTTTTCTAGAATTTTTAGGTTTTCTTTTTTAATGTAATTGTTGGAAAAAATTGTTTTAATTATTTAATAAATAGAATTTAAATACATTTAAATGGATAATATTTAAATCCTTGATGCTTAAAACTTATAGTGAATTTTTAATATTTATATGGTGTGGATTTGATGAGATACACCTTTAATAGTCATCTAAATATGTGTCAATCCCCATTGGTTTTTGATGTCATCATTATAATTGTAACATCCCAGGTAAATAAAGAATAAAGAATTTTCATATTTATTAATATTTACGAATTAAATATTAATTTTATTTTAAAGGGGTTGCTATGTTCGATAGCGTACCCGATACGCAACGATGAGTTTCTTTGAAAACTTACGTTGCACACAAGTAATAAAATAATATTATTTTAAATGTGAGTTAAAAAGTAGCCGTTGTACTGGTGGGAATGGATAGAAATAACTAAAATATTATTAGATATGTTTTTAAATGTTTTTACATTTACCCAATAAAAGATAAAGGCTTAAAATAAGGAAAGAGTTCAATTTTAGGGCATATATACTGTAATTTTCACTAAAGGTTTACTTATCACCTTTTAACGGTGAACCATCATTAAATATAGTTTTGATCACTCTTATACATTCTTTTGGACCAAATATAACTCTTCTTTAGAATCGGGACATCAAAATTTACTTTGTGTAAATTTTTGGTACCTTTCTGATAAAGTTCATTTTTTTTATGAATAGTGTAACATGTTGTATTTTAATTCAAACCCTCTTTTTAATCTAAATTATTTATATGATTAGATTATTATTTTAATTGGTTTTAAAGTGAAATTAGAAAATATTTTTACCAGTTAATCCAATGGTGGTCATTGGAATCAATTTCACTTTGAAATTGGACTTAAACTGGTGTCAATCTTTTGATACTTATTGTTTCGCAAAAACACGCTATTTGTCATGACAGCGGGAATTAATTATTAAATTAATTAATTTGACTTATATGTTTTGAATTTTGTAAAATGGACTTCATTTTTGAATTCGGAATATAAAATCTAGCTTAGGGTAAATTTTTGGTAATTTTCTGAAAAACTTCAATTTTTTATGAATAGTGAAACCACTAAGTGGTACTTATAAAGACAGATTTTCCGTTTAAATGTAATTTTGCCATCATTGTGTTTTGAAATTTTAAAATCCGACATACATGGTTGTCATTAAGAAGTAAAATGTGGTTCAATGAGATTAAAATAATGTTTTGGTGAATAGTAACTTATTAAGTTCTTAATCGCGATTACAGGTAATTAGTGTAGTTTAAGGTAAAAATGATATTATAAAAATGTGAAAACACCATGACACTTGTCCTACACCTATTGGGTGAGTCATGGCCTACCAAAACAATCCATGGTCCAACTTGGGGACCCCATGGAGCCATTTTAGTTGGAAAATGACATTACTATATTTTTATTTAATGTTAAAGTGAAAATGACACTAACATAAATTGTTTTACTAAAATAATTTTTGAGTGGGGTTATACAAGTCCTAATTTTGATTATAAATAGTAATTGGAAATATAAAAAGATTTCCTAAATCATAGTATTTTTTTATAATTTTTAGACATTAAATAAATTAAATTATATATGACATAATAATGATGCAGCGATGACATCATTATTTGACGATTTAAATAAAATTGAAAGATAATGTAAAATCTATGAACTAAACCTGGACAAAACCAATTGGATGACTGGATTTCGAACCCTTATCACCTTATCCACGAATTATATCAATGTGGGACCTTTTAAAACCGAAACACATTTTCAAATAAAGTAATATTTCTTTTCTTTCCAAAAGTGCCCCTCCACTCCTCTTATAAAAGGCCCCCACCTCTACCCCATTTCACACACATCTCAAGCCTTTGGTTCGGCCAACCCCTGCCCAATTACTCTCTCCACATCCCTCTCCTCATCCTAGAGGATTCCCTTTGGGCAGAATCCTTTTAAAAGAAGCCTTTAGGCTCAAATCAAAAGGGAGTTACAATTTTAAAGGTAATTCATTCTCTCTTGTTCATTTGTTTTATTTTGCTTCTCCAACCCTCTAAGAACTTTTTGTTTACTTATTTTGTAACAACACCAGTATCATAAATATACTAGGATGTTGTTATAATATTTATATGAGCTACACTCTCACACAACTACATCAAATGGTTAAAGAACATACGGTTTCCGTGGATGGTGAAATTCTGCCTCCCGAAACGATGATTGTTCAATACTCATTTAACACATTCAAGGGTGGCCATTATGATGTCACTATTTTTATATATGATATATAATATGTTTATGTTTCCTTTAACCTTCTGTATTTTTCATTTTTGGCATACCTTTATGTTTTCCATTATGGGTAAACACGATATCTTCATTTAAGGAAATGCGGACTACCGCCCCCTCAAAGTGATGTGATTCGTTAATACCATATGTGGGACGTGTAAAGGATGGATTTAAAGTTATTATATATGATGTTATACTGGAATTATAATATACCTCTATATCATTATTATTTCATCCCATTAAAGTATGAGATATAAATGAAAGTAGCATTCATGCGTACGTACGACTTACCGTCTCCATGAACAGTGCATTTCATTTCTTATCCCCAAATGTAATGTACTATTAAAATTACATGTATATAATGTATATAAATAATTAATGATATATCTAAATGATGAATATAATTCTTGAATTAAAATATACATACCTCTCATTTAGTTTTAATTCCACTAATATGACAAAGAAATGAAAGTAGCGTTCATGCGTACGTACGGCTTACCGTCTCCATGAACGGTGCATTTCATTTCATACCTCTAAATGATTATGTAATATTATAAATACATGTATATGCTGGATATATATGATATATATGATATCCAAATCAGGAATTTCATTCTGGATATAAAGTACTTTTGACCACACGAACAACATGTAATTGTAAGAAGTCAACTTTCGACTTAAGAACCAAATATTGAAAAAACAAACATTATTAACATAAATGGTTACATAATGTTTATAAAATGGAAATAAGTGATATAAAAGGAATAATGAAGTTTGAAAAGGTTCTTAATCAAGTATAAATTAACTCAAGTTTATTATTCAGGACGTAAAAGAACGATCGAGTCAAGTCGGACCCGAGGTAAGGGACTTCGTCTCATTCTCCTTTCATTGAGGCATATTTCGTTTTATACACAACTTTCTTTTATACGGTGTATAAACTCCTTTGACTTTTACTTTTATACAAAAGGAATCTTTTTCTACGAATCGTTTTACTAAAAAAAAAGGAATGTTTCTTTTAACGTACGCCGTGACAACGACCTTTTCCGCCGCCGTGAGTATTATTTGGTCTTTGGCTTTCTCAACAAGCCGTAATGTGTTTAGAATAAAATAAATACCATATACTATTTTATGTATTTTGGTATTGAAAATGGTTTTGAAAAAGGATTCTATTATGTCAATATATTTATGATATATTGTGATTGAAATGTTGAAATGTGATCATTCCTTTATATTGGTTTTATGTTTTATGGTTTTATATTGGTACTTGGACATTTTTACGGGTGGTTACGTTATAAACCATATGACGGGTGGTGTCGTGAATACCAGGACGGGTGGTTACGTTATAACCTCCAATGCATTGTGTATGGAAGTTGGCCGTATGGCTATTCCATTAAGTATGTATGGAAATTGGCCATATGGCTATTCCATTAAGTAATATGTGTGGAAGTCGACCGTATGGTTATTACACTTAAGTATGTTTATGTCCCAAGTTACCTTTATATATTCTATGTGTTCTTTATATGGGTTTTATGGTAATCCTTTGGTTACAAAAGGTAAGTAATGATACTTTATTCAGTGAAGAGTTTTTATTACTTCATAAAGGTGAAAAGTATTACTTTGATAAAGTATACATGGTCTACTTGTTGTTTTGATAAACTAATAATTTTCATTCTTCGTGTATCCCTTACTGAGCTTTTTATGCTCACCCCAAGTTTTTTTGAAATGTTTTTCACAGGACTTAATGGGGAATAGGGTCAAGGATGGGATCAAGGGAAAGTCATGCTTTATAAAACATGGAAGTAGACTTCTTTCTTTTTAAGAGTTTTTTTATTATTCTATGGAAACTTAGTAGAAATGTCTACTTTGTAATCTTTTGAGATGTAATAGTTATGTTCTAATTCTCTAAAACTCTAAACCTGAAAAGATCCTCAACGTGAATTATTCATTTAATTCAATATTAAGTAAGGTTTAATGATGGGGCCTTATAGTTGGTATCATAGGTCGGTTTAGACAACTTTAGGAGTTAGAAAAGTGTTAAATTATAATATGATTGAAATGATATAGCATTTACGGATTACCATGTTGCTTCGCCTAAGATATTTCTGTGTTCAGAATGGTTTTCCGCAGAGGAAACAAAGCAGCTATGTTGGGACGACATCAGGAGGAAGATAACCTTCCAAATCAGCAACCTGAGATGGTCGGAATCGGAACTGAACAGTTTGTTGCAGTGATGGAACAGTTGACTCAGGCTATAAATGGTGGTGTTATACATGCACAAGATCAGCCAGATCAACCACAGAGGAACATGTCAGTGGTGGAACACTTCATGAGGAAACATCCCCCATCATTCTTAGGATCATCTGACCTTGTGCTAGCTGAAGGGTGGATTAAAGCACTGGAGAAGATTTTTGATGTCATGGGGTGTTCAGAACATCAAAAGGTTAGTCTTGCTATTTACCGTTTTGAAGGTGAAGCTGATCAGTGGTGGTCGATGGTGAAAAATATAAAGTATAGTGATGAGATTGAGGATCATCACTGGGACGAATTCAAAGGTATGTTTCTTGAGAAATATTTTCCTAAGGTGGTTCGTCTTAGGATGGAAAAACAGTTCCATGAATTAAGGCAGGAGGATGATTCAGTGGCTGCTTATGAAGAAAAGTTCACTCTATTGGAAAGGTATCCTCCAAACTTCAGACGAGATCTTGATAGTAAAATAAACCGTTTTTACTCAGGGTTAAATCCAATGTATCGAAGGGCTTTAGCTTCTCGTGAGTTCAAAAGTTATGAAAAACTTGTTCGATGTGCGGAGAAGGTGGAAATGGAGTTTGCCGATGATCAGGTGTTCTATGACAAACAACAGAATAAGAGGTCTAGTTGGCAGGAAAAGGGGAAGAATTCATCAAAGAAGCAAGGAGGTAAGAAAACCAAAAATCCATCCTGTGAGAAGTGTGGTAAAATGCATCCTGGAGAATGTTTATCCAAGTCTGGTAAGTGCTTTCGGTGTGGTAAGTCTGGTCATATTGCTCGTAACTGTAAGGAAGATGATCAAGAAGGAAATGAAACGCCAACGATAAGATGTTTTAAGTGTAATGAAATGGGTCATTATGCAAAAGAGTGTCCAACGATGAACTGAACTGGGGGAATGCAGCTAGACTACAAGCAGAAAGGGGTGGTAAAATCATTTGCAACAACTTCAGAAGATGTTGGGCCATTGAATGAAGTGGTATCAGCTCCAGGGAGCTCAGTATTTTTCGAAGATTGACTTGAGGTCGGGGTACCATCAGTTGAAAGTAAAAGAAGCAGACGTTCCGAAGACTACGTTCCGTACTAGATATGGCCATTATGAATTTGTAGTTATGCCTTTTGGGTTAACCAATGCACCTGCTGTATTCATGGACCATATGAATAAAATTTTCCATGAGTTCTTGGATAAGTTTGTGTTTGTGTTTTGAGGTTCGGGAAGAGGTTATGTGTGCCTTGTGATTCACAGTTGGAGAATGAGTTGTTATGTGAGGCTCATAGTTCCCCGTTTTCAATTCATCCTGGAAGTACTAAGATGTACAGAGATCTGCGAGAGTATTACTGGTGGGATGGAATGAAAAGCGATATTGCTGATTTTACTGTGAAGTGTTTAACATGTCAACAGGTTAAAGTAGAGCGGCAGTTACCTAAAGGGATGCTTCAGCCTTTACCAGTGCCAGAGTGGAAATGGGAAAAACATATCCATGGACTTTGTTGTGGGATTACCGAGGACATATCGAGATAATAATGCAATCTGTGTTATTGTTGATCGCTTGACCAAATCTGCTCATTTCCTTGCTATACGAGATACTTTATCTCTTGATCAACTTTCCCGTTTGTATATTAAAGAGATAGTCAGGTTACATGGAGTTCCTCACTCCATTGTATCGGACCGTGATCCCAGGTTCACATCTAACTTTTGGAAAGGCCTTCAAAAGTCGTTGGGTACTGAATTAAATTTTAGTACAACTTTTCATCCTCAATCAGATGGGCAGTCAGAATGAACAATCCAGACATTGAGGATAGGCTACGAGCTTGTTCTATGGATTATCAGGGAAGTTGGGACCAACATCTTTCTTTGGTTGAGTTTTTTTATAATAACAGCTTTCATTCTAGAATACAGATGGCACCATTTCAGGAATTATATGGGAAGCGGTGTCGAACTCCAACTTTCTGGGATGAAGTGGGTTAAAGGAAGTTGATGGGAACAGAATTGGTAGAAGAGATGGCAGAAAAAGTTCAGTTGATTCAGAAACACATGAGAACAGCTCAGCGCAGGCAAAAGAGTTATGCGGATAACCGGAGGAAGGATCTATCTTTTGAGGTAGGTGATCATGATTTTCTCAAGGTTTCTCCTTGGAAAAGTGTGATGAGATTTGGTAAGAAAGGAAAGTTGAGTCCATGGTTGGTTGGACCATACGAAATTCTGGAAAGAGTTGGATCAGTTGCATACCGAGTGGCTTTACCTCCGAGTTTATCTCAGGTACACAATGTTTTTCACGTTTCGATGTTGAGAAAGTATATGCCAGATCCATCTCATGTTTTGAGTCCGGAGGTAGTTTAGCTGGAAGAGAACCTATCTTATGAGGAACAACTGGTCCAGATTCTTGACCACAGGGAGCAAATGTTACAGAATAAGGTGATTCATCAGGTAAAGGTTTTGTGGAAAAACCATGTGATTGAAGAGGCAACGTGGGAATCTGAAAATGCTATGAGGGATAAATATTCCCACTTATTCTGATAAGTGAATAAAATTGTGAGGACGCAATTCCCAAAAGGGGGGAAGGATGTAACATCCCAGGTAAATAAAGAATAAATAATTTTCATATTTATTAATATTTACGAATTAAATATTAATTTTATTTTAAAGGGGTTGCTATGTTCGATAGCATACCCGATACGCAACGATGAGTTTCTTTGAAAACTTACGTTGCACACAAGTAATAAAATAATATTATTTTAAATGTTAGTTAACAAGTAGCCATTGTACTGGCAGGAATGGATAGAAATAAATAGAATATGATTAGATATGTTTTTAAATGTTTTTACATTTACCCAATAAAAGATAAAGGCTTAAAATACGGAAAGAGTTCAATTTTAGGGCATATATACTCTAATTTTCACTAAAGGTTCACTTATCACCTTTTAATGGTGAACCGTCATTAAATATAGTTTTGATCACTCTTATACATTCTTTTGGACCAAATATAACTCTTCTTTAGAATCGGGACATCAAAATTTACTTTGTGTAAATTTTTTGTACCTTTCTGATAAAGTTCTTTTTTTATGAATAGTGTAAAATGTTGTATTTTAATTCAAAAACTCTTTTTAATCTAAATTATTTATATGATTAGATAATTATTTTAATTGGTTTTAAAGTGAAATTAGAAAATATTTTTACCAGTTAATCCAATGGTGGTCATTGGAATCAATTTCACTTTGAAATTGGACTTAAACTGGTGTCAATCTTTTGATACTTATTGTTTCGCAAAAACACGCTATTTGTCATGACAGCGGGAATTAATTATTAAATTAATTAATTTGACTTATATGTTTTGAATTTTGTAAAATGGACTTCATTTTTGAATTCGGAATATCAAATATAGCTTAGGGTGAATTTTTGGTAATTTTCTGAAAAACGTCAATTTTTTATGAATAGTGAAACCACTAAGTGGTACTTATAAAGACTGATTTTCCATTTAAATGAAATTTTTCCATCATTGTGTTTTGAATTTTGAAAATCTGACATACATGGTTGTCATTAAGAAGTAAAATTTGGTTCAATGAGATTAAAATAATTTTTTGGTGAATAGTAACTTATTAAGTTCTTAATCGCGATTATTGGTAATTAGTGTAGTTTAACGTAAAAATGATATTATAAAAATATGAAAACACCATGAAACTTTTCCTACACCTATTGGGTGAGTCATGGCCGACCAATACAAGCCATGAGCCAACTTGGGGACCCCATGGAGCCACTTTAGTTGGAAAATGACATTAATATATTTTTATTTAATGTTAAAGTGAAAATGACACTAACATAAATTGTTTTACTAAAATAATTTTTGAGTGGGGTTATACAAGTACAAATTTTGATTATAAATATTCATTGGAAAGATAAAACTATTTCCTACATCATAGTCTTTTTTTATAATTTTTAGACATTAAATAAATTAAATTATATATGACATAATAATGATGCAGCGATGACATCATTATTTGACGATTTAAATAAAATGGAAAGATAATGTAAAATCTATGAACTACACATGGACAAAACCAATTGGATGAGTGGATTTAGAACCCTTATCACCTTTTCCACGAATTATATCAATGTGGGACCTTTTAAAACCGAAACACATTTTCCAATAAAGTAATATTTCTTTACTTTCCAAAAGTGCCCCTCCTCTCCTCTTATAAAAGGCCCCCACCTCTACCCCATTTCACACACTTCTCAAGCCTTTGGTTCGGCCAACCCCTTCCCAATTACTCTCTCCACATCCCTCTCCTAATCCTAGAGGTTTAACTTTGGGCAGAATCCTTTCAAAGAAGCCTTTAGGCTAAAATCAAAAGGGAGTTACACTTTTAAAGGTAATTCATTCTCTCTTGTTCATTTGTTTTATTTTGCTTCTCCAACCCTCTAAACTCTTTTAATTTACTTCTTTTGTAACAAAACCAGTATCTTCAATATACAAGGATGTTGTTATAATATTTATTTAATCTACACTCTCACACAACTACATCAAATGGTTAAAGAACATACGGTTTCCGTGGATGGCGAAATTCTGCCTCCCGAAACGATGATTGTTCAATACTCATTTAACACCTTCAAGGGTGGCCATTATGATGTCACTATTTTTATATATGATATATAATATGTTTATGTTTTATTTAAGATTCTGTATTTTTCATTTTTGGCATACCATTATGGTTTCCATTATGGGTAAACACGATATCTTCATTTATGGAAGTGCGGACTACCGCCCCCTCAAAGTGATGTGATTCGTTAATACCATATGTGGGACATGTAAAGGATGGATTTAAAGTTATTATATATGATGTTATACTGGAATTATAAAATACCTCTATATCATTATTATTTCTTCCCATTAAAGTATGAGATAGAAATGAAAGTAGCGTTCATGCGTACGTACGGCTTACCGTCTCCATGAACGGTGCATTTCATTTCTTATCCCCAAATGTAATGTACTATTAAAATTACATGTATATAATGTATATATATAATTAATGATATATCTAAATGATGAATATAATTCTGGAATTAAAATATACATACCTCTCATTTAGTTTTAATTCCACTAATATGACAAAGAAATGAAAGTAGCGTTCATGCGTACGTACGGCTACCCGTCTCCATGAACGGTGCATTTCATTTCTTACCTCTAAATGATTATGTAATATTATAAATACATGTATATGCTGGATATATATGATATATATGATATCCAAATCAGGAAAGAAACTCATCGTTGTGTATCGAGTACGCTATCGAACATAGCAACCCCTTTAAAATAAAATTAATATTTAATTTGTAAATATTAATAAATATGAAAATTCTTTATTCTTTATTTACCTAGGATGTTACATCCTTCCCCCCTTTTGGGAATTGCGTCCTCGCAATTTTATTCACTTATCAAAATAAGTGGGGATATTTATCCCTCATAGTATTTTCAGATTCCCACGTTGCCTCATCAATCACATGGTTTTTCCACAAAACCTTTACCTGATTAATCACCCAATTCCGTAACACTTGCTCCTTGTGGTCAAGAATCTGGACCGGTTGTTCCTCATAAGATAGGTTCTCTTCCAGCTAAACTACCTCTGGACTCAAAACATGAGATGGATCTGGCATATACTTTCTCAACATCGAAACGTGAAAAACATTGTGTACCTGAGATAAACTCGGAGGTAAAGCCACTCGGTATGCAACTGATCCAACTCTTTCCATAATTTCGTATGGTCCAACCAACCATGGACTCAACTTTACTTTCTTACCAAATATCATCACACTTTCCCAAGGAGAAACCTTGAGAAAAGCATGATCACCTACCTCAAGAGATAGATCCTTCCTCCGGTTATCCGCATAACTCTTTTGCCTGCTCTGAGCTATTTTCATGTGTTTCTGAATCAACTGAATTTTTTCTGCCATCTCTCTACCAATTCTGGTCCCATCAACTTCCTTTCACCCACTTCATCCCAGAAAGCTGTAGTTCGACACCGCTTCCCATATAATTCCTGAAATGGTGTCATCTATATTCTAGAATGAAAGCTGTTATTATAAGAAAACTCAACCAAAGAAAGATGTTGGTCCCAACTTCCCTGATAATCCATATAACAAGCTCGTAGCCTATCCTCCAATGTCTGGATTGTTCGTTCTGACTGCCCATATGATTGAGGATGAAAAGCTGTACTAAAATTTAATTCAGTACCCAACGACTTTTGAAGGCCTTTCCAAAAGTTAGATGTGAACCTGGGATCACGGTCCGATACAATGGAGAGAGGAACTCCATGTAACCTGACTATCTCTTTAAGATACAAACGGGAAAGTTGATCAAGAGATAAAGTATCTCGTATAGCAAGGAAATGAGCAGATTTGGTCAAGCGATCAATAATAACACAGATTTCATTATTACCTCGATATGTCCTCGGTAATCCCACAACAAAGTCCATGGATATGTTGTTCCCATTTCCACTCTGGCACTGGTAAAGGCTGAAGCATCCCTTTAGGTAACTGCCGCTCTGCTTTAACCTGTTGACATGTCAAACACTTCACAGTAAAATCAGCAATATCTCTTTTCATTCCATCCCACCAGTAGTACTCCCGTAGATCTCTGTACTTCTTAGTACTGCCAGGATGAATTGAAAACGGGGAACTATGAGCCTCACATAACAACTCATTCTCCAACTGTGAATCACAAGGCACACATAACCTCTTCCCGAACCTCAAAACACAAACACAAACTTATCCAAGAACTCATGGAAAATTTTATTCATAAGGTCCATGAATACAGAAGGTGCATTGGTTAACCCAAAAGGAATAAATACAAATTCATAATGGCCATATCTAGTACGGAACGTAGTCTTCAGAACGTCTGCTTCTTTTACTTTCAACTGATGGTACCCCGACCTCAAGTCAATCTTCGAAAAATACTGAGCTCCCTGAAGCTGATCAGTGGTGGTCGATGGTGAAAAATATAAAGGATAGTGATGAGATTGAAGATCTTCACTGGGACGAATTCAAAGGTATGTTTCTTGAGAAATATTTTCCTAAGGTGGTTCATCTTAGGATGGAAAAACAGTTCCTAGAATTGAGGCAGGAGGATTATTCAGTGGCTGCTTATGAAGAAAAGTTCACTCGATTGGCAAGGTATGCTCCAAAAATCATACAAGATCTTGATAGTAAAATAAACCGTTTTTACTCAGGGTTAAATCCAAAGTATCGAAGGGCTTTAGCTTCTCGTGAGTTCAAAAGTTATGAAAAACTTGTTCGATGTGTGGAGAAGGTGGAAATGGAGTTTGCCGATGATCAAGTGTTCTATGACAAACAACAGAATAAGAGGTCTAGTTGGCAGGAAAAGGGGAAGAATTCATCAAAGTAGCAAGGAGGTAAGAAAACCAAATATTCATCCTGTGAGAAGTGTGGTAAAATGCATCCTGGAGAATGTTTATCCAAGTCTGGTAAGTGATTTCGTCCCAGTGAAGATCCTCAATCTCATCACTATCCTTTATATTTTTCACCATCGACCACCACTGATCAGCTCCAGGGAGCTCAGTATTTTTCGAAGATTGACTTGATGTCGGGGTACCATCAGTTGAAAGTAAAAGAAGCAGACGTTCCGAAGACTACGTTCCGTACTAGATATGGCCATTATGAATTTGTAGTTATGCCTTTTTGGGTTAACCATTGCACCTGCTGTATTCATGGACCTTATGAATAAAATTTTCCATGAGTTCTTGGATAAGTTTGTGTTTGTGTTTTGAGGTTCGGGAAGAGGTTATGTGTGCCTTGTGATTCACAGTTGGAGAATGAGTTGTTATGTGAGGCTCATAGTTCCCCGTTTTCAATTCATCCTGGTAGTACTAAGATGTACAGAGATCTGCGGGAGTATTACTGGTGGGATGGAATGAAAAGAGATATTGCTGATTTTACTGTGAAGTGTTTGACATGTCAACAGGTTAAAGCAGAGCGGCAGTTACCTAAAGGGATGCTTCAGCCTTTACCAGTGCCAGAGTGGAAATGGGAAAAACAAATCCATGGACTTTGTTGTGGGATTACCGAGGACATATCGAGGTAATTATGCAATCTGTGTTATTGTTGATCGCTTAACCAAATCTGATCATTTCCTTGCTATACGAGATACTTTATCTCTTGATCAACTTTCCCGTTTGTATCTTAAAGAGATAGTCAGGTTACATGGAGTTCCTCTCTCCATTGTATCAGACCGTGATCCCAGGTTCACATCTAACTTTTGGAAAGGCCTTCAAAAGTCATTGGGTACTGAATTAAATTTTAGTACAGCTTTTCATCCTCAATCAGATGGGAAGTCAGAACGAACAATCTAGACATTGGAGGATAGGCTACGAGCTTGTTCTATGGATTATCAGGGAAGTTGGGACCAACATCTTTCTTTGGTTGAGTTTTCTTATAATAACAGCTTTCATTCTAGAATACAGATGGCACCATTTCAGGAATTATATGGGAGGTGGTGTCGAACTCCAGCTTTCTAGGATGAAGTGGGTGAAAGGAAGTTGATGGGACCAGAATTGGTAGAAGAGATGGCCGAAAAAGTTCAGTTGATTCAGAAACACATGAGAATAGCTCAGCGCAGGCAAAAGAGTTATGCGGATAACCGGAGGAAGGATCTATCTTTTGAGGTAGGTGATCATGCTTTTCTTAAGGTTTCTCCTTGGAAAAGTGTGATGAGATTTGGTAAGAAAGGAAAGTTGAGTCCATGGTTGGTTGGACCATACGAAATTCTAGAAAGAGTTGGATCAGTTGCATACCGAGTGGCTTTACCTCCGAGTTTATCTTAGGTACACAATGTTTTTCACATTTCGATGTTGAGAAAGTATATGCCAGATCCATCTCATGTTTTGAGTCCAGAGGTAGTTTAGCTGGAAGAGAAACTATCTTATGAGGAACAACCGGCCCAGATTCATGACCACATGGAGCAAGTGTTACGGAATAAGGTGATTCATCAGGTAAAGGTTTTGTGGAAAAACCATGTGATTGAAGAGGCAACGTGGGAATCTGAAAATGCTATGAGGGATAAATATCCCCACTTATTTTGATAAGTGAATAAAATTGCGAGGACGCAATTCCCAAAAGGGGGGAAGGATGTAACATCCCAGGTAAATAAAGAATAAATAATTTTCATATTTATTAATATTTACGAATTAAATATTAATTTTATTTTAAAGGGGTTGCTATGTTCGATAGCGTACCCGATACGCAACGATGAGTTTCTTTGAAAACTTAAGTTGCACACAAGTAATAAAATAATATTATTTTAAATGTTAGTTAACAAGTAGCCGTTGTACTGGCGGGAATGGATAGAAATAACTAAAATATGATTAGATATGTTTTTAAATGTTTGTACATTTACCCAATAAAAGATAAATGCTTAAAATACGGAAAGAGTTCAATTTTAGGGCATATATACTCTAATTTTCACTAAAGGTTCACTTATCACCTTTTAATGGTGAACCGTCATTAAATATAGTTTTGATCACACTTATACATTCTTTTGGACAAAATATAACTCTTCTTTAGAATCGGGACATCAAAATTTACTTTTTGTAAATTTTTGGTACCTTTCTGATAAAGTTCATTTTTTTATGAATAGTGTAAAATGTTGTATTTAAATTCAAAACCTCTTTTTAATCTAAATTATTTATATGATTAGATTATTATTTTAATTGTTTTTAAAGTGAAATTAGAAAATATTTTTACCAGTTAATCCAATGGTGGTCATTGGAATCAATTTCACTTTGAAATTGGACTTAAACTGGTGTCAATCTTTTGATACTTATTGTTTCGCAAAAACACGCTATTTGTCATGACAGCGGGAATTAATTATTAAATTAATTAATTTGACTTATATGTTTTGAGTTTTGTAAAACGGACGTCATTTTTGAATTTGGAAGATCAAATATATCTTAGGGTGAATTTTTGGTAATTTTCTGAAAAACGTCAATTTTTGATGAATAGTGAAACCACTAAGTGGTACTTATAAAGACTGATTTTCCGTTTAAATGAAATTTTGCCATAATTGTGTTTTGAATTTTGAAAATCCGACATACATGGTTGTCATTAAGAAGTAAAATGTGGTTCAATGAGATTAAAATAATTTTTTTTGGGAATAGTAACTTATTAAGTTCTTAATCGCGATTAGAGGTAATTAGTGTAGTTTAAGGTAAAAATGATATTATAAAAATGTGAAAACACCATGAAACTTGTCCTACACATATTGGATGAGTCATGGCCGACCAAGAAAAGCCATGGGCCAACTTGGGGACCCCATGGAGCCACTTTAGTTGGAAAATGACATTAATATATTTTTATTTAATGTTAAAGTGAAAATGACACTAACATAAATTGTTTTACTAAAATAATTTTTGAGTGGGGTTATACAAGTCCAAATTTTGATTATAAATAGTCATTGGAAAGATAAAACGATTTCCTACATCATAGTATTTTTTTTTATAATTTTTAGACATTAAATAAATAAAATTATATATGACATAATAATGATGCAGCGATGACATCATTATTTGACGATTTAAATAAAATGGAAATATAATGTAAAATCTATGAACTACACATGGACAAAACCAATTGTATGAGTGGATTTCGAACCCTTATCACCATATCCACGAATTATATCAATGTGGGACCTTTTAAAACCGAAACACATTTTCAAATAAAGTAATATTTCTTTACTTTCCAAAAGTGCCCCTCCTCTCCTCTTATAAAAGGCCCCCACCTCTACCCCATTTCACACACTTCTCAAGCATTTGGTTCGGCCAACCCCTGCCCAATTACTCTCTCCACATCCCTCTCCTAATCTTAGAGGATTCCCTTTGGGAATAATCATTTCAAAAGAAGCCTTTAGGCTCAAATCAAAAGGGAGTTACACTTTTAAAGGTAATTCATTCTCTCTTGTTCATTTGTTTTATTTTGCTTCTCCAACCCTCTAAAATCTTTTTATTTACTTATTTTGTAACAACACCAGTATATTCAATATACTAGGATGTTGTTATAATATTTATTTGAGCTAAACGCTCACAAAACTACATCAAATGGTTAAAGAACATACGGTTTCCGTGGATGGCGAAATTATGCCTCCCGAAACGATGATTGTTCAATACTCATTTAACACCTTTAAGGGTGGCCATTATGATGTCACTATTTTTATATATGATATATAATATGTTTATGTTTTCTTTAAGCTTATGTATTTTTCATTTTTGGCATACCTTTAAGGTTTCCATTATGGGTAAACACGATATCTTCATTTAAGGAAGTGCGGACTACCGCCCCCTCAAAGTGATGTGATTCGTTAATACCATATGTGGGACGTGTAAAGGATGGATTTAAAGTTATTATATATGATGTTATACTGGAATTATAATATACCTCTATATCATTATTATTTTTTCCCATTAAAGTATGAGATAGAAATGAAAGTAGCGTTAATGCGTACGTACGGCTTACCGTCTCCATGAACGGTGCATTTCATTTCTTATCCCCAAATGTAATGTACTATTAAAATTACATGTATATAATGTATATATATAATTAATGATATATCTAAATGATGAATATAATTCTGGAATTAAAATATACATACCTCTCATTTAGTTTTAATTCCACTAATATGACAAAGAAATGAAAGTAGCGTTCATGCGTACGTACGGCTTACCGTCTCCATGAACGGTGCATTTCATTTTTACCTCTAAATGATTATGTAATATTATAAATACATGTATATGCTGGATATATATGATATATATGATATCCAAATCAGTAATTGCATTCTGGATATAAAGAACTTTTGACCACACGAACAACATGTAATTGTAAGAAGTCAACTTTCGACTTAAGAACCAAATATTGACAAAACAAACATTATTAACTTAAATGGTTACATAATGTTTATAACATGGCAATAAGTGATATAAAAGGAATAATGAAGTTTAAAAAGGTTCTTAATCAAGTATAAATTAACTCAAGTTTATTATTCAGGACGTAAAAGAACGATCAAGTCAAGTCGGACCCGAGGTAAGGGACTTCGTCTCAATCTCCTTTCATTGAGGCATCTTTCATTTTATACACAACATTCTTTTATACGGTGTATAAACTCCTTTGACTTTTACTTTTATACAAAAGGAATCTTTTTCTACGAATTGTTTTACTAAACTACAAAAAGGAATGTTTCTTTTAACGTACGCGGTGACAACGACCTTTTCCGCCGCCGTGAGTATTATTTGGTCTTTGGCTTTCTCAACAAGCCGTAATGTTTTTAGAATAAAATAAATACCATATACTATTTTATGTATTTTGGTATTGAAAATGGTTTTAAAAAAAGATTCTATTATGTCAATATATTTATGATATATTGTGATTGAAATTTGGAAATGTGATCATTCCTTTATATTGGTTTTATGTTTTAGGGTTTTATATTGGTACTTGGACATTTTAACGGGTGGTTACATTATAAACCATATGACGGGTGGTGCCGTGAATACCAGGACGGGTGGTTACGTTATAACCTCCAATGCATTGGGTATGGAAGTCGGCCGTATGGCTATTCCATTAAGTATGTATGGAAATTGGCCGTATGGCTATTCCATTAAGTGATATGTGTGGAAGTCGACCGTATGGTTATTCCACTTAAGTATGTTTATGTCCCAAGTTACCTTTATATATTCTATGTGTTCTTTATATGGGTTTTATGGTAATCCTTTGGTTACAAAAGGTAAGTAATGATATTTATTCAGTGAAGAGTTTTTATTACTTCATAAAGGTAAAAAGTATTACTTTGATAAAGTATACATGGTTTACTTGTTGTTTTGATAAACTAACAATTTTCATTCTTTGTGTATCCATTACTGAGCTTTTTATGCCCACCCCAAGTTTTTTTGAAATGTTTTTCACAGGTCTTAATGTGGAATACGGTCAAGGATGGGATCAAGGGAAAGTCATGCTTTATAAAACATGGAAGTAGTCATCATTCTTTTTAAGAGTTTTTTTATTATTATATGGAAACTTAGTAGAAATGTCTACTTTGTAATCTTTTGAGATGTAATAGTTATGTTCTAATTCTCTAAAACTCTAAACCTAAAAAGATCCTCAACGTGAATTATTCATTTAATTCAATATTAAGTAAGGTTTAAGGCTCGGGCCTTATAATAATGATAAGATAATTCCATTGTTCATTACATCTTGGTTTCACTATACATGGGATATTACATATCCTTTATCCCATGGAGTCATCAATCTATATTGGTAATCTAGTTTCTAGTTCACTGAAAATGGATTCCTCCTATGTAAATTCCCCCCATTATTCGTTTATCAAATTGGTGTAATGATTCTTTTTCCATGAAGGGTATTCCTTAACGTCACATTATTTGTTCCATGAATAAGGGGTCACACATTGATTATATTTTTGGGATATAATATTATCTATACTAATGGTGATAATAAATAAGTTTAATTGAATTGATGGGGGAGGGAAATGATTCCAAATTTTTTTTTCATCTTTTTGATATTGTGATATTGAGTTTATCTAGGTATGTTCTATCGACAAAAATCAAGGCCATTGGAATTCCTTAATTTATATATTTTTATATATGTTTTCTTAGACCATGTTGTGTGATTTTTGGGACACGCCATGAATAAATGGTTAAACATTTGTACACATAAAATAAATTAGTTTTTCTAGTATATAATGATATTCCAAAAATAACCCAAAAACAAATGAAGTGTAATTAATGAAAATCCATTTGTTAAATCCAAAATATTTTATGTGATGATGTGAATAAGTATTATTTCATGTGTGAATGTGTTGTACTTGGTTATGGTGCATGGGAATAATTGGATTTGTAATCATTTTATGGGTGTGTGTTGATGAAAAGTGGATGTGATGCATCGGTTATGATGAGGACGTGGTGGTGACTCTGGTGGGGGATGTACATGATTATAAGAATGAGGATGATGGGCTGTTTAGTTTTGTGATTTTTTATTTTAGGCTAGTTATCCTAATTGGGATTGAATTAAATAAATGATAACATTGTAAATACCTGTATCATATTAATTTTTTTAATGAATTCATTCTAATTTGATGTGTGGTCAAATGTGGATAATGTTAAATGTACATTAACATGAAAAAATATAAAAAATAAATTCATTGTCTAATCAAATGGTTTGGTAATTAAAATATATAAAAGTATTGTATTGAAAGGAAATAGTTGGTTATGTTTTATGTATTATTGTTTCATTTTATTCATATATTGGATGTAGAGAGAGTGGAGATTCTATGATTTAGTTCATTATATTTTTTAAACTATAAGATGTGTGAATTATATTTACCATGTATATTTATATTCTATTATATAAACACCCCACCAATGTCGAGAACCTTGTTCTAGAAAAACAAATTGGGGTGTTTTTTCAGACATGATGGTAGTGAAGATGGATGTATGGATACATGACCTTCTAGGAGATGATGAAATGAACAAGATATGATTTCCAAATATAAACTGTGCCACTTTTGAAGTGGGATGATATGACATTAGTTTCTTCAAGAGAGTTGTGATATGTTAACTCATGTGTTTTTATGTGAGACGATGAGATAGTTTATGGTGGTGGTGGTGGTTGGTAGATGAGAAACATGGTTGAGGTCCAACATGTTCAAGATAACATAACTCTAGTTCATGTGATGGAACAAGTGTCTTCATGTGAGTTGTGATGTGAAGTTCAGTTTCACATGGTGTTCGTGGAATGATGTGAAATTTTGAAGAGGTGGTAGTGTGGTGATATTTCTCATTGGGGTGTGAGAGTTTGAAATTAGATGAAATTTAGGAATATAATCCTTTATAAATATTCTTCATATTTTTTAATATACTTGGATTGCATTAAATAGTCTGTGTGTATTGAGGAGGTTCTTGATGTATAATGGGCATGTTTAGGTGCCATAGTGTCTACTAATTTCTCACGGGTACATTAGCATGCCTTGTTAACATGTTCCCAAGAGATGTTGGTCTTCCTATAATGTATTCTTATATTATCACCATCCATATGTAAAAATATTTTTAGTTCTTTCAGAGGAATTGATGGACCATTATGGACATGAAAAGCTTCAAAATATGGACAATTTATTTATCTATCTTTTAGATTTAATTTTTGGTAATTTATATTAGATTCTTATATGGATATATTTTTATATTTATACATTGATATTTGGATGTTTTTTGGAATTTTTTATATTACATAATTTATATTCTTATTTTTGATTCATATAATCTCATGATCCAACATTATTATAGAGGGTAATTCCACCAATATTATTATATTTTCATACATGTGGTGAATGTTTCCCACCAGGGGAATACTAGGGGAGGAATCAAGGGTGATTATCATTCACATTACATTGAGATAACTTTGGTCAGAGGGTGAAACTAAAAAAAACCATTTTATTAATAATTAAAGATTATAATGGTTATTTCAAAGTGTTCATTCGTTATTTTTTAGAAATTTTTTTGTATAGTAGTTCCAATACATTTACATTGATCATGGTATAATATTTTGAATAGAATTCTACATATTATAAATATTATATATATTAATTATATACATTTTAAGAGTAACTAATAAATTATAGAGAGTTAACAATGAATAACAATGTTAATGGAGATAGTATGTACTATAAATGCATGAACATAGTATTCACTTTTGGAATGATGTAGAAAAAGAAATATAATTAACAATTAATCATTCAACAATATTTTTTATATAATATATATCACATATATTTGTTATATCTATCCCTCTTACCATACATGTAAATAATGAATGAAAAAAATCACATCACTTCATAGATGTGCTATTTCACACACATTCTTGAGTAATGTTATTTTTTTCCAATAGATAGGAACGTAAGAATGTAGATATTATATTATAAATGTATAGATATATTATGTTATATATAGTGAAATGATAGTAGAAATTTTGGATCTGGTTCCTTCAACGATTACATTGGAAATAAGATACAATGAATTTTTTTCTGAAATGACCAATCAATTTAGTAGTGTTTATAAAAAATATACATACATGAGTTTGATATTACGAATTAATACAAAATTTACATCATAATTTTTTCTTGAGATGATAATTATGTTATTCTATTTATCATATCCATATGTATCATTATTAGTAAGCTCCAAGGAATCCTGGGAAATAAAACCAAAATTATTGTGAGCTCAAAATCTCATTATGTTTTAATTAGAACAAAAACACTCTAGAATTAATAAGCATAATTGACATGTAATTATAAATAATTGTGAAGACATTCCATTTAAATAAGTGGATACTACATAGTATATATGTAAATATAAATAAATGTAATAAATTATATTTAGTCAAAAAGTGTAAATGAAATGTCTCTATATATAATGATAAATATAATATATTAAGCACAATTAATAATAGTAATAACATAATTATTAATTAAGTAAATTCTTAATTATTGGATTTCTTGTCAGGGTAACATGATAGTTTATTCTTCTATGCCATTTCACATGACGGTTAATAAGTAACACTAGAAAGTAATCTAATTTGGGTAAAAAATTTGGCTCATGAGAACATGTATATGCTATGAGGTGAAATATAATGTTAGGTCCCCACTTATCACTACCAATCTAATGAATTCCTCATATATCAAATAATGGATTTAATTAATAAACAATGTACCTTATCATCAAATATTTTTATTGATTAAAGGAGATTGATTTGTCAGTATTTCCCTAGTCTATCAGGTAAATATCCACCTAAATAACTGTATATAGAAACTAGACAAAATTTAAGAAAGATTCACACCCATGATAAATCATATGGGTAATTATATGAAATTTAATGTCTACTAAATATTTCAATGTGACTACAAAAAATGGATCCATGATGTGAATGTTAATAATATCCTTGGACAAAATAATAATAAATAATATAATGAATTAATAAGGATGATATAAAAAACCCTCTCAGAGGATACATAACAACAAGGGTTTTTGATGTTGATGAAGAGAAATTTTGTTAAAATGTCAATAAAACATTCTTGTAGAAAATAATTTTAAATCATTTCAATGTGTCTCATAACACATTGAATCTTTGGAATCATAAGGCCTATAAAGAAATAAAATCAAATAAAACATAAAATATCATGATACTAATGATACTAATGATATATAATGTCAAAGGATAATTATATACACCTCATAAAATAATATAATTATACAACTTACCAAATGTTTCAATGAAGAAAAATTATGATAAAAATCAATTAACGCTTTGGTAACATCGAAACTACAGACCACAAGAAATAGAGGTAATCAAATAGACTTCTAAATCATGATTAATTTATTTATAAAAATAATAAAAAATTCATGGGATGTATATAAACCATATAATGAAATGGTTTGCAAATTAGAATTATGACTCACCGAAATAAATGTTAGACGAGAAATACCTTTACAACTAAGATAACATATATATTTGATGCCCATAAAGAAATAACCATGAAATGAAACATTTGAATTCCATGAAGATATAGAAATTCGTGAGGTAAGAGATCAATGCATTTATTATTTACAGAAAACAAAATAATTAAGTGCTAAATATGACATATATCTTGTAGATGTATAAAATGTGGTGAAAATCCCTTACCATATAATCCTTTATTAAAATCCATTTAACATCCTATATAATTGTTTTTTTCTTTTTATTAAATTATTCAAAAATGATATTAGTTTTTATTATATCATATATTATCCTTTTATAACTTATTATAACACATTCATTAATAATATTGAATTATTTTCATTTTTTAGGTGTTAATATCTTTGTTTTTCGAGTATGTTTTTGACTTTCTATTTTTTCATCCTCATAATTATATAATGTTTTCATAAACTCAATAATTTATGAAATGATATAAATTTAATATATATTCACTATATATGTATTTAATTTAATCCATAATATTTTGACATAGGAAATGAAATATAGCGCTCATTAGAGATGATATGCCTTACAAATACATGGACACTGTTTCCATTTTTTTGTCTTTTTAAAACAATAAAAATTAAATGATATATATGTATATTAAAAATATAGAATAATATTTATGTAACATAAATTACCTACAATTATTTAAATCATTCTTAATACATTGATCAAATCTTGTAAATGAATCATATCTCTTTGGGGAAGTGGTAGTCCACACGTTCGATAACGATGTTATCATACTACCACAAAATGGAATTCATGATGGTATATGTTATATAATAATTAATATGAAAAATGAAATTTTAAATATCATATATTTCATATTAAATGTGTAATTACACCATTATTCTCTACCTTTAGAGGTGGTAATAGAATAAAAAATAACATGGCTTCGTGGGGTGGTGGTCTACCACACACATAAATGATGATTTTTTATCCTATATGATGGAAGTAAAAGTTAGTGTTGAAGTTATAGTAATTATAAAACATATAATTATATTTAGGATAATAATTTTATTATATAAGTAATATACGATAATAATTGAAATTATAGTTAATGAAATAAAACAAAAGTACACATTGAAGAATGTTATCTCTTCTCCAGGTACCTTCTTTTGGTTTATATTAAAGTCCTTCCCCAGTTGAATTTACTACAAAAGTGAGAACTATAGGATTAGGGGAGGGATGTTGGGATCTTAATTGGGTGGTTTTAGGATGAGAAAATGTTCTTTAGTGGTTTGAATAGTTGAATGGCTTTGGTTCCCTTTTATATTTGATGACGAGTGGTATTATTGTAAATATAAAAAGGTGAAAACTTGTTGGAAGTCTCTATTAAATAAAGTATAACACCATGATATTTTTTGAAATATTTTTTCAAATTAGTTTATCATTATGATATTTTACATTTAACGTGACACTGTGAATAGTTCTTTGTAAATATATTTTATTTTAATACACTATGTCATGAATTCCTTTCACACTTCACCAACTTGGATATAACTACAAGAAATACGCATTTGACCTATGTTATACACAACACCGAATTGGATTATACTACCTACAAACCAAAAATGGTGTACATTAAAGACCATACTGATGTTTTAATGAAACATTATTATATTGTTATAATTGATTAAACGAGATAAATATATCTTACATTTTAAAACTAGTTAATGAATATTAATGACTAATTTTAAAATTTTATTTATTTTTTTATATAGATAAAACATATTAAAAATGAATGATATGATTTTTAATAGTCTTGTTATGCATAAAAATGCCATTTTCTTATATGAACAACATTAAAAAAACAATTTCTCAACACATTTAGAAATTGAAATTTATAAAATTAACAAAAAAATTTAAATTTCTAATATAGAAATTATTATTGTTTTATTTTTAAATTGTTTATGTGAAATCTAATTCTATGATAAATAGTGAAAATACTACTTTTTAGTTAAAAGTCACCTACTCAATTAAAAAATTATTTATGTTAGATTATATTTTAATTTTCTTTTTCAGGTCACATTAACTAAATTATACATTTAATTGTACAATTTATGTAATTATAATAAATTTCAATTTTTAAATTTAATATAATAACATAAAAAACTTTTTATCTTATTTATACTTTAAAAATCTGCTTTTCATCACATATAAAAGATTAGAATTAATCTTAACATTTCATCCTCTATAAATTTAGTTAAAAAAAACTGAAAAACACTAGTGTAATAAGTATAATATTTGGATTTTAATAATTTCAAATAAATTGTTTACTAAATATATTAGTAAATGAATTTTATATTTATCAAAGTGATTAAGGTCAAATTATGCCTAATTTGGGACTACAACAAAATATCAGGGAACCAAATGACCTGTACACTATCCCAAAATCCACTTTATTTCCATATATAGATCATACACCTTATATTATAGATTTATGTTTTTTATGATTTTTTTTAAGAAATGTTTACACCTAGATTGTTTTCAAAATTTTCATGTGAGTCCTTTTTAATACCTATTAATGGCAACCACCTCTACCATATCCTCACAAATATAAAACCTCTAAGATTAAGAAATTATGTACCCAATCCACTTTCCAACATCCTTTAATTCCTCATAGAATTCTTATGTTGAGAAAAATGTCAATCTAAGGAATCTATTTTTCCACAATCACAGAGTATTTACCCCATTAAGAGGTAATGCCTTCTCTCGAGTCCATTATTTTATTTTCCTTCACCACAGCTCAAATTACTTTATTAATTGATTTTATAATGCCCCTATTATCCTTAAAATTATATTTTTTTAATATTTTTACCTACAAAGACACACAACTCTATCTAATGTGTAACAAACATACGGTTTATGTGTACGTCCTACTACCGCCTCACTAAATGATAATTGTTCAATTTTCCTCACCACCTCTAATTGTTGACATTATGATGGAAAATATATTTATATATTTATATATTATATTTATTATTTCATTAAGATTATATATTCCTTTTACAACCCATATCTTTTTTTCTTATATTTTGTTTTAATACGATAATTTCGTTTGGGGAAGTGTGAACTACCGCCCCTGAAAGCAATGTGATTCGTTAACATACTATATAGAATGTAATAAAGTTTAGTTTTGTGATATTAAATGATTTATATTATATATTAATTATAATTTAATAATTATATAGACACACACACACACAAATATATATATATATATATATATATATTTTACTTTCTAGCATTCTTTTAATATGACAATAACTATAGATACACCGTTCATGCGTACGTACGAATTACCATCTCCATGAATAATGTATTAAATTTAATAATTATATAATATATAGTTTATTATAATAGGAATATATTATATATACATGATATTTTAATCATGGTATTAAATATCAACTCAAGATATCATAATAATGAGGAACGATATAACAAATTAAGACCCATGCGAAGAGCAAAACGAATGTTACCTGAAGTGAAACATTAACATAGGATTGTTAACAACAGGGTAATAAAAAGTTATAATAAAAACATATATGGAATTATTTATAATAATAGGTTTATTTATAAGATTTATATTAAATATTTATTTATTATACAGGTGGTTTGAATTAGTATGATGAGAGTCAAGACACAATGTAAGAGGATTTCATCTCACTTTTTATTTCCATGAGATTCCTGCTATGTTATCCACTATTTCTATTTGTGTGATTTTTATACTACATATTATTTAATTCTATTTATATTATAATTAAATTTTTTTTTCACATATTGATTTTAGGATCTTAATTTCATTGGTTATAAATTTAAAATGTTATCAAATCGATGAAATAGTTTGGACTCAATTTTCCTTTATTAACCCTCATGTATTTTTATGATCCTAAATTAATTATTGATGAGTATATACTTTTAGGTTACATGTTATATCATTAATTTAATTAATTTTATTATATTTTATGTATCAATTAAGGTTTTTTCTTACATTGAGATTATGATCCTAGGTTACCATGTTATAAGATTTTATTGAAACAATCTCATCTCTATTCGAGATTGTTTATGTTTATGGTTCCTTTGATCAAAAATTACAATACAAATATCAAGAACAATATTTAATGTTTTTTTCCTAAATTTATTAATGATTTATTCAAAAGTTAGTAACATTTCTCACAAAAATTTCTTACATAATATTTTACATGAATGTTTTGATAAGAAATCCCATCATTATCCTCTCTTTAGTCAAAAATCTATGTTCCTTCAAAATTATGATTTCTAAGAAGGGTTTACAAGAATATAATACCATTATAAACTAATAATTAATTTAATATTTTACACTTTTTGACTATTACCAATTTATCAAAGTAATTTTATTGTTTATTTCTGAATGGTGAATTTTTATAAACTTTTTACTATGACAAATTAATTTCCTTTCTTACCTCATACGACATACACTAATTTATCCACCATCAGTAATAATAATAATTCATTTCAGTTTTAGTGGATAATGTCTAAAACAACGTGTTTATAAGATATTTTCATGTAAAATGGTGTTTAAAACATTTTCTAGGTCCTTTTATATGTTTTAATTGGGAATAAGTTACAAAATGTTTCTAATAAAATTTCATCTGTATTCAAGGAAAATAATTTTCAAATTTTTTTCATACAAATTTTAAAATTTTTCAAGGAAAATGGATTTCATTATTTTTTCATTATTATTTTATATGTTTATATAGAAAATATGTTTCAACAATTATTTCATGCCTTATTTATATGTTTTCTACTTATTTATTTAAAAATGGTTTTCCAAAAACATTTAGCAATTTTTTTGATGTTTTCGAAGAAACATTTTATCGTATTTTTTTGAAGATTATTTTATATATTTTCATTTGAAATGGTTTTCTATATGATTTAGATCCTTCATTATACGTTTTCAATGTATTTTCAATGAAAATTATTTTTAAATGTATTTAAATATTAAAAATCATCTCAAAGAAAATGCATATTTCCCTCAATTTTTTTAAATATATTTCAAAATTATTTTCTATATAAGATGAGATCTATTGATGTTCCTCATTCCCTTATAGGAAATTATCTAATTGTTACATTAATATTATTTATATTAATGGGTATGCTTAATTTCATAGTGTTTATCAATCCTGTTTTTATTTCACGGGTTATATGTTTATGAAATCTATTTCCCTTTTATGGGTTATGATTTTGATGAAATGATTATGAAACATGTATTTTTCTCTAGGTTATAATATGATTACATGTTTATAATAACCATCTTATTTAATGGGTTAGAATATGATTATTTATGATCTAGTGGCACATGTAATTTTGATTTTGTTATGAGATTGGTGTGGCCTATATCTCCTTCCAATGCAATGGGTAAAGATTTATAAATCATGGTATACAATAATATGGTCATGGTAAATATCCTTAAATACTAAGATAGCTATAGGAGTGAACCATGACTACCAAGATGGTATGATGAGTGATATCATGTTACTAAGATGACTATGGGAGTGAACTGGGACTACCAAGATGGTATGAGGAGTGAACCCATGCTACCATGATGGGCAGGTCAATGATGCCTTAGATAAAATGGAAATAATATTATATTCTAATATGTCTTCCACAATTCAATGATTTATTCCTATGTTATGCTTTTAGGGATTATGTTCATTATTTCCTCATGATTCATGTCTTACGAACATCAAGGATTTATGACATGATTAATGGATATGATATTTTTTATTTTGGTTATGATCATTTATATTCAGGATATTTTCCTCATACCCTTATGATCATATTTATAATTTCATATGTACCTTGTTTACCATTACTGAACATTTTAGCTCACCCTTTTTTATCTTTCACTTCCCTAGGTTATGAAGAATGGTTTTCGGTAGATTTATTAAATGTGGAAATATTTATAAGTGATTTTGAAGATCATTCACTAGGATAAAATATTCTATTTCTATGTTTCCAAAAACACTAAAATGTTATAGAACTAAGGCATGTACTAGTGTAATTTACTTAATATTCATCTAAAATGGTGGAATATCTGAACATATTAATCCATGGATGCAATATTTGGTATCAAATGAAATGTTTAGTAAAAAATTTGAAACTATTATGAGAAAAAATTAGTGAGATCCCTTAGTATGTTTTTAAGGATATGAGTAAGGATGTCTCTAGGGATAATTATAAGAATGATTTAACATTTAGGAAAATGTCTTGAAATTTTGGAAATTTATAGAGTGAGTAGTTTACTAAAAAAAATCCATGTATATATAATAATAGTTGATGAGGATATAGAACATATGTACCTCGGTATGACAACTCCAACATGGTTTTTAGAGCATGGCTCGGGGTAATCTACTACACAAAAACAAGCCTGTATGCACAAGTGATTTGACACTCCTAAGGGATATGCTTTCAGAATTCACAAACTCTTCATAAAAAATTATGATGGATTTAAATGTTTGTTGGCTATAAAAAACCTAGGATAAAACTAGGGTGGAATATATTAATTATTTTTTTATGATTTTTACATTTTATAAGTAATTATTTCCATGACTATGTGGGTTTTTGTTCGAATATGTAATGATCACACTATGCTTCTAGTTTTAGTCAATGAGGGGATCTGGATGGAACTAGATTAACATTGAATGTGATGGAATATTTTCTAATGAGCCTTAAAGTGGGATGATCACTAGAGTGATATATGTTTTTATCATTCCTATTCAGTTTTCACAGAACATGATTTACAATTTGTACCTTAACTGACTCTAAGATTCACCAAGGAAGAGAAAGCTGAATTTTTTTTGAGAGTTTATGTAATGGGGACAATGGAAAAAAGAATATTTTGTTTTCTTTATTTCATGAATTTTTAATGAATCACTTACGTGAATGTACTATAGGAACAAAATGTTGTTTTTAATATTGTAAAGAAGGACACAAAGAAACAAATTCTAGTAGAAAATGATTAGTTAAGTACAGAGAATTGATGAGAATATTTTCCTCCATAATGCATCATATAAGGTTAAGTGTTTTAATTTTGGAATAAATATTCATGATGAAAATCAATGTACCATAAGTAAATCTCATAAAAAAGATCAACAAAGTTGTATGAGTAGTGGTTAGATTGCGATGATGACGAAATTACAGATGAATTGTGAAGTAAATGGGGTATTACAATTAGGTAGGCTTTTCAAGGGCTTAAAAATGAAGTAATCGATGTTTTAGGGTATTTGGATTGAAGAATTATGAAAGGTGAGATACATAACAATTGTTCATTTTATTTTTTCTATAAGGGTTTAGAATAACATTTTGAAAGGTTCTGGTGGAATAAAAATGTGATATAAGGGAAATGTGATGTCCATAGAAGAACATGTGATTAAGGGAAATATAACCCTTTATATGTTCTTTATGATATTATAGTGTTTTTTGAAAATGATATTTGGGATATGAATAAGTATATGGGATGCAACTCATTACCATGGAAATAAATAAAGATTTGTTGAAAAATATTTTATGCTATCATGGATGCAGGTTAATACCTCTTTGATTTATGGAATATATCCATTAATCAATCAAATAAATATGAATTATAGTTTTTTATAAGTATTTATAGTAATTCAAGTTGTTACCGTATTCCAAGAGAATTTACCATGTGGGTATTAACAAGTTTGGAAGGTGACAACCAAAAGAAACTTTTTGATATATGGGGGGTAAACATAAATCTAATTTCATAACACCATTCCTAATATTCATTATTTTTAACTTTGAGAAGGGTTATAATGTTTAGCATTAATTAAATGATTAAATTAAACCTCCGAGGATGTATTTATGAAATGATTTTGTATTGAAATTCATTGTAAAAAGGCTATTTATTGATTAACTGTATTTCAAAGATGTTAATATTATGTATTTTTTGAAATTAGGAGATTTTTTTATAAAATGTAATCATGTATGATAGGTGAAAATCAATCAAGTCCTTTGAGGCCATGGGTCTTAAGCCCATTCCTGGAGGATGATAAGGGTTTTCCACCTACCATTGAAAAACGTGATTTCTTGGTTAATGTGTAATTATTATTTTGGAAATATTATTAATTATGAACCCATAGGGTAACATTTTATGTTTAAAATTAATGTATTAACCATATTTTTTTAAGAATAGTTAGCGGCAAATATTTATCATTTTAATTCTATTATGGGCCTTAGGATCTGCTAAATGTGAATTTAAATGTTTAGGAATAAAAGATAATTTTTGGAGATCCACTACTTGATGTAATGTATAAATTATAAATTGATAATTAATCACTAAGGAATTAAATTTATTTAATAAAAATATATTATATAAATATATTTCCTAATATTATTGGTCAATAAAATAATTACTCAATTTTTAGATAATGATCAAAATAAAATGTGTTGTCCAAATACGTTATTTTTTTTGAACATAGAGAATTTTAAATCATCACTTTTTTATGAATATTAAGACCTAAAAGTTTTATTTATAATATACTTGTTTGTGGATTATGACCTCAATCACTCCCTATAGATATTTTTACTTTTCCTTTATGTCTAATATTCACTCCCAACCTATGTTCTCCTATATGGTCATCTAGTTTTATGTTACATTGGTTAACCATTATGGTACTAAAAATACCATTTTAAAAGATTTTTTAGTATTCATTATTATGATGTGGGATTCTATGAGAGAAAAATTAAACTATTAAACCTTTTATAACCCTATCAAATTAGGATGGTGAAATTCAATTAAAGAGGGTAGAATGTAACACCCTGAGATTTTGTAAAAAAAAATTTCAAATTAATTTATCATTTTGATATCTTACATTTCACATGATATTTGAAATATGTATATAAATATAAACACACATATATATATATATATATTAAGTAAAACATTCCATTCACATAACACATACCTAGCTTGCACTACACACAATATTGGCTTCTCTTTCGCTACATGCAACATCGACTCGACGTACGTTACATGCAACACTGATGTTTCTACAAAAGATTATTTTATTTTTAAATGTATTTAAATTAGATAAATTTAACAAATCCATTAAACATAGTCATATGAATAGTTATAACTATTTTTAACATATTTTTTTTATATAGTGAAAGAATATTGATAATGAAATATATGATTTTTTGTAATGTCCTTATTTGATTAAAAATACTATTTTCTCGAATAAACTTATTTTAAAAATTAAATTTAATTTAATAAATTTATGAAATTTAATTTGGTAAAATATACCACTTTTTTAAATTTGTAATGTTGAAATTTGAATTGGGTGGTTTTTTGGGATTTTTTGAGAAATGTTGTTTTTTGATGAATAGTGAAAATATAGTTTTTTAGTTAAAAAATTCCTTTTCATGTAAATATATAATTAATGTAATGTTATATTTTAAAATTGATTTATTGTAACAATATTTAAATTATAAATAAAATAATACAATTTAGATTATTGGAATATGTTTCTCTTTGTAATTGAATAAAAAAAACTTTTTAAACATTTGAACGTATTTCTACTTGAAAAATATGTAATTTTGTCTTGTCTATAGGATTAAAATTAATCAAAATTTCTCTACTTCTATGAATTGAATTAAAAACATTTACATACCACATTATAATAAATATAATATATAGAGGCTAATAATATCACCATAATATATGACAAAAATTATTAGTACATGTTATTAAAATTAATCATTGAGATTAAAGTCAAATTAAAGATAATTTGAAACAAATCAGTTTTCTTAGGATCCCAAATGACCTAATAACTTGTCCAAAACTCATTGGGTTTCCATATTATGCCCTTAAAAATTCAATTACTGATTTATTTTGGTTTTTATTACATTATTTAGGTAAAAACATGTGTACACCTTTGTTGTTTTCAAAAATTCCATTCCAGTTGTTCTCCATCCCTATAAAAGGCCAGCACATATCCCACATCCTCACACATCCCAAACCACTTAGGTTAATAAAAACTCATTCAACTAAAATTCCCAAAATCCATAACTTTTTCCTTGAATACATCCCTTGGCTAGAAGGAATTCCATTTAAGTATTTTTTCACAATCCAAAAGGAGTTACCAGATTAAGAGGTAACATATTATCTCAAGTCTTTTCATTAATTTTCTATATCCACCCCTCCACTAACATTGTTAAATTATTAAATAACAAAAAAATATCAATCAATATACTTGGATATTTTTATTATTATGTTTAAGCTATATTTATGCACAACTCCATCTTATGGGTAATGAACATACTATTTACATGTACAAAAAACTGCAACCTCACTAAACAAGGATTATTCAATTTTCCTTACTTCCTAGGATGGTAAACATTATGATGGAAACTATATTTATATTTTATATATATTATTTTTATTATTTTATTAGGATTACTTATTCATTTCAACACACATATCATTTTTACATTCCATTTGGTGCTAATACGATAATTTCATTGGAGGAAGTGTGTAATACCACCCCCTCAAAGTGATGTGATCCGTTCACACACTACATAGAATGGAATAAGAATAGGTTTAACGAAATAAAATAATATATCTGATATTATAACTCCACTTTAATAATGATATATATATATATTCATAAGTTATTTACCTTCCTTCTTTCAATACGACAACAAAAACAAAAACATCGTTAATGCATATGTATGGCTTACCATCTTCTTAAACGGTGTATTCCATTTCATTGTTATATATTTTATATTTTATTATAATAAAAACATATTTAATATAAATGATATTATATCATGGTTTAAATTATTGAATCATGATATAAATATATGTTCAAACGATAAAACGAATTAAGACACTTGCGAAGAGCAAAGTGAATATTACCTAAAGTGATACCTTAACATATAATTATTAACAAGTGGGTAATAAAAGGTGATAATTAAACCATATATGATATTATATATAATAATATGGTTCATTAAAAGATTTTTAATAAATTTATGTTTATTATATAAGTGGTTGGAATGTTTATGATGAAATCCAAGAAAGAAGGTAAGTGGATTTCAACTCACTTTTTATGTCTGTGAGATACATTCTATGTTTTCTATTCATTAGTTTTGTTTTGTGTATTTACATCCCATTATATTATTATATGTATCATATAATTGTATTTATATTTATTAACATATCCATGTTATGATATTTATTTCATGGGTTTTCAGTTTCAAAGGATTCCAAATTGGTGAAATATTTTGGTCTCAGTTTTCCTTCTTTAATATTCATGTTATTTATAAACAAAAATTATATTTTAAGGAGTATATACTTATATTTTACATTTTATATAATGTATATCTTTATTTTAATTATTTTTCTTAGTTTCCATTAATTTAATTTTCTAACATGTATAGTATGATGCCATGTTACCATGTTATAAGTGTTTACTGAAAAAATACCATTTATTTTCGAGAATTTTTTTGTATATGATTCATTGATTAAATAATATGATCCATATCTAAATAAAAATGTAATTTTATTATCTGATGGTTAATCATGATTTATTCATATATTTTTACCATTTATTCCTATCATTTTTACATAATAGTTTTAAGAAAGAGTTTTTAAGAACAATCAACATTACCCTCTCTTCGGTAAGAAATCCATGTTCCATGAAATCTATGTTTCCCAAAAAGGATTTACAATAATATTGTACCATTATAAATTTATATATAAAATAAATGTTTAAACATTTTTCCTTTTACAAATGTTTTCAATGGAATATTCTTCTAACTTTTTGAATGAGGCATTTTTCTATACTATTTACCATGAAAAAGAAATGTTATTTTTACCATGTATGACATGTAGTGATTTATTAGTCGTCAATCCTTTAATATTTTATTTTCTTGTTTAAAGGTTAATTTATTAAGTAAAAATTTTATAATATATGTTCATGTAAGAATAATTTCAAATCACTTTGATGGTCCTTTTATAAGTATTTTATGAAAATGGTTTTCCAAAGGTTTTCTTGATTTTTTATATGTTTTTATGAAATGTGATTTTCAAAATGTATTCAATATTATTTTATTATTTTTAATGGAAAATGGTTTTCAAATTGTTTTAAATCATATTTACTTTTTTTCAAGGAAAATGGTTTTCAAAATGATCTCAATCCTTACTTATAATTTTTCAATGAATATCGAAAAAATTATTCTAAACCCGTTTTAAGCATTCATTATTAGTTTTCTTTTTGTTTTTGAATAAAATAGTATTTGAAATTTGTTTAATGCTTATTTTATAAGTTTAAAATGAAAAAGGGTTTCAAAATAATTTAAAGTATCGTTTTTTTAAATTAAATTCATTTTTTATGAATCATGTTTTAAAATGTTTTTATGTATTAAAAATTAATTTTCTATGAAAAAATGACATTTTCCTCATGATTTTCTTTGAGTGATAACTCAAAATAATTCTCCATCTATGTTAGCATTCGTTGATGTTACTCATGAAATTATATGAAATGATCTAATGGTTCCATTTATATTATTAGATTAATTTTTTATTCTTAATGTCATGGTTTTTAAGAATCTCATTTTCCATTCATGGGATATATGCTTAAAAAGTATATTTCCCATTCATGTGTTCTACTTTTTGTGAATGATTATGAATCCTATCATTTTCAATATGTTATGATATAATTATATGTTTTTAATACCCATTTAATTTTAGTGGTTATGATATCATTATTTGTGATCATATGTAATATATATTAATGGTTTCATTATGATATGGTTGGGAAATAAATCTCCATCCAAAGAATTTGGTGAATATTTATATCTCAGGAGGTAGACAAATATAGTCCTGGAAATGAACCTTGACTTCTTAGATAGTTGTGGGAGTGAACCATTACTACAAGGAAGGTATGTGGAGTGAACGTTTGCTACTAATATGGATATGGTGGTGAAACATGACTACCAATATATTATAAGGAGAGATACCATATTACCATGATGGAATTCATGGTGATCCCTTGGATACTGTAAATATTATAATATTTTATTATCTACCTTCCATAATTCAATGTTTTTATATGTTATGATTTTTTGGAATATGTTATTAATTTCTTTATGATTTTTTTCATATGAACTTAAAAAAATTATTACATGATTAATTTATATTCTTTTCTTTAGGAAGGTTATTATCGTATACATTAATGATCATGTCATCAAACCCCTTATGCACATGATTATACATACATATCTCCCTTGTTTATGCTTACTAAGAATTTGAGGTCACACCTTTTTGTCATCACTTTCCCAAGCTTATGAGGAATGGTGTTATATAGTAGTAGTGAAGGTGAAAATATTTATAGGATATTTTTAATATCATTCACGAGGATAGAATATTTAATTTACATGTTTCAATAGACAATAAACTGTTACTTTCCTCGAGCAAGTATTATTTTTATCTAATAAATATTCATCTAAAATGGTGGAATATCCAGTTATGTTAATCATGTGTCTCTTTATCATGTGCCTCAAATAATAATCATATTTATATAAGAAGTAATATTTGGTAAAAATATTTCTAATAATTTTTTTTAAACAAGATTATTGGTTTTTTAGTTAATTTTAAGGTTCAACCAGTATGTAAACTATTTTTTACCTTAATCATAGTAATAAATTATAATTTCATTCAATAATATTATTGGTCAAAAACATTTTTTACCATAATATAAATAATAAATTATTCTTATTTAAAATTTGGAATCCATTTTTTCAAATTCAAATTACATATGTAACATAAATATATTTTTTAATAATCCCTCAAACGGGATGGGAAAACAAGTTTTAATGTTTAAATGTCCCAATTTTCACTATGTATTAATATCTAAATTCAATAGATAAATTATTTTATTGAATTAATTCAAAGTAATTGATTTAAAAATTAATTAATATAACTCAAAATATAATTAAAAATATAATTTTACATTATATATTATTTGGTTTATATGTCTGTTTTTAATTACAATTTAGGATTTCAAGATATTCTTCAAAAAATAAAGCTTCACAGGAAACTACCAAAATATAATCCCAAAAAAAATTTCAGTAATTTCTCAAAAATAAATATTATTATTTCATATAAAAGTTATAAAATAGTCAAATAATTTATTTAAAATTGGTTTTCATGAAAAGAGTGAAAAACTCAATTTAGAAAAATATAGCTTCGTATGCGTAAAATTGGATATCTTATAATATTTTACCTATAGAATTGAATGGATGAATGTAAAAAAAATTATTAAATATATGACATATAAATTCAATTATGATACATAAATAATTGTAATTAATTTAAATTATATTGATACTAATTTTTTGCTCATAAAAATAATTTTTTTATAAAATATTTCATTTATATTAAATATATTTTCATATGAATTTATAATTAATTTTTCTGTAGATAATTATATAATAATAGGTAAAAAGTTTTTTATATATTTGGTTAATCATTTTCATACATTGAATTATAATGGATAGATGATAACTATAATATTAAATTATAATATTAATAGTATATTGGTTTTTGGTAAAACTCTATCATGAATGTAACATGAGTTATTAAAGGAGCTTAGTATTGTGTGTAACAGAATGAAAATTATTTTTATATGTGCTTCAAGACAATTCTATAGTTGTTTTTATCATATGATTACCTTGTTGTTACTTATAAATAAATTAGAAAAAGATTTGAATTTATTTTTAAAAGAAAATATTTTATTTTTTTGGTGTTTTACATCATAATATATTATATAATCCTTAAATACAACATAACTACCATCTATTAAAAAATAGAAATGGAAAGTAAATTTTATATATATATGGAGATGAAAGTCCACAAGTAAGGAGTGGTATTTTGACTTCCCATATGATGTAAAAAAGGATGGGTAATTGTATTTAACCAATAGTAATAACATTTAATATTATTTTATAAACTGAATATATTTTCTTAGTAGGGATACCATATATTTTTAGAAGGTATATGATGAAATAAATTTAAAGAGTTTGTGTTGGATGTTTAGCACTTCTTCAGTAGGCCTCCTTGGATCCCACTTTAAGGACGCGTCCAATGGTCTATAAATAATAAAATCACCTCTAACTCAAGGATATGGATGATTATAAGTGAATTTGGAAGATTTTAATTGTGTTATACTTATCAATGTGATACAATGTAGAGAGATAAGTGTTTTCATTTTATAAGGTATGTAAAATACACACTCCGAATCATTGAAAATATTAAAATGTTACTAAATCATTAGGAATAAAAATTCTTCCAGATTTTTAAAATGTTTATGAATATGTGTATAAATTATAAATATCCTAAAATCAATTTTAGATTGGTTTTAATTTTATTTTATAAATTACATTTTTTATTAACACCCTTATCAACTAATTTCCACCATAAAAATGGTAGAAAAATTAAAAATTAATGGATTATAATGTTACATGTAATATAATAAATATACCGTAAATAGAAAATGGGTGAAATTTGCCTCAATTTATCATCATAATTTCCCTGTTCTTTTTTTATTTTGAAATAAATTAATAATATATTATTTATCATAAAATATCATATATTTTATTTTTGAAACTATTAATTCAATTTGATTTGAAATACATCCTGATAGATATAGAATTTGAATAAAATTACTTTACATATTCCTGACTTGTAATGTGCATTTTAAATAGTTTTGGAATAGATTTATTCCAAAAAAAATTATTTTATATATATTTTTAATATAATTTCTTTTATATTTATAGTAATTCAATAAGTAAAGTACATATTTTTCATAAGTATTTAAAGTAACTATTTCATAATTAAAAATTTGAAATAAATTACCACGACTAAAAAATATATTCAAATTTCATGTAAAAAATTATAACTTAACTAATCCTCTTACTATCCTTATGTTCAAATTTCATTGATATTAAATTCAATAGATTCCCATTTTATAGTTTTGCTCACTTAAAATAAAATAAATATCATTATCAATGGACAATAGAAACGAAATTTATTTTATTCATATATTATATTTATGTGTATTAATGTTTCTTGAACGATGAAATGAAGTCAAGTTGTGGAATGATTTTTATTCCTTATCCCAAGGGTTTAACCCTCTATTACCACTTTTACCCTGGATGAGGTGATAAATATTTACCATAGTTACAACACATAATTAAAAAAGAGATATATTTACTAAATATTAAACCATTGAATCCAAATATGGAATCCAATTTACATGATTGAATTAAATTATGGGGTAAAATTTTATTTAATATTATACCCACAAAACCCAAAAAAAGTTGGTTTCATGAATATTGGTTTTTTTATAACAAAAAAAATAAAATCCAAAATAAAATAATTTACAATGAATATAAGTATATTATTACAAAAATTTATAAACTCATGATACCATAAATTTTTTTTAATTATTATTTAACTTTTTAAATTCTCAAATAGAAATATTGTTTTCAATAAAAATTTGTATTTGTCTCTATTTATTGAAAAAAATCATTAATTAATTTTTTCAATAATTCACTCTACGATAATATTGATATTATTATTTCTAAAATTAATTTAATTTTGATAATTAATATTTTAATTTGTTTAAAAAAGTAATTAGATTGTTTCAAACCGACTAGTTAAAAACCCATTTTCGACCAAAGAAATTTTTTTCAATCGTATTATTACATTAATAAAAATGGAGTACATATTGGATAGTTTATATAAATTAGAAAAAGAATTTTAACATATTGGTGTCCGCAAATTTGACACATATTCAAATTTCCAATTAAGAAATAATGGTATATTAGTAAACTATTTATTTGGATCTAGGGTTGCATGTATCACAAACTATTAATGAAATTAGTTTTATTTGAAGAAAACAATATCATAAAAGGTCAAATAATTAAATTATTCTTAATGAAAATGAATTTCAATGTGGAAATTTTATAACATCAAGACAGAAAATAGGGATATATATGCTTCATCGCATATGAGGGTTGCCACATAGATTAATAAAATTTATTATTCCTCCAGAAAACTATAACCTTGTTAATAGTCTTGTTTCATAGAAAATAATATCTACTATCCATGAACTAAACTAGTTATTCTTCAGATGAATTATCACGATCTAGTGAAATAAACACTATGTTAATTAAATTTGATGGATAAGATATACACTACTTCATGTTAGATACAAGAACGCATTATGAATTTGGTGCAGCTTTAGTGGAATCTCAATATTATGAACTATTGTCCCTACTCGATAAAGAATCATAAAGGGGCCAATATACCTACGTCTTAAATTTAACATCTTTATGAATAACAAAAACATAATAACTGTAGAGAATTCATGGTAATACCTTATTACTAAATTCAAATTCAACATTTCACAGATGTTTTCAACTTAATATTTTTCAACTATGAGCTGCAGTAATGTGATGTTCAGTGGTTTGGATTTCAATACCATCTTCACATCCCGCTCAGGTCCAAATATCATTATTTCCCTATCTTTATCCACACGTGTAAGAGTTCTACACATCATTCCATAGAGTAATTCTTAATGTTCCATCTAAATGCTTGAGTATATAATATTATTAAATGAAAACTCAACTAGAGAATGGCGTTTATCCCAAACACCATTATTACCTATTGAAATATACCTCAGTTAGTCATATAGGTTTTGAGTGGTTTATCAAAACTAAACATCCTTTTGAAGATGATACTAATTACATAAAAAAAATTACTAATCTAGATCTTTTTGAAAAAATTCATATGACATTGAGGTATAACTTAGATCATGATTAGATATTTTATAATATAGTACACCACAAAATCATACCCCTTTATTTATATTCTAGATATTTTATGAAGTTATAAATTTTATCTGATAGTAATGAAGTGTGATAACATTGGAAATAGATCACCTAAATCAAAAAAAATAGTATTATGACATTTAGATATTTTGGGGAGTCTGATGAAAAAAATACATTATTCATTTTTCCAATTTATATTCTAGTACAGGTAATGGTAGTAACATCACCTTAGACTTCTATCACATATCCTTATCATTCTGACATTCTATGAAATGAGAAACATACTCTTCAATGTCTCTATTCATGTTGTCCCACTAGAAATATTATTTCCAATCTCTACATGCCATCATCCTTGTTGGATGAATCAATAATGATGAATAAATCCCTTCATCGCATCACCTCTTCTATAAATTTTTTATTGTAGAAAAACATACATGACTCATAATCCATGTCATTCTAATTGAATTGATGTTGGATGAATGAACATTTCTCAGATTATTTTATACCTCCACATTATCCTTCTACAACTATTTAATCATTACATTTATAGATCATTGACCAAAAATTTCAATAATATAATATTTTTACCCATTCATATATATATATACTTATTTGGGGTTTTTAATTCCTAAAATATTTCATGCATTGTTATACTCATCAAATTTATGCTTACATGATCCATTTTACTGAAGTAATTTTCTACCTTTTTTTCGAAATATGGTAGTATATTGACCCATCATAATCATTTTTACACTCAATACGTCTTATGTGGTTCATATCACACTATTTATATATTAATATATAAATTATAAGTTTATTATTAGTTTATATTTCGCACCATTCTACGCAATGATAATTCCTCCTTATCATTAATTCAAAAAATACCACAGCTAAAACAAAATTCTGAGTTGGGTATTTCATATCATGAAACAAAAATTATAATATAGAATAATATATCACTATGTACATAATTTGGAGGATTTATCTCAACCCCATATTCAATGCATCAATAAAAAACCATTATCCACTTCAAGTCAGTGTAATAATATGTTTAGTGAAAACGAATCTTTAAAGAACCTTGTATTAGTTTTCACATTCACAATATAAATAAAATCGAACTTTTTTTAATAGACATTTTAATTTTTTTAGAAAACCATGATAAATTATCTATAAATCACTAATAATGTACATCTAAACTAAGAAAAAAAATATGTCAGTAATTTTTATTTGTTTGGGCCAATATTTTGTAACTTTCATTTTTGAATGATTGACCGATATACAGAATATTGAGATTATATAACAATAAAATGTAACATTTTACTTCAAAACAATCACACATGGTAAAATATTCATAAAAATTATCCTTCCATATGATCTTAGATACAATATTAATATGATATTAAATCGGGTCCATGCTATTTGGATATATGAAAATGTAATCGATATGTAATAAAAAACATATTTAGGTAATATATGATGACTATATTTATTAAAACTAAGATTATAATGGGGACATTAGTTTGAACATATTAAATCATGACAAATAAAAAGTGTCCATATATCTTATAGAATCTTTTAATGGGTATATCTCAATTCATTTCAATCAATAGTTGATATCCAGAATGAAGGTCAGTATTGGGGAAGTATTGAGCTTAATGTATTTGATCAAAAAAATCATCATTATAGTGATAAAGATAATTCTTCATGATTTTGATATTGTTATTGTACATAGATTCAATGCATAGTCTCATGAATCTATATTTATTAATAAGTAAAATAATAGGTGCACCCCAAAGTGTTGGATTTTGATGAATAAACCCCTTAGCAAAATCCTACCACATTTTCTTCTTCAATTTATAAAACTCAATTGCATCCATTCTATATGGAGTCCTTGAAATTGGTTTTTCCCAAGGTATTAGTTATATTGAAAAGATAGATTCTGAATATTGGGGAACACTAGGAAATTAGTTTATAAAAACATAAAAAAAACCCTTGTCAAATAGGCATATCGTTGATGTGGAGTTTACTCCAAATGAAATGACATAAAAAACCAAGTTTAATATTAATGGATAACCATATTTTATATGTATTATAAATCATATTTTCATATTAATTATTAAAACAAGAGATAACAATATAGTGGTTAACATTATAAAACATGTCACACATTGCTTAGAAATTGGGTTGGGATTTATTTAAATATATAAAATATATACCTAAGTTAACATCAAACTAAACATGATGGACAATAATAATAATTAAGCATATCATATCCCCTTAAACAGAAAATATAGAATAATTATGGACATCAGATGCGATCAATAAACAATTTGTATATTTTAATTATAATTCAAAATCTTATCATTGAGGTTTTTAGTGAACAAATATATACATGTTTCATGATATAATGGAATACATATTACTAAAATAAAATAATATATTTCTAAATTTGAGAATTCCCCCACCGCACGGAAAACAATTTTCTCCCATTATTTATATTTTAAAACAAATATAGTTTTTATAATCATAAAAATTCATTTTGAGAAATAAAAATTTAGAAAAAATAATTCATAATATTTTTAAACAATGATACTTTATTTGCAATACATGTAACCTTATTATTAACCTAGTCCATCCATGATAATCACCTAATAAAATCTATCAAAATTGTTCATATTGAAAATGTGAATTATTCCTAGAATATACATATGGAGTTTCAATCATGGGATACTGTAATAATACATTCACCATTATGAGAATTATGTTTGATATATACATGATGAACATAATTCTTTGTTTTTACCCCTAGATAAATCTATACAATATGAAAATCCACTTATAGCATCCAGAATGGTATATGTCGATAGAAAAACCACAATCCATTATTTAGTATAATAGTAGATGTCATATTATAAACATGATAATCCAATGGTTTCATAGAAAATATTTCTCATAATTGTGGATTTTTTTTCATACTATGATTGTTAAAATAATTACATGATTGACATTTATTATGAATTGTAAAAATTATTTCGTAATAAAAACAATCAGAATATTTTATTTATTTTTTTAAAAAAATTAGTAGAAATGATTTTCAAAAATTATGAGAGATATTTAAAAACATTATTGAAAATATTTCACAAAATATTTATATATATGAAAATGTATTTTTGACCAAAGGGAAAAAATCAATTTTCATTATTTACATTATTTTCATATCATGTGTTCTTAATGATATGAATGAAAATGAAATATCAAATAATAACCATATTAGAATAAAATTAGTGATATTTATAACATACTGGACAAAAATATCTCGATATGAAACTAGATCATAATCAATCCTAGTAAACTGTGATGTTGAAATACAAATATCTTACATTGAGTTATAAATTCATTGAGTAAATATAAAAACCGTGTTTGATAAATTAAATTTTATTATAAATCAATACCAAAGTCATTAAAATCGATAGTATTTAACATAATATATATATAATATTTTAACAATCATTTATGAAAATCATTTTTAAAATCATTATTTCTAAGTGTTAATTGTTTCAATTTTAATGACAATTTCTGTTTGGTAGTTCATGTACATGTCATTTTATCATGTTTACAAAATATATATAATTTAAATTATTATATACATATCATATCTACTCATAATATATATATATATATTTAGTGTCATCAATAATTTATTGAAATGGAAAAATGAATTACCTTGTTAATCGAGATGGTAGGCTGTACATATGAATGAATTTTTTCCACTTACTGAAGGATGGATAGAATAAAATAAAGAACATAATTAAACATTAAATAATGTTTATTAAATCACATAAATTAGAAAAAAATATCATTATTTCAATAAATTTAATGAAAAATATAAAATCAAATCACATCACTTCATGGTGGTGGTAGTCCAAAAGTACACATGATCGACGTTGTCATTTCAGAAAAGTTAATAAGGTAGATATAAAATTATAATTGCATGAGAATAATTATTAAATGTATATCATATATAAATTGTAATAAAATCAAAATAACATTCCATTAAATATATTTATGGAATATTAATTGTATCACTATGTTGATGTTGTAGTCCACACATGTACATAGCCAATGAATTCACTCCCCATTTTCAAGGATAGAAGGGGGAAATTGTAGCAACATAACCATAATAACTTGTAGATATATATAGGATTCTAAATTATTAATTTTATTATCAATACCATATATTTATAGAAGGTAACATATTAAAAAATTGAAACTGGTTGGCTATAAAGATTACCTATTCTTTTATAAATTTCCTTTATATCATTTCCAAGGAAACTTTGAAATGTAATTTCAAGAATATAAAAATATAATTAATAGATATTAAAGTTGATAATAGACATAAGTAGGGTCTTTAAAACTAGATGGGTCAACATGATGAAATAGGAGAAAAGGGGTTTTCTTTTATAAGGGAGGGAAGTGACACACTTAGAATTATTAAAAAGATAAAAATATAATCAAAATAATATCAATCATAATGCTTCTGAATAGCCATATATTAGAATAAAAATATTACAACCTTAATATGTCATCATATAATGGAATTTAGATAGTTTTTATGGTCATGTTCTTACCTATCTTTTAGTTTAACCATTATTTAAACAAAGTATAACCTTAACTGTGGAAACAAATATTTCAAGCTTATAGTGTTATAATTTTACCTATAAGTTAATAAATTAGTTAAAAAATTGAATATGTGTGAAATATTAAACCATTTAGCATCATAATTTCTATTATCCTTGTTTTCTATTATTTTTGAATACATGAAAATAAAAACATAACTGAAAAATTAATTAATGTCATTTATAACACTAATTATTTAATTTGACATTAAAGACATTAATATAGTTTTTTGTAATTTTCAAAATAGATAGTAAAACATCTCTAACAAGTTTTATTTTTCCAAAATAACATTGGAACATAATAAATCACCATAATTATTTTATTTTAATTTTTTTTAATGTAAATTCTTTTCATATTAATTAAATAAAAAATATTTCATTGTGTCACAATCATTACAGTAAATTATTTAATCAAAATAATTAAATTAAAATGATAATAAAATTAAATCATACTTTAAAAAATTATAACGTAACACATAAAATTTTTATCATAAACAAAAAACTATTTTTATAATGAAATCAAGAGAGTAACATTTTCTTCTTTCATTAAATATAATGATACAAGAGTCTTTTTAATGGAAAAATAGTACAAAAATTTACATAATCTCATCTGAGATGTAGATTTCCAAATTTATCCCATAAACGGAAAAAATAAAAAGTGGTTAGTTTATTTTGAGAACATATCTCTGGGTTCCAACCATATTTTAGCCATTTTACTATTATCTAGGTGATATGTATTTACCAAAGATATTATTCCTAAAAAATTAAGGGTGCCCTATTTTACCAATTATAAGCTTATGATACAAAAAATTTTAAAACAATTTCAATATTAAATTAATTTTATTGGTGTAACTCTATTTATAATTTAACATTCAAAACATGAAGAAAATAAGTTTTATTTAAAATTTTATTCTGAACTATAAGAATTATTTTACTAAATTTAAACATAACATAAATTCAAATGATCATAGTTAAATTATTATTAATAAAATTTAACTATCATCAACTTATAATTCATTTTGAAAATAAAATTTACCTTTTAAAAAACTGATATAAAATGTTGTTTTCCAATAATAATCATTACTTTTCATTATTCATAGAAAAATAAATATTTTTATTAAATTATCAAAATTTACTATAACTCAAATTTGATATGATGATTTTAAAAATGAATTTAATTTTTATAATTTAATTATTTTGAATTGGAAATAATTAGTTATATTTTTTCTCAAAAAAGAAAGAAAAAACATTTTAGAGGAAAAATGCCTTTCAAATAATATTATTACTTTACTTAGAATTGAGTACTTATTTTTCTTATATATTATTTATCTAAATCATTTGAATAAATTTATTAACAGAATATTATTATTATAATTCAATCCACTATTTTTTGAAAGTATACTTTATTGGATTTCATTAATAATTTTCTTGGCGTTAAGCGCAAGACATCAATGAAATAAAAGTAATTTGAAGAGAAAAATATCATGAAAATATAGTGTGTTACCCAAATCATATTAAAAAGAAATGGACATATTTTTTATAATAATTGAATAATAATTTCTATAGTATGAAGTAATGTTATAATTGATATAAATAATATGTTGTATAGAGCTATAGAAATTTCTTTTCAATTTATATTATATTATTTAAAATATATCGATTTTGGTAAGTCATATGAAATTAAATGCTCATTGAAACTATTATAATTGTATTATGCATACCTGGTAGATTTGTTTCTCCCATAAAATTTTTATTAGAGTATATATATAAACAAAATTGTTGTCCTATGCTAACAATGTCCACTAAATAAAAAAAATATATATATAAAAAATCATTTTACATGATTATTTATTACATCTTAATTAATATAACATCCATGAAACTATAATATTAATGTCTTCATATGCTATATACATAACGAACATGTTTTAAAAAATTAATATTTCCCACAAATATCCATCTCAAATGATACCTATAAATACATATCAATAATAATACAAATCATGATTACATTGGAAATGGAAATACGGAAATAAATTATGCTCAAATACATTATAAGTTAAAAATGTAAATGCATTTAGTGGTGTAAACATAGGTGAACATAAATATGATCATAATTGATAATATGAATAAATGTTGACCATAATAATATAATCATAAAATTATATGAAATGGATTACAAACAATGAATTATTACATGATTCCCAACATAAATATGATTAATAATATTATTATGTTGTACGATAATGAAATGAGGAATAATTATAATCCATGAAAAAAACATCTTTTTTCAAGTATCAGTTCCATGAAATTTATTATAAATTTGACACCCATATCCTATAAGATAGTGGATTTGGATAACATATCACGTCCAAAAACCTAACATCTCACAAAAAATAAATGATATCTCATTTCATTTAAGTTCCATATAATATTAGTCCACTAAATTAAATTATTTAAAACAAAAAATATTTTTTCCACATTAATATATTAAAAATAATTAATCAACAACAACATAAATGAAATTTTAGAAGTAAACGGCTATCATTAATATGAAAAAATGGAATAAAAAATAATTAGAAAACTAAAATCTGTTTTTTTTCTCATTCAATCAGTTCAATTTTCTAAATATGAGAATCATTAGATAATAAATATATCTAAAAAAATGAAAATGATATGTCAAAATAATATTAAATATATTAATAAATGTTCAATACATTATTACAATTTTTCAAAGAAATAATTTATAAATTAGTGGTTTTAAAATTTTATAGAATTCTATTAGAAATTACATTAATGACTATTAAAGAATAAAATTAATATTAATGGTAAAAAATCAATGAAAAATTATTGGGGAAGTGGCTGGGTAGAAAAAATAATAATTAAGTTGAAAAAATATTAATATGGAATAAAACCAATTGAATTATGACCTACAAAATCTTATAAATAGATAAAAGAATATATAATCCATCTATGAAATAGTACAGAGCATGTGATAAATAAGGAAGTGTATTCTATGGGAAAATAAGTGAAAAACAATCCTTATTACAATTGTTAGTTTTGTTGAAATTCAAATCTATAAGAGAGGAATGGCTAAGATAATATGAATAAACAAAATATATTAAAATCTAATGAAATTATATGATGTTTGGTGGAGAATTTATGTAAATATTTCTCACTAAAAGTTTAGTCTTTGGCCATATTTTTTATAAATGTAATTTATAAAACAAAAACATACTTTTAATCTTGAATATTATAAATTATATTAATCCTCATATAAAGAAACATAAAAAATAATAAACATTTAATGAACCTTATAATTATATTTTACCTTTTATAATTTTGAATTTGAATAATTTATTTAACACATATTTCTTGTTATTGTTTATTCTCGTAGTATGATAATCATATTTTTTATTTGTTTATATAAGATTCATAATATTGATATATACAAAAAGTAATGAATAAATTGTTAATAAATTAAAATTTTTCATTTTATAGTAATAATTTTATGAAAATGAATTATTATTATTTTATTATATTTATATATTAGGTATGTATGGTTAATGAGAATGGAATTCAAAAAATGTAATTTTGTGGTAATTTCCAACTATCAACATTTTACATTATAAAAATAGTTCGTTCTCATGTGGCCATTATAATACCAATATCATATCATAAAAAATAAATTAATAGAAGATGTTATTTTTATTATTTTTAATTTCTTATCAATAAATAATTGTGAAAATTATTATGATAATATAACATCATTTTATATGTGGTTGAACTAAAAAAATGGGAACCTTTTTTATTGATAAAGGGAATAATGAATAGAGGTAAGTTAAATAAATACAATCATTAAAGGATTATTATGATATTGAAATTGGATCATTATAATGGATATTGATATTAGAAAAAATTTATATGATCATATAATTTATATTATATAGAATAAATAGTGAAATATATTAATGGAATGACTTATTCGTGAAATGGGTTTTTTCAAAATAAATGATTGAGTATGTAGAATTCATAATATAAGATAACAAGAATATAATATTGAATTTATTAGTGTTAATTTTGGATGGTATCCTATAGAACATTGTATGTGTGTTTTGGATTGATATGGGTAGATGAGGGGTTATTTTATACGTGAGATTGAGTGAAATTTATGAAAATATAAATTCAATTACGTGTATTTTTAATTAATTTACTTATAACACTCTTCCAATGTAGAAAAATTACTGGTACGGGTAAATAAATCCATCGTAGAAAAATTTACATACTTTTTTTATAGATTAGTATTTTAACCATTAATTGTACCATTTTATGCTATTGTTATGTTTCGAAGGTAGCTCATTATTATTTCATTAGTAACTACTTTATTCATGAAATATGTCTTTATTACCTAATTATAACACTATAGTACCAAATTTGATTCAAATTTTATAAAATTATATTTCAAATAGTGATAATAATTTATTTTAATTGAAAAACACATAATATTTTTTTTAAAAAGTCTTCTTTTTAAATAGTGATATATTTTATCTTTGTCTATAACTATCTAAAAATAATTTCAATAATGGTAATTCATTATATATATATATATATAATACAGTTTTTTAAATTATACACTAAAAAATGTCATATTTAACCATGAAAATAAAATATATAATACATATTTAAAAAATAATTTTAACAAAATATATATTTTTCAAATCAAATCTAATTTGATTATTTTTCTGTTTAAATTTATACGTATTTATTTTATAGTATATTGTAGTTTTAGATATCATTCAATGAATTATTTGATATAACTTTTGTAATTAATTATTTTCATGCAATAAATTTAAATAAAAATCCACCGGAATAAAATTATTTTAGTTATTGAATATTTTTTAATGTAATGTGGTTTTTTTATTTTATTAAAATATAATTCATTTAATTAAAATTAAGAATGAAATACATTCATTTTAATACATTACAGACTATCAATTATTAGATTTTTAAGAAACATACCAGATATATGTATACCCGTTGAATATATATCAATTAACCATATATTTAATGGTCCTATATCAAACAACCATATATTATTGAGGTTTTCATTTGTCACCCATATTTATAACCTGATATAGTAATATAAGATTCATTATTATAGTATACTAATATCAAATTGATAATTTCAATTTTTTCATATTTTTTCCACCTATCAATAGTTTTAATTACTTATATAGACTCCTAGTTTCATTTAATGTGCTTTTATTCATCTTAGATGTTGATTTTTAAAATTTATTTGTTATTTTTAATAAAACTATATCATTAATTTTAACATGTTATCATAAAGATATGTATTTTTTCATTCATGATCACAAATTCATGTAAATAAATAGATTATATAAGTTGATTAAATTCAAATACAAGGTATTATATGGGTAAGAATCCCAATTTTATTATAAAAAATATTAATGGTAAAATGTGAATATAAACATAATATGCAAACCACTCAAAACCCATATATCAATAGGAATAATAAATTTTAAAATCGAGATATATAATCCACATTCGAAAATGAATAATTATTTCTCATGGAAATATCTTAATGTTAAATGTGATGATGCTTTGTAGGCTTACATGAGATCCTACAAAACTCGAATTAGTATTTCAACATGGAGATAATTTTTAAGGAATTCTTATAATATTCTTTTCTAAAATTAACATGATTGAACTTTAGTTATGATACATTTTTTCAGTGAATTTTTAGTATTATAGAATAGAAAATTTTCATATTATATGTTTAGGATTTATTTTAATAAACATCCATTTAATGATCTAGAATCATATAATAATTAATTAACAGCTTCTACGATTCTCACATAATATCTATAATTTTCAAATATGGTCTATAATTAAATTTATTAACCTCACTATATATTTTTTCACTATATAAATTATGATATTAATTTTTTTTGTCTATTATATTTACTATAGGTTCTCCTTTATGGAGTTTTAAAAATTTTCATATGAGAAAAAGTACCATATGTTTTTAATGGGATAAATTAAAATCCAAAAATAGTAGGATACATATTGAATATCATACTATCATTAAATAAGATGAAGTTGTTTGGGAGTTGTGTGTAGATGAAGAAATACATCATGGAGTTTAATGGAGGAAATAATGTGTAAAGCTACAAAATTATCATTTTCCTTTGTTTTTCATTCTACGTAATCTTTTGCTCTGATAGAGTGTCCATATATTTAAAATAATTTTTATTTTTTTGGAAATGGTTTATTGATTTTATAAAGTTAAGTTAATATAATATTAAAATTTGGTTTTTTGAAATTTTGCATCATCCTTTTATATTCAGTTATATTTAATTATTTATGAATTAATCCTAGACATGTATTATTTTTTGGTAAATTTTTATGAAATGAAAATTATATTTTCAAAAAACAAACCCTTTCATAAATACCTCCTCTTGCATATCATTATGCTTGATTACCCTTACATTGATTCCTTACATTTCGTGCTGGTATGCAAATTCAGATTCTATGATTGAGCATTCTCCCCACTCTATTTCTAATATGGTTCTTTGGATACACACATAAGAGTACAAATGAATTCTTATTTTCAACATAAATTTATGTTCATTTTTCAATTATATACATTTGGTTCGGTTGAATTTTCTTCAATCATGGTTAGTTATTAAATAGTTTTCTTAGATAACATATGGTTAACACTCGATTTATAAACTATACATCAAGGTCAGAATATTATTATGAAATGATATTATAAAGTTGTTCTATATATAGGTAATAGTTTTTATATTTATGAAGTGTATTTCTCCATTATATTGGTTACGATACATATGGAGTATCTATATAAAATATTTTCTTCTACATGATATCATAGAACACTATCCCATTTGAGTATTATTTATTTTTATCCTAAAAGAGTGATCCCATAGCCATCACATTGATTCTTATGAACAATATATAATAGATCCATGTTTCATCAATACATTTAAGACCAATAATTTATAGGATGATGAAATATCTCCCTCTATAATTTGGTTTTTTGTGACATGGTATACCATATTCTGGGCAGGGGACATAGTGCATGATGTTTTTTTGAAAAATTTATTGAATAATTAATAATCATTTTTTAATGAATATTGGAAACCCTATGAAGACATGACTATATTGTTTTCAAAGTATGAATGATATTATATACATTGATTTTGATAGGTTTTTTTCACTATAATTTTTTGATATTTTTCTAAATTGTAACACATTACACTCATTAGCATTACATGAAATTTAGTTCCACATTCCTAATGTAACATCCCTAAAAAAAATTTGTGATTAAATTATAATGGCTTATAATATCTCTGGTGGAAAGTTTCTGTTTAATGATAAAAAACATGTTAACACATAATAATAAATATCGATGATATGAAATATGGCTGATGAATAAATCATTGTAACCTCAAATACAAAAAAAACATCCAACAATACTCGAGTGAATGTTTTAAAAAATACATATACTAGATGTGAAAAAAATGAAATTGAACTAAATGACACAAAATCGACATCAAAACAATCAAATCTCAACTAGCATGAAGATGCACATTCATATACCTCATCATGGTATCAAGAATAATCACATACAAAATTATAAACCATGACTTTACATATTCCCTAATAGACGATATCTTCAAATGAACTGGTGTTCCCATGTAGAGTTCAGTGTAAACCTAATATTTTTCCCCAAAGATCACCTGACACAAAAAACCTGGACATGAAATAGTTATCCCATTTTATATATAATATATTAAATAAAAAATATAAGTAGTCTATATTAAACAAGAAAAAAGAATTTAAATCATTTTACGATTTTCATACACATTATCGTGTTTCCACACACCCCCACCCAACCCCACACACACTCTCACATGAATTCCATGTGGTAGTTCCATACTCATGAGGGGTACCTATTCAATCATCCATTTCATCATTAGGTGTCCAATATCAATGGGTTCCAACTGAACACACCCCATATTCATGGTTGTGCCCTGTTATACCAATGATACATTCTCCTTCTATAGGGTCAAATTGAATGAAATGATCTCTCACCAACCATATTTTGGATACTCTATGATAACACATTTCACAAAAAACCCAAATCATTCATTAATTTTTTTTCTCACACACCATTTGTTCATAAATACCATTACATAATTTTAAATCTATAATTTATGAAATTATAATCAATGAGGCATTCCAATATCAATCCAAATTATTAAAAATTTAAACGACATAACCACATAAGATTTCCATCATCTATCAGACATGGATTTGAAAAGAATATCAAAAAAGTATTTTAATAAAAAAATAGTCCTCTATTTTTTAAAATATGTTTAGATGAGATAAGCCACATACATATCAATGGTCACAGAAATTGATGAAAAATACTGGGTTATTATAGATCCATTAATGAAAATTATTCTATTAACTAAAACCTACATGAAATCATAATATTCAACAAAGAATATAGTTATATTCATGGTTAACTGGATCTCATAATCTAGGTGAGATTAACTAATAAGATCTTTAGAGGGAGATAAAAACCATTACTTACTATCGAATTGGTATCACTAAGGCACATTGTTTTGAAAATTGATCTTCCCATATAAGATAATGTTTCCCAAATATCCATCGATGGGAGGAGAGTTTGAGACCATAGATTAAAAGTGGAAGAATGAGAGGTTTTGGGACTAAAACATATTTGAATTATTTTTTTATTATTTAATCATAATTTTATGGTTAGGTCACACCATTTTAAAAGAGTGCAATAATTTTGTGATGCTACTTCCTCAACCCAACACCTCACAAAAATTTCTCGCATGGATAGAAAAGCCAGTCACACACCATGATTTTACCTATATCAAAAATTTTATGGTTTCCCATGGGAAGTATCGTAGGATGGAAAACACATATTGAATACTTCAACCATTCTAGTGACTCCATAAAATGAATAATGGTTTTGAGGAGATGTTTTAGGGTTTCTACTAACCATTATGGAATATTAAACTTCTAAAAGGATCTCATAACACTACAGACCCTCCAAGAAACATCTCAACATAAATCCAAGCATTATATTATATCAAATAAAATAAAAAATAAAGGTACCTAAAATGGGGCCCCTAACATCATCCCCAATTGGTCTTTACATCCTCATATGTTATAAAAATATAGTTATCATGGAGATGTTTGAGTCACAAGATCATACATTTTCATTTACAATCCAACATTCCTTGCTGAATATAAAAATGATGCTAAAATATACATATTAAATTGATTATTTTCGAATGAAATATATTATATTTCTAATATAAAATTTTACCCATTAGATGAATCAATGTTGAGTTGGGTTCAATGTCATGTGGTCCCCATAAAATCTCATAGACATCATCATTTTAATAAAAATTCAATTGAGATAACTGAAACACACTAGGCTCCAAACTAACACTTGGAGGTATAGAAAACCAATATGCTCTATCACCAACTAGATCCACCTTCTCAAAAGGGAAAATGTATGAAGAATTTGTTTTTTTATGATTACAAAAATATAGATGACCTCAACCTAATGTTTTTATTAGGTACTCATGATCACCCACATCAAATGTAGGTTATTAATGATGGTGATCTTCATTTGTTTTTAATTACTATTGGTGATCTACATTCTACTTATAATTATATGAATTATCATTATTGATTCATTCCCTAGGATAGATTTGATTAGTGATATATCACATTTTTTCATCCCAAAAAGTGGATAATTAAATAGATGTCAATACATTTTTTTAAAAGTATCCATATGTATCAAAATATATTAACTATTAATGTATGATAACTACACTATTTGTATATTATCCTCCCATTACCTTCTAAAATTCATTATACAAGCCCTCTCCATGTATTCTATCATTTGGATTTTCTATTCATATTCTCTGTATGTTTGAGGATGATAATTTTACTCATAGTCAACTTGAATAAAGGGAAATATTTTACGGAAATAAAAAAAGATATGCGAACTTTGGTTCTTGTTCAGATATCATTAGGATTTTTACATCAATAATCATTGATATTGTTTTACTGTTGATGTTTGATATTCTTTCTACCCTCTTAGTTTGATTAATTGAGACTATATTGGAAAAAATCAAGAGAAACTCCACAACCACCCTTATGATTCATGTTTTATAATAATTCATAATAGACATTTCAGAAAATACATGGTCATGTACTATAATTATATATGGGTATAGGTAAAGATTACAACATAACAAGAGGTTAATGGTGCTCTACCTTGTCCTATGGAAAGGGGATCAACCTCGAAAAAAATACAACAATATTCTCTTCCTTCCAATAAAGAAAATTTGTACTTTCACTCCTTTATGAATTTTATATATTCTCAAATACATAACCCATATAAAATGATGGTCTACATTAAGAAGATGTTATTGAGAGTTCAAGGTATCAACTATCTAGTATCTAAACCACAACACATATTTTACATTTATCTATTATCCATAAATGATCTCCTTAACATTATGTACAGAAGATATGGAAATAATTTCTCAATCAGATGAATAATCCTCTTTCACAAGTTAAACCAATTTATTAATTAAAAAAATATGAAATAAAAATATAACATTTAAATTCTATACATAATCATTATACTTGTTTTCTATAAATGAAAGTAGCTTCCATTAATTTGATGCCACATCAATTAACTATTTATATGAATTATTACATAAGGAATCAAGAATTGAATTCAATTTTACAATTTTATACATCAAGAAAAAATGAAACATTCGATGATATTACATCAATATTTATATTATTAGATTCAAATAAATTTGTGAAAAAATTTCAAAGTATTATAATCCTTAAACCTTGAATATTTCAAAACAAAAAAAATATTATCACCACGTCTTCAATGAATGGACTACAATGGTTAATACTAAATATTTCTCTGTGTAGTTATTAGAATGTACTTGTCAAATTCATCATCCATAAGCTATCTCATGATCTCCCTAGATGATAATTCATCCCATACAACATCCAGGTGAATTATAATAAACCAGATTGCCTATCTCATAATATGGTAATGTGAGAATAGGTTATGATGTGTGGAAAACATTGAAATATAATAATTATTTCTAGAAATAACTACTCTACTTGAATGTAAATCATTTAATTTCCAAGGTTATTACTGGTGAGGTATAACATGAAAAAAATGAACAAATCATTGTTAGTATCTTTTAATGCAATGTAAACATAATATCTCAAAAAATAATTATTTGGTGGTTTCCAAGACAGAACATATTTTATTATTGTATGATCTATAGATAATCCCTTTGATAAAATTGAAATGAAATATAAAATTTCTCTCTTGTATCTAGAAATCACATTTCATCATGCTCACATAAATTCAATGTTTCAATAGGTTCTGGACACAATATCCAATTGTTCCAAATTTTCTACTTTAGTCATAGAATATATGAGAATATCATCCATGAAAATTAATCTGAAAGAATCTACATACCTATAAAATATTCAATTCATCAATTTCATATATACCTTGTTTTATTTAAAAGACCAAAGGGAATAACCACATAATAATAATTTATATGTCCTATTCTAAATGATATCTTTAAAATATTTGCAATTTTTTCATGCAGTTCGTTAGAACATAATCGTACATATATATTTATGAAATCACGATATCCAATCAGGTGATAAAAAATCATCTATTCCTATAATATGATGCTAATTATTTATTATAACATGTTTATTCTTACAATAAATGCATAATGTATATAATTTTTTAACAAAAATCATTATAAAATAAATTGAGGATTCTAAAATATGTGTGCTCAATTGGATGAAATCATTACATTTCAATTATTCCAATGAAACATTAAATTCCCTCAATTCGTTAGGTGTAATACAAATAGTTGTATGTGAAATAGGACTTCTCCCCATTAGGAAAAAACAATATACTACACATCTATTCTTGATTAAAAACTCAATAAAATATAATGAAACACATTAGAAAACTAGTTTAATAGGGTTCAAAAATTATTATATCTAATTTAGTCTATGTATTCTAACATAACCACAAAAAGCTAATAAGATAGAGTCCCAACCGCTGGTACCAAATTTACTAATTTTATTTCATCTAACTACCAACCGACATTAATTTTATATTTACCACCATATGAATATATGAATATCACATTTCATGTGTAATAGATATTATGGTATTGGGATGTCATCAACAAATCCATTTACAAAATCAATTCATAGATCTCCACCACCAATATATAAAAGATCCTCCCCAATCTTCCCCATCGATAGTAATCATACATGTTGAACACTTAAAATATCTATATTTTGGTTTTCCAATAGGATATTGTGGTTTCAAAATTGAAGTAATAACATCGACATGAAAATCCATGACATCTACAACATCAGAATATTTAAATGGATGGGATACCAAAATAACAAACAAGGAATTCATAAATATATAATTCAAAAATGTTTCACCTCACAAAATATAAGGGACAAATTTATAAATAATGATTTTATTTTTATAATTGTATAATTTGTTTCTCACTACCTCATATTATTTGATTCATTATTGAGATTTTATTTTTTGAAGAGTCACGGTGTTATAGAATCACCTTACGTAAATTTATTATGTGGGGGAGAATTATTCTAATGTGGTCACCACAACAATATATAGGGTTTTTAGAATAATTATATACATTTACATAATCTTAATTTCTATGTTCGAGCACAATATCATAAGAAATTTCCATTGTTTTTATAGTTGTGGCATGCTCTCGGTGGTGACATAAAATCTCACTTAATATGGTATAAATAGCTACATTAGAATCATCAAAACATGCATTGGGGTTGAGGACATAAGATAATTGTTATAATTGTTTTATTTTTAGGTATTCCACTATATTAGAAGTAGGTGCCTCTATTTTAATTATTCTATGCATTAGAGTTCTCACCTATTATACAGGGATAAAAAATATCCATCCAATATTATTTCAAGACATGTCCCTTTATTGCACATTTTCTCTTTTTACCAAAACCATGTTTTTGATAATATAATGAATCAATAATGGAGAAATTTATTGTTTATAAAAATGACTTGGAAAACTATTCCTCCATGGAAACACATGGAGCATTTGAAGGACCATAGAACACCTTTAGTGGGGAAGGGTGAATCAGGGTGTCAACTCTTTCCAGAAAAGTGATGGTTCATGTTTCCACATGGGTAGGTGCCAATTAAAACTATGTTTAAAGGAATGTTAAGAAAATAGACAAACATATGAATGGAGATCACACATCAATTTTACTTGGTACAACACAAAGGTCTAGACCACATATAATATTCCAGGTGTGTGTCGATCATACCTAAATCTACTAATCTTCACTAGTTGTTGAATACAAGAGTTTAGACATAGTCAATTTTTCCCAGATGCACTAACATTGAATAATTTTATAGATAAAACACTGCATCCCTCATAAAAAATTTTGAATTCCCATTGCTCACCACATTATGAGAAGTCAAACATAGTGTATCGATTTCAAGGTCACTTCAATATATTTTCATTAAATTATTTGTCTTTGTCTAGTATGAGACTCTACATTCAATGTAAATCCGAGTTCATGCACATTGAAATCCCTATCCCCTGAAAACAAATATTCTAAACTAGCATTAATTATTCCCATTTATTATAATAACTGCATTCATAAACCACCCTTTCTTCCTAGAAGAAACATCCTTTCCAAAGCTCACCGAGTCAATGCAAAAAATCCCATCACCCTAAGGAACACTTTTTTCATATGTATTGGCATCATTGAAGACTATGTGAAGCTATGCACTCAAATTTTATGTTTATCCTCATTAGAAAAACATAAAATTTCTCATGGTTTAAATCATAAAAATGAATTATGGATTCTGATTTTGGAACTAAATTTAGTGTTCCATCTTTTGAGGCTCATCATCTCGATTATCAAAGTCCATGGTGTGATAATGTTGGAAAATAGTTTAGACTAATCCATGGTTCACATATGGCTCAGGATAAACCAAATTATCTCCTGCTTCATCTGGTTTATTGTTAAAATGACTAGAAGCTTTTATTCTTTATAAAAATAATAAAACATCAATTTCTCCACATTAATATATTTTTAAGGCTTAGAAAATCCAATTTACCATATCAATAATTACCATAAATAATTTGTCAAAATCTCAACATGGTAATATTTTTATGTGTTTTGAAAAAATCACAATACCATATATGAACAATGAATTAATATGGGCGATGTGTTACTACAAATACATAACAGGAAATACTCATAGGATAAACCTGCTATAGTGAGTTGAAAATATAGCTATAATTGACTCAAAAAAATTCTATATGAGAAAAACATTGGTAACATGATATTAAATAAAAATTAGTTAGACTTATTTTTATTTTATAAACCTTATATTCCAATATTAATATCTCCTTATTGTAAACCCAAATCAAGGAATTAAGAAGACTTCTTATATTTTTGACATCCAACCCCTCCCCTTATCATTAAGATGTGACAAAATGTAACTGGTATTATGTTACATCCCCATACACCCAAGGCTTCCAATTTATTCAATGGGTATTGCGTAAAACTATACAATGACTTTACATTAATGAAAAAAATTATTAATACTATTTCACAGACAAACATATAAACCTAATTGATGTATGAAAATAACCATGGGACCTCAAATATTATTAAACCACAAATAATATCAAACAAAAAATTTAAAAAAAATTCATTGCCTAGAAAAGAATAAAATTCTAATTATCCCAAAGAATTTGAAAAAATAACCATGACATTATTATCTCAAAAAACACTATGCAATAGCTCCACATTCCTTACCATTATATTAGGATGAATATGAAAATAAATGAGCTACCATTCTTTTTCAATTTCTTGATTGATGTTGTCTATAAACACACTGATTTTCCTAATTGGGGGGGGGGTGTATAAACTCATTATTTTTCCCCAAATATATAGCAAAAAATTCTAATATGGAAATAACCAATAATAAAACATTATATAAAAAATATTAATGAAATAGTTCAAGGAGTTTATATGTAACAATAATAATTTACATTGGAAAAAATAAACATGGCTAAAATTATTTTTATCATTTGGAATACCCATTATAGTTTTTCCAAATACTATCACACACACACATTCATTATAGGTGATTGTTCCGAACTCATTAGTAGTCACTCATCAAACCAAAAATTCATCAATAGGTTCCTAATTTCTCCCCAACAACACATGCCCCATATCGTAGGACATGATAGAGTAGGCCAATGGTATACGCCCATACTATAAGGTCATATCAATAGATATGATATCACACAAGCCCTGTACGCCAAAATAAATGAAACATTATTTCCCATAAACCCTATATTTTGTGAAAACATTTGATCAAACACCATTTCTTCATAAAAATGATTACATAAATTTGAAATCAAAATTTTAAAAATATAATTAATTGTCTTTTCCAAAATAAACCTGTTATTAAATAAAATAAAAAATATTTAACTATGATACTTCCATAAATATTCACTCAATTAGTATACTATATTTTCTAAAATAATAATTTGATAAATAAAATTCATTCAAATTATATTTCTAATGGATATGAGAAATAATAAACCTCACCCACAAGGGTAGAAAAAATGATGAATGGTATCAAGAACATTTAAAAATGACCATGAAATTTTTTTCCCCTTAATATATTCAATAATTTCCCATCAATATGTTCCTGAAGAAAATTTAGATCATTCAATGGATAAATATAACACATAATATGTGAGAGAAAAAACAGGAGGATATGAGTATATGGATAAAATCCAGGACTTACAAGTGTATATGGATCTCTAAAGCCCATTGATTCGAGAAGAAATCACTACAAAACAATTTAAATAACCAAAAGAGACTTGGGTGAGAGGGGAGTTAGATACTCTAGAATAAATGTGATGGAATTAGGTTTTTGGAGCCTTAAACTGGGTTAAGATTCATTATTTAGATTAATTAGTACTTATCACAAGGTTAATCAAAACTATTAGGAAAACCATGCTTCAATGTTATAGTACTACTATCTCAAGCCACACATTAGATGGTTTTCGTAAAATAGTAGAAAAATCATGAAGAAAATGTGATTTTCCTTTTGTTTTATGTTTCTTGGTGTTCCTTAGGCACTCACATGGGTTAGGAAACCTGTTCCAATTTTATACCTACTAAGATACTCATAAAAAAGAGTCACAATTTCCAAGTGGTACTCGATGATTTCTAAGAACCATGATCAAACCTACACCCCCAAAATATATCAAAATAAAAAATAATATAAATACATAACCAAAAAATAATTTCAAAAATACTTTTTGAAAACAATTTATGGAAAAATAATCCATTATGTTCTAAGATATATCTGGATGAGAGAGAGGTAAACTACCTCATTAATATTGGTAAAAATGATGAATGAATATAAGATCCTCATGAAAAAATAATGAAACATATTCCATTAAATATAGAATATAATATATCATCAACATTATAAATAAAAGGAATTGATCTATCCCTAGATGAATATACCTCTAAATATGGGTATGAAGAAATGAGTGGATCAAATGGGGAGAGGGAAAACATGAATTACTAGTGAATCTGAAGCTCCAACTCACTTTGACTCAAAACATATTACTTTGGATTAATTGATATCAAAAAATGATCCTTGGGTGGGGTGTAATTTGATGAATAAATAATCAAATTGGTTGAATAAGGGGTTAACGATATTAAACATGGCTATGAATATTTTTGGTATTAATCAATACCCATCACATGGTTAGTATTTATGTTTTAGATAATGGTTCACAAACCATGTGTTGTTACTACCTCAAGACTACCATAAAATAGTAAAAATATAGGGTTAGATAATAACATCATTGAACCTATACACCCAAATCATGTTCTAAATTCATAAAAATTACATTTTTTTCATTGATGTCGATGAACGTGAAACCATTTTCTCTAATAAAAACATACAACCTAAAAAATAATTATTGGATAGCTTAGATAACTATAGACATTTGAGGATAAAATTTTTAAATAATTATGTCCAAATCATATTATCCTTGATTCATAAACATAGTGTTAAAAATGTTGAATATCATCTACCATTATAATCAAATTACCTTATTTCACATTATGTTATCCACATCATCCATATTAGTCCCATTCTATTCATAAAACATCCAATATGATTTTTTATATCCTATGGTGAAGGAAAAATAAGAAGGATTAACTAAAATTTTTAGAATGTTTAAACATAATCATTCAAAATTTAATATCATCAATGATCATAAAATGAGAATAAGGGTATAATGGCATAATTATAGTGCATGAATATAACATAATAATATTTATACCCATAAACAAATATATCACCAATAATGATAACATGTAATAATAATTTAAATAATTAAACTTTTTAAATAATAAATAATAAATATTACACGTGATATCAATATTGATCAAATAAATCATCATAAACCCATAATATGATTAGGTGAAACATATTGGTGTCTTAGAACATCATCTCATAGAAACCTTATTGGGGTCTTAAAATTAGAACAACCATATTGAAAACTTCATAAATAATTATCTAGGGAAAATAAACAATAAAAAATTAATTTGACCACTATCTAGGTGAACCCATCACATATACTTTCTCATAACCAGTGTATGATTAATGTACATAGATATTTCATCATAAAATTCATAGAAACAATCCTTATTCTTCTATAACCATATTAACCCATGAAAAAGCAATGGTTTTTAACATATCATTGAAACACAATTAACTTGTGGAACTGACATATGTTCCAAAAAATATGTTGGAAATATGAATGATTAGTGGAAAAAAACAGATTTCATTACAATCTCTTTGAAAAAAGACAACACATGGAAAAGAAACGGGTTCAATAACAATATATATGAAACAATTTTAATACATTCAGAAAATAATTAGGGTAGTATCATCGATATAATAAAACCATGAAGGATATGTAACAACATAGGTTGTCAAAATTTATGAATTTAACTAACATTATTTCATTAAAAATACTCTATAGGAAATTATACTTTCAATTTTGAATTTTTTTTTCACAATATAAAATGTTTTCAAAATAATTTTATTTTAAAAAAATATTGAAACGTATAAATAAATTCATTAAAAACACATTATAAATTTATTAGGATATTTTCCTTTTTGTATTAGAAAACACTGTTTAACAATTTTTTGATAACATGATTTCTGAATAAAATATATTTTTAACCGAAGAGAGAAATAACATAGCATTTTCATAAAAAACAAATTTATTATAATTTCAAAATAGTGGAATAATAAAATATTTCATGAAAATATCTTAAATAAAAAATGTATAAGAGAATTCATTGGAATTAAAAGATTTCAATATAAGAGAATTATTCATTCACAGTCCTGATAAACAATGAGATTATAACAAAATACTCTTACCATATTTTTAACGTTCAATCATAATACCCCTAAAAGAATATCATTTCTAATATATAGAAAATAATATGATTCATGATATAAAATGTTAATGTATGAGTATATACATCTCATAAATTAATATGTTTTACAACATTACAAAACTCTCAATGAATGAAAAGTAAGACCAAAATTTCTTTTAAGTATTCTAACATTCAAACCACAAACCCAATGAAATTGTGAACCAAAAATTGATATGAAAATGAAGATAAGTTTATGAATTAGAATTATGAAATACATTCATGGGGTGTATATACACCCCAATATAATAATAAGTGGTGAATAGTGTATGTATCACATAGAAATAAAAGTGATAAGTAAAAAACCGCAACCTTAAGTCTAATTTTTCACACTTGTTCATTTTATTCTTGAATAATAAAATTATTTTAATTATATATTTTATTGAGAAACATTACGTGTTTATTATTACTCGTATTGAACTTATAAACAATTTATAAATATTTTCTCAAATTTATATCATATGTTTTGTCCATATTTGGATCACGTGTCAAATATTACTTATTTAGGTTGGCTATGGAAAAAATTAATTATTTAAACATATATAGATTTATAATAATGAAAACATTATCCTCTATATAAATAAATTTTACATTTAAAACAAATTATTAATGATTTCTATTGAGGATTAACCAAAATTACAATCAGGCAAATGGTAGACCATATTTACTAATGTGTAACGTTTCCATTTTTCAGTGATCATTCTAGATAGAATGTAAGTGGTATTTTATCATACTATAATTATAAATATATAATATATATCATTTTAGATAATGATATATATATATATGTATCATATTTTTTATGTTAACAGAATCACAACACTTTGGTGATATGTAGTCCACACGTCCATGAACGCCATTGTCACTTTTTTACATTATGAAATGATACAATGAAAATGAAAAATTATATTTCCAAAAATGTAATTATATCATTAATATAATAATTATATCATTTATAATATATATATATATATTCAATATAGTTTCCTTTTTACCATCTATTTTACATGTTTGGGAAAAAATCATTATATCGCTTCATGAGGTGGTAGTATGTCGGACATATGAGTGATGTTATCATTTATTGTATGTAATGGAATATACAAATGGATTATTTGAAATGATAAATATAGAAATATTATTAGGAAATAAATATAATATAAATAATATATTAACAACATTTTCATCATTATTCCCAACTATGTGAGGTGGAAATGAAAAAACATACTAAATTTTTTCAGGAGGTAATAGTCAACCAAACACACGAATGATGATTTCAAAACTAATTTTAAGGTTTTTCTTGTTTTTATGGTCATAATCATAGAATAAAAACTATCATTATTATATAATAATGGTATAATAATAATTGAAGGGGGGGGGAGGAAATAAAATAGAAATGCTCTTTGGAGAATATTACATCTTCTTTGAGTATCTCCATTTGGTTTCCATCAAAAGACCTAATTTGTTGGATTTATTCCAAAATTAATACATATATGTTAATAAGAGATAATTTTTGAGGTGATTTTGGTAGATATTTCATGATCTAATTTTATTTAAACATGTGAAGAGAGGATAACAAGTGGGGGCCTTTTATAATTTAGGTCAGTGGCACTTTTGGAATATTTAATATAGTAAATTATAACCACATTTCCTCAATGTAAATTAGTTCCAATAATGAAACAAATTTATCCTAGAAGGTATATATTAAAAATATTTCCATCAAATGGGATAGTAACTTGTTTATATGACATTGATTCCATAAATTCTAATGATTAGTGAGTTGGTAATCTCAATTATTTACATTAATCACAGTGAATAATTTTAATTTCCATCACAAATAACATTAAAAAATTGACATCATTAGAAATTAGATATTACTTTTTTCATAAATATGGAATTACTTTTTCAAAATTGAATTCATAGAAGTGGAAAAATTTCATTTAATAACAATCATGTATATTCAGTAAAAATGTGAGTTTTTAAGAAGATTTTTTTTTCAAAAAATATGACTCTATAATAATTATATGAAAAATAAATAAAATTTTTGGGATATAAACTAATATTTAATTATATATAGAATAAATATTCTATTTAAAACATTCCACATCATGTATTATTTTAATAAAATAAAATGCAGAAAACAAATGGGGGAATGCTGATTTTCAGCTCCCAAACCATTTCTGATCCAGAACCATGACGACAGTGGCCTTTGAGTAGGTACCACCCCCTGTGGGGGACGGACCTCAGTCGTCTCTCACAAGAGTATAATATCTATTCCTCCTGTTCTCTAATACATATTTTCTTCCTATGTTTCCTTAATGCTTTCTGAGCCCTATGGTGCCAGATCAGCCCGATGGGTGACCTATCCTCCTGAATTCAGTTACAGAGTTTAACGAAGCTTCATGATTTTATTTCCTGTCATTGGTCACCCAATATTAGAATATAAGACTCTCATTAAATCTATATTATATATTTTTGTTTGGTTCATGGGGTTTTTTATGAGAGAGAAATCGTACGTTTGATAAAAAATAGGAATATTTTGATCATATTTTCTTTGGAAGAAGTCCTAATTATGGTCGTATTGAGGGATACCCGCAACTGAAACGACTCAAGTTTCTACCTATACCGATGGTCGTATGATTTTCATTTGAACCTTGATTCATCCTTAGTGGTGATTTGGGTATGTTTTTCTAACCTTCCTTTACCGTTTCAAAATCCATTGCTCATAAAATGATTCGAAATATCATGAGAAGATATATGTGCTCTGATAGACGGACCAATGATGATTTTAAACCAGTTAACCCGCGAGTGTGTTTGGATGTTGATGCATCAAGGGTTAATTTCAACATTGGTTGTATCCCCATTGAAGAAGTGTTTTGGTGTAATCAACATGTTGTCTATGAATCAGGGTTCCACTATTGTAATTCTTCCAAGTGGTTGGGTTATTCGCTGGAGAACTGTAGGTGAGGGGAAATGTATGTTGAATTTCAGAAGAATGTGAGCATTGGTGTTTGCGATAATTTTGATACAAACAAAGTGGAGGCTTTTCTGATTGAAGGACTAGTGGGGTGGAGACTAACCTATATCAATTTAAGGACGTGAAATGTAATTCAGGCAAGAATGCTAATTGTGATTGGGTCCTAAAAAAATTTTCAATGGATCTTATGAAGGATGTGATTTACCAAGTGATTCTCTGGTTTTCCAAATTGATGTTCATGTCTAGGATGTCTATGATGCTAGCCAAAATTCAGCTGGCAAGAAGTCATGTGTTGAAAAAAACATGTGCAATCCAAGTGTAATTCTTGCTCAGTCTGGTATTTTAGGGGATTTTGTATATGAAATTAATGAAGAATAACCTGTTGTGAAAGATATATGTGAAATCACAGGTGTGGTTTTAGAAGGCACTAACAAGAAGCCACAGTTCATGGGGCATGGCTTTATACAATCATGTTATTATAATGAAACAGATCAGATTCTTCTGGATGGTGATGTTGGCTTTGGTACATAGCATAATTCTTTTTTTGGGTTGTAGTGGGCTTACAAATGAAAAGGGAATCCCAAATGGTGGGTGATAGAGGGGTTTTGAACTAGATTCAGACCAATATTCGTTTGTGCAATAGGTTCAAAGGCCTTATAAATGATAATTTGAGTTCTGGTTCTATTCTTTCAGATAACAGATATGGGGTCAGAGATAATGTTTCCAAAGGGGATGAACATGGACACTCATCAGATGAGGATTTATGTAAAATATTAAAAATGGGTTTTCGGAGGAGGAAAGGGAATATGGATTACTCCTCACATAATCCTCCTTTAGAGACTTGCTTTGCAAAGAAGATGAGTGACAAGAAGATGAACATGGAGACATTGAACCATCAGAGGCTAGGGGAATAGGGTGATTGAGCCTTGGTTCTCCTTTTATGTTATGAATAACTAGTGATTGAGTAGGTCATGTTGATAAATAAAATCTGAGGAAGATGAAACTAAAATGATATAGAGATGTCAAGTGGTGTCTCTCAATGAGGAAAATCTTTTATGGATTGAAATATAGGACACAATTCTGGTTGAGGATTTCAATAGAGGTGAAATCAGCATTGAGGATTATATTTACAACTAGGACCAGCTTTCTTCTGAGTTTGAGTAGTGGATGTTGGATGTAGCAGACCTAAAATATTCATCTTTATCCTAGAAACTATTTAGGGAAATGGATTCTGGTAATATTACATTTCTCTTTAGCTATTTTCTTAATGTTGGTGGTTTTGATTGGTGGGGTTAAGAGGATTGTTGGTGTGAGGTGTGCAGTGCTTTGGATTTTTTGGTGTCTGATTTTGATATGATGTTGGGTGCTTGTTTCCAGTACTCTACTTGGACTAGAGTCGGAAGGGGATCTATTTACAAAGTCTTCATTAGTGCAGGACTTTAGGATTTGAATGATTTAGAGGGTATGAAATTTCCATAAGTTCTATTCCCTTGCACTTCTGCATGAGATTGCTTGTCAAAGGGTCCTACCTTGGTGAAGGATTAGTCAAGGCTTATTTCTTGGGGCAGGGATGGTCTATTAGTTTTTTCTAGTTTTTCTGTATACTCTGTTATTCTTTTTCATTTATTCAGAATTATTTTTTTGATTTCTCACTTCTTCCTTAATTTAATAATAAAAAAAGAATTTCCAAGAAAAGGAGAAACATTTTGCATTTAAAAATAGTTTGTAGAACAACAGTCTTTAAACATAAAAATCATAAATTTAAAACCAATATAATGTAGATAAAAAATTAATTTATTGGAATAAATATAAAAAAATAATATTTGTGTTACATTAAATCATATAAAAAACATAATAAGAATCTTAAATTAATTAATTTTTAAAAAAATTAATTTTAAACAAAAATCATCATTGTCATTATTCATAGAAAAATAAATATTTTCCAAAAAACATTACATACATAGTTAATTTTGATGTTAAGATTTTCATAAATGATGTTTATTAATCCAACAAAAGTTTATAATGTTTTCTAAAATTTAATTTTAAAATATGTTCACCTTAATGGGTGAAAAAACAGTAAATTTTGAAAAACATACAATTTTATGCTTAAAATGAAAAAAATTTATTTCATGTCAAGTACAAAAATAGGATGAATGTGAAAGATTATGTTGAGTATATTATATTTAAATTTTATTAATATGTTAAAAAAACTATTATTTGTATTTTTTATTTTTATAAAAAAACTTTTGCACATTAAAATAGTTTTTAGGAAATGTAATCTTTTTATTTTAATAACGGTTTCATTTTAATATCTAATTATTTGGTCTCAAAAAATCAATAAATATACATTTTTAAATAATTTTTTAATAATTTAGTTAATTATTTTCATACCCTCCACTCAAATAGATAGGTTATAAGGGTAATATATATCATGGATCGTTTTAGTTTGGTATTTCGTGATTAATATATGATAAAATATAACAATATCTAGGTTGTGTGTAATGAATGTTAAAATATGTTTATAGTGTAATGAAATATTTTTAAGATACAAATTTATTCATGTATCATAAGACAAAATCAGGGTTGTTTCCCCCAAGACTATAGAATATAATTTTGTACTTCTAAAATTATGAGGTGTTAAGAGACAAATTGAGGGAAAATATGATTTCCCTTTTTGTTAAATTTTATAGATTCCTTTCAAAACATCCACTATGTGGCTAAAATGTGCACAAAAAATTAAAAAAATCAATGGATTACATAAAATATCACAAAGATTCCTAAATATATATAATGGTCTCTATGAACTATTCTCAAATTGTAAACCACCAAAAACAATCCCAAAACACTCCAATACCTCCTATAAACATCCCAATCATATTCTATGAATTATGTGGGTTAAATGAAAATAAATTAAAGACACATACCTAAAACCATTTTATATAAATATAATAATTTTCAAAATTTTGGTATTTAAATTTAAAATAGATTCTTATTATAATTCATATTATTATTTTAAAATCATTATTAAAAATTCATTATAAAGAAGATAATTGATATTTTAGAAATTAATAAGATTAAGATTGTTCGATCATATGAAAAAAATAATATTATTTAAATAAATTAAATATGAGGATATAATTAAATCTATATATTATTATAAATTACACTATATTATTTCAATTAATTATATTAGTTCATTAAATATCATATGATTCATTAATTTGTCAAGAATAAATTTATATAGTAAATTAATGTCATTATTAAATATATTTCGAATTCCAATGTTGTAGATATAAATGGTCATCTTATAAACCTATAATATCACATGTTATAGTTTCATTTTTAATATAGTTGATGATAATTTAAATATTTAATCTAAATATTTCTATTGTTATAGGTCATGGTTCTAAAATTTAATAATTATAAAAATTTACAATGAATTACAAAAAATCATCATATGAAATATTATTATATTTGCAACCAGTAAATTTAATTGAAGATGTTATAATATTTTTATGATTATAAATTAATATAATTAATTTTAAGATATCAATTAAAAATTGATTAGTAATTATTTTTTTAATTAACTAATTTTAAATATAAGTGCGAATAGTAGGAATGATGTTTCATAAACTGTAAATCCCATATAACTATTCAAATTTTCGTATTTTCAGATAATTATTTTTATAAAATTCATTAGGATTAAATATTTTAATTGTAGATTAAATGAGGCTAAAAATAATTAATATTTCATGATGTAGAATCTAAATTAATGGTTACGACATTAAGATCACATTGTTATTTGATATTCTTTTTATGGAATCATGTTCAATAAGATAGCCTGTCATCTATATGGTTATATTTTATTTTTATTTTTTTTATCTTTTTTATTCTTGGTTTTTGTTAAATATAATAAATGTTGTTTTTTAATAAAATTAATTAAACAGGAAAGATGAAAATAATTATTACTCATCAAAGTTATGTTAATAATGGGAATTACTCCTGATGAATGTTATATTGTTTTAGCTATTATAAGCTACAACAATATGCTTCATTATTGTAAAAAAAAGAACTCATAACAAAATTGGAAAATCAATATTCAATTTATATATATTCTAACTATATAAAAAACAATGGGCTTGAACCTCTGAATTTAATTCATGGGTAGATTTTATACCTTGATAACATGGATATTTTACCATAATTGTGTAGATATAAAGCATCTTATATGTATTTATACTCTATGTATTTTGATCCCTAATATGATGCATATAAAAAATATATTGGTTTGGTTTATTTGAGCAGAATTGGGATGGACATATGGTGTGGTATTTATGTTCGATTATATATTGATCAATGCGATTGAATTATGAGGGTATAGTGATGACTAATTCTAGTGATTGTAGGATATATTACATAATTCCCATGGTATTCGGAACTTGGGAAGTCGAGAAAATTACAAAGTAGGATATTCTCATTATCTCATAAATCTATCTTGATGATTTTGTAATATTCTGATGACCATATGTATTTATATAATTTTTTTCTGACTACATGATGTAGTTAATGCAATACACTATGAGCTCATATTTTATATGGTAGAATATGTTGAGACATAGAGTACCTGGATGAATTCATATTGATAGATGATCTAATAAATTAGCATATTTTGTCAAAAATGTTATAATTTGATGATGAAATAGTAGTGAATATAAGAAAACACTAAATATTCCCATCAGCCCATGGTTTAGAGGATTTAAATGTTAATATTGGAAATTAAAAAAATTTATATTAATCAGTGTCCAATTAATTAATTAATGTTGATCCCTATTCTTATATGTTTATTTGAAATATATACCCTATTAATTAATTTATAAAAGACTTTGTGAAACTATAGAAGAAGAAGACTATGAATATAGATATTCTACCATATATTTGATGTGCATGATATTTTTTTAATACATACACTACCCAATCCATGTCTATAGGGAAACAAAAAAAATGTTTTTGAAGTGATTTCGAATACAATTAGGATGGGAATAGAATGTATTAATGATTTCTCTCTCCCCCAAATCAACAATAAATTTATAATAGGACTATGTTAAATCATTATTTTAGTATAAAATGGTTTCTATGGAATTAGGAATTGCATTATAGATCATACAGTAATCGGTTCATTGTGGAATTAGCTTGACAGGGGAAAACATCGATGGATTGTGATGGATTGTGGTATAATTAATGTACAGAACATTTAGTGGAGTCCATGCATAGAGTGGGATACTACTGGGACATTATATTATTGAAATATATCTTACTATTTCATAAGGTTCATAAATATTCATAGGAGGGATGTGAACATGACATTTTATTTTGGATTGAATGTGAAAAAGAAGTGGAGAAGTGGAGACACAATACATTTCATTATATATATGGTTTTGATATGTTACAATTCAATTGTATGAAATATTTGGTAACTAATCCCTAATGAGGATATGAAAATATATTATTTTTTATTTAGGTTATCAGTTGGTATCATTTTTAGGCCACTGGGAAATGTTATTATCATTTCAAATTTTTCATGATATTTGTTTATTTGGATCCTATTGAGAATTGATGTTATACTCACCCAATATATGTATATTATAGTTTTTCAGTCACCAGGAGCATGAAGTTGATTGAGTTGAATATTAATACTTCAATAAGTTATTTAGGAGTTTTTGAAGAATCACATTCAATATTGATGATATAAATTGTTATTGGATGTTTTTTTAGTTGTTTGAAATTATATTAATGTACTAGTGTTATGTTTAATTTTTCTCAGTTGGCTTATCATTCATATATGATGCTGATTTGATCATATAATTTTTTATATATCATAATAAATAAAAATTTTCATATAGTTACACAAATATGCATGATTTATATAACCACATGTGTCATCGCCAACACATGATCTATGGGAGAGGATATATTCAGATCAATATCTATTTCCATTCATTTCTTACACAAGAGAGGTACCATTTTAGGGAGAGGGTTATGATGGAGTGGTATAATAGGATATGCTCTAGAGATATGAATATTTTTTTATTTAGGAATTTGTGATGCTGCCTAGGTTGGAAGGGAAAAAATATTTCTTCAATATAGTATGTTCTGTTAATGAGGAAGGATGGTTTAGAAATTTGATTTTATGTTCCCCTATGATTCGATCCATGTAACACCCATTTTAATAAACATACTATGTAATGTGAAACTGATGCAGGATATATATTTAGGAAAATATGATCCATTATTATTTTATAAAACTACCTTCCAAATGAATATAAATTGGGGGGTTATAAGACAATGAATTATTTAATTAATTAATCATAAATATTTAGAGACCCTAGTCATTTGGTTAAAATGTTATTTATTTTTTATGAATTTCTCTACATTGACACCCTATCTTGTTCATAAAATATATTTTAAACAATCTATATAATAAATCACTATGGAGTCAAGGTAATGACTATTACACATGGAAGAGTAAACAATAGGTGTTTTTATACCATTATATATACATGTATAAGAGATATTTTCCAGATCATGAGAGAGTAATTTGTTTTTCAAGGAGTTCTTAGATATTAATTAAAATATTAATTAGATAGATTACATGTGTTTTTTGGATTTTTATTCGGGTGTGTTAAATATTAGAACTGGTGGATTATTTTACATAGGGATTATGAGGATTTGGCTCTTTTATGGGGTTCAATTTGAGACTTTTTAGAGGATTAGTTTCATTCCACAATATAAAATGAGGCATTCCATCCATTGATATTTACCATCTTATATGGAATTTAGGAGTTCACATCATGATGTGTTTCATGAAAATTTAATTTACCATTTGATCCATAAACTCATTTTATGATATTCCAATGATGTGAATGAAAGATATTATTTTCATTAATTGATAAGTAGCCTATTTTATTGAGTGAATGGAAACCTATTTGATAGATTCCATCGTAACTAACCTATTATATTTATTTGAAAATTTCATGTATCAATAATATCATTATAAACCATGTTATACCTACATTTACTCAATGGTGCCAGGTATATATTTATCATTGGGATAAGTCTTGTGGCAATGATATGGTCTTAGGAAAGGTTTTCTCTTGTATTATTTATATATTTCTACAAATATATCATTAGGCTCAGTGTTTTGAATATGTGTAATATGGGGAGGGGATTATCTCATTTTATGATTTCTAAAATCATCTCCCCATCCTATAATATTGTGTACTTGGTCAGGGTAAGGTATATTTAAATTTATTCCCTTACATTATTTTATATACACTTCGTTCATAACAAGCAATACAAGACCTAGTTCTGTGTAAGGGAATATTATGTACTTACCATTTTCATTTTATTATTTAAATAATTATCTTATTATAATATTGTCATCTATTAAATAATTTTATTTTGATTCATAATCATGTTCGATATTTTAATCCCTAGGCATTTTATAGACATGAGACACTTCAACCATCAAGAATCATTATTTTCATGATTTGTTTTAATGTTAAACATTCAAATTAGGGCTACCTAATGAAGATAACTTCAGGGTTTGGTGGAATGTTTTATTTAACATGTATGATTAAAATAAATTTATTCATTTTTTACTAGTTATTTTAAATTCCTAACATCTTGATATTTTATGATATATATAATTTAATTGATAGATTCTTGTACAAGAAACATCGAGCAAAAATGAGTGGCAATATACTATTTAATGTTCTTAATTTAACATGATCAATATATACTAATATTTAAAATAGAGAGTTTTAACAGAATTGATTTTATTAGGATATGTATATGATGTTAATAATTTAAATTTATTTATGCTTAATAAATAACCACATATTTTTTAGTTGTGTCATTTTATTCAACAAATATATGTTTTATCCAAAAAATTGATTTTTACTCATTTATAGGATAAAATATTTATAATTAATGTTTGAAACTTTTAAAAAATTTATATGGTAAAATAAATCCATTTTTTGGAACCATCATATTAAAATTATCTTACTGCGAAATTTGGGTAATTTTTTTTGGAAAAGATTGATTTTCCAGAGAATGATGAAATATACAACTTTTTATAACACTTTATATTTAATTATATCAATAAATACCAATTATCAAATAAATTATTCTTCAAATTAATAGATTTACCATTTTTAATGATATAATATAATTAATTACATGTTTATTATCATTATTAAAAAAATTTAAATAAGTAAATGTTTTTATTAAAAAAATATTTTTTTGGAAAACTAGTATTCATTGAATGTTGACATTTTAGTATTATTTTAAATAATGCAATATATTTGTTATGAATTTATAAAAATCTATTTAATATCTGGAATCAAAGTATAAAATTTCATTAAATATTTCACTTTTATTTTGATTATAATCAATAGTAAATATATTAATTTTTAGTACCAATATAAATTAAAATCAGGTAATTATGGGTAATAATATTATGATAAGGAAAATAAAATCTGCATAAAAATTAAACATATCGTATTTTATTATTCCATTTCTTAAATAATAATCCATGATTTTGTTATATGGAATTTTATTTCTATTTGGATAAGATTATTAATTTTATAGTATTGTATTTAATGAAAATTCAACGATGAAAATTTTCTGTATTTTTTTACTATATCATTTTTAATGTGGGGTCATAAAAATTATTGGTTAAACTATAAATAATATTTTTAAATATAAAATATCTATCTATAATGTGGTTATATAATTTTAATTTTTAATGACTAATTAATTACCCTAAATTCTTACAAAACACAGACATAATAATTATTCAATTAAAGAAAAATCGAAAACATGATATTAGAAATGTCATAAGTAATATAAATTTGATTTATTTAGGAGATAGATTAATTTTATAGATGTATAAGACATATTAAGGATGTATTAAATGATTTTTTGATGTTATCATGTTTTATTGACATTTATAATGTGAAATTAATTAATAGTGTTAGAATTTATAATTATGATATTTCAGGAATATACTATTTTATTAAATTATATTAAAATAATATAAATATTTAATTATTAGAAATATAATATGATACTTTATAGAAATTACTAACCCATGCATTTGTATTCCATTTGGAATCATTTGTATTAATAAGAGTCTTATAATATAATAATATGTTGAGAAATTTCAGAAGTTCCCCCACATGAATTATAAAAGGGAACCATGTAAATCACTTATTCACACCACTTTGAGACATCTATATTCACTATGTACTACCCATTCCTATTATAAAATTTTTTATATTGATTATTGAGTAGACTCTCTCTACCAATGAAAAACCCTATATCTCTTAAGAAGATATCTAATGAAAGTCCCCGAAGAAGATTTAAATATTTTTATGAACTCTGTCAAGTTATTTCTTCTTATATTACCTCTTCATGTGTTTTTTCATCCTATATTAACAACAAGAGTACAATTTCTATATTTATATGTTATTATGACTATGATACTTCTATGTTACACCTTTTATTTATCCTATAAAAATAAAAAGAATCACCCATGCATATGCATAGTATACCGTCTCTACATAACGGTGTAATTAATTTTATAGAACCAAATTATTTATATTGTTAAAATGATGGAAGTAATGTATACATATAAGAATTTATAAATCATGTTTTTTTGGTAAATTATTAAATCATCCATTTACCTACCAATTCACCATTAAGTGAATGATAACATCACTCATGCGTACTTACATCCTACAATCCCCACAACATGATGCGATTAGTTTTCCATGGTCAGCAATAAAGAATGGTATAGAAAAAAAATTATTGATTAAATATGATATTTATGAAATTAATTTTATTCTATATATGATTTTTCTACATTATATGAAATAGAAACATGACTATTTTGACATAATATACATGAGAAAACATCAAAAGTGACACACAAAATAGTGTAAATAATGACATATTATTAATAATTAGGTGAAGAAGTATTATATAAAAAATAATATTTAATAGTGTGGTTATTTAATATATTGTTAATAAAATATATTTATTATATAGTTCGTTAAATCTCTATCAACAAATAAAACTCTAATAGTAAGGGACTGCATCTCAATGTAAGTTCACTGACTCATATTTTGATACTATGCACCTATAATCTATTATGTGGGGGTATATAACACCCTTTAGATATATTATATAACAAATTATCTTATTATTATGATATTTTGAGTTTTCATAAATGTTATTATGTCATATAGAATATGAATCAACTGATTGAAAAGACATAAGTGTTTCTTATTTCAATTTTACGTTTTTGATACATATGCCAGATTTACTAATTCTTTCTTTTATGTGGGGTATATACTACCCATTTGATATATTATATCATGAATCCATTTAAATTTATTATATTTAATATTACACTTTAATTGATTTTTTTGGGATTACGATTAAAATGATACCCAACTGGTTAGTGTTTATTTCATAGTATCAAAATTAGTCTAGATTGTTTATTTTTCAGTCTATAGTGGGGATTATTTCTCTCGAAATTACCTGTTTCTGAAAAAATAAATAGGTTTTTACTATTCTCCTTTAATTTTCATTTTAATTTTTAAACATGATAAAATTTGATAAACAAAATTAATGTAATTTTCATGTTCTTTTCCAAAAACGTACATTGTGACTTTTTAAACCAAAATTAAAAAAAAAGATGTTTTTATCATTTAGGTTATGATAATGTTTTTCCACCATCATAATGATTAATGAAATATAGGATTCCTTTACTAGTTTACAATTTTATTATTAAATATTTTTTTCCACTTTGTTTCATAGTATATTTTTAAAAGTTAATTGCAATTTCAAAATGATAGGTTTAAAAAAAAGTTTTTATGATATATTTATAATACATTAATAAATCAATGTCACGCTCCTTTTATTTTAATTATTCACAAATGAGAATACTTTTTAATGGTGCCATCTATTTAAAATTTCACTTTCACATGATCACTAGATATTTCATTTTCCTAAATATCCATATTCCTTGTATCATGGATAGAATTGTTTCATAAATATTTTACTAGTTTTAGATATGTTGATCACGTTGAATATTTATTGAATAACTAGGCAAATAAATGTAAATCTAAACTTCTTACTCAATGATGATTTTTTTTCTAAGGAATATTGATTCATAAATAAAAATGATCACTATTTTTATGAAGAATGATTTGGACCAGTTGTGGAGGGTGGGGCCTAGTAATATATATCCCCTTTATGAAGTGATAGTCTTTTACGGTGAATCAGTAAACTATAACTAAATTGGTTTCCACCTATATTATTAAGAATTTTTTTGAATAGTCATAAAGGTATATGTATTATGTTTTTTACAACATGACATGAAATTATTAATCATTTATTTTATTAATATTTCATTTCCTATGATCAATGTATTGTGCTAATTGTATTATATATAGATACAGTTCATTCTCAATTAAATATTAAATGAAATGTGTTTTCATTTGTTTACCTTGAATTGTTGATAATGACTTATCTTGTCATGATACTCATGTTTTTTAAATGGAATGTTGGTATAGTTATTTAACATTTCATGTTGTTTATGCATATTGATTAATGATATTGTCCATTGTAAAAATCCCTTATGCTGCATTTTATGTCACCATTATTTTGTTTTCATTCAGAGGATATTGAGATAAAATATTTTAATTATTTAAATTATGTTTTTTTACTTTCCTTTACTATGTTTTATGATTATTACAAATGTTTTAATGTTACCATGAAAAAATCTAGTTCATTAAGACTAATAAATAGATCAGTACTCCAAGATTTTACTACAAGAGTGTGTGTTGATGAAATAATGTGAATATAGACTATGGTATACTAGGTTTGGGGTTGTTATAGTTATTATTAGGGGAATTTTAGTATATACCTTGTCAACTATATTTATTTAAAATTTTATTAGGGAATATGACCCTATGAATTAATTTGAGGATAAGACTATTTATATGTTGATATTCAATATATTTGTTAATTGTTAGGGATATCCTAAGTTAAACCTAAGGGCTCATGTATTGTGAATAAGTTCATGTGATTTATATATATATTGAATAATATTTCATTATTATTAAAATGAAACATTATTATAAATGTAAATTTAAGATTACACATTATTTTCTAGTTTAAGAAAATGTTGGAAACTAGATGAAATCGAGTATGCATTAAATGTGATAGAATATGTCTTGATAAGAATCAAAATGTGATAATGACTAGATTAAAAGGAAATTTTGATTCTTACAAATTATTTATCATGTAGTGTTATTAAAAATATGTACCCTAAAAAATATCTTTATGAAAAATGAAAAGAAGGACATAGACTACCGGAAGATAAGGTGGTGGAGACCATATAGGAAAGATGATTCAATTTTCATTATGTTGATTATGTGATAATAAAAAACCAAAATAATGTCTCGAAGGAATGGAAAATGTATTAATTATAGTAATGTATGACAAAAAGAGACATATTAATGGGGAAAAATAAAGTATACAATGGATGGAAATAAATTTCATCAAGGGATACATATATTTTTCATTGTATTACATGTGGGGATCAAAGATATTATCTAAGTCAATATACACTTCTAAAGGTTAACATATAGAAAAGGAGTGGTTTTTGCTTTTAAATTCAAATCATTGGAATTGAATAATATAACTATTATGTATTGGAATTTATGGGTTATTATTTCAAAGTATTTTACCAAAGGTAGTATGGTTAGAAGGATCATTAAATGCATAAGTAATATTGTTGACTATATAATAATATACATTTTCATTAGCTTAAGATATATATAAACCATCATGGGTTTAACGAGTTTAATGTAGATATTAATTCTTAATTCTAAATATCTTTTTTCATGTTTTATGTTTTAGGAGTTTATAATGATTATGTATATATTGAAAGGCAATTTTGGAAATACAACACAATTGGTTTAGTATTTGTTTTTGTTTAAAAGTTACTTTATAAATAATTTTAACAAATTTTTTGAAAAAACATTTAATGTTAATGATTACCTTTATCATGTATATAAACTATGAATTTAATTTAAATAAACCTTATTATAACATTGTAAATGAAAAATTAAAGGTATGATATAACTTTTGTGATTATAATGTTCATTAATGATGGATTTATTTTTTGGGATTTTTGTCATTTTTTTAATGTTGTAAATAAAATACTAATATAATTTTGGTAAAAGGATAACCCACATGTCAAGGGAAAAAAATCAAATATTACAAGGCCATGAGGGAGGAACCCACAACTATGGTTGACTTGGGTGCATGTCCTATCAATACTTAATGTGATTTACTATTTAGTATTTCATTGGTTTTCCTTAAACAGTTTGACCGATAAAGGATAAGTTCATTTTGATAATCATGTATGATTATTGTAAACAGAATATTATCTAATATTACTTGAGGTATAAAAGGATTTTTTTCCTTTTCAATGAATATATGATTATATTTTGGATTTATTATGATTCGAGTTAGTTAAGGAAATCAATAGAGTATATTGGAAATTATATGTTTAGAGGATTAAATTTTTATATGGTAAATAATTAATTTATAATATATGTCTATTACAGAAAATACTTCAGATTTTTTGGTTTCAATCTTATGAGGAAATAATTTTTAGTACTTTTAAGGATTCATTTTTTTTGAATTATCAAAGTTGTATTTTTTGGGTAATTACTATTGATTTTTGGTGAATAATGTAGTGTTATTCATATGATGTTTTTTTTGGAATTATCATATCTTGTACTAAGAATGTTTGATTTTGTTGATGTTTGAAGTCATTTGAAATATTTTTTTTATTATTTTACAAATTATTGGTTGTGTATAATTTCATGAAAAAAATCATACTCATCTTGGGGAGGAAAATATGTGTTTGTGGTTGAAATTTATTAAAGGATAAAAATATACGCATAAAGTACGTATATTTCCTTATGTTATCACTCTATTATTTAAATGAGTTTCTCAACACTAGGAGTATTATTTTCGAAAAAAATGATGTCAATTTAGATTTTATACAGAGAAATAAAATGACTTTTTAACCCATCATTGATTTATAGTTATGTGATTGTTAATTTTCACTTGACCATGTTCCCCATCACTCTTCATTATTAGTTGATAGTAATATTTATCTTCTATATAAATATTTTAACACTATAGTAATGTTATTATATTTGGATGTTTATTTTTTAAGATGATCATCATACTTATCCTTCTCACTTTCAAAGTGGATGTTATATTGACAATTTTTACAATTTGGGATTCCCACAACAGAATTTTTAAATACAAACCATTGACTCTAGATGATCATTTTTAAATTGAGATTAAAAAATTATTAAATATGGGGATAATTTAACATCCCAATATTTTAGAAAATATTAAATATAATTGATGTAATGTTGGGTCATGAAACCCCAATCATAAAGATACCACCATATATTATTAAATATTATTATATTAACACGAACATTATGAACTATATATTTAATTGGGAGTTGTGAATGGGATTAAAAATATTATGAAATATATATAATGTATATATTTACTAAAAATGCATTCATTCATTGAAAATAAACACATGTCTTTTAGTAAATTCATTTTCTTCTTCATATATTGGTTTCCATCAAAAATTGAATTTTCTTTATTTTTATGAGAAAATAAATATATAAAAATTTTCACACTTTTATAAAATGTAATTGAATAATTTAAATTAATTTTTAAAATAATATAATTAAAATTATCTTACTGTTAATATTTAGTATGTTTTTGAAAAGTTTGATTTTCAATATAATAACGACAAATAAAGATTTTTATAAAACTATCAAATTCATTATAATAAAAATTCAATTAATGATATTGATATTACCTTAAAATAACATAAATAAAATTTTTATATAAAATTTATTAATTAACTTTTAATCATCCATATATCAAATTTTTATAATGTAGAAACACGGTCTTAGTTTTGAGGTACAAGCTTCTTCTTTTATCTTTTTCTTAAGTGTTTTTCAAAAAATAAGGAAAATGGGGAAAAAGCCTAAAATTTGGAAGTACACCCCGTGTACTTTTCCACACGCCGTGTACTTTTGGCCGTGTGGGAAGAGTACACAAGGTGTGTGGCCATGTCGGTGATGAAGGGTGTAGAACCCAACTACACGCCGTGTAGTGGTCCATTACACGCCGTGTAGTCAGTCAGCAGGTGAATAGTAAGGTGGTGGCCGGCTGTGTGGTAGAACATGTCGTGTACTCAAGAAGACACACCGTGTAGTCATGTCAGCATATGAACAGTGCCACACTGGCAGGAAACTGCCATAGAAACAGTTAAATAAATGGGAAGTACACATCGTGTACATTGTTTTTTTCATTAAATGGGCAGTCGCATCCCCTGTTCACTGGGAAGGATTAAAATGGGAAGATGGAGCAGAAGAGGGAGGCTAGAGCTTTGTAGATTCACCGAGTGCACATCATGAATCTGTTTTCTACACCGTCGATCTCCCTAGAACCGCACGGGTGAGTTCTGCCTTCTCCTAGAGTAGTTCTTACCATTGAAAATAATAATGTTTTTATTTAAATAGGAAAATGATTTATTATGTAAATAAATATTTTATCTAAAATAAAACATTATTTTTACTGAATATGTTATTGAACATGTGGTAAGAACCTACTAGTATTTATTGCTCACACCATACCTTTTCTATCAGGGATTTTTAGATTATATTATTCCGTCAATGAGAAAAGGTAAAGTGTATATTAAAGTATCAAGATATTATTGACCCTCTAGGTTTGATTGATACTTCCTTTCATAGGTTTGAGGTCTATTTGGATATATTATAAGTTCTTTAATGATGTAAAAAAATGTATACTTGTATTTTGGTACTCTATTTCTTTATAGTGTTGACAATACTTGTACATATTTTATCTTATGTTGTATTGTGTAAAAAATTCCCTCATTTATATTTTATAATGTCAATTTTTGGCAGACAACCTAGAAGTATCAGGAACTCTCTTCGAGATATTTTATTGATGGATTTTCTATCAGGGCGATAGGAAATCCATGTCGGTTCATTGAATTGTGTAATCAATGATACATGTTTATAATAGTTATTTAAGGTCAGTATGTAGGTTTGGGAATCTTGTTGGGATATAAGAGTTAGTTACGAGCATGTAGCCAGACATCTCTAATCAAATGGGGTCTTCTGTTACCATGGGTGGTTTAGTAACATCATATTGAGAAACAATATCATCCATTTCTAGTATTTTCAGAACATTTTATTTAAATAAGTTGGAATCCAAATCTTATGATCTTATTTTTTGGGATTATTGTTCTTTTTCATATTTTTTGTGTTTTTTATATGAGTAATATTATAATATCATTAATGTTATTTTAAAATATTGAGTAGAATCATGCCTCTATGAATACATGTGAAGAGGCCCCAGGAAGAAGCTACTAGTGAACCGTAGTGAGAGGATCCCCAAATGGACTAGAAACTTATAGAGATTATCGTGCTTGTTTTCAATGCTCTGAGAAATGCACCTACACTAATTTCTATTCTGCCTCTATCTGTGCATCCTCATAGGTATGAATCATGGAATTATAGTCACGTGTTCCTGCCCTACAAGTTGCTATCATTCCAAGTCCCTAATGATCCTCAATAGGCTAAATATATTTTGAGAATGATATAAATAATATTTTGTTTATTGGAAATTCCATATATTATTAAGGTGAAATGTTAATCCTTCATTATAGATGGACCAATAGGGATATGGTGGGACTCGATGGTTATGAAGAAGATTCATGAGGGTTTAAAGTGAAGGACTGCAATGTATTTTCACTAAACATTTTTATCCAGAGTCTATAGTATATTCTATGGATATAATGTTTTGAAAACTAGAGCATGATGATAGGAGTATGAAAGCATATGAAAACCAATTTTCAGAGATATTGAAAATTTTAGGTGAGATTATATCCAATGAAAGAAGATGAATTCACGGTTTGAGAGGGATCTCTGGCCAAATGTTTTTTTAGGTTTCTTAATTGGAGATCACATCTTATGATAATTTTCAGGATAGGGTGTTGATAATTGAGCATGAACTCGTTAGTAATTAATTATTGGTTGGAGTTCCTTTCTCTCACTAGAGAAGCTTTATGAGTTCTTATATAGGATAGATGAGTGTTATGAGTATCATGGTGGATCTCAATAGCATTGTTCTTCCAAACCATTTAAAATTATTAGTAGATGACCTCTTACAATCTTCCTATTTAACAATCTAGGTAATTCAAAATCGGTTTTCACTAAGGATCCCAATAGGTGAAGTTCTTATTGAAACTCTGGTCTCCTAAACAAATTCATTATATTATTTTAGCACCAGATTGTGGAATAGGCTCATCCTCACCGAAAATTACTTCAATGAAATTAGATGATTCCTGAATAGAGGGATTCCAAACAAATGGAAATGAAACAAATCTTCTTCGAATAGTCGAAGTGTCTCTATAAAAATATGATATATGTTAAAAAACTAAATGATGTATCATCAATATTGATTCATCCATAGTGACTTCATTATTTGATATTCGTGCATCTCACTCATTAATATCAACTCAAGTTGTGAACATGTTAAATGTTCCTATGAATATATTTTTCTGTGAGGGATATTATTACACCACTCTAAATGAAGAGATATTAGGTTCTCTATTGTCCTTTATGATTGTTATCTTATATCAGATATCAATATCACTAGAAATTTTTTGGTTCTCAGCATGAAATCTCTTTATTTAATTCCTAGGATAGATTGGATCATCTATAACAAGTCACGAATTTAGTGCCATATTTGAATGGTATCCTTTACTGTGCCCAATGTGTTGTTCCATATCAATCAAGTAGAATGGAACTTGAGGACATGTAGGGTTAGATCATATTATCTAGAGGTGGCGAAAGTTATAAAATTAATTTATATTGATGTAGTGAAATAATAATTTAGTGATGATCTCCCTCTAATTTCCAGAATGTTTTCGAACATTTTCACCCTAATATATCTTTATTAATAAATTTGTGATAGGTATATTTTTCTATTGAGTGATTGGTTCTCAACATGGGACTATTCTTTTTAATGTATGGACCTAACTAAAATGAGAGATATGCAGACTTAGTTAGATATCCTTTTATAGAAAATATTTATACTCCCATGTGATTCACCAATTGTGTTTCCTATTCTCACTACTTAAAAATATTACATAACACTTCTCATATGTTTTAATTATTGGAATCTAAACTGAGTTATGGTAATCAAAATTTATCCACTTCAACATATAGATGATTTGTTTGACTAGTTGAAAGAGGTGAATTTGTCCTCCAAGATTGATCCTCGGACTGGTTATCACCAGTTGAGAATCAATGAATCTTAGATTTAGATATTTACCGTACAGATTATGTATGACCATTTGGAGTTTCATTTCACGTCATTTGATCTAACGAAATCTGATGATGTCTTTATATCATTGATGAACATGATATTATATGTGTATCTTAATATTTTCATCGATGTTTTTATGGATGCCATCCAATTTTACTATCAATCTGAGGGGGATCATATGTACCATCGAACAGTAGATTTTTAATTTTTTATAGGTCATTGAATTTAGGCCAATCTATAAAAATTTGATCTATATTATTTGGAAGTGAATTTATTCAGACATGTGGTATCATAATGTTCCATCTTATTTGATACTAATATGGTTAAACCATTTATGGAATGGTTATAACAACATAATGTTTTTGAGAGTCAGCTATTTTTATTTTTAGGTGGGTATCATTGATTGGTTGTTATGGATTTCTCATGGTTGGCTTCTTTAATGACTAATCTAACTCAAAATGGGGTAATGTGTTTTTGGAATGAAAATTGTTAGATTTATTTTATTGAGGTAACACATCACTTATCAAATGGTCCAGTGTTGAAACTTATACTGAAATGGTAGGTCTATGTGATATTTTGTGAAATTTTAGTTTTTGGTTTGGGATGTGTTTTTATACTGGTTGATTAAATGGCATCATATAATTCTTGGTACATCAATCCTCAATAGAAAAATTATCTAACCCATGAACTGTAACATGTGGTTGGGATGTATTTACAAAAGAGTTTCCTACATTATCTTTTTAGAGAATGGATTACCGTGTATTCACACGAAAAGATCCGGAGTGATATCTTCTATCATATACATTTGAATAACTTTTAGAGTAATTGGGTGGAGTTCCTACAATATTTTAATATTAAAATTAACTATACCTTAGAGAAGATGAATGTTGTCACAAATTATTTGGGAAATAAACTTCCAACCAAGGCTATTAGTGAATCATCTGAAGAGTGGAATTTGATGGTTCTATTTGCATATTTTCATTTAGAAGAATATGAAGATAGGTAAAATATTGTCTTGGAATTTGTTCTGTAGTCCAATTCTCATCTCAGGATGATTCTTCAAGAGAAGAATCTTGATGATGATTTCCCGGAATTATGGGCTATAATTAAGGTGTGGAGAATATTGTATAGTGATCATATCCCACATATGTTATTATATTATTTTTGAATATTTTTTGTTGTACAATTTCTTGTGAGAAAATATGTGCCATTGGATGTCCATAACTAGCCATTGGTGGTGCGCTTGTGAGCCTCAATGATGTTCTGTGACATGAAACAATGGTTCGGGTGGTTGGTTATGAGATGGCAGATCACCTATTTTTCATATTTCCATACCTTCTAAAAGGTCAAGGATATGAACCATTGAATATCATGATTCCCCCATCCCCTTCAAGTGCCGACACAGATGTGGGATAAGAAATCCATGGAAATTGTGGTCGGGTAGCCACATACCCCTAGAAAGAAGAATTCCATATGGGTATTGATTAATAGAATTACCAAATCAGATTACTTTATAAACATTTGTGACAAAACCAAATTTGAGGATTTGAAATATCCCCATGATAAATTGATTGATCATTTAAATGGAGTTAAATATGATATATTCCCTAATACTGATACCCATTTTACCTATCATTTTTTATAAGGAATTTAGGAGGAGATGTTATATTATTTTCAGTATATTATGACATAAAATCCATAGATAAATGGACATACAAATATATCTATAATAATTTATGAGGATATGCTTCATGCTGATATACTTGATTTTGGTAGAGATTGGAATGACCATTTGTGACTATTTGAGTTCCATTATATTAATAGTAACTAGTTATCGATCAGAATGGACCCATTTGAGTCAATTTATGGTAGGAAGTTTAATTCTACTTTATATTATTTAGAGATTGGGTAAACATTCGTGGTTTTATCGAGATTGGTTTAAGTGATGACAATGAATTATCAATTGGATTGTTAGATAATTTTGATGTCATAGAAATGATATAAATCCTATTCGGGTCATCATTATAAAATGATGGAGTTATATTTTGATGACTGGATGTTCATGAGAGTTTCTCATTTTTTGAGTCTTCGATGAATTTGTAGGTAAGTGATGCTTGAGCCTAATTTTATGGGACCTTTTGAGGTTGTTTAGATGATGTGGAATGTAGTGTAACATTTATAACATCATCCATATTTTACTTTAAAACATAATGTGTTCCATGTATCATAACATCATAAGTATCTTTCTCACCCATATCATATCTTAACATGGGAGGATCTTTATATTGGTCCTCATTAATATGTGTATTAGAATCCAATTAGTATTGTTGATTTTGAGATGATGGTACTTTGTGGGTGTATTATATCATTGGTTTCATTGTTATGGTAGCATTATTCTAATTCACATGATACTAGGGAGAGGAAGTAACTAAAGAGGTTTGTAGACTCATCAATTTTATATGGAATCTTTTTGAAAGGATTTCTTGGGCAAGAGAGATTTTATGGGTTTGAGGTTTTAACATATCATTATTGTATTTTTAGTTACTACTAAATTATTTATTTTATCATTGATTGGTTTAGAATCTTTAAGGTGAAATTTTGATTAAATTTAGAATATTTTGGATCATTCGGGTTTCACATGGTTGGGGCACAGTTTTCATAAACTGTTCTCCCCCCGGTGCGAACTGTGATACCCAACAAACTGTGTGGATGTACATTTTTAATTATAAATTTTTAAAAAAAAAACATCTGATCCCCCATTAAATATATATATCCCTCCCCAGATGACCATAATGTATTTATAGGATTGAGCAGGATCCTTAACATCAATAATAGATCATATAAAACCCTCCTTTGGTGAAACAATATGGTCATTGAATATTGGATCCCTAAATGTTAAGTGAATCTCATATCTTTTAGTTTTTCCCGTTCTATCCTTCATTCATAGAGTTCTTTGGATCATTGAAATTTGGATGGATCTAAAGTCTATTGTATTTAATCTATATTATAGGTTTGGTTTTTAGATCCACATCGCATTCATTCATCATTTATAAATTCCAATACAGATGTTGATTCATGATCCTTGATTGAAGGTAGATTATTCCATTTGAGATTTTACATATAATTATTCCTTGATTTTCTTGATTTGTTTCAAATATAATTCAATTGATTTATGAAAACCCTATTATATGTGATTTGGAATTTAGATTTGAAATGGAATTAATTTGGGAAATATTCCTAACACCAATGGAATTTTAATTTTGGGTATATTTTGAAATTTTTTGAATTGAAGAAATTAATTTACAATTGATTTTAGAAAATTTATTAAATTGAATTTACAGAAATCTTATTTCTGTGATTTTATATAAATTTTATGAATTGATGAAAAAATCTTGTTCAGTTTTTTGAAACAAAATTTTCACATTGAAATAGAATATTGGGAAATTTAATATTAAAGGATTATTGATTGTAAATGAGATTATTTACCCCTTTCAAATAATTGATTGAGATCATGCATGGATAGGTTGTAAGTGCATCATTTTTGAAAATAATTCTAGGATGATGATTCCCTAGAAATATTTTGATAGTGAAAATTAAAAAAATCCATAGTTTAATAAATCTAATCACTCATGGGATGTGGATGGGAGTTATTTATCCTATGCATAAGGGATGAGTGTAAAAATATTGATGAGATCACAAATAATTTATGTATGATGATCCTATAACTAAAATATATTGAACTTCAATGCAAGGTACCATTGATATTGTTCGGATTTTTAATATTTGCCATTTATTATAGAACTATTCACTTCATTACCGATTTTTTTTATATAAACTACTTTATTAAAAAAATTATTTCATGTCTATAATGACTTTAATCCTTTGAAAGGAATCAAATATTGTTTTAAATGTGTAAATATTATATTATTCATTGCAATATTTTTTCTAAATTGAATCTTTAATTTTTTTATTAGTATAGAATATGTTATGGAAAACATGGTGGCACCCTATTAGGATTTATAGATAATTACATAACTTTTACTTTATGAATTTGTAGATTATATTATTTCAGGTACAAGAAAAGTGAAAGTGCCTCTTGGAAGAAGGTGGATGATGTCTATCCTTCGGGATTGGATTTATGTTTTGAATAGGATATTTAATTTTAATATAGGTAGATTCTATGTACATTAATGATGTAATAATTTGGGATTTGTATTATGTTTTTGATATTTAGTACTTCCTCCTTTAGAGTGTTGATCATACCAACTGTTATCATTTATCGTTAACTTTTTTATACAATATTTATTCCCTCTTTTATCATTTATGATGCATGGTTCTTTCAATAACTTCTGGGGGATTTGGATTTCCTTTCAAGAAATATTAGTGACATGTCAGGTATTTGGGGACTAGGTTATCTAAATTAGTTCATGATAGGTTTGAATTTATATTTTTTGAATTGATATTATTATAATCAAAGTAATTAATAGTGTCAAAATTGATTAAATGTTATTTTATTAATATAATATAACATTATATTATTTAAAACACATAATAAAATTATATAATCACAAATGGGATATGATATGCTTGAAAATAAACCCCGTGTGAATTTATATTCCTTTTGGAAGAACATTGATGTAGTATAATCATATTATATTTTAATATATTTTTAAATTCCTAATGTGACCCTCACCTCAATTTTAAAAGGGAACATAATCCCTCATTTTTTTACACCACATTGATCCTTCTAGATTAAATATGTCCTACCTACTAAAATTAAAAACATCCTTAGTCATGTTCTTGAGGTGGTGGTCTACTCAAAAGACCATCCCCAAATCCTTTATATAGAGATCTACATGAGGTCCAACGAAGGAGTGGTAATCATATTTACAAAATAATTCTTTTTATACATTCTTCTACATCATCTACGTATTCTATTTCCATCCCAAATTAATGATTATAGTTTCATGTATATACTGATATGTGTTTATGATTATGAGACAACTATATTCCACTTTTTATTCATGATATAAAAATTAAAAGCACCTCATGTGCATTTGTTCAACTTAATGTCTCCACTTAGTGGTGTAATCTGTATTTCATCACCAAATTATTAGGATTGTGATAATTATTAAAATAATGGATATATATGAAACTTATGAAATAATATTTATTATTTTAAATTAATATATCATAAATTTTTATACCCATTCACTATAAGGGAATGATAATGTCACATGTTCGTACGTATGACCTAATATCTACATGACCATATGTGACTCATTTTCCATGGTCAGCTTTTAAAACGGTTTCAAAAATGTATTTGATTATTAAATATTTTATTTATAACATTAATATATTTTAAGATATTATGTACCTATAACCTATACAAGATAACTGATATTATCATGACAACACATATATGAGGAAAAACCACAATTAACAACCGAAACCATGAACATAATGAAATTTTATTTAAAAACTAGTGATAAAATACATTATGTAAATCATATATGGTATTTATAGTTTCATTTTATTTTATTTATATAATTGTTCATAAGATTCAAAAGATACCAAATCACCAAGTGTTTATTTGGAAATCAAAACATTATTCATGTTTGTTCAATTTGAAGTCCCCATAAGGTAATATTTCTCTTCAATCTATATGTTTTTCAAAAAATTATTCCAAAAAAAGTTTTGTACTATTATCTTATAATTGGTTAAGTTTATTTTTGACCTTTTTTACTTATTAATTTTTTTTAAAAATAAATCATCTTACAGATTTGAAAACAAGGTTCACTATGAATATTTTGAAAAAAATCTATGATTTTTTTAATATATAATTAATGAGTGAATTTTACCACCATCATTAAACAATAAGGATTTTATTATTTTGTAATTTTTTAAATTTTATATTCAAATAATTTTTTTCATTTCTGTTTGGTTTACATAATTTTAAATGATTATTTCTATGTAGATAATGTATTTATTCAAAACAATTAATGATATTTTTATTGTACTTGTATTCATAAATACAGAACTAGTTAATTTATATATTCACAATTTGGGTTCTTGTTTCAATAATACCATTAATTAATGAATTCACTTGTTATCATTATGTAACAAATTTCACATTAATATCCAATTTCTTGTTTCGTGGATATGAATATTTTCATGACCATAGAAAATTTTTACATATTCTGATAACATTAAATTTTATTTGAATAAATATTAAAAAGATGTTATATTAATTTTCATTACTCAATATAAATATTTTTTGATAAGGAATATGTATCCCTGAAAGAAATTTATCATTCTATATATGGAAAATGATTTGGACCTATAGTGATGGGTGGACATAGAATTATATATCACATTGATTAAACAATAATGTCATGAGGTGATTTTTTATGTTATCATTAAATGTGTTAACTCTATTTGTTTTAAACTATCATGTGTATGTTATTTATAGTAGACATATCATGTTTTATATTACATGATTTCTAATAATTAAACTTTTTATTAAATTGGATTTTTTTTCATTATTATATTGGATACTTTCACAATTGTATTATCTCTAGATGAATTTCATTATATATTATTGATTAAATGGGTTGTGTTTAGAGTTATTTACATTAAATTATTTATTATACCTTATCTATATCTCTATAATAATGTTTTTAAATTGAATTTTTGTTCAATGGTTTTCCTTTATATGTTTTTATTATTATTTATTCATGATAGTTGTAACACCCCGACCCTAGTTACCCAGATTCGATGCATTATTTTAATACAATGACATGATTACAAGGAATCAAGTCCCGAATGACCGATCTGTTTAGCAGTCCGGGAAAATAGATTACATATATGAACGTTACATTACACAATAGAAAATAAATTACAACATAGATTATCTTTTGAGAACACCATTAATCCCATATCTGAACTCTTTTTATCAATCATAATACACTTCTTGTAATCCCGTGAGAATAAAACACAAGAAAGGGGTGAGCTTAGATGCTCGGTAAGGATAACAATATAGCGAAAATTTTCCCAAATAATCATAAACATTTAGTGAAATGTATACAAATAAAACAAAAGTATTTTAAAAATAAACATCTACATAATATAGAAAATATAAATCAAATAATGTCATTTACCTATTCACATGGATATTCTACAAGTTGAATAATCAGTTGCAATAACCATATCCAATTTCATAATGATGTAATGCATAATGCCAGACATCAAAACCATATAGTCAATTTCTTGTGCCATGACTATAAAAAATATTTTGTCAAGGCCTAGTTCCAAGACACTAGTTTGTCTCATTAAAACCTACCAATTCATTGAGGATCTATAGCAGGCTCTACCTATCAATACAATGTCAAATTCATTCTTCATTTGAAAAATATTAAACATAACATAAACATTAGTATTAAAACTAGCATACAGAATCTCAATAATTTATCCATAAACCATGAAAGGTATAAAAATAACACCTCCACTATAAAAAATATCAAAAAATCTTCAATACAATATGGATGATTTTTTTCTTAATAAATCATCCTCGATCAAGAATAATATCCAGAAGAGGATGTTGATATAGTTGAAAATGTCCAGTAAAACACTTTGAGAGAAATATCTCTTTTTCATTAAATCATTCAAAAAGTCACAAAATTTATAAAGGAAGTAATTTAAAAGATATTTTTGAATCAAAGTGTCCCATTCCACTTTGAAACTATTTAATGGAATTAAAATTTTAAAACATTTATGCCTATATAAATAAATCCTTCAAATAATTTTTGAAAACATGGACATTAATTAGAATGGTTTAGAAGAATAAATCATGAAAACATTTAAATGATTTTTTAGTTAAAGAGTCCCCTAAAAACAATCCTTTTTAAAACTCTCTTATGAACCATGTACAAGGATTATAAATATGTCCCAGTAAAAACATACACAAAAACAATCTCAGATAATAATAAGATTGAGGAATTAACCCTTACCTTGCAATTTCCATTGGTCAAGGGTAAGTTTTACTTCCTGTATAATAAAAATAGTATGTTATTAAATTATACCATAACCATATTCATATTCATTATTTCATACACAATTCATTTATGACTTTATAATACCTATTTAATTTTGATTTCCATGTTAAATTAATATTTCGGGTAATAATGGCTTGCTTTATCGTAAGCGTTTTAACATGTCATTCTTGATCATACCATTTAGATCATGATTTAAATTATTACAGAATATAAACCATGATTTATATATCATATATATTAATAATATTAATATTTATAATATATAGATATATGAAATGGAATGGACCGTTTATGGAGACAGTAGGACGTACGTATGAATAAATGATGTTTATGTTTTCCTATTGTATTGAATGGAAGTAAGTGAATAAGATATATGTAAGTATATATATATATATATCCAGTATCATTATTATTTCATATTTTACATACTTATTAATAATATATATTTTTATAATCATCGTTGAATGATGAATGTTGAAATGAATCTCATCGCATCGAGGAGACGGTAATCCGTACATACGCACGAGCAACAATATCATTATATTGATGTTAATATCATATTTAATTGGATGGTATATCATATATACAGAATAATTAACATGTTATATATTTTATTTACATTAGTTATACTAATTATTATACCCATTCAAATAATGAAGTGTTTGAATAACAAATTACACCATGACGTGGAGATGGTAAACCGTACATACGCACGTGTGGTGACATTGTCATTTATTGGATGGATAGAATAATGAATATCATTTTACCATAGTTATAATATCATCACAGTATATAAAAGGTACTGGAGTTATTATTATTTTTATGGTAACAACAAAGAAAGTTGAAGTGTAAGAAGAAAAGAACATTAAAGTGGGTGGTGGAATTATTACATTTTGTTTTGTGTATTTCATTTTGAGTTGATCAAAAGGCCTCCTTAGGTGGGATTTTTGATCAAATTAAGGCATCTAGGTCTAAGGGAGGAAAGTTGGTAGGAGATTTGGGCAGGGGTTGGTTGAGCCAAATGTATTTGGAGGTGCAATTTAAAGAGAAGATGATGTACCCTTTTATATGAAATGTGTGGGTCAGTTTAGAAAAAGTTTGAAATATTAATTTATAATAAAATAATTTTCAGTTTATAATTGCCCCAAAATTAATTATTTATAGGATAATGTGGGTATGAGTCTAGAAAATCTCAACCAATAGGCTTTATAAATGTTTTTTTAACATTTTAACAATATATTTTAGAATTAACTCTTAGTAAAATAGTTTAACTTTTATCGTGTATTTTTGTATTCTTACACAATGTTTTTAATAAACATACTCTAAACATATAATAGAATGTAAAGTGGTTCAGTAATGACATATATAATCTTATTTAATCCCTTTTTCTGATTTATTTATTTTTAGGAATATTATATCAACCAATAATATAGTATTTATTCTAAAAATTAATTTATGTCAATTATGACTCTATTTGGTATTTTCTTTTTGTGAATGTCATAACAACCTTATCACATTGAAAAAAATTATATAATCAACCCTAAAATTTAATATTAAACTATAAAATTAGTGGAATTAATCAAAAGTCTCAATTTACATTAATTTTGATATTTATAATATCAATTATATTAATATTTCATTAATAATTTAATTACGGAATCATCATTGTGTCATAAATAAAATATATTATTTAATGTCAAAAAAATTATTAATAAAATACCATTATGTAGGAAATAGTTTTATATTTCTAATTAATATTTATATTCAAATTTATACTGTGTATAACCTAATATTTAAAATGAATTAGTTATTCAGCTTTGAATTTAACACTGTTAAGTTTTTTAAAATAAATTAATATTAAATGTCCTAATCTAATCCATGTGAACCATAAAGGTACATATTTTATTCCTAAGGTTTTTTTGTATAATTAAACTTATGAAATAGAATTTGGAATTATGTTAGGATAATTATAATATCATTTTTACCCTTAATTAGCCAATTTACTTTCAACCGTGGTAAAAAAGATTCAAAAGTTACTATTCACCAAAACCGATTTTCCTCTTATTGAACCAAATTTAACTTACTTCATGTCAAACTTGTCTCTCAGTGTTTTGAAATTCAACTCACTAAAGCAGTTAAATTATGTTTTATATTAATTTGCAAGTGTACCTTATAGGAGGTTAAAAGAGGTTAAAAGGTTCAAAAATATTTATACATCAAATTTTATTATAAAATAACTCCAATGCATTACATTGAACATATATAGGTATTATATTTATATTTTGACTTAAATAAATTTAAATAAAATAAATAATTATATAAATAAAAATTTGGTTTTAAATAATAACATAGTGTTTTTCACTATTCATCAAAAATTGAATGTTTTTTGAAAAATACAAAAAATTCAACCTAATATAATTTTGATATTCTAAATTCAAAAATGAACTCTATTTTACCAAATTCCAAACATAGAAGTTGAATTTATTAAATGAAAATTAATTCCCATTGTCAAAACCAAAAAAGGCAGGTTTTTAAAAAGTAAAAACTATCTAAAGATTGACATGTGTTTATGACAAATTTAAATGTAAAATTACTTATAATGACATACATTGTATTAAATGATAAAAATTTAATCTAGTTATTAATAAAAACCATTCAAATGCATAATATAACACTATAAATTATTTCGAGTAAAATATTTGTTTTCAATTAAAACCAAGTATTTTTCACTATTCGTCAAAATATGAAAGCTATCAGAACTGTACCAAAAATTTATGCAAACAAAATATTTTTTCCCACTTCAAAAGAAGAATTTAATTTCATTAAATTGATTATATAAAATTGTTAAATATTTTTTTTGAAAAATGGTTCTCTATTAATAGGTGGTAAAATTGCATTTTTTAAAAATACATCTTCTATGTGAAAAAATGAATTTGTTCATATATTATGTCTAAGAAACACATAATATGGATATTAAAATTATATAGAGTATGTAATATTTAATATGTAGTTAATAATATTTGTAACCATTTTTTAACAACTGGTTTGGTAAGTGGTGGTGTGCTCGAACTCGGTGTTGTGTGTAGCGCAAGCTATTAAATTACTTTAATGATATAACGTACTATGAAATCTTGGGGTGTTAAATTCTCCCCTCCTTCAATAAATTTCTTCATTGAAATTTGAAATTTTTCTTAGAATATAAATGGTTAAAAAATAGAAAAATACATTTCTGAAAAACCCACATCAAAAATTGGGTTAATAAAATTTAGTCTTAATAAGAGGGAAAGGGAAATGAAAAAGTCATCACAAAATTATGTTCTAGATTAGGAGAACATTATTGGAAATTAAAGACACATAATTGGAGGAAAAATGTAAATATTTATAGTGATTTATTGAGGTCATGAATCACAAACAAGTGTAAAATTGAGGGCCTCAAATCCATCAATCTATGATGATTTAAAATATCATTAGTTCAAAAAAACATAAGGTATTAGGATAACACATTTTTGGCATTAAGATCCCTTCCTTAAATTTTATGATTTAATTTATTCATAGAATAAAGGAAAAAAAATATACTTTACACCTACATTTTCATCCTCCATGTAATTCATACCACAAACTCATCTTTCACTCCAAAGGATAATAAAATTCAAATTTATTTTATTTATCCTAATCGTATAGGATTCCAAAAAATAATGAATTTATAATTAATTTTTTATACTCTTTAATAAAACTACATTATAAAAATACTAGGACATTATGTATCCCAGTGGTAGGTGATCCACCATTGTCGCCCTTCAGTTGCAGGTTTAAGTCTCTCGACCTTGCCGGACACGTTGGGTTGTCGCCCGACCTCCGTGTTTTCCTATTTTGACAATCCAAATATAATCTCAAGTAATCATTTAACCATAACAATAGTATCCAATGTCAAACATAATATGTTCCAACCCTTATTATTATCCAAATACTTCTTTCCAACTCACAGTCCAAAATTTATAAGGAAGGTAAACACAATGAAGATCCTTTTTTCCATGTAATAATTTGTGAATACATTCATCATGTATTCTTTTAAAATAATATAACACCCTTAATTACCATAAATCCTTATTGATTAAATTCAGACTCCCTTATTTCATATAGAAAACTTGATATAATCTTCATATCCAATTTTTTTTAAACTCCTTCCATGATGGAATATACAAATCATAATTCAGTTTCAATAGAGTCATGATTATCTAATATTATTTATCAAAATCAATCATATATTATTCCAAAATCACAACCTCTGTATCAGAATCATGGTATGGTTTATCTTTATCTCATACAAATATTTTCCAAAAACAGTAACCTACTATTGAGTCACTTTACTTGGTTCCTCCCAATTGTAAGTCCTTAATGAAATAGTACAACTGTAACATCCTTATATACTCCATAATTATTATAACCATTATATCGTTGTTACAATACTCAAATGACATAATTATTTAATATCCACATAAGTACACTAGTCATTACTCTTATTATGTGTAAATATTATAACATGACTGTTATCTAACAACATCATTTGTGGTATACACTTATGATTTAGACATTTATTCGCGTAGAGTCCCAACTCCATAAAGATGAAGCATTAAACATTTGAAACCTTTTTCTTACCCTTTAATCATGTACTTGGTGTCCTTTTTCTCTACACTTATAAAAAACTACCATTCGCTTCAAGAATTTACCAAGGTGATTCTTTCCACAATTATCACATATGGGAAAATCCTTCATTCCCCTCATCTCTTTATCCATCTTTCTCTCTTCCATCCTTTTCTTATATTTCTTCCCTTCAAAGCCATTTGACTCAGAGAATTATTTACTTATCTTATTAACACATGATACTATTTATTCATACGATGAGAATGCGTGGGATACTATTTACCTTTGAAATTTTGGATTAATACCATGAAAGATATGACCCTTCTTAATCTTATAATCACTCATATTGCTAGAAATCTACTAGGCATCATTTCTAAACAATTTCATACACTAGGTTAGTTTTTGAATCGTAATGCGTAATTCCAAACAAGTAAAATACCTAACATTAATTGAAAAGTTTATACATATAATCTATAATTATAAAATGTTTTCTTTGAGGAATTAATTTTTCGTAAATCTTTCTTAAGGGTTGTAATTATAATTTTTATTGTCCTAAGCTTATCCCCCGGGAGTTTCATAACCAAAAGTGCAGCAAGGCCCATTGTCGTGTACCAAGATACCCCAGGTCAAGCTCGAAACTCCTTGTCATAGTATTCAATCATATGTACATGTATAATTCCAAGTAATTAAATAATAATATATTTTCATATCTATGTCTATTTATGAATTAGATAGTGTTTTAGAGGCTTAAAATGTGAATAAATCCAATCATTGGCATAGAATACTGTAAATTTTTAAAAGATTGTTTTACTGCCTATTGATGGAAAACCATTTTTAAATATGACTTTTGACAATTTTATAAGATATATTTTTTAAAATAAAAAATTTCTTTATAATTGGGAAATTGAAATTCACTGTGGATAATTTTTTTGTAATAATCTCACAATGTTCATTTTTAATGAATAGTGAAAAATACTGCATTTTACTTCAAAACTGCTAATTCATCTAATTTAATTATATGGTTAGATTATATTTTAATTGGTTTTAAAGTTTAATTAGAATATATTTTTACCATTTAATTCAATTGTGGTCATTGCAATTAATTTCACTTTGAAATTGGATATAAACAAGTGTTAATCTTCTGATATATATTGTTTCTTAAAAGCACGCTATTTGTTTTGACAACTGGAATTATTTCTAAATTAATTACTGTAATTTAAGTGTTTGTAATTTGGTAAAATAGATTCAATATTTGGAATAATAAGTTCAACATTATTTAATTATTACCATTTTGTTTTTGGACATTATGAATAGTAACGACGGTAATTATCTCTAATTATCGTGATTAATTAGTAATCGGGTAGTTAAGGGTAATAAAATAATATCATAATAATATAAAATGACCCCAAAATGTATAAAAATCCTCTTGTTTGAGTCATGGACAACCATGGGATTCCTTTTACCGAACTTGAGGACCCATAGAGTCATATGGGTGTGATAGTGACATTTATGACATTATTTATAAAAAGAAGAGAAATATAACAAAGGATTGCATTTCCTAAGTAAAACTAATTTAATTTTGTTTATAAATACTATCTATTAGACTATAAATAGAAATTGGAAAGCTTAAAATATTAACTACATCATGGTATTTTTTTATAGTATTTAGACATTATATAAATAAATTTCATTATGACATTATGATGATGTAGTGATTACATCATTAATGAATGATTTAAATAAAATGAAAAGATAAGGTGAAATCTAAGACATAAACATGTCTAAAACCTATTGGATTGGTTTATTTCGAACCCTTATCACCTTATCCTAAAAATATATCATTGTGGGACCTTTAAAATCCTAAAATAATTTTATAATAAAGTAACATTTCAAGAGTTTCCAAAAGTGACCCTCCTCCCTCTTAAAAAAGGCCCCCACCTCTACCCCCTTCACCAAACCACTCTAGCCCTTGGCTCGTCCATACTCTTCTCATATTATCTCTCCAAATCCATATCTTACTCTTAAAAGTATGACTTTGGGCATACATCTTTCCAAGGAATTTTTGTCTCAAATCAAAAAGAGCTACCCGATTTAGAGGTAATGTCTTCTCTCAAGTTTCTTCCATTTATTTTCCTTCTTCACTCACCACTATCTTATTATTATTTTATTATGTAATAACACCAGTATCCTCAATATAATAGGATTTTGTTAAGAAAATTATTATACCTACACTTACACACACCTCTTTTTAATGGTTAAAGAACACACTGTTTCTGTGGGTGGTGAATTACTACCTCATGAAATGATGATTGTTCAATCTTATTTTAACACCTTTCATGGCAGCCATTATGATGTCACTGTATTTATATATGATATATATGGTATTTAGTTTTTTTATATGATTCTTAATTTTATATTTAAATCACATCGTTATGTTTTTCATGTTGTGGATGTGCGATAATTTCATCTGAGGAAGTGTGGACTACCACGCCCTCAAGTGATGTGACTCGTCCTTTCCAATCATGAAATTTATAAATAATGTAATTAATGACCATATGTTACCTATATTACATATATATTATACTTAAATTATAATAAATATATGTATCTTTTAGTTTTAATTCCTTTAATATGACAAAGAAATTAAAGTAGCGTTCATGCGTACGTACGACCTACCGTCTCCATGAACGGTGCATTTCATTTTTTGTCTCCAAATGTTATGGAATAGTATAAAATGAATATATACTGGATATATATGATATTTAAATCATTAATACCATTCTGGAGATGATGTACTTATAACTACAAGGGAAATTCTTTTCAATCAAGTTCATTTTTGACTCATGTACCGAACATCGACAAAACGTACGATATGAACTCACATAGTTAACTAATTATTATAACATGATAATATGTGATATGAATTGAATAATAATCATTAAATGATTTCCTTAAGAAATTATAAATTGACCAATGTTTATTATTCAGGAATATAAAGAAACTAACAAGACATGTTGGTCTTGAAGTTAGGGACTTCATCTCAATCTCCTTTCATTGAGGAATATTTCAATTTATATACGACCTTATTTTATTAGAGTAATAAGAAACCCTTTTTAATTTTAATTTAATTGGAAAGGAATATTTATACACGAAGAATTTTACTAAATGACAAAAGGAATGTTTTTGTCTTACGTATGCGGCGAAAACATCTTCTCCACCGCCATGACCATTATTTGAGTTTCGGTTTCCTCTACAAGACATAACATTTTTAAAATGAAAAATAAATACAATGTTTTACTTTTAGTTTATTTTGGTATTCAAAATGGTTTTTATAATGTTTTGATTATATAAATGTGTTGTATTTATATCTTGTGATTGAAATATGGAAATGTTATGTTTCTTTTATGCATGTTTTATGTGATACAATTATGTTATCATTCTAGGGAATTGTTTATAAAGACAGGTGGTTCCATGATAAACTAAGGGAGAGTGAGCCCGAGATAGCTTTCCAATGCATTAGGTAAAATGAAGGATTTAAACTCAAAGTTTTCTCCAAATAGATTTAGGTAATACAATGTGATGGGTATTCCAAACGTAACCATGAGGTTTACTCCCTATGTAAGAATGTTATGAATGCCTCAAGATACCTTTATATCTTATGATTTCTATGAGTTATTCGTAAATATTTTTATTTCATGTGGTATATTAAAGTGCTTATGTTTTATGAGTATTGTATGATTTCACTGAATCTTATGTATACATGGACTAATGTTATATTTCCGTATTTTTATATCCCTTACTGAGCTTTTTATTCTCATCCCATGTTTTGGAATTTTTTTTCATAGGTCAAGGGAAAATTACATGATGTGATGATAGTGTCAAGGAATTATCAAGAAAGATACCATGTTTTACTTTAAATATGTTTCCTTTAGAATTAAAATTGCCTTTGATGTAACCACCTTGTTTAAATGTGGAATGCAATGCATGATTTATGATCTAATACTCAAAAAATCTAAACTTGAAAAGATCCTCAATGTGAATTCATTAAATAACACAAGATTAAGTAATGTTTTAGGATGGGGCCTTATAGTTGGTATCAAAGGTTGGTTTAGATAACTTTAGGAGTTAGATTTATATTAAATGATTATCCAAATATTTTATTTACAATATGTTCAAATTGAAATGATATAGCATTTGAATATTACCATGTTGCTTCATCTTGAAAATTTTGTTCAGAATGGTTTTCTGTAGAGGAAATAGCGAATTTCTTCTAGAAGGAATACAGAAGGAAATTACCTTCCAACTCAACATCCCGAGATTGTCGGAATTGGAACTGAACCATTTTTTATAGTAATGGCACAGTTGACTCAAGAAATAAATGGTGGTAGTATCAATGAATGAGATCAGCCAGATCAACCACAAATGAACATGTTAGTGGTGGAATAATTCAGGAGGCAACATCCCCCATCATTCAGAGGATCATTTGACCATGTTCTAGCTGAAGGGTGGATTAAATCACTGGAGAATATTTTCAATGTCCTCGGGTGTTTAGACAATAAAAAGTTTAGTCTTGCTGTTTACCATTTGGAGGGTGAAACAGATCATTGGTTGTCGATGGAAGAAAATATCAGGGATGCTAATGAGATTGATGCTCTTGACTAGGATGAATTCAAAAGTATTTTTATTGAGAAATATTTTTGAAAGGATGTTCAACTTAGGATGGATAAACAATTCTTGGATTTGAGACAAGAGGACGACTCGGTGGCATCTTATGAAGAAACGTTCACTCGATCGGAAAGGTATGCTCCAAATTTTATCTGAGACCTTGATAGTAAAATAAATCATTTTTACTCAGGATTAAAGCCAAAATATCGAAGGGCATTAGCTTCTCGTGGGTTCAAAAGTTATGAAAAGATTGTTCGATGTGTTGAGAAGGTGGAAATGGAGTTTGCTGATGATAAAGTGCTATATGAAAACCAACAGAAGAAGAAACATAGGTGGCAGTAGAAAGGGAAGAATCCATCAAAATGGTTTGATGGTAAAAAACCTAAGTTTGTAGTTTGTGATAAATGTGGTAAAAAGCATGCTGGGGAATGACTTTTGACTTATGGAAAGTGATTCCAATGAAGTAAGATGAGACATAAGGCTCGTGATTGAACTCGAAAAGATCAGGGTAATGGGAAGACCAAATTTGATTTACTATTCATGAAATGTTTCAAGTTCCATGAGATGGGTCATTATGCAAACAAGTGTTCGACAAAGAGCTAAAATGATGCGAATCAGTTAGAATACAAGTTGAAAGGCGTGGCGAAATCCATTGTAACTACTTCAGAAGATGTTGCGCCATCAAATAAAGTGGTATCAGGTACATTTTCTATTTTTTCAGATTATGCCAATGTGTTGTTTTATTGAGGTTCTACACATTCTTTCATCTCTTAAAACATTTCTAGTAAATTTGAAATTCCATCTCTAGAAATAACTCCTAAACATGTCGTAAAAACACCTAAGGGAAATTTTGAGGAAAAAAGAATTTAAAAGAGTCTTCCTATACTTATCCATAGAAATAATATACTTGAAAACCTTATTTTTTTACCTCTAGTAGAGTTTAATGTTATCCTGGGTATAGATTGGATCTTTTTTTACCATGGTAAGATTTACTGTAGATATAAATAAGTATCTTATAATAAAGACTTTCAGTTTGAGTACAAGAATGAACCCCTACCTTTGATAACATATCAAGAGAATGAGAAACTTATAAAAGATGGAAATGAATGTTACCTTGCACATATTGTTGAAAACAATGGAATTGTTCAGATTAATGATGTGCCAGTGGTAAATGAGTATCCAGATGTTTTTCTTGATGAGTTCCCTAGAATAATACCAGATCAGGATGTTGAATTTACTATATACATATTTCTTGATGATAAGCCAATTTCAAACCCCCTAATGAATGGCTTAAATTGAACTTTTAGTGTTGAAGGAGCAATTGCATGATTTATTAGAGAAAGGTTTCATTTGACTTAACACATCACCGTGGGGTGCTCCTGTCTTATTTGTTAAAAATAAAGATGGTTCAATGAGACTTTTCATTTATTATAGTGGCTTGAATGACATCACTGTTAAGAACAAATATCATTTTCCTCATATAGATGATTTCTTATTAGGTCCAGGGAGCTCCATATTTTTCAAAGATTGAATTGAGATCGGGGTACCATCAGTTGAAGGTAAAGGAAATAGATATTCTGAAGACCACGTTTCATACAAGATATAGCCATTATGAATTTGTAGTTATTCCTTTTGGGTTAACGAATGCAGCTGTTATATTCATGGACCTTATGAATACAATTTTCCATGAGTTCAGGGATAATTTTTTGGTTGTTTTCATTGATGATATTTTGGTATTTTCATAGGTAAAGAGGAGCATGAAAGTAATTTAAGGGTTATTTTTCAAAACATAAAATAAAATAAATTGTATGGGAAATTCAGCATGTGTGAGTGTTGGTTGCAAAAAAATTCTTTCCTTGGTCACATTTTTTCTTAAGATGGAATAACTGTTGATCCTGTAAAAAAAGGGTTGTTGAAGAATAGCCAAGACCCACAAATATATCAAAGATTCAAATTTTTCTTGGTTTGGGAGGCTATTACTGAAGGTTTGTTAAAAATTATTCATGGTTGTCCAACCCATTGACTAAGCTAACTCAGAAGGGTGTTAAGTTTATCTGGACAAAATAATGTTATGCTTGTTTTCAGGAATTTAAAAGAAGACTGGTGAATGCTTGAGTACTGTTACTAGCTTCCAAGGATGGTGTGTTTTTTATCTACAGAGATTCTTCATTGAAATGACTTGGTTGTGTCCTAATTCAGAATGATCAGGTAATTTCTTATGCATGATTTCAGTTGAAAACTCAAGAGATAAATTACCCTACACATGATTTGGAATTAGCTACTGTTGTTTCTGATTTAAAATTTTGAGGGAGTAATTTGTATGGTGTAAAGTGTGAAATATATACTTATCACAAAATTTTAAAGTATATATTCACTCAGAAAGAATTGATCATGAGACAGATGAGATGGCTAGAATTAATCAAGGATTATGATTGCACGATTCACTACCACCCAGGAAAAGAAAATAAAGTGTAATATGATTTGAGTCGAAAAGGTATTGCTTCAATAACCATGTTACATTTGGAACATGATCCTTTGGTTAAGGATTTGATGAATTTTGGTTTGGATGTTATTGGTGCAGGAAATAATTCTGTTTTATTTCAGGTATTAGTGAAATATTTTCTATCAGACAGAATTAAGAAAGCACTGAAGCAAGACAGTGTGTTGTAGAAAAAGGTAGATCTGGTTCAAAAGGGTATGTTACCTGAATTTAACATTTATAATGATTATGTTTTGATATTTGGGAAGAGATTGTGTGTGCCTTGTGATTCACAGTTGAAGAGAGAGTTGTTATGTGAACCTCACAGTTCTCCATTTTTAGTTCATCTAGGTAGTACGAAGATGTATATAGATCTTCGGGATTATTACTGGTGGTATGGAATGAAAAGAGATATTGCTGATTTTACTATGAAGTGTTTGACTTTTCAATAGGTTAAAGTAGAACGGAAGTTACCGAATGGGAAACCTCAACCTTTACCAATGCCAGAGTAGAAATGGGAGAATATATCCATGGAGTTTATTGTGGGATTTCCGAAGACACCTTGAGGAAATAATGTAACATGGGTTATTGTTGATCGCTTGACAAAATCTTCTCATTTACTTGCTATACGAGATACTTTTTCCCTAGATCAACTTTATCATTTGTATCATAAAGAGATAGTCAGGTTACCTAGAGTTCCCCTCTCCATTGTATCTAATCGTGATCCCAGGTTCACTTATAACTTTTGGAAAGTCCTTCAAAAGTCATTGGGTACTGAATTAAATTTTAGTACAACATATCATCCTCAATAAGATGGGTAGTCAGAACGAAAAAATCAGAATATGGAGGATATGCTACGTTCTTTTTTGATGGATTATCAAAGAAGTTGGTACCAATCATTGGTTGAGTTTTCTTACAATAATAGTTTTCATTCTAGTATACAGATGGCACCATTTGAGGCATTATATGGGTAACGGTGTAAAACTACAACTTTTTTGGGATGAATTAGGTGAAAGGAAGTTGAGGGGACCAGATTTGGTGGAAGATTTGGCAAAAAAAAGTTCAGATGATACAGAAACACATGATAACAGCTCAGAGCAGGTAGAAAAGTTATGTGGACAATATAAGGAAGGATCACTCTTTTGAGGTAGGTGATCATGTCTTCCTCAAAGTTTTACCATGGAAAAGTGAGATGTGATTTGGTAAGAATGGAAAGATATGTCCAAGGTTCATTGGACCAAATGAAATTCTAGAGAGAGATGTATCAGTTGCATACCATGTGGCTTTACCTTCGAATTTATCTCAAGTATACAATGTTTTTCATGTTCAATGTTAAGGAAGTACATGCTAGATCCATCTCATGTTTTGATTCGAGGAGTAGTTTAGCTGGAAGAGAATCTATCTTATAAGAAACAACCGGTCCAGATTCATGACCATAGGGAGAATGTGTTGTGGAATAAGGTGATTCATCAAGTAAAGGTTCTATGGAAAACCCATATAGTGGAAGAGGAAACATGGAAATATGAAAATGCAATGAGGGATAAATACAATAACTTATTCGATAAGTAAATAAATTGTGGGGACATAATTTCCTAAAGTGGGAATGATGAAACATCCCATGTAATTAAAGAATAATATATTTTCATATCTATTTCTATTTGTGAATTAGATAGTGTTTTAGAGTCTTAAAATGAGAAAAATTCCAATCTTTGGCATAGAATACTCTAATATTTTTAAAAGATTGTTTTACCGACTTTTTATGGAAAATGATTTTTAAATATAACTGTTGAAAATTTTATAATCTCTATTTGTCAAAATAAAAAAAATTCTTTAGAAATGGGACATTGAAATATAATTTGGATAAATTTTTGGTTTGTTTATGATAATGTTCATTTTTAATGAATAGTAAAAAATACTGCATTTTACTTCAGAACTACTTTTTCATCTAATTTAATTATATGGATAGATTATCTGTTAATTAGTTTTAAAGTTTAATTAGAATATATTCTTCCCATTTAATTCAATGGTGTTCATTGGAATTAATTTCACTATGAAATTGGACATAAACAAGTGTTAATTTTTTTAGATATTGTTTCTTAAAAACACACTATTTGTTTTGACAACGAGAGTTATATTTATATTAATTACTGCAATTTCTGTGTTTGGAATTCGGTTAAATGGATTCCATATTTTTAATTAGAAGGTCCAAATTTTGATATTTTGAAATTTTGGTTTTTTGACATCATGAATAGTAACGACGGTAATTATCTCTCATTATCATGGTTAATTAGTAATCGAGTAGTTAAGGGTAATAAAATAATATCATAATAATATAAAATGACCCTTACATGTATCCAAATCATCTTTTTTGAGTCATATACGACGATGGAATTTTTTTTACCGAAATTAAGGGCCCATGGAGTCACATGGGTGTGATAGTGACATTTATGACATTATTTTTTAAAAGAAGAGAAATATAACGAAGGTTTGTATATCCTAAGTAAAAAAATTTTAATTTTGTTTACATAAATGATATCATAGACTGTAAATAGTCATTTTAAATATTAATATATTTTTGACATAATGGTATTTTTTTATAAATTTGAGACAATAAATAAATTTATTTATTTATGACACCATAATGATGCAGTGATTACCTCATTAATGAACGATTTAAATAAAATATAAAGATAAGGTAAAATATAAGACTTACACTTTTATAAAACATATTTTATGGGTGGATTTAGAACCATTATCACCTTATCCTAATAATATATCATTTTGGGACCTTTAAAATATGGAAATCATTTTATAATAAAATAACATTTCAAGACTTTCCAAAATTGACCCTCCTCCATCTTATAAAATCCCCCCACCTCTACACCCTTACCCACACCTCTCTAGCCCTTACATCATCCATACTATGCTCATATTATCTCTCCAAATACCTATTTTACTCCTAGAAGCATCACTTTGGGCATAAGTCTGTTCAAGGAATCCTTTGGCTCAAATAAAAAAGAGTTACCTGATTTAGAGGTAATGTCTTCTCTCGAGTTTCTTCCTTTTATTTTCCATATTCACTCACCACTATCTTCTTATTATTTGATTCCATAATAACACAATTATCCTCAATATACTATAATTTTCTTATGATATAGAATCAACCTACCCTTATACACACCCCCATCTAATGGTTAAAGAATATATTGTTTCTGTGGGTGGTGAATTACTGGCTCACGAAATGATGATTGTTCAATCTTCATTTAACACCTTTCATGGTGTCCATTACGATGTCACTTTATTTATATATGATATATATGGTATTAATTGTTTCTAGATGCTTTTTATTTTTATTTTTAAATCACATCGTTATGATTTTCATGCTATGGAACTGCGATAATTTCATCTGAGGAAGTGTGGATTACTGGCCACTCAAGTGATGTGAATCGTTAATTCCAAACATGGAATTTATAAAGAATGTAATTAATGAACTTATTTTACCTATATAACATATATGTTATAATTTAATTATAATATATATATGTCTCATTTATTTTTAATTACTTTAATATGACAATGAAATGAAAGTAGCGTTCAGTGTACGTACGGCCTACTGTCTCCAGGAATAGTGCATTTCATTTTTATCACCAAATGTTATGGAATAGTATAAATTGAATATATACTGGATATATATGATATTTAAATCATTAATACCATTCTAGAGATCATGATCTTATAAGTACATGGGAAATTCTTTTTAAACCAGATCACTTTTTTGACTCAAGTATCGAACATCGACAAAACGTATGATATGAACTCACATAATTAACTAATTATTATAACATGATAATATTTTATATGAATTGAATAATAAACTTTAATGTAAGTCCTTAAGAAATTATTAAATTACCAAAGTTTATTATTCAGGAATATAAAGAAACAAACAAGACAAGTCAGACTTGAGGTAAGGGACTTCGTCTCAATATCCTTTCGTTGAGGTATACTTTAATTTATATAAAAAATTATTTTATTTGTTTTATAATAAATCCGTTGTACTTTTAATTTCATTCAAAATGAATATTTTTAAACTAAGCGTTTTACTAAATGACAAATGGAAAGTTTTTTTCTTACGTATGCGGTGACAACGACTTCTCTGCCATCGTGACAATTATTTGAGTTTCGGGTTCCTCTAGAAGACATATTTTTTTTTAAAATAAAAAATAAATACCATGTTTTACTTGTTTTAATTTTGGTATTTAAAATGGTTTTGATAATTTTTTGATTATATCAATTTGTTGTATTGATATCATGTGATTGAAATGTGGAAATGTTATGTTTCCTTTTATGCTTGTTTTATGTGATACGATTATATTATGGTTCTTGGAAATTGTTTATGAAGACGGGTGGTTCCATGATAAAATAAGGGCGGGTGAGCCCGAGATAGCTCTCCAATGCATTGGGTAACATGATGAAGTTAAACTCTATGGTTTCTCTGAAGAGATTTAGGGAATATACTGTGATGGGTATTCCAAACATAACCATGAAGGTTACTCCCTATGTAAGAATGTTATGAATTCCTAAAGTTACCTTTATGTCTTATGATTTATATGAGTTATTCATAAATATTATGATTTCATGATGTATTTTAAAGTAATTATGTTTTATGTGTAAAGTATGATTTCATTGATTCTTATGTATACATAGACAACTTTTTTCTTTCCCTATTTTTATAACCCTTACTCAGCTTTTTATGCTCATCCTATGTTTTTGAAATATTTTTCACAGGTCAAGGGAAAAGTATATGTTGTTACGATAATGTCGAGAAATTGTCAAGAAAGAAACCATGTTTTATTTTAAATATGTTTCATTTGGTAAAAAAATGAATACTGTCTTTGATGTAACCGCCTTGTTTAATTGTGGAATGTAATGTATGATTTATGATTTAATTCTCTTAAACTCTAAACCTGAAAAGATCCTTAATGTGAATTCATGAAATAACCCAAGATTAAGTAATGTTTAATGTTGGTGACTTAAAGTACATCTCTTCCAGAGCCTCCTCTACCTTCTCATATCCAGACAGAGATGTATTTCTTGGAAAATTCATAGAATCTCTATGTTAACAAAATTGTATGTAGTTCTTGTACACTAATCATCAAATTCTATATTAGGGTAATGTTATATATTAAGAGTATATCTAAATATATACCAAATGTTGTTACTAAACTTATTTTGATACTATCTGCAATTCCCTGACCCCACTTACCCTGAGTCAGTGCATTATTTTAATGCATTGGCATCATTACATGGATTCAAGTACCGAACGACCAATCAGATTAGTATTCTAGGAAAATGGATTACATAAATAAATATTTCATTACACATTAGAAAATAAAACACAACATAAATGATACTTTGAGAACACCATTAATCACCTAGCATAACCCTTCCTATCAATCATAATACACATCTTTGAATCCTAGGAAAATAAAACATAAGAAAGGGGTGAGCTCAGATTCTCAGTAAGGATAACAATATAGCAGAAACATTCCCAGAAAAGCATAAACATTTACGGAAATTTATAAAACTAAAACAAAATCCTTTTAAACATAAACTTCATCATAATATGGAAAATGTAAATCAAAAAATTCCATTTACTTATTCATATTGATATTCTACCAGTCTAATAATCACATGAAATATCAATATCAAATTTCATAATGATTGAATGCATAAAACCAGATTTCATAAACACATAGTCGAGGCCTTGTTCCAAAACTACGAATAATATTTTGTCAAGGCCTTTTTCCAAGACACTAGATTGCCTCATGAGTCCTACTGATGCATCGAGGAGCTATAGTGGGCTCCACCTATACCTTACTATTTGCAATGCATTTTTCATATGAAAAGGCTCAAACATAACATAAACATGTGTAATAAAACAAGCATATGAAATGTAAATTCATTTTTCCATAAACCATAAATGGTATAAAAATAACACAACCACTATAAAACATATCACAAAAAATTCAATAAAATACTAAATATTTATTTCACAATAAATCAACATCAATCAAGAATAATATACCGTAATGGATATTGACATATTTGAAAATGATTAGTAAAACTCATGGAGAGAAATATCACTTTTTCAAGAAATAATTTTAAAATTCACTCTATTTATAAAGGAATTCATTTAAAATATAGTTTTCAATCAAAGTATCCCATTATACTTTGATACTATTGAATGGAATTAACATTTTAAAACATTCATGTCTATATAAATAAATCCTTAAAATCATTTTGAAGACATGGACATTAATGAGAATTGATTAGAAGAATAAATCATAAAAACATTTAAAATGATTTTTTAGTTATAGATTACCTTAAAAAGAATCCTTTTCAAATTGTTTTATGAACCATGGACATGGATAATAAATATTTACCCATAAAGACATACACATAAACAATCTTAGATAATAATGGGATTTGTAGAATTAACCGTTACCATGCACTTCCTTTGGACACGGGTGGATTTAACCTCTTGTATGATGACCATAGTATTTAATTAAATTATACCATAACTATATTCATATTTATTATATCGAACATGATTCATTTATGACTTTATTCTACAAATTTAATAATGATTTCCTTGTTAAATTTACATTTCAGGTAATAATCGCTTACTTAATCTTATGTGTTTTAACTTGTTATTCTTGATCGTATCATTTAGATCATGATTCAAATAATGACAGAATATAAAACTTGATTTATAAGTAATATATATTTAGAATATAAATATTTAGAATAGATAGATATATGAAATGGAAGGCATTGTTTATGGATATAGTAGGTCGTACGTAGGCATAAAGGATGTTTCTGTTTTCATATCGTATTGAACGGAAGTGAGGGAATAAGATATATATAAGGTTATATATATATATCAAGTATAACTAATATGTCATATTTTAAATACATTATAATAACATATATTTTTATAATCATCACTGAATGATGAATGTGGAAATGAATCTGATCACGTCATGGAGACGGTAATCCGTACATATGCACGAGTGACAATATCATTATATTGAAGGTGTAATAATATGTAATTGGATGGTATATCATATATAAATAATCATTAACATGTTATATTTATTATTTACATCAGTTATACTCATTATTATAAAATCCATAAAATGATGTTTTTGAATAACAAACTACACCACGATCTGTAGACGGTAAGCCGTATGTATGCACATATGGTGAATTTTTCATTTGTAGGATTTATAGAATAAAAAATAGTGGTGTAACATATTTATAATAATGTCAATATATGTATAAGGTACTCGATTTATTATTTTGGTGTGGAACCAACATATATAGAGGAAGTGTAAGAAGAAAAGAACTTGAAAGAGGGTTGTGAAATTATTACATCTTCTTCGGGTGTTTCCTTTTGAGTTTATCAACAGGGCTCCATAGGATGTATTTCTGAACAATTTAAGGCCTCTAAGTATATGTTAGAAACGTTTTTAGGAGATTTAGGCTGGTATGGGTCGAGCTAAATGGATTTGGAGCTGTGATTTTGAGAAAAGGGGAAATACCTTTTTATTAGAAATGTGAGGGTCACTTTTGGATAAGCTTGAAATATTATTTTTATTAAAATCATTTTCGGTTTATAATTGCTCAAAAATGATTTAATTCTTTGAAAATGAGGTTATTGGTTTCAATCCTCTAATCCAATAGGTTTTAGATAGGTTTAGTTTACCATTTTATCCTTATCTTTTAGATTTAACAATTAGTTTAATAGTTTAACATTTACATCATTTTCTTGTATTCTTACACTATATGGTCAATAAACTTACTCAAAGATCCCAAGAGAATGTCAGGTTGTTCATTAATGACATATATAATATTTTTTAATCCCCTTTTCTGAGCCTTTTATTTTTATGAATATTATATCAACCGGTAATATTATAGTTTTTTTAAAATTAATTAATGTCTATTTTGAAACTATTTGGTATTTCATTTTTTTGAAAGTCATAACAACCTTATAACAGCAAATAAATTACTTAATCAACCATAACATGTCATATTAACCTATAAAATTATTGTAATTCATCAGAAATTTCAATTTCAGTGATTTGGATATTTATAATATCAAATATTTTAAGATTTCTTTAATAAGGTAATTAATGCATCATTATTGTGTCATAAATAAATTAAATTATTAAATGAATAAAAATTATAAAAAAATGCCATTATGTAGCAAATATTTTTAGATTTCTAATTATTTTTTTCAGCCCAATTTATATTGTGTGTATCATTATATTAAAAACGTTTTAGTTATTAAACATTGAATTTAACACTTTTAACTCTTCTTTAAATAAAATAATAATAAATGTCCTAATAAAATCCATGTTGACCAAAGAGGATAATATTTTATTCATATGGTTTTTTCTGTTCTAATTACACTTATACAATAGAATTAGGACATGTTCTATGGAAATTATAATATCATTTTTATCCTTAATTACCCTATTTACTTTTAATCGTGGTAAATAAGAGTCAAAAGATATCATTCATCATAAATTATTTTCATCTTATTGAACTGTATTTTACATACCGATGTCAACCGAATCTCTCAGATTTCTTAAATTCAACTCATAAAAGCAGTAAAATTATGTTTTATGCAAATTTCCAAATGTACCTAGAAGGTGGGTAAAAGAGGTTAAAATTTTCAATAAAATTTTATACATCTAATTTTATTATTAAATGAAACCAATGAATTAAATTTAACTTATAAAGGTATTAAATATCAATTTTATCCTAACATAAATTTAGATAAAATAAATAATTATTTAAATAAATAGCCATTTTTAAATTATAACGAAGGTTTTTTCACTATTCATCAAAAATTGAATGTTTTTAGAAAAATACCAAAACATTAACCTAAGATAATTTTGATATTATGAATTAAAAAATTAATATTATTTTACCAAATTCAAAACATATAAGTCTCATTTATTAAATAAAAATTAATTCCAATTGTATAAACCAAATAAGCGGGTTTTTAAAAAGTAAAAACTAACAAAAGATTGACATGTGTTTATGACAAATTTAAACATGACATTACATATAATGTCCTAAATTGTATTAAATTATAAAAAGATAATCTAATTATACTTAAAAACAATTAAAATTCATAATTTAACAATATAAATTATTTTAATTAAAAAAGTTGTTTTCAATTAGAACATAGTATTTTTCACTATTCGTCAAAATATGAAAGCTATCAGAAAATTACTAAAAAATTATCCAAACTAAATTTTTGTGTCCCTATTCATAATAAGAATTTAATTTAATTAAATTGAATATATAAAAGTTTAAAATATTTTTTTTAAAAAAGGGTTCTCCATTAAAAGGTGGTAAAATTGCATTTTTGAAAAATACTTCTTTTATCTGAAAAAATGAATTTTTTCTTATATAATGTCCAAGAAACACAAAATATGTATTTTAAAATTATATTAAGTATATAAGATTAAATATGAAGTTAATACTATTCATAACTAATTTTTTGAACGACTAGTTTGGTTAGTTGTGGTGTGCTCGAACTCGGTGGCGCGTGTAGCGCAAGCTTTTGAATTACTTTAATGAGATAACGTATTGTGAAATCATGTTGTGTGAAAATAGCTTCAGCTATAATTAACACTCATTTATAATTTGAGCTCACCATTGTTTTTTATTTCCAAACATATGAATATGAAATATTTAAATGAAATATATGAATATATATTCTTTAATTTATTATGATTTGTTATAATTTCTAATGTAATAAGTGATCCATGTTTGTATGCAGTTCAACATGTCTACAAAAATTATTAGTCCTTACAGATTTGATAACATTAATTTGTTCCAATTAAATAATGTTACCATAGTCTCTAGGATACTATGATCATTGTTTAAATATTTTACATTTTCATGGCTGTGTCCAATTTTTGATATTTTTTAAGAAACCATTGATAATTTCAATGTTCTATAATGTGGGATGATTTTACATTATGATTTATGATGCATTATATATGTATCCTCTAGTATTTTAGTTATGTGTATTAATAAAATAACATAATGTTATTTGTATAGTTTTGTTAAAAAAAATAGAATGAAATAATTAAAATTATAAATATATTTGTTAATGCTGAAAGAATGTTGATAATGGAATGTTAGGAATAATTCTTGGTATAAATTTACTTTTTAAAATTATCACCGAATTTTACATCTAAAAAATATATTTTCTAAATTATAGTTGGTAGTGGACTAAAGAAATTATATGATGCATAATAAATTAAATTTTTTCATTTTTATACAATTTTTCCCTTTTCAATTTTTAAGTAAATGTATTGGGAAATATATAATAATAATTAAATTTTATATGTTCTAATTGGATACATTCAATGTGTTATGTTTCAGTACGTCAAAAAGGATTTTGTGAGGGTCATCTGATTAAAATATTTTTACTAGTATCTTTCTGTATCTAATATAGTATATTAGGTATTTAATGTTTTCTTTGATTTTTTTAATAAATGATTTTTTAGTTTCAAAACATAAAAAATTATATTGGTGTAGACTCATTAAGAAAATTGATTATTTTTTTAATTTAAAATTTTTACAACTTTACTGATTATAAATGAAAATATTGTAGTCATAATTCCATTTAAATATTCATTAATGTGAAAATACTACTAATATGAATTGGTATTATGATTTATGTCAATAGGTTAAAAATCATGTTTTAAGTCAATTATAGAATGAAATCATTTGAAAATTGATTTTAGGATTTTAATTCCTTATAATTAATTACATAATGTAGTGTTTTGAGTAATATGCATAAGAGTTTTTGTAAGAAATTTTATAAACTTGATAAAACATGATCCATATTATTTATTATTTATGATGGGTGGGTATTATTTTTAAAAAGATATTATATCATCATGATAACATAAATTCCAAGTGACATGGTAATCAAAATATATTTGGAATGTTTTGATATTTTTTTAGAATAAGATATTATTTAAAATTCATTTATTAATTGAAAATAGTAAAATGTAAAACATGTATATATTAAGTAATTAATTTAAATTTATGTGTCAAATGATATAATATCATATAAATTAATATTCTATGTCCTTTCATAATCATTATGATGTTGTTTTTTTGTATTTATTATTGTTGTGATTATAGGGTCTATTATTTAGTTAATTATTGATGGATATTCATTTAATTTTAGTTTGGTTGGGGATACATTGAGACCCTTTTCATAATTTCTAACATTAATTTGAATTGAGATTCTCATTCTAGCATTTAGTTTCCTGTCCTATACAGGAAACAAATTTCTATGATTTATTGATTGTAAATTTCTTGTTTGAGAGGTACATTTCCCTTGAGATTGTTTTGAGGATGATTGTTGATGTTTAAGGGTTTTTATCATTCTCCCTCAAATTTGTTTTCAATTTTCCAAATATTTATAGATCCTTAATTTTTATCTCATGGGGTGGTCAATTTATCCCCCTACAATTCCCTCTCAATAATGGGGTTTTCAAAAATTCACAAGGAATAGAATAATATGGTAAGTAATTAATGTAAATTTTTAAAAATTGTTTGAGCCTTTTATTTTCATATAAGGGTGTTCAGTGGTTTCAGATAGCCTCAACTATTTTTATGGGGTCGTCATTCATCCCGGATAACTTGGTATCCTCACACATGAGCAGGAACTGATATATGACAAAGGGTGTTCCTGATACACCTGGATCAGAACCTAGAATTTGGAATCATAAAAGATAAACTAGGGAATGATTTTGCAACAAAAATGTTAGAGGAAAGTAGTTAAAAATTATCATGCTCAGAAATAATATTTTAGGAAACAATTAAGACAAATAAATTATATCAAAACCCAATAAAGTACATGATCAATGTAATAAAAATATATGAGGTAAACACATTGTCCCAAATGGAACAAAACTACATGAAAAATGTTCATGAAAATCAACCTCCTTCAAGGGGAAATATCCCTTTTCTCAGACTATATAGAATAAAATCTAAAAATGGCCAAATGAATGGGTAATGTGCAATCTCAAAATCCCAGTACAGCCTCACCATGTGTTCCATAAAGAGAAACAATATTAACAAACAAAATAATGAATTATATTTAAATCAATCATGGAACAAAAAGTCATGTTCATATTTAATATGAATCATTCAATCATTAAAAAATGATGTAAAATATTTCATTCATGGCTTAAATAATAAATTTATTTAAAATAATTTGTATGAATCTAGTGGAATGAATATAATGGTTTCATAATAAATGGCATAAATGTCAAAATATTCAAAACTAGTACCATGGTAATCTACCCAGCAACATAATATTTTGTACTTATAATATCCACACACATCTCATATCAGTGACCATAGAAATATGTGTACACATGTCCCTCATACTCAAGATGAATTGGACTCAACAAAACCCAACCACATGTAATATCTATATAACTTGGTTTCTGATAGATTTGTCATCATAAATTTGTTATTAGGGAATTACCATCCTATCCTACTTGACTGGAATATATCAATAACTACCTATGGTTTCATTTTTGTAATCAATCAATTGATATATGGAAAATCATTTCATTTTAAATAAGTCATTATTCATAATTAAATTTCCCACTTTTCTTTTTCAAAATTCCAATTCACCTTAAAATAAAAACATGGGGATTTTAAATATTTATTAATTTTTTATAAAAAAAACCCATCAATGTACATATTTAATACTATTTATTCCATTTTAAAAAAATAAATTGTCATGTATTTTCACAAATTCCAACAATATAAATAATACACCCCAAATTCGAATTCCCTTCTAATTATGTTTTTTCAAAAAATTCATTGCTATTCAAAATAATAGTGCAATGAATGTTTTATTATATATTAATCAATAAATTTAAATTAGTTTAAATAATATTAATCAAATCATTATATGATTATGTAGAGAAACTAAAATGGAACCTCATACCTTTAATTGTTGAATCACAATTCAAAACCTGCAATAGGTTCTGCCGAAAAAGAACTATAGAAATAGGAACCAAGAAACTAAACCTAGATTCATGTTTCAACTCAACAATGTTATGATCTATAAACAACATGACGATCTGACTCATCCTAAGGATGATATAAATAGAGTGATGGAGAATACATATGATTGGATAGTCACTTACCAAATAGGGTTCAAATGAGATCCAACATGCTTAGATGTGAAAAAGAATTGTTTTGAATGAGCCAATAAGGGTTCTTGAGAGCCTTGGAGACCAAGGAAATTCGATTTTATTGAGTTATGATCAATTAGGGATGTAATCATTGGATGAATAATTATTATCAGAATATTTCGAATAAATCATTAGCATGTGCATGGTTAGTTGGGCTTTCGTCCTAATCATGAGAACCTCTATAGGGGTTAATGGTTTATAATTGGTAGGACATGTTTATTTAATCCAAGATCCATCCATGAAATACCCCACATTCTATGTTTTTATAATTATATATGGGTGTCACATGAATTTTAAAAACCATTTCCCAACTGTTTAAAGCCTACAAAAAATAATGTTTTTTTCCAAAATTCACCCGTAGCACCCCTAAAACCCCCCCAACAATGTAATGGTCAAAATAATGTTCGATGAGTGATAAAAAACTAGTAAAAGGTTATAGAATCCCCTCCACTATGGAAATATTCTATCCATATGAAGCCCATCTAAAACGGTTTGCACCTCCCCTGTCTCTTACCCTTTCAGTTTTCATTGTTGGAGGGGTTCTGAGGAGTCTAAGAGGGATTGTATAGAATTTTGGATTCAAATGGTTGGATGGAGGGAGGTTACACATCATTTTAGTTGATTAAATGATGTGGAATTCTGTTTAACAACATTTCTAGGAGGTTACATGGTGTGTAAATACTGTACACGATGTGTAGAAGAGTTTCACATCGTGTAATATTTTATTGTTTAAAAATAAATTATTAAATTAGGTGGTGATTTATTTTTCTATGAAAAAATAACCCCATGTATTTCAAGAAGTGAAATTGGATTAGTAATCATTTAATCCTTCAATCAAATACATTTTTAAAATTTCCTTCTTGAAAAATGTTTATTCATTCAGCTATACACTCTCATTCCTCTCATATTGGGAGAACCCTAATCAAACTGAGGTGTTATTAATTCCCTAATTAATCCCTCTTCAATCCATTGAACCTAATGTATGTTGTTGTTGATCCTATGTTGATCCATGGGGAGTTTTATCCTCTTTTCCTTCCATTTTCTCTTATTCTTCCCATGAGATTTTATGTAGTGATACAAATTGGATTGAGTTGTATTTTTGGAATGATATTTTATATTATATTTATATGGAATAGGTTGATCGGAATTTCTAGAGGTTAGGATGTTGATAGTGATAATTTTTCATTGCCTTGTGGTGTGCAAAAAGTTGGAAAGCTTCTTCGAGGTAGGGAATACTTCATTTATCCTTATTTTGGATCATGTGGAAGGGGGGTAATTTTTTTCATCTATGGATTATGGTTACGGATCTTAGATCATTGATAAATAATCAGTTAATTTTATTCAAAGGTAAAATGGGGTTTTATTTACATGTTCTTACACATTTGAAATTATTATGTTCTTTTGGATTGTTTGGTCTTAATGCCCGACAAAAAATTGTTGTTGTTGGTGGCATTGTTTGCACTGAATATTCCTACAATGATTGATGTTTTGGTTGTAATTTTTTGGTAACACCCTAAATTATTAATTGGCTAACAATGTATAATTTTATAATAAAATTGGATTCTTTATGATTTCTTTTATGATATAACATCATAAGATAAAGTAGAACATTACAAAATATCTTTTATAAATCCATACATGGTTTTTGATAGGATGTGATGTGTGGTTGTGCTTTTGGGGTCTGAGGTGATATTTTTTTTTGTGTGGTCAGGGGACGACGAGGTGTGTTTGGGGCATACAAGAGTGGTAGTGTGTGGGTTGTGATTATTAGTGGTTGAGATGATGGTTTTTTGGCCATGCTAGTGAGGCAGCAATTTGAGATTGTTTCAAACGTTGGGCTATTTTACAAATGTTAAGGCTCTCTGTTAGATGCCTATGTAGTGATGAAATGAATAAATGAATATTAAATAATGATGAAAATTACATTTTTTGGTATGGATAGTGGGATATAAAATTTTTTTTAAAAAAAATATATGATGTATTTGTTTATTAAAAGTGGTTCATGGTAAATAATATCATGAATGAGTGTTAAATATAGAGGAAATGTGAAGTCACTTGTCATGGATCTTAACCTTCTCAATTGACATTTGAAGACACAAATAAATGAATTTATATGTATAATCATGAGCGAAAGTGATGTGATTTGGTTAGTTTGTTTTTAGACCCATAGGTTGGTCTTTTGATAGTTTCCCGCTATATATTTCTACATTTTAAAATCTTGTGATTTTTATACGCACCACACCCACATTGAGAACTACATGCAACACACCTACATAGTCTTGTAGGGGGTGTTTTCCCATCATCCCCTGATATGTACGAATGAATGTGTAGCCTCTATTTTACACTCTATCTTCTAGGAATTGTAGTTATTGAATATATTGTGATAGTCGGAGGTCTATCATTGCATTAGATGGTTGTTATGGTATCTTAGATGCCTTTGGGATGCAGTGACCTAGGTGTCTTAGGGAGGAGTTGTTTTTTGATTTATCGGGTGTCTTCGGGATGATATGTTATGATATGTGATATGATTTTATATGTTGTGAGGCCCATTATTGTGAAGTCATGATGTATTGTGAGGCCCAGTTGTCTGCTAGATGAATGTGTTGTGAGGCCCTAATGTGTAGAGATGATTTGTGTTGTGAGGTCTGGTTGTATGTGAAGGTAATGTGTTATAAAACTGAGGTGTGTGTCGGTGGGATGTGAAATATAAATGGAAGGGATGGGATAATTAGGATGTACATCTTGAAGTGATAGTGGAATACCAATGGCAAAGTTGTTCGTGGTACCCTATCATCACTATGATAAAAATTATTTTATATTACAAGACTTTCACTACCTCGTGATCGTGCATTAGTTAGGGTAGGATGGATAGTATTACATGAAGTGTCTTGTTTGGTTCTAATGTTTTCCCACAATGGAATTAGTATGATTATTTAACTTGAACATTTTAGAGTTTTTATTTCCTTCTATGTTTACTTATATTCTCATGCTATGTATATACAATTGTTTTCATCTTTCTTGGAGGATTACATGGACCGTGTAGGGAATTACTAGCTTAGGCCATGGGAATGTTGATGTGTGACTAATTTATCCTTACAATTGGGTATTTACATTAGGTAAATTATTTTATTGTTACCATTTTATTTTATACATGTATTATTGGATAGTTTTTGGCTTACATTTATACTTTGTATTTGGGTTTTTGTGGATGAATCATTCCATCCCTAGATATTGTTTCTTATTAATGTTAATGACTCACATGTTTTGATATTTGTACATCCTAGGTGATAGTCACAAACCTGAGGCCTAACATAGGTGGGACATAGAGGTAATTATCACCCAATCTTCATTTCCATTCTAGGAGAAGTATCTTTGGATGGAGGGGTTGTGACAGAGTGGTATCAGAGCTGATAGTTGAGAGATATAAAGGCTTTTTGAGGTATAGATAGTGTGGATTTCATGGTTTTGTAGGGAAAATGTCAAATGATTTTGGTGGATAACATATTCCATGGAAGACTAGACCTGACATATGATTTTAGGGCCCCTATGATCCAATTCATAGAATTTGAGCCTACCAAATGACTACGTGTAGCAACACTACTTTTAGTATAGAGACCTTTGAGATGTTCATGAATCATAATGAATTGTGTTATTGGTTGAATTTTTTTCTAGGAAGCTTAAAATTGTTGAATTTATCAAAAAGAAATTAAATAAATACAACTGAAAATTCCATACTAATCGGGCTTAAGAATTTCCCTGTTTTCATTTTAGCTTGGGCTCTTCGTCATCCTCCACATGTGGATCTTCCAGTTTAGGATTCACAGGATGATCCTTTTAATCTCCATAGGGTTTATTTGGTTTTGGAATATGATCAATGGATGATGCATTTATTCACGTTCTAGTGGTAGGCTTTTTGAATGTATGAGGGCAGTGTTTCATATGAGAATACAGAGAGATGGTTGGAGGAGCTCTAGATCACTTTCAGTTTCATTTGGCCCCTGGTAGAAAAGTGGGTCCCTTTAGATGTTTGTCAGATGCATTGAGCAACATTTCAGTGGTGGAAATTTTATCAAGGGATTTTGAATGAGGAGAATGTTTTTTGGGATGGCTATCAAATTAATTTTTTATCATAGCGACTTTCATCGACCATGATGTTCGTAAAGAGGCCAGAGCATTATTCTCTTCCATAGAGAATCATTTAAATGTGGTTTCTATGGTTCATGATAAAGGACCATATATGTTTTCCCTAAATCATTATATAGATGATTAGTCCCATGTGAGATTTCTATAGGAGGTACTTCATTCTTCTTCCCAATATGCAGTTACACCTTTTACGATTCTAATGTATCTTGTGTTTCTGGAGAAGGCAGAGGAGATCAAAAATATGCACTCACAAAAATGTTCTCCATTGGAAGGGAACCATCATGGTTCTTTGAGGGGATGAGTTGTGAGTGATAGGTCATTGGCCAATGGACCTTTGAGTTTTTGATTGAATGTTATTCGACCTCAGTAGCTTCCTTTTAGGCTTTCTAGTATTAGTTATTTCCATGATTTTCATGGGATCTTTATAGTAGTTTATTTTTGTTGTGGGGTTCAGGGTTATTTCCTGACCCAATGCCTAGTGGCTCCCTGAGCTCAATTCGGTGGATTTGGGAATCTCAGAATCATCCTTAGAAGTAGTTTCTAGCGAGACCATTTCAATAGCAGAGGTAACAGGTTTTATCTCCGCTATAAAAAATGGAGATGGTAGAGGTCGGCCTTAGGATGTTCCACATGCTCAGGGACAAAAACAAGAGTATTTTTGTGGAGGTGGTCATTAGAAGAGATGTAGAGGAGACAGGCTTGGTCAGTTTCACGTCATGGAGATAATAGTTCATGAGGGGCCACATATCATCAAATATAAGATCTATTAGTTTAATACGATTTTTTCCTTTTTTTTGATTCAAGGGATTTTCAATCCTTTATTTCACCCTATCTAGTTCATGCTATAGGACTATACATTGAGTTGAATCTCATACCCATGGTTCAAAATATGCTAGTCAGAGCCAAAACCAGATTGTATGATGTTTGAAGAGGGTGTATACTAATTATGGGTTCACATCAGTTCCATGGGGATCTTTTCATGTTATAGATGTATCCATACAATTTTATTCTCATCATTAACTGGTTGCATTCTGTACATTCTATTATTAGATTCTTCTAATGGAGAGTCATGTTTTTAGATGTGTATTAACAATGTGTTTTTTTATTTGAGAGGTTTTTTAGGGGAGTAGATGGAATGTGGAGCCCCTGATTTCCTTTTTGGATATTTTTTCAATGTAATAATAATACATTGGAATGGTATAGTATCCTTGTTTCATTGTGGATTTCCTAGATGTTTTTCTCTACTATGTTGTAATTGTACCCCCTCTACAATATATTTAGTTCAGGATAGACTTGTATCCCTATTATTATATAATATACATGAATTCTTATCAGATGTAACCTTCTGAGTTTAGGGATATGATGACCCAGATTGGAGATTTTATACCTAAGGGTTTCATCTGGCCTAGTGTGTCTTCATACGGTGCACTAGTGTTGTTCAACAAGAAGGTAGATGGTGGTCCGAGGTTGTGTATATACTAACAGAGGATGAATCATGTGAAAATCAAAAAAATTTATCCTCTTCCATGGATATATTACACTTCCAACTAGCTATGATGGGAGTGTTGGCTTTTGAAGATCAATATATGGTTATGATATCACCAGTTTAGTGTGAAGGAGAGAGATATCCTGAAGACTGCATTCAGATAAAGGTATGGGAACATTGAGTTTTTAGTTATACCATTAGGGGTTATAAATTCACCTTCCATGTTTATGTGTCTTATGAAATACATTTTTCATGAGTTACTAGATTATTTCTTAGTCGTGTTCATTTATGATATATTAGTCTACTCGAAGATATAGGAGGAGCACATTAAACAACTCAGAACTATCTGACATGTTATTAGGCACCACAAATATTATGGAATGTTATCCAAGTGTGAACTATAGACACAATAGGATCATTTCCTATGTAATGTGGTGTATTAGTAGGGTTTGGTTATAGACTCATCAAAGGTTAATGCAGTTTTTTCCGGAGAAGCACACTAGAACGTGGCAGATGTTTACAGTTTCCTTGGTCTCTTGGGTTATTATTGTTGGTTTGTATCCAATATTTCTTGAGTTATATACCATTTGATAGCATTTAAATTGAATTAAAAAGCATTTACATGAAGTGATTAGTGCCAGGACGCATTTAGTTACATGATATGGAAGTAAGTCAGTCCTCCACTACATCAGTAGCAGGAGGATGGTGTGTTGTTTTAGGTCTTCTATGATTCTTCCCATATAGTCTTGAGATACATGATGATCCAATCGTGGACTATGATCTCTTTTGGGTCTATAAATTTTTCCCCCTAATAGTAACTATGCCACCCATGATATACATATTATATCAGTTGTTTCTGCAATAAATTTGTGGTGGAGTTATCTCATTAGGGAGTGATTTTTTGTCTTTACAAATCACAAGAAGTTGATGTATGTATTTTTTAGATTTATTTGATGTTTTTAGAATTCTGATGCATGCAGTATTTTCCTGATTATGATTTTGAAATCTTTTCAACATTAAGAAATGGTAATATGGTGGCCAATGATTTTAGAATAAAGTCAATCGATGATGTTTTCCGGTAATCTAGGGATGCTTGGAGATAAATTGAGGAGATGGAATCATTTAAACATGATTCAAGTGTAGATGGTTGTAGAACTTATTTATTTCATATGTTGATGAGATTTTTTCTGATTACATAGTTTGAGGAGTCTATGTGGGGATACCTGATGGAAGAGGTGGTTCTTGATCATGTTGGTCATGGTGATGCTCTGGGGGGGATGGTTAGATGGTTCCCAAAACTTCTTATAACATCATGAGTGGTTACGTGGTCCTGTTGAAATGTGTTAGGGAGTCCATCGTTCATTTAATATCTATCATTTGGTAGTACACCCATCAATTTCCTAAATTTATCATTTATCAATGTATTATTTTTCATGGTTTGGGATGAAATGTGATGTGGTGGTGTTTTTAGATATGTTTCTAGTTATCCAGCATGTAATGGTTGATCATCATGTTTCCAGTAGTTTGTTGCTGACCTTAGATGTTCCCATGTAGAAGATGGATGACATATCAATGGACTTCTTCATAGGTTTGACAAGGTATTATGGGGTTTTGATTCTATTTGGGTGGTATTGGATCAATTTATGAAATCAAGTCACATATTAGTGATTAAGGATTTGTGTGATGCATATTTATTAGCTAAGAGGTTTGTGGATGAAGTTGTACATTTATATAGAGTTACGAAATTCATAATCTTAGATCATGGAACATATTTTATCTCATGAGATTTTAAGGGTCTTTCACATTATTTTGTCACACAGTTATGCATCAACATTGATTTTCACTCTCAGAAAGCTGGGCATATGGAATGGACTATCCATACAATGGAGGATATGTTTTCGGAATTCATCATGGACCTTGGTGGACCATGGGAATGAATCCTTCCCTTGGTGGAGTTTTTTTATAATAATATCTATCATTATTCCATTGAAAATCCCCCATATTATGTTTTTTATAAAATATCATGGCGTTCTCAATTGTGCGGGATGAAGGTTGGGGAGACATATGTTCTTCCTCCAAAAGTGGTGAATGTCATGACTGATGTGGTTCAGATCATTCGTGAGAGGATGAAAGTAGGTTGAATGTATTATAATTGATAGCAAGATCAGGACCTTGGTGTTTGAGGATGGGGACTATGTGTTCATGAAGGTTCCCCCTCAATTCTAGAAGTGGAGGTTTTGAATAGGGAGTAAGCATTCTACTAGGATTGTTGATCCCTTTGAGTTGTTGTGGCAAGTAAGATAGGTGGCCTATCAGCCGTCGTTGGCATCACAGTTGGAGAGGATTCATGAAATTTTTCATGTCTCTCCACTTTGTCGGTATCTTCATGATTAATCATATTTCATTAATGGTGAGTGTTGAATATTCAGGATAAAAAGACATTTTTTTAACAACTAGTATAGATCTTGGATCATCAAGTATGTCATTGTGCGGATGGTCCATTTCTTTGGTTTTTGTGTGGTTGAGTGATGGTGGCCTAAAGGAGAATACATTGGAGTGAGATATGTAGATCCATTTGCTATACCAAGAGTTTTTTTGAGTATTTATTTTCCTTTTTTTTCGTTGTGATGTGATTTCTGAAACTTATTTAATGAGATGTGCTATTTTATTTAGTTTTTTATGTGTGTTGTGATATGTTTGATAATGTAATGACATAAAAAAAGTGTATTACTTGATTCCTAATCTAGAAACATTAATTTTGATATGATTTAACCCATGTGGTCATGTTAGTGCAACCCATAGAAGATATTATCTTTACATGGAAGATGGATTTCCTTAATTTGTGGGTTCTAGATGGTTTAGTTTGTTGGTTGTGGGGGAGTGTGGTATGTTGGTTGTAGTGGTTGTTTGATTAGATTGTGTGGTGGTTCAGATGGTTGTGTAGTGGTTTTGTGTCATTTTGGGTGCTGGTATCATTTGAGGTATGGTGAGATCCGTGAGATGTAACTCATTGGGTGGTTGTTCAGACCCATTTATTTGTAAGTTTGGTTTTATAATTCGTGAGGGTGAGAATCATTTGAGAGGTATCTCAGGTATTGATTTGGTCCTTCCCAGTCTATTAATTAGCTGGTTTTTGTTGTTGGAGGTAATTAGAGGGATATTATAGGGAGTCTAGATAATCTCAGCTATTAAAGGCTAGATTTAGAGAGATAACACATCGTGTAAGTGGATTACATGATGTGAAATTCAGTTTCATGACTTATCTATGAGGTTTCACAGTGTGTTGATATTTTTCACAATGTGAATAAGGGATTCATGGTGCGTAATATTTTGGGGTTTAAAAATAAATAATACATTGAATAGGTGATGCATTTTTATTTTGAAAATAAACCCTAGGCATTTCACATCATCAATAGGGATTACACGTCTTGTAATCCCTTGATCCAGTGTAGTTTTAAAATTCCTTTTTGGATGAATTTTTTTTCATTCAGGCATTTACTCTCCTTCCACATGATCTGGGTGAACCCTAGATACAACAAGGTGTTTTAATCCCTGCTTAATCCCTCCTCAATCCATTAATCGCATTGGATGTTCATTGGAGAACCATTGATGATCCCTTGTTATTATCTCATTATTCTCATACATTTTCTCTCGTTCATCCCCCATGATTCTCTATAGTTATACATTTGTGTTTCAGTTGGATATTTTAGTGGCTTTTTGGTAGTCTTTTGGTGTGGAATAGTTTTATTCATGTTTGTAGTGGTGAATTTGTTGTGTTCCGAAATTCTTCTCTGCCCGGCTATGCATAGAAAGTTGGAAAGCATGTTTGAGGTATGTATTGCCTAATTTCACCTAATTGTATATCATACGTGGGGTATTTACCCTTTTAATATTTATATTGTTATTTTACCTTTTTAATCAAATATAAAGAACAATTTATTGACTTGAAAGGGGTAATGGGGTTTAATACACATGTTTCTACATCTTTGATATTACTTTGATATTGTGGGTAGTTCTGTCTTAATGCACTACTAAAAATTGTGCTCATTTATGTCTTCTTTCACCTGATTTTCCTTTTATGATTTTTTAGTTATATTTTTTTTTATCACCCCAAAATTAAAAGTGGGTAACTATGAATACTTGGATTATAAAATTGGAATCCCCGGGATTTTATTTTTGTGACATTATCCCTAAAATAATGTATAATGTGAAAAAACCCCTTTATATATCCCAAAAATGTTCTTGATGGGATGTGGTGTGTGGACATGATATTGGGGTGTGGGGATATATGTGGTTGTATGGTTTTGGGATGGCGATGTGTGATTGGAGAATTTGGGTCTGATCATTTTTTTCGTTCTTTTGGGGTAGTCAGTGAATGGTATGATTGCTCTTTCATAATGGGAATAGAGGTGAGATTAAATTGAATGTTGTGATATTTTTAGTATATTATTTCTTTGTGCAAGATTACTAGGTTTTATGGGATGAATAAATTAATATTAACTAATGTTATAAATGACATGGGATGGTTTGTTTAATGGGATGGATATTTTTTAATGGAAAACTAAATGATGAGTTTTTTGGTTAATGGAGGATGATAATAAATAATGAAAAGACTGGGTGTTAAATTTAAATGAAATTGAATTCACTTTTCAAGGATCTTCACCTTCTAATATTACTATTGGATATACTAATAAATGAATTTAGTGGTAGTGGTAAGAGTGATGATGATGTGAGTTAATTATTTTGATTCTAAACCTATAGGTTGAGTTTGTGTGATTATATATATATATATTCATTACATTCTCATTATTCCAATACACACCCCATCCTCATTGAGAACTATGTACCATACACCGACATAGTCATGTGGTGTTGTTTTCCCAACATCTGGTGAGAAGTATAAATGGATGGGTACTAACTATTTTCAACAATATCTTCTATGAATGGTAGGTATTTCATAAGCTATAATGATCAGAGGTATCATTGTGAATTAGATGGAGTTTTTGGTATCCCATTTGTCTTCATGATGAGTTGTGATGTTGTATCCCATGTGTCATCAGGATGTGTTGTGATGTGCATTACCAGGTGTCTTCGGGATGAAATGTGTTGAAATGTGATATCATGTAAAATGTTTTGAGTCCCACATGTGTGGGGGTAGGATATGTTTGAGTCCCGAGTGTATTTGAGAAGGACATGTTTTGAGGACCATGTGTGTGTGGTCGGGATTTTTTGTGAGGCGCAAGTGTATGTGTGAGGGATGTGTTTTGAAGCTCCGTAGTGTGTGGGTTGGATGTGATGTGGTATATGAAAAAATGGGTGCTCCAGGATGTTTGATGATGGGTGAGCGTATTATACCAGTGGTTATGTTTTGAGAGGTACCCTATCATCGATGTGAATTATATTATAATATAATACATAACATTCAATACATGGTGAGAGTTACTTGGCAGCGATGGGATGGTTATTATGCCTTGATAGTTTTTTTTGGTTTTATTGTTTTACCACGTGGGTATTAGTATACATATTTCATGTGTTCAGAATATAATTTTTATTTCCCACAGAGTATACTTGTATTTTACCCCTACATATATAAAATTATCTGTTGGTTTCAAGGAGGATTAAGTGAATCATGTCGGGAATTATTAGCTTGGGCCTTTGGATAATTGTTGTGTTGTCTATTTTTCCTTAATTTTGGGTATTTAAGTTGGATACATTATTGTATTTAAGTAGTTCTATTTTATACATGCATTAGGAGACGGTTTTGGTATTACATTTATACTATGTCTTATGGTTATTTGGGATGATTAATCCTATTTTTAGTCATGTTTCACATAAAGGTAATGCTTACCATGTTGTTTTATTCATACACTATTGGTGCTAGTTTTAAACCAGGTTCCTACTAGAAGCAGGACTCGATGGTCATTTTATCCCCTTATTCATTTCCAACCGAGGATGGATATCATTGGGGGGAGGGGATTTTCGCATCATAAATATGTTTTCATACTAGAAAATTGATCTTTTTGTTCTCTCATTAGGGACTCTATACTATGATTCATGTAAATCATATATATGATTCCATAGAAAATAGACCAATGGTATAATAATCCCATTAATTACCTTTCTATCAAGACCAACAATTGTATCTAGATTCCCAAAAAAGGATAAATCAGGCCCAACATCAATATCATTCCATCTCAAAACATGAGATGGATTAAAAAGATATGTCTGTATCTATGATACATGGAATATGTTATGTATCAACATAATTTGTGGTTGAAGTGATAAATGGTATGCTAGTTTTGTGCCTTCTCAATATAATAAAAAGTTTCACCTAATGGGGAGAAACCATCGATAAAATCCCATGCCACTAATGACCTTAATGAGGTGAAAATTTCACAAAGACCTAGCCCTAACTAAAACCTCCAATAGACTATGATGATGACTTGCATTAGATTTATAATAGGTCTATTCCATAGACATTCTATGATGAAGAAACTAAATCATTATCGTAATATCTTGGACCAATATCGGTGTTACCAAGGAATACTCAATGACATATGACCAAGATAAAATATAATTATAGATTCCTCTATACATGGCCTAAAAATGAGCCAGTTTGATCATGGATTGAAAACTACTATTATAAAAAAACTCAACCTGTACAAAATGGGGATCTCATGCTCCACCAAAGCCTAGAATAATTGAACCTAGAATATTCTAAGGAATGTGTATAGACCCCCTATATAAAATCCAAATTTTGATGATATTTTATACCTGAACAAACTGGAGATCTTAGTCCCTCATGGAGGACTCTCTAAATATAAGAATTAAAATAGTGTTCCCTATAATATACTATAATGAATATAGGACAATGAAAACATATAACATATTTTACATAGATATTTCCTATATAATCAACATTGGTGGCCTCACAATTGGGTATAATGGGAGAATATTTCATCAGCCTATAGGTCACAACCCATATTTCAATATACATTATATGGGTATGTATAAACCCAACCAGAAATTGCATTTAAATCTCATCACACATCCATGTCTTCATTGAATATGGCTGAAGAACACCAGAAGGTCTCTAGTTCTTGGAGTAGACTTGTTTGAATGTTTTAAAATGAGAGACATAATTAATAATGACCCATATTATACCCAACCACTATAATTTATATTGCATATTATAAAAAATATTTCTTATTCCTATGTACACCGACCATTTCAAAATGTTGAAACACATCACCACATTTGTCCTTAGAGACAAAGGTGCTCTATATCAATTTTGGAAACATATAATACCCTTTGTTGAGAATGAACTCTCTGTAAAGGCCAAACCACTATAAAAAGAATTCCAAATTATATGGAATTCAACAAAGAGCTAATAATCCTAAATAACTATCTTGATAAGAGAAGAGGTATACTGAACACTATCCATGATAACCTCGGTATCGGTTTCCCAAAATCCAACAGACATTTCTGAAAAAACATCCAAAAAATAACAATCTTCAATTGATTCTTTCATGTGTTGTGTAATATTATTCATTCACAAAGAATATATGATGATGTTCCATTTACTAGTTGTATTGGTAATTTAGAAATCAAAATACTATAGTTACTCCACCCAATGACTCTAATTGAGATTCAAATATTTTTTTCGATAATTTATACCAAAAGAATAATTGATCATAAAACATTGTAAATTGTTATCATAAAACGTAATGTCACCAACTCTTATGGGCATGAAACATGGTTGGGAGTTCATGTTCATGGGTTGAATAATTATTCTCTTGTGGATATAGTTTCATTGGTCTATATTCCACCACCGGATCAATCATCATAAGAACACATCATAAACCTAAAACGAATAAATCATAAAATAATATATTTCCCTTCCCATCATTTGGAAGAGTCATCATCCATGAAAAGTCAAAAGAAATTTTGTCCCTATAAAATAATGTTAGAATTTTTAATCTCAATTAAGCTCTACCCACTTTTTTGTGAGTGTGGTCTTTCGAGAAGCCATCATTGAGAAAGCTTTTACAAACCACTAATAATACCTTTCTAAACCAAATAAGCTATGAATCTAGAAAATATTTCTTGCTTTCTCCCATATGATAATGGATTTCACCTTCTGAGGATCAAATGTGGAACTTTGATCAGAGACCCCATTCTCAAATAGCTTCACTTTCCAAATACATAAATCACATTTCGATATCTTAACATAAATATATATATTTATCCAAAATTTCAGAAATTATCTCTTATGATGCCCTTGATCCTCATCATACATAGAGTAAATAAGGATGTAATCCAAAAAGACAAAAATGGACATATCATGAAACCCTTGGAAGATCATGTTCCTCAAAACCAAAATACTAATAGAAAACTACTCACACCGAATGGAATGAAAATACTCATAATGTCCATACATTCTGTGGAAGGTTGTTATTTGAATATATGGTATTTTATTCTCACCTAATGATATCCTAATCAAAGATCAATCATCAAGAACCACTTTTCCACTTTAGACTTCACAAACATTTCATTAATATATTGAAACAAAAACTTGTTCTTTAAAATAAATTGGTTTAGTTTCCACTAATCCACACATATATGAAGTATTTAATAATATCCCTCTACAAATAGGGCTGGATGAGCATATAATGAAATTCTTGGTCTTATAAAGCCTTTCTCTAACCTATCATCCACTAAATATTTAAATATTTCATCTCAGTTGGTTCCATGTGGAGATAATTCAAATATACAACTTAACTACCATGTAATAATTCAAAAGATAAATCTACGAATATTACTAGTGGAAACCAATAGAGATTAAAGGAAAAACTTTAAGAAAATCGACATCAACATGATATAGATCTTCAATCAATGATTCCTACTCTATATAAAGAGTAAAAACTGGTATTACTTTTCAGAAAATTAGAATAGAATGTATGTCTCTTCTCGATATAAGAACCCATTATCCATGAAATATATAACACACCCTATCATGAAAGTTAAATGAAATCTCTAAATGCAGGAGGTGAATTTAGGACATAATAGTAGTAACAAAATCAAACATGAAAATGAGATACAAAATTTTCATGTCGAGAAATATAAAATCTCATGTAAGATTCTTCTATGAAAAAGTGAAAAAATTTGTACAATTGAGACTAATCTCTATCTTCCTTCTAAGGGGTGCAGTATTATCCAGAACAGAAGAGTTTTTTTGGAAGATGTAGAAAATTGAGAATATTAGTAAATAGGAATGAATGCGATGCAACAATATCAAATAAATTAGTCTCTAAAGATGACATAATGTTGATGCTACCTTTCATAGTGATTATAATTGTATCATCATCCTCTAGACACTCCTAATATGTGTGATGAATCTTTATTTGATACACATATAACAAAAATAGGATTTTTATGAAGCATATGATTAAACCAAAATACATTTTGGTGATGTTGAGTATGTGACACTACCTAGGATATAATAAATATAACATAATTTCATCAATTTTGCTGAACATCCATAAGAGTTGAAACTAGGGGGTTCTTCATAGTGATCATATTTCTAATGCCCAAGATTTCTATACTAGATTCAAGTCAAAGGGAATATCCCAGGAACTGAAGGAGGTCTGTAATAACCCTACTATTGAGATCCACCATGAAACTCATCACAACTTCTTTTCACATTAAAGAAACCCACTGATCATACATCAGTAGAAAAAGTAATAGGCATCAACCCTACCAAACTAGCCAGATCAATTTTATCCATCACCACCCTATCCAATAATTCACTATAATATGAGATATTTATAAATAAAATCAGAGAATGAATATTATATCGATGTATATTATCATAACATTGAGTCTTCATCTTCACATTCTATAATAGCACATGTTCATACTATATAATCTTGACAAAATGAATCACATATTCATTTAGGGTTATATATGCCTGATCAAGTTTGAAAAAAATCATAGCCTCAGATAGTACCATAATCTATAGATAAAACTAATTAGTGAAAACAAATTTAATTTCCTTCAAATCTAAACCCTCGAGATATTTTTTCATCTCCATGGAGTCCAAAAAATCTATTTTTAGGTCACTCAAGCTTGAGGGGGGAATATTTCACCTTATTTGATAAATGATTTTCCATTAAATCCAATGGAGATTAATATTGAATTGAAATCATTAGTAGCATGAGGATTATTAGATCTTATGAATGATTACGCATTCTAGTAAAGTAACTCATGGAAATAATTCCAGAATTCATCCCTCTGAGGTTCCACAGATGGATCCTAAATTGGTATAGGAGCATGTTAATTTACCAGTACATAGACAATGAGCACAATCATCTCTATTATATTATCACCTACTAGAGGATTCTATTATTATTGTTCATCAAAACCTTCCATCTATATCATATTCACACATATTCTTAGATTCTTTATGATACAAAAAATTATTAAAAAATAATGAATTAAATAAGAAGATTACCCATATCATCAACTCAAACAACATAATCATAGAGATTAATCCCATTCGATAGGAAAACAAGATTTTTATTTCATCTATACAAATCAAAGGTAGGTAAATGTCTAAACAAATATTATATTATCCCTCAGGATATCATTCTCAAAACACCCATAGTGACTTAAGGTTCATTAGGATGCGAGATGGCTAGACACTCACTCACAACTACATCCTATATTCAAAAATATCAGTCAACAATATATTAAAATCAAGAAAATATGTTAATGTTTCATCATTGACACACTTTCTCACGAACTATCCCAGATACCATGGTATCCTAATACCCAAGCAAGCACTAACCTAACCAAAGGAGAATTCCCAATCTATAATGGTTAGTGACTATAACATTGCATCAAAAAACATAAAATAAGGATCAATGTTCTCCAAAAAAATGGATGTTAACTATTAAAAATTTGTATTCTCAAAACTCAAAAGTGATAACATATGAGAAAAAATGATATATCGAAACTCATGTTAGGGAATTAAAAAATTACTCAAAATAGATGATATAATCACAACATACTAAATGAAAAATCACTACAAGCCAATAGATCTAGAACATCCACCTCCTTCAAGAGGTGATATCCCTTGGATCTAACAAGGATCATGAAAATAAAAAACACCTAATAAAAAAGGTAGGATGTGAAATAACGAACTTTCGAGGGTATCCCTAAGTGTCCCATTAAAATAATCCATAATAATAAACGAAATTCTGATTTAAAATTATATAAATCATGGAAAGGAACATATTCATATTTAATACAAATAATGATTTCATAACACAATGCTAGAAAACATTTAAAACCTGGATTAAATAAACACATTATATAAAATATTTTATATACCTCAAATAACCTGGATAAAAAAATTCTTAATAGTTGAATATATATCAAAATAGTCACAATAAGAACCCTGATCGTCATCCTTGTGATACAATAGTTTTTAGTTATAGGATACTCACATGTATTTAGTTAGTGATCATGAAAATGTGTGTACACTCGTTCCTTTAGATAATTCCAAATTAGATTCATCACCATCCCATTAGGGATAAGATATTCTTAACTAGGATTATGTTTGAGTTTTTATTGTCATTACATTACTAGATAATTGAAATAAAAGCATGATTATCCCAAATAAACCACTAACTACCGAGAGTCAAATGTCATAAATCAGTCAATTGAAAATGGTAAAATCATTTCATTTAAATTCGATCATTATTCACAATTATATTTAAAACATTTCCATTTAAAAAATTCAATATAAATTTAATACCAAAACATAGATTTTTCCATAAATTCATTACATTTAATCATGAGAACAATCATAGGTTTTCATCAATTAAATTTAAACTATTTTATAAAATTATTAATTTCCAAACCATATGAAAAAATCAGTTAATTTCAAAAACACATCCCAAATTTCAATTACATTAGAATTGGGGCATTTTCAAAAAAATTACATTCCAATTATTCTCATTGTCCAATCCATATCAAATCGAATTTTTATCAATAAATTGTAATCAATTTAAAATATGTTATGAAAATAAATGTTTAATTGTATAGAGAAAATAATGTGAAACCACCTGTATTTGAAAACTAAACAATAAATCAACACCCATAACAGGTTCCTCAAGTGAAGAACAGTTAGAATAGATGATATGAAACCGACACTAGGAGAAATATTTATATCAATAATGTTTAGATCCATAAAAAATAGGATAATATAACATTTCATAATGATAATTGGAATAAAGTGTAGAAGAATATACATAAGATGAGTATGTATAATCTAAGAGGGATCAAACGATATTTATCATGCTTCGACCCACCAATGAGTTGGTTTGGAGGGGTTATGAAGGGTTATAGAGAGAATACATGAACTATGAAATTAATTAATTTTTTTTGTTATGGTTGAGTGAGGTATTGAATACGGGTTTAAAAATTATTAAATTAATATTCATAAATAACATTTTCCACAAGCATGGTAAGTATGGTAGGGTTGCATGGTTACAAAAACTATACAACCTAACGGTGTTCCCATCTACATGGGAACACATTTTCTGCTTTGTGTATATATGAATTTTCAAAAGACATTAGAAGTAGTTAAACACCACTTTCTAGGGTTTTACAGTATTTACTGGATGAGAACGAGATTTGGAAAACTCTGCCCACTAATGAACCACCAGGAAAACAACTATTTTTTAAAAAATTCACCAGATGCTCTGCCTAAACAAACCCCATCCAAAGTATGACCAAAATAGGGTTTGAGGACAACATAAAAATGAGTAAAATGAGTTTATAGATAACTAGTATAATGAATTATTTAAATGGATTATAGTTTCTGTAAATTGAATTCACGTATTAAGAAATTTGGATTTTAAGATTTGGATACATATTTTTATATTCAAAGAGATTGAAGAACTTTTTGATGAAATTTTATAATTTCATCATTAATTATCATATATTTTCTAATTACTAATTTTAGTATCATAAAAAATGTTTTTCCCTTATAAAATTCCCACACGCCGTGTGTAGGTATATCTATATATCCTCATGAATATACCTTTCTCTAGGGGAAGGCATGTTAACTAGTCTCACGCGAGTGTGTATTCTAAATTTCATAAAGGTAGTTATTTTTTTCATATAGTAAAAAATAGGTTTATATTAATTATCATGTACTATGTAAATGTTATCTACTGATTCAATTTTCTATGTCAGGATCAACTTAATTTCATTCTTTCAAATAATGGTATGATTATATATCCGTGAATCCCAAAATTGTAAAAAAAGATTTATAATGTCTATGTGAAGGTCTTTATGTTCTCTTGTGAGGGTATTTGGAAACCATTCTACATATTGGTCGGAAAATTTACATTTTTTGGAATAAATCTCTTCTATCCGAGAAATGCGTTTTTATCCAAATATCTAATTTCCATCTTATTTCATACCTTTATTTTTTAAGAAAAAAGTTATTGGTTTTATGGGATGAAAATCAATTGCTAAAATGAATCTTTATACATTTAAAAATCCATCTAACCTATTAAAAGGATTTAATTGGATGAAAATATATATTTAAGTCATAATTAAATTAATCTATAAATGAATGTATTTTTTATTAGGACTTATAGATTATGTTCCAAATTTATCAGTTTCTTTATAGTATTTGACATGTCCTACTCATTTGAATATATATTCCTTTAATTATGTATGGACTATCATAGAGCCTTCAATTGGATTTTTGGAATCCATATGTAATTTATTCTTCTTTTTTCTTCATGTATTAGACCAGTGATGTCCAAGAATATAAATGATGTCCTTATCTCCACTATTTTGTTATAATGTTCCATAAAACCTTCTTTGTAGAGGATTTCATTCTTCTATTTTATTTTTTGTAGAATGTGTTGAATCATGGTTTAACTCCATTTTTTTAATTAATATAGGAAATGATAAGAATAAATTAATCTGGTAATTTAGTTATAGATTAAAAATTATATATTCATGTTAATATATTATTATTCAAAAATAATAATTATTTATTTATAAATAATTATTATTTAAATTTCACAACTAAATTAAAATACAAAATCTTGTTGTTATGATTTTTATTATTTCATTAAATTTTATTATTTAATTATATAAATAAAATTTTATTGATATTTTGGAAATAAAAAAATATTAATAATGTTTTATCTATTGAAATGACTAAAATTATTCAAAAGAATTTTTAAAAAAGAAATAAAATTGGAAGGTAAAATTATTATTTTTGTAGTGAAGTTAATGAAATATTATTATTTAATGTATTTTTCATGTGTATCGCATGTTGTATATATCAAATTATCTTCTAGGATATGGGGATTTAGTGAATGAATTAAATTATTTAAATTATTAGTAATTTTTATTCCATTGAGAAACATGGTTATATAAGGAACCTAGAAGAATTTATGTTGATGTTTTGTTATTAATAATTTAGTTGATGATAATTTCAACTTGGAATATCATGATTTATCAAGATGTGTATTATTACTATATACTTCTCAAATATTAAGGGATATCATAAAAATAGAAATTATTATCACATGAAATATTTCAATTTCATCATTCTCTATATTGGAAAGAAATTGTTAACCCATATTATAGAATAATATTTGATTTATAGAGTTTAATTAATTGAAATAGAATTTTTATCACCTAGAAAATAGTAATATTTGAACTCTAAATAAAAAGAATTATATTAAATTAAATTATAAATGATGTTTGATAGACTATAAATACCGTTCTATTATTTTAATTGTTAACAATACTAGTGTTGAATTATTTTTATAATTAATTATTTGAAATTACCAAATGTATAATTATAATACATTATTGCTAATTAGTAATTTTTTTTGTGGTAATTAAATTAATTTTTTGTATGTAACGATTATTCTTTTATTTGATATGATATTATGGGATTTGGTTAATTAGACATTTTTTTAGCATGGTAAACTTCCATAATCTACTAAAAATGTAATTATAGAATATGATATAATTTTTTATTAAATAGTAAAGAGTGTTATAATTATTATTCTTATTGTAATTTTTTAATTATGCAAATAATTATTGTATCATGTTTTGAATATTTATACAGAATATTAATTTCTTATATTGGTTCCCACTGTCTAGAAAAATATACTATGACATATGTTCCATGTAAGATTGAATTAAAATATTTGTTCTCTAAATATGAATTATATGTGTTAAAATTGACTAACATAATCACTAGGGGATATAATTATTTTATTTTAACAACCCAGTGCCTTTTTGTATTTGTTTAAAATACATTTAATACGTATACATGATATATGCATTTTAAGCCATTATGTAATTGATTTAAAACTCTATGTGGTAGGGATGACTTTTCTGAAATGGGATAGAGGATAGAGGTTAAAATAATGGTATATTGTATATTGGTAAATGGGATTAGAGTCTGTGGTTGTTGTGATTGTCAATGATGTGGAAACAAAGAAAATTAGTATCCAATGCTATTTGAAACCAAGGTGGTTGTGATTATTTTAATGGAGACAATGATCAATTATTCTTACATAATAATTTATTCATTTTATATGGTTGTATGGATGTGGGATACATATATCATTTGTTTTCAATAGATGTATTTGGCTTGATGTTATGAAATGCAAGTGAATCATTTTTCAGTATCATAGGCTACATGATAGATTTATTATATGATTATTAATTATTAATAATACAAATAAATTAATGGGGGTTACAATGGACCATATATTCATATTTAGATATCACATTATAGTAGATGAATATTCAATAATTTTTGAAAATACATGCTTGAAAACGGTAAAAGATTATTTTTTGGAAACTAGTAAAACAATATTTTTAATTCATTAATGGTCTTCAACATCACCAATAATGATATTCTCAGTTAGTGATATTTATAGAAATACCATTATTAAAACATTCTTTGTATACTTCGGAAGGGAAATATAATAATTTGTGATCATAAATACACATTAAGGTTAAAAATTGAATATATCAATCAACAATAATATGAATGAATACGATAAGCATTGGGGTAATATATTTTCAAGAAAACAGACAAAATTAAATCAAATCAAAAATGAATCATAAGCATTGTAAATGGAATAAAACATTATAATTTCAAAAAACATGATTCATAATATTGAAAAGTCATTATAAATAAACCATGAACCATATTTACATGTCATGTTAGTATGGTATAATAATATGCATAGAAATGATTTAGTATGTGAAGGTAAAAACTCAATATTATTAAATCATACAATATTATTAATCAAAATATATTTCCCATTTCATAATAGATCATGAATCATAAAATTTTTCAGTAGTGGATCATGCATATAGGCCTATTTCTTTTAATATATCAAGTACATTAACTTGTTCTCATAATTATATCATGAGATATAAATTAATACCCAATGAATTGGATGGAGAAATAGGTAACACACTTAAAATAATTCAATCAATTGGGTCCTAAAATATCCATAAACATTAATCGTGCAAAAACCCATGAAAAAGGTAATGTGTTTCATAAACATTTTATCATTTCATAAAAAGTGGAAAAGAAATAAGATTCATAATAATTTTATAAATTCATCATATAATAACATTTGTATAAGGAACATGATTCGTAATCATTTTTTGATCAAAATCCTAAAAATAAACCATACAAATAATGAATAAGGATGATACCATTGGATAATATCCATATTCAAATATAAGAAACAAAAAATATTTTTATTGATGATTAGAAATCCCAGAAAGTTCCATTAAAATTTTATTGATGAAAATAGACATTTATTCTGAATAGGCCTCTTAAAATATAAAAACTCAAAAATTATTAAGAAAATATCATATTTCACCATAACCTTGAAAATGTGTACTATAATATTTATATAACGACGTGGTTTTGAAGTTGGAAAATATTAGTCATGTTGTGCACAATAAAATATTGATTCCTTTTACATTTGTTTTGTAAAATCTCAAAGTACCTAGACTGAATATGATGGGAATATTCATTTATATACAATTTTTTAATTATTTATTACATGGGTAAAAATTTCATTTAAAATAATATTATAATATTTAATTCATTCTTTAATATGTTTTTGTAAAACATTCACATTAAAGAAAAAAGAATTTTCAAATGATGAGATAAATAAAGATGATTTATCTTGAAATATTTATTATGTATTTTATAATAAATAAATGGAGGAATATGAATTGGAAAAAATTATTTCCATAAATTTTAAATAGGGTAAGAAAATTAATGAGTTTCTTGATAAATAAATATGATGATTTTATCATCATAACATAATCGTAATCACCCCCATACAAAATGAGACTATAACTTATATAATACCACTTTAGTATATTTTGAACTGTATGCCCAATGAATGATATAAAATTATATGAATATTTATTTCACATCATTTCATTATAACATTCATAAAATACATTAAATAATGTATATAATGCACCAAAAATATAAAATATGTGTTTGAGGCATGTGTCTTAAAGAAATAAAAGTGTGAAGAAAATCACTTACCATAACTCTCAAATTCCTTGAAACACATTCAAAAATAACATAAAATAAATATAATTTTATTATAAATATACTAAATAATAATAAAAAATTTATCATTCCATATAGGATTTACTTATTTCCTTTTATTGAACTTTTATTTAAAACTCCTTGTAAAAATCAAATTTCATGTAATAACTTCTTCTTTTTAGATGTAAGTTTCTGAATGAAATTTTTTCCTTTTACTTGTATCATGTTTCCCTATTATAAAACCTGATAATAATGATATAAAGATAATATATATTCGTTATATATATATATGGTAATATATTAATGTTGGAGATAGAAAATTAATTGCAATGTAATTGGAGATGGCTAACTGTATGTACACATGAACACTGTTTCAATTTTCTCAAAATGTGAAAAAAATAATTATTAAAAAAAATATTGCTTTTAGTGTATAATATTTATGTCTTATATATCACATATTTTCATTTAAACTATCCTTATTAATAATCTTTTAGTTTTTAAGTGAAGAAAAAATAACATCACTCTGGTAGGGGTAGTCCTCCAAACACAAGAGTGACATTATCATATTCCTATGTAATAGATATTAAAAATTGTGATTATGGTATTATAATTACATAAGTATAATAAAATCATAAATATAATATATATTTATTAAATACAAACATATATATATCTAATATTGGTGGTGATTTAAAATGAATTACATCATTATACGGGGTGTGAGTCCACCAAACACAAAATCAATGGTTTTAATTAAAATTTTATAGAACAATACATAGATAATAGTATTGAATTTAACGTAAAAAATATTATTATATTGTATTTATTAGTTTTATTATATAATAACAGATGAAATATATTTTATATAGGTTAAATAATAATAAAAATAGATGTTAATGGATTTTACCTATTCTTCAGTGAACCTATAAGGTTTATAAATGAATCCATCATATAAGGCATTCAATTTTAAAATAAAAAGTATATTTCTTTGGGAGGGTAGTTTGTAATTGATTTGTGTAAGTATTTTTGACATTAAATTTCTTTGTAATTGTGAATTGGAGAATAGTTGAGGTGGCCATTATTATATAGCGGAGAGGAAAAACATAATATTTTTTGAAAAAAAATGGTGTACCCATGTTTTAAACTATTCAAATGGAATAGAAAAGGCTCATGAAAAATGTTATATTATATTAGTAGAAAATATTTCTGGACATTTTTATTTATACATGTTTATATGTCATTTATCTACTTGTCGTTTTTGTTTATATCCAGTAAACCTTTATTAACCTTTACCGCATGAAATATTTTTTTTTATGATTTTACTATTCAAAATGATGAAAAGTAAATTTAAACATATATTCTAATATGAATTAATAATAATATAAATATATAATCAATTTTTAAATAATGATAATACAAGTCGGGAAAACTAATTGAATATTAAACTATATAATTGATGATAATTCAATTTTTCATAGATAAAATTTTCATAAATATAGAATGTTTTGTTATGAAATAATAAAATGAATTTTAGTCCACTGAAGAAAATAGTATTTATAATTCCATAATTATACTCATTTTAATTTTTAATCATTGTTTAAAAAAACATAACATTTTAAATGATTTAAATGAAAATATTGTTATGAATAAAAAAATATATTTTTCAACATTAATTAAAAAATTAGACATTTTTTATAAAATATAAAATATTCACTCTTGGATAATTTTAAAATTTTTATTTAATTAAATAAATCTTTTAAATAAATTTTATAAAATAAAAAAACAAATTTTTATTATTTTTTACCACAATGAATAAACATTATATTATAAGAAAAATATTTTCAAAACCTAAGAAGAATATACTAAAAATAAAGAACATTTTTAATTAAATTTATATAATTATATAACTCCCTTATACATGCTGTTTAAAATGTGGTTATAATTATAATTAAAACCCATTTTAATGGAAATTTGATAAGAGTTACATTTAAATAGTATTATTATTAGTACATTATTGTTTGTTAAAACTCATAGATTATTGTGACGTAAGCTATCAATGAAATTATATTTATTCAAATAAATACTTCATAAAATCAAAGGGTATTAAATTCTACCTTTTAAAAAGAATTTATCCATTGATATTTAACACTTTGATGCAAATTATTGAGGATATTGTTGCCTCATTGTATCGTTAGGTTCCCAAATTTTATCATTAAATTAGTCGTTTCACTAAATAAACATTGACCAGGTGGGTGCTCTTATTTCTTAGTACAATCTCTGTATGATACAAAAAATATAATAGTTTCCTCTCATAATAATGTTCATTATATAGTAGTACATCATATGAGTTCAATACAAGAGTATGATTAGGTGTGTTCTACATCCTGATAGAAACATAGAGCATTTCATGGACTTGAGAGAGGCGTGGTGGATGTTCCAATCAGTAAGTTACAAGACTGATATGATAAAAAATCAATGGGACCTATATACCTTGTGCTTAGTATTCCCGTCAATTCAAATATCCTAAGATTATTCCATCAATAAATTATTATACACAGAAATCCCAAAACATGAAATTATAAATTATTCTAGTGTTTGTTAGCATAACTTTTCTACTAACTTTTCGCTAACCTTATTTGATGCAGAATGGAACTAACCTTCTATGCTATTAATTTATCTAGACACATTCAAAATATATTTATTTCTCTAACATCATTCTTTAAAAATATATTTTCACACTTCCTCCAATTGAGGGATTATTAAGGTGCCACCTAAATGCCTAATTAAAATATACTGTAGTATGAAACATTATCTATATAAATGAGTTGATCACAAAAACAAATAAAATCCATAAAAAATGATATCAACATATCCTTTGGGATTATTCACTCAAAATAATGATTTTTCTATAGATTATAATCTGTACTGAAACTCAATTCCCTATTATGGCCTTGTTAATGTCTTAACTAGACCATCTCGGTAAATAACAGTTACCAATCAGATACAAAATAATTTTAGTATTAATAAGACCCTACCAATTACATAATGTATATTCTAGAATACCAATCCAAAAATAAATCATATCTCATTATGATGAATTGTAATTTCTATTAATGAAATTCCCAAAATCCTATATAGCATTTCCCCATTATATTATTAATGGTGTTTTATGACCAAATCCTTTTTGGTGTCATCCCATTTCCATTTTCATATGTATAATAGTTGTAACATACCATTATTATTTTCCACTCAACCTTAACATGCTCAAATACATGCACCCTGATATTAAATCTCTAACATATATCTTCATAATATCCAACTAGATTTACTATTGTATATCTCTACTCATCATTTTACATCTAGGATTATTATATAATGAACAAATATGAACCTCTTCTAACTACTCCTTATTTAAATCTATTATGGAAAGAACAAATATATTTTTACTGAGCCTTATCATTAAATAATATTCAACGATGAAATTTGGAACATTTTTGGCCTTCTTTAACAGCTTCGTATCATTTTTTTGTAGCTTTTTTATCCTCACATGGATAGATGATTGAACAATTATTTGAGAAAGTTATCATTTGACCCCTTATTTCATTATTTCTATATCTATCATTTTTACATTCAAAATTATTGTATCTTAATATGTCCTCTTAATGGATAATGTAAAATTATCCTTTAAACTGAATGTGTCTCCAATCTTGTTTTATTTTTGAAGGTGTTAATGTAGTGAGCATTCATAATCATTTTTCAACTCTTACCATATTCTATGGCACATGTTCAACTCCTTTTACAAAAATATAAAATATAAAATATTTATCATTATATATATAACATTTTTCTTTATAATAAAAAATATTACATAATTTTAACAAAACAAATTCCAAAACTAACTCAAAATAATGATTTGGGTAAATTTTCTCATGAATCATTAATTTTCCTTCGTTAAAAGATAAAACAATGTCATTCAGCATTACAATGCATCATGATAACATTTTTGATACATAATTGTATATTAAAGAGCGTTATAAAAATATTTATATTGTTAGAACATGTCTGATGACAAATAATCTCTCTACTTATTTGTAAATTCCTTCACATTCATCTATCAAGAGGTACTTTCTCCCTTACTAGTTATATGAGTATGTTGATTGGACTGATGTGGGAAATGTTTTATAATGATTCCTTAATGTTCTGCCAAACCAAGAAGACTTTGGATCTCATTCACCATATTTGGTATATTCTCATGTTCAATAGCCTCAATATTGAAAGGATCCACCCATATACCATATCTCTATATTTTATGACAAAATAATAAAACATTTTGTGGAGAAAATCCACACTTTTGGAAATTTATCTAAAGAAGTATCCTTTCCCAGTGACATTTGTAAAATTATCAATTGATATTCATGATATTCCTTTATCTGTTAATATATAACAATATCATATATATGGTCTATTAAATACCAGAAATGGTAATATTTAAATACATTATTAATTAAAATGATAAAGGTAATGGGGGACAAAGTAAGAATGAATAGAATCACTATATATTCATAGTTCCCATACATTATATGGAATGTTTTCTTGGTAATATAATACATTTTTAACCTCAATTTATGATATCTATAATGATAGTGAATCTTAAAAAATTATTAATATGTGGATAGTCGATCAAATAAGTCATCAATATAGGCTAGAAGATACTTTCATTGATCATGAACTTTTTCACATCACAAAAATAAATACAGGTTCATGTCATTCCATCATTCATCGTAACAAAAGCAATTGGTGCACCACATGGGGAATTTTTTTTCTAAATATTTCATTTTAAATGTTATCTGGGAGTTTCTTCATTAATTAGTTCAACATAATTGTGTACATTCAATAGGGAATATTTTAAATTAGAGGTTCACTTCGTATGTGTTATACTGATAATTATATCAATATTTTCGGTGGTGTATTAGAAAAATCTTCCATAAATAAATCCAAAAGCATGTTCATAATAGAAATATCATTGTTATTGAGAATCTTATAATGAATCTGAGATTAAAACACATTCTATGGGGAATAAAGAATCCTAGAGTGGAAGAAATTCCCCTTGGATATTAATATTTGTTGTCAAACTGATATATGATCGTATGTTGGATTAAAATAAAAAACAATAATTTACATCCTTTTTAAATTCTTATAATGATTACATAGAATAAGAAAATACATTATCATGATAGAAAAATCAGTCTTAGGGAGAATAATAATATTTTGAGGAAAAACATTCAATAAAAATCCATCGTAGTGAAATCATATTCAAAATATGTGTTCAGTATACCAAAAGGTGTTATCAAATCAAATTTGACATATAATCATTGAGGAAAAAATTCAACATACCTAAAAACTATTTTGGAACGCATGAAATCCAATAACTAAATTAAATTGGTTAATTCAATATTTTAGAAAAAATTTACCACCTCAAATGTATCATTCAATATTCAATACCATAATGAAACAAAAATGGTCATAATGATCTCCAAACATCATTGATCATAGTGTTTAACAATTCATATGCTTCAAAAATCATGAAACCAATATTTAAATATATAAAAACATAGGTTTACCCAATAGTAGTCATGGTAAAAACATATTCAAATCATTTATACTAGTTCATTATGTTTTGGTGAATTTACAACGAATATACCTTAAGAGTGTCAAACTATGTGTGTTGGAAGGAACATTGTCATACACTAGGTGAAAATGATGTTTATCTCAATGCTCTATTTTCATAGTAAATTCCCCTATGTAAAATTATTCTATAGTGTCTTCCACAAGTAGTATACCTAATAGAATTTAATTTAATAGAACTACTCACTCTATCCTTCCCCCAAATTCTAGGACATTTTTTATTACTATAACTTATCCTTACACATATTGTTTTAAATATCATTAATTATATACCAATTAATAACAAAGAAAATATACCTAATGATAGAAATAGTTATGTATAATCCTAATTCCATAAGATATCAAAATCATTACCCTACTACCAAATATAATTACCAAGAATTTTTATATATTGATATTACATCTTAATAGATGAATATTAGATACCTTTCAAAAATACATGTTCATTGAAAATAATGTTTTAATGTCAATAGAGAATAGTTAAAAATATTTTTATTTCATGAATAGTGTAAAAAATACCCCATAATGATCCTCCAATTTATGACTCATCATACATATAGAAAAACAAATACATTCATTATAACCTTGGGAATATAAATATAATAAATTGTGACACTATACGCTAAGTATGGGTTAAAATAAAAGATATGAATTGATGATCATATATATAAAAAAAATTATAATTGGTGTTCATGATTATAAATATAACTTATAATGTTCATACCCAATAATTCAAGGATGGTAATCCTGATCCATGGCATAAAACTGTAACATTTCAAAGGCCATTAACCAAAAGAGTGAAAATCATCATAAAAAAACCATGATCCAAATGTTCATGTCATGTAAGTGTGGAACCATAATATGAATAGATATACCCTCAAATATCATGGTTAACATCCAAGAACATAAAATCATATTGGATATATAATCAAAACAAATTTTTTATTTCTTAATAGTCCAATAATCATCTCCATGTTCCATGGAGGATCAAGAAGATGAACTTATGTCCCCTAGTGGATTAGTTACATTGTCTTGATTCCCATAGTCGTCTCAAGAGATATAAAACACTACCTAATGAATTAGAGGGATATATTTTTCCCACACATCCCCTAATAGATACATATTTTTGTTGTTTGATCAAAAAATCATCATGTCATAACCAGTTAAAATGGAAGTGGGATTGATAAAAATTTAATCATAGCATAACCAGTTGAAAGGAAATGTGATCCAAATTCAATTCACCAAATAATAAACTAATGAATTCATAATATCATAACCCTTTGAAAAAAATGGTTCTTAAATATCATTTTATCATAATCAAAAACATAAAAAATAAAAAAAATTTGTATGGTACCATTAGATAATGTCCCCTGTAAAATATAAGAAACCATAACGGTTATATTCTAAGACTAATAGTGCTTAGATATATATTATTAAATAAATCATGAGAGAAAATTTATTTAATTTAGATTAAAAACCTTAAAATCTAAACCATCGTTAATACAAGGGAAAACAATTTCAATGAAAATGAACTTGAAAATTTCTAATGTATTCCTTAAATCATAACATGGTTATAACACCCGGAAATACTATTAAGGTTATTTATGGTAAAAAGAATTTTATTTTCATGATTTTAGTAAAATTAAAATTTAAATGATTAAAAAAATTATAATATTGTTAATTTTTTATGTAAAATGGTTAAATAGTTAAAAAAATATTTAAATAATAGTTTTTTATTTTATAAAAAATCATGAAAACATATTTACAAAACATTCACATTGAAGAAAAAACTTTTTCAACAGAAGAATGTACTAATCGAAAATTTTATAAAAAATGATATTTTTTACCATTTAGTAAATAAAGGGAGTCAAATTAAAGTAAAAAACTTTTTTCATGAAATAACAAGTTATTTTAATATTAATTCGTTTATTCTTGAATAGAACACATTACATCCTCATGAGAACTTACTCATAAACAACCTCATTAAACAATGATAGTGTGACATAAAACCATTACCTACTTTGTATATTGTATATAATAAGACTCATGATAGAATGAAAATTATATAGTTTTATATATCTAATTATTTAATGATTGAAATAAAAAAATTCATTCATTTGATGTATAGACCATTTACAAATTAATGAAGTGGTGTATAAATCTTGCACCTTACATAAATAAAATTAAAACAAATACCCCTTACATAATTTCTTGAATTCCATAGTACATGTTTTAATATACTATAAAATAGAATTAATATTATTATACATATATTACCAAACCATAATAATCATAATCACAATATGTATTGTTTACTAAGGGACATTTTTTTCTTGCTTATTAATAATTCCATGTTGAAATCTCATTTTTGGTAAAAAAGTGTTTTGTTTTACATGTATGTATTAGTTTGGTATTTATTGTACTTTTACATTTATTATGGTTATCTAATATCCAAAATACTAAAAATTATATAAATAAAATTTATATTAATTATATATCAATTTATAATAAACTACTAAAGGTAGAGAAATAAAATTAATTACATTGTTCATGGAGACGATAGAATGTTTGTACTCATGAACATTTTTTCCATTTTCTTGAAAGATGAAATGAAAGAAAGAATTATAAAATATTAGATTTTAATAATAATTTTTATTCCATAAATATAAAATTTTATTATTAAACATATCATTATTACCTTAAATGTAAAAATTATGTGACAAAATGAATCAAATCAGTTCATACGGTTATAATCTGTCATACACATGAGAGACTTTATCATATTCTCTCTAAATATAATTTAATATGTTTTATGTGATATTTTATTTTAGGAATTATAATAATTTCATAATTAAAATTTACAAATATTGAATATATCATTATATCCATATGTGATTGATCATAATAGGAAAGGAATTACCTCAGTTCGCGGGGAGGTACTCAGTCGTACACACGAATGATGGTTTTTTTCCATTTTGATGGAAGAGGATATTGATATTGATTATACAAATATCATATAAAATAGAATTATATTGTAGAAAATTGTGTTATTAAATAAGTATAGTTAAAAAAATTGAAGGAGGCGGAATAATATATAAAAAAAAGATTAATAATTTTACCTCCTCTATTGAGAACTTCTTTAGGTTTATACCTAATTCCATCAAAAGAGAGTTTAATTAGAATAATAATTCATGAAGGGTGTGTGAATGTAATTAAGGAAAAAAAATTTATAGTTATTAGATGACAAAAATGGTTTTGGATGTGAGATGAAGTTAAGAGAGTGGGGGTCCATTTATAACAGGGGAAGATGAAACATGTAGAATATTTGAAATGAAAAATGTTTAACCATTTTTTAATCCTTAAAAATATAACCAAAATTGATAATTATAGAACAATAGGACAGATAGGGTATAATTATTTCCATAAAATGGTAGTCATAGTTATTTATTTCTCATTTTACCCCTGATCATTTTGGTTTAACACCCACTAAAATTGTTTTATCATTAACCGTAATAATTAATTTTTTTTTGTTTTTACAAGTAATTTTGAAAAAAATAAGGTTGAAATATTAAATAATATTAATTTTTATGATTCCAAAAATATACCAAAAATTTCAAAATACATTTGATGAATGTTGTTATATTTAATTTCAAATTAATCTCATTAACTCGATGAAAAAGTTGTATATATGAATAGAATATTTTATAATCATAAGTCAACCTAAATTTTATTCCAATGAAAAAAAATTGTTAACTAATATATAAATAAAATTATTTACAAATTTACAATATTTTTAAAATGAAATATAATTTTATAATTATTTAAACGAAATATGTGTTTTCGAATAAAAATAAGTATATTAATATTCATTAAAAAAGATCTTTTTTAAAAAAATGAAAAATTATCCCTTAGATAATTTTGATGTGTTTATATGGAAAATGAATATAAATATTTGAAATATATTTTCTAATGTGTCAAGAAATAATATTTATTTTTTATCACCAAAATGTAATAAAATATTTTTTTAGGAATATGAATTTTCGAATCAAATAAATAAATATTAATAAATTACATAACTTATCCATCAATATGTTTGGATTATAAAAAGCCATTATATATAATATAAATATATTATCATTAATATTATTAATTATATGATTAAAAACTTTGTTATAATGGCCTTTTCTAAAAAACAAAATATTAATTGTATATAATTATTTATTAAAACCCTTTAATGTGTGTAATAAAAGGTGTCAAATAAAATAGATTTATTTTAAAAAATTATTCCATTAAATCTATTGTTTTTTTATTTTTGGTTCAAGGAGTTAGAAGATTATGATGGAATAATGTAGAATATATGATTCAAAAAATTATTTACTTTGAAATTTATTTTATAAGAATATATTTTTCATCTTAAAAATGAAAATAAAATAATAATAATTATTGGTTAAATAAATTATTAAATTTGAACACAGAACATGTATAAGCTTTTGGTATCTAGACCCTATCATTGACAGTTAGTTGTCCTGTGATGTGATTTTTATATAATAGCATAAGGCTAAGTAGTTTCACATTGTGTTGATGTGCCCGATATTATTTATATATCCCGATTTAATATTCCACCCAACACATATATGTAAGAAAACTGACAACCAAATATTTTGGTGACTATTTTGATTAACAACCCAAAAGAAGAAGGAAATAATAGATGACTTCTTCCTCTCTCCCACTCTCCCTATTTGTGTATTTGAGTGGGAGTATCCTGGGATATAACAGAAAATGTTATATTGTGTGCTACAAATACTACTATAAGGGATCAATGTTTTATAATATATTTATATATGGGTTGTAATGGCTATAATTATATCAACTACATCTATCTATTTGTGATGGTTCTAGTTTTCCATGAGTGTATGTGCAAGGGTTATGATACATTTAGATATAGTTTACGTACTCATTTAGTAGGGGATTTTGGGGACACACTTTGTTAATACATGGTTATGATGATGATATTTTAGAATATATAGGATATAGTAAGGGATATCAATCTCTTTAATTAGGTTTATGATTATTCATATCATGTGCAACCATGTGATATAGTCATTCTAGAATGAGTGTAACAATAAATAGAGAAGTAGAAGAGAGTTATATTCATTTTGATATATAGATATATTTATTTTATTTTAATATAGAGTTTTTAACATGTATGATTTTTTTACTGTAGCTTGTCTTGGATGAGAGAATATATTATTTCAAATAAAAGTGTAAATTTACTTTCAATTTTTACTAAATAGTCTTTAGAATGATTCTTTAGGACATTATTTATATTTTTAATGGAGTATCCTATTGAGTATACATGTTATTTTCACCCTCGATATATATATATATATATATATTATTTTCCTATCCATCAAGGGAATATTATTCATTGTTCTATACATTGTAGTTTAATGAGTTATTTAGCAGTTGTTTGGGCTTCATTGTCACTATTAATGATTTTTTAGTTTTTTCAGTTTTTAGTCGTATGTCATTAAATTGAAATATTCCATTTATCATGTATTTTATTAGGATGGTTTATCATTAATTTATGTTTCTTACTAGATCAATTCTTCTAGATCTTATATTTTATTCCATAAATTTTAGGAAAATAATTCCTCGTATATTTGTGTGTAAAGACCATTGGGTTCTAGTCACCATCATGTCTCCTATTGTAAGTGAGATTCACAAATATTTATCCAAAATACCATGGGGTGTACCATTGGAGGAATGATGTCATGATACCATAAAAAAAGAATTTTATACATTTCTTTTTATTTATTTAATCCCATATCCCAGTTTTTATTAAACATTTTTTATAGATTTATTATCTAGAGAATATGGAATGGAAAACATCCATCCAATACATGAGGATATAAAAAACAATGTTTTTATTTTTTTTCACTTTTTAAATCATATTCATGTATTTAATGAATGATTAATTTTTACTCAGTATTTGATAAATTTTGACATAATTTAATTCATTTATGGGGGATTTGATATTTTTTTAAACACATATTTGGTTGTGTTGTTTTTTTGGACTAAGGTTATATGGTAATATACAAAATTAATTATTTCTCATATATGAAATAAAAAATTTCATTAATAATTTTATATAGTATTAGTTAATCATCATGTATACTAGAATTAATTAAACATAAAAAACTAATATCAGACTTATTTGGTTGTTTTGAAAAATAATTCCATTAATAAAATAACTTAATGCATCAAAATATGATATATATTTTTGACTGGGGTAATTAATATTTTATGAAATTATTTTCATCAATTATTCTATATGTAATGACCCTAAATCTGGTAAACAATATCCAATGTGTTACTTAATTATTTTTGAATTAGATACAAGGAATCAGATCCTAATGGACTGAATAGTATAATAGTATTCATAAATTAGTAATTCATTTGATTCCCATAATACATTCAAAAGAAAAAATTAGAAATTTTATTCAACATATCATTTCATAATATATCATATGATTTCATATAATTCTTAGTAAACATTATAAATGCATTTGAATGGGAAAAATAATGGTAATGTACGGTGGTTTCTATAATTAATCAATAAGAATAATCAACATGTCATGTGAATTAAATGAAAAAGCATCCCATTAAAATAATTTTACCGTCATAATAAATATGAAAATGTAAATAATTAAAAAATACATTTAATTAATAACATGAATATAATAACATGATATGTCATAATCAATATGGAATAGTAAAAAACTGAAAACACATTCCATTTAACCAGTAAAATAAAAATGAAATAGATCCATTGATAATTTCATTTATAAAATATAATGGATGAAAATATTTTTATTTAGAATCAATGATATTTTAAATTATTGTACATCATGATCTAAGACATCATTAAAACCTCTACAATCATTGACATCACCCAGAAATTTTAAAACTGATGGGTATGTATAAACTAAAAACACATTTAAATAATGTTTTCCAACTGATTCAACGCTTGGGAATAATTATTAATCATGGGGATACCTATAAGTAGTAAAAACCCATATCTTCATTTCTAAATCTTTCATCATATACCATATAATAAATTTTACTCATGAAAATCATTCCTTATCAAAAAAATTCCACATCGAATACGAAATTCCTATTAAAATTATTTTCCTTAGTAAATAATATAACATCCAATGTAAAATAATATATGTATAAATGATATATATTTTATTTATTACTTATATCCCTGAAAAATATTATTCATATTTTGGGGAAATTAATGAAAAATGATCACATGAATGTGAAAATATCAACAGAGTATTTGATGACTAAAAAAATGATTCATTAATGTGAATCTCAATTCATTCCTTTGTTAAAATGATCATAAAAAATATAGATAAAAAATAAGGGTTGTATAAATAGAACATATTCCTAGTTTATCATACGTACAATTATTATTTGATTATATTTATGAATAGATACACCATAATTTCTTTATTGAAATAATTATAATGTAAAATAGCTTTTTTCATTTGAAAATATTTTAATTTTTTTTATTCTCTAACAATATATTGATTTTTAAAAAATTAAACTCAAAAGTTATTAATGAAGGTATAATATACTGTGTGTTTAGGAAAATGTGTAATATCTTACATTTCATAAACATTAAAGTAATGATTCTTTTCATAATTCCATCAAAATAAAAAGGGTCCCTATTATGATAAATACATAAAAATATATTTTTTAAATGATTCAAACACTAGGGACTATGTTCATTATAAGTAATGCATAGAAAATTATAATAAATTAAACATTTTTTGAAAATATTGTTTTGGAATTCAAAATAATTTCGATGATAGAGATAAATGTATTCTGATTCTCTGAAATACAATTTTCCAAACAATTTATATTTCAAATAGTAGAGAAATGGAACTATTACTCGAAAACATCATGGATATCCATATAAAATTAATTTTAACCTATTTTGTTAGAAAATAAATAAATAATTTCCTTAATTTAAAATTCATTCACACACAATCCAAATTAAAATGAGATTGTGAAATAAACCCAATCCATGTTCATAACATATAAGTAAGGATTAATCAAAGAATTTTTTATATGAATAATATTTTAATCAACACTAAGAAATTTTAAATAAAATAATATAGACAAAATTCATTACCCTTAATATCTTAATTTTTTAATAAAATTGAAGAATGAATATAATCAAATGAAAAGAAATTAACATTTCGAATTTTATACCATTAGGTAACTTTTAAGTTAAAGTCCACTTGGATGAATCAATTCAAATTGAAACATAAAATTAAAATATGTTTTATGGTTTCAATATAATACTTCTAAAATGGGATGTATTCATACCATATAAAATAAGTTAGGTTTAAAATAATAAGTTATGTCTCCTGGAGGGAAAATCAAGACAAATCCCCATATCTCATGCAACATTTTTTATAAACATGGTTACACTGGAAGTATAATTATTTAATTAATGTAATAATTTTTTTTAATAAAACAATAATAATTTTTTTAATTTCATATGTGATAATATTATAGAATTTTGACTACTATCTTGCTAAATATATTTGATTATATTCATTGTATTTGGTATTGATTTCTTTGTTTTCTCATGCATGTTTCGTAATGAATGTTCATGTTCTTGAACATAAGATATAATTAAATCATATATATATATATAATATTTTTAGAAATATCATATTTTATATGTATTAAAAATTTTATAACCAATATTAACTTTTTGGTATGCAAAATTAATCACATCACTTTATATTGATGTTTAGTCGAACTTACACAAGAGTGACAATATCATTATATTAATTAGATAAAAGTTAAGGGAGTTAATGATATATTAAATTTCATGAATCAACATCATCACAAAACGATAGCATATAATCATTAATTTTTTACTTATTACTTTATATGTAAAGTGAAACTCAAAAATGATTCACATCACTCTATGAGGTAGTAGTTTATTGAATAATGGTATTACATTATCATATTATAAATAAAATAGATGGTAAGAAGATATAAGCTATTAAATAATGCAATAAGAATATTTATTGATTAAATTTTATAAAACATAATTATTTCCATAATAATATCGAACCATGGGGGTTTTTTATGGAAAATGAGTAAAATAGGATTGTTAGGTGGTAGCCCAACGTACCAAATAAGGATGATTTCATTTACCATTTGATGGAAGTGGATATTTATTAATTTTTTCATATCCACATAATAAAATAAAATTATATTTGAGACAATAATTTTATTATTTTTCATGTTTAAATAAATAATTCAATGTGGGGAAATAATAATGAATATTAATGAGAATTTTTAGGACAACTAACATATCTAAGAGAATCTTAATTTGGATCTCCTATTATGGACACTATGTATTTGCTTTAAGTGAAAAGTAACATTATTATTCAAAATTATGTTGGGTAGATATTTTTTAAGGGTCTGTTTAATCTAATGGTGAATAGGAGGTGTTCATAAGTGAGGGAAGTGAGTGGGCTTTTATATGTGGGGAATGTGGAAACTGAAGATTTTCTTTTTAAAAGATTCAATTATACCCTTGTGTATATCATGAAATAATCCTAAAAAATGGTAAATTCACAAGGGTTAAATGTTATAAGGTCTAAATATATCTAGAAAATGATTTTTTACATTTTTTTAGTTTACTTTTTCCTATATATATTTAATTTGACCCCTCATAAATCTGGTTTTTACATTTACTTTATTAAGTATTTTATTACATATTTTACTATTAATAATGGTAAAAAATTAATTTGACCATATTATAAAGTAAAAATATTTATTATTTCCAATATTATTACGTTTTTTAAAATTTAATTCACAAATTTTCTATAAAATAATTTAAATTTATACCAGTAGGCGTGATGAAAATTAGTGGTTTAAAAGAAAAAATCAACATAAGTGTATAATGTTTTTATATCATAATTCATAGTGAAACTTACTGAAAATACCTAAAATAGATAAATTTTTATATTATTTAATTAATTTTACATTAAATGTTGTTTATAATATAATATAATCTTCTAAATAATTTAAACAAAAATGTAGTATTAAAAAAAATCATTATTTTCCTCTATTCACCAAGAGATGAAACATCTTTGATAAAACCAAAAAATACACCACAAATTAATTTTATTTTATGATATCAAACATTAATTCATTTTAATAATAAATAATTATATAAATTAGTTAAAAATTTATTTAGAACTTGGTGTGAAAATTAGGTAATAATCATCTTTAAAAAATAACGAATTTTGGATAATAATTAATTTTTTTAAAATGATTATTAAATTATTTCTAAAAAATATATAACCATAATTTTTATAATTTATTTTTTACTATTCATAACCTCCAATATAATTGATTGTTTATAATGGTCATTTTTTAATAGTAATGTTTTAGTTGAGTATCATGTTTCATTTAACACAGCATTGTATGTATCAAAATCTATTGAAGCGATTGAATTTATTTAAAATTAAATGAATCATAAAGTCTCTTGGAGTTTTATTTTCCAATATAATTAGTGTTTAATATCTTAAAAACATTAAAAATGATTTTTCCAATTGAAAAATCTCAAGGAATTACATTCAACCCCACATAAATAAATTTTTTTGTCATAATTTAATGTTGAACTCAGTAATCATGGGTTTCAAATTTAAAAATAAATTTTTTTCGAACCCATATCATAAAAAGATTTTATCATACATCATATTGATAAGAGATAATGGTATGTGTATATTTCATCTATAATAAAACATATCTTGGTTTCCTGAAGGAGAATACTTGTGGGAAATGAAAATATTGACATGTAAGAGAATATTAATTCCCAGGGATTAGTAAAGAGTGATGGAGATCCTTGATCAAATTAAAGTAGATGATCTAGCGAATTTTATCAAGAAAAAAACCTTTAATTTTTAATGATTTTATGGAATCAATTATTCATCAGAAATGAAGGTTATCGAGTAAATATGTTGTTTAATGATCCTTTTTCCTAAAGTTAAGTAATTCTTTTACTATATATGAATATAGAGAAATATATTTACTTGATAAGTTTATATTTTTTAATCACAATTTTATACTATGGATTATCTTAGATCAATTTTCACAACATCTCATACTCCCGGAAATTAATATCCAAAAAATGATCCTTTTATGAAGAATAACTAAAATTCCCCATTAATGGATTATAAGATGTATAAAAGAGTGAAATTTATCTCTATTTATCTTTAACTATAATCCAATACATATATGGTTAGATTAAGTTATCCATTATAACACATTAATGTACAATGGTGGGGATCTTGAGTGGGCTTTACTTTATGACTTTCATTACCTCAAAAGTTGATTTGATATATGCCTAGTCATCAGCACCTCACAATTTTATGAAATCTGGTTCCTTCTTCATCGATGGAACTAAAAAACTCACATGAAACATGATTCTCCCATGATAGCCATCTGGGTATGATTTCTTGAACATCCCATCCCCATACAAAACCAATATATTTTCTTCATTTTAGAAAACATTGTAGGAATATTTTTCAGCTCCAAATATAAAACTAGATCGATGTGTCATCCTGTCTCCCATAGTGTGTGTGTTGAAGTTTTTGTCTCGCATAGACTGGTTGATTTTAGATAGATTTTATATTAGTGAATAATTCCAATACAAGTAGCTGGTAATATATAAATCATGGGTATGTTTTTTTGAATCTTGTCAGAATCGTTGTCCATAACTAGAAAACTTTAGGCATGGATGTAGGAGTAAGGCTGGTGAACTAATGTAACGGGTGGTAGATCATACTCCAGGTTCAAAGGATGTGACATCCACAGATGAGGAAAGACATTTAAATAGTGTTGGTAGGTCTACTGGTAGTGGTAATTCAGATGATGCAATGGTTAAAAAAATAGGTAGTGGTGACACATTCTATCATGAAGGTCACTAAAAATTTCAACTTACTAAATCTTAATTTGAAAGGGCCTTCTGAGTCCACTGAGGTTGTAGGAGAAGATTTCTTGGTGAAAAGGAATGGAGATAAGGAGACGAACACTGGAGGTGTGGATTCGTGTTCTATGAATGCTATTAGTGATAATGATCAGTCATATGTTGTTAAGGAATCACATGAGGACTCCAAATAGGGTTATTTATTGGAGCTATATGGGAATAAAAAATATGATTCAGGACATATACATGTTCTTTAGAAGATCACAAATGATATAAGCAGAATTTGGGATGCCGAGAATACATATGAGGGTGGAATTTGGACTGTGCCAAAGAAGGGTCTAGCGTAGGGGATGGTGGGACACTAGGTTGATGTTCAAAAACAAAGGCAGGAGAACATCCAGACCAGTAATCATTTTCTGGTCTTGAAGTATTGAATCAAGATCAAAATATTGATAGTGAAGTTGAAATAATTGGTGGGACAGAGTGTGAATTCTTCTCAATTGGGAAGAAAAGACATGGCTGTAATAATTACCCATACCTACCAAAACTAATGGAGAACATGTCAGGTAAAAATATGATATCCAAGGAGAATTAATTCTTTCATGTATCAAGTGTTAACATACATGGGAATCCTAATGATATTATGGAAGAATTTATCGACGTTGGTGAGGGAAAACGTGGTGTGAAGGATGTAGCTAAACATAATACATTTGAATTCCTTGTCCACTCTAATGAACTAAATATGGAGGAATTTATTTACATCAATGGAATATAAGAAAAGGCATATAAGATAATGGTTATTCCTCTTTGAGTGGATTTAAATAGAGATAATGTGGCATCGAATTACAATAAGGATATTATACTGAGAAGGGGTTTTAATATAGTGTAGTTGATTAAGGAAGAGTACTCTCAAACATGGGAAAAGCAGACATATCGCTATGAAGACCTCATCCATGATGAGCCAAATCTATAGCTGCACTCTCTCTCCTAGAAAATCTTTTGGGGGGAAACTTCTAATATGTGTATGTTCTGTTTCTATAAATTCATAACATCATTTGAGGGCTTCCCTTCTTGTTGAACCTCAGTGGTTTCCCACTTTTCCTTAAAATGTTTTTCTAAATAACACTCACTAATATATTAAAATCAATCATAAAACAACTAGATCAACATGAATGATTATTTTTTTAAATCATTTATCCACACATAGGAAAATATTAAACATTAAACCCTTATCGTACTTCTGTTGTGGGTTCATGACACAATAACAATTAGTAGATGAAACAACATTATGATTTTACAATTATTTATTAATCTAATTCATATAACATTACCAAATGGTTATAACCCATAATTAAAAAATGATAAAATATTAGATAAAAATTAAGTTATTATAATAAATTTTATGTTATGTCCGAAAATAATAATTGTATTTTCCCTCAAATTACTCATTCACACACTAAACTAATGGGTTGTATTCCCCTAAATTCCATTCAAAATTATCCTTCATAATGTTTTATTATTACAGCCAAAATTTTCAAAATGCTTTTTTTAACACATTTATCATATGGTAAACATTATACACATAACTACATATGAGATTCCGAAAGTCAAATTTTAATAAAAACATATATACATCTAAAATTTTACACAATCAATAAAAGATTAATAATTCATATAAGACAATTACCATTTCTAAAAAACATATAACTTAATTATTCAATCTTAATATAGAAATACTTCAACTTTTTTATATCAACATAAGTCCATCAATGGCCAAGGGGATAACCATTTGAATATGACATTAGCTATGATAATTAATATGTTATACATATTTAACACAACAAAATATAAATAGATATATAGGAAGAAATTTATTTCCTTTTATCACACTCATTATTTTTATTTGATAATTATTTATTTTATAAAATTTTTTTCCACATAAATTTATACCCTATTAAATGGATAAACTTTACTAGTTTTGTGTTTCCAAATTTCTCACATGATGTAAATCAATCCTTCATTATTCCACGATTCCACCACTATATCTCTTGTCAAACTATATCTTTATCTTAATTTCTGAGTCACGTAGTTGGTTATGTTGTATATTTTTAATCATATTTTAGGATAATTGATTTTGAATAATAATCATATCATTAACATTTATCATCCTTTTATTTGGTTTATCTGATTTGTAACATCACAGCTAGGATAACACCAATGAAGTTCTTTGAGTGGGTTTTTTATTATGAATCAAATGACTCTCCTTATTTTATAGTGGCTGCTAACATGATACGAGGCCCTATAGCATGGTAATAAAGAATATATTCCCTCAAATCAAAGAAAGAAAATATTTAAAATATATAAGTTACATAAAAACAGTAAAAAACAAAATGTGGATGATGAAAATGAACTTATATAGAACATGAAGTATTAATAAATTAATATTCTATACAATCCTGAAAATAAATATCAGACATACAACACTGGCCACTGACTATGATGACCATACCAATGCATGAATAAAAATAATTAAATATATTTTTAGTGATATACTACTCACTCTGATTCATAACATAAACCAGATCTCCAGGCACTACCAAACTGCACTAGACTGAATAGAAGAACCCATCTGAGTAGCTCTACTCAGCCATGCAACAAAAGGCAACAACCCTATCTACCAAAAAACTGTGATCAACTGTAAAAGTAAACATAAGGTCTACATATACACATAAGAGCATGTTTAGGGGTGAGAGTAGGGCACTATAATGATGAAATTATTAAATATTCTTCCATTAGTACACACTCATGCAATATTCTCAGCCTTTCTGAGACACAAATAAATAGATTTGTAAACCAAAAATGTGTGGCCACAGTTGACACTCAGGTCCATAATATCGGTCAACCAGGAAAGGATATATCATGTATGTAAATACATATAAGTTTATATATTTATAGTCTCATTACTATATGTATTCATAAATATTAATATACAAGAGTAAGGTGAATAGAGCAGCATAAAATCTATCAGGAGGCAATTTATGGTTTTTTAATCCTAATATCAAAAATATATTGTGCAAAGAGAATTGTGATGGATGTCATTCCAGTAAATAAATATATTATTATGTAGATATATGGGTCTATAATCCAAATCTACATATACCTATATCGACCAATTTTGGAAATCTCTTTCAGAAATCAACATCACCACATGAAGATATTCACCGTGATCCTTGGTTCACACATACTTGCCACCAATAACATTAATAATGGAATATAGTGAAGTATGCATGGAAATATTATATATGGAAATGATCTAGACCCTATTCTTTCCATGACAAGTAAATCTAGTGTAGTTTCTAATTCATATATCCCGGACTATAGGGGTTCATGAAATTGAAATGTGGATGAACCCTAACGGTCTGACCCTTAGGGGATTTACAAGGAGACATCACTAATGATATATCATGCCCACCACTCAAGATCCATATGTGGCATCCTGAATAATGATAATCAGTGCTGTGAGGCACCATACTCTACCACCCTTGTCTATAAATATATCTCATAATTCATTTCCTAGAAAGAGTATCTAGAGATCCTCGTCATAAGAAAAATCAAGAGGTGCAAAGTTATCCAAAAAATCCACTGTTTTAGGATATATTAATTTACACTTATACACAACAGGTATATGAGAGCATAATCATCCACCAAAAAAATTAGTTTTAGGATAGCTTAATCATGCTCATTTTCCCCAAGATCTGATGAGATCATAATCATAATAATCAAATAACAACTTTTGGGTAGAAGAATCATCCTCATCACTCAGGAGAGAGGAATCATCCATGAGTATCCTTAATAGGGACACCATGCTTGTATATCATAGTAGTATGAAAAATAACCAGATTCTAGGAATCACCAATGAATATTAACATAATGCAATATTCAAATATTCATGCTCAATAGCTATGTCCAATCTAGTACCTCAAGGTATTTAAATGATAAAACAATAAGATGGATCAGATTTCAGATCCCAAGAAAGCATGTAAAGTAATGAAAAGGAGAAGAACGATGACTCACATCAAGATCAATTGCCACTAACTAGGAATAACATCTATTTATCATCACATTATCAGAATGTAATGAGTAAATGTATAAAAAAGTGATAGAGGGTGGTAGAAGACATGAACCCATAACTATGGCCACAACCCCATAAGCTTACATGTTCAGCTCAAGTTCTAATGTGACACCTGATACAATATCTATATTAACAATCGTTATTTCTTTTTTAGGTAATTTCAATTTATTTTTGGTCAATAGTTTTCCCCTTGGTTTTCCATTGAGTTTTTGAAAAAATGTGACACTTTGGGTAAACAGCTGGTGTTCAACGACTTGCGCATACGGAGAGGTAATAGTGTGTCCTCACCCAGGAAACTATGTGGCCTAGTGGTTTTTTTCAATAGAGGATTATCGCATGATTAGAGCATAATTTTTTAAATTGTAAAGGATAATGATCTGTAATTTTCTCCATAGATAGTAAGGGGGACATGGTTACCACATGGTTTTGGAAAACCATGTGGACGAACTGTGTGGCAAATCCAAGACAATAAAAATAAGATTTTTATCTTCCCTAGCCTCACCATATTAAATGAAAAATAACATTATTTATCCCCCACTAATAATTTTCTACCCTAGGTGTGGCTCACTCTTCTTCTCTGAACCCTTAGGCTCTATTATGGGGGTTAATTTGGCATTCATTATTCAAAAAACATCATGTAATTGTCTTCTTCTCTAAATTTCTTCTTCTATATTATGGTTTCATCCGACAATCTATGTGTTTCACATGTCTAGTGGGCATGGTGACCTATTGATGCTCGTATGATTTTTAATAGAGTTTTATCTTGATGTGTTTTGTTCAATATTTCTTTTAAAGGGTTCAATTGAGGTGTGGTGGTGGATAAAAAATGTTTTTTGGATGATTCTTCAATCATGGTTGGTGGTTCCACACTAAACTATTATTTAAGGAATTTGATTATCTTGTTAGAGTGTCTGAATGGGTTCTGTGATTTATGTGTGTGGTTTGAAATTAATTTTTAATTAATCTGATATACATATGGAAATAAAATGGGTTTCTAAAGGAAATTGGATGTATTTCCAGTGGGTACATTGTTTTGAGTTTTGAATATGCTTTAATTATTATGAGCCTTAGTTAATAAATTGTAAAATTAGTGTCAAACATGATTTGGAATTTTTTTGGTGGGTGTTTGGATTTGAAATGGGATTTGGTTGTGAAATTGGTGGTTTATCATGCATGTTTATATTATTTAACTTATGTTTTTGTGAAAACGATGTTATATGTGATATGTGGAATGTGAATTGAGAACAAAGGAAGACATAGTTAACCAGGTTGGTGGACTATAACTAGTATGATAGATGACTCATAAGTTTTCCATCCGGGATTCATCTAGTAAGATTTACAATACAACTGTAACATAACATTAATGTTTTAGAAACACTATCCCATTAGGGTGTCCCCTCATAGTAGTTCATGCATGGTAGAGACAATGTTTGGGGTTACTATACCGCATTTCACCCATATACTATATAGCTATTTGCCATTTATAGCTTCTTCCTAAATTTTTTTTTCCGCCACATTGTGCCCTATTGTGATATCATACTTACCATCATCATATATTATATTTTTTTGTAATTTAAAATGAAATAAATTTTCAATGTTTTCCATAAAAATTTGTTTTTGTTTTGTATTTTATAAATCATGTGTGTTTATTTATTATATAATGTTTGGATCATGAAATATTTTTATTTTGGTGGCATCATTTTGGGATTTGGCCCACACCTTACTTACACCAATGGGTTTATGTTTATTTGGTTGTGTTTTACACAGTTAAAGTTAAGATGTTTGGATATGGTGTTATGAGATGCAAGTGGTCTTCCCTTACCAGTGTTTTTGTGGTGTCTTGAGTATGATTATACTCTTCTTGTGTGGTAGCTTTTGGGATTGTTTATTTTACCCTCTTTTTGTAGTAATTTTGGGATTTTATTTAAATTTGTAATCATGAATATGAATATTTTTTACACCATGATTAGTTATGATTATTTAGTTTTTGATTACTTATTTTAGAAGTTTTTTTATGTAATCCATTGAAATAATTACTAAGGAATATTATTGATATCAGGCACTAGTTTCTGGTCCTGATGGATCGGGAATGCCCTTTCGGCCATTGTACATGCCCATTATGGTGTCGGATTGAATGAAACATTCTACTAGTTGGGTAAAAAATGCTATCAAAGCAGGTCATGCTCTTTTGGGTTATGCAATTAGGGATGATTCTAGATAGACATAATCTAGGATAGTTGAGGCTTGATGTTTTGGTTTTGGATAAGGGGATAGCTAGAAAAAATTTTGACCGGCCTTATGTCTCCATGGGATGTTAGAGTTTTTTTTGACTTCACCTCTAGGTGATATGCAGATGCTACAAACTGTATATGGACATTGGGTGGGGTGGAGTGTTTTAGTTGTTCAAGTTATTGTTGAAAGGGATATGAGATTGATTTTTTTGTGGAAGTGTTTTATATTTTTTGTAATTGCAGAAAAAGTTTCATATTGGTTTTACTAATGGTGTTTCTTATTGTTATTTCTTCTTGTTGAAAGATGCCTCCATCTATAATTCATGTGAAACCACACGAAGAGGCCAAAGGGGGTTCTCCCGCACAAATTGATCATATATTATGTGATGATATGGTTTAGTTCTCTATGATTTAATATAGGTCGAATTTATTGGTCCTGGTATGGTTAAAGATGTTGAATGATGTATTGAAAAGTATTTGGATGAGGAGTTACTCAAGAATAGTTCTCCTTCTCTATGAGGTATCACATAACCTCATGTAGTAGAACAATAGACTCATAATAGATATAATTTGAATGAGTTCGTTGACACTCCTAAGGTAGTCATGGTGAAATTCATATTTTGCTTGCTAGAAGTTCTTAGTCAGAGGTGGGACATAGTGGTGAATGATAATAATCATGAGAAGATGAACTTGAAGGGATTGAAGGCTATTTTCAATTATCTGAAATTCCATAACATATTGGATTTTTTTAAATGTAGGTGTTTAAGGATCTTGTTATAGGGGACCAGTTTGTGATTGAGTATGGAAACATCATTTCTATTCTAGTCGGTATGCCTCGAAAATATTTTACCATGAGAAGATGAAGGCACAATGGTTCAAGAAGGGGTTACTAATAATGATTTCTTCTTACATCATTATTTATAAGGTGAAGACATTAGTCAAAATGATTGACCATTATAGTATAGTGGATATTGACCACAAGGGAATTTATACTTCTTTTGGGTCATTATCAATAATGGGTAGTGGCACTTCATCATATATAAATAAGAAGTAGGACGAGCTAGGGAAGAAGGGATGTGGTAGTTTAGGCCATCCTACTTGGTAGTATTCTTCTACATCTTCTGATGATGGGTTGGTTGCTTTACATTATTGTTGGAAGGTAGGAAACTTATGAAAGACGTGTAAATATCCTCCAAAACCATTCCATTAGTGTGGATGAATGGAAGAAATACAATTATTTTTCATGGTTATGCACAGATGTCAGAGTGTGGGAGGATCTGTAGCTTCTAGAGGGATATCAGCTTAGTCAGAGCAATCCAGGATATTGGGATCTCAGTTAAATGTTGATGGTGGTGGGATAAGATCCGCTTCTACATAATGTTAGTTTAAAGGTATCCTTGTACGTTTTTTGTCACACTTAGACTCTGGAAGTGACATGGAATATTCTCCATGTCATCCAAGCACCAACGAAACTAGATGCATGACCTTCAACAGTTTGAGGTACCATTTTTATTGTTTCATCAATAATTGCTATTTTTTAGTATTAGTTCTTCTATATCATTTATATCCACTCATCTTGTGATGGTGATGAATTTTCCAAGCATTCTCATTTTATTTGCGGTGGCTTTGAAAACGTCACTTGGTAAGAAGAATTATTTGGGTTTCTGCAGTATGTCTTGTGCACTAATCATGGTAGGGTTTGGGATGGAATGTGATTTGTTGATCCTGGATATAGACTTCTTTGATTTAATCCATGGCATGGATTGAATGTTTCACTTTCAGATACATATCAGCTATTATATATGGAGTGTGATCTTTGTGGATCGTGATGGAGGTAACCATGTTTTTCATGGATAATGGGATCCTTGGTCAGGTCATGCTAGACCTCCACTTCCAGAATTTGGAAACCATTTTTTCAAATTTCACCACTCATGTTGGATGACGTGGGTAGTGTTTTTGGAATGGATTAACACCTATGGTGGATGAGTTCCCTTAGGTACTTCCAAATGAGTTTTTAGGTTTTCCTCTAGTTTGGTATGTAGAATTATCTATATAATTTGCATCATGAATATAGCTGATACCAATTCCCTAATATCATATACCACCCACCGAGTTGAGTGAATTAAAGGTACAATTGGACAACTCAGAATCAAAATGATTCAGTTTCTTGAGCATCTCTCCTTGGGGCACCGCCATGTTTTTTTATAAAAAGGCTGATGAATCTCTCAGAGTATGCATTGATTAATGGAAGCTTAATAAGAAAACCCTCTTGAAAAAATATCCCTTTCCACAAATTAATGTATTTTTTTCAATATAAAGGCGGTAATGTGGATTTATAAAGTTTACTCGGGTTCTAGTTAAATCTATCTCAGGTTGACATAATCAAACGTACTAAAAAGGGATTTCCCAAGCAGGTAATGTAATTTTTTGCACTTGGACATGCCATTTTGTTGGTTGTATGATCTAGTAGTATTCATGGTACTTCAGAACAGTTTGTTTCACCCGTATATAGATTATATTTCCATGGAATTCAAGGATTACATACAAGATTATTCTCAAAATAAGGGGGAACACGAGCATCATTTCAGAATTGTCTTGGGGATTCTTCAGCATCTTCATCTCAATACCATGTTCTCGAAGTGTATCTTCTATATTTGAGAAGTAATGTTTAGGGGCCATGTGATATCATAAGAAGGTGTTTTTGTGGACACTGAGATGATCAATTCATTCATGTCATTGGGGGAGCCGATGGGAATTTCAAAAATCAGAATCTTTCGAGGCATGAACATATATTAAAGGTGGTTCATTGAACATATTTTTTTGGATGGATTCTACAATAAAATCTCTTACCCATAAATGAGTAATGTCTGAGTTGAGACGAGAGATTCATGCATCCTTATAGGTTCTAAATCGGCAGTTGTCTACATCTCCTATGTTAATCATTCAACAATATGGAGATGGAAATGTAGTTTATTATGATACAACTGGTACTGTTCTGGTGTGTGTCATCATGAGGAATGACCATGTGGTTGGGTATAGTTTTTTCCAATATCAAAAACAAAAGAAAAATTATCTAAAAAATGATTTGGAGTTATCACTAGTGATTCATGCATTGAAAATGAGGTATTTTAATCTTTTTTTGTGAGAAATTTTTGGTGTATTCTTATCATTAGAATTTACCATTAATTTTCCCCTAGAATGATTTGAACATGATGTGAAACTATTAAGTATAGTACTTTTATGGGTTTGACTATGATATAGTTTATTCCCATTGCAAGGGTAATGTTGTAGATAAAACATTGACTAGAAAAGTACAATTGGCAGTGCTAAAATATTCTAGTGAGGAGTGGAATTTGATCATCATTTTTTTATAGTTTCACATGGAGACCAAGGAGCACCTTGGAGGTTCATTTTTGTATGGTGTCCAATTATCTCCATCCCTTCCAAAGATGATTCAGTTGGAGTAGTAGGGTGATGAGATGTTCAAGAAGTACATGTAGTCTTTATTATTGTGGAGAAGAACCTAGTGATAGTTCATTTTCTACTAAGGGAATCATATTCATTAATAACTAATTTATGGCGATATTTTCATAGAGAAAGGTGGTGATGTCGGATAGGAACTAGTCTCGTTGGGTTATCCATCCTACAGCTACAAAGATGTACTATAATGTGTTTGAGTAGTTTTGGTGGCTAGTTATGAGGCATGATATAACTGTCTTCATATCGAGGTGCAATATGTGTAAGAAGGTAAAAGTATAGCATTAAACTCCATATGGTTTTCATTAGGCACTATAAATTCCTACCTAGTTGTGGGATGTTATTTCCATAGAATTTAGTATTATCTTTCCTCGTACACCATGGAGTAGTAGTATCATTTTGGGGGTGATGGAACATTTAGAAAAATCGCCCCATTACATCCCAATCAGATATTTAATAAAGGATGAAGTGTTAGGCTTGTTTTACATTTAGTACATCATAAGGATTCAAGGTATCCCATCAGAAATTGTTTTAGACAGGGACCCCTATTTTACAACTATTTTCTAGAAAGTCTTTCAAAAGGTGTTGGGGTCTCATGGTAAATTGTGCATTGAATTCAATCCTCAAATAGATGGTCATAGGGAGTGAAAAAATTAAAATTTGAAAGACATGATCTGATTATGTTTCGAGGACTTCAATGGTTTTTGTATAGGCATTTGGGATTGGTTGAGTTTTTATATAACAATATATACCAATCCTCTATTCAAATGGCCCCCATCTAGGAACTATATGGTCAGTCGTGTTGACCATTATTGTGTTGGGATGAGGTGAGTGAGACCTCACTATCGATACCAAGATTAGTGTAAGAGACGTCTAAGAAGGTTAATGTAATCAGGAAGAATTTATTGACAGCTCAGAGTCTGTGTAAATCATATACCGACCATAGGCGACATGATATTTAATTTTATAGGGTTGATCTGGTGTTCCTGAACCACTAAAAAGTTTACCTAATTGGAGGGGGTTAAATTTTCTTATTAAGGACTTATAACCAATTCTAAACACATGAGCAGTAGTTATGAGGAACCACTGCTAATGTGCCCGCCTACTCATGTAAGAGGTTGTTTTTAGGAACAACTAATAATGTAATGAAAAATGTAGAGGCAATTCATTATGTGGAGGCTAGAACTATCTCTAATATCACCATTGAATCTCAGTTTAGAAGAGGTTTTCACCCCTCTAAATCTATTTAAAACTCCTTTATATTTATTTTTAACCACTTTAAATAAACCATATTATAGGGTGTTCCTAGAACAAACTCTAAATAATTTATTTTGTGTTTTGAAAATCTAGTGACCCACTCCCTTTCCCCTCTTGTTCACAACACCCCACCCCACCCCTACAGTTAAAACATGGCCTCCACTGGCACAAACCCTCCACTCACTTTCACCTGCGAATGAATCCCCTCCATGGGTCACACTCCTTTGTTCTAGTTCCCACCTCAACCTTAGGTTGATCCCTCCTGTACCAATACACACCTCACACCCGTGAAACCCCTCCACTCACATTCACCCATGAACCCAACCCCTCCACAAATTATTAAAATGATGACATTGTGACATTCGAAGCTCGGACCACCTATATGTATCTTCAATGACTATACTATAATGAAAATTTGATTTTTTTAATTATATTAAACCGTCATTATATATATATATATATAAAGTAATTAAAATTAATATTATTTCAACAAATATTTAAATATATATAAAATTATTTAATTAATATATACATTTTTATATTATACATTTTTATATTTATAATATAAATTATTTATATTATGTTAAATTTTTACATTTTTATAAACTATATATTTTAAATGTGTATTTATATAAATTTGAGTGTATATATTATAATTATATTTATGTTATGTATATACACATATATTTATATATTTATAAATATATTTAAGTAAATTAATTATATACATAAATAAATATTTATATATCATGTAGATGTTTATTATTATAATATATAAGTATATATTTATTATATTTATATAGTATCTTAAAAAATATATAGTTATATAATGTATCTCAATGCATATATTTATTATTTTATAAATTAATATATATTTATTTGTATAAAATGTATTATTTTATTTTTAATTATTATTTCAAGAAAAAAATTTAGAAAAATAAATATATAAAATAATATTTATAAAAAAATGTATATAATGTTATATGAAATAAAATTTTAAAAAATATATAATTAATATTATTTGGAATAGAATTTATAGAAATATTTATATTTTGTAATTCATTTAATACATATATTTCATATTATGCACATTAATATATAAGTATTTCAAAAAATGTAATTGTATTATATTTAGTACATTAATATATATGTGTTTTAATATATATAGTTTCATAATATTATGTCCATCAATGTATATTTATTTTTATAAATTGTATATCATGGAACATTAATTATATATAATACAAAATCATAAACATATTATTTAAGAATATATTAATTTTTATTGTAATTTAATATATAAAAAATAAAATCTTTAGTTTTAATATGATTTATTTTTTACATAAATTATATGTATTTATATATTTTTATATTTATTTATATAATATGGTTAATATTTTTTGTTATATATTACTAATAATTTATAAAATACAATTTACAAAAATTAAATATATAAAAATGTACATAAAATTATTCAATTATTTTTATGTATACGTATAAATACAAGTATATAGAATCATATAATGGAAAATATAAAATACAATTAAATGTTATATATATATAAATCAATTTATATTTAATATGATATACTAAAATATATATAATATAATTATACAATACAGGTAAATTTATATATAATAAAATTTATATAATATATTGTATATAATATAATTTTTTAATATAATTTTTTTAAATGAATATATAATTTTCTTCTATATTGTATTTATTTGTACACATAATATAATATAAATGTATTTAAACATATATAATATATATATATATAATATGTATAATATAAATAATAATATAAATGTATTGTTTTTATACGACTATATCTATTTTTTTGTATTTAAAAATTATATTTATAATTACATTTTTATTATGTATGCAAATCTTTATATATGTATACATTTTTTTATATGTATAAGTATTTTTTACGTATCTATAATATATATATATATATTATAATGCATTTAAATAGATTTATATAATGTTTTCATTTTATATATATATATACATATATATTTGTGTGTGTGTGTACACACACATGCACACTCACACATATATATCATAAAATTTTAATTTATATGAGTTTTATTTGTAAAAGTAAATAGAAAAAATATGGGTTGAAACCCCCTCTAATGAAATGGATTAACGGTGGTTCATGAGCCCCCAATAATTTCATGAAATAGTTGGAGTTGAAAATCCCTATAACTTCAAAATATAGAGGTCGTTCACAACCCCATCTCATATCATAAATTATATGGGGTTCAAAACCCCCTATAATCTAAGGGATTTGTGTCAGTTTATGAACCCCCTCTAATTTATAATATTAGAGGGGGTTAGGAACCCCAACTATTTTCATTAAAAATAAATCAATCATAAATATATATCCTCTAATAAATATCCCAAAAAATATTAAATATACAGTGACTCTCAAATATTACTGAAGACATATGGGCAGTAATTATTAAATTTGCGATGGTTTTGACACAACTGACTCTAAAGTCCAAATAAATATTACATAGAAAAATTACTAAAATTTTTATAGGGATTTGTGTATAACCCCTTCTAAAAAACCTCCAATAATATTTCATTTTTGTAGTGTGTGGCCCCACGCCTGGGTCATCATCGTTTAGGAAAACCAGGGAAGCTAACACCAAGGTATGTTAGGCCTTTCAAGCTCACTGGTCGAGTTGGTAAGGTGGAACACACAATATTTTTCCTTAACAGTTGATTTCAGATTGTAACATATTCCATGTATAAAAATTGGAGTGAAATAACCCGGATCTGTCTTCTCTGTTAGATTAAGAAGAATAGGAAATAGAGCTTAACATTTCATTGTTTAAATAGCCAGTACTGATTTCAAATTTCTAAAAGAATGTACTTTGATGGAAGCCTATAATATTGGTTAATTTCATTCAGTAACCATGATAATTATATGCATGATACCTGGGAGAAAAAAATTATTTGAAGAGTAGATGTATCCATTTATATTATCTGATCAAGCATTGGGTTGACTTTTTTATGATGGAATATTTTCAAGGTGGTGAGAATCATCACATCCATTCATTCCTTACTAGATATTTTTCAATTAATTATTTCCCTAGTATTTTCCCCATGGTTTTTCTATGAGTTTAGAGAGAAATGGGAAAATTTGGGTGAACAGTATGTAGTGTGTGGCTTGTGAATAGTTTATGGAAACCGTGCGCCCTTACACAGGTAAACGTGCAGCCAACTGCTGCTTTTCAGAAGAGGCGTATCTCATGGTTATCGCATGGTTTTTAAACCATGTGGGATAATAATGTGACCTATCCTACTTAAACTGTAATGGGATCATGGATTCCATATTTTTTTTGAAAACCATGAAGACTACCCTTGTGTCATGTGCATGTCATTAAAAATTAGGCTTTTACCTTTCCACCCCTCTATGAATTCAAGCCCAAATCACCCAATTTCCCCCGCACTAGGGGTCTTCATCCCAATTTGATCCCCCCATTTCTCCACTCCCTTGTGATCCATTTTTTTGGGTGATTTGAATCGTATTCTTCAATAAACATCAAATATGTGTCTTCTTCTCTTGATTTACTCCCATATTTTAGGGTTTGTTCCCCCATTCATTGGGCTTCACATGTCAAAATTGTTGGGTGAACTATTTTGGGTTGGATGTCATTTCTTAGAGTTTAATCATGATGTTTTATGTTCCATGTTTCTTGTATATGGTTCTGTTTATGATTTTTTTAGGATAAGAAACATTTCCCATAATTTTCTTCACTCAAGGTAGGTGGTAATGTTATTAAACATTATTTGATGAATTTTGTGTTCTTTCTTCAGTGTCTATATGTGTTCTATGATTTATGTGTGTGGTGTGAAAGGCATTTGGAAAGGACTTGATATGAAGATTGATTGAAAATGGTTTTTGTAAATGAAATTGGATGTATTTCAAGTGTGGTCCCTTGTTATGAGTTTTTAATATTGAATTAAAATTATAAAACATACTTAATAAATATCACATGTGGTGTGAAAGATTATTTATAATTGGTTTTATGATAATTTGGATTTAAAATTTGTTTTGATTTTGAAAGTGTCGGTTCATCAATCATGGTTGAATTTTTTGGCTTATGTTTGTGTCTAAATGATGTCATATGTTATATGTGGAAGAATAATCGTGCACAAAAAGAAAAATGGGTAACTTGGTGGCCAGTTTATGACCAGTATGCGAGATGAATCAGAAGTTGTTCGTATCGGATTCATCTGGTAGGATTGACTCTAAAACTCTAACTAAACTATGATTTCTAGAGACCACTAGTCATTTTGGGTGTCCTCTTCCAGTGGCTCGTTCTTGAGAGAGGTGAAGGTATTGGTTACTATACTGCATTTCACTGATATAATATGTATCTAGTGTCACATTGTACTGTATTTCCTATATGGTTTTCCTATGACAAATTTCTCTTTGGTGATATCATACGTATATCGACATATGGTATACTTTGTTGGCTATTTAATATGAAATCATTTTTTTAAAAGACTCAGTAAAAATATGTTCTAGATTTTCATTTATATAAATATATCATGTTTATTTATCTAATCATATGTAAAGAATTGAATCAATTAAGTTGGGAGGCATTCTACTAGGATATGGATCACACTATACTTATACCCTATGGTGTTAGTATACTTGTTTATGTTTGACAAGGGTAATGGAATGTTTTTTTGAGATGGTATTTCGGAATTCTAGTGTTCTTATATTACTGGTGTTGTGGTGGTGGGTTGCAGTGGAAGATCCAATTTTTAAATGTAGTATTTGGGATTGTTTCTTATTCCCTCTAATTTCAGTCTTTTTGGGTTTTTATATATATTTGTAATCATGACTATGAAAACATGTTACACCATGTTTGGTGATGAATATTCATCTTTTGATTATTTATCTTAATTTGATGATTACTTAATTGGGATAAACTATTCCAATGGTACTTTACTGAATCCCAAGAAATATTTTCTTGCCCATGGGGATTGGGAATGATTTTGCAACATGCCACATGATGTTTTTATTGTCATATTGAATGGATCTCTAGCCTAGTACATGAAATCTCACCAATCCCAATGTACTAGATCAGGTTCTGTAATCATCGAGGGACCCAATGGGTGCCTCAAATCAAATACTAAGAGGAATCCTGTTTGGTATCCTTGAATAATACACATAAGAAAATGAATCATACTCTGTATCCTTAGATTGTAATATAGGGGAGTAATCATACATGGGATCCTTGAATGAAAAGTAAATAGAGGCATCATACAAGTAATCCCAAGAACACTACAATGGTAATATAATCATACTATAGATTCCCTTTTTAGCATGAATGAAATGGAATCCCATTGGTGACCCCTTGTAAGAGGATGTGATAGAAGCATCCTACACATGATCCTCTAGGATGAAACATATGTAATGGAATCCTATAAGGGATCATTGGGAACAACAGGTCTCACATACTCTTAAGAAAGTAGGGATCATCTCACAAGGGATACATCCTCAATGGAAATATCAGAGGCATCAGTGATAATAAAAAACACCTAGATCATCTTAGATTATGTATCTCACTATGAGGAGAAAACTTAATTCCAAAACAATACTATAAACCTATCAATTAAAACCCACCATATATAGAACCTTGTAGTCCTGAAACACAAAATGTGTCCTACCTTCATGGTCTACATTAAAAGATAATCGATGTAAATTACTAATGGGTCTGATTATTAATTATTCTAAAACATATTAGAATAACTCTCAAAAGGTAGGCAATGGATGACTACACAATGTGTGTACCATATACATGGTGTGTACTTTTAATTTCCTAGCAGGGAATATACTCTAGCTCGACAAGGCATGTAAAATCAAAAGTACATGATGTTCCAGCCTTATACCCAGTGCATGCCATAAATAGGGTACCTTCCCATGTACCATTCATTTTTTTCCATTTATATAGACATCTTGTGTAACTCTACATGGTGTGCAACCCACATGGGGTCTCGCCATGCACTCTACACAACCATCTTCCCTCACACTGAATGTCAGGCTAGGTACATGGCTAAATATATGAGGACTAGTGAACATATTGTATACCATATTCATGGAATGTAATCCATAAAATATCATATGCGGAAAAAAAGAAAATCCCTCTTCATGTTTTTCCAAAACCAATCACTGCCTAGATGGGGTTTCTTGAATAGAAAGCCCCCCAAAATGCTTGAAGCCTGATTTGTTCCCCAAAAACAATATATCAGGAGACAAGGTTCCATAATAAATAAGAATTTTGGATTATAACTATAAAACACAAAATATAATGGGATATATAGTTAAATCATAAAATGGTCCACCATTTCGAGGAATATGCTAATGCTTTATCCAATTCCACGGTCTACGTTTGCTAGATGACGATCCAGCTCATCTCGAGCTCCACAATGATATATCCTTCTCTCCATCTCTCTCTGTCTCCCATCATCTCTTGGATTTTGGTCATGGATATCCCATGGGTACATATACAATAAACTAACAATGAGAAATAAATTAGATGAAAAATAATTAAAGTGATTTGATATAGAAAATGGGGTTTCTGCTATCTGTAATGCCCAACTTGAGTTTACTCCCTGACTAAGAAAGCTTCCATTCTAGAATCAAAGTAGGATTAAAAATTCCATGACAATATTATGTTGAAATGATGTTAAAGAATGATATATCTTTAAAGATTTAATATTTAATTTATTAAATATTAAATTTTATTTTTTCTGCTAAAATTCAGAAGGCTCAAAATTCACCAAACACCAATATTAGTGAGAACAACAAATATTGGAACCAACATTGTTGTCATAAAAAATATATATTGTCATATTCAAGTGTAAAATACCATTTTACCTCATACACACATCTGATAGGAAAAATTCAAATTTCTAATCAAAATAAACGTTTGAAAACCCCAGGACCTTACAATCTCACCACCATAAAACATACCATCTATGAGTACCCTGGTGGTAATAAAAATATCACTTCTCCCAACCCGAGCATTTACAAAACCAAGCAATATGGACCATCCAATTCCTAGCCTAATTGTGTCAACAACTATATCCAAAATGGGATATGTTTAACTATGACTGTTATGGTACTTCCCACAATAGGAATACCCTTATTATCATCTATGAACCAAAATATGATCTTAAACGATCATGGAAATTCAGGATTTCAACTCAATATGAGGGTATCCACCCTCAAGACAAAAAATGATGTCCCTACAATATGTATTACCTTTTACCGATACTCAAATGCATCCTTGAAAGGTTTCATTTACCAAACAATGAAAGAAATTTGAAAAGAATAGAATCTTGTTTTAGGGTTGATTCTTCCTCCATATATATAAGAAGATTCCAAGTTATACAATGTTCATCTCTAACCATGAGTACACAAGGATTCCACAAAAATCCATGTGAATCTATCTCCAATACATTGTCACAAAAAATAGTATACAATTTCTTTTAACCAACACCACACACCACATCTCCAAAAAAATGCATTTGTATGTCCAAACATGTGTCAACATACTCCAAACACCTGATTCTTGTTCGATGTCTCCTCTTCATTAGAGGGAAATCCATCACATAAATAAACCTCCCTGAAAATAATTATCAAAATATTTCATTAAAACATTGGTCCCCATATCACACCAATCCATACATCGATTTATAATTTAAATAGTACAACAACTAACCAACATATACCTTTATCACCTAACTCATTTTGTAATAATTATTCCTTTCAAAAAATTAGATCATTTGTATACATGGAAGGTCGTCCTCGTATGGCAGGTGAGACCTTGGTACTCCACTTCATAGTTATTCCCGTCACCTATTCCAAGATTAATTCCATATCCACCTATAAACTAACATCATTTCAGTTACGAGAATACACCTTCACTTTGAATAAATTAGTAACAATAGAAACTCAGGTTAACCAGTCCATTCATGCAAAGAGTGCGACATGTCAAATCCAATCATGATATGAAATATGCCTAGGCGCATTGTAAAATATTGAATTCCAAAGTATTCTTATACCACAAAACATGAACACCTATCCAGAATTAATAAATAAATGAGAATACAACTAAGATGACTACGAAAAAAAGGAATATGAAACCTCAATTCAACCTCTCTCATGCATGATGGCCAAAAAAACTGAACGTCAACTAATAAGGGTCTGATTGAAAACTAAGGACCTCTAGATCTCCCACATAGACCTATAGATCAGTTATCACAATATTTTCACAAGGTCCTACCACCTATCACAAATGATCTAACCTCTAAAATGAAGGTAAAGATCATGATGTTTTAATAGGGTAAATACTAACAACACGACCTACAAGGGCCTGATGCTCACTAAGAACCCTAATAAGGACAACTTCATGGATCACTTATTTATAATAAAGGAACTGGAATACATTGAAATCATACTCAGTGATTCAACAAGATAACAAAGAATATATAAACAAAACCCTCTAAGGGGTCGAAAAGAATGGCACCTGGAGCCATATCATCCTAAAAGGTTCACTGCACCTCTAGTGCACATGGACTGAGTCATATACCTCCCAAAAAACACATAATTTAGTTCCACATAACCTTTCATAAGAAGAATATATATATATATATATAAGTTCTACCAAATGAATATTCCTTAATCATCAGTAATAATCAGACACTATAATGCCTATATGATGGGAATACTACACACCATATATGATCAATGAGACGCCCCTTCCCTTTTCAGAACAAGAGTCAAAATGTATCACTGACCTCATTCCAATTTCCATGATCTAGAGATACATAGTAATTCAAAATTTCAAAAAATAAATTGGCATACCTCAATGTGGAAATCATATTGAACAATAATAATAACATATTAAGATAGAAATCACACATCCCTGGATACCATGACTTCTTACTAGTAGGTGTGTTCTCAATGAGCTGTTCTTATACCCATCAAATGTTTTTTGAAAAATTCCTTCCACTTAATTATACGATATAACAAATAAAAATGACCTATAAAATAACATCATTGATCACAATTTTTAATGTCTTCATTGAGATTCCAATAAAAAGATTCTCTAATCTAGTTCTTCATGAGGCCTCAAGTGCACCTCCTCATTTTCCAGAGGCTGCCAACTAGTAACAATGGCCTATGGTGTGATAATGGGGTGAATAATTCCACATATGAGAGTATGAAAATAATGTAAATGGATAATTAATGTTCCCATAAGAAAATAAATAATGTACAGAAGAAATAAATAAACTCAAATACAAGATGTTGAAATAGAAAATGAAAATTAATTTAAATTCCCAAATATATATGTCAAACATAAAACAATAGTCACCCACTAGGGCAGAAATATAGATTCAAGAATAAAAAGATATAAAATAATTAAATGTACGAGGCTCTACTGCTAACTCCACACCAGAACAAATACCCAGTCTACAGACACTGTTGAACTGTACTAGCTCGATCTAAAAAACCCATAGGAGAGTCTCGGCTCAATCATGAATCTCTGAGTATTTTCTCAATTCTCCATGAAGCTATGATTAATCATAATATAATAAATAAGGTATAATCATACTCTGAGGTTTATGTGAATGGGTGATAAATAATGTTATTAGGAGACCCTAATAATGAACCAATATAATATGATTAATTTAGTTCATTCTCATGAAACATACTCATTCTAGCTAAGTCACAATAGAAAAGATTAGTGAACCAGATAATCTAAGGCCACAGATGACCCTTGGGTCCATAATCTTGGTTAACTGGGAAAAGTTATATCATGGATTTCCTTACTTATATATGTTTAAATTTATAGTCTCATACCAATACATATATATAGATAAATACTTATATTCCTGAGTAAAGTGATTGAAACAAAAAAACACAACAAGATTCAATCCTTGGGTCTGTAATCTCTATCCCTTATATATCTTGTGAAAACAGAATTGAGTTGATTATTGTTCCATTCAAGAAATGTATCATTAAGACAATCTATTGGTCCATAATCCGAATTGACATAAACCTTAATTAGCTACTGCAGATAATTTTTCTGAGTAAGCTATGTCACTAAATTGCAATACTCTTCTAAACCATGGGTTCACCTGTACTCATATCCAATCAATGTAACAATTGATTTCAGATAATAATGTCTACAAATACTATAAATGGATATGACATAGAATATATTCTACTCAAACCATGTAATTCTAGTCAAATATATGAGACCTATATCTCTGTCTGTATGTGGTCACAACATTGTGACACATATGAACCTTATTTGTGTGACCCCAAGGTGAGCTATTAGGTGATCTCACTATTGAGACGTCACACCCACCCATGGAGATCATGATATGGAAATCATATCCAACATCAATTGTATGTGTGATATTCCATGATCAACAACATTGCTATAGAAAAAGGGATGATAGGCATGGTCCCATAGTGCACATCTAGAAACACTCATCATATGAAAAGTTGAGGAGAGCATAGTCTCTCAAAAATACATTGTTTGAGTAATGACTAATCTTCCTCCATAGAAGACATATAATGCAGGGGATTACCATACCTGGAATACCTCAAGTTTAGGAGAGTGTAATCATGATCATTTAACACATGATCTGAAGAGAACATAATCCTCCTCATCAGATAACAGATCAAAGATAGAGGAATAATCCTCATCACTCCATAGAGTGAAATCATCAAAATATTTCATTACAAGGGATATAATGCATGTATAAAATAGTTGTAGTCTCAACATCCAAATCCACAGAAGCAGCGATAGAAATCCCTGTGATCTAATAATAAATTTTACATGCTCAATATCAGAGCCACATATAGTACATGTGGGTATACAAATGATAAAACAATAAAAGAGATCAAATGATTGATCCCAATAAATCATGTATTGCAATCCAATATATAAATAATGATGCCTCACGAGAGGCTAAACAACCAAAAACCAAGAAGAATATATATCTATTATAGATTTATCAGAAATAAAAAAGTGAAAGTATAATAAAATGTTTATGGGTGGTCAAATCCCTAAACCCACCTCAATATCAACAACCCAAAGGGATTACATTTTGGGAATATGTTCTATGCTGACAAATTCTACCATATATACCCAAAATAAATATACTAGCTCAGGGTTTTCTAGAAACGAAGAACACAAAATATTTTAAGGTCCACTAGGCTGAATACCCTGGGGGTGAATCAGGTTATGATAGATTAAAACATTCAGCTGTCCGGATCTCCTTTTGTTGTTATACAAAACTCAATTTTCTATTCCTCTAGTAGAGATTTAAAAATAGATATGTATTAATGAAAAGGAATCAACTCTTTTTACTTGGTTCACCCTCACTGGGAGACGTCCAAGGAGCATACAATGACAATTTTACGATGTACAGAATTCACTAAGGCTCTTGGCCAGTAATGAGTACAAAGCTTGAGCTAGAACCTCTATGACAAGGATCACTTAATTTAAAAGGATTATGGTCTTATCAATGCATTCCCAAGGGTCAATCCCTATGCCACTTCATCAGGTTCACTGTTGGTTAAAAGGGTCACCATCTTCATCTTCCTTCGCTCACTACTCTTGGAAAGGAATCTAGTCACAATCTATGGATGTATAGGTCCAACATAATTTATGGACATGTAGGTCCCCTAATTTTCATGAATTCCTACATCCTCATCTATAGGTAGATTCTTTGTTGAAGTTCCTTTTTCACCTGTAGATGTAGTCCTCCTTCCTGGGTAATGTTATGTACCGAAATATTCTTTCTCAAAGTGATTAGATACTTTCACAATATTCCTTGTTAAAATTGTGAACCACCTTGTCCACCGTGTATTATGTAGTGGGTTTTGTATAAGGAACACCTCTTTTTTATACCACTTCCTCCACTTTGAAATACCCTTCTTCCACAGACGATCTCTACCTTCACGATCACAAACTGCTATAAAGTACCGACTTCATGAACATTCTATTCGAAATCCCCCCTGTCTGTGAACTTTTCTCTATTTGTGAATGTCCTTTCTTCCACGTACTAAATCTCTTCATCCACATTCTTCTTGTGGAACTATCCTTCTTACATAATGAATATTCCTCCTCAACGTACCGAGATAACTCATTCTACATACTATACTTCCATATCTACTTACTGAACTTCCTTTGAGGGTTATGAATCCCTGCAAACACCTTCAGCACAAACCACTTTTATAAATTTCCAAATTCTCGGAGAAAAATATTTTTTCTAATGATTTTCAATATCCAGAGTAACCATTGGGATTAACATTTCTTATATTTGAAAAGATTCCCACCTAAACTGTTGAATTGAGTTTTACCAAATCTTCGGACCTACCTCCACCGTGTACTGATTCTTCTTCCTCCATGATCTTTAGGCCACCCATGAACCATTTCTTCATTACATTCATGTACTGCATTTGTTACTATGTGGCTGATCTCTTTATCCAATCAAGAAGCCATCCGCGTACCTCATTTCCTTCCACCGCAAACCATTGTCATGACTGTTTCCGGTTTTGTGACCCATTCCCACCGCCCCCGCATACCATTCTCGGAAAATGGTATATGAACCCTGAATTATAGTACATAGTTCTCATCCATTTCCACGTTTCATCATCATTCTTCATAATGTTCAATACAATGAATAAATACCCCATTTACCAACAGAAAACTCATGATGATGAGGTGTAAAAATTTATCAAACATTGGGAAACTGTGTCACCTTACAAACCTGTATTCTGTGAACACCAACCATTATCATTGGCTATCATCTTGCTTTTTCAATAAATAAAACCTCACCTAAATCATACCTTGATGATTCCTTGATATAATTATACCAAAAACGGTCTCTTATGTCAAACCCTAATATAAAACCTACACGGGATCCTTAAGTCAAAACCATAAGAAAATGGATCATACTCGTGATTCCCAACTAAGAAGGTATGGTAAGAATCCTACATGGTTTCCTTGAATGAAAATTTAATAGAGGGATACTACAAGGGGACCTTAGAATAGTTAATAAGTGTAGAGATCATACTAGGGATTCCATATGTTATAATGTAATTAAGGGCACCACATATTGGAATACATGTAAAAGTGAGAAGATTGAGGCATCTATTACGGGATCATATAGGTCACAATGTAGGTAGATGAATCCTATAAGGGATCCTTAGAAACAAATGGTCCCAAGGAATCTTAGGCCCGAAGGGCACATCATGTAAGGAATAAATACTTAGTATAGATCCATGAGACATCAGTAAATGTGGATAGCTAATTGATCATTATAGAAATATGGTATCACACTCAGTAGAAAAATTAATTTGATAAATGTAGGAAGAAAATCTATATTATGAAAACACCTGAATGACAACTAGGTATTCCAAAAAACACATCACGTGTCATAGAAATTATGATCTAGTTGATTAGATACTCAAAATGTACTTCACATGTGTCCAATTATTATTCCTACTTGAAATTATATGAATCCCCTAAAAAGAGTGGAAATGGTGGAATACACGATGTTTTTAACCTGGTACATGATGTGAACCCTCAAGGCCCCACATGGGCATGTACCCTAACTATACGTGGTGTTTAAAATACTGAGAAAATGAAATATTGGTATTTTACAGGACATGTAATCTACATGGGGACCCTTCCAGTTTACATCACATGGCCATTCCAGGTAGAAAGACTAGCTATCTAACTTTAAAAAGCATGATACCAGCACAGAGTCTGTCTGTGTACTCTACAAATCCATGTGTTCCTACACCAGTTATCTAGACGAGTTATCGGATAAACAGAAGAGCTTAATTATATTAAATTTATACCCTATACACATTTTTTACTCCTTAAAAGGTCATCCACTTCAATCATGATCAATGTTCAATGATTATAACATAAACCATGCATCTTGTAGACGGATGTTATTGAATTAAAAAACCACACCGAAATGCCTAAAACCCCAATTTCTTCCCCTAAATAGAAAAACTATCCACAAGGATCCATATGAATGAATATTAGTGGAGTTTTCACAAACCAGTCTGAATCGACCATGAACTGGTAACCCAGGCCAGCCCGCGACAAGTCCCAAGAGGAGTTCCTGATCCTCCCGGGATGTTGAGAAGCACCAAGGGAATCAATAGAGTACAAAAGGGAAATATATCTCCCATATATGAACAATAAAAAAACAGTGGAAAGAAATGGAAGGCCCAAAATAAATTTTTATACAAATTGAGCTGAAAAATATTTGTAAAAGAAACTAAAAGTACAACTAAGTCAACAACTCAAAAGACCTAACATGATAACAAAATAACTACATGTGACCCCTCCGGTCACTCTCCAACAAAATGATCACACATCTCCCATGGTAATCGAACTCAAGCTGAAACCTACACAAGGGCTAAAAATAGAAGAAGACTATAGGCGTTAGTATTAAAAATCACTATGTTAGCCAGGTATTCTATTCCCAATGCACATTCCGTTAAAATAAAAGAAACAAAAATTTATTGTTTTAAATTCAATATATGAAAGTATGGTTTTCAAATGATTTGCCATGCTATAATAATTATCAGAAAAAAACATGCATGTTTAATAAACAAAAATGCAAGTAACAATTTTTTTAAAGAGGTGCAACTTCTAAATTAAAATAGTTTTCAAGAGGGATGCTTTAAAGAATTTTATCTTTTAAATAAATCACACACACAACTGAATTTACCAACCAAAAACATTGTATGCTGACGGTGACAACAAATGATCCAATGAGCACAATCCATGGGAACACTCCTAGGTACTAGTTAGTTGTGAGCCCCATGTACCTCGTATCTCGGTGAAAGTATCCATAATAAATATCCATTCTCGTGTACACGAGAAACTAGTTGAGAGAATACACAGAAGCTAGTGGTCCCCCAACAACATCATCACCATTGTTTAGATAGTGTTTTCATCGTCAAAATTGCTACGTGACACAGTGGCTAAACCCCATAGAATCACTAGCATACTAGTACACGTCCTCCCACCTAGATACCCAGGATTCCCTTTAGTGCTCAATCAAGTTACACATATTATAAAATACACATTTCTCATCCAAATTCCATTCCCAATACATAAAAACACAAACATCCCATAAACATTCTTCACATTTCTTAAACGAATCAACAAACCACGAAATATTTTTGTAAAACAATTTCATGAATTGTATTGAGGATTTGCACATAAAACTCATTCAAAAACACTCTTTCAATTATAAACACACTTCAAAACCATGCCAAATAAAATTTTTCAGCCCTAAATTTTTTTAAATAAAGTATTTCATGGACCATAAAATAATCCCAGTTTCACAACTTGGTATATACAAGTAAAAAACTCCATTTTTTTGGAAATGCCTAACGAGCCTTTAAAATTTTTCTCAAAACTAACGTTTGATGAAGTTATACATTTCAATTTTTTTAAGGAGGTGTGTAAACACAATTTACAGAATAAAAACACATTCCTAAATCCCTTGAAACACTTTGGTGACATATTCAAAACACAATAAATTTTATAAGAATGTGAAACGGGCCATTTTTCATTAACTCGGGCCAAAACATGTTGAAAGTAAAAAACCAATAGTTTGAAAAAAATACAAATTTTAAATCCATAAAAGGACACCAAAATAATTTTCTTACATGCTGAAAATATATTTAAAAATCCAAAAAAATTATTTTAAATTGCACTAGACACATAAATGCCAACCGGATAATTTAACGAACACATGGCATGAACTCTTTATCAAATCAACTTATGTTAAGCAATTAAAAAGGGATAAAACACCACTTTCATTCCATAATGTTATTCATGATACTGCGACATATTCAAAATACCATAAATCAAGTGCAAAAGCTCATGGAATTATTTATCAATCAAGAGGAGTGCACATTTATACCAAAACAACTATATTTTTAAGAAAATAAGTCATAAAACATAATTTACAAACAATAACTTTATATCCAAAGTTTCATAGCAGCACATATCTTATAAATATAGATATAATATAATTAAAATGATGAAACTTAAATGATAATGGTTTGTGCAAGGGATATCCTACCTCAAATCCATGGCGTAATGGAAATGCACACCCGAAATCACCCGTCGCGGGTTTATAAACCCTAAATCATTGAAGAATAAACCTAAAAGAATATAAAATAAATCAATAACCATATTATAATAGATCCCTAGGTCAATCATGACTTGGAAAGATTATAAAACCATGAAATAATGAAAGGAGGAAGAAGAGTGAGGATAAAGGAGATGGAATCTCACCTTTCACCCTAGAAAACTCTTCGCCTTCCATTAGATCTGCAACCCTAGAGAAATGGTAATGGCATGAAACTACTTGGAGAGACTCCTAAGGTCTAGAAGAAATAGGGAAAGAATATTGGTGGCCAAAAGATTACTAATTTATTGTTTTATGAATGATACAATTTACCTTGTTAATTCTAGACGATTTGAGGTGTCCTGAGAATTATCACGTCAATCTGCGACCCACATGACCTCCAAATTGGGTAAATATATTATGAGGGTGAGGATAGGGTCATTGGATTCGAGGGGGAGGTGGAATCACCTAAAAGTATTAAAAAATTAAAAATATATAAAAGAAACGAATTATTTTTGTAAAACAGGAAATGGGCCCATGGGTTGGCCCAATTCCTAAATGAGTAACCCAAATTCACCATTAATATGAATTTCTATGGGGTAAAAAAGGATAAAGATGTTTTAATATTTAATTATAAGACATGTGGGAATTTGAATGGGTTAAAAATTATGAAAAACAAAAGAGTTATAAATGAAACAAATTCTATTTTAAAAACTGGAAATGGGTTCACAGTTGGCCCAAATCATGAAGTAACCACCCTTTCTTCAAAAACTCCTAAACAAACAATGGGGATCCCAAATTATGGTGGTTAGAAATATATGAAACATCAAAACTCAAGATTCATCTCACCAAATAACAATGAAAAGGTTTGGGATTTCCAATGGACTGGATCAATAAAATGAAAAAAAAATTGGGTGTGACAATTCTCCCCACCATTAAAGCTTTCCGCCCCCGGAAAGCCATAAGACTTTCTGGCTGAAAAGTCGCCACCTAAGGATTACCTATCAACATTATCCAGCCTCTCAATAAAAATAAATATCATCAACCATGAATGGATGATAATCCTCTAGATAAAAAAACACACACTACTCACAACCACTTCCAGAAAATCATTGGAAAAATCAAGCCAACGCCTCCACAACCAAGCCAAGAACCCGATTATTGGGCCTTCTGCCAATGAACACAACCATCACCCAAACCAAAGAGAACTCAAAAAACAAAATATTCCAGAGGAGTCCAGAATGGACTCCCCACCATTAAGAAACAACTAGCACTAAAAAAGTTCATATGATGAAAATCCATGAGATCCATGGTGGGTCTCCACACCATTAGAAACCAACTAGCAACGAAGAGACAAGAATTCAACATGAGCTAGAATTGAGCCTCAATCACACAAGCCCAAAAAAACTCTCCTAAAAAACCTTCAATACCATGTTAATAGTGCTACAACATGGACATCTAATCCACACACTCCCAAACAAAGGGTACAAGAACTGGGCCAAGACTTTCAGCACGAATCTGGATCCCCACAACTCTGGGAGGGGAGGGAAGGGGACCCAATAATTAGGCCATTGAAACTAAAAAAGAAAAAAAGTAACTACCCAACACTCTCCACCTATGAATAGGTAACCCCAAGACCGTAGCCGATTTTCACAGGAGTTCCACATAGGGATATTGATTAAAAACCCACATCCATGAAGGCATAACCATAGACACTGTGTGAGGGGTTAAGTCCACCACACTTGTTGCGACAAAGAGAAATTCACAGAAATGAGGAACCCGAAGATTGAAATAAAAACTAACATACCAAAACAGAGGAAGAAGGATCCTAATTGAGTACTCCACACCTCAATCTATTTCCTGACTGCGTGAAAAGGTTCACTCTGAGGCCTATGGTTGGAGCCCTGATTCTTGAAGCATTTGTTGCACCGCAGTCATGGGATAATGATCACACCACTCAAAAAAACCTCACTTGATCACTAAACAAAAATCTTAATCTAAATAGGAACTCATAGATACATATCAAAATTCTTTCTCACTCTGAACGTGGGGCAGAATGGACAAGGGATATGACGAAATACATCAACATCACCGAAAAAAACTGCTCTGTCCAAAAGAATTATCATGACCTAGAAGCACTTTTAATAGATCCCAAACTGATCTATATTCCAACAAATAGGTTGAGTCATCTTCAAAAGAGGTGTATTTAAAATTTTAAATGAATACTTTGGTTGATTAGTAGGAAACATTTCCAATAGAGAACTATCTGTGGCCACATCACAACATCAAACACATCTTTAGAAACCCAATGAAAATTACTCCAAAACTGAGACACCAACAAGATCTCATCTCAAGATACAAAAAGAGTATGAATTATATATCACAAGGAATCTAACTAAAAAAACAACTCTTATAATAAATTGAAAATTCAAGAGACATAACCATTGGTTTTAAAAAATTCCACAATTGTTCAGCTTAAAACACTATTGAAAAACAAACAAACATGGTGGGTTTCCACATTCACCAATGGTGTTTCATCAATTCTCACCCATATGCAAATTTCCATGCCACCCCAGGCACCGAACCACGATTTCACATAGGTCATCCTTCAAGATATAAATAAAACCATGCATGTGAGCACCCATGAAAACACCAAAGGCTAAAACAAAACATCATCATTCAAAAAAAATACCTTCAAAAGGAACACCAACCACCAAGTCAAAAAACCTTTTTATATTTCACAAAAAAAAAACACAATTCATTAAGAACCATTTTCTTAAAAATCTACAACTATTCATTTTTAAAATCACTTTAAATAAAAAAGCCACTCCAAACAACCCCTTCCCATTTTTTTAAAAAAATTTAGCATGGTATATTTTCATAATCCGAGTTCCATTGAGACCAATACCCTTTCTACGAAAACACCAACTGATCAAAACCCATTTCCAAAACAAATTTATCTGAATCAAAAAAAAATTAACATCCAAAAATACCCCATTAAAAAAAATATCCTGAATCACAATAAAATGATTCACAATTTCAATATATTTTATTCCAAAAAACTACAAGTTTAGATTTTGGATAATCCAATGTCGTTAAATCATTTCTACTTCCCTCCATTTTTTCCCAAAACACAACCTTCCCAAACCATTCTTATATTTAAATTTTGAAAACCCCCTTTTTCAATTTTCAAAATATAATTCTTAATTTAAAACCAATTTCCACAATTCCCACACAAGGATTTTAAAAACACAAATTCATAATTCAAGAATGGTTCAAGAGACCCAAAAAAAAGGAACTAGTGTGGGTGGGTGACTTCACCATATAGTTGACGGCCATATGTCAAACACAACAACAACATAGAGAGACTTAATAAGACCATTCCCTAGCTCCACATGGCTTTCCAGGCTCTACGAGCTCATGGAGGCCATTAGTCAGACTCCCCTTGTCATATCCCAACACCAAACAATCAACAAGAACAAATGACACTAATAAAACCGGACTTCCCATGTAAACCTGAGGATTAGAACAAGAAAGAGTTCGCGATTCTCTTCTTGCCCTTACCCCTAAAGTCCCAACAATCCTACTTCATCTACCATGAAATCCCCAAAATTACAAGGGCACTCTACAATGAAAGGTCTGTTAAGAGCTGGCCTACATTGATACCATTTTTTCATGAACCAGTCCGAGTCGACCCTGAACCAGTCACCCAGGCCTGCCCACGAGAAGTCCTGAGAGGCATTCCCGATCCTCCCGGGATGGCGAAAAGAACCAAGGTATTAAATAGAGTACACATGGGAACGATTTCACCCATATATGAATAATAAAAAACAGCGTAATGAAATGGACAACCCAAAAAAAAATTTATATAAAAATTGACCTGAACATTATTTGTAAAATAAACTGAAAGAACAACTAAGACAACAACTAAAATGACCAAAAATGATAACAAAATAACTCCATGTGACCCCTCCTATCACTCTCCAACAAAATGATCAGACATCTCCCATGGTAATCGAACTCAAGCTGAAACCTGCATAAGGGTTAAAAATAGAAGTAGACTATAGGCGTGAGTATTAAAACTCAGTAGGTTAGCCCGATATTCTATTCCCAATAACCATTCCATTAAAATAAAATAAACATCATTTTATAGTTTTAAATTAAATATATGAATGTATGGTTTTCAAATTAGGTTCCATGCTATAATAATTATCAGACACTAACATGCATGTTTAATAAACAAAAATTCAAGTAACAATTTTTTTTAAAGAAGTTCAACTTCAAAATGAAAATAGTTTTCAAGAGGGATGCTTTAAAGAATTTTATCTTTTAAATAAATCACACATAATACTGAATTTACCAAACAAACACACTGTATGCCGATGGTGACTATAAAAGATCCAATGAGCACAAGTCATGGGAACACACCAAGGTACTAGTCAGTTGTGAGACCCACGTCCCTCGTATCTCGGTGAAAGTAACCATAATAAATATTCATTCTCGTGCACACGATCCACTAGTAGGGAGCATAACCATAATCTAGTTTTCCCCAAACATCATCCTCATCATAGTTTAGTTAGTTTTTTCATCGTCAAACTTGCTACATGAAACAGGGGCCAAACCCCACAGAATCACTAGCATACTAGTACACGTCTTCCCACCTAGATACTCGTGATTCCCTTTAGTGCTCAATCAAGTTACACATATTATCAAATACACATTTATCATCCAACATCCATTCCCAAACCATAAAACCAAAAATAGACCATAAATTTTCTTCACATTTTACACACGAATCAAAAAACCGCTAAATATTTTCGTAAAATAATTTTATGAATTGTATTGAGGCTTTGCAGATAAAACTCATTCAAAAACACTTTTTAAATTATAAACACACTTAAAAACCATAACAAATAATATTTTTCAGCCCTAAAAAAATTTAGTAAAATCATTTCATGGACCATAAAATAATTCCAATTGCACAACTTGGTATATACAAGTAAAACACTCCTTTATTTTTAGGAAATGCCAAACGTGCCTTTAAACATTTTCTCAAAACTAACGTTTGATGAAGTTATGCATTTAAATTTTATTAAGGAGGTGTGTAAACACCATTTACAAAATATAACCACATTCATAAATCCCTTAAAACACTTTCGTGACATATTCAAAACACAGACTTTTTTATAAGAATGTGAAACAGGCCATTTTTCGGCAACTCAGGCCAAAACATGTTGTATGAAAAAAACCAATTGTCTGTAAAACAAAATCCAAATTTTAAAGCCATAAAATGTCATAAAAATAGTTTTCTTACATCCTGAAAATATATTCAAAATTCCAAACAAATTATTTTAAATTTCACTAGACACATTAAATCCAACCGGGTAATTTACCGAACACATGGCATGAACTCTTTAACAAAACAACTTATAATAAGCACTTAAAAAGAGATAAAACACCAATTTAATGATATAATGTTATTCAAGCTACTGATACATATTCAAAATACCATAAAAAAAGTACAATAGCTCATGGAATAATTTATCAAACAAGTGGAGTGCACATTTATACCAAAACAGCTATATTTTTAACAAAATAAGACATAAAACATAATTTGCAAAAAAAACATTTAGAACCAAATTTTCATAGCAGAAAATATCACATAATTAAATATATAATAGAATTGAAATGATGAAACTTAAACGATATGGTTTTGTCCAATGGATATCCTACCTCAAATCCATGGTGTAATGGAAACGCACACCCAAAATCACCCGTCGCAGGTTTATAAACCCTAAAACTATGAATACTAGACCTAAAAGAATATAAACTCAATAAAAAACTATGTTATAACAGATACCTAGTTCAATCAGGACTAGGGAAGATTATAAAACCCTGAAATAATGAAAGGAGGAAGATTAGTGAGGATAAAGGAGATAGAATCTCACCTTTCACCCTAGAAAACTCTTCGTCTTCCATTAGATCTTCAACCCTAGAATGAAGGTAATGGCTTGAAAATTCATTTAGAGACTCCTAAGGTCTAGAATAACCCGGAAAATATTATTTGTGTCCAAAAGAGTATGAATATTTTGATTTATGAATGATACAATTTACCTTGTCCATTCTGGACGATTTGATATATCCTGAGAGTTTTCTCCCCAATCTGTGACCCACATGTGCTCCAAAGAGGGTAAATCGATTATGAGGGTGAGGATAGGGTTATTGTATTTGAAGGGGAGGTATAATCACTGAAAAATATTAAAAAACGAAAATATATAAAAGAAACGAATTGTTGTTTTAAAACAGGAAATGTACCCATGGGCAGGCCCAATACCTAAATAAGTAATCCAAATTGACCATGATTATGAATTTCTATGGGATCCAAAAGGTTAACTAAGTTTTAATATATAAGTATAGGAAAATTGGGAATTTTAATTGGTGAAAAAGGATGAAAAACCAAATATTTATAAAAGAAACAAATTCATTTTGTAAAACTGGAAATGGGCTCACGGTTGGCCCAAATCAGGAAGTAACCACCCTTTCTTTAAAAACTCTTAAACAATCAATGGGGATACCAAATTAGGGTGGTTAGACATATATTAAACTTAAAAACTCAATATTCAACTCACCAAATACCCATTAAAAGGATCGGGATTTCCAATGGACCAGATCAATACAAAGGCAAAAAAACCCGGGTGTGGAGGGAATAAATCTAGAAAATAGTAAATCTATAGGGATCTACGGTGAAATATTTATAATAGCATAACTTTGTATGGAATCCACTGATGGTTACCCCAATTTTATGGTCTATTATTTACATTTAATTATCTAACATGTCCCAAGAACAATGTCAGTACCTCATTCTCTCTCCCTCTCCATCCCATTCTCCCCTATTTTGATTAAAATGAGATTCGACAGAAATGAAAAGAAAATGAAAAGGGGGTCGTGAGCCAGTCCCGACACCGAGCATGACATTACCATGAAACTTGTAAAAACTCCCCCTTTTGGACTCAATATTGAAGAAGGAATCTCAATTTGATGCTTCATTCAAACTATATGATTAAATGAACTTGGGTGAATAAATTAATATTTAAATTATAAATTTTTAATAATTAATTATTCCCCTAAAAAAATGACTCAGATGTCATAAAAACTGTTGTCAATGTTTAAAGACCCTATTTTTTAATCAATTGATTTGTCATAAAATATACTAGATTATTATTTTAGTAAAAAATTCCATTTTTCCTCTTCTAAGAATTTGATATAATGAAATCAAATTTCTGCTCAAAATTCATGTCTAAAAAAACATGGTATCTTACAATAGTCACAAAATTGTCATTTATAATAAGTTGTTACATAATTTCATAGGGTTATAGAAATTTAATAAATAAAAAACAATAGTGTGGGAAACAATAATCATAGTGCGAAACCACATAATCACAATGAATCGTTTATAGGATGTATAAATCATGACACAGTTATTTAAATCTAAGAGTCCAAATGATTAAACTAGGTCATTCATTGTCAACATATATTCAAAAATATCATAATGGTTGGTAATAAAAATTTTATTATAGAAATCATAACACATGGGAGTTTCAAAACAAGTTCTCAGTAAATATTGTTTTCATACAACATGAGATAATGGGTCCTGCCAAATGCACCCTTTTCGAAGTTATTACCTCTATGTAGAACCATGCAAGAACCACATTCACTTATAGTATCTACACATGGTCTTATTTCTATGAAAAAATTCACATTATCTACTTATATAAAATGTGGGATGTTATTTTATATCTATCCTAAATGGCTATAATTGGGTTTTTTCCTCTAATCTATATTTTCATTAATCTAGTTCTCAATGTTCATACTAAACATTCATTAATACCAACTGTAATGAACCTGAATTTGGTACCCAAATATCAATGTCCTACTTTATTAAATTCTAATAATATACAACGAGTCACATCCTTGAGGATAAAATAGTGTAATAGCTTTGGTAAACTATATAAATAAATGACATCTATATAACAATTTGAAACACAAATTCCAACATTTTTTCAAAAATATCATTATTACCTATAGAAAACCCTTTCATATCATTCATATTACAGTTTCAGGAATCCATGAAATGGAAATAAAATTAGGTGTGAGATCAAATGGTTAGTATGTGTTGTGTATTGGGGATGATATTGTGAATCAATAAGCGTGATAAACATAATAATGTAAATAAATGAACAGACATGGAATTTAAATATTCAGACTAGCACAATCACTATGGATAGGTATTGAATTGAAAACACATTACCTTCAGTCAATAACATGTAAATTATAACAGTATAAGGCATAATTAATAGAGAATGATAAATAACAAAATAAAATCTATTTAGTCAATTAACTAAGAATGAAATGAATCTAGGGATAATACCATTGACAATATATGATGGTTAATAACAACTAAATTATAAATGAATGATATGATAATTTATTTAATGTAAGTATATTAGGAATAATTATACCCTATACTATTAGGACCTTACATAATAACATTTTAAACTATGGGTTATATATACACAATAAACCCATCAAACTAAGACTTGCAAATAGATTCATCTTTTTATACCAAAGATGCATCGATGGGACATTTATAAAATGTCCCCACATGTATTTTCATGAAAAATAATTCCCTATATATCACATAATTTATTTAATTCATGAAAAATATACCTCATCAACAACCATTCATATCAAATAAGGGAAAATGATTAATAGTATTTACCCTATTAAATCGTATAAAATTAAATGTAAAATGTTGAATGTTGAAATGAAATATAGTTATGTTAAAATTATATCACTGATTAATAATGTGTATATTTTGGGTAAATATATTTTCTAATGATAATAGGAATGTCAATATTTCAGTGGAATGTTAATGAATAAAAAAGGATTGATGAAAGTAAATTAAAATCCATTCCATTTTCAAAATGATCGTAATAAAACCATAGAAATGGTAGGTATGGTATCAATACAATATATATATAGTTTTTCATAAGTATAATAATGTTTCGATGATTTGGATGATTATAAATAACCTAAAAATCACATTAAAAACATTGTTATGGAAAATGGAATTTTCACTTTTGTTTTTTAACCCAATTTTTTTTTAAAAATATAATGAAATTAATTTTATTTGAAATTGACTATAGTAACCTATAATGGAATAATTAAATCAGTGAGTTATCATGAAACCTAAAAATATGTACATAATGTAGACATTAAAACAAATATTCTTTTCACATCTTCTGTTAAATTCTAATTTTCCTTTATTGGATAGAGAAATGAAGATTCATTTCATAAAAATATATAAAAAAGAAAATATGGGTACAAATGTAATTAATAAATCATTTATAGAATATTAATATAATTTTAAATATATTTTTAGCAAACATTGTTATGGAGAGAAATTTTTTTGACCTAAGAGAGAAATAATGTTATATTTTCATAAACATATTTTGTCAATACTTTTATGTATTAAGCAGTCTTAAAATGAAAATATACCAGGAAAAAATTATGAATAATTGTTGGAGAAGTAAATGAAATGTATTTATAATCCAATATTCAAATAATTTATATTAATGGAAGTTCAATATTTAATAATTCTGATTATAATGTTACATTGAAATAAACCCTTTAAATATAATAACATTGAAGTGGTGATTAATCAATGAATAAAATATTGGTATAATGTGTAAATATACCGAATAAAGTTGAAATAATATTTAATATAGTCAAAATTCATTAAAAAAATAACCATATAATGTCAAGAGCATTAAAGAAGTAATATAACCCAATGAAAAGAAATTGAGTTATGAAATTCATTAACTCCTTGATGCATTTAAATCAAAATATATTTTGATTAAATAATTAAAATTGAAACTTAAAACCCCATGGCATGTTATGGATTCATGATATTATATGAATGAGTGCTATTATGGACACTGTATAAATGAAATTGGGTGTAAAACAATAAAAATTGCACCAATGAAGATAGATTGAGATGAAGTTCCTTTTTTGACACTTGATTTTCGCAGAATAAACCATATCCTATTTTATAATTATTTTAATCAGGTTAATAATATATATATTCCAATTTTAATTATTTTAATAATATCATATTATTTCTTTTCATATCATTTTACCACACACTTTTTAATTATATTTTATTGTTTTCATTGTTTAGGGAGTGAGTTGGTTGGTTTTCACACGTGTATTATATAATGAATGTTTCAATAATTTTATATATGAAATAATGACATCATTTCCAATATAAAGAAATTGTTATATTTATAATATTTACTCAGTATATACATTATTATATCATTTTTTATATGTTGGACATGTAAAATGTGTGTCATAACATTATGGAGATGATAGGTAGTACGTATGCATGAGAAACAATATCACTAACATAATAGGTTAATGGGTAAGTAAGTGGGTGGTTTTTAAAATTTAAATAATATATATATTCTCATATATATCATATATATAAATTAATTTTATCATTATTCCATTATATGTATATTATATGTGAGAAAAGATTCATATCACATCGTGGGGTGGTAGTCTCCTAGACACAGAAGTGACATTATTTTATTTTAGGATGAATGCAATTGAAGAAGTAATATGTGATATTATAATTCTAGATTAATATTTATGTAATATATATTATTTTCAAACATTTATTTCTATCATTATATCCAACTATTAGAGGATTTTATGGAAAACTTATATTTATTCGTGATGTGGTACTTCACCGAATACAAAATAAATTACTTCAAATACCATTTGATGGATGTGGATATTGATAATTATTATACAATAATTATTGAAAAATATTTATTTTAATTTTTCATATATAATTTATGGTGAAAGATGATGATAGATAATGAAAGCGTTATGTTAAGACAACTAAATTCTCAAAGAGAACCCTCCACTAGATAACCATTTAAGGACCCTAGGTTTTGTATTCTGGGAGGAAAATAAGATACAGAATATTTATAAGGTACTTTAAAAAAGAATTTTATGGTTTTTTTGAGCCATTTATTTAATGTATGTGTGAATAAGTGAGGATAGAGAGTGCCCTTTTATAAGGGGGTAAAGGGGACACACTTGGGATTTTTTGAAAATATTCAATTACACCCATGCCATTATCATTTAAAAATAATCAGACATAGACACTTTTTCACCCGTATAGGTGATAATATAGAAACATATCCATATAATCGGGTTTTCAGAAGATGGTAGGCCATTTCATCCATGAACTTTTCAGTTTAACCTATGGTAAATTACTTTTTACTATAACCTCTATAAATAAATTTTACAAATTTTTTTATTCAATATATAAAAAATAATTTTGAAAAAGTAGATAATATTAAATAATATTATTCAAAATATGGAATCCATTTTAAAAAAAATCTATTCTCGTAATTAGAATGATCTTATTAAAATTAAATTCTTATATCTAATGATAAAAGGGGCATATCATAGAGAAAATTATCATATCTATAAATGATTCAAATATAAAAATCCATTGATAAAATGATTAAAATGACCTATATTAGATAAATGTTAATATAATTTAGTTAATTTTACATTAAAATTAATTTTAACAAAACTAAACCTTGTAAATTATATAAATGAAATGGTATTTTTCAATAAAAATTAGTATTCTCTCTCTTAAATGATTAATGACTATTTTCCAATAAATTTTAAAAATTCATCCTAATATAATTTTATATGTTGAATTTAGAAAAGAAATTTTTTTTCTGGTATATTTCAAAGAAGAATAAAATATTTAAAATTATGTTTTTCAAAAGAGATAAAACCATCTTTCAGAAAAGAATACAATTGTTTTAAAATCGTTTATTTTTCATAAATATTATTCTTTATTTTATTTATAATTAACAAATAACAATAATTTTGATAATTTAGTTGTTATTAATAATATTTTTAAGTATAATATGTATTTTATAATTTTCATGCTTAAATAAATATTTTTTAATACTTTATCCTGATTTATTTAAACCTAGTATTATGTGTATCCCAAGATATTAAGGAGATTGAATTTATTTAAAAACAAATATATCATAAAATCATGGGGTGTAAATTTCATTGAATATTGGTTATTTATGTCATAAGTTCTATCTAATATGATTTTCCATGTTTAAAATCTTGTGGTTTTACATTATACCATTATTTTATTTACATATATATATATAATTGAATGAAAAATTTAATCGATAAAAAATATGTGCGAGGTTGAGTTCGGTATATAATATTATTCAATAATGAAAACAAGATTATTAAAAATGGAATATGTATGGATTTTTTATATTATATTATAATTGTCCAAAAAAAGTATGGGATAACCAATGTCACATTACCTATATCTATAGAAAATAAAATATAAAAAACCACCTCAAGATGATACAAGTAATCACAGGATCATGGGTTGCAATCTTTTACAATCCACTAAAAATTAAATTATATTCATAAAAACTAATTAAAAAGTTTAATAGTTGAAACATTATGTTATGAAGAGACAATTAAATATTTTTATTATAGAAGGATTTTTTTAATAAAATATAATTTGTATTGACATAGGATTTTGTGATGGTAAACTAGTTTGGTCAATTTATTGGTTAATTGTTGGAAAAATGTTGAAATATTTTATGGGATCACTAGGTAATTCAAAAAATATCAATATTCATTAATTTACTAAAATACCAGAAATTTTTATAGTTTGTTTTCTCTATATGAATAATTTTAAAGTAATTAACATGACGAACAGAAAAAACTGACATGTGAGAGGATTTGGTGGGCATATTTGATAAACAATTTAATGTTATCCAATATTAATTTTTTTAAATATAATGAACAATAAAAATATTATTAATTATTCAATTGAATTCTCTAGGTAAAACTGAAAAATGGATTTCACTAAATAATATATTTACGAATTAATTTAATTTTTAGAAATTAAAAGAATATTAATATAATTTTCAAATTATTAAATAAAAAGTAAAAGAAAATTCTTGGATTAAATATCACTATCTAATTTTAATAATAAATTTGTATCTAGTTAATTTTTATATAGGGTATAAATATTAATATAAATAAATAAAGGAATTTTTAAAAATACAATAATATTTTTTAATGATATGTGATTATGATAATGACTGAAACTATGCCATTTATATAAATCATAATCACTTATCCAATTTTATATAAATTGAGGTATCAGTAAAAAGTTTATGGCATGATAAAATACAATGTGTATTTGATCATAATCATTTAGGATTAAAGAGAAAAAATATTAGAAAAAATAATTGATAAAAATAATATATATATGTATGATACATATACAACTCTAAAATTCTCAATTTTAATCCCTATATTCAGGAAACATAAAATGGTAATTATTTTTTTGAAATAGAATAGATATTTGTAAATTGAATGGCCCCCATAATTAAAACTAATAGAAAATGTCTCTATTAGAATAACCCCATATAAATATGGAAAAATATTATTTTTATTTCATAACATACATAAAAATAAGTCTTCAATTTAATATGATATTATATATACACCAATTAATAATACATATTTGGTAAAAATAATTGAAGATAATTTAATTACATTATAATTATTAGTTACAATATTAAAAACCATTCCACCAAAACATAGTAAAAAAATACCTAAAAAGGAATAAAGGGTACATAAATCCTAACACTGATTGAATTATTAATGATATAAATTATTGCCTATGCATCATAATTTAATAATTAAATTTCTCAAAATTAGTTTGGACTATATCATTTTTTATTTTTTCCTTATAATTTTAAAAGATTAATTTCATAAGTATATATAACCATTTTTTGGAAATCACTGTTAAAAATCCATGCTATGGAGGTATATTTTATTCAATCCCCTTGGATATGAAAACCCATGTATGAGACTATAAATATAAAATTTTATTTATATAATATAATTTTGTTGTCATTGTTTAATTTTAAAAATCAATTATGTCTGATAGGATGAATAAATATATCAACAAAACATATTATTCACCTATCAACATATTAAAAATTAGGTCAACATAATTTGAAGAAGACATAAAAATAAATTTTCATATGACCTAATGTAATAAAAATTCCACAAAATGTGATACAAAATATACATTGAAATTTATATTGAAGGGGAGTAAATGAATATTCCAAATAAATATAGCTAACAAATTTTGGATCTATGTTTTAGAAAAAAATCATTTATATCCTTTAAATCATAATGAGTAGATTAAGAATGTTACCATGAATAAAATTATTTTTTATATTATATTATATTATTCTCACAATATATACACACATTAACTTTTATATCCTTCAAGGATAATATCAAAAGAATTTAAATTATTTATTTTTAGTAAAATATGTTATTCAACTTACTATTTATCGATATATCACTCTTTCATGTATGTTATTTACTTATATATAAAAGCAAAATTGATTATGGAATGTATTATTTTTTACATGATGATTTACACAATATAATAGTATATTAATTGTCATTTTATCATCAATATTCCATGGATTTGAAAAATTAATCCCATGTTTTGATCCTACACAAAATAGATGGATTAATATTGTTACGACCCATCCTCGGGGCCCGTGTCGTGACTACCCCAAGCCCACCTTCCATAGGCCAGGGGCTAGCGACTAGCAACAAAGGCGAATCCCTGTTAAAAAGGGAAGTCATTGTCGTTTAACCTATAATAAACACACAGTCCGAACACAAGAAGTAGCAGAAACAAGTACTAAAATAGAAAAGTAAGGTGTGATGAATATAAGTGGCCTAGTATTAAAACCCAACTAACCAAAAAGTACAAGTATAAGTAAAAAAGGAAAACAACTCCTGGATCGTCCAACCGGGAATCCAAAGTTAAGGGTAGGTACAGAACTCGAATAACTCGTCATTGTGGTCCTTCCTTCTAGTCCAGCTCCGAGCAGCCTCCGTCTGACACCCTCAGCCTCGATCACTGATGTCCGTCATCTGCACAGAACACAATAAGGTGCAGGCGAAGCCTGTGCATGGGTGAGTATAAAAATACTCAGTAGGGGACCCCGAGACCCCCTGAAGGTCTCTCAGAATCCACAGAGGATAAACCACAGTAGAAAGATACAATCACGATTAATCAAACCACCCTATATAGGTATATGCTGATACATATACCTAAGTTACCAGTCACAGTACAAATCCTACTCACGAGCCCATGCACAACCCAATACACACATGAAATAAAGTCAATCACTTCGATGATAATGATTGAATTAAATGACTCAGCTCAAACATGTATACATCTTTTTTAGAACAATAGAGATGATCAGATGTAGTCACTAATTCATCTAAGATATCAGACCCACACAGGATACAGGAACAGAAGTTAGAACTGTCGGACCCACGTAGAATCTGGGTACAGTAGCATCGTCGTCATCCCCATGGAGGATTCTAGTATAATAGTCTTCACTGTCGAACCCATGTAGGATTCTGTTACAGTAGTCATCGCAGCCAGCTCTAGGGTTCCCGCACACAGTACGCTCGATTCTAGGAGGTTCTTCTCCTCAAGTCAAGGGTCGATACATCAACAATCATGAAGTACTGAATTGATATATCCTCTAATTCCTTCCCATCATAAGGAACCCAATGCGATAGATGGCGCGTAAATCAGATGCTTGTTCTGAGAGTTATTGGAATTTCCATTCTGGGGGCACGGTTGGATTTATGCTCATTCCAAACCCGGCCATTTTAAAAAGATGTCCAAAATTCACTTATATTATTGAAAATGGACCGCCTCATCGTGAGGGTCCCTGTGCCATAGACGACACGTCGTTCGGACGTGCAGTTTTGAAGATATTTTCAATTAGGTGAGGTTGGGCCCAGCCCGTCAAGCCTAGTGGGCTGTGGCGGGTCGGCATGACCATGCTCGGCGGGTCCGACCCAGCAGGGGGTTCGGTCCAACCTAGTTCGGTAGGTCTGACGCGGCTGGCGGGTCGGTATGACCCAGTTTTGCAGGTCCGACCCGACTGGGGGGTCGGCCCGGCCCGGTGGGGCGCAGCCCAATTGCAGACCCGGCAGGCGCTGGGGCCTGTCAGGTACATCCAGTGGAACAATGCGGCATCGCCAGTACCCTTCCCGGTCGGCCATAGCCGGCTGGTTCTACCCAATGCAAGTGCTATGCACAATGGGCTGCTGTTCAACCCATGTGGTGCCAGCGGGCGCTGTGGTCTTCCAGCTCGGCCGGCAGAAGGCCGACCAGTTTGCCTAGCAGAGTGGCCCACCATTGTGGGCCATGGTCCTCCTCCATGAAGCGCCTTCGTCCGTCGCAGTTCTTCAGCCCGCCTGGCAGGAGGCCGACCAGTTCAGTTCAGATGAGCGGCCCGCGACGCGGAATGTGTCCTCCACCTCCACGCGTCCGGCGCGCCGTCGTCGGTCCTACACTGCCACGCAGTCGGCGTGACGGTGCCAGTCATCTACATTCGTGGCCTGGCCTGGCCACGGCCTTTAGCTCCACAGTGCGGCGTGATGGCGCCACACCTCTTTATCTGCCACGACCCTCCTGGACACCGTTCCTCTTCCATCCTCCGCGGTCCTCCTGGCCATGGTTATTCTCCGGCACGGTGCGACAGCACCGTTCCCTTTCATCTTCACCACCAACATTATGAAACGAGACTCAACCGAGGGATGTCTATCCATGTTTCTTCGGCCCATGCCCTCCGCGTTAGGTGATATCAATTGGCCATTGACGAAGAATGAGGATATAAATCATACGTAGAAATGATCCAAAATTTCCCTACCTCGTATTTTGACATTGAACGTTGACGAGTCACAGAAGACGGAGGTCGTAGAAGATTGAAGTTGATCTGTCAACGTCGGAAGGAGTAGAGCCAGGTGTATTCAAGTCGAGTCGACACTGTCGGTGTACTTCATGGGTGGCAGTGCTTCCCTTCCTTGATCCAGTTGAAGAAGGTAGAAGGTGTGGCTTCACATACTTCAAGACAAGGAGCGTTCTTTGTTGGAAAATAAAGGCTCTCTCAAGGTTCCACCCAATATCTCCCCACAAGGATTATGCCATCCCCAAAGAATAATAGACTTGTCTATTACTTTGTCATTGGAGAATGAATTAAAAAGAATTCAAATAGATTAATTAAATGAGGCATTAATTAATCTTTAGGTGTTGGCACCATTAAATGGGAGGGAGGAGATGAAGAGGCTCTCAATAAATTAATGAGAGGGTTTCATCCTCCTTAATTGGGGGTTCAAGGAGTTAAAGGATGTTTAAGAGACACTCTTCAATTTAATTGAGAGATACATGGGGTGTTTAAGGGGAGTTTAAACTAGTGGGCCCCACCCCTAGTTATATCCTCCCAATGGAGGTTAGGGTGTTGTGGGCCCCACCCATAACCTCCACTTAGATAATTTAACCACCTTTCAAATAAAAATGTGTTACACACAAATTTTTATTTAATTTTAAATTTTAATTAGAAACCCCAATTTATAACTTCCACTCACGTTGAAATGCAACAGCGATAAAGGATTGCTTATGTGAATACTGGCACTGCGAGTTCAACGGTGCCCTCAGATTTTAATTCCGAGCACTAGTTAAAAAAAGATTTAAAATCCCACATGTATGTCTACAGAACGCACCCTAAAACAACTTCAAAAATTGATTCTGGGCACACCGGGCCTTGGAATCAGACGCCATCAGAAACCGCGGACTCGTAAAATTCCCATGAATTTAAGAAAAAAAATTCCACGGGATTTCTGGTTCTTTACAAATATAAATATATAATTTATATAACAATTTTATTATTTATTAAATAATTTATTCAATTATATATGAATATATTTGGTTCTGGGTACATAAAGAAAATTCTCTTATGTTCACCAAAATTAATTTGTATTATTTTGTAAATCTTAAATAAATTTTAATACACTTTTACCATCATTAAACCATTACACATTCATATATAAATATTCATATCATTGTTATAAAAAAGGAATAAAATTTATATAAATATTGAATCAAAAATAAATCATCTTAATTATTTTGTTAGTTGATAAATAATATCATATAATGAAAATTCAATTCATTTTATTCAATTATTAGTTTTTTAAAATTATTTTTATTTTAGTTTCTCCAAAAATATGTTTTTATTAGAGAGTTTTTAATTATTTTAAAAATTAAAATATACCAGCAAACATTGTTCATGAGATGTTATAATTTTATAAGTATTAGCGACACTTTGATGAAAATATTTAAAAAGGTCGTATTTATGTTGATGTATTAATTTTTCCCATTCTGATAAAATACTCATATTTCATCTTATGTCCGAAGGACTTTGAAATTAAACCAACCACCATTCACGGGTTAATATTCATAATATTGATTTTTATCTTTTCAGAAATTAATTATTCATATACATGTATTTATTTTCTAATCAGAGATTATTCTATGTTTATTTATATATAGTATATGATATTTAAGTTCATTTTAATCCACCCAAATTCGATAAGATGGATACTCATACGAAAATAATAATATGTATAACGATTTATTATATTTAATTTTTATATACTATTTATCCTCAATACACGGTAATTGAGAAAACTCATAGATAAATTATAATGTATAACTCAGATAAATATTGATTTTTTTAATTGAATATGGCTAGGGAAGATATAAATTATTTACCTAAAAAATATTTAACCTTTATTAAATAATATAATAGGCATTTATTTGTTATAACATAATGTGAGAGAAAATATTTCTTATTATTAACACTATGGTAAAAATAATTTACAAGGGTTGAGATTTTTTATCATTATTAATTTACATTTATAGAATTTGGAGGGGTAGAAGAGGGAGTGTTGGGGAGTTTAAGATGATAATGGTTATTTTTAGAATATTAAGATTTTGAAAACATTGGTGTATACATTTTTTAAGGGATATTTTTTAGATATTTAAATGGGGAGATTTTTGGGGTGGTTCCTGATGATCCCAATGAGAAAAAATGAAATTTTATTGGGTGTGGTGTGTGAAATATTTCCCTATTTAATGTCAGGGCTGAAAAATTCGTGTTTTATATATTTTTTATTCATTTAGAGATTAGGTTATTTCTCTTGGGAAGTGATGAGTATTCAAAGGCCGAAGAAAGTGAGAAATTTGGTGTTAATCCTGGGTTTAGATTTTTTCTATAGTAATGATGGAAATAAAACTATATGAATAGTAATCATGGTAAAATTTTCCATGTTGGAAAACGATATATTTTGTATATCTAGGTAAATACAATGTCATAAGGATATAATGTTTTTTATAATTTATTTTGATTAAGATAATTCACCCTTGTCACCATAAGATTGAAATATAATTGTTAAAAAAGGTAATTATTTCAAATGTATAATATAATATTTAAATTATAGATAGTAAAAAAATTTCACTCTCTTAGTTTTAAAGATATCATAATTGTAAACGTAAATAAATATTGTATTGAATGAATATAAATGTATATTATGAGGATAATTATATTGTTTTCATCAAATAAACTTATTTCTATTTTTTGTACTTATATAAATACCTTAAATTCTTATTAAATTCCAATGCATTACATGATCAATTTAAAATATATAATAACTAATATTAAATATATTAAAAGTAGAAAAATGGGTGATTTGTAGTGTTACACGAGTTTTTTTCATAATCATAATAATTTTTAGTTGTGTTTGTCTATTTCAATTCAACTATAACTCTTTTTATGTCTATTTTATCAAATTAACTAAATATTGTCAATATTTGAAATAATGATAATTTATATGAATAATATTTTATTAATTTATAAAAAAAATCGTTGTTATATAATTTAATAACTAGTTGATAATAAATGCTATAAAATTTTATCCACTTACCATGTATATAAAGTTTGGTACCATATTTCTTTATAATATCTTTATTATATTCTAATAGTTTAATAAATTCCAAGAGTGTGCCTCCTCTCATTTTATAAATGGAATATCTATATTCACTTAAAAACCAATTTGAGTATTCATTCTCAACTAAACTATAAATAAATTCACTCTCATGTCCACAAAAGATATACTAGTGTTTATGTTATTCCAAAAATATCATCCATATATCCCATAAGGGGGCATCTAATAGAGTAATTTTCAAGAAGATAAAATCTCATTAACATATTTCATTTTATTACATTTTATTTTTACTACTTTAAATATATTAGATATTAATTAAATAATAAATAATAAATCATGAATACACTAATTTGTTTTTGATATTATTAAACTAAATTTATTCACCATATTTTTATTCAAATGGGATATGAAAGTATCACACAATTATATGTTTGGAATACCATTTCCACATAGTGAGAAAATTTATTCAATCACCAACATTCATTGATGGTTATAAAATTTGTTTTAATTTTAATATGTGATAATAATTTAATATTTATTCTTCTATAAATGTAATATCATATCTCTCTTCTTAACTTTTACAGCATTAGAAAATGATAATGTTTGTCATGTGTATGTGTGGACTAGCACCTCCATGAAGCACGGTGATTAATTCTTTGACTATGATTCACAGGGATGGTAATATGGTTGGATTTGAGAATTATATTTGAATTATATGATATAATAACGATTTTGAATTATGAATTATTATAAAAAATTCATTTTTTCCATTAGTCAGAAGGTGCGACAATCATTTATGCTTATGCAAGGCCTACTGTCTCCATGAATCGGGTAAATCACATTTCTATCAATAAAATTTATGGAAAACTGTAAATATGTACATATTTAAAATATATTATATTTATATCTTCATAGATATTAAATACATTTTATAAATATTGTAATTTTATAAATATTATTACTTCCAGATTAAATTTTTTTTGGAAAATGATGTAAATATCTCTATGTACAACTATTTTTTAAAACAATAGATATTAAATGAGTGATAAAATATAAAAAATAAATATTAATTGGTATGATAGAGAATTATTTTTTTCTATAATATGATTATTATAAATTTTTATTTATTATGCTACAATTTTGATCATGTATAATGAAATCTGACAAGTGGGGTAATGGAATAATGTTTCAATAATTCTAAAATCAGTATTGTTTATTCATGAATTTGATATGATAAAAATATATTATACTTATATAATAAATCTGTTTAATTTACTTCTCAGTAGTTATTTCTTAAAGAAATATATTTTTCCTTATTTTTATACAATTTAAATACTTAGGAGATCAAAAGATTTGCTTTTATGTAAAATCAACTTAATTACTCTCTTTGGTGTCAAATAATTTATCCCCATATCCATATTTTAAAACTTTGATTTTATGATTTTAATTAAATTTATTCTTTGGCTGTTTCAATTAATTTTTACCAATGATTTACTTTTTAAAAAAATGTTTTTAAAAAATATTACTTTAATTTTTGTAATGGTGTTATTTCTTTGATTTTCTACAAAATGGTGATATGAATGTGTTATAATAACATATAGATCATGAATTAAATTTCCATCTATCATGTATAGTAAATTTTTTTGATTCTTCCCTTTCATGATAATATGGTTCTTTTGAAAAATCTATTTTCGATAATTTTTGAGAATTATTTTACATTAAATGTTATTTTCAAACTAGAATGGTTATTTTAATCATGAATCATTTTAGATATATATTAAATTAATCATCATAAATGGTAAAAAATAAATTGATTTTAATTATGATTCAATGAAACCATTATTACACTTTCTATGGATGGTTATTTTTTTATGTAGATTTGATATTTATTAAACAAAAATATTTTATAGAGATTATGCTATGATTAATTGAGGAAATATTTATGTAATCTATTTTTAGTGTGTGGAATATGATATGATGATACGATGAATTTTTTATTATCTTATGGAAGATATATGTTATTTAATTATGTTATGGGTTGTTATATTTTAAATGAAGAATGATATTAACAATATTTCCAAGGATAGTTGTTACATTATAACCATGGATAGAGGTTATGTTGTAACTATGAATTCATGGGACTGAATAATACATCCCTCAAATGCTTTGTCTAATGAAAGATATCTTATAAGATAAATAAGACAATAATGGGATGTTAACCTCGTTCACTGTTTGAATTTTTTCATAATGATAGTCTTTGGAATCAAACCTGACTCCTATGATGGAATGTGGAGTGAACCAAATCCACATTGATTGTCCTGGAAATTATCCATGAATACTATTGAAATGATTTTCTATGTTAATTATAGAATTTCTTTTATTATGAAATTTTATGATCTAATGTATCACCTTCTATTATTAGTTATTATTCTTATCGTATGAACATATATGTTATATGCCATAAATCAAAAATATGGTATGTTATATACCAGATATGTTTTCAAAGGTTATTGTCTTATTCTTATAGCATTATGTCAAAGTTATATTCAATTTATTATTTATATCTACCTCACTTATGCAAACTGTATATAAGATCTCTCCCATTTATATGTTTCCTTTTTATAGGTTAGAAATAATGGTATTATGTATAATATTTTTAAGGGTACCACTTCTGAATGATATAATGGGAGACACTTAAGACCAAATTATTTATGTGTTTATGATTCAAAATATACATTCCTAATTCAATTCTGGAATGGATAATATTTTTTAATGAATATTAATATTATGAGATGTAATATATTTCTATAATAATTATTGGTCACATTAGTTAGTATTATATTTGAGTTTAAACATACATTGAAAACATGACTATATTATTTCAGTGTGAACCCTAGGAATATGTCTATGTATAGGATAAAATCCTAATATACTGGTAACATTCATTAATGAGCTAGTTTAATACTAAGGTGTCTTTGATTATGGTATCATTATTTATACAACATATAAATTTTTTTAATGATTAATTTTTTTACATCGTTTTTTATTATTACTCATTCTAATATTTGTGGTTTTAGTAAAGGTTTGGGACCCCAATGAAATTGTGTTAATGATTTATATGATGTATAGTTAAATGATTCTTCTCATGAAAAAAATATATGTTATTGGAGTTTGAATAAATAATCACATTAATATGCTCACATAAAATTCGTATGATATAAATAAAATAAATCCCCCCTATGAAAAATTGTGGGGAAATTTGTTTCTGTCCTTGATGAGGTGTAATTCACATTTTTTAGTTCTTTCACTGATCCACTAGTTTCTGATAAATAGATTGGTACCATTACAGAGACATTTAATATTGTACAATGTTTTAATTATGAAATAGTTATTTTTTATTTTTATTATTTTCATGGTGAAACATATTAATAGTGGAGCCATATTAATAATATGAGTCAAAAGGAATAAAATGTATCTGTCGAGTGGGGTGAGTTTAAGAGAATTTTTATTATTAAAAAAATTACATATATTTTGTGTGTAAGGATGGGGAAGGAATTTCATGACTACAAGAAGAATTATAATGAATATATTGGTCCATACGAATGAAATTTTACATGAAATATATGTTACTAGTTCGATATAATCATCATACCAAAAGGTAAAATAAAAATATTCATTACTAGATCAAAACCATGTCTCGGTATGTGGTTATATATAAGAGACATTAGTATCTATGATAAAAAAATCATTCGTTGTAAAAAAAATGTTATATATATAAATTCAAATTTCATACCATTTCCATGTTTTTAGATAATAAATATTTTATCATGCCTCCTAAGAAAATGAATAAATAACATAGTGGAATTAAATTCTAGTCACATACATTGAGGAAGTTTGGGACAAAAAGTCATTGGAATTTTGTGAGTGGGACTTGGAAGTGTTAACGATTTTGGAATCCTAGGAAAATATATAGAGATATAAGAATGTGTTGAAATGTCTAGCTTACATTGTGGAGGAATGGAATATTCCAACTAAATCACCACCCATGATCCAATGCATGAAATGAAATAAGTATCTGCATAATTCCATTGATGTTATGAACAAAAACAAATTGTTGATCATCATAATCATCCTATTAATAATTATAAAAAAAGATAAATCTCATAAGATTAAAAATTCCTATGTGGGTTATGAGAATGACATGGTGAAAGGCACAATTATATCCCACTCTAAAATTCCTAATTTTTATTTTTATTTTATATCTATAAAGTCTTTTATGTCTTTCTAATTTTCTAAGGGTATAATAGTACCACAACAATGAATAGACAATGAATTAGTTGTGAAAACCCTAACTGATACAATGATCAAATCACAAGTTATGAAACTTCTAGGATTGAAGTTTGTTGGAATATGATTCCTAATAATCTTGTTATTACAAATATAGTGTATATATTTTTTATTTTGGTCATGTATTGTCTTATGTACATAAATCCCTCATCAATATTCAAATAAGGGAGGTCAAATTTTATATTCCAAACCATTCAATGATCATATATTAGTGTAGTGAAAAATATTAAATTATTATGGTACTTACACCCATCATATGATTCATGATTACATTTCAAAGAGGTTTTTTTATCATAGATGGTTTGGTAGAAATTAAACCTATAAGATATTGTAATTTTATTAGGGTTTATTGATATATTTATCAAAATATTTCTTATTCATAAATTGAATCATGATGTTTAGTTTTCAATAGAACTCATACCTGATTCTACACCTATTTATAAATATCTATATAGAATGGACCAGATTTATTTGATGTAATTGAAAAATAAACTCCTATAGAATAATTAAATGGGATTTATTCACTTATGTGTGTCATATTTGGTTGCAAATATGTTTTTTTCTAATGAGTATGGATATAACATTCTGAATTTTCATTGAATATATATAACATAACTAGATCATAATAAATAAAAATTATCATGTATCTAGTATTGATTACTTGATTCATCAATATTACAGAGCTCAAAACTTTTACAACATTGACCTTATTTATGTATGTCTTCAATTTGGGGGAAATTTAGAGGATATAATAATTATATTGTTCTAAATAAGTTAGTGGAATTGAGAATTTTAAAATTTCAATTTGGTATTACTAATTCATCCATTAAATATTTTTTTTAATTAATAATATCTTTAGAGATTATCCTAATCAGTTTTTTGTAGTCTTCATAGAAAATATTTTAATATATTTAAATAGAATGTAAGATAATATACATCACTAAAAGAATGTTATAAAGTCCCTATGTAAGGAGAATAATTATTCAATGTTTAATTATAATTAATACTAGATTCATAAAGTTTCATTATTTAAAGATATAATATTATGTGAAGGTGTATAAGTAAATCCTCCATAAACCATTGTTTTTTAGTGATTTCCTAGAACAACCATTGGGATTGAGTTCCTGAGATAGTTTTCATTGGATCCATATTATTGGTGGTTTGTGATTATTTTAGCATGGATGTCTAATCAACTAACCTTTTTATCGTAGAATGGTTCCATGTTACATTCAATTGATTAATATTATGGGAATTTAGAATTGGTAAAGAGAAGGTTAGTTAGTGAAATCATCCTCACATTACCATATAGTATAAAGGGGTTTATAATATATAGTGATTTATCCATGAAGAGATTGAGATGAGTTATCCTGGTGAACAATATGGTGATACTTTATTATAAGACCCCATTTTTAAACATTAATTAATCTTGATATAAGTCAATAATTTGACTTTATTTCACATCGAGGATGTTTTCATGTTTAGTGTTTTAGAATATTAGGTCATAATTGATACATAAAAACTTGAATATCACAAGTAAACACATCTACTAATGATCCATTTTTTGTAAACACAACGTCTTTAAAAAGAGACATGACATCATTTCATTATTTAACAGCATAACTTTTCCATGATCCCATCCTTGACTCTATAATTCTATAGGTACTTTAAAAAACTTTTAAAAACATGGGATGAGCATAAAAATCTCATTAATGGATACATAACTAAAGAAAAATTTCAGTCTTCATATAACATGAGAACCTGGAATAGTTTATCAAAAAGTAATACTGTTCACTTTTAAGAATTATTATATATACTTCACTGAATATATGCTATTTTCTTACACTTTTTGTAACCAAAATATAATCATAAATCCCATAGAAAGCAACATATAGAATATAATTGTATCTTTGGACATAAAAAACGAAAATAAAATAATCATACAGTTGACTTCCACACATATCACTAAATGGAATTGCCATTGGTCTGATTTCCATACCTAATGCAGTGGAGTTTATAATGTTACCACCTGTCATTGGTTTATCACGTAACCACCCATCAAATGTACAAGTACCATTATATAAATATAACAAATAAAATATTTCAAATTTCAAAAAATCAATAATATAATTTCATTTGGAATCACAAAAAATCATTTAATGATATTGAAATACTCAATGAATTTACAAAACCTTTTAAAACATTTAATAAAGATATTTTTGATTCAAAGTGTCCAATACCACATTGAATATTTCAAAATATATTTGATGATTAAAATTTTAAAACATTTATGTCCCTTAAAATAAATCCATAAAATCATTTTGAAAACATGGAAATAAAATTTAATGATCTTATAAGAATAAATCATTGAAACATTAAAAGAATGGTTTTATGTAAAAAGTATCCTACCACTTGAGAAACAATTGAATAAAAATCATTTAAGAATATAATTAAAAAACATCAAATATCATGAGAATACAGTAGTTCATGATATGACATGTCAAATAGTTTTCATATATACCTTATAGGATAATAAAGATACATAACATTGTGATATGCCTCAATGAATGGAGATTGAGACAAAGTCCCTTACCTTGAGTCTAATTCATCGTGTGTGTTCCTTTTTCTTCCAGAATAATAAACTTAAATACATTCTATATACTTAAAAACCATTATCTAGTTTATTATTCATTTTATATCACTTATAACCATGTTATAAAAATTATATAAATATTTAAGTTAATATTGGCCATTTGGTCGATATTCAGTACATGAGTCAAAAATGAACTTGTTTAGAAGAAATTATCCATGTAAGAAATAGTACATCAACTCCAGAATGATATTTAGGAATTAAATATAATATATATTCCAAATATATTTATTTATAATACTCTATTAAATTTTGAAAAAATAAATTAAATACATGGTTAATGGAGATAGTAGGTCGTATGTATGCGTTAACACTACATTCATTTATTTTTCAAATTAAATAAATTAAAACTCAGTGATACATAGGTATATTATAATTACATAATAATATCATATGTTATATATGTTATATATGTTCATTAAATTCATCCTTTATATGTTCCATGGATGGCATGAACGAGTCATATCACATGAAGTGGCGGTAGTTCACACTTTCTCAATGACATTATCATATTTATACATAATGAAAAGAATAAAGGTATGTTAATAAATTAACATTATATAATATTAGAAAAAATATTAATATAATATATATCATATATAATTATAGTTCCATAATAATGTCCACCATGAGAGGTGATAGGAGAAAATAAAACAATCATCATTTTGTGAGGTTGTAGTTTCCCGTACACAAAAGCTATATGTTTGTATCCCTTAGAAGGAGGTGTGTGTATGTGTATTTATAATAATTATCATAAAGCATTATAGTATATTTAGGATACTGTTCTTTTTATGTAATTAATGAATAAAAATAGAATATATATTCGATAAGGATAATAAATGAATGGAACTTAAGAGAAGACGTTACCTCTAAACTGGGTAACTTTTTTTGATTTGAGCCAAAAGGCATTTTTGAATAGACTTATGCCCAATTTAAGGCTTCTAGGATTAAGGGAGGTATATTGGGTGATTATTTGAGTAGATGTTGGATAATCCAATGGGCTTGAGAAGTTTCATTAAATGGGTAGATTTGGTGGCCTTTTTTAAGTGGGGGGAGGGGCATTTTAAGAATGTCTTCAAATATTATTTTATTATAAAATTATTTTCGGTTTCAAATTGTTACAAAACAATTTATTTGATATATAAGATTATTTTAGGTTGAAAAATTCTCAACCAATAAGTTTTAGGGATGTTTATTTACAAAAATTTTCTTATTCTTTTAGAAATAACCATTATTTAAAAACATTAACTCTTATAATGTCTTCTTGCATTTTTATAATATACGAGGATTATTTTTACTAAACAATTCCAGGAGAGACATAAGTGGATAATTAATGAATTTTGTAACATTATATGTGTCTTTTTATGGAATATTATATTTTTATGACTATTATAATATTTAATTAAATATTATTTGTTTTAAAACCTCATTTATGTCAACATTGACAGTATAAAGTAATTGATTTTTATTAATGTCATAAAAACTATAATAATTAGAACCAAAGGCATTGAATCAATGATAATATGTAAATATCATCCAAAATTTTATTTTATGGCATCAAAATATTTAAATTACATTCATTGTAATATTTATAATATATTTTATTTGAGTCATTCATTAATGAAGCAATCACTACATCATCATTGTGTCATAATTAAATTTATTTATTTAACATCTAAAATTTATAAATAAAATAAAATGATTAAAGAAATAACATTTTATTTATATTTACGATTTATAGACAAGTATATCAGTTATATAACCCAGCATAATAATTGGTTTAAAAAAAAGATACTTGTTTATTTCATATTTTTCTTTTCTTTAAATTAATTAATATAACAGGACAATTTCACTCCCATGTGAATCCATGGGGTCCCAAAATAGACTAATGGATGCCCATGGCTGGTTATATCTAATAAAATAGGTCTAGAACACGTTTTAGGATAGTTTAATATTATTATAATAATATTTTTACCCTTATTTACCAGATTTACCCTATTACAATGGTAATTAAAATAATTATTAAAGTTATTATTCATAATTTTTATTAATAAAAGTTAGATTTTCACAAAAAATTGATATCATTATTAAAAATATGGAATATATTTTTCCAAACTCAGAACATAAAACATGCAGTAAATAATTTAAAATTATTTCTCATTGTTAATCAAAAAAGATGATTTTTAAGAAGTCATAAATATCAAAAGATTAAAATGTGTTTATTTCCCATTTCAATGGGAAAATATTTCAAATGACCAAAATTGTAATAATTTATTTAAAGATTACCCAATTAATATTTAAAACCAATTCAAATAACAATCTATCTATATAATTAAATTAGATGAAAAGGATGTTTTTAATGGAAATGTAAAATTTTTCACTATACATTAAAATATAAATTTCATCAGAAAACACCAAAATTTCAAAGTAAATTTTTAGGTTTGTATTCTAAAGAAGATGTTTGTTTTATCAAATATAACAATTAAATGTTTCAAAAACAATATTTAAATATATTTCTCCATCAAAAGGCCGTAAAATGGCCTTTTCAAAAATTAGAGTATTTTATGCATAAAATTGGATTCATTCTCATTCTAAGCCACAAAAATTTATTAGATAAATTTAAAACATTTAACAAACATGTATAATCCTATTTTAGTTATTTATATTCATTACCACCATTGAAACAACTAGTTGTTCACTACCATTTAAAATAATAATAGTATTATTGTTTTATTTTTCGGTATAAGTCAATGTTGAGTGCAATGTATGATTTCAGAGAAACCGTTGTCGCGTGTCAAGTATTTTATTTGAAAAAGTGTCCCATTTAATGTAAAATTAATATCTTCTTCTTAAATAATAATATATATGAAAATTTATTTGTATAAATACTTTGGATACTACATCATCCACCCCTTTTGGAAATTGTATCGCCACTATTTTATTTATTGGGCTCAGAAACATCATTGAAAATACCATATAAGAAAAAGAGTCAATCAAACTATCATTTTAAATAATGAATGTTAAGTACATAGGTCACTCGAGATAACACATACTTGAGTTCCATGTATGAAAATAAGGATATTAAAAATATTAACCATCATGTTCTGATGGAGAGTGATAGAAAACATGACCAGGATAAAGATAACAACTAGAAAACCACAAACATGTAATGGTTTAAAAAATCGATGATTCCCCAGTAGGAAAAGTAAACAGACAATCTTTATGTTTTAATTTACTTTACATAAATTTAGGTAATTGATTTATGATATTTACTATGTGAATAAAGAAATATACTTTCTTTTCAATTGGAGCTTCATCCTTTGATAAATTTCTACCATTAACTCATCTTTTTTCCAAAAGATGATTATTCAAGATGACTTGGTCACACTTGAAGCCCAATAATTTCTCCTAGAGAATCAAATAATCAAAAAAATGAACTATTACCTCACTTATCTTTAGAAATTCTCCAAAATCAAAATTTTTAGTACAAGATAAAATAATCCTCAAAAATTGTAATCCTTAATAAAAATAAATAATACTCTTAATCTCCAAAATTCATAAAAAAAACCACAATGTTCAACAAATATCGTTCAATATATAATTGTTCATAAAATTATTCAATGAAATCCATACTAATATTGTAGCACAATATTTTTGAGGGATTTGATTTTTAATGCTTCCACGATAAATCTTAACATTAATCTACCAATAACATAGAATACTCATAATGTATCAAATTTAAAAGAAATTAAGTGAATCACTTATTCTCTATTATAGGTTAATCACATCCATAAACAACCCAAATCGCCATTTTTCATTAGTAAAATAATAGAGTCTTCCAAAATAATATTTCAACTATTATTCCACAAATTGAAGCTCATAGTATTCTATTTTCCATAGGCATATAGAGTTCCCAAAAGAAATAATCTTTTCTAAAATAACATTTATCACTTAATATCCAATTTTTCCCCTATAATAATGATATACGTTAGAAGTAGAATATGTTAAAAAAATTAACTTATTCTTGATCCATTTAATCATTTAACTAAAAATAATAAGTCATACTAACCAGGGACTTCACATAGGCCAATGGTAGGCAATGTGCCCTTGTCACCCTTTGGTTTTGGATTTTATTCTTCCAGTCTTACTAGATATGACAGCTTTTCACCCTTCCTGCAGGTTATCATTTTCATAAAACTATATATTTCATAAAGCATTCTGAAAATGATATAAAATCAGAAAAAATAACTATAACATATTTTAGCCTGAAAGGATATATCATACCTCACGTATTTCATCCCAAAAACTAATAACCCAAAATTTTCTCAAATTCTAGGATCACATAATCCGTAATGGATATTCATAACAATATATACAAAAGAGAAGAAAATTATTCCCCATTTAATATTTTTATAAAACAAATTTAATGGTTGTGAAAACTAAAAGTCTTCCAATGTTATCCTATCATCAATAAATTTAAACATATTATCCATCATAGATCCAACATAACTCTTCAATTACTAAAATCAAGACATATTAATCATAGAAAATTCTTCATGAAAAATTATACATGTTTTCCCATCTTATTAATTTATAAATCATTCATACAAACAAAATCATGTATAATGTCTTAAGATTTCAATAATTTCAAAACATGATCAAGGAAATAATCTATACCATTAATAGTTCATACTGAGCTTCCTTTTCTTCAATTGGAACGGCATTAGGAATTGGTAAACATATATTTTTATGTTCCTTCTGATCCCATTCCTCAACTTTCTTCGTAGGACATATTTTTCATAATGACCATGCACACCTCATTTAAAAAATTCAATTGTTCCTTCGAAATGAAATTCATTCTCTTTCTTTGATTCAAATGAACTCTTCCTCTTTCAAAGGTAGGTTATTTCATTATAACATTCATTACCCCGTCAATAATATCTTTTCATCCATTTGAAACATTTTACTAGGTGTTTTATTCTTCTTCCTTGACACATTGATTTTTGAATATAATTACCTTTATGAATATTCCCTAAATTTCCATATGGATTATTTTCTTGCATTAACGATTCCATAGAAAAAAACACCATGGATCAAGTGGTTAATCATGACTCTTGATAGTTTTTTATGAATAACCAAAAGAGTTATCATTATAAGTCCATTTCATTCGGTTTCATATTCTAAAAATCGTCGTAGTTTTTTTTCACATCCATTGTTAGATTGGTTCCAGCTAGATCTATTCATTTACTAAAAAAATAGGTATGTGTGAGTCTATTTGTAAAATCATAATATACTATTTTACGAGGATGGTAAATACTAAGATATAATTATTGACATTTTCTTAAAAATTTTAAATTTATCTATAATAACAATGACTCTTTCTAATATGCTAACCACTGTGGTTATATAAAACATGTCACTTATTCATAAATAACACCGTAACATCTAAATTTTTCTAAACCGACCTCTGATACCAACTATAACGCCCATTACATAAACATTACAGAATCATGAGATAAGTAAATAATTTGACATTAATTCACATAGAGGATCTTTTTATGTGTAGATATTTATATAATTAGGCCATTACTGATACATAAAAACATGAATATTACAAGTAGATACTTCTACTCACTAATAATTATTTTATTAACAATTTTTTAAAAAGAAACATGACATAATTTCTTGTTTTAGGAGAATATCTTTTCATTTATCTCATTCGTGACACTATTCTTCTTTATGTACAGTGAAAAACATTCCAAATCATGGGATAAGCATAAAAATCATTGTAAAGGATAAATAAAGAAACAAAACTATTAGTACTTGGATAATATTAAAAACATGAATAATTTATCATAAAGTAATACATTTTACCTTTTAAGAATTAGTAAATATACATAACTGAATATAAGTTCATTTATTATGCTTTTTTGGAACCAAAATATTACCATAAATCCCATTGAAATAAACATATAGCATATAATGGTAACATGGGACAAAAATATAATTAAATGGAATAACCATATGGTCGGCCTCGACACATATCTCTAAATGGAAGAGTTATATGGTCAACTTCCATACACAATTCATTAGTGGTTATAACGTAAAAATTAATCCTTGGATTATCACACAACCACCCATCATTTGGTCTATCACGTAATCACCCATTGTGAGTTTATCATGTAACAACTCATCCAATGTCCATGTACCATTATATAATAATAACACATAAAATATTGAAAATATCAACATTTCACTAATAATATTTCATTTTCAATCACAAGAAATAATTTCAATATATTGAAATACTTAATCCATTTCCAAAACTATTTGAAACATTAAATAATGAAATTTTTGAATCAAAAGGTCCCATACCACAGTGAAACATATAAAAAATATTTGATAAATAAAATTTTAAAACATTTATGCCCGTAAAAAAAATACATAAAACCATTTTGAATGAATGGACCCAAAATATAATTATTTAATAAGAATAAATAATCATAACATTATAACGAAGGTTTTAATTAAAATTAACCTTAACCCTTGAGAAAAACATGAATAAGATTCATTAAATAATATCAGTAAAAATCAAATATAATAAGAATATATTAAATCATGATATGAAATGTCAACAGGGTTGTATATACACCTTATAAGATAATAAATATCAATAACATTAAGATATTCCTTAATGAATGGAGATTGAGGTGAAGTCCCTTACATTGAGTTTGATCCATCATGTATATTCCTTGTACTTACTGAAAAATAAACTTATGTTAAATATAAATTCATTAGAAGATTTTAAGTTATTTAATCCTTTTATATCACTTATTACAATGTTATAATATATACATAGTTATTTAAGTTAATATTGGTCATTTTGTAATTATTTGGTACTTGAGTCCAAAATTAACATGTTCTGAGGATATTATCTAGGAAGGATAAAGTAAACCATCTTCATAATGAAATTCATGATTTAAATATCATATATATCTAGTATATTGGTATTTAAAATAGTCTATATCAATTTGATAGAACCATTGAGATGCACCGTTCATGGAGACGGTATGTCGTTTGTACGCATGAACGCTACTTAATTTATTTTTCATATTAATGAAATGAAAATTAAATGATAAATATGTATATTATAATTGAAGTATATTGTCATATGTTATATATGTTATATATTTTCATTAACTCCATCCATTATATGTTCCATTTAAGGAATGAATGAGTCATATCACCTTGAGGGGCTGGTAGTCTGCACTTCCTCAAATGAAATCATCGTATTTACACATCATTAAAAGAATAAATGTATGCCTATAAATAAAAATTACTGAATAATAGAGAGAATATAATTAAAATATAATTCATTTATAAATAAAATTCCATTATAATGGCCACCATGTGATATGGTTGGAGAAAATTGAAGAATCTTCATTTCTTGAGGCAGTAGTTCACCGTACACAAAAACTGTATATTCGTATCCATTAGATAGAGGTGTGTGTAAGTGTAGATTGATTTTTATAATAAAATTTTTTATTTATATTTAATATACTAGTGTTTTTATGTAATCAATTAATAATAATTCCATATGTAGTAGAGGAATAAATTAATGGAAAGGAACTTAAGAGAAGACATTGCATCTAAATCAGTAACTTTTTTTGATTTGATCCAAAATGCTTTCATGAAATGACTTATGACCTATTTGATTATACTAGGATTAATGGATTGATATTGGGAGATTATTGGATCATAATTTGGTTGAACAAAGGTTCATTAGAGATGTCATTAAATGGGTAGAGTTGGTTGCCTTTTAAAAGAGGGAGGTGGGTAATTTTAGCGATGTCTTGAAAAGATATTTTAATATAAAAATATTTTAGATTTAAAATGGCCCCAATAAAATTTCTTTCTAATATAAAATTATTTTGGGTCGAAAAAATCATAACCAATTGGTTTTTGACACATTTATTCCAAAAAATTCACCATATCATTTAGCTTTAACCATTATTTAAAAACAATAACTCTTACCATGTCTTCTTGTTTTTTTTAAATATGTTGTATCTATATTTACTATAAAATTACAATTGGATCATAAGTGGATCATTCATTACAATTTTAAAATATAGTTATTTGGTTTTTTTAATATTAAATTTTTATGACTATTATATCATTTAATAAAATAGTATTTTTTTGGAAAACTCATTTTTGACAATTTTGAAACTATAAAGTAATTGATTATTGTTAAGTCATAAAAATGTTATTCTTTAAAAACAAAATAATTATCTCAAATAACATATGTAAATATCATATAGATAATTCATTTATGGAATGAAAATTTTTCTAATACATTTATTTTAATATTTATAATATCATTTATTTGAATCCTTCATTAATGAAGAAATCACTACATCATCACTGTGTCATAATTAAATTTATTGATTAAATTTCAAAATATTATAAATAAAATAAAGTGATATAGGAAGTATTATTATATTCATAATGAATATTTATATAGATGAATATTAGTTATATAACCCCACATAAAAAAAAATTGTAAAAGATACAAGTTTATGACATATTTCTCATTTCTTTAAATTAATTATTATAATATGTCATTATGACTACCATGTAGATCAATAGGGCCCCAAAATAAACCCAAGGGTTCCCATGGTCGTAAATATCTCATCCAATAGTATTGAGACATAGTTTTGGGTAGTTTAATATTATTAAAATATTATTTTACCCTTATTTAATTTATTTAAACTTTTATGATAGTAAATAAAATAATTACTGAAGTTACAATTAATAATTTCTAAAAATAAAAGGTATCTATTTATACAATTTTTATCTCATGATTTAAAATATAGAATCCATTTTTTGAAACTAAAAAAACTTTTTAGGAGTTAATTTAATATTAATTCTCATTGTCAAACCAAAAAGCGGGTTTTTAAGAAGTAATAACAATCAAAAGATTAACATGTGTTTATATCCAATTTCAATGGGAAATTAATTCAAATGACCAAAATTAGATTACATTATAAAAATATAGTAAATTTAAACATTTAATATAATTAAAATAACAATATTACAATATAAACAAATTCGATTAAAAAGAAGTTTTGAATTAGAATACAGTATTTTTCATTATTCATTAAAATATGAATTTTATCAGAAAAATACCAAATTTTAAACCAAAGTAAATTTCGATTCCCTTCTTCTGAAGAAGAAGTTTATTTGGTCAAATAAAACATATAAAGGTAAAAAATTATATTGTAAAAGAGTTCCCCAATAAAAATGGGTAAAACGGCCTATTAATAATTTTAGAGTATTTTGTGCTTAAAATTGGATGCATTCTCACTATAAGCCTCTAAAATTTAATGGATAAAAGTAAAAAATTTAAGAAACATGTATAGTCATATGGTTGTTAGTTATGTTCACTCTCGATATTTCATAGTTTCTCCGTGAACTACCATTTAATATAATAACAATATTATTGTATTATTTTTGGAAACAAATCAAAGTTGTGTGCAACATATGTTTTCTGAGAAACCCTTTGTTTCATGTTGATTATGCTATAAGAAAAAGTTACCTTTTTAATTTAAAATTTATAAATTCCTGAAAAATAATAAATATTAAAATGTTTTATTGTTAATACCTGGGATGTTACATTTATGCTTCCTTCTAGTTAAATTTCCATGACAAAAAATTGTTGATGTAATGATTTGGATTTATATGATATAATTTCTCAATTAAGGATATAGTTTCATTAATGGTATGGATAATGCTGTGACATATATATATATATATCAAAAAAAAATTTATATTTCAAAAAATTAGTCGAATATGATCAATAGACGATGGTTAGAGAAGATTAAATATTATGATTTCTCATTTAATTACCCCCTAATTAGAAATAAAAGGTAGAGGATTCTTTGAGTTATATTTATTATATTGAAATTTATATTATGAGGAAAAAATAATATCCATAATTTCATCATTTGCAAGGTATAGGTCTTGAAATCAAAAATTAAGAGGAAAAAAGAATATTTTATCAAATATGTTTTTAATAATATATCCATATTAAGATTAAAAAAGTGTATAAGGATAATATAGGTCTATAGAATATTTTTTGAAATAATATTCAATTTAACAAATATTTTTTAGAATAAAATGGTTCAATAACCATGTATTTGTGTTTTCCATACTAGATTTGAAGAATGATCTATTGGTTGAGGCTCAATATTAATCATTTCTATTCATCCATGATGTACAATGATGTACATATACATAAAAAAATATTTTTGATAAGATAAGATTAAGAGAGTTAATAAATAATATGTATTTTGTTTCAATTTCTTTTTGAAAGCTTATTTGGATATATACAAGTGTAAGGGGATGTTAAAAATGTTACTCTTAACCAAATAGATATTGGGAAACAATTCCATTAAAATTGTTAGCATACTCCTCAAAACATCTCGGGGTCCCAATTTCATTTGAGTTATTAAGATTCACCTTATAAAATCAACAAAATTAATATATATTATATATTATTTAAAAAAATTATATTTCTTGAACATAAAGTTATGTAGGATTAATGTTTCACATAATAAAATATTCAATTGTATCTGATCATGATCTACTTTTTACAACTATTTTCTGTAAAATTATTTAGAATGTTATGGAAAGGTATTGTGTTCAAATATTGTATAAGATAATCAGATAAATTCTATGATCAAAAGAACAATTCAAAACTTATAGTATATGTTGAAATTTTTTTTATAGATTTCTAAGGTGGTTGAGATAAACACATTACTCTAGTATAGTATTCCTTCGACTATAACTTTTTATTGAGAATCAAGACAACTCCTTATGATTACCTTAATATAAATATGTATAAAACTCCAATATGATAGTATGATGTTGTACAAATAATTCTATTGGGACTGGGACTATTCGAATAAATATAATATTAGATAATATAAATTCTGCAACAATTATGAGAAGCATATAGTCCACGTAAATGTTTTGCTATGAATAATCTATGTGAGTTAGATTTAGATGTTAGTGAGAAGTTATTTCTTTAAATATAACCATGGAATACTGTTATGATATTCGAAGATAACTAAAAGTTAATCCGAATGTATATTTTACATTTCAAATTTTTTTATAGAGTTGGGATGGTAGATTATCACATTGAGCATCCAATGGACCTATCTTATGTTTATAACGTGTTCTAGATATTTCTCCAGAGGAAGTATATTCATTATCCATCACACTAACATATCTATGAAGTTGTACCAAAGGAAAATGACCATTATTGTATATATTAACAGGTATAATTCATAGATTATAAATATAAAGTTCAATGACCTAATACCACTCACCATGTGAATGTTCTATGATGGAATCAATAATTTAATGATACAACATTGGAAACTAATGATGTGATGAAAAATAAATTTCTTCATTTATTTGTATCATATTTAAAATTTTCATGGAAAATCCATTTTCATGTGGTTAAGTTGTAAATCCCCATTAATTAATGGAAATATTTTTAAATATATTTTATTTCTTTGATATCATACCTAAAAAAACACCATGTTTAAAAAACCAACACATAAGAATAAAATATAATTAGGTGACATTTATCACCTAGAAATAGGAATTATTGGGTTTGAATACGAATAAATAAATGATAAAAAGATTGTTTTAAAATTTTTATAAAATTATTAATTTGGGTATAATTTATTTTTAAATAAAAAATTTTTAATTTTTTTAAAGAAAAAGGTATATTTTTATAAAAAAATTAATTTTATATTCATTACGTATTTTTTTAAATAAATTTATCACTATTTGTGAATTATATTTTTCAAATAATTATACTATATATAAAAAAATAATTTTTTAACTTTTATTTATTTTATATTTATTCATGGGATTAGAAACATCCCAAATGGAACTCTCTCAATTTGAAATCAATATTATTCTAGAACATAGGGACAATATCTTGTTATGAATGAATATAAATTAATGTTATGAGAATAATTAAATTATTTTCATTAAATAAATTTATTTATAACTTTTTATAATTTCATAATTACCTAAAATTCATATTGAATGGTAGTGAAATATTTATTCAATGAATAAAAATATATAATATTTTAATTTAAAAATATTAAAATTAAAAATAATATGTTGTGTTTTAGTGTTCCGTAATATTTGTAGATATTTTTTGAAATATTTTAGAGGATTTAAAATATTTTTTTCTAATTAAACTTTTTTTATGCATTTTGTTTTCAAAATTCTTGAATACCGTCATATTTAGAAATAAATATATTTTTGGAATGAAATATTTCAAATAATTATAATATTAAAAGTAAATTACTGGGATATGATATTTTCTTATATTAAATCCCTTTATGATTTATATATCATTTAAAACCATTTTTATTTCAAAATATTTTCATTTATTTTAATCATTTATGAAACTCTGTGAGTGTCTCTCCCCTCAATTATAAAAGGTAACCCCTCGTTTCTTTTCTAAAAAACACATTGAGTATTATAGATGAATGAAATTCTGAAAAATAATATTTTCCTATCACATAGACTCGTTCTAGAGTTTATATTCTTCCAAAATTATGACCCCAAGTTCACTAAACATGATATCTAAAGAAGTAGTTTCAAATATGAGCTAATCACTTAAAAAATATTATCCACCTATTTCATCATTTACCTCCTATAAATTTATTCTATTATTAATTAATTAATTAATATATAATCTTAAATATTCTAAAATGATAATATTATTTTTTTTAAACATTTTCACACTATTTCCCACCAAATCTGAAGTAGACATATCACTTGTCCATACATATGGCTTACTGTCTATACATAAAACAACAATTCATCTTTCATCAGCATCATTCATGGAAGGTTACAATGATGATTTTTAAGAATATATGTAATATATATGATATAATTATGGTTCTATTATGATTATATCACATCTAATCCCTTACTATGAAAAAAATTTAAAATGATATTTTTCTTCATGTAGACCTATAGACTATGAGGTCCATAAAGAGATGTGAATCAATTTTGGTATTCATTTTACATGGATGTTAATAATGATATATTTTATGAATATATAATGATTATATGATAAAATAAAGATATTTTTAATGGGTATGTATCTTATACCTTTTATTAAATTTTTGCGATGGATAGTGTTAACACTATTCATCCGTACATAAGACCTACTTCTCCCAGAACAATATAAAACATTTATCTTTATATACAAGTGATGGATGACTATATCAATTCATATGATTATGAAATATGATATTTAAATAATGAATGAATTATATGAAATGATATAACTGTTATCTTATAAAATGTATTGAGACTATAAAATTCCAACATACTTGAAATAGATGTAGATATCACCAATAACATTGAATTTAACAAACAATGTTTTAAAAATGGTGATATGATTTCTTTAAAATTCATTATTTTTGTTGATAGATATGAATATTTTTCTAGAATATAATTATATTACATATATATGTAATATAATGAAGGTTTTAAAGAATATGAAAAAAAAAATGAGAGACATTATGTAAGGGATTTGTGTTTCAATCATATTTTATTGTGGATTTTTTTGACTTTATTTATGACAGGGAATTTATATAATCCTTATCTGATGAATCCATTTACCTTTATTTTTCTTATTTATAGAAAAAAATTTATTCTTTTATTTTTCCTCAAATTATGTATTTTAGATATCGAATGATTTTTTATAAGGAAATTTGATATAATTTCTCCCTTCGGTATAAAATATTTTTCTTTCATAACTATGGTTTCTTGTAAAATATTCTTGAATATTTTTATGTATTTTCTATCATAATTGGATTTAATTTTTACCCTTTATTTATTTTATAAAAATATTATAAAAAGAATCATATTTTAATTTTCCAAATGAGGAATTTTTTTGAATTAATTATGAAAAATGTGAAAAGAATGTTTTCTTTTAACATATATGTTAGGAATAGAATATCCTATTGTCATAACCAATCATTTTTAGCCATAATTTTATGTTTACAATTTTATTTTCAATTAATATTTTTTCACAATATATTTGGAATATTTTTATTCTAAAAAGTATTTTCAATGTAGAATGTATATTTTCCCCATGAAATATTTTAGCTATTGTGTAAAGGAATTTTCATATATGATAACTTCAGCTGATTTATAATATGATTCAATGATACCATATATAATCCTTATCTATATGTATAATGGTTTTTTCTGATTTGAGGTTGATGAATCGTTTTTATTTTTCCTAGTATATTCTATGATATCATGAGGATTTCTTTTTGAAAACTAATTTCTTTTCAATGGTTAGGATGTGATGACATTACGAATGTTTTATGAAAATGCAGAACACATAAGTGTGGTATCAATTATGTGATTGGTGGTTTTTTTATTAACCATGGATAATGAATATGTAATATCCAAGTATGGTGTTTATGTTAAGACCAATATTGGAGACTACATTATAATGATGGATTGCTGAAATACGAATGGTAAAACCCTCCTATGATTTGGGTAAATAATGATATCTCATGTGATATAAAATACTATAATTTCGAGTTAACCCAGTTCATGAAGGGTAATTTTGAACATTAATATTTATTGGAGGGGACCTTGACTACTATAATGGATTGGGTAGTGAACCCCAATCATCTATTATGGAACTTTAAATACGTATTGACTGCTAGGAAACTGATTTTCAATGATTATACCACAATTAAATCTCTTAATATAATTGTATTCACTCTTGGATCTTATTTTTTTATTCCATTGACATTAATATATAATAAAATACAAAGACAATTCCATAAACTCGGATTAATTCCTTTTATAAGAATCATATGGTTTTTAAATGTTATTATCCTAATATCATACCCTTATGAGCAGGTAAATATTATGTGACCATTCATACCTCACTTATTTTCCCTTACTGAGAATCATATCACCCTTTTTTATGTTTATTATCATCAATTAATAAGGAATTTTATTAAGTATTATATGTTTAATAATGGTTTCAGTTGTGAACAAATTAATTGTTGAAACTTCCAATCGAGTTTTCTATATGTCTATGTATCCAAGTATAGATGATCTATATGATTATGTATGGTATTGAAATGATATATAATGAATAGTTATCTAATACTATGTAATATGTATTCCAAAAATCTATAAGCCACTTTAATGAATTATGTGATTGAAAAAAAAATTGTTTAATTTTTAGGAAATAACGGGTTAATTAATAGATATTTATCTAAAAAATGGTATATTTAATTTGGTTGAAATGGGGAAATAATCAAGCCGATCTACTTGTGGCTTGAATGTTTCCCTGGAACTATTGATCAAATAATTAGAAATAGAAACATTCATCTATATGGGTGTATGACTACCATATGGACTAACATAATAGAATGTATTATCCATGAACTATATCATCACATATTCATATCGTGAAGAAACCAATTTGGATAATGGTATTTACAATTAATGGGGAATTGATACCAAGATGACCATGATCAATGAAATTTTGGATTTTATATTTTATTTTTTAGAATGATATTATTGTAAAAATCCTTATTTCCATTTAATGAAATTTATTTATTTCAATAAAATATAATTCTATTTTTTATAAAGTTTTCATCATTTCTCAAAAAATGATTTTTAACCCTTATTAATCGATTCTACAGTCCCAAATTGATAGTTCATTAAATATTATTATATTATGGGTTTTATTGGGCATTAATTTAGGGGATCCAAACAGTGAGGATACACCCATGGTTGTTTCTTCATTCTTCATCGATAATGGCCATTACATGTTCCCTTTTCATTATATTTCAATGTTGGTCTCATATTTGTTTTTGATTTGGTAATGGTATTCAGAATTTCAGCTTCTTTCACCAAATTTCCTCCCTTATTATTAATTTGATCATGAAAATATTTGGAATGACATAGATGAAGATTCCATACTTATGTTTTATAAAGTGTTACTTTTAATTTTCATGTTCCAACAGCCTATATGATAAACAGTGGTGTTCGTTGATGTCTTATTTACATTATCTTCCAAAATTATTATATTTTTTTATCAATGTGAGGTAGTATCATATTATGTAAACAAGTATTAGATTTCATTATTTATAGTTATGTTCATTGCGTAAGAATTTTTCAACCCCATATATTATTATTCCATTTTTCATTAACTAGAAACTATATTGTTTTATGTGAAATGTTTTCTAGGGCTTCTAAGTGAACTAGTTTTCCCTGGGCATGGACTGGAGTTATGTTAACAGTTGGTTTTGTGACTTTCTAGGGGCATAAATTTTTTTGGTGGGGTGAATTGTCACACCCAGAACCTTTTTATTATAAATTTATTTTATTATTATTTGACTTCGGTTAGCTTCGTCAAGGCGCAAGTTGAGCAACTGTCTAAAATTTTTATCGTTTAATAGTTTTTTTGGGAGTCAGACCGGTGCGTAGACGTCGCATGGTGGATGGTGACCGCGCGATCGCCCCAAGTGCCAGCAACAATGTTTAATGATTAGAATAAATAAATTTTAATGTAAATAAAATATGTTAAATGTTTAAATCGTAATAATAATGATATTATTGCATAGAAAAAAATATTTTTAGTATTAAAAATTATTAATAATATTATTATCATTGAAATTGTTATAGAAATAATTATTATATAGTTGTTATTAATATTGTATTTTTTAAAAATAAAATTAATAAAATTAAGAATATAATAATAATTACTATTATTATAAGATTATTACTATTATTATTTATTTACTTTCTTTTCTTTATTATTTAATCATATCCTCTATTTTTTCCCTTCTCCTTTCTTCTTTTTTTTCATTTTTCTTCCCACGTGGTGCTGCTCCCCTGTTTCTGCGCACGGCACACCCGAGGTCTTCCCCTGGGTCTTTCATCTTCCTCTTTTCGTCAACAGCCCGTGCACAGGCCCTGGATCCTCCCCGCCCAGCCTTAGCCTCCCTGCATGCACGACCTGCTCCCTTGCTCACCACATCCTTCCTCGCTGCATCCCCGCACAGCAGCCCGCGTCCCGGCCTCCGTGCCTGTAGCCTGGACGCTCCGCCATCCACCCTCCCTGCATGCTTTCTCCCCTCTTCTGCATTGTGAGACCATGGTTCACCTTCCTCCTTGCGCAACCCGACCCCCAGCACTCCATCTCCTCCTACCAGCAAGCCCGCGACCCCTCATCCTGGCCGCCACCCTCCTACCGCAGCGACGCCCCGCCCTCCCTGCCACCGACCTCACCTACATCAGCACCCTACCCGGCTTCCGCCACACCTGAAGCACCCCTCTTCTCCACTTCTTACACATCACCCCCATGTAAGTCCAGTTTTCCAGCTGCATCCGCTTCCGCAGTAGCCCACGCGTGCAACTCTCTGCCGAACGAGTCTGTGGCTGGCCCCTGCTGCCACATCCCTGTCCAGTGTTCACCCTCATGTTGAACCCCCAGCCTGGTGTGCCTCCACACTCATGCTGCTCCTCGCCTGAGCCCTTATCCAGATCTGCCTGCCAGCTCTCCACCTCACCTAGCACTCCGCCCCTGTGAGTCCCACACTGGACCTCCACAAGCAGCGACCCGACATCTCCTTACACACCTTATACAGCCCACAGTGGACAACCATCTCCTCTTAGTCCCTCGTCCTCCCACTGTGAGTTCGGATCACCCTACCATCTTTTCTCCAGGCCTCCTCCAGGATCCGCCTCCACTCCCAGCATCCAGCCATTCAGCCCATACCTCCTTGATCGTCAAGACCCTACGCCACCCCTGCCTTGCACACACCAGCCCCATTGGTGCTTCCTCGTCCTTCATGATGCCTGCTAGTCCCATCCTGCTACCGCCGACCATCCTCCAGCCGATCACGACCTCAATTTCACCTGAAGTGCCTCCCGGCCAGCCCCTACTCCGCTCATCTACAGTGACCCGCAGCCCCCTTCCCTGTCCTTCTACCCTGGTTCTGGCCGCGAGACCGCTGCCCGGCTCACTCGCACCCTGCCCATCGGCTGTCTCACATTACCGTCGTCTGGCGGCCCTCACCGCACCACTGGTCGGATCGTTTCTAGTCGTGCGAACGCCATTCGCTGTCCCGACACGACGCCTTCCGAAGGTCTTTTTCTAGTCGCGACCCCCTATTGGTTTACCCCTTTTATTTTTTTCTTCGTTTGATATTTTTATTTGATATATATATATATACATACCCTGGTTTTATTAGAATTTGTTTTAGTAATTAAATCTTATTTTGGTCAGTTTGACTTTTTAGGACCCGCGAGGGGCGTTTCCGAGTGAGAGGCATCGCCACACTTTGTTTCTGACTTTGCGTTGACATCGCGCTTCATTTTTGAGGTGAGGGTTTCTTCCCTTCACTTTGTTTCTCATATTTTAATTTGAGTTTTTGGTTGTGTTTTGAGTTATCAGTGTTTTGTTTGCAGTATGTTGGACTTTAATGTGTGGTGTCGGATGTCCGTCTTCCATTTCATCTAGGTCTCAAGGTAGGTCCCCCACTGCACTCCCCTTTAAATTTTATATTTATTAATTGCTTTATGTTTTATTAATTTTAATGAATGATAAATAATATATGAAAAATAATTTTTAATTGATTATTTGGTGTGAAAATAGCCATTTATCTTATAACGAACACATGAAACATTTTCTTGGCGACCGAAAACACAGTATTGAAAGAATACTTGTTTGGGCTTTAAACATAATTCACGGAATTTTAAATGTACTTGTATTTTTAAAGATAACTATTTATTATGAACATGTGTTTTGGTTTTTCTCATGAAATGAGGGTTTGCTTTAAAATTGGTGAAGACCCATTTGGCACCTTAATAAAATAAATTATTTTGGAAAACCCATTCAGGGGTGATCTTTGGTGTGCATTGATTGTGTGCGATATATGTGATGTTTTTGCATTGTGACGTATTGATTGTAATTGTTGAATCACCCCTTTTTTATTAAATGTGTTGACATGGGAACCTGGCATAGTGAGTGAATCTCTTGAGAATGATTATTGTACTAGTTTGAAGACACACTGGATAGTGGACCCATTGCCGAGGAATACTGTGTTATTACTGCTATGGAGATTGTGACCCTCAGTTAGGCCATGCAGGGCTATGCCAAGTGTTAGGTAATTATGACGTCATAGAGCTAGGGAATTCCTTCAGGATGAGTCAGATGTATAGTACGTTCTAGATTGTTCACGATCTTCTAGGTTCGACTCATGTTTCATTTAGTGCTTATATGTATGTAGCACATGATTGAGAGGTCTAGTTCGGTTCATGGCTCGTGTGTGCCCTTTTTCCCATTACCCTTGGCGTGTGTTGTGTGATATGTGTGGTTTTTCATTTTTGGCTAAAAACTGGAGTTCTGATTTCTAAATGGTTCGCAAAAAATGTTTTAAAAATAAATTAACCTATTCCATTCATACATTAAACTTGTTTTAAAATTTAAAAAGGGTAGTGGACTGATATTTGTTTTAAAAATGAAAGTGTGTGTCTGTGAAAACCAATAGTTTTTATATTTAGTTCAAACCTGAAATTAGTAAATTTCTTTATTTAAAGGTAGTGCATTGGGAATAGATATCGGGCGAGCCTATTGAGTTTTAGTACTCACGCCTATTGTTTTTTTTCCTGTTTTTAGTGTTTGTGCATGCTATAGTTTGGGTGCATTCACCTTGGGCGATGTTCGGTTAGGAGTTGGAGAGTGACCTCTGAGGTCACATGGAGATAGTGGTTGTCTCTTTCGGTTAGTTTTATTTTTCTATTGTTCTTGTTTAGTTTCTTTACTCTGTATATTTATTCTATGTTGCTCTATTTTATTTCTGCTGATTTATTTATTTTTACTAGGTGAAATCGTTCCCACAGCCTCTGTTGATGCCATGGAACTTGTAGCCAGCCCAGGATGATCATGAACGCCTCTCAGTTAATCACTCGTACCGGTTCGGGTGATCAGTTCAGGGTCAACCTGGGTTGGTTCGTGACAGTTTGGGAGATGAAAAAATTGAGGAACTATGAAATTGTCATTAAAAACATCTATATGGATGTTTCTTACAATTTTTTGATATCTTATAACCATGTTTCAATGTAATAATAGTTTTTTGGAATGTAATGATGATTTTACATGATTTTAATCACATATTTTTCTATGTGTGTTAGTATCTCAATATACAATTTTTTTATTCTTGATTTAATGAGTATTATTGTAGATTAATTATTCATATTTGATCATGAAAAAATTTATATTTTTATTATACTATAATTAATAATGTATTTATACTCATTAAATATATTTTGAAACTTGATATGATTCTTACCATGCATTGGGGTTCAATTTTCCGGATGAGCAGAATAATCAGACAATTGATACATTTTAAACCATAGACAGGGAGTGCACATAAATATTATTGTTTGTTATGGATGAACTGTATATAGGGTATGTATAAAGTTATTCCTAATTGATTTAATATGTTCAATTTAATCCTACCTAATTTAAAATAGAATTTTTACATGATTCCTAATGGATGTCATGTAGCACAATTACATGATTCCCAATAGATGTTGAATAGAATGACTCAACTATCACATAGAAGATATCGAGTATCATGTTCGAGTGATGGGGAGTGTATTTAGAGATAAAATTTAATATCCTATTTTTAATTTCATTGTCACATCTTATTTCATTGGTTATGCTTCAGGCATAGAGCTAAAGCCATTATAGTTGGTCCTCATGATGGCTTGGATAGTAAATGTGTTCTCAATATACGATTTTTTACTCTTTTCTGGATCTTATTTCATGTTTTAAATCTCTTATACTTGTTAAAATATTTCAATTACACATTTAGGTGTCCTTATAGGATTTATTACTCACACTCTAAATGAAAATATTATTGCATGTGAATAGATCTTCTTTATAGTTGCAAATAAGGGAAACATGTCTATGGAAAATCATTGAGCCATTATTTGGGGATCTGGTGGTGAGGTCTAGTATAGTCTCTAGAAGATACTTAATTTTATTTTCCTTATATTCCAACAGAAATTCTATTTTTTTCCTCTTTTGGATGGAAATTATTTATTGTATAGACCTGTTTTTCTTGCATATTATATTTTCTCATCATTTTTATCTCTATGTTGTAAAATTTTATTAATAGTAATTGATTAAGGATATGACATTAAGGGTATAGTTTACACATGGAGAACATATGGAAACTTGATACTAGTCAGAAGACTCGTGTATATGGTTAGGAACCCAAAGAAGTATTCTGGATCAACATATCAGATCAAAAGGATTAGGTCTAGGAGTTATTCAATCATTACTCAAGGACCATTATAGTTTCTTGGATTGTCAATAATATATAACTATAAAGTGATATATATATATATATATATCCTTTTATGATAACAATTACAACACATTATATAGATTTGAGAATAAACAACACTTGGATTAAATAAAACATTCCATCATAATTTATTCATGTAATATTTAAGGATTAGATTTTTAGAGATTGTAGAAAAATATAAAGAATCAATACCTTTTGTATTCTAGATTTTAGAAATTTTTCAAACTGTATAATTTATAACAAGCCTTTAGTATATCCCATAAATTTTATACACATAGATTATAATTGAAACATATCAAATGTATTACCTTTCATAATAGCCTTGGGAAAAAAATATATCAAACTATTTAAATCAATTGATTAGTAAGGAAATATGTAACAGAAAACAATAAAATATTATAAGTTATCATAAGATGGGTATATATATATAATAAACATATATTTAAGAAAATCATACAAAAATAGAACGTGGATAAAAAACAAGTCATTATATAAAATTTTGGATAACATAAGAAATGAATCAATGGAGATTGGAAACATGTATCAATAAAATTAGGAATGTGGTAAAAATAAATACATAAGAATAATAATTATTTTGTATCAAAAAAAATAACAATTGGGTATCATACTATTATAATAATATTCAGTAATTACCATGGTTTAGTCATCATAGTATCTATGAAATATCACAATTTGGTTTCTAAAAATATATAGGAATTCTCACCCAACAGATTTTGAGAATATATATGTAATAACCCCCTTTATTTTTTGAGAGAATCAAATAAATCACAGTCAAAAATATTCCATGACATATAAAAAAATTAAAATATTACATCAAAGGGTGATATAGGACACAAATCATTAACATCCTTGTATATGTGACTGAATAGTTACCTATCATTTCACCGTGTCACAAAACATTTGGTATGAAAATAGATTTCAGATAAATTTTAAATTTTATCACATAATAACAAAATTATAACTTCATCAATAATCAATACATGACAACACCATTGAAAATAAATTGGTATTCAAAGATATTTTATGGCTCTCTATGAAAAAACCATTTTATCATGATAAACAAGAATAATTTATTTTAATGGTATCTATATGTGGTATAATGTTACGTCATTAAGTTCTATAGTCAATTAATATATGTTATAGATTTAAATAGACAATAGTCAATGAAATCGAAAAAAGGGAATTCAATAAGGAAATTCATTATAAGAAATGTAATTCATATTGAGAATGGATGGTAAAAAAGATAGTGGTTCTACTGGATTCTATCATTAATAGAAAAAATAGCACTCTTTATATAGAAGGACGATGTTACCATTTCAATAATATCATTATTCAATTAATAAATAGGTCAAAAGATGTGGATTTAGATTAAACCCTTGGATTATAGCATTAGGAAAAATTACTTAAGAATGAAGAAATAATAATGTAATTTTTGAAAACATATATTTAAACTGAAATAATTTCATCAATAAAAAGAATATGTTATTTATAAACCTATTAAATCATATAATTTAATTTTCCAAATAGAAAAAATTATTCTATGATGAAATGTTCACACTAAAAACATTTGAATATTTTTTTTTCAAAAATGACCCAAACAAAAAATGTTTAATTTAATTTATTTAAATAAATTTCAATGGAAATAATTTTATTTTTAAATATATATTCTATAATTTTCAATTAATTTATGAATATTAAAAAATGAATTTGAAAATAAAATTTGACCATAAAATCGATTTTTTAAAAAATATTTTAAAAATTAATTTGTTAAATAACCCCAAATAAAAGTGATTTTAATGCTTCAAATATAAAATATTGAAGATAAAACATAGAATAATAATGAAAACCAGGCCAGATAAAAATTATTGTGATATTGGTATAATTAATACACAAAAACCCCTTATGGAATGTCGCATTTCAAAGACCGAGATTTCAAAATGTGCTTGGGAAAAGAAACGTTATAGATTGAGTAAATATTAAAAAAATATATTAATAGAGAAATAATCTAGACTTTAGACTTTATATACAATTTATGTAAGATTATTCCTGAAATAATATAAAAATATTCAATATATACAACATATAAATGTAAATTGAGGCATTACATGAATCATGGATCCAGAAATAGAAATTGAGACTGAGAAAAGAATTTCATGTAATGTATTCATTGACGTGAGACTCGTTTTATAATGTGGTTATAATTAATTATTATATATTCCAAAAAATGATATAGAAATAAAATAACAATTATTTATATGGTAGAAAAAATTGAACATTGGATGACTGAGTCCAAAAAATGGTTTTTACTCAATTGAATAAAATTTATTTAGAGAAATACCATATATATTTTTTAAATATTTAGCCAGAAATACATGATAGAAATAACATGTAATAGAACATGGAGCATAATGAAATATAATAGAATTGGTATCAAAATATTAAAGAGTTTTTAAATTCACAATTCCATAGAAAACATGGTGAATAATAGGAAATATGTCTAAATGTCTGATAATTGAGACAATCAATCATTAAAACATATGTATCATTTGAAATAAAATTAATTTATATAATAGAAACCTTATGGATTTCAACTAAAATAATTTCCTAAATAGGGTAAACTGTATTCACTGTGTATAAATAAAACTGTATTATAAAATTTATGATCCCTAATAACGAATATGTCTATGAAATTAAATTTGAAACAACAATGTCATACACCCTAATATACATTTCATAAAAAAGTATTGAATTATATTAATTTTTATAAAAATAGAAATTTAAAAATAGATATGATCATTTTGAAAAATTCTTATCGATTGTATATAATCCATTATAAAAAATATGGTTTACTATAAAAAATATATATTTCTAGAAATTATATTTTAACGAAGGAACTCTTACCATAGTCTTAATTGATTTTACATATACTCTTAACTTACTAAATATTTAAATTAAATAGAAACATAATATTGATATGAACTATATAATATATTAATCCTATTATTTAAAAAATATATCTCATAATAGTTACATAATCTAATTATTGATTGGGTTTTTTTCATGGAGAGTAGATATATAACTGATTTATATTACAATACATGATAACATTTATCCATAATCAATCCCTTATAGATCCTTTTTGGACAACTCATGTGATTTAATTATCATCGTGATATGAGGATTAAAAACATAAAAAGGGGGCAGATCAAACACTAATTAGTGGAAAAAATAACATATCATTGAGGAAATCATGGAGAAGTCATACATATCATAATAAATGATTAAAATTCTAGATATGATAATCATAAAACATGTTAGAGTAACAAAAGATATTAAAATATCATTAATTAGATATAAATGAAAATGTGTGTCTCAATATATATCTCAATATTAATTAAACATTTGATCTTGACAAGAAGGTGTATAGTAGTTAAAAAATAAATAATAATCATGAAATAAACGAAATTTATGGTAATGAAATGAATTGGTGAAAATTTATCATAATAAGGCTATAAAATGGATATTTAGAATAACCATAATAATCTGAAACGTATGTGATATACTTCACTATTTCCATGCTTATGTGTCACAACTCATTACTTATATCATAAAAATGTATGAAAATTCACCATACTCACCCTGTGTAAAAAATATCATCATGTATATGCCCGATATGTCATGATATATAATCATAAATCAATTCACTTGAGGGTGATATATGAACCCACATATAATCATCCATACATATCTCAGATGCATTAATTTTCTCATCATCGTATCTAATATAACATATATAAAATGGTGTGTTTCGTAAAAATATAACATATCATGAGCATAATAAATAATAGGGAATCAAAATCTCATTTTCAAAATGGATCAATTATATAATTACATTTATAGGATGTAAAAAAAATAACATCAAAAGACATACTCCTTAGAGGCATAATTGTAGTAGTGATATCAATGTTTTCATTGAACATTTTAAAATTTCAGATAATGTATAATTTCTAAATTAGATTGAAAGTCATTTTTATTTTGGGATAGATAATATTTATTATAATGACGGTAACCATAGTAACCTAGAGATGGTGTCTTTATCTATTAAACTAGAATAGACCTAGAGGTTAAATTCACAATTTACATAATATTATCATTTTTTATAGAACTAGATATATTAAAGATACCCATTTTTCAATTGGAATAGAAAGTAAAACATAATACCTAAGAAAATAAAATGAATTGTGTCCTTGAAAATAATTTTTCCGGCTCTTCTTCATATCCTGGGGAAATGAAAAACAGAATGGTGAGGTCAAATGCACTGTAATGGTTATATAAAATTGATTCTGTCATGAGTCAATAAATAATAATAAATATAGGAATGTAAATAACTGAACACATATTCCATTTAATCAATATTCCAAGAGGGAAGTAAATCCATATATATTATTGCTATAAAAATTTCATGGATAAAAAAAACTTATTTCTAATTGAAGGAAATGATTAATTAAAAGATCCCATGATATCTCTCACAATGATACCACTACTATCAATAACATTAATGATACATTTTTAAATGTATGTATAAACCCAATTAATTTGGTCAAATAATTTTTCTCAAGATATAAATCGATGCAGAGATTGAATTTGTAATTCTTGGGCCCACCTATCACAATAGGTCCAAATCATTACTCATATATCAAATAATCTATTTTATCGATGAATCATGATGCCTTATCATCAAATATCTATATCGTGTAATTTGTATAGATTTATCAATATTTCCCTTAGATGATAAAATGACATTCAAAGTTAATAGAAAATGTAAAAACGAAATATGAATTTTGAAATAAAAAAATACATCATACAACCATATATATATAATAAATTTTTAATGTATAATTACAAATTGTCATAAGAATTTTATTGTTTTAAGAGTTGATTAAAAATCCAAAAAAATTGATATTGTTCAATATATTTTAGCACATGGTAAAATTAAAGTCAAATTCCCTTGGATTAAATAATTAAAATATAAACTCAAAATTTCATTAAGTATTAATGTATCAATATATTATTTTTCATAGGTATAGTTTGTACACCATATAAATGTGAATTGGTTTATAATAACAACACCACTAAATGGAATGTAAATTGACATGAAATCTCTTACTCTAAGATTTCATTTATTCAAAAGTTATTTAACCTCTTATATAATGTTTTAAATCACATTTTATATTTTCACTATAAATATAATAAAATTTATTATATAATATATGATTCTCTTACAACATTATACCACCCATTTTAATAATATGTCATTATTTTTAATAATTCATGGTTTAATTGACAATGTTTCGTCATGAATTTTTTGGGCATTAATGATAATTTTATTTATTATATAATATATATAAATAATCTCAAAAATTATATTATTGATAAAAATATAATTTTTTATCATTAGATACATTACTATATCCATTTTGGAACATTTAACATGGAATATTAATTATATTACTTCGTAGAGACTGTAGGCCATATATGCACATGAGTGATGATATAATTCCTTGATTGATTGATAACGTAAGGAAGTGGGATATATAGTAAAATTTCTAGAATAAATATAATATAATGTAAATAAAAAATATTCATTAATTATATACTTATTACATTCCATTTAAATCATAATTGAAAAACAAAATAGCATCACCCCCTGAGGGTGTAGTCCACCACACACACGGGCGACACTATCCTATTTTAAATGGCATGGATTGTAAAATTGTACAAGTGATATTAAAATTAAATAAGTATAATAATTTCAAATATTTCATTTAAATTTCGTAAATAAATCATTATATCTATCCTTGATAGGTTGTGACGTAGAAAAATCTACATCGGTTTGTGAGGCGGTAGTCTGTTTTACATACAATCAACGATTTCATTTCCCATTTGATGGAAGTTGAGATGGATTATTATCTATAAATGTAATAATGTTTTATTATATGTTATATTATGTTTTTATTATATTTAATGTGTAATAAAAAATTTAAGGTGAATAAGTAATATATAAAATTTGATTGAATTGGTATGAAAACGATAGTTCTAAGACAATGATCATTTGAATATCCTCTTAAGGACCATAGGGATAATATATTTGGGGGCTACTGTTACCTCTATAATTTAACAGATTATGTTGGTGAAATTTTTTTGGCTGGTTATGGTCGATCCAATGGATTTGGAAGGTATGAATATCCGAGGTCATTGAGTTCCGATTTATATGTCTGGAAAGGGGGATCTTAGGAAATTACAATGAAATTTCCCAAAACAATCCGAACGGATAAATTCATTCACTTTAAAAAAGAAAAAAATAGACCTGATATTATAAATAGCTGAGTACAAGGTGGAATTATATCCAAAAATTATAATTTTACAAGGTTTTTTGTTATTTTAAACCCAGATCTTCTCAGTTAAACCCCACGATTAACAAATATTTACTGTTAACATAGTAGAAAATTTTCACTATTTTACTATTTATTTTGGAAAAAAAATAATTTGACCTCATTTTGTAATATATATTATTTGAATTCTAAATATGGAATCAATGTTTAAAAATTAAATTCACAAATGTAGAAAATTTTAATTTTAACTCAATATTAATCTTGTAGATGTGTTGAGAAGTGGATTTTAAAAAGGAAGTTTTCCTAAAGCCTATAATGGTTTTATATGCAATACGAAAATGATTCCAATGAAATAAAATTTTTCAATTTAAATGTAATTGAAATAATTTTAAACTAAAAAGAATTAAATATAATTTAAATTTATAAATAATTTAAAAGGAATAGAATACATAAATTAAATTTTAGTACTTTTCACTATGATTCAAAATTTGAAACATTTTAAAAAAATCCAAAAATTTCACTATAATATATTTTTTACATTCGATAAAAAAATTCATTTTATCAGATTAATGTTCTAAAATTTTTATATGGTGCATTAAATTTATGTGTTGAAGTCATCAAAAACCATGTTTTTGGAAATAATATTTTTTTAGAAAACAATTATTTTACTTATAAATGATTATTATATTATTTATATTCAATAGATAACCATAATATTTCTTATTTATTTTTTATAATTCATACCCAGAAAATTATCAGATAGGTCATAACCATCATATTAAATATTAATATTTAATAATATGTAATTTTTCATTCAAACTCGATGTTTCATGTAACATAAGCTAAACACAGTTTTTCATTTAATGCATGATAAAATCAATGTTTTGTTTAATGAATTCAATATATGATATTGAATTTATTTGAAGGATAAAAATGTTTTATTGTCCTTAGGTGTTATATTTTCATTAACACATGGCATTGTGTATCATACACACTATTGAATACTATGTTCTTATTTCATAATTTAGTATTTTTACATTCCTCCCACCATAAATAAATTAAATTCATGCAATTCTATCATGATCATAGTAATCAAGGGTTTGACATTAAAAAATTATTTTTTAGAAACCATTCGAAACAGAAATAGTTAATAAACCCTCCTCTTAATAAGGGTGAAAGGGAAGTAGAATGGTCATATGAAATAACACATAATGGGATTCTAAATACGATAACATAAGTGGGAAGTGAAATCATGGACCTAGAAGAGAAAACTAACAGCCATATAATTATAGAGACTGATATAGAAATTATTCAGTAGGAATTAATTGGCCAGAAATCCATAATCTATTTTCATTAAAAATTAAGGATAATAAGGAAATATTTTGGTTTCAAGAACATTTTCTTAGAGTTTATAAATTTCTTCACTCTAGAAAAATATAATGAATTATACTTATATGATATGTTTATATTTCATGACACAAAAATTTAATTCATTCGTTTTTCATTGATCAATTTCCAATCAATTGCTTATTCAAATAATGGAATATCTAATAATGTATTTTTTATTTCTAAAGCACTAAAATCCACATTTAGTGGATCATAGATCCATTATAGAATGATAATTCATTCCATAGATCTATAATTAGTTTTATTAGAAAATTATAATAATAGTTTATCATATATTAGTAAATATCCATCTGGTGATGTTATACACTAATATATTAACCCTTTTCCAAAGGTCAAAATAACCCATTTCATTAATGGTTATCCCTATGAACCATTCTATAATATACAATCGAAAACATTTAAAACAAGTTTATTAAATTTACAAAAATATCTTATGATTATTCTCCAGATAATATGATGTATATCTTTCTTTTATAATACCAAGCATGTGAAAACCATCATCATGTATTCTTTTAAAACATGATAATAACCATAAATGCATTTTGAAACCATGAAAATGTCCTTATTCTATAAAAAACAGAATATTTTATATATTCCACAAATCCAAAAAAATTATAAACTACATCATTTATAGTATGAACCACATTATCAACACAAAATTAATTAGTTATAAGGATACTAGTAATATTTGATTTACATTATCCACTACAACAAATTCATTATCCCAATATAATTATATCATCAATAGGAACATATTTATTGTAATGTTTCCCTCAAAGATGTGGTTTCCTATAATTCAATGTTTCTAGAGAATCACTTTTCATGTTACCAATAAACACATTCATTAATATACATTAATAAATAATAATTCATTAAAATAAAAATACATTTCATAATTCTTATAACTAGAATTTCATCCTTAAAAAACTGGTACAAAATTTTTCACGGATCAAAATACTATATGGTATTACTTATTGCACATTTTATGTATCAATAACATAAGCCTTAACATGGCCTCTAATCTACATCTGAGGTATATTCCCATATTTATTTGGAAATTTTTTTGTAATTTCACATCTCTATATAGTTAAAACATTCAAAATTAAAATCATCATTTTTTTGTTGTAATCATGTGCATGGTAGGATTTATCTTCACACCTATAGAATTATCTCATTCCATCCAAGTAAGTACTAGGGTGTTTAATTGAAAAATTATCACTTGGGGAAAAATAATTTGTTCCCTTCATCCCTATATCTATTTTTTCATTACCATCATATTCTTCTCTTTCCTCCCTTCAATGTCTTACTGAATGGATAATTATTTCTACAACATGATAGCACATACAACAATTTCAACAAATCAATAAAATAGATAGACCATCAACCATCGGAGAAATGGATTAATCCATTTTATGAAATGAGTAGTATTTAACATTGTTTTATGTATTAAATATATTATCATACTAAGATATCTTTGAAAAGGTTGCTTCATACTTATAAATACATTCTAGTTCCTTTTTTGATATGATGTGAATCTTTCTTTTCATTAATTTCTCTCTCAAAAGGGAAATATTTGTCAATGAATATCTACATAAAATCAGTCCATTCCGTGAGTTCTATTTTTTCTTCATCACTAGAATTAGGGATGAATGTCCACCATTGATAATAAATGCTTTTAGGACAATATACTAGAAGTGTAACCATTAAATATTAATCAATTCATAAAAGAAAAAATATCATTTCTCTAGAATTAATCTAGTGATGAGCTATAATTGGATTAAGATTCTCACCAAATAATGGGGAATATATAATAGAAATAAACCCATCATATAAAAATCATGGTGTAGAATATGTTTTTCCATCTAGGTAAGGTTATTTTTATGTAAACAAATTATGCATCTGAAATATATCTATAATCTAATTAGATCTAATACTAGCTATATTGGAATCATCAAGAATGACATATCAACAATGGTAACAATTACTGATACACTTCTTCTATCTAGATGACATTTCTAAATAATTTCATATACCTAATTAGTTAAAAAAATTATAAACATCAAATCATAACATATTATTGTAACAATGATGTAACACTTAACATAAATTAATTGTTATTATTAGAATTAAAAACATGGTTTCATTGTGGATATCATTATTTTTTAATCATTCATAATTAATTAAAAGTAAAATATGTATTATCTTAAACATGTTCCATGGGATTGACAAAAAAATTCACAGTAAGGCATGTTTTCTTGTATTTGATAATTATTGGGTCTATCCCAATGCACCTAATTCTGATTTATTACCAAATGGTACCCCTATTTGAGCACCAAATCAACTTTTAGTATCTAGAATGATAATTATTTAAATTAAAAATTACATAATCTATCCCTTATAAAAATAGTTGGATATTATTTTATTTGTATGCATAAACTCTATCAAAGGGTTATGTTCCCTAATATATGTTCTCCATAATCAAGCATTCAAGACTTATACTAAACAACCATTGATAACAACTATATAAATTCCAACTCTAGTAACCAAGACCTAGCTCTTCAATTTATTACATTATAATAGATTCAATGGGTTAATATTAAATGAAAACATATTTTAGAAATCATTTAAACCAATAAACATGTGTGGTACATATTTTACAGTAGGAATAAATAATAAATCATAATATAAAAAAATAATGAATGGAGTCCTTCAAAAATTATTCTATGAAACATTAACCATGTCCTAGAGAAAGGGAAATTTTTTAAAGTCAAACAGTAAATTTATTTATGAAATGTCGAAGCTATCATGAATAAATAATTAATAATTAATATGTTAAAGAAAATTTCTTAAATTTTTCCATTCTATAAATAATATCTTACGAAATGAATACTGATATTAAATAATGGTGATAAAATCCTAGAAAATATTAATTTTAATATCATTTAATTAAATTATTAATTATTGGATTCCATGATCCTATGTGTCATGAAACCTATATTATCAATACCATTCATAGGATAGTTTAATATATAGGTAAAACCTATTTAATTTTGCTAATTAATTTGACACAGGATATCTAGAAATGAATCAGGGTGCTATATAATATTGATTTACATCTACAATTATAGGTCTATATAATTCCTCAAATAAAAATAATCAATTTAAAACACAAATCATTGTTAATTGAAATCAAATATCCATATTGAATTAAGGATATACATTTATCAATATTTCTCTATTTAGACAAATTATATGAAAAATTTACCATTAAATGTAAAAATGGATTAATGGTTAAAAATATTCATATTCATCATAAATGAATATGGATATTTAAGAGAAAATTAATGTCTATTGAAAAATTATCACAATAAAGTGATTGTTCTATGTGAAGGTTAGAGATAACAAAATATAATAATGTTTTTCTATAATATTTACCTTATTATAATTTTTAATTCATATCCCCATGAAATAAACAATTCAAATTCAACCAAAAAATTACATTAATTATGAATGAATATTGATATTACATTTTGAAGGATCATTATATACACCACATAAAACTAAATTATTTCGTAATGATGAATAAGTCTAACAGGAATGTAAATTGTGGTAAAATCTATTACCTCACTCATCTATTTTGATGGATTTTTTTAATACTCATGTATAATGATTATATTCATGTAATTATTTTTTAATAGAGACATATTCACAATTATAATATTATATATGATCCTTTTTATACATGTTACAACACATATATTGAAAATGTGTTAATATTTTCATCATTTTATGTGTTAATTTCATTGTATTTTCAGGTGAATTTTTTCATGAATGTTGTAGTTAATTTATTATAATATATAAAAATAATCTAAAATATGGTTATTATGTTATAAATTTCATATTTACTTATAAAAATCATTATTATTACCATTAATCAAATTTAAATATGGAAAATTAATCACATCACTTCATAGAGATGGAAGGCAGTTGGTATGAACAGTTGATGATATCATTCCCATATGAAGTGAAATGGTAATGAATTGGGTGATATATTAAATTTAATAAATCATAGTTATATCTTATATATCACATGTTTTCAATAATTCTATCCTTATTTCATTACATTTAAATCATAATTGAAAAATGAATTAGATCGTTTCATGAGGCATTACTCTGCCTTTCTCAATATTGTCGTTATAATATGTTAAATAGAATGGAATGAAAAAAACAATATGTTATATATAAAATTAAATAAGTTTAATAATATCATAAATATAATATAAGCGTATGAAATCTATCATTATAAAAATAAATATATTTTTGTGATGTAAAATGAACTTCATCAATTTGTGTGGTGGAAGTCCACCATACAAATGATCGATGATTTAATTTCACATTTTATAGAAGTGGAGATGGTTAAATATTATTCCATAAAAATAATAAAAATAATATATATATAATATACTTCCCTTCTTATATTTTCTTTTTAATACAAAATTTAGAGTGTAAAATAAGATAGAAAATAAAATATCTATTTTAATATAATTTTCTTCTCTAAGAGAAACCTCCACTAGAACTCTGGTTAATGGCCATAGGGATGAAATTTTTGGAATACCAGAAGCTATAAGATGTTATTTTGGGTGTTTGGGAGAGATTTGTTTTTGGTTATCGGTGATCAAATGTGTGTGGTATGTATGAATAAGTGAATGGACTGGGTGTCGTTTTCTATTTGAGAAAAGTTGAGCTCCATGGAAATTACATTGAAATTACCAAATAGAATACAAAATGGTAAAATTATTCACAAGAAAAAATAATAAAAAAGATACTATAATATAACATGGGAATTATATGGTGGAAATATTTCCATCCAATAGAATTTATAAAAGTTGGAAGATCATTTTTAACCCTTATCTTTTTTGTTTAACCCCATGGTAAATTCATTATTAGCTTCTGTGCAAAAACTATATTTTTGTGACTTCATAATTAATTTTGGAAAAAAGATAATGTTACCTTATTATATAATATAAATAATAGTGATTCCAAATATGGAATCTATTTTTCAATATTCCATTAATAGAAGTGTAAATATTATTTATAAATTAACCTTGTATATGTACTTAGAATGAAGGGTTTTAAAGAAAAAATGTTCAAATTATTACAATGAGTTTTTATAAATATAAAATAATAAAATGATTACATTGAATTAAATCGGATTAATTGATATATAATTGAAATATTTTTATATTAAAACCAAATTAAAATTTCATTTTTCAGTCTAAATAATTAAAATGAAAAGGAAATTTTTATTTAATATTCACTATTTTTCACTATTTTTCAAAAAATGATACATTTTAAAAAAATCCAAAAAATTCACCGTAAAATTTTATATATATATATATATATAAATTTCATATAATTTTATCATATATGTTTTCAAAAATTAGTAAAAACTTTTTTTAAATTATTTTTTAAATGCGCGACTAAACCATTTTTTTAATATAGTTTTTTCAGAATACAGTTGTTTTTCATCTAAATTATTCCTTTTTGAATTTAGTGATTATCTTAATATTAATAATTATTTGTTTATTATTCAGACCTTCCAAATTACCATCTAGGTGATAAATAACATATTAAATAATAATATTTTAATAATATTCCATATTTTGTTTAACCGTTGTATTTTGTTTAACCCATGCTAGTGTTAGTGTTATACGTAAAAAAATATATACTTTGTGTTGCATGTTATGAAATATGTTGAACAGATTAAATATATTCCAAAATAAAAATTTCATAAAGGCTCTTGGTGTTATATTTTCTTCGAATCATGTTGATACATTTTATAGATGCTATCGAATACAATGTACATATTTTATAATATTATGTTTTAGATTATTTTTAGAACATATTTATGAAGGGTTCCCAATAAATGTACATTAATATAAAATACATAATATATAAATGAGAAGTGGATAAAATTTGTAAACCTTTTTCTTTTCAACAAAATAATTAATACTCGGGACATAAAAATTTAAAATTTTTATAAAAGGGGTGTGAAAATTCATTAAATAGTATATTTTAAAAAATAACATTTAATAATGGACCTCTGGAAAAATGAAATAAATGTAATCAATTGAAAACGATGTGTTGATGAAAAAACATATTACTTTTAATTTATATAAATTGTTTGATTATATATTGAAATAATATTGATGAAAATGAACATTATTTAAAGGATTATGATAGTTTATAAAATTTATTTTTGTGGAGAAAATGATATGTGGTGGCAAAAAATGTTGAGTTGAAATATGGGGATTCAGAACATTGGTTTCATGTGAAAATAATGAATGAATGAAGAAACAGAAAATATGAGAATAATTCTAAAAAAATAATGGAATGTTAGCATCATCAAAGAGTAAAACGTAGTGGAAAAATAATATTTCCCACAAAACGATGGTGTAAATGCATAATTAAATAATAATTGGATATTATACAAAAAATTTGACTGTTAATAGAAATGAATGAGATTTTATAACACAAGGAAGTGATTTGAGTTAGGAAACCGCATGAGATATATAACCTTAAATATATCATTGAATATCATGAAATATAAAAGTATCATAATAAATTAAAATGTGGAAGTATTTATAAAAAATAAATTCAAACAATGAGTATAACATATCATATCTTAAGATATTCAAATTATAGAAGTTGAAGAAATTGGGGCTTATATAAAATTATAATAAAACCCATTTTAATGATGGATATCATAACGTGGAAGATGAAATAAAATGAATAAATTTAATACATGGTATAATATATCTAATTGGAAATATAGAGACAATTTAATTGAAATTATGTTCCTAATAGAACCTGTGTGTCAAATACAAATTTTTTGAGATAAAACCATCACTATATAACCTTCCATAGTTAATTAAAACCAATCATCCTATAAAAACATAGCTACCTTAGCCACATATTTTTTAACTATATTGATATATAAAACGATTTATATCCATCATTTATAATTTCTAATTATATTTATATTATTTATTTATAACTTGTTTTAACCATAAAGTTGTAATATAATTTACTATTTCAAATTTCATATGTTTTTTATGTCATTACACATCTTGTAATGTCTAGACTCGGCTTACCCTCAAACCGGTAGCTAGACCGGTCACCACATGACCTCAAGAGCGTCTCCCTATATTCTAGAGGCATCGGACTAGTGGTGAGGGTCTATCGATTTTCAATGGGTAGAGTATTCCCTCATATTGAGAGTGAACAGAGGAAATAAATAACAAACTCAAAAAAAGTGGAAGAAAATGAAACAATAATAAACTGAATAATAAAAATGGCCAACACCTGTTTATAAAATGCTTGAATGTAAAGGTGATACATATCAGATAACAGTAAAACAAACACCATGATTTACATTAGAATACATAAATAATGAAAAGACTCATTCCCCATGGATGATCTCCATGAGTATCCGAATCTCCTGCTAGGTACTTTGACTCCAACTCCCAAGTATGCGTAACATCCACCGGAAAAAGGTCCAAAATCCTGTAAACTAGAATTTATACTCAGGTACCCCAGTGCAATGGTGGCTCGAGTATGGTCTAAGATATACATCTCATTAGTCTAGGGACACCGGTTTTCTAAATCAATATATACAACGCAATATATCAAATGGTGTCTAGATACAAAAAGGTAATAACATAACTGAATAAATGTGTAACAACCCATCTAGCTTCAAAAGAGACACCTAACAGTGATATGTGCTTTGGCCTGTAGCCAGAATAAGCCTAATGGCCCAAATGACTTCTTTTTCTTTTATTATGGATAATCTCCCTTATAAGGTTTGAGTGTGAACCCATACATGATCTATTGGCTCAGGGCAGAAGGCTCGACATGACTTATAATACATGACCTGAAGGCCCACATGCATACCATGCCCAATACATGACACGTAGGCCCAAACCACTAGAACTACGCCTCCTTAGCTTCACCATCATTGATTTCCTAGCTCCACACCTAGCATTTCTGATTGGCTAGCATTGCCCTGTACAAAGCTACAATGTGCCTGGTCCCTATGGCGATTTCCATACCCTCTCATTCTTCCAACCAGGTTAGCTCTCATTCTGGTTACTATTATTCTAATTGCTCAGATCCTCTTCTACGGTCTGATATGTGTGAATTGGGTGAATCCATTGTCTCAATGGCCCGAAGGCCCTATATCCTGAAGGCCCTATGGCCCGAAGGCCTCTGATGGCCTATTGCCCTTGTGACCCGTAGGCCCAAACTGGTGGCCCGAAGGCCCAAATCGGGTGAATAGTTCTGTCTGCTATATTACCGACCAGTAACTTCTAAAGTACCTACTACATTAACTACTACTGTCTTGCTACATTACTTCTACAATACTGTAACATTACTGCTATACTACTGCTATAATACCCCTGTAAATTTTCCTCCACCTAGTATTGAACCTAGGTCTCCTGGATGCCAAGTAAGAGCCATTGCCACTCAGGTATGGGCTCGTTGGCCTGTAGCCAGAATAAGTGTCTGCATAATAATCATTTAAGCATATTTATCACGAAATAATACCTTTCAAAACAATACCAATTAATCTCTATTTAATCGTTTCTTTTCTCCAAGGTTCTCATGTTTTCCCATACCACAATATTATCCTCAACTAATTCCATATTTCAAATCATTCTCAATCATTCATTAATTAATCACATTCAACTCAAGCATGGTTCATATCTCTTATTCTTTTTTTAATTCATTCGTATATTATACTGTTGGTGTAGAACATGATGTCCAACACCTAAAATCCTCATTAATTTATTTATACTATTGGAGTTAGAACGCCATGTCTCACACATATTCTTCATTCAGTGTAGATCATCATGTGTAACACCCTTAAATCTAAGCGCTCAGATAACTACTAGGGAGGAACACCATCTCCATGTCCCAACTTCTACATGGGTCCAAGAATCCATACCTAGCACAACATATTCATTACATTAAATTATTTTATAATTATTGGGCACGAATTCCATGTCCATGTCCAAACTTCTACATTGGTCGAGGATGCCATACCTATAACCACATTCTCATTCATTTAATCATTCATTAATTCCCATGATTTAGTCACATTATTCAATTGTAATCCAACAATTATTTAAACATTTCAATGGACATTAGTAAACTAAACAAATTAACTAATAACATAATCTAGTAATTAATGCATCAATTAATCAATCAATCAACACAATTATCAATTGATAATTAATTATTCATAACCAATTATCCAAAACATTACAACAATATAACATAATTAATACACAATTATTTATCTCATTTTATTCATGCATCAAATCACAGTTAATCCACCAATTAATTATCTCAATTATCCAATTGCATATATTATTATTAATATCCCTATTAATTATATATATTTCAAGGACAAGAACATAATTAATTCACAATTAATAATTCCCTTCTTAATCTCATCATTTCGTAATTAATTGCTCAAAATTAATTAACCAAATCAAATATCAAATTATAATAATTAATTCTCACAATTAAATATCTTTAATTAACATCATGGATCGTAATTAATTCACCATTAAATATCTTACATAACCAAACATCATCTCATAATTAATTTCCCCCAATTAATTATCAAAACATAACCAATTCAATATCTCAATTAAATTTTTTTTGGTTCACAATAAATTCACAAATTAATTATCATAACTTTTAAAATTATAATCTCATAATTAATTATCTGATTAATTATCTCAACTTATCCATCCCAACAATCATAAATTCCACATAACCCAATTGAATCAAAAGAATTGGTAGAAATAGTAATTCACTTGACCACTAGCTAAACGATCATGTAACTTTAAAAAATATGTTTTTAGCTTGAAGGAAGCGCACCTCTATTGGAGGGGTTTTATTTAAACATGTGATTTATTTATCTATGAATTATTTTAATACCAATAATCAATTTTATCCAATACTTCCATCTATTTTATCCAAATCCATAGATTAAAAAACATCATTTTCCCAAATAAAATAAATGTTGAGGACCTAACATCACAGAATTGGATGAACTAACACTTTCTTACTTAAACCACAAAATTATCACACACACGTACCTCCACAAAAGTGTGCGAACAATTAGAATTCATCTCTGCACATAAAACCAATTAACCAAAACTCATAATTAGTTTATTGGAGGCCAACGCACACCCAAATAATTAACCGTAACACATTTAACCCATAAGTACCATATTTATGTGGTGAAAACCCATAACAAAAAGTAAGCCTTACCCGGCTTTGGTGGCGGTCAATCGAGTTGCGACAAACTATCATGCCTCTTCCGGAAGTTGTCGAAATATGAAAAAATGTGTCTTGAGACACATTTCACACCAACTAGAAATAGAGGATATGAAGAAACTGAATCAATCTCAGACCTTAGGTTTTTTTCCTAACAAAGATCGGGTGAAGAAGAGCTGAAATGGCCGATGTGAATAATGAATCTTGTAGAGAAAGACATACCTCGATGAGATAAGCAAACATCTATGAAAGAACCACCATGATCATCCATGTGTAGAGGGAGTCAGTTTCAAGAGTGGTGTGCCTCCACCATAGGAGAATGAGGGGAGGGGGTCACGCCTCAGGCTACTATGAACCTCCATCATATAACCCAAATTAGTTTTGTAATAATTATAACAATTATAATAATAAAAAAGCCAATTTATTATAATAATAATTTAAACGTTTCATGGTTAAACACCATAACTCCACCATTAAAGCTAATTTAATTATATTCTTTTCCAAAACAAATTAATTAAAAATTGTAACCATACATTATTTAATTAAATTCCCTTCAACGAATTTAAAAAATACCAAACCAAATCATCATTATTTAATTAAATTTTTGAATACTCAAATTTAATTAAACCATTTCCCCCACATTTCATTAAGAAAATAAAATAATCTTATTCTTGAATTTAATTCGAGAAAACCCCAACTCCACATTTATTCCAAAATTAATTAAATTCCATTGAAAATGATCTAATTAATTAAAAAATCACTTGTTATCATGGAATTAAATTCTCTCGACATTAGTTTAATTAAATGAAACCTCATTTCACAGCAATTAATTAAATTCTAGTTAACCATGAATTTAATCAATTAATAACCCTTATATAAAGACACTTAATTATATACCTCTCAACTGTGAATTTAATTAAATAAAATAACTGGAAACCCAAAACTAGGTAATCTGCACAGTTTAAATTGCATGATCTGGAAAACTGTTTGCTAACAGTGTGGGACCTTCTATCTAAGGAACCTACATTTCACAGTTTTTCCCACACATTGTCCTAATCATGAGCAGACCGTGCAAGTGCCTCTATCTCACATTTTTTAGGCTATATAGTTTGACTCGTACGGTTTGACCAACTGTGCTCAGCCTGTACGCATGCCACTACTAGGTTTGGTGCTCCCAAAACCCATTCAGCCACCATTAAAACACTCAAACCATATCCCAAGCCCGTTATCAACAATTTTATACAGTACAAACTCCCGAAATATCAACCGGAAGCATGGTTTTAAGACGGGCCCATCCAACAAATGAAAAAGATCAAAAACTATCTTTTTTTACCTTGATTCAAAAACATGGGACATTACAATTTACCCACCAAAAAAACATATCATCTATAAGAAGCTATTGGGGACAGATATCACATTAACCAACCCTCCAAGGACATAAAGTCTCTTTTGAAAAATTACAATGCATTTCTATACAATAAACACACCTTTTACCAAATCACAATCCCAACAAATTAATCATTTTAAACCCAATACAAAGATCAGAGTTCAACCCAAAACATCAAAATTCCACATAATCAAGCCCAAAATACTAGATACATTATCCCATCATCATATCTTCAATTGATATTTCCAACCTAATGACCTATAACCACAATTAACTCCGCAAAATGTCTTTGAAAATGAGTCCATCACCAACCACAAGTAACCAATGTCCTCACTCGATATTCAATGACCTATCCTTGTCAATCCATCATAAGGCTACATAAATACTATCATTTCCTTGGACAAAAAATTGCATAACCCAAAGAACTACAATCCATAATACAACACAATTGACAACCAATTATCAGGTCCAACAACGTTTAAAACATTAGCACGACGTATAACCGACGCTATCTCCATGCCTACAAGATGAGGTCTAGATTGGGGAAATGCTCATCTCATTTACAAGAGCACACTAAGAGTAAACCTTGGTCACCAAAATATCATTCAATCTATCACTGGTCAATTTTTTACAAAAAGTAATGACTTCTCTTGTCATTGCGTCATCAAGGAAACCTTGATGCCTGTATCATACAAGGATTCCTTGTTCCTTGAATGTTTCTAGATGAAACTCTTCCAACACCATTCCAATGTGATATTATCCACCAAAAGAGTTTCCAGTTCATAGAATAAATGATCAGTCGCTCACTAGAGAACTCTTTTAGAAACACCTTTACCGCAAGTGTGACATTCCATGAACCAAAATCACCACATCAACATCTCGCATGAAATCCACAGTTTAATCCGGTTACCGAGTCAAAAAACCTGAGTCCTAGAAGTAAAGGTAAGGGAAACATCAAAATAATAGCACAAATATCAAAATATCACAGCAGAACAATGCATCTCATGCTTTAAGGGTGCTAACTACTATCGGTTAGTCCATTACGAAACATACACATCAACCCTATCTCATAATTATGAAAAATAGAAATCATTGGGCTCAAAAAACCCCCCTTTAATTTTAGTCATTTCATTAAATTCATTTCAACCTATATACATTTGAATGAATTTTAACAATGAAAAAAGTAATATTCGACAAAATACAAATTGTTTTTTTAATCAGTTCTCCTCATCCAAAATATGAAAGCTATAACAAACATCCCCTTAATCATTATCAATTAGTTTTATTTATTTTTAAATATGAAATTTTGGATCTAAATTTCGTTTATTAAGAAGGCGAACTCATAGGGTCTCATTTATTCCAAATATCCATGTTCTTCAAAAAAACCTATAAAAGATTATTTAACAAAACTCAACAGTTTCTCATTTAAAACCATTTTCTATCAAATTATGGTTATATAAGGTTCAGTAACATGGGTTTATATCTACCAATCGATAAGGTGACCATAAACATTACCTTTGGTATTGGGCTCCCATTTATAATATAAAATTTTTTATTTAACGTTTTAACTTTTTGAGCCTCTTTTCCAGTTGTTTGAATACATGGGTTACCCTTTTCTAGTTATAAGGTGTACCATACACCTTACAACTTAAATTATATCTTTTCATAGATGAAATCAATAAATTTCTTACTCATGCATCCAACAAAAAATCGTTGTCATGTTATCATAAACTGTAACACAGTAACATTAATTAACATAGAAGCATGGAACAACATCAAAACATGCTAATAATAGAGCCATCATTGAATATAAACACCCAATGAGGATATATCTATCACTAAATAGATTATATAAAGTGGATTTCAAAATAAAACCAATACAAGGAATTCAACTGAAGGCTCACAATCAAAATTAGTTGGCATTCTACTAATGGAACTTCTTGGCATGTGATATGAATGGAATGTGAATCTTTAAGTGGTAAGATGATGCATGTAAAAAAAGATCCTTTCCATATCAGGACAAGTATAATTTTGAAAATTCTCAAAATCATTATGCAGTGGAAAATACACCATTCACTCAATGTGAAATCATATAAACTATAACCTCAAATAGAATAAACATCAATTCCCGTCCCTAGCCACTTGGTCATTTCATGTACATGGGGTGATCGGTCTAATGCATGAAAATTAACTGAGTGTCGACATATTAATAGTATCATGTATTCCATCACAAAATAGATATACAATAGAAAAATAAGAAAACCCTCAACCTCTAATACAACATTGTAACATCACGACTCGGGTTACCCTCAAACTGGTATCCAGACCGGTTGCCACATGAACTCATGATCGTCTCCCCGTATTCCAGAGGCTGATGACTAGCTGCGAGGGTCTATGGATAGTTAGTGGGGAGACTATACCCTCACATTCAGATTTCACAACATAAATAGATAATAAAATAAGAAAACAACAGAAGCATGTAAAACAATAATCATTTGAATAATGAAAATGGCCAACACCAATTTATTCAATACATGCGTGTAATGTTGATAGATATTAGATAGCAATAAACAAAACAACATGCATTACATTACAATATAGAAATATAGAAAATAATCATGCCCCAAGGATGATATCCACAATCATCTCGGGCTCCCGCTCGGTCCTTTTCTCTTAACATCCAAGTACATGTAACATCCAAAGGCAAAGGTCCACAGTCCTGCAAATAATAAATTCGACTTGGGTACCCTAGTGTAATGGTGTCCTGAATAGTCTGTGAGAACTACATATTAGTAGGTTGATACCACCGGTTGTTTAGATCAATCTATACAATGAAATATAAAAAATGGAGTGTAGATATTACAATGTAATAACATAAATAAAAAAATAACCAACAACCCTTCCAGGTTCCAAACTGACTCCTGGAAATGATACTTCTTTCAGCCCGTAGCAGGAATAAGAGTCTACATAAGAATCATACAAGCATATTTATAAAGAATTAATACATTTTAATGCATTAATATTTATTCTCTATTTATATATTTGTTTTCTCCAAGGTTCCAATGGTATCCCTTGCCTCAATAATAACATTAGCTCATTCTGAAATTCTAATCATTCTCAATATTTCGTTATTTAATCACATTCAACTCAATCATGATTCATATCAACCATTAATTTCATAAATCATTTATATATTATACTATTTCTGCAGAACGTCATCTCTAGAACCTAAAAACCTCATTCATTTATTTATAATTTTGGTGTTAGAAAGCCTTGTCTAACACCTCTTTCTCATTCAGTGTAGATCATCATTTCTAACACCCTTACATCTAAGGTCTTAGATAACTATTTGTGAGGTATGCCATATCAGAGTCCCAACTTTTGGATTGGTCAAGGATGAAATACCTAGCACCCATTTTTCATTTATTTACATCATTTATAACTATTGTGTAGGATGTCCATGTCCACGTCACAACCACTACATTGGTCTAGGATGCCATACATAGCACCAAATTCACATTCATTTAATAAATATTTAATTAATAATAATTACCCATATTATTCCACTAATAATTCATCGATTAGTTAAAAAACATAAAGGCCATTTGTTAACTCAACAATTACTAATAGCATAAACCATTAGTTAATTAATTAATTAATTAATCATATATACACAATTCTCATTCGGTATTTAATTCTGCATAATTAATTATCAGAAATATTACTGCAAGAGAACATATTTAATACACCATTAATTATGTCAATTTATTCAAGAATCAAATCACAATTAATCCACTAATTAATTATCTCAGTTATCTAATTAAATATATTATAATTAATCTCCCTATTTATTATCTATATTTCATGGTCAAGCACATAATTAATACACTATTAAGTATTCCATTCTAAATACCATCTTTCTATAATTAATTCTTCACAACTAATTATCCAAATAAAATATCAAATTATAATAACTAATTCTCCGATTTAATTATCTTTAATCAATATCATAGAACATAATAGATTCACCATTAGTTATCTTAAATTGAAAAAAATCATCTCATAATTAATTTCCCACTATTAATTATATTAACATAACAAATTAAATATCCCAATTACAATTGTCTAGTTTCACTATTAATTCACAAATTAATTATCTTATCTTATCCAATTAAAATGTCATAATTAATTCACTGATTAATTATCTCAACATATCCTACCCAACACTCAGAAATTTCATTTAACCCATGTGCATCAAAAAGAGGGCAGAAATAGTAATTCAAAAGACCATAATCTATGTGAACATGTCACATTAAACATTTAGTTTTTATCTTGATGGTAGCAGACCTCAATTGGAGGGGTTTTATTACAAAACATGATTTTGTAATTTAACAACTTGTTTTATACTAATAAACAATTCTCTACAATATTACAATCATCTATATCAAAAGTAGTAGATTAAAAATAACATAATTTTTCCTAACAGAATCAATTTTGGGGACCATACCTAAAGGAATTGGTTGAACCAACACATTCTTACATAAACCGCATACTTCTTAGGCACACGTGCCTCCACAAGAGCATTCACACACATGGAATTTGTCGTGATACCTAACAACAATCAACTGGAACTCATAATTAGTTCGGTGGAAACCAACAGACAACCAAATAATTAACTGTAACACATTTAAACCCTATGTACCATATTTAAGGAGAGAGACCCCATTAACAGGTATTGATCCTTACTCAAAATTGAAGGTGGAGAACCGAGTCGTGACAAACCATCATTCCTCTAGTAGCAGTTGTTAAAATATGGATCAACATGTCCTAATACATAATTCACACCACCTATAAATAAAAGAGAAGAGGAAACTGAAAAAATCTAGGGCCTTATGTTTTCAACCTAAAGGAGACTGGGAAGAGAAGAGCCAAAATGGATCATGTGAAGAATGAAACATGCATAGAATGAATTAGTTTGACTAGACAAAAAACTTATGTGAAGAATCCAATGCGATCTGGTGCACAGAGAGGGAGTCAGGTTCTGGAGTGGTGCACCTCCAACATGGGAGAATGAGGGGAGGGGGTAGGGCCTCACCCTATTTTCACCTCCCTCTTATAACCCAAATTAGTTTTGTAATAAATAATATAATAATAATAAAAACAACCATATTATTATCATATTAATTAAATCACTTCTTTGATTAACCCCATAACTCCCCCATTATACCTCATTTGATTTTATTGTTCTCCAAAAAATTTGACTAAAAAACTCATCTTGACATTATTTAATTAAATCCCCTTCAATGAGTTTAATTAATACCACACCAACACATAATTATTTAATCAAATTATTCCAACCTCAAATAAAATTAAATAATTTCCCTAAATTTTCATTAAATAATAAAAAAAATAATCCATGAATTTAATTAGGTAATCCCAATCCCCACATTTATTCCTCATTTAATTACATTTCGTTGACCTGGAATTAATAAAATAAACTCCACTCGTTATCATTTAATTAAATTATCTCAACATTAATTTAATTAAGGTAAACCTCATTACGCATCAATTAATTAAATTACTATTAACCAAGAATTTAATTAATTAAAAACCCCCATATCACGTAATTTAATTAAATCCATTTAAACTATGAATTTAATTAAATAAAATTACCTGAATCCCAAAACAGGGTAATACGCACGGTTTGTCTCACACGGTCTGGAAAATCGAGCACCAATCATGACGAACCTTCTGTCTAAGGAACCTACTTTACACAGTTTTTCCCAAATGGTTTTCCTAACCATTCACAGACCATTAGAGTTCCTATTTCTCACCTTTTCCAAGTTGCATAGTTTGACCCTCATTGTTTGACCAACAATGATCAGCCCGTGTGAACATCACTGTCAGTTTTGGTGTTCCTAAAACCAATTGAGCCACCAGTAAAACTATCAAATTGTTACCCAAGCCTATTATCATCACTTTTAAATGATTCAAACTCAAGAAACATCTACCCGAAGCATTGTATTAAGACTGACCCATCCAAAAATGAAATAGTTTCTTAACAATCATATTTTAACTCAGTTTAAAAACAAGTGACATTACAAATCCTTTGATTCAATGTTCATTAGTAATATGTATTTTATGATTCCATAATATATAAATAATATTTTAAAAATTTATTATCATATTCCACATATGGTTTGGTTTCATTATGTGGAAACCACATTGTTTATGACTTATTTGAAATATTTTAAAAAATTAAAATTTTACACTAATAATAATTAAAACAATATTTTAATAACCACATTCAAATATTTATATTCATATTATATTACCATAATATTATTTTTCATGATACTATTTTATGTACGCCAAAAAATCATCACATATTGTAGTGACATTAAACTATAATTTACTTTCATGAATTCCAAAAAATATTTTCATTTTAATGGTTTATAGAGTTATGTCACAAATATTTCATTAAAGAACCATAGATTTTAATTTCAGAATATCTATATATTATGAATTTTTTCCACAAAAAAAGTTAATATGAAAGATAATTTATTTTTAGGATGTATCTTTTTAAATTTGATATTAACATCAACATTGTCCATGGTAATTATTAAATCCTTTTGAAAGTCGTTTCAAAAAAATATGATGAGCACAACAAGCTCAATATAGTTAATAAATAAATGAAATTAGTTATTCTTGTAGAAAACCTGAAAAACGATTAAAAACAGGATTCTAAAGGGAATACTTTTTTACAAAAAAGATAATTATTTCAAATTCAAAAATATCATTATGTTAAATCCTTAAATCTAAAGATATTAATAAAATATAATTTACAAAAATAGAAAATCCATGTATATTCTTTGGGGAATAATCATCATATATCCCTTTTAAAATCATTAAAATTTGAATAAACATGTATCTTAAATCTTGTATAATTTTATATAGAGAATAATCATTACACAATTCATTAGAGTACTGTTTGGGTGAACCCATTTTATAATCTATATGAGGCTCACCCATGAGTTAATAATGTGATCATCCCCTTTTATAGTATGCACTGGGATTTCATGTGAGCTATACTGGGACTAAAACCATGAAAATCAATGTATAATTACTATATAATGAATAAAAAAATTTAAAAACTTTGTTAAACACATGTAAAAAACACTTTCAGATATCAAAATACAATTTTATTTAAGAGAACCGTTATAAATACAAAAAATAAAAGAAAATTGGAATATGAGTTTTATTTGAGGACAACATGGAGTCCTATAAAATAATCCAAATATAAATAATTATTTTGGTGGTAGGAATATAAATATTCAATGTATAAATTAAAATAGAATAATTCATTTATCAATTTTAAAGAATTTTTATCATTCTAAAAAATGATTCATTTTTTAAAAAATGAAATAAATATGAAACAAATTCCCATTATATTTTATTTATGTGCATGGAAACAAATTCATAAAATAATTTTATAAAAAATTTCATGGAATATGTATTTTTTTTTAAAATATTAATCATTAAAATGGTGATTTATGTTAAAGCTTTCCTTACCTCGAGTCTAAATCATCACATATTTTCATTATCATACTAACAAATAAAATTAATTTAAATTTTTACATTCTCCCTAAACATTTTTAGTTTTATTATTAATATTATTTCATTTATTACTATGTAATTTATAATTACATAATGATTTATGTTTATGTGAGTTGAATTATTTATATTCGGTTCATAAGTCCAATATGTCATTGGTATGATTACTATGCCAAAAGAAATCAGTATTAAATTAAATATAGAGTAATAATAATAATGTAATTATATTTTTTGTATCTCAATTATACTTATAAGTACAACAATTAATGATGGTTATGAAATATGAACTATATGACAATCTGGTATATGGTTGGCCGTACTTAAAAAACAATAACGTTTCTATTTTTCAATTATCATTACAGAAAGAAGGTACACATTTTTGTATTTCGATAATGATAATTATAAAATAAATACCATTTTGTTTTTTAAAAAATATTTAAAATACCATCCAAGTGATGTTGTGAAGGAAAATGAATTATATCTCTTCATGGGGGTGGTAGTCTACATGTACACAAGCATCATGTCATAATTTTTTAGTGAATGGAAACGTAAGGATGTAAATTATATATTATCCATTAATAAAGATAAATATGTCTTCAGTAAGATATATATAAATATATATAATTAATCAATCATTATTATCTGTCCTCAGAAATGTTTTTGAGAAATAGAATTTATTTTTTTGGGATGGTAGGTCATTGTACAAATGAACGATGTATATCGTTCTCATTTGAGGTTAGAAGATGAATATATAGGTTACAAAATAAAAATAAAAAAACCTATGTATATAAAATTTAATGGAGAAATTTTTACTGCATGTTTTAACTATATTTTATTTTTATTAAAAATAAATAAAATAAAATCACTTGGTTAAGAATGATACATCTTCTTTGGATATTCATTATAGGATTGCATCAAAAGTATTTTGATGTTGTTATTATGAAATAAAAAAACCTTTTTAATTTAAATATGCATCATTAGAAGGAATTTTTGTTGATATTTTATGATCGAAGTGGTTTTTCTTGTGTGAATAAATGTGAATAAGAGATCCATTAAATAAAAAAAGGATGGGTAAATCTTAAAAATCATAAAATATAAATTAATGTAATGGTTGTAAATCTACAATATTCATATATAATATGAGTTTAAATCTAAATAATCTTATAAAATAATATATTTACATGTTTGGATAAAATTTATTGAGTTAACTTTTTGTTATATCCCATTGTTAACCCTTTCCAAATGTAACGCCCCGACCCCAGCTACCCAGAGTCGGTGCACTACTTCGTAACATTTTCATGATCACAAAAGATCAAGTCTCGAAAGACTGATTAGTTTAGTAGCCTTGGAAACACTAGATACATTCATAAATGTTACATTAAATCATAAAGAAAAAAAACTAATAACAAAGTCTTTATAGTCCACACTCATATTCTCTTCTGACTATCCCTGCATGTCATTCATAAAATACATCTTCACATCCTGGAAAATATTAAAACATTGAAAGGGGTGAGCTCAGATGCTCAGTAAGGATAACAATATTGCGGAAGCTTTCATAAATAAACATAAAAATTTAAGGCAATGTATAACTAAAAAAAAGCCTTTTAAACTTGAACATCAACATAATATGGAAAAAGTAAATTGAGATAATGCCATTCACTTCTTCACATGGATATTCTACTGGTCGAATAATCACATGCAATATCAATAACCACTTTCATAATGAGGGAATGTATAATGCCAGACATTCTGAAACATTTTGTCAAGGCCTCGGCCAAGACGTCTAAAATGATTAAGGCCTTGTCCAAAACAATAAATCAAATTGGGAAAGGGCCTCGTCCAATTACACGTCTAGTTGTCTCATGAGTCCTACCGATGCATCGAGGAGCTATAGCGGGCTCCACCCGTCACTTATTAAGTCCAATACATTCCTCATATGAATATGTTTAAACATATCATAAACCATAACATAATCATATCACATAAAACATGCATAAAGAAAACAAAAAATTTCCACATTTCAATCACAAGATATCAATACAACACATTGATATAATAAAAACACTTTCAAAACCATTTTCAATACCAAAATAAAAGAAAGTTAAAACATTGTATTTATTTTTCATTTAAAAAAAGATGGCTTGTAGAGGAAGCCGAAACTCAAATAATGGTCACGGCGACATAGAAGTCATTGTCGCCGCATAATTATGACAAAAACATTCCCTCTTGACGTTTAGTAAACGCTTCGTATAAAAAAAATTCCTTTTGAATAAACGTAAAAGTCAAAGGGGTTTATACACCGTATAAAATAAATTTGTGTATAAAACCAAATATGCCTCAATGAAATGAGATTGAGACGAAGTCCTTAAAAGATCATTTTTAAAATAAAATAGATCTATTATGTGTATTCACTATAGGTACACATAAAGAAAGTAAAAATACAAAATAGGACATAATAACATCATGACATAATTTGAAAGTAGGAGATTAACCCAAAGAATGGAAGTTGGGTTAAGAAGTTCCTTACCTCGTGTCTGACTTGACTCAACCGTTATTTAACCTCCTGAATAATAAACTAGAGTTAATATATACCTTATTAAGAACCATTTTTAATTTCATTACCCTTTTTATATCACTTATTACAATGTTATGAACATTATGTAATTATTTAAGTTAATAACGGTCGTTTTGTCGATCTTTGGTACTTGAGTCAACAATAAACTTCTTATGATTACAAGTTGTTTATGTGGTAGAATATCCATTATCTCCAGAATTATATTAATGATTTAGATGTCATATATATCAAATATATCCAGTATATACATTAATTTATAATATTACGTAACATTTAGAGGTAAGAAATGAAATGCACCGTTCATGGAGATGGTAAGCCGTACGTACGCCTGAACGCTACTTTCATTTCTATTTCGTATTTAATGGAATGAAATCATAATGATATAAATGTATAATATAATTACAGTATAATATAGTGTATAATACCATTTACTCCATCCTTTATACATCCCACATATGGCATTAACGATTCAAATCACTTTGAGGGGGCGGTAGTCCGCACTTCCTAAAATGAAATTATCGCGTTTTACCCATAATGGAAATCATAAAGTATGCCATAAATGAGAAATAAAGAAGCATAAGTAAAACATAAACATATTATATATCATATATAAATATAGGGACATCTTAATGGCCACCTTTGAAGGTGTTATATGAGTGTTGAACAATCATCGTTTCGTGAGGCAGAAATTCGCCATCCACAGAAACCGTATGTTCTTTAACAATTAGATGTAGGTGTGTGTAAGTGTTTCTAGAATCCTTCTTATAGAAACATCCTAGTATATTGAGGATACTGGTGTTGTTACAAAATAAAAGAAAATAAAAAGAGTTTAGGGGGTTGGAGAAGAAAAATAAAACCAAACAACTTTAGAGAAGACATTACCTCAAAATCGTGTAACTCTTTTTGATTTGAGCCAAAGGCTTCCTTGGGAAGAGTTCTGCCAAAAGTGAGGCTTCTAGGAGTAAAAGGGGGAAGTTGGGAGAGTATTTGGGCAGAGTTTGGCCGAGACAAAAGGCTTGAATGTGTGAATGAGGTGGTAGAGGTGGGGGCCTTTTATAAGAGGAGAGGAGGGGCACTCTTGGAAAGTAAGGAACTTTTACATTATTATACAGTGCGTTTCGGATTCTAAAGGTCCCACACTTATATAATTCGTGGCTAAGGTGATAAGGGTTCTAAATATACCCATCCAATAGTCTTTGGACAAGTGTATGCCTTGGAGTTTTCATTATCTTTTCATTTTATTAAAATCGTTAAATAATGAGGTCATCGCTGCATCATAATAATGTCATAAATAAATTAATTTATTTAATGTCTAAAAATTATAAAAAAAATACTATGATGTAGGAAATCTTTTTAGATTTCCAATGACTATTTATAGTCAAAATTATGACTTGTATAACCCCATGTAAAAATTGTTTTAGTAAAACATTTCATGTTTGTGTCATTTTTTACTTTAACATTAAATAAAAGGTATTTATGTCATTTTCCAACTAATGTGGATACATGGGGTCCCCAAGTTGACACATGGATTGTCTTGGTCGGCCATAGCACATCCAATGAGGGTAGGACATGTGTCATGCTCATCTCATATTATTAAAACATTATTTTTACCTTAAACTACACTAATTACCTCTAATCGCGATTAAGAACTTAAAAGTTACTATTCAACAAAAATTATTTTACTCTCATTGAACCACATTTTTACTTCTTAATGACAACCATGTATGTCAGATTTTTGAAAATCAAATCACAGAAGTGGTAATATTTCATTTAAACGAAAAATCAGTTATTTAACTACTACTTAGTGGTTTCACTATTCATCAAAAATTGAAGTTTTTCATAACAAGGCCAAAATTTCACCCTGAGCTATAATTGATATTCCGAATTCAAAAATGATGTCTATTTTACAAAATTCCAAACATATAAGTTGCATTAAATAATTTTATAATTAATTCCCGCTGTTACAACAAATAGCGTGTTTTTAAGAAACAATTTATATCAAAAGATGGGCAATTGTTTATGTCCAATTTCAATGTTAAATTAATTCTAATGACCACCATTGGATAAAATGGTAAAAATATATTCTAATTATACATTAAAACCACTAAATAGTATAATTTATCACTATAAATTATTTTGATTAAAAAAGTTGTTTTTAAGTAATTTTCACTATTCATAAAAAATTGGAAGTTCTCAGAAAATTACAGAAAATTTAACTTTGGATAATTTCGATATTACGAATACAAAAATGAAGTCCATTTTAAAATATAAAATTTCTATAATTTTAAAAAGTGGTTATTACTATTCATAACGTCTACTTTGATTAGTCGCGGTGTTTTAGAACACGAAGTTGCGTACATTGCAAGCTATTGCATTATTGAATGAGAAGCGTATCGCGGAAGCTCGGGGTGTTACATTCTCCCCTCCTTCAATAAATTGCGTCCCCGCAATTTGAAATTTTTTTCTTTGAAAATAAAAGGTTGAAAATAGAAAATACCGTTGTGGAAAACCCACATCGGAAATAAGATTAATAAAATGTAGCCATAATAAGAGGGAAATGGAAATGAAAAAGTCACCACCCAATTATGATCTCAACTAGGAGAACATTGGTGGCAATTAGAGACATATAATTGGAGGAAAAACTTAAATATTTGTAGGGTGTGATTGAGGTCATCAATCACAATCAACTTTCAAATTGAGGGCCTCAAAGCCTTCAATCTATGTTGATTTAAAATATCATCATTTCAACAAGACATAAGGTATTTGGATAACACATTTTTTTTGTTTTAATATCCCTTTGCTAAAGTTTAAGAATTAATTTATTCATTGAATAAGATATAGGTATATATATATTTATGCTTGACAATTAGAGTTTCAACCTTCAACTCATCTTTCACTCAAAAAGATAATAGAACTCAAAAATATTATACTTATCCTGATTGTATAAAGTTACAAATGTTAACACATACCATTTAGATTAGTAAAATTATTTTGTAATAACCAGGGACTTCCTCTAGGCTAGTGGTAGGAAATAAAGGCATGTCGCACTATGATTGTGGGTTCGATTGCTGCAGCTTTGTCCGACGCGACGGGTTATGCCCCACCCTGCAGGTTGTCCTTTTCCTAAAACTATAGTATTATAATATTCAAAAATAATCTTCATAAAATTTTTAACCTTAAACAATACTATCCAAAGATCAACTTAATCCACTCCAACCTTTATAGTTATCCAAAATACCTCTGTCCAGACTTTCTCTAAAAGGTCTCTTAATTCCAAAATCAATTTATCAGATTCCCCAAACAAAGTAAAGTTTCTCTTATTGTCACATACAAAAAATATAATTACCTTCATCATATTAAAACCTTACTGAAATCAACAAGTAATTCAATACAATACTTATATATATCACATTATTCTAATAACAATAATATAATCCATGAGTCCAAAAGCACCAATACATTAGTTATTCTGCTTCAACTGTAGTAACATCATAAGATTGTCCTTGATCCCTTGGCCTTTTCTGAGGTAAGTTTCCCTGACGATTAGGACATTTATTTGCATAATGCCCCATTTCCCTACAATTGTAGCATTCAACATTGATAGCCTCTTTCTTTCCCTTGAAATCACGTGCCTGGTGACCTTTTTCCCCACATTTATAACAAACTCCCATTCCTTTTAGACAAGTACCAGGGTGATTCTTCCCACAATTATCACATAATGGAAAATCCTTCTTTCCCTTTTTCCATTTATCTGTCTCTTGTTCCACCGTTATCTTCTTCTCAAGCTTTACTTTCTTGTCATAAGACATAGAGAATTCCTTTTATGTCTTGATAGAACACGAGACAATATCTTCGTATGACGAGAAAGATTGTGAGACTAATGCTCGACGGAGAAATGGTTTTAACCCATCAAAGAAACGATCAATCTTACTTCTTGGGTTACGTATATAATCTGCAGCATGACTCGCTAACCTTGTATAGTTGGCCTCATACTTTGCGACATTCTCATCCTCCTTTTGTTTCATACTCAAAAATTTTCGTTCCATATCTGCTCGATGGTCACGATGATAGTATTTTTCTAGGAAAAGCTCTTTGAACTCCCTCCATTCCATATTCGATACGTCATCATCTTCCTTTGTGTTTTGAATCAATGACCACCATTGATCAGTATCTCCAGTGAGGCGGTAAACTGCCATGATAACCTTCTCCCTTTTGCTACTCCCCAAGGCGTGGAATATTTTCTCTAAGGTGTTTATCCATTGCTCAGCTACTAATGGATTTATACCCCCATTAAATGTTGGTGGTTGTTGCCTCATGAAGTGGTCTAGCATTTATCCTCCACGTTGTGGATCAGGGTGCTCCATATGGGAAAGGTTATTATTCATAACCTGTGTGAGTTGTCCCAGTACGGTGAGAAGCTGATCAGCACCAGTTGTATCACTAGCTCCACTATAATTATCTTGAACAGGAGGGAAATCCCTACACGGAGTGCGTGCATTGATACGGTTTCCATTCCTTCCACTAAGCGCCATTTCTAAATAATGGCATAAACTATATTAGTTTATGAATCAAAATACATAATTCCATACTTGTAAAACACTTAACATAAATTGAACTAATTATGGATACAATCCATAATTATAAAAAAAAATTCTTTGAGGAAGTATATACTCGTAACCCTTCATAGTGGTTTGTAAAGAAAATGGGAATTTTCCTAAGCATATCCCATGGGAGTGTCGTAACCAAGAGTGCAGCAAGGCCCGTTGTCGTGCACCATTTCCCGTTCGAGTCTAGCTCAAAGCGGTGTTTTTGGGTTTTACCCCTAGGTACATCTGTTCCAGAGCCAACTCTACCTGCTCGTATCCAGACAGGGATGTATTTCTCGGAAAACTCACAAAATCTCTACAATACCAAAATTTTAGGAAGTTCTTCTATACTAATCCTCAAAGTTCATCTTAGGTCTACGTGCTCTAATCAGAGTTTGTCTAAATCTAGCTTCCAAGGTTTTTACTAAACCTGCCTCCGATACCAACTATAATGCCCTGACCCCAGCTACCCAGAGTCGGTGCATTACTTCGTAACATCGACATGATCACAAAAGATCAAGTCTCGAAAGACTGATTAGTTTAGTAGCCTTGGAAACACTAGATACATTCATAATTGTTACATTACATCATAAAGAAAAAAACTAATAACAAAGTCTTTATAGTCCACACTCATATTCTCTTCTGACTATCCTTGTATGTCATTCATAAAATACTTCTTCACATCCTGGAAAATATTAAAACATTGAAAGGGGTGAGCTCAGATGCTCAGTAAAGATAACAATATTGCGGAAGCTTTCATAAATAAACATAAAAATTTAAGGCAATGTATAACTAAAATAAAATCCTTTTAAACTTGAACATCAACATAATATGGAAAAAGTAAAATGAGATAATTCCATTCACTTCTTCACATGGATATTCTACTAGTCGAATAATCACATGCAATACCAATAACCACTTTCATAATGAGGGAATGTATAATGTCAGACATTCTGAAACATTTTGTCAAGGCCTTGGCCAAGACGTCTAAAATGATTAAGGCCTCGGCCAAAACCATAAATCAAATTGGGAAAGGGCCTCGGCCAATTACACGTCTAGTTGTCTCATGAGACCTACCGATGCATCGAGGAGCTATAGCGGGCTCCACCCATCACTTATTAAGTCCAATACATTCCTCATATGAATAGGTTTAAACATATCATAATCCATAACATAATCGTATCACATAAAACATGCATAAAGAAAACATAACATTTCCACATTTCAATCACAAGATATCAATACAACACATTGATATAATAAAATCGCTTTCAAAAACATTTTCAATACCAAAATAAAAGAAAGTTAAAACATTGTATTTATTTTTCATTTAAAAAAAGATGGCTTGGAGAGGAAGCTGAAACTCAAATAATGGTCACGGCGGCGGAGAAGTCGTTGTCGCCGCATAAGTATGACAAAAACATTCCCTCTTGTCGTTTAGTAAACGCTTCGTATAAAAAATATTCCTTTTGAATAAACGTAAAAGTCAAAGGGGTTTATACACCGTATAAAAGAAATTTGTGTATAAAACCAAATATGCCTCAATGAAAGGAGATTGAGACGAAGTCCTTAAAAGATCATTTTTAAAATAAAATATATCTATTATGTGTATTCACTATAGTTACACATAAATAAAGTAAAAATACAAAATAGGACATAATAACATCATGACATAATTTTAAAGTAGATGATTAACCCAAAGAATGGAAGTTGGGTTAAGAAGTTCCCTTACCTCGTGTCTGACTTGACTCAGCCGTTATTTAACCTCCTGAATAATAAACTAGAGTTAATATATACATTATTAAGAACCATTCCTAATTTCATTATCCTTTTTATATCACTTATCACAATGTTATGAACATTATGTAATTATTTAAGTTAATAACGGTCATTTTGTCGATCTTTGGTACTTGAGTCAACAATAAACTTCTTATGATTACAAGTTGTTTATGTGGTAGAATATCCATTATCTCCAGAATTATATTAATGATTTACATGTCATATATATTATATATATCCATTATATACATTCATTTATAATATTACGTAACATTTATATGTAAGAAATGAAATGCACCGTTCATGGAGACGGTAAGCCGTACGTACGCATGAACGCTCCTTTCATTTCTATTTCGTATTTAATGGAATGAAATCATAATGATATAAATGTATAATATAATTCCAGTATAATATAGTGTATAATAACATTTACTCCATCCTTTATACATCCCACATATGGCATTAACGATTCAAATCACTTTGAGGGGGCGGTAGTCTGCACTTCCTAAAATGAAATTATCGTGTTTTACCCATAATGGAAATCATAAAGTATGCCATAAATGAGAAATAAAGAAGCATAAGTAAAACATAAACATATTATATATCATATATAAATATAGTGACATCTTAATGGACACCTTTGAAGGTGTTATATGATTGTTGAACAATCATCGTTTCGTGAGGTAGAAATTCGCCATCCATAGAAACCGTATGTTCTTTAACCATTAGATGTAGGTGTGTGTAAGTGTAGCTCGAATCCTTATTATAAAAACATACTAGTATATTGAGGATACTGGTGTTGTTACAAAATAAATGAATAAAAATAGTTTAGGGGGTTGGAGAAGAAAAATAAAACAAAACAACTTTTGAGAAGACATTACCTCAAAATCGGGTAACTCTTTTTTATTTGAGCTAAAGGCTTCATTGGGAAGAGTTCTGCCCAATGTGAGGCTTCTAGGAGTAAGAGGGGGAAGTTGGGAGAGTATTTGGGCAGAGTTTGGCCGAGCCAAATGGCTTGAAAGTTTGAATGAGGTGGTAGAGTTGGGGGCCTTTTATAAGAGGAGAGGAGGGGAACTCTTGGAAAGTAAGGAACTTTATCATTATTATACAATGATTTTCGGATTCTAAAGGTCCCAAACTTATATAATTCGTGGCTAAGGTGATAAGGGTTCGAAATCTACCCATCCAATTGTCTTTGGACAAGTCTAAGCCTTGGAGTTTACATTATCTTTTCATTTTATTAAAATCGTTAAATAATGAGGTCATCGCTGCATCATAATGATGTCATAAATAAATTAATTTATTTAATGTCTAAAAATTATAAAAAAATACTATGATGTAGGAAATATTTTTAGCTTTCCAATTACTATTTATAGTCAAAATTATGACTTGTATAACCCCATGTAAAAATTGTTTTAGTAAAACATTTCATGTTTGTGTCATTTTTTACTTTATCATTAAATAAAAGGTATTTATGTCATTTTCCAACTAAAGTGGCTCCATGGGGTCCCCAAGTTGACCCATGGATTGTCTTGGTCGGCAATAGCACATCAAATTAGGGTAGGACATGTGTCAAGCTAATCTCATATTATTAAAACATTATTTTTACCTTAAACTACACTAATTACCTCTAATCGCGATTAAGAACTTAAAAGTTACTATTCACCAAAAATTACTTTACTCTCATTGAACCACATTTTACTTCATAATGAAAAACATGTATGTCAGATTTTTGAAAATCAAATCACATAAGTGGTAATATTTCATTTAAACGAAAAATCAATTATTTAGCTACCACTTAGTGGTTTCATTATTCATCAAAATTTGACGTTTTTCAGAACAAGGCCAAAATTTCACCCTAAGCTATAATTGATATTCCGAATTCAAAAATGATGTCTATTTTACAAAATTCCAAACATATAAGTTGCATTAATTAATTTTATAATTAATTCCCGCTGTTACAACAAATAGCGTGTTTTTAAGAAACAATTTATATCAAAAGATTGGCAATTGTTTATGTCCAATTTCAATGTTAAATTAATTCTAATGAACACCATTGCATAAAATGGTAAAAATATATTCTAATTATAATTTAAAACCACTAAATAGTATAATTTATCACTATAAATTATTTTGATTAAAAAAGTTGTTTTTAAGTAATTTTCACTATTCATAAAAAATTGGAAGTTCTCAGAAAATTACAGAAAATTCAACTTTGGATAATTTCGATATTACGAATACAAAAATGAAGTCCATTTTAAAATATAAAATTTCTATAATTTTAAAAAGTGGTTATTACTATTCATAACGTCTACTTTGATTAGTCGCCGTGTTTTAGAACTCGAAGTTGCGTACAATTCAAGCTATTGCATTATTGAATGAGAAGCGTATCGTGGAAGCTCGGGGTGTTACATTCTCCCCTCCTTCAATAAATTGCGTCCTCGCAATTTGAAATTTTTTTCTTTGAAAATAAAAGGTTGAAAATAGAAAATACGTTTGTGGAAAACCCACATCGAAAATAAGATTAATAAAATTTAGCCTTAATAAGAGGGAAAGGGAAATGAAAAAGTCACCACCCAATTATGATCTCGATTAGGAGAACATTGGTGGCAATTAGAGACATATAATTGGAGGAAAAACTTAAATATTTGTAGGGAGTTATTGAGGTCATCAATCACAATCAACTGTCAAATTGAGGGCCTCAAAGCCTTCAATCTATGTTGATTTAAAATATCATCAGTTCAACAAGATATAAGGTATTAGGATAACACATTTTTTTTGTTTTAATATCCCTTTACTAAAGTTTAAGAATTAATTAATTCATTGAATAAGATATAAGTATATATATATTTATGCTTGACAATTAGAGTTTCAACCTTCAACTCATCTTTCACTCAAAAAGATAATAGAACTCAAAAATATTATACTTATCCTGATTGTATAAAGTTACAAATGTTAACACATACCATTTAGATTAGTAAAATTATTTTGTAATAACCAGGGACTTCCTGTAGGCTAGTGGTAGGAAATCAAGGCCTGTCGCACTATGATTGTGGGTTCGATTCCTCTAGCTTTGTCCGACGCGACGGGTTATGCCCCACCCTGCAGGTTGTCCTTTTCCTAAAACTATACTATTATAATATTCAAAAATAATCTTTATAGATTTTTTAACCTTAAACAATAATATCCAAAGATCAACTTAATCCACTCCAACCATTATAGTTATCCAAAATACCTCTGTCTAGACTTTCTCTAAAAGGTCTCTTAATTCCAAAATCAATTTATCAGATTCCCCAAACAAAGTAAAGTATCTCTTATTGTCACATAATAAAAATATAATTACCTTTATCATATTAAAACCATAATGAAATCAAAAAGTACTTCTGTACAATCCTTATATATATCACATTATTCTAATAACCAGAATATAATCCATGAGTCCAAAAGCACCAATACATTAGTTATTCTGCTTCAACTGTAGTAACAGCATAAGATTGTCCTTGATCCCTTGGCCTTTTCTGAGGTAAGTTTCCCTGACGCTTAGGACATTCATTTGCTTAATGCCCCAGTTCCCTACAATTGTAGCATTCAACATTGATAGCCTCTTTCTTTCCCTTGCAATCACGCGCCTGGTGACCTTTTTCCCCACATTTATAACAAACTCACATTCCTTTTAGACAAGTACCAGGGTGATTCTTCCCACAATTATCACATAATGGAAAATTCTTCTTTCCCTTTTTTCATTTATCTGTCTCTTGTTCCACCGTTATCTTCTTCTCAAGCTTTACTTTGTTGTCATAAGACTTAGAGAATTGTTTTTCTGTCTTGATAGAACACAAGACAATATATTCGTATGATGAGAAGTTTTGTGAGACTAATGCTCGACGGAGAAATGGTTTTAACCCATCAAAGAAATGATCAATCTTACTTCTTGGGTTACATATATAATCTGCAGCATGCCTCGCTAACCTTGTAAAGTTTGCCTCATACTTTGCGACATTCTCATCCTCCTTTTGTCTCAGACTCAAAAATTGTCTTTCCATATCTTCTCGATGGTCACGAGGATAGTATTTTTTTAGGAAAAGAACTTTGAACTCCCTCCATTCCATATTCGATACGTCATCATCTTCCTTTGTGTTTTGAATCAATGACCACCATTGATCAGCATCTCTAGTGAGGCGGTAAACTGCCATGATAACCTTCTCCCTTTTGCTACTCCCCCAGGCGTGGAATATTTTCTCTAAGGTGTTTATCCATTGCTCAGCTACTAATGTATTTATACCCCCATTAAATGTTGGTGGTTGTTGCCTCATGAAGCGGTCTAGCATTGATCCTCCACGTTGCTGATCAGGGTGCTCCATACGAGCAAGGTTATTATTCATAACCTGTGTGAGTTGTCCCAGTACGGTGAGAAGCTGATCAGCACCAGTTGTATCACTAGCTCCACCATAATTATCTTGAGCAGGAGGGAAATCCCTACACGGAGTGCGTGCATTGATACGGTTTCCATTCCTTCCACTAGGCGCCATTTCTAAATAATGTCATAAACTGTATTAGTTTATGAATCAAAATACATAATTCCATACTTGTAAAACACTTAACATAAATTGAACTAATTATGGATATAATCAATAATTATAAAAATGTTTTCTTTGAGGAAGTATATACTCGTAACCCTTCATAGTGGTTTGTAATGAAAATGGAAATTATCCTAAGCATATCCCCCGGGAGTGTCGTAACCAAGAGTGCATCAATGCCCGTTGTCGTGCACCATTTCCTGTTCGAGTCTATCTCAAAGCGGTGTTTTTGGGTTTTACCCCTAGGTACATCTGTGCCAGAGCCGCCTGTACCTGCTCATATCCAGACAGGGATGTATTTCTCGGAAAACTCACAAAATCTATACAATACCAAAATTTTAGATTGTTCTTCTATACTAATCCTCAATGTTCATCTTAGGTCTACGTGCTCTAATCAGAGTTTGTCTAAATCTAGCTTCCAAGGTTTGTACTAAACCTGCCTCTGATACCAACTGTAACGCCCCGACCCCAGCTACCCAAAGTCGGTGCATTACTTCGTAACATTGGCATGATCACAAAAGATCAAGTCCCGAAAGACCGATTAGTTTAGTAGCCTTGGAAACACTAGATACATTCATAAATGTTACATTACATCATAAAGGAAAAAAAACTAATAACAAAGTCTTTATAGTCCACACTCATATTCTCATCTGACTATCCCTGCATGTCATTCATAAAATACTTCTTCACATCCTGGAAAATATTAAAACATTGAAAGGGGTGAGCTCAGATGCTCAGTAAGGATAACAATATTGCGGAAGCTTTCATAAATAAACATAAAAATTTAAGGCAATGTATAACTAAAACAAAAGCCTTTTAAACTTGAACATCAACATAATATGGCCAAAGTAAAATGAGATAATGCCATTCACTTCTTCACATGGATATTCTACTGGTCGAATAATCACATGCAATATCAATAACCACTTTCATAATGAGGGAATGTATAATGCCAGACATTCTGAAACATTTTGTCAAGGCCTTGGCCAATACGTCTAAAATGATTAAGGCCTCGGCCAAAACCATAAATCAAATTGGGAAAGGGCCTCGGCCAATTACACGTCTAGTTGTCTCATGAGACCTACCGATGCATCGAGGAGATATAGCGGGCTCCACCCGTCACTTATTAAGTCCAATACATTCCTCATATGAATAGGTTTAAACATATCATAAACCATAACATAATCGTATCCCATAAAACATGCATAAAGAAAACATAACATTTCCACATTTCAATCACAAGATATCAATACAACACATTGATATAATAAAACTGCTTTCAAAACCATTTTCAATACCAAAATAAAAGAAAGTTAAAACATTGTATTTATTTTTCATTTAAAAAAAGATGGCTTGTAGAGGAAGCTGAAACTCAAATAATAGTCACGGCGGTGGAGAATTCGTTGTCGCCGCATAAGTATGACAAAAACATCCCCTCTTATCGTTTAGTAAACGCTTCGTATAAAAACTATTCCTTTTGAATAAACGTAAAAGTCAAAGGGTTTTATACACCGTATAAAAGAAATTTGTGTATAAAACCAAATATGCCTCAATGAAAGGAGATTGAGACGAAGTCCTTAAAAGATAATTTTTAAAATAAAATAGATCTATTATGTGTATTCACTATAGGTACACATAAAGAAAGTAAAAATACAAAATAGGACATAATAACATCATGACATAATTTGAAAGTAGGAGATTAACCCAAAGAATGGAAGTTGGGTTAAGAAGTTCCCTTACCTCGTGTCTGACTTGACTCAACCATTATTTAACCTCCTGAATAATAAACTAGAGTTAATATATACCTTATTAAGAACCATTTTTAATTTCATTATCCTTTTTATATAACTTATTAAAATGTTATGAACATTATGTAGTTATTTAAGTTAATAACGGTCGTTTTGTCGATCTTTGGTACTTGAGTCAACAATAAACTTCTTATGATTACAAGTTGTTTATGTGGTAGAATATCCATTATCTCCAGAATTATATTAATGATTTATATGTCATATATATCATATATATCCAGTATATACATTCATTTATAATATTACGTAACATTTAGAGGTAAGAAATGAAATGCACCGTTCATGGAGACGGTAAGCCGTACGTACGCATGAACGCTACTTTCATTTCTATTTCGTATTTAATGAAATGAAATCATAATGATATAAATGTATAATATAATTACAGTATAATATAGTGTATAATACCATTTACTCCATCCTTTATACATCCCACATATGGCATTAACGATTCAAATCACTTTGAGGGGGCTGTAGTCCGCACTTCCTAAAATGAAATTATCGCGTTTTACCCATAATGGAAATCATAAAGTATTCCATAAATGAGAAATAAAGAAGCATAAGTAAAACATAAACATATTATATATCATATATAAATATAGGGACATCAAAATCGGGTAACTCATTTTGATTTGAGCCAAAGGATTCCTTGGGAAGAGATCTGCCCAAAGTGAGGCTTCTAAGAGTAAGAGGGGGAAGTTGGGAGAGTATTTGGGCAGAGTATGGCCGAGCCAAATGGCTTGAAAGTGTGAATGAGGTGGTAGAGGTGGGGGCCTTTTATAAGAGGAGAGGAGGGGCACTCTTGGAAAGTAAGGAACTTTTACATTATTATACAATGCTTTTCGGATTCTAAAGGTCCCACACTTATATAATTCGTGGATAAGGTGATAAGGGTTCGAAATCTACCCATCCAATAGTCTTTGGACAAGTGTAATCCTTGGAGTTTACATTATCTTTTCATTTTATTAAAATCGTTAAATAATGAGGTCATCGCTGCATCATAATGATGTCATAAATAAATTAATTTATTTAATGTCTAAAATTTATATAAAAAAATACTATGATGTAGGAAATCTTTTTAGCTTTCCAATTACTATTTATAGTCAAAATTATGACTTGTATAACCCCATGTAAAAATTGTTTTAGTAAATCATTTCATGTTTGTGTCATTTTTTACTTTAACATTAAATAAAAGGTATTTATGTCATTTTCCAACTAAAGTGGCTCCATGGGGTCCCCAAGTTGACCCATGTATTGTCTTGGTCGGACATAGCACATCCAATGAGGGTAGGACATGTGTCAAGCTCATCTCATATTATTAAAACATTATTTTTACATTAAACTACACTAATTACCTCTAATCGCGATTAAGAACTTAAAAGTTACTATTCATTAAAAATTATTTTACTCTAATTGAACCACATTTTATTTCTTAATGACAACCATGTATGTAAGATTTTTGAAAATAAAATCACAGAAGTGGTAATATTTCATTTAAACGAAAAATCAGATATTTAACTACCACTTAGTGGTTTCACTATTCATCAGAAATTGAAGTTTTTCAGAACAAGGCCAAAATTTCACCCTAAGCTATAATTGATATTCTGAATTAAAAAATGATGTCTATTTTACAAAATTACAAACATATAAGTTGCATTAATTAATTTTATAATTAATTCCCGCTGTTACAACAAATAGCGTGTTTTTAAGAAACAATTTATATCAAAAGATTGGCAATTGTTTATGTCCAATTTCAATGTTAAATTAATTCTAATGACCACCATTGGATAAAATGGTAAAAATATATTATAATTATACTTTAAAACCACTAAATAGTATAATTTATCACTATAAATTATTTTTATTAAAAAAGTTGTTTTTAAGTAATTTTCACTATTCGTAAAAAATTGGAAGTTCTCAGAAAATTACAGAAAATTCAACTTTGGATAATTTCGATATTACGAATACAAAAATGAAGTCAATTTTAAAATATAAAATTTTTATAATTTTAAAAAGTGGTTATTACTATTCATAACGTCTACTTTGATTAGCCGCGGTGTTTTAGAACTCTAAGTTGCGTACAATGCAAGCTATTGCATTATTGAATGAGAAGCGTATCGTGGAAGCTCGGGGTGTTACACCAAACATACAATTACAAAAATGTATTTTACGCATTGAGGGTCATAATATTTAATATCATGTTAAAAAATACCTTAAATAGGACATTGTTGATTTATTTAATCATATCCCAATCACTTGGATAAATATAATATTTTTATGAATTTTATATCATTTAAATTTTTTTTATTTTTTAAAAAATATCATTAATTTCTATTATCGAAACTATTAATTACATTGACATTCATCAGAGGGGTAAAAAATTGGAATTTGAAAAAATATTTAATTAAATATCTATCATGTTATGGTTCTACATAATATTCAATATCTAGATTATTTCTTCCAATCTGTGTTACTTTTAATATTCTTAATATTATTTCTCTAAATTTTTTATTAATTTAATCATTACTAATTCAGTGTTGTGAATGTTTTAAGGGATATATTTTTAACTAAAATTTAAAAATAAATTTCACAGATAAATATAAATATATGTTTTTTCAAAAAAATTTATAATGAAACATATCCTATAGTTATGAACATGTAAAAGATATTTTAATTATAAATAATAGGAATGTAGTAATTTTTATTTCAGAAAATATTATAAGGATTATATTGAAATACAAATTCCCAATAATTCTAACTATATTAACTATGGATGGATAGGGACATTTTATTATCATCCTATCAAACTATGGAATTTTTTTGGTCAGAAATTATTCCTTATCATTTTCTTTCCAACATAACCTATCTAATTTACCATTCATAATTGTAAAAAACATTACTTGTGTTACTATTCATATTTACAAAATAAAAAAGAGACGTATATACTAAAATTAGACCACCAAATTGCATATATATACTCCATTTTCAACATTAAATCGATTAATGTGAAATTATTGAATTGAAATTTAAAACCATTAGATCATGATAAAAACCTATTTCTCTAAAAAATGACTTTTTAATTAAAAATGTCTTTATACTATATTTATAGATTAAATTTGTTTGTAAAACCATAAATGGATTATTTTATTTCAATATTATTTAATTACATTTTTAAAATATTAAAAATATTATTTTACTTTATAAATATTTTTAATGAAAATATATTTTTCAATAAGAGTCGTTATTTTTCACAAATCATTAAAATATCAGATTTTTTAAAAATTTGTCAAAAAATATTTCTAAGCTAATTGGCACATGATGAATTCGAAATTGATGTCAGTTTTTTCAAAATAAATTTCATTAATTTGGATATCATGATAAAAAAATATAATTCATGAAAATTTAATTTGAAAAAAAAAAACACATCTTCGTTTTTTAAAAAATTTTAAAAAATTTTTTTATATCAAATATAAATCTATAAAATCTAACTAAATTATATTAATTAGAAGGTAAAATTAATGACATTACCATGTTTTATAAATTATTCCCCATTTTTTAAATTGTATCTGCATAATTTTATTCACTTATTAAACAAGTGGGGATATCAATAGATCATTGTTTTTTTTAAATTAGTATATTGCATGTTCATCAATATTTTATTTCCACATTAACATAACCTAGGGAATATACTTATTCGATAACTCTTTACCACTATAATGAAGAATGTTAAATTTCTATTCCCCATTAGAAATTGTATCTTCTTACTGAACTACCTTAATTATAAAAACTAAAAATATGATTGGAACCTATTTCTTTAACATCCAAACATGAAAACATATGTGTTCGTGTAATTTTTCTGAAGGAAAATCTACTCTGTAAGAAACTAAAATAAAATTATGTATTTTTTATTATGGGTCAAGGAAACATAGTTTTACCATTCCATTTTAACAAAAATGTAAAACCAATTTCCAATGAGATACATTGTGACATACATGTTCATATACGTTGAATAAAATATGATTTCTACCATTATATTAATAACATTTTATCCAACTCTTAATCATTCTAAAATATTGTTGAATCACATTTAATATCTCAGAAACATATGATACCACCTATAGTCCATGAATTTCAATTGTTATACTTCATCCCAAAATGTATGGGTCTAAAACTAATTTCCATATAATGCCATAAAATTTTCAATCTGTATACCAAACTGAAATCTACTATTATATGTAAACAAAACTAAATAAATATATTTATCCCAATCTACCTCGTAATCAATTGATAATTCCCAACGTAGTTCTTCCAATATCAAAATAAATTTCTCAGACATCCAGTCCTATCAAGGATGAAATGCTCTACTAAAACATAGTTCAGTACCCAATAACATCTGTTTTCCTTTAAAAACATTCAAAATAGACATGGGATGATGATCATATATAATAGAGACATGAACTCCATATAACATGATTGTCTCCTAGATGTATAGTACATAATTTTCATATAAATAAATGGAATCTATAATGGGATTTAAACACTCATATTTAGTTAGACAATAAATAATAACCAGAATCACATTTTTACAATAAAAATTAAATGAAACATTCAATATTAAATACATGGTTGTATTCTCTTACATCCACATTAGAATTGAAAATGATGAAGCATCCCTTTATGTAGTTTCCATTATTCTTTAACCTATTGGAAAGACAATAATTTCATGTTAATGTCATCAATATCTCTGTTCATCGCATCCAACCATTAATACACATGAATGTATTTAAACATGTTAGGGCTTCCTATAAGAAATTAAAATGGTGATCTATGCGATTTATTTAACAATTATTTCTTCAGTTTGAAATAACAAGCCATATATATTCCCTCTCCCAATACCAAAATAAGTCTTTCTCTACATTAAATTCAGGTAGCTTAACCATATTAACTAATTATTGGTTTTCTTATAACTCTTGATTTTATTCATGAACATACTTGATTCATTCTATTAGATATGATAATAATGATTCTTAAAACAAAAGAAAAGAGGATTATGCATCTACAACTACTAGTACAATATTCATCAAGTTGTTTAGAAAAGTTTAAGGATCTAACTCTGACATTAATTGTTTACAATTATTTTCTATACTCAAAGATCCAGATATATTTTTTTTGTTCAATGATTGATATTTAATCATGAATTTATAATCCCTAATCAGTTCAAAAATATTTCTCTATATCATTTTCAACTCTTTTTGTGTGATTATATACATCAAAATTATATGATCATTTTATATTTCACAGTTGGATCCACAAAAATAAGGCCTCCTAATTTTTATAGGAAAAATAAATTATCATAATAAAAATTAGGTGTTAGTTATTTTAAATAAATAGGTTTTAGTATAACTAAATTATAAGATATTAGTTAACCATTCTGCATCAAGGCATAAACAAGTCCCTTCATTGAAGAGTCACTATATATGAAAAATTCCGTATTTCCATTATTAAAGGAAATAATTATATCATTATCATTTTTTTAATATTTTTTAGTGAAAACAAAAATAAATCTCATTTATCCATATGAATTTAATTATTTTTTAGATAAATTTTTTAGTTTTTAGACAACTCTGAAAACGTTTGGACAAACGATCTATAATATCCAAATAATCCTAGAAAACAATGAATCTCTGGGATCTTTTTGGGTCATGGAAACTGTTGAAAGAATAGTTTAAGACACTAAAAATGATTTTACATCACTATAAAGAAATAGAAAAAAAAATTAATTTCTTGAGACCAAAATTCAATATTAATATATTTTCCATTTTGTTTATTTTATTTATTGTTTGAAAAAAATACTTAGGTGTCATTAATGGTCTTCGTGATTTTTTTAACATAAAAATACATCATCAATAAATAAACAAAATAATTATCCAGATATACATGGAATAATATTTTAATTAGGAATATAAATATTGAAAATTCATTAGACAACCAAATGAAAATAAAGTAATGGTCATAGTATAAATAATTATTTTGAAACATATCCTTGGGTTATATCCACCATCACCTTTAGTGTATTGAATCTATACCTAAGATCAATCATCAAAAAATAATGTGCTCCCAACATATGATGAAAAAAATAATCAATATGACTAAAACATTATATATTATTAATAGTGATGTCATGAAATAATCAATAATCAATGTAATTACTTAGGTAACTATATTTAAAATTAACTTCAAAAATCCCAAGGTGATGTAAAATAGTTGAATGAAATATTTATCTAGAAAATCTAGGTGATTTCATTTCAATATTAATTTATCAGCATTATCCATTCGATAATGGGGATTATAAATAGTCTTAGAATCATTTACTATGTCAACACTTTTATCAATCACATGATCAAGAATAATACCCAGTAAATCATCAGGATAAAAATTCATATATTCAATTAACATTGGGATTTCACTAATCTAAAATGATTATTTATATTCAACTCCATTTTCCTAGTATCATTCTGGGCCATTTTTAATCAATTTCTCAAATTCATGTTTGGATATTTAATGTTGAAATCATTTAAAATAATTTTAATAACTTTTAAATATATAATTTCATCAAAACACTACCATTGGAAGTCCAATATGATTTTTAGGAATGACCATTCCACTGATAATAACAGTAATATTCTCATAATTCATGTGTTATTTAATATTTCAATATAAATTATTCCTGAAATGTTATATCATACATTCTTGATTTGATATTTCAATTATTGTTTAAATTTATAATAAATTAAATAATGTGATGATCTCAATTCAAAAAAAGTTTATGGATTTTTTCAAATAAACATGTAAAAAATATTTCACCACTTCATTATATTGTTTATCATTAACTATAAAAAAAGAAAATAATTTTTCCAAACCATTATGATTTTAAAATTCATGATTTCCATCATGTCTAAATAACTTCAAACATGTGATGTATAATAAAAAAACTCTTCATAAATAAAACATCTCACTAGAATATGAATATAAGTAACCACATTCATTTATTGTTCATGTCTCTTTTATTTACAGTCATGATCCCTCTAAAAAACCACACTAGTGTAAATTTCATAAATTTACCAAAAATTATAAAGGATTCATTATATGAAACTTTATCACAATATTTGAAATATATTTTTTAATATATGGTTTTTTATGAATCCTTTCCCATTTCCTACCAAACAATCCATTTTACATGTCCTAATTTGGTACATGATCATTACTGAAACACATTTCTATTTTATCATCACATAGAAAAATATTCTCATGAAATACTATTTCATTTGAAGATAATTCAATTTTTTATATAGTTTTAATATGTGATTACACTTCTGTAATCATACTTTCAAGATCCCAGATAAAACATGGTACATACCTATCAAGGCATGTAAATTTTTCGTCACACACAACTATAAAACCATCATCCTTTTAATTTAATTAAAAAAACTATTAATCTATTATCAGTCAGACATCCTTTGTGAAATATTTCCCAAGGAATATATTCTTAATTGTATCCCATTGACTATAATGATTATCATCTATCTATTTGGTATTCAATTCCAAAAACAAGCATTGATCAGCATCACCTAAAAATGATAAATGAAATGTATAATCATTAGACATAACATACACCCATGATATTAAATAACATTTCCATGTAACTAACCCATCCATGTAACGACCCAAATCCAGAGCCACTAAAATGGTGCCCCGTACTCAGTTCAACACATGACCTCAAGCGCGTTTCCCTAAATGCCAGAGGATGTCGGCTAGCAGCGAGGGCCTTGGTGAGTCTGTGGGGAAACTATTCCCTCATTTGGTAAAGTATACAGCGGAAGAATAAACATAAATAATAGTAGATGCAGTAAACAACATACAACAACTGAACTAAAAGTCAAATCAATGTCTGATATAATAATAATGTAGAATGGTACATGTATATATAGAAAGCAGTAAACAAAACAACGTGCTGAAATAAAACTGAAACTAAAGTACTAAACGTAAACAGAAACTCCAGAAGCATCGTGAGCCAAAGCCCAATCCCATGTTCTCCAGCTCCAACCACCAATCATGTACCTGAGGTATAAGGGCCAAAATCCCTCTACACCTGCAACCATATAATTTGTTTAGGCCAAAAGGAAGGACCCAAACAGGGTGTGAAAATAATCCTAGTAGGCAACCACCACAACATTTGTGCCCTACTGTCAGTGAGTAATATAGAAAAGGTAAAACAAAATACACACAGTAATGAACTAAGAGTACACCAGTAAATAATCCTACCAATTACCATTCACATTCATTAAAATTAAACAACCACGGAAGACTAGAAGTGATTTCTATTCCAAGGTAAAGAAAGTAACACAACATGTATCTCAAAATACTACCTAAACACAAGCAGTGCAAAACCCAAGCTTGTTCTTTGGCTTGGTGGACTCATCACAACCAACCATCAAAATTTACAATGACTCTCTGTGTGTCTCAAACTAGCAGACCCCTAAAGTCAAGTAATCAACCAAGGCACAAACACTCTGGGAAGCTCTCACGTCAATTACCCCATGGTCTTGTAACGATAGCTACAGACTCTCAGAGGAAGCACATACGTCTAATTCCTCCTGTGGTCTCGATGCGTGGGTAAAATAATTAAAATCATGGGAAACACAATGTCCTATTCCCATAGGTCATGTGTACAAAACTAAAACCAATATACCCTCTAGGGAAGAACTTAATCGTCTATTCCCTCTTTGATCTCCCGCACTAGGTTCACACAGCCCTAAGCAGTCCAGTCGTGCATAATCAATTGTCAGCAGCCCTTAGTATGTTCCACAACTACTTGGATAATATCTACCATGCATAAAAAGCAGTTTAATAGCAAGCAACACATGAAAATAGTTATAACAAGTAAACTAGAAATTGTAGTAGGTTTTTCCTCATAGGAAAACGATGTCGAACATTGATAAACAGCCAGCCAAAGAGAAAACACCCCTGGGGTGATCCTCAAACATGCAACCAAGCATACATCGGCAAAAATTAATCATAAGCTAACAAAAAGTCTAGGGAAAACAGACAATAGGATCAAAATCCCAAACCCGAGATACCCAATACATGGGTATCCGACACTTTTGTAACCAAAATTAATTGAACTTCAGCGTAGGGCAACAAACCACCTACCTCGATCCTCGAAGATCGATATACTTGAACCTCGGCCCGTGAATCAGCCTAGAACGGAGTATATCTGCAAACATGTCTAAAACATTCAACCTCAAATAACTCACAGGAGAGGAAGAATCAAGAAACGAGGCCAAAGAAGAACCAAGAACTCACCTCTACGATTCTTCTTCAATCGGCAGAGTTTGATTTGGAAAACCAGTGACAGATCAGTGGCTCGGAGAACAATCGGCCTCCTCGGATGCTCTGGATGGAATTAGGTGTAGAAGAAGACATTTATGAGAATTTGGCGCGAACCCAGTCCAATTAATGAAATAAAAAAGAAAAGTACACAGTGTGTACTTTTAAAGTACAAGGAGTGTGGTGGGTTTTTTCTGTACTCTGCCAAAATCGGCCTCCACGTCACCCCTACACATCGTGCGTGTGTCCTGGACAAGGCCAGCACACAGATTAGAGTGGGAGAATAGTACATGATGTGTACTCAGAAATTACACAGCGTGTACTAAAATTTTTTCCAGAAATTCAATTTTTTTATAAAATCCCATAAAAGAGATCTTTACTTGAAACTGACGATCTGGGTTCTTACAAACTTCCCCCCTTAAAGAAATTAATCCCTGAATTTCCCTAACGAGGCGTAGAAGAAGAAAACTCGAACAACTCTGGCCACTATGATCACATATAAGCCTCCGTCTCCCATGTCTCGTCCGGTATACGGTCGTGCTGCCATAACACCCGTACTAGAGGAACAGACCGGCCACAGAGTACCTTTTCACTACGATCAACAATCCTGATAGGATACTCCTCGAAATATGAATCATGCTCCAACTCAACCTCCTCGGGTAGAAAAACATGAGACGAATCTAAGAAATACCGTCGAAGATGAGAAACATGAAAGACGTCGTGCATAGCCTGGTACCTCTGAGAGAACTGCAACACGTAAGACCCCAGCCCAACTTTCTCCAGAATCTCAAACAGCCCGACGTATCATGATGAGAGTTTCCCCTGTCTCCTAATCCTCTTATGTCCCATCCTCGGGGTAACATGCAGGAAAACCTGCTCTCCAACCCTAAACTCCAAAGGTCATCTCTGATTATCGGCATAAGATTTCTGTCGAGACTGTGCAGTAGCCATCCTCTTCTGAATCAACTCTATCTGCTCTGAGGTCTCCTGAACAAGACGAGGTCCCAACAAAGCTACCTCTCCTTCCTCTATCCAGCATAAGGGTGATCGGCATGGCCTACCGTACAAAGCCTCGTATGGTGCCATCTGAATAGACGCCTGAAAAATGTTGTTGTAGGTGAACTCCAACAAAGGGATATGCTTCTCCCAAGTACCTCCAATGTCTAGAATGAATGCTTGGAGCATATCTTCAAGAACCTGAATTGTACGCTCGGATTGGCCATCAGTCTGGGGATGGTATGTTGTACTCAAAAGTACCTATGTACGCAAAGCCTTCTGTAGCCCCTTCCAGAAGTACAAGCTATAACACGCATCCCTCTCTGAAACAATGATGTGTGGAACTCCATGCATAAGTAAAATCTCTTGGATGTACAACCATCTCAGTTCATCAACACTGAAGGTCTCATTGATTGGAAGGAAGTGTGCGACCTTCATGAGCATGTCCACTACAAACCAAACGGCATCATTCCCTCAGGGAGATCTCGGTAACCTTGTCACGAATTCAATTGTGACATCGTTAAATTTCCACTCAGGGATGGGTAACTACTTTAAAAGCCCCGCTGGTCACTGATGTTCTTCCTTCATCTGCTGACAGGTGGAACACCGCATAACAAAACTAGTCACATCCTTCATCATACCTAGACACCAATACTGATGGTGTAAGTCTCGGTACATCTTGGTGACACCAGGATGAACTTCCCCAGATGAAGCATGAAACTCCTGCATCTTCTCCTCACGTATGTCTGCTGAAACCCATACACGGCCATGAAAACTTAGCACCTCATCATCTCCCACTGTCCATCCCGGAGTAGGGTCTCCATCTGATGCACCCTCCGGTAGGACTATGTCTTCTGGGTCTGATAGCTGCCTCATTCGAACTCGATCTAAAATAGTAGAGGTAATAGTTACAGAAGAAAGAATTGTCTATCACTGTCTGTCATGCACCTCCAAATACATCTCAAAGAACATAGCCATAAGCTTCCACTCGCTATTGGCCTCCTGAACTACCTACAACTGAGTCCTCATACTCAGTGCGTCAGCCACAACATTGCCTTTCCCAGGCGTATAAGCAATCTCGATGTCGAAAGACTGTAATTACTCAACCCACCTCCGCTGTCTCAGATTCAAGTCACGCTGTGTGAAGATATACCTGAGGATCTTGTGGTAATTATATACCACAAAATTCTCTCCCATTAGATAGTGCCTCCAACATCACAAAGCATGAACAACAGCATCCAACTCCAGGTCATGTGTAGTATAGTTATTCTCATGGGGCCTCAACTGTCGAGATCTGTATGCAACATCACAGTCCTCTTGCATAAGTACTGCTCCAAGACCGATGCTGGATTCATCGCAGAAAACTGTATAACTTTTTCCCGGCTTTGGAAGTACTAGAATTGGTGCTGAAGTCAATCTCACATTCAACTATTGGATGGATGAATCACAAGCTTCTGACCAAATGTACTTCACACCATTCTTATTCAAGCCTGTCAACGGCGCTGCTATGAAAGAGAAGTCCTGTATAAACCGCATGTAATAACCAGCCAGTCCCAAGAAACATTGTACCTCGAAGACATTCTTCAGATGCTCCCAGGTAACTACTTCTTTAACCTTCTGTAGGTCTACTGATACTCCTGTCTCTGAGATGACATGGCCCAGGAAGTGAATATCATCCATCCAGAAGTGGCACTTTGAGAGCTTATCATATAACTGATGCTCTCTCAGTGTACTCAATACGATCTCAAGATGAGTAGCATGGTGGTGTCAAGTGTGAGAGTACACCAAGATATCATCCACAAAGACAATGAGGAAAGAGTCCAAGTAAGGATGGAAAACTCTGTTCATCAGCGCCATGAAAACTGTCAGCGCATTCGTGAGACTGAACGACATAATCATATACTTGTATAGACCATACCTTTTTCGGAATTTTATGAGAGGTTTATCAGATGGTCTAACCCGCAACTGATGATAGCCGGATCTCAAGTCGATCTTCGTGAATACCCTGGCTCCTCGAAGCTGATTGGAAAGATCATCAATCCTCGGCAATGGAAATAATTTCTTGACCATTAACTGGTTCAGCTTTCGATAGTCCACACAAAGTCATAAGGTACCATCCGCCTTCTTTGGATATAATACAGAAGAACCCCAAGGGTAAGTACTCTGTCATATAAAACCATTAGCCTGCAACTCCTCCAATTGCATCTTGAGCTCTTGAAAATTAGGTGTATCCATCCTATAAGGAGGTATGGATACCGGTGTTGCTCTTGGCACAAGCTAAATAGAGAAGTCTACCTCATGCTCTGTAGGCAACCCTACAAAGTCTTCTGGAAATACATGCATAAAACAGTAAAATACCGAAGGGAAGTCCATCTGAGAAGTCTTCTGATCATCCAAATATGAACTAGAAATCTAGGTTGTAACACTACCCAACCCATGATGCTCTGGTCCAGATCTTCTTTCCTAGACATCGCATTCACCCTTATGAAGAAAAGACCCGCCCTCGGGTGACAAGATACTCACCCTGCGACGATAACAATCGACAATGGCCTGGAAAGGAACTATCCAGTCCATTCCGATAATGACATCATAACCTATCATCTCAAGGACCTAAAGATCCCACAAGAAGTGACACCCACCAACCTCAATCGGACACTCCATTCACTGATGCACCCTTGTAGTTCTATGTCCCGAAAGAGTATCTATGCCAACATATCCTCAGAAGTATGGACATTAAGTCTAAGGCTCTCTATAGTGTGTACAAAAATAATGCTATGAGAAGCTCTGGTATCGAAAAGTGAAGAAGATAAAACTGAGGCTACTAATATCATACCTCAAACTGTGGATGGTCCAGGATCCTGCTCCCGATTGATCTGCTCTACAACAAACGTCTAGCCAGTACTGCGGCCCTATGTAGCAGCCTAATATCCCTAAGCTGATCCTCCCTGAGCCAGACCACTGCATCCGTGATGTCCACCCTGGCCTGAATGACCTGAAGAACTCCAACCCCCGTTATTCTTTGGAACTGGTAATCCTGCTCCTGCATGAGGAGTAGAAACTGATCCTCCTTCACTAGATACTGGAAGAAGAACCCTCCAAAAACGATGTAGATTACCCATCATGCCACAAACTCGACACTCCAATGGATCTCTCGGGCACTGAAGCTTCTTATGCTTTCTCTTTCCACACTGGTAGCACCCCACCTGGTTTGCAGAAGGGAGATCTCATTGACCCGAATAAATACCTCGCTTCCTCGAGTCACCTCGAGTAGACTCTCGGTGGAACTTCCAACAGTCAATATGAAATGAATCAACCTTGGATGCTGAATCGCCTTGGTCAACAGCTCCAGTCTCCCTCAAATTTCATTCGGTGATCAGCGCCTGGTTGACTATTAGAGTAATAATAGTCAACTGGAAGACGTCCACCTTTGATCTAATCTCTGGTTTGAGGCCTTCCTCAAACTTCCTTGCCAAAAATATCTCATCATTTCCCAGAACCTGAGTGAAATGTTGTAACTCATTGAAATGGGAGGAATACTTCATAACAGAGAGAGTACCCTACTTCAGGTTCATGAACTCTCTAGCTCTATCAACTATCAGGATTTCTGGATAGAAGTAGTTGTAAAACGTATGCTAGAACTCATCTCAAGCAATAATCCATTAACGCCCTGCCTGCGAGACTACATCCCACCATCTCTTGGCATAATCTCACAGTATATAAGTCGCAAGCTTCACCCTTATGTCTGGGGGTGTCTCCAAATGCTTGATGATGGAATGCATGGTTTCTAGCCATGACTCTACAGCCTGAGGTCCTCCATCCCCTATGAATGTGGGAGGATGCTGGTGTTGGAAGACTCGTGTCAGTTATGCCATTGATGGGGCAGGATGCTGAGCTCCCAAGAAGGTCTGCATAAACCTCATGAAACCCTCTCTGAACTGGTAATCGGCACCAGTGTCTGTAATCACTGCACGATCCATGTCCGGAATGATTGGAGGAATTACAGGTAGTCCATGGTCCGCAGTATTAGGCCTACGGTCACTCCTTGGTTCCTGGTGTGCAACGAGAGGATGTCTTGGTGCCATAGATCTGAGAAATCAAAAGCACACTTCAGATTTATGAATAAAAGGACAAAAAATAAAAGGGTACAAAATGAGAACAAGATATAGAAACACTTAAGTTTGCAAAACACAACTACTCGACGTGTATTTAAAACTAGACTGTGTGTTTGTTAAATCCATTCACATGGGCGTGTACTTCTGCCTCTACTGGCCGTGTAACACCCTAGACTACACAGCGTGTTGTCACAATACACAACATGTACTTGAAATCCACTCCCATGCCCGAGTCTCCTTACACAGCTAACCTACATGGTCCTCTAAATCCTAAACTACACTTAGTGTTCCCCAAAGACACGGCGTGTACTAGACAGGATTCGGCGACCCGTGTAGTAGTTACACGGCTGGCTACACGGCTTTCCCTTACATGGAATGTTCCGAACAAACATGGCATGTATAAGAAAATATAACACTGACCTGTGTTGTTCGTGACACGACCGGGTACCTAGAAGAAAACTGCACGGTTTGTTTGTATGAAACACGACGTGTACTACTAGAGTTTCCCGACCGTGTTGTTAGTGACATGGCCGGTTACCCAGAAGAGAACTATACTCTGTGTTTGTATAAAATACGGTGTGTACTACACGAGTTTCCCTGACCCGTGTTGTTAGTGACACGGCCAGGTACACGGTTGACCACTACACGGCGTGTATTTTTAGTACACGTCGTTGTGGCCAGAGACTTTCCAACACCCCGTGTCTCTATTCACACAGGTAGTAACATGTTTTAAAAACTACACGGCATGTATGAATAAAGTTCACACCGTGTATTCTGGGTTTTTCCAAGAATTATCTCAGAAACTGCAGCGAACGCCATAAACATAGAAAAAAAAACATCTAGGTCCCAAATTCCGACCTGTGGGGGCCCATACTCCCCGCGAATCAAAGCTTGGCATCATAAAAATGCATATAACAAGGAAACTTTATAAAAAGTATTTTTATCACAGAAACCATCACAACAACATGAATAACTTATCATGACATCTATCATAACAGCATGAAATTCTAATTCACCCTAGATGGAATGGAAAAATTCATGACATGTGATTTCCTACCCAGTTCCTATATGATGCATGAGATGGAACACCCTCATCTTATCGGGTTGCAAAAAAATAGAACCACACTCATATAGACTGTAACAACACAAAACATGTGCATCACCCAACGGTGAAATATAATAAACTGTAACACTTGCAAAAACTGGAAATTGAAATTACGAGGTAATATACCTTTTCCCTATACATGGGATAATTACTCCAGGGCACAATTAAGTAATAACTACCCATTTCTTCTTATCCATGTATATTGTTGCAAAATAGTAAGGTAATAGAAAAGACAAAACCTCCTCTGACACCACTTTGTTACGAACTGAATCCGGAGCCACTCAAATGGCGCCCCGTACCCGGTTCGCCACATGACCTCAACCACGTTTTCCCAAATGCTAGAGGCTGCCGACTAGCAGCAAGCGCCTTGGTGAGTCTGTGGTGAAACTACACCCTCATTTGGTAAAGTATACAGTGGAAGAATACACATAAACAATAACAAAAGCAGTAAACAACATACAACAACTTAACTAAAAGTCAAAGAAATGTCTGATATAATAATGATGCAGAATGGTACATGTATCTATGGAAATCAGTAAACAAAACAACGTGCTAAAATACAACTGAAACCAAAGTACTAAATGTAAACAGCAACTCTAGTATCCTCCTGAGCCAAAGCCTGGTCCCATGCTCTCCAGCTCCAACCAGCAATCTTGTACCTGAGGTAGAAGGGCCCCAATACCTATCTACACCTGCAACTATATAATATGTTTGGGCTAAATGGCAGGACCCAAACAGGGTGTGAGAATAATCCCAGTAGGCAACCACCACAAGATTTGTGACCTACTTTCAGTGTGTAATATAGAAGAAGTAAACGAAAAAAACAGTAATAAACTAGGAGTAGACCAGTAAATAATATTCCCAATTACCATTCACATTCATTAAACATAAAAACCCAGGGAAGACAAGCAGAGCATTCTATTCCAAGGTAAAGCAAGTAAAATAACAGGTATCTCAAAAGACTACCTAAACACAAGCAGTGAAAAACCCGAGCTTGTTCTTTGGCTTGGTGGACTCGTCACAACAAAACATCAAAATTTACACTGACTCTCTGGGTGGCCCAAACTAGTAGACCCCTATAGTCCAGTAATCAAACAAGGCATAGACACTCTGGGAAGCTCTCACATAAATTCCCCTATGGTCTTGAAACGATAGCAACATACTATTTGAGGAAGCTCTTACGTATAATTACTCATGTGTTCTCAATGTGTGGGTAAACTAAGAACACTCTTGGGAAGCACAAAGTCCTATTATCGTAGGTCTTGCATACGAAACTAAAACCAACAGACCCTCTAGGGAAGCACTTAATCATCTATTCCCTCTTTGATCTCCCGCACCAGGTTCTCACAGCACAGAGCAGTCCAGTCGTGCGTAATCGACTATCAGCAGCTCTAATTAAGTTCAACAACTACTTGGATAATAGATAACATGCATCAAAAGAACATAAACAGTAGGCAACACATGAAAACAGTTATAAAAAGTAAACTAGCAATTGCAGTAGGGTTTGCCTCACATGCAAATGGTGTCGAACGACAATAAACAGCCAGACAAGGAGAAAACACACATGGGGTGATCGTAAACCATGCTACCAAGTATACATCATCAATAATTAATCATAAGCTAACAAGCAGTCAAGGGAAAACAAACAATAGTATCAAAATCATAATCCTGAGATACCCGATACATGGGTATCTGGCACTTTTTCACGAAAAACTCAAAGAACTTCAGCATAGGGCAACTAAGCACCGACCTCGATCCTCAAAGATCGATATACATGTACTTCAGCCTATGAATCATCCTAGAATGGAGTAGTTCTACAAAAACGTCTAAAACATTCAACCTCAGATAACTCACACGAGAGGAATAATCAAGAAACGAGGCCAAATAAGAACCAAGAACTCACTACTGCGATTCTTTTACAATCGACGGAGTTTGATTCAGACAACCGGTGACAGATCGGTGGCTCGGAGAAGAATCGTCCTCCTCAGATGCTCTAGAGGGAATTTGGTAGAGAAAAAGACGTTTATGAGAATTATCCATGACCTTGGTCCGATTAATGATATAAAAATAAAATTACACGGTGGGTACATTAAAAGTACACGTCATATAGTGGGTTTTTCCGTACTCTGCCAAAATCGGCCTCCACATCACCCCTACACACCGTGTGTGGCTCGGACATGGCCAGTACATGGCTTCTAGTGGGAGAAGAGTACATTGTGTTTACTCAGAAAGCACACAGCATGTACTTCAAAAATTTCCTGAAACTCCATTTTTTTCTTAAAAGCCCATAAAAGAGATCCGTACCTGAAACTGATGATTTGGGTTCTTACAATCCTTCTCCCACCACTAGATTTTGAGATTCACATTACAATGTATGAAATTTTTAGAAGATGTTCCCAACCATTCTCAAGATCATATATGATATATAGGGGTCTTATAAGGGCATAGATCCATTTAATATGACCTTATGTGCATTTATGCTGCTCATGGTGCTGGGAGGCGGTCTTGTGTAATTCTGGAGGGATTGAGATGATAAAATTCTTGATGTTTAGATAAAAAATAATTTTTAATGTCATTTTACATCATGTATGACTAGTGAATATATTTTTATGGATGGTTTATGGGGATCTCCAAGGAATGTATATTTTTGAGATTAAATCCTTTAAGGAAACGTGTTTTTTAGCAAGATATGAAAATTGACATTTAGGTGATGTGTAAGAATTATATTCCCCTTAAATTAGCAATGTAGTGTGGTTATAAAATGTACAACACATTGGGTTTATCTAACCCCTAAATCCATTTCCTCATTCTAGGAAATCTAGCAGCACTCCCTTTGGTGTTTTGAGATTCCTTATATATGGGTCGATCCATGGATTCGTGACTATGATCCATCATCATATGAGGAACATTATTCCCCCGTTATTTTTGTTCCTTTATCAGATTTATAATATTTATTCATTACAAGATATGGTGTAAAATCTCTATGTTTTTAATGGGATATTTCTAGGTTTTTTTGGAATGGTTTTTTGCTACGTCATTGGTGGATGCATCTTCTTCTAAGAGTTGTGACTATGATCCACTATGATGGTCAATTCATGTTATGTAAATTTTAATTCATTTGAGGTAAGTTATTTTCTGATTCTATGTTATTTATATAAAACCATAAATTGATCATGGTATAACCCTATGTGTGAAAATCAAAATGTCAAAATCATTATTGAACTGGATTAATTGAATTCATTGTGATCACATGATACTGATGTTGTTTCTTATGATCTTGATAGTGGTTTTCATGTTGAATTTATATATTATGTGATATCAATGCTATAAGTTTTTATCATATTTTAAAATTTTGATTAGGATTTGAAAATCAGAAAAGTTTTTTAATGCGATAAAAAATTAAATATTTATTGGATTATGTGTCATTTCAGAATAGTCATGTATAAATCAGAGGTTTTATGTAAATTTTTAATGATAAAATTTAGTGAATAAGAATTTATAATTATATAATATAATATATGTGATATATGAAATTGATAATCTATGTGAATCATGTTTATTCTTGATGATAATATTAAAATGGACTTTTAATCAATAATGGTTTGTTTCTTGGAAGCATGTTGAAATTAATTAATTAATTTATGTGGTAGCTGGATACATCTTGATGAATTAGGTCTTCAAAAGGTGTATCCTATGATTAATAAATCAATAAATTATAGATGTAATAATAAACGGTTTTTTGATAAGGATAATTTTCTTGGCCTTGAGTTTCTTGTTTCCTTGAGAAATCCATCGTCCTAGTTTTGGTTCCATTAATCTTGTTTATGTGTCAATTTTGGGTTCCTTGTTTTATAGATTATATTTCACTTTTTTCTATGGATATTTGTTTACTATTACATTTATTATGTTTTCTAGATGAGATATTCATTTTGTGATGAGATGTGGTTCATGGAATCTTGAGTATGACATGAGTTTGGGAAGGCTAAGCCTGCGATTCCTGATAGAATATGGGTAGGGAGTCTGGAATTATTTTGCAGTAGTTGATTATTATAAAGGTAAGATGCATCAAAATTTGCATGTGGGATCTGTGTATCACATCATTGGTGATGTAAAGGGTTTCATTTGGGCTAACCCATTTGATGTGATGCTATGATGGGACAAGATCATTTACCAATAATTTGGATTATTAATTGAGAGGTTTCTTGATTTTTTATGAATTCTATTCCCCACTAAATGATTTAGTTGTATGGGCTTAGTTTCATGATTTCCCTTGGTGGTATCCAATGATTGTTTTCCATGAGAACCTGGATATGAAATGAATAAAATAATGATTATGTAATTTAAATCCAATAGGGTTGTTTCTTATGTAATTAAAATGATAAAAAGATATTAATCATGATAATCTATCGAATCATTTGGTATTATTCAAGGAGGGAATATCCTTTACCCTTTTGATTAATTTAGTGTAATGTTGAATAATGTTAATTGTTAATTAATGGTTAATTTATTAATTAACACAAAGGGAATTCTTTAATGAAACTATCTAATTAAATGTATCTCCTTACAATTATTGTGTTTTATATTATTCACGTCTTAGTAGTGGAATTCAGTTGTCTGGGAAACATTAGCTATAGGTGAGTATAAGACTTGGTTATTCCCATTATGAGGTTGAGAGCTATATTATATAATTTATATTTTGTGATTTCATACACTTCCCACCCATGTTGGTCAGGGAAACTACCTCCTAGTGGAGTCTAAGAGTGTGTTTTCCCAAATATCCTCGTGGGTGGATGGATGGTTGACTACACCCTCTACCCACAATCAATTCAATTTATAGTTACCTGCACTAGTATGCACAATGGTTAGTTTCCCGATATATTTTTGTATAGTGATTTAATTTATTATGGTAATTTCACTCACATGAATTATATTATATAGTATCCAAAAGATTATAATAATTATGACATGTATATGTTGAGAATATATTAAGGTACAAACACAGTGTATGGGCCTTATGGCTTGAGGTATAACACTCAATGTTTGACATATTCAATTCGGGTTGTGGTGGATCATGAATAATACATGGTTACTATATATGGACTTGTTATATGTGTTGATGTGATTATATTATTCATGAGGTGAATATTGTGACACGGAGACCAGATCAATTTGGTCTGGCTTACTTTTGGAGGGACATGTTCATAAAGTGTGACGTTTGGGAAGAATAGAAATAAGAGGGGAATAAGGGGCATATTACACATGATTTTTCATTATCAAATTATATAATCTCTTATATGTGAAATATAGTGAGAGTTATCCATGTTGTGTCTAGGAACATCACATACATGTTTATGTGATGACTTAGTTTCACAATTATTCACTAGGATTTATCATGCTTTCATTATATTTTGAATGAGAGGATTTTCGGAAGATCCTTTTGATTTTACAATTTTTATCATCCTATATATATATATAATGTATTTCATTTATTCTTGAGCTGGTTGGAGATTGAGATGTATATTAATAGATTGTGGTTTTGGAGGATCTATTTGGGATTCCTAGTCAATTTAATTCATTTATTTTGGTACTCATAGTTTCCATTCAGTTGTTATATTAATGTATAGTATTAAATTTTTTCAATTTTTGTTTCATTATATATATATATATAAATATATCGGAAAAAGTGTTGGTTCTTATATATTTCTTATATATCTCTCTCTCATCAACATGATTCTACAAGATGGTAATGCCACCCATATGAATGTTTATTATACATTCTATTCAAGTAACCAACCTAGGGAATAGTTTACATGGGAAATTGGAATGTACTATATACCTCCCCTCATTGCATTATATTTTTGTAGGGTTGGATTTGATAGAGTGGTATCAAAGGCTTAGGTTGTGGGATATGATGGAGTTTGGAGTTTGGAACTTATGAGGTTCTATGGTTTGGTAGGTAAAATGTTTTAGGTATATTTATGATGAGAAGTAATCTTGGGATAGTAATTATTACATGGGTATTTAGGGACCCTATGATATAATTAACTTAAATATATAATTATAGTGCCTACAAAATTAACTGATATTGCCTTTACGGTAATGTATTAGGAAAATATATTGCATCATTCATCTTTGTGCCAATGATACAAATGGATAGCCATGGTATAAGTCAAAAAACATAACCGAAGTAATAAAAAAAATTATATAACTATGATTATATATTTTATATTATAGAGTCTTGAGCTCTATTTTCAGATTATTCTGGAATGTTTCCAAGTCAAAGTACTCAACAGGTTCATGCTGAATATTTTTACACGGACGTGCCAATAGATTTTTACAGATTATATGTTAATGATTAAAATTCTTAGAGGAGGAAACGCATATTATTTTACTTCTTCAATCTAAAAAATATGTGGAATCCATTTCATATTATGTTATAGAATACTACTGGTAGAATGTTGATATTGATTTATGCTTGATCCATTCATAGAAAGAGCAATGGGGTTTCATTAGTTGTGTTGATTCTGTGTAGTTTAATAAGGAAGTGGAGGTTCTAATTCCTTTGGGATCATGAGTAGTTGTTATTCTCTTAGGATAATTCTTGTAACATATTATGTTCTTGTAGTTGGTCGAATTTCTAACCCATTTTGATATTTTTATATTTTTTTGTGTAGAGAAATCCCTTCCTCGATCATCGAAATGTAATTTGATGAATTTCTCTGAACATTTGGATTATTTTTGGTTGGTTCAGAGGATTCAAAATTTCCTCAAGTTTTTTTTTGGGTTTTGGATACATCTGAGGCTGAAAACAAAATCTTTTTGGAGTACACAGATTATGGTGCATGATTGGGAAAAACTATTTGGCCTCCAAAGAGAAAATGTTCCCCATAATATTTCACAGAACACATATTATAAAACCTTACAAGAGTGGGAACACACCCATGTATGAACCTATATAGTTTTAAGTGTATAGATCCACATTGACAAAACATTATTTTGGAAAACTATTCCCAAGACACATTCTTTCTACCACTTAACTAGTGGCTATGCATAGGCTCAGAATGGTTTGGCCAAAACTTGTGAGCCGACCATGCAGGGTTTGTTTTATAGGTTGTAGGAGCCGTATGATATTTTTATTTTTTCCAAATAGTGTGGGAAAACCGTGAAGGAAATTTTAATATGTGAAATAAAAATTTCCCCTACTTTTTATTTAATATTTATCAACAAATTTTTATTTCCTCCACCCATGTACATAGTGGGGTCCCCCCCCCCATTTATTCCACCTCTAGGGTGTGCGTAATATTCTCCATCCAAACACCTTTTATCAATACCTCTATGGTGATGGATATGTATCAATGTGACTTTTATTTCACTTAATTCTATTATTATTTTCATTTTTAATAATTTTTTCTAAATCTGTGTGAGTGGTTTTACCCTATCAGTATGGTGTTCACCTAAAATTACATTTTCATCCAAAACAGTCTGAGTTAGAGGATATGATCGGATGTTTCAAAATCTAACAACACTATGTAGGTGGTTCTCCGATTTATTATTTGACTTTGAATGTATTTTGTGTGTGTATTTGAGTGCCCCAATAAGTAGTCTGAGAGAGAACCTATAAATTTAATGGTTTCCAAAAATTAATTAATAGAAACCACTATAGATGCATAAGGGAATGCTCCTCAATTCTATAAATGGTTGGGCCTTGGTGAGATTCCATACCTCGGGTAGTTTAGACCAGGGTGTCCTTTTATTTCTATGGATTTTTTTAATTTAATTATATTGAATTATTTTATATATTATAAATTCATGTGATGAAATCTTTTGGATTGTGATGGGAATAGCCAAAGGATTGAGGTAATGATCTAGAATGTAGTGATGTATTCATCAGGATAGGAATGGGATGAGATGTATATGAGTTCAGGTGTTTTTTATCCCGGGTTGGGTGACACAACCATTAGTTTGTGGTGGAGAGACTATTAGGTTATGGTAATGTATTGGTTTATATGGGATAGTGATGAACATCAGTTAGAGTGACATGGTCATAGGGGAACGAGGTGGAGAATTTGAGTAAAAAGGGATCTATTTGGTTATTGTCACTCACCCATTTTGGAAAATTCACCATTTTTAGTTGTTTTCACACAAGGTGACTTAGATTTTTCGGTGTTATTAACCAATCATGTGGGTATAGGTATCCAATAATTGTGGTTTAGAAATTTTGGTGGGAGTTTTGTGGCATTTAAAGTCACGAGGATGTTGTGGAACCATCATATGATTTTGACATGAATATTAGTTGAGGTTTGAGTCTCGACATACTTGAGGAAAATGGGAAAGAATGATTTCCGAAGATAGAAAACTTCATTCCTCAAAAAATCATCTATTGAGCTGATGATGTTATCATTTGTATGATAGGAGTCATTTTACCATGGGAAATCAGTCTTTAGCCAATGGGTTCTTCTGACAAGGGGTCTGGGGATATGTTTTTTATTTTTTGGATTTTATTTTTTGGACATTAATAAATTTACATGAACACGAGGTTACTTTCCTCTATATGATTTTGTAATTTTCAAATAAAGGAGATAGATTCTATGTGGTTGTTGAACACTAGGGAAGACGATGTTTAATAAATGAAAGAACTTTAATTATTTATTCATAGTACGAACCTCCTAAATAAAAAATATATATATTGAGAATTTAATGGTGGCTTAATAGTAATTCATTCTTATATCTTATATGAGAACATCAAGATTCATGTAGAATTTATGTTTCTAGGTTCAGGTAAAGGTTCAGGTTTAATATATGGAACTTAGTGGTTTAGTTTTCGAGGGATGTACAGAATGATACCATGGGTTCTTACATCATCTAGAATTTCCATTTGTATTCATTTTGGTAACATTATGTTATAGTATAGGCATGTATTGAGGTGTTTCATTAGAGAACATTCATAGGTGGGTTACTAGTTCAGAGTCTATGTGGTAATTCTTTCTAAAACAAGTTATTTATATAGAACATTATTATATTATCACCATAGGGTATAGTGTCCCAATTATCACCCCTTTACACCATTTATTCTAGTGAGAATCCATTTTCATATGGAGAGGTGAATCTAATGGTAGTGGTGCTCACCATATGGAACTCTTCATCTGGCTAAATGGTTCATCGAACAAAAATGGTATAAGTGTAGTTCTTGAATGGGAATTAGTGGTAGTGTTTAGTTGGATAATTAGAATATCACATGTTTTTATTTTCTTCTTAATCCCACTATTTTGTGTATGGAAGACCGTATATTTTGATGTTTCCAGAACTGCGTTAGGAACTCGTGTTAGGGTGCATATATCCCCATGCATTTGTGAGGGTCCATGTTTTTATGGGTGGGAATTGAAGACTTGTTATTTGTTGGGATATGTGACACTTCACTTGGTATGTTAAGGGAGGATTTATTATAACCTTTTCCTATTATTGAAAGGGGGTATGTTGTGTTTTTTACTCGTATTAATTGTGATAGGAATATAGGATTTTATATATATGTATGTGTGCATCTATTAAAAATTCTTATGACATGTGATATATATATATTGTTATGGGTATGTCACTTATAGGAGAATACATGATTGATTGTATGGGGTGATTTTGATAACCAGGTTTGGAGACTAGGTCTTCGTATTTAGGTGACATGGTTTGTTTGAATGAGCATGGAATGGGACACGTGTGATACTTGGCTCTTATTTGGGAAGTTATGGGGCGATGATTCCAAATGTCGAGGGATGTGGTTGCAATGGGTGTGGTTATGGGTAGTGAGATTACATTGTCTGTAAATTATTTCCCAAATTGTCTTATACACAGACACACACACACACACACACATATATATATATTATTTGGGATTAATGACCTTGTAATGGTAATATAAGAGATTAAAACTATACGGGGACCAATGGAGTCATAGGAAGGTTGTGTTGTGGTGTCGTAGGAGAACACACTCATGGAGGCCCATAAGGGTTGAAATGATTCCCTAAATGGTTGGGAAGGTCTTGATCCACCGGTACAGTCATATGTATATTCTCCAATGCAGGCTGGTCAACTGGTACATCTGATATCTTCTGGTATTTCTCTTAATTAGAAGTTAAAATTGAATCTAATATTTGTCATCCATGGGATTTTCAAGTGATCAGGGACAATATCCTTCTATGGAATAACTTTCTCCATAGTTCTAGTCACAGCACCCACCTCTATTTCATAGTGAGGTAAGACAACATGTATCTGAGAACTTGATCAATTTGATGTAGATAATTTTGTATCATCATGAGATATCCCCAGGTCAGTGGGTAAAGTTATTGATGTACATGCTTAAGAGGTAGGCTAAGCATTGGAGAGACATGATGGTTTAGTGGTAATATGTGAGGAACTACTCCGGAAAGATATTTAAGCCAGGTTCATCAAGGAATTATTTTTGAATACCCAGTGGGAAATGGTTTTATTGGATATCTCAAGCCTTTAGCAAGGAGAAAAATCTATTATCGATAATGTAGTTAAATTCAATGGGTGATATTATTTATCACATTCTATGGGAGGTGATGAAACCTCAAGGGTTAGACATTTTGAGGATGGTTTACAACATTCAATTTGTGTGTTGGTAAACATATTCTTGTTAGCCCAATTCTAGGAGATGGAGAATCAAGCCCTCATAGCGGATGGAAATTTGATGAATCGTTCATTCTCAATATATGTGACAACATCATGTGAATATAGTGGGGTGATTTTAATAGCAGTAATTGAGTATAAGAGGAGTTCTAAAAGAGTAAGAATGCCAAGGACTCTAACATACCACCATGTAGTGGGTAATTTTTGGTGTGAATCTAGTATGGGAAGTCGAGTCATGTGTGGATACAATTAGATATGTACCAAAGGATTGTAGAGCACGTGGTTAGGCCATGCATCTCAAGCAGTCTTGCCAAAATCCTTCTCGGACAGATGGAAGTTAGGGATCATAGAAGAATCAGAGTTATGATGTTGGAACGCGAGTGATACCAGGTGATGTTAGAAGAGTTTTAGATGTACATAAAGTTGATGGCATAGATAGTGGGACCCAATCATGGGGTTACTAGAAAATTCATGTTGTAGCATCAAAGGGAGTCCATGCTTCATATAGTCGAGCATCAGGCCAAGTGAACTCTATAGTGCTACCAAGCGCTATACTGGATGGTGATCCAATTATAGTTAGAGGTACACTGTTGGGGTGGTTTTGACTCATTTATTTTATTTTGGCATTGACCATTTTTATTCATGTATGTTTTGAGTGAACTAGGTGCCCGAGATATTTCAATAGACTTGCATGAAACATGTTTTCAGGTTTCAATTGGCAAGATTCTATATATATATATATATTTATGTATGAGGTGTGTGGAATTAGGATTTTTCTGTGAGCACTGTTGGGTGGATGGCTCATCTAGTGCATTAGCATCTGGTCCCCATTGAGTTGTGGTCTATGGTGACATACAAGGAACTAGGAATAATTTATATCAGCATATAGGATAGAAGATATCATATTATTCATGTGAGGTATGGACATGAGGCAGGAATGTGAATACATTTTGAACATGATGGATTTCATGTATGACACGGGAGAATCTAATGTGTTAAATAATTTATGAGGTTTCATGAGAGGAATTTGTATCTGGGGTGGAAAAATGGACTATTAGTTTCTTTTTTTGTCAGTATATGATCGCGGTAAGTAGCTCTTAATGTGAGGATCCCATGAGATAGTTGACATATAACCATTTGACTAGTATAGTCTAGGTTAATTTTAAAGATATTGGTATGTTTAGTACCATATCTACATTATGTTTTATAGCTCATAGATGATCTATTTTAAGGTGGGAATGTTGTAATGTCCCATGTATTTTTATTGGGTTGAAATTGTCACAAGTTTTGAAATATTCAATGTTTTGTGGGTCAAAAAACATTTTCCCAGATCTTTGAAACAGAATTTCAAGAGTTTCATGGATATAAGGACTTGTATTTTTTAAAGGGTTTAGATGAATAACTAGTTACATTATAATTTTTTTGGTTTTCTGGGGTGCTGGATGCATTTAAACCCATGCAGTCTAGAGTGCGTAGATTGAGATGCACTGTTTGGGAAAACTCTACAACTGTAATGAGAATCTTTGTTCTGTACAAATTCACCGATCACAGTTTGGCTAACCATTCTATAGGTGGTTCAAGAAAATAAATGAACCTATTTAGTTATTATAATACGTATTATGATTACGTAAAAAATAGTTTTGGAAAAAAAGTATTGGTAGAACACTTAGAATGACTTAACTAGTGGCTACTCATGGGATGAACATGGTTTGGAAATACCATGTGAGCTAACCATGCGGGGATAGGATCATAAGAAGCAGGAGCCACAAAAATTTCGTACCATTTACAAACCATTCCAAAAAAACCATACAGGATCTTTAATGGTGTGATATTGTGATTTTTCTTCCTTCCCATTTAATCATTATCCCCCCCTTTTCTATTCATCCACTTATGCACACAAGGAGATACCTCTCTTGTTTCCCCCTCCTATATAGTGTGATCAAGAATCCTCACCAAAACTCCATTTCTATATCTATGAATGGTGTTTGGTATGTATCATTAGAACATTATTTCCAATATATTATTGTATTATTTTCCATTTCCATAATGTGTGCTAGATCTTGGTCAGTGGTTTTACCCTACATTCATGGAGTTTGTATAAAAAGTTATTTTATTCCATATTGATATGAGTTATATGCTATGATCATTTTTGTGGGCATCTACCAATACGATGTACATGGTTATCATCTTTATTTGTGATTATGAATGTGTTTTAGGGGTAAATATTTGATCCTTCCATTGGATAGTTTGGGTGGGACACTATAAATTTAATAGATTTATTGAATTAATTAATTGATCCCATTAGATATGTTTATGGGAATGCTCCTCGATTATACAAGTGGTAGAGGATTATTGAAAGGTCTTACATTGGGTAGTTTAGGATGAGGTTTCATTTTATTTTAAATGAATTGATCAATATAATTATGTTTAATAGTTTTATATGTGTGATTTTCTAATTATTCCATGGTATTATGACAGGATCACCCTGAGGTTTGAGATGGCATCGACCATCTAGACTGGGGTGATATAATCATCTGCATAGTTGTGGCCATATACATACGTACATACATATAAATATGTACATGTATATATATTCGGGTGATGTTAACCATGGGTTGGGTGACTCGGTCATTAGATTGAGGCATCAAGGGTATTAGGTTGTGAGAATGGCCATCGTTATTTGAGATGGAAATGACTACCAGTTGGAGAAACATGTTCGTAGGGGCACGAGGCATCATATTGGTGTGTTTTGGGTTCCATTAGGTGATTGTAGCCAACCAATGATGGAGAATTCATTTTTGAGTTTTTGTACATAGAGGATGACATAAGAGATGACGTGTTATTAACCACTCATGTGGTTAGAGCCCTCTCTTAGTTATTGTTTATAAATCTTAGTTGGAGGGTCATACCATTTAAATCTGGAAGGATGGTTAGGATCCTTTATATTAAAGTGTTGAGGAAATAGGTTGGGGATGAGGCTGACCGTAGTTGAGGTTGATAGGGAATGATCATTTTTTCGTATATACATCATTTTTCCTTTGGAAATTAGTTTTTGATACGACGATATTATCATTTTGTGAATAAGAAACATTGTGCCTTGATAATTTATTAATTGAGTTGACATGTAATATTAAGTAGGGCTCTAAGGGACACGATTATTTTTTTGGGTGTGAATAATGGATTTCAGTGACTTGACATAGATAGTATGCATCAGTGGGAACATGGTGTAAGGTGGCTTTACTAGAGGGATAACATAAGGGTTCACCTAGACCTGTTTACATTATTTTATTCTATGATCTATATTTTATGCATCCTATCCAATATAGTTTTCTGGCATTGGCCGAATAAGGTGATATATTCATTGTGGTTTTGGAGAAACAATGACGTTTTTGTTTAATGAATGCATGTTCTACCATTATTTTGATTTGGTATGAAACTTCTAAAACATAAATTTTATATAGGGACATGCTATTTTTGGCCTCGTGAGGATTATTTACCGCAACCAACATTGTCCCTTTGAGAAGAATGTAGAATTTATGGCTTCGTGTTCGGGTAAATGTTCTAGCTCTAAAGAAGGATCTTAGCGGTTTTGTTTTCATAGGCTATATGGAATGTGACCATTGGTTCTTACCTCCAATAGAGTTTCCTTTTATTCTTTTTTGTATCAGCATGATATATTATATGCATTTCATGTGGTACACCCTTAGTGACCATTCAACTAATCACTATGTATGACCTATTCTGTTTGCATGCTTAGCTTTAAATGGTATGTTTGAATTGTTTATGCATCACATTTTCATTTTTTATTATTCTTAATCTAATATCTATTATTGTTTTTTCTAAACCCATGGGCGGGTTACTATATCAGAGTCTATGTGGTCTTTCTTTTTGATACTTATTATTTATATGGAACATTATTATATCCTTACTTAAGGGTATCGACTCCCTACTATAACCACTTTAATAATTTGTTAATAGTTGGATGCCTTTGAAATATGGGGAGGTTTCCTTAAGGTCAGTGGAACCCATCTTAGATCAATGTACATGTGGAAAAATGGGTTGGGACATTATAATTACTAATTATAGTTCTATGTATAGATTCTTTCTTCAATGGCGAGTGTGGCCTACCACCTAGAAATTCATACCCATCAGCATGGGAGTTCCTATGTGCAGATGATTGGGATCCATTTTAAGACCCTTCTATGATATGATTTTGAAATATTTTTATGTTATGAAGACCCCATGAAACATTTTTATGAGTCCTGGAATCTTTATATCAATCACTCAGTCACCTCATTTGTGATCAATATGTATATTGAGGTCTTGGTGAGAGAAGAGGTTATTTATTGGATGATTTTTTATAAATACATCACCAAGAGAGGGGATTTATTAGGATTACTCATGCAGTAGAGATATGGTATGGGGTTTCCATTTTTTATAATGGAATAGATTTTTGTCAACCAAATATAGTTCAAAACCCTCATTATATCATTTAATCGGGGTTGGTGGATCTCATAATTGTTCCAGGGGATCATACTCCTGATTTTATTGTGATGTTAGAGGTCATTAGTAATGAGAGTGCTCTACTATAATGAGAATTCAGGGTGTTCCATGTGTTTAGATTTATGTTCCACTATTGACATAGTTTTATCTAATTAACTCATAGTAGGGTGATCTAGTTCGGGGTTAATAGAGAGTATATTGGGCATTGAGTGAAAATATCAACAAATCCCTTCTTCCATAGAGAGAAGTGATAGTCTAGGGACGTGTTCATTCACAAGGTTAGTGTTCCCATAGAGCAAGTCATGATCAACTTAATGATTGAGAATTGCTATATTTAGGTTAGCCATATGTCATTAGTGGTAACATTTTCTTGTATACCACATGGGAAGATACGTTGTATGATTTTTTAGAACATACTTTATATATCCTTACCCTTTCCATGTTTTTTTGGAAATGAGTGTGAGTAGATTATATTTAATTTGGAATTTACCATGCCAGTTGGAGGTTGAGCAGAAATATATGATGTAGGTGGAGACTATGAGCTAGTTCTAGGGAAACACAACTCTTGGGGAGGATTCCTATGTTTTCAGATACACCTATATGATATCAACTGTGGCATGAATTGGTTCTATTCTTTGTAGGATATGGTGGAATTATTTTGGAGGAAGGTTGTCTTTTATGATGATGCAAGAGTGCTAGTGATGTGTTTTGGTGAGTGAGAACCTCATATGGGTCAGAGTTATGATTCATACTTGCCTTATTTATTGTATTATTTGATGATAAGAATGTCAAAGTTCTAGAATTAGTGTTTCACATTGGTATAGATGTGTACCCCGATGTCTTTCAGGAGCAGGTAGTAGTGTTACCCCCTCGATGGGTGATCGAGTTTGGGATCAACCCTAATCCAAGTGTTTATATTATCTCATTGCCTCTATATAGGATGGTTCATTCTAAATTATGATATATTTGATTGTATCTCTATAATCTATTGGAGTGATGATTTATTTGGTTGAGTGTGTCACATTAGGGAGCACTTTTTTGTGATGAAGGAAGAAATAATTTGCAACACTATAATAATTATTCTCACATTAACTATGTGAAAATGATGAAACATTATCCTCTTTTAAAATTTGATGATTTAATGAGTCATCTGATGGGATAATGTTCTTTCTCAATGATTGTTTTGTGGTTATGATATCACAATATGTGGTTGATGTATGATAACATTCTAAATATTGTATACATTTTTCATCATGGTTATTAAGGGGGTGTTCTAGTGTTGTTCATTATCAATAACACTATAGTTTTGTTCATGTGGATCATTAAAATATTGTTTATATTGTTCAAATATAGTTTTTTGGTGGTTTTCATTGATGAAATCATTTTATACTTCGTGTCTTATAAGGAGAATGAATAAAATATTCATGATTTTTTTAGAGTTCTTCAACATGAGTAGTAGTTTGGGATGTTTTCAATGTGTGAGTTATAGTCACATGAAGTCCAAAAAATGGCTAATTTTGGGTCCCATAATAGTGAATATATGTATCCTTAGAAAATAGAGGTTATTTACCTTTTGTAATCCCCCTAAGATAATGGTAGAGGTGTGGATTTTAGTTACTCTTGAAAGCCATATAAGAATTTTTTAGCTGTATTCTCATGGTTTTCATCTCTCATAACATCCCTTACATATAAGTACTAGGAATTGTTGTGGTATGAGTCATGTCAGATAGATTTTAAGTATCTGAAGGAGAATTTGTTCACTGCTCTAGTTAGTTATTTCCCATTAGAGGGAGTTTAATAGATTTTAGTGATGGTACACATCTTGTATTAATATGAGATGTCAGTTTTTTCTTATGGTCCTTGGTAATTGTGTCCCATGGGAATAACTATTCCACCCATCATCATTATTTGGAGGCAATTGTTTTTTCTTTGATGTTGTGGTGACATTGCCTCATCATTGATTTTTTAACCAACCATACGTGTCAAAGGTATGTATTCATCCAGCATAAATGGATGTATATTTAGCATCATTGGAAGAAACTTTCATAGGATTATGACTATTAGCTTTTATATCATCCATGATAGGTAATTTCCATTGTTGATGTACTGATAGAAGAAGTCACATAGTGTATTTGTGTGTAATTCTGGGGATTCATGTAGAATTATCAAATAACTATAAACAAAACTTCTAGATAGGGGATTTTTTGGAGGAAGAGTTTTGTTTTATAGAATACCGTGTGATCTTATTTGGCGATGGAATTGGATGAATCCATGTTGGGGGATTATGAGGTGGATGTTTATAGAGAATAAGTTATCTTTTGTAACTCTAATGAGGGTTTTTCTGAGGATGGACAACATCTTCTCTTGTTTTAGGAACATATTTTAATTCATTTGAATATTCATGAGATGGTTCTTCAATACTACAATATATCCCCTTGGGCATTTCATCCATGTATGAAATAAATAAATTGATCACTGATAAGTCTATTTTGGATTCTTGGGTTGATGTATAATGTTCCCGAGTAAGTTTATTGATGTTTGTTCTTCTAGAAGGTGAATCCTAAAAACTGTTTCCCTAATTCATTCCCCTTTATAGTATATTTTCCCCATTGAATATGGTAAAACATATTGATGGACCTTGTAGCTGGTTTAACTCAATCTCAATGAAGCTATTACTCTATATCATTTATATTGTATTGTTTGATGAAATCATAGCACATTATACTAATTTAAGAGTCAAGAAGAGTGGATGTTTATTAGATGAAGTATATATAGGAGATGATGAGACTCAATGATGTGTGAGGAGAATTCTATTATAATTGATATTATTTATTGACTTCATAGTTTGGAGAGGTCTCTAGTATGATTTGTCTCTCAATTATGAATTAACACAACTATTCGTCTATATTTAGATGGTCAATCATAGTGGACTATATAGACTCCAAATGAAATTATGTTCTCTTATGTATTGTATTTTGGATGTTTGTAGATGATTCAAGTTTACCTGGTCTATTTTTTCTACATTAAGATTTTTCATTCCACCGTTGTATGAACACAATATTGAGTCTTTCGTGGATGACATTTTCATTCTCTATTGTAAAGGACTAGGGTTGGAGAAGGGACAAATCTCATGCTAGAATACATACTTTATAATATAGACATGGTTCATGTAATTTTTGAGAGGATTAAGGAAACAAAGGATCATCATAAATACTCGGATGATTATAGTAGTAGAACTTAAGAGTTATAAGTTAGAGATATTATTTCATTTAAGGTTACTCCTCCTCATGGTAAGAGAAGGTTTTCACATGTTAGTATGTTCTCTTCCCTGTTTGTTGGGCCTTTTGAGGTGTTGTCTCAGATTGGATACACAATGTATCAGATATTACATCCTCTATTGAATATTTGGATAATGTATTTAGTTTCACTTGTCTTTTCAACATTGATATCTTCATGATCACTCTCATTTAATCTATTGGGAAATGAGTATTATTTATGATAAGCAAGTATTTGAAAATAATCCTCTGGATAGCTAGGACTGCAAGGAAATGTTGTTGAGAGGGCATGCTATTTTATTGGCTGGTTTATCTTGGTGCAACGATAGAGGAGTGGAGATTACATGAGAATAGGAGTTGTAGATATTTTGAAATGATTTTTATTTTCTCTGGTTTTATTTTTACAAATTAATAGGGAAAATTCTGAGACTAGGATCTAAGATGATGTATGATGTTCCGAAAACAATATCTTCAAAAATGTATCTTTTAAATTGAACGTGTGAGAAGGGTTCATGAAAAGGTAGAATAAATCCAAAATGGATTCTCATATCAGAATTTAGAAGGAATTTTTGTGTTTAGAGTAGTGAATTTACCTTAGGCAGTGCCTAACATCAACTAGTTCAAGATGACTATGAAATGTATTATTCAGATGATAAAAGAAATAAAATAAACCTTGTTTATTTTGTTTTCATTTTTTTGACGACATGGTAGATGTTTCCCTTTTTAATAATTATTGTCAGGGAAATTTGGGGTTATTTTCATTACCCTTGAATTCCTGTATGATAAGGTGATGGGAAACCTCTCCAAAGAACGATGATGAACGTTGATGGATTGAGTATTGACAATGACATGGACCTCCATTCTTTGTCAAAGACTGATCCAACTACAATGATGGATGTTGATCTATTGGGGATTCCTTCCTCCCTTGTGGATTCAATAACGAACCCAAACCAACCAATGAACATGTTGATCTGCGGTTCGAGCATTTTGTAGGATTGATAAATGTTATAGGGTTTAGTATGGGGAGATAGGTCCTTTTGATTATCTATTTATGTTCATCATCAAATCATCTAAAATGAATGGATCAAGGCCAAAACGAACAAGTCCAATATCCATTGTTTGGGTGTCTTCATTATCTATCTCCTCCCAATTTATCACATTCTTCCTTCATTCCTTGCCCATGAAACCCTTATGGAAACGATCAACCATTTTTCCCCGAATTCATGGTGTAACGATCCAATATTAAAGTATTTGACCTCACGATGGAATAGGGGATGTGTGATGGAAGATCAGTATGGTTCCAACGTTGTCTTGGCACATAGCAGCACAAGGAAACGGTGAATGTTAGGTCGACGGAGGGTTGGCCGGTGTTAAAGAAAGGACGTTGCCTATGGGTCTGGTCCAAGGGGAGTGTGAGGTGATGACAAACCATAGGTGGGGAGGCCACATGAAATGGTCTAGGAGGGACTACCTGGGAGCCCATAGAGGTGGAATCCACGAGCAGTGACCGAGGGCCATGATGGGAGTCTGTGGTGATGAGTTGGGATTCTTTTCAAATCCATGTCGGAGGTTCCCTCGGTTGCACTTCCATGGGGAATGCAGAGCAAGAAAGCATACAACAAGATACACAGCATGACACCATGTTGACCAGGCGACACTGGGGGATCCATGCTTTCAGGATAGACTGCATAGACCATGGGGGCATGGCTAGGGTGGTCCGGATATGGTGGAACAAGGAAGCTTGCATGCAGTGGGTTTTACTAATGTGGTTGGGCTGCTCTGACCATCCAGTGGCCCAGTGGTCCAGGTCCAGTAATCCAAATGGGCTGGTCCAGTTTGGGTTGGACCAGGACAGGCTATTTTGGGTTGAATTAGACCGGTTCGGGCCATTCGACATTGGCCAGGGTCTAGTCCAGTGGGATGGGATGGGCCCAGGTAGGACTATTTTAAAAATCAACCATATTATTCAAACCATGTGTCAGTTTTAAGAACCCTTTAATCATTGGGACCCTTGCGATGAGACATACATTTTAAGATACACTAGATGTCTGTTTGTGCATGTTGGAATACGATCTAATGGATTGATGTGTAAATTATCTCAGAACGAGCGTGGTATGTGTGGAAATTTGTGGCTGGATGTGACTTGGTGTCTATGTGTCTTTGGGTCTCCATTGCTCAGCAAAACTCCTTGTGTTACAGACACTTCATGTGTTAACGACTGAATATGTGTTGTTTACACTCCATTTATTATCGAAAATCTAGGTGTTATCGAAACTATGTGTGTTATCAACATTAGATGTTTTATGGACTATTACTACCAAAATTGGTTTGGTGATTTAGACTTATACCTATGTTAGATGACTACACTTTGTGTTTTTTCATAGTGGTATGAATCATGTTTTTATTCATTTTACTCTTTATTTATTTATGCTTTGTATATTTCATGTATTTAATTTTGGTTTACATCATTAATTTCTTAGTGGTATTCTTTAGTGGTCTTAGGGTGTTCATAGAGTATTGTTTTACCCACCCCATCATGGGCTTTTCTAGCATGTGTCAGGTCTTGTGCCAATGAACAATTATTTTAGGGAGATCTAGGAGGACTAAGATCAAGTGTATCTTAGAGTTTTCGGAGAGATGAGGTGTGATTCTATATATTCAGAAAACTATCCTACACCTACCAAACATATAGGGTTTTCTGTTGATGAGTTTCGGGAACATTTGGGTTTGTTCTGACAGACTCATTCATGGGTGGGCTTGTATTCTGGCCCTGTTTTCATTTTAGTTTCCTCCTATCTTACCATGTGGATCGTATCTTATTAAATGTCTTATTTTTTACATAGTGTTATGCACTTTCAAGTATCCTTTGGGATTCACGATGTCTATGTGTGTACAAGTACATAGGAAAATGCCTCCAATTTATTGGTTATTCATACTCAGTGCTTGTTGTCGGCCTCTGGCCTATTTGAGGTGGGTTTTGGGAATTCATGGGATGTACCCCTCTGGTATGGGATTTGACAACGTGGTATCAGAGTTTTTTGGTTATACTTAAGGAAATGGATTCTTTGAGTTTGGTTTGTAGGTTACAATGTTACATGTTTGTAGTTTGGCTTTCAGGCCAGAGAAACTAGTGTTGGTGCGACAGTTGACGTATCGATACTACCTGACACTGAATTATTCTTTTTGACTCGATACCTAAAATCCATGGTTATAGGGAAATTAATGGTACATGTATCATATATTATTTGGGTTTATTTTCATGTTCTTTGAGTCAGCTCACCAAATATTCCCAATTGACCATGGTTCATCAGAATCATTTTCATGATTCATCCATGTAGACAACCAACCCAGATTCAGATGTGTGATCACTAGGATGATCCACCTAGTGATGAGGAGTCATTATAGGGACTTGTGCCAATGATATATCCTCTGAGTTTTGTATTAGTGACATCACCACCCATCGATAAGCAGTTATTACCTGTGCAACTGGTATATGATTCATCCAGGTTGAGTGAATTACATGAGTTCCAAAGCTAGCAACCTCCTAGGTTTCAGGGTGAGACAGACCCAAATGTAGATGAGGATGGGATGAAAGGTAGTTACAAATATATTCTTCCTGGTGAGGATGAATTTTGATCAGATGGAAGTTCTAGACACGAGCCTTCATCAAGGATCTGCAGGGCGATGGTGGAGATTAGTGATCCAAACACGTGGTGATATTACTATATCTTTGGAAGACATTGAGAAACACTTTATGGAGGAGTACATTCCAATGATTTTACACATAGTCCACATAAATGAGATCATACATCATTAGCAGGGTAGTCCGAAAGTAGCGGAGTACCGAATGATATTTACAAATCATTCAAGCTACTGCCGGATATGGTGCATGACTCATTCTTAATGACCCAGACCATCATGTAGGGGATATTCCAAGATATGAGGAATTCAATGATATCCCGTATCATTATAACTAATCCTAGGGTACTAGAGTGGGATCTTTTGGTAGAGAGATTTCGGGTGCAGTAGATGACATCAGTGGGATCTACCAACAAGAACCATGTAGTTGAGTCTTCTTCGGTTGGTAACCGACATCAAACACATGGACCCAATAGGGTCAGACACTTCTTAGGGTGACCCCAAGATAGAGGATTAGTGGTGCAGGGATCCTAGGGAAGATCGTGTCAGTAGAAATATAGGTTGTGTTACTCTTTTTCCAGTTGGGGGAATCTGGATAGAGATTTCCCATCCCATCATATGTCCAATAATGTGGTAGTAGAGGGACCTATAATACAATGCTAGAGATAGGAGTAGGGTTTTCCGCAGGGTGGTGTGTTTGATAGAGGAGTAGGTCAGGTAGTAAGAAGTGGGCAATTATTTGAGGTACCACCACCACCACCACCACAATGTGGTCCAAAATGGGATCATGGTGCTAGTGGATATATTCGAAGTCATATTCAGGTGATATAGGCTATAACCACAAGGCTCTTGAGATGATTATAGGTATGATCGGTGTCTATTCCACCTCAGTTGCATTTTTGATAGACACGGGTTCAAATCACACTTTTCTCCCCAGGTCCCTTATTTGAGTTTCTAATATTCCATTAGAATGGTTAAATCGATCTATATTCATCAAGACTCCAATGTGGGGAGATTCCATAATCCCACATGAGTGTTTATAGTGTGCCCTTACTCTAGTGTGAATGGTTTTTTGATGGGGTATCATGGTGGCTGTGTCGAGGACTACGACACCATTCTTAGTATGGACTAGTTATTTGTAGTTCACTACCAAATTGTCTTTTTTTGTCCAGAATATGGTGTATCCACAGTGATGGGACTCATTTTTAATTTTTTGAAAATAATTAAACACATGCAGTGTAGGATGAACTCATGCATAAGATGGTGCATCTGATTAATAATAAGTTGGCTAGTCTCGCCCTCAGTGCATTGGTTGTTAATAGTCTTCCGTTTCATGAAATGGTGGAGGAATATAAGGATTTATTTCCTAAAGATGTCCATGAATTATGCCCCCACATTGAGGAAAAATTATGCATTGATCTATACCTTGGGGAAGTGTTGATATCTACACTTGTATATCAAATGGATCCCATAGAGCTTAATTAGTTTAGGGGAAATGGAGTACTTATAGAGGAAGGGATTCATGAGAACCAGTGTTTCACCCTATGTATCCCCAATTTTGTTTTCCAAGAAGGCAGATGGTAGATTGAGATTATGTGGGAACATAAAGAACCTAAACCAGGTGATGGTGAAAAATATATATCCACAACTAGGGATTGGTAACCTATTCGATCATATGAAGTAAGAGACACACCACAGATATGGCTATCTCCACATTCGAGTACAGGATATAGACATCTGAAATATTGATTTAGATGTCAGTATGACCACAACGAGTACATTGTGATGATATTTGGCTTGATAAATGTTGCATTAGGGTTCATGGGACTCATGAACAGGAACATCCAGCCTTACATAGAATGCTTCATTAAGGTCTTCATTGATGACATCCTAGTGTACTCAACATATTAGGAGGAGCACACAATACCCTTGAGGATGTTCCTAGACATTCTCTGAGATCACTTCCATTACGAGAATCTCGGAAATTATTATTTCTAGATATTAGAGGACCACTTTCCAGGACACATCATTTAAAAAGATTTCGTTTCATTGTATCCAGCAAAGATGGAGGAGGTTCTTGCTTGGGATCCACCCAAGAGTGTTAATGAGAAAAGGATTTTCCATGGGATGATAGGGTACTATTACAGGTTTGTGCCAAAATATTCTAGAGTATTTGCATCCTTGAAAACTTTTTCTTAAAAGGGGAAACCATTCATGTGTATGGAGATGTGCCAGGAGAGCTTTCAGCAACTGAGGAACAGATTGATGAGTGCTTCTAGCATGATATTTCAAGAGGAGGGTGTTGAATATGTAGATTTATGTGATGCACTGGGGACCAATATTTTTTGTATACAAATGTAGTGGAATGCATATATTTCCTATCATTCATGACAGTTGATACCACATGAGTAAATCTATGTGACCCTTGCCTTGAGTTGGAAGCTATAGTATCCACCTTGAATATGTGGAGACACTGCCTTATAGATGATAAGTTTATCATCTAAATGAACCAAAATTGTCTCAAGTATATCTTCCCTTATAATTATTTTAACTTGAGGTAGAGGCGATAGATAGTGTTCTTGCAGGACTACCGCTTTGAGATTGTCTATACTTCTAGTTAGGGAAGTGTGTCGGTATATTCTATAAAAAGGAGATAGAGCCTGCATTTATTGAATGAGGAATCCAAGTAGTTGGTCTCTTTGAAGATATAATTTGGGGGTGGATATAGAGAAGCTGTCCTTCTGTCGATTGTTGTCACCCCTCCACTCTTACAGTGAGTTAGAGAGAAACAATATGGGGATAACGAATGTGAAACATTATTTGCTCAGATGTCCATATTACATGCCTATGATGGATATTCCAATGGTGGGGATCATGTAGTTATCTTAAGGGGACCCAAAATAGTACCTATAGTACTGTGAGGGGAGTTCTTGATAGTGTTCCATACATCCCATTTTGTGGTACATATGGTTCTAGAGAAGTTGTACTAGGACCTCTAATGTTAGTTTTTTTTGTCATGCATGAAGAAGGCATTTGACAAGATCGTTTTTAGATGCCTCACTTTCAAGTACGTGAAAGTTGGGCACTATGTTCCAAAAGGATTGAATCAACCCCTAGTGGTGCTAGTGTGGAGTTTGGATGGGATATCAATGTACTTTGTTATGGGATTACCACATATTTCATGGAGGAACAATTTTATTTGGGTGATCGTTGACTGAATCACTATGTCGTCCCACTTCATAGAGATTCAGCTAAAGCGTTTAGAAGAGAGGATTCGACAGTCAACATGTAGTAGATTGTTCAACTCCATAGATTCCCATAGATGATAGTCTCATATCACGATGTTGATTTTACATCTTGGTTTGTGGTAGGAATTGGAGGAGGCATTTTGGGACTCACCTGCGCTAGAGCATAGTGTTTCACGCATAGACGAGCAATCATAAAAAAGCAGACTATATAGGTTATGGAGGAAAAGATACATGATTTTATCCTAGACATTGGACGATATTTGGTAGATCACTTCCCCTAGTAATGTTTTAATACAATAGTAGATACCACTCCACCATTGGAATAATGCCATTTTAGTCCTTGTACGGGTGACCTTGCAGGTCACCACATTTAAAAACGGACCTAGGAGAGTCATCACTAATGGGGTTGGAGTAGGTTCTGGTGACTACAAGGAAAGAGCATGTCATCTAACAGTAGATGAAGACTACACAATGATATCATAAGTCTTATGCTATCTAGTGACGATGACCCTTTTGACATCGAGGTGGGGGTCCATGTGTTCCTTAGAATCTACACACGATGAAGGATATAGAGATTTGGCCAGGGTGGAAATCTATAAGCAAGGATCATCTGCCTATTAAAAATACTACATAGAGTGGGTGAGGTGGCGCACCACTGGATCTACCAGCATAGTTAGACTGGGTCCACAATATCTTCCATGTGTCACGATTGAGTAGGTACGTGCATGATCTAACACATATCACTAACTGGTGTGAGTTGCACATTGATGATGGGGAGACTTTTGTGTAGTACTTGATGATTAATGAGGATAAAAAACCGAGGATCCTTTTTCAATGGATGATTCCTCTAGTACGCATTCGCTGGTAGTATGAAAATCTCCAGATGATAAAATGGAGGCATGAGGCTCAGATTCATTCTCAGTACCCCCATATAATTTTGTAGATTTTTTTTTCTTTTGAGATGTAATGTTCAAAGGTGGGTATAATATAAATACATGGATTTTCTCGGGTTTTATATTTATAAATTAATTATGAAAATCCTAAGAGAAATCTCTAAGATAGAGTCTGATTCTAGATCCTGGAGTGCCCAGAACAATTCATTGAGAAATGAAATTTTATTATTACATGTGTGAGAAATATTCATGAAAAAGTAGAATAACTACTAAACGAGTGCCCCGATCAGAATTCTATGTGCACTGGTGTGTTCGTTGCAGCAACATTACCTTATTCGGTGCCTAACATCGACCGTAGTAGGTTGACTATGATAACCAATTTTTAGATGTTAAAATAAATAAAATACTTGATGTTAATTTTATTTAATGTCACATGATGATGCATCAGCATTTTAACATTTTATGGATCCTTTTTAGAGAAATTTATTGTTGTCTTCATAACCATAAAATTCCATTGATCCAATGAAATGGAAAACCTCTCCGATGAATGACGATGAAAACTAACAAATCGAGGATCAACGACGACATAAACCATTATTATTAATAACTACTAATCATACCGTGGAGTATGATGTTTATCTCTTGGAGACTTACTCTTCCCGTGTTTGATTCAACAATGGTCATAGACCAACCAATCAACTGGTTTATCCTCCATTCAAATGTTCTTGAGGGATTAATAGTTGTTACGTGGTTCAGAAAGGGGAGAAAGGCCCTTGTGATTATCTTGTTGTTGTTATATGTTAAACATTCAATCATAAACAGGTCAAGGCCAAAACGAACAAGGCCTTGATCAATTCATTAGGCATTTATGTGATTTATCTCTCACCCCAAAATCTATCAAGTTCTTCACACATTCTTCTCCCTTGAATCCCCTTGGAAAAAGATCGATTGTCACACCACAGATCCATTGAACAATGATCCACGATCGAATGATTTGACCCCGCGACAATATAGAAAAATTGTGATGGATTCTTGGTATGGTTTATAAGAGGTAGTAGATTACGACGATAAAGGGCTCTGGCTCAAGGCATATCGTCGATGGGGAGATCACTATTGAGGACATGACGCGACCGGCAGGGCTGATCTAAGGGGAGCGCAAGGTGGTGATGAGATTTCGGTAGGGCAGCTGGTGTCTGCAGTAGTCCATGGTACTAGCATGACCATGTGGGATCCTGTATAGTTGGAGGCATTGGGAGATGCCTATGGGCCACGATAGGAGGTAGTGGTGGTGAATTGGGATGTAGCACAAAGTCGTATCGAAGGAATACACATCGGCATGGATGAGATGAATATGGAGAAGGTGGGTTGTCCATGTGAAATGTGGAACGCTGCAACATTGGTTGAGTGACAATGGGGGATCCACATAGTCCGGGTGTATAATGACCCATACTTTACATACATTGTTAATACTTCAAAATTGAAGCACACTTATTACAACATATGACAAAACCACAAAGGACCGTATAGGTATTATGTCTTTAGAAACTGGGAAACATAAAAAACTGGTTCATAAATCTTCTACAGTGCCTCCCATTTATTTCATCATATCTATGGTCCCTTTTAGCATATTCTACATAATATCCATCTTCCTGACCTGGGGAAAAGAAAACATAAAAGGGTGAGCTCAAATGCTCAGCAAGGGAAAATAAAGGAAATAAAAATCATATCATATCTTTTTGAAAATCATAACCTGCAAAAGAGATCATAATATCTTAACATGGAATAAATCATAGAAGTGAAAATGAGATCCCCATAATCATAACATGAAACTTGAAACTTTGTGGCATGCACACATAATCATGGAAAATCATTTCTTGTTAGTCATGACTCATTGCCAAGACTATCTTAGTGGACAAAGTCCCTTTCTGAACCGAGTCACCCTCGTTCTAGTCCTGTTTCACTGAACCGATATAACCTACCGTTCCAGCCATGTCTATCTCATGAGATATAAAATCTTTACCCAATGAATTGGAGGGTGATATAGGTCCCACCCATCTCATAATGATACCATTCTTATGTGTGCCACAAAATCATAAATCATACATCATTTCATAACCCATGTAATAAAAATGGGATTCTTGAACAACATGACATCATAAAACAATTCATATAAGATAAAGGAATTCATAAAAATACTTCCATCACAACATAATCAAATCAATTTAATAATAGGGGTAAAAACTAAACCCTATATTATCTTATATGGAAAATAATTTTGATAAAACACTTGAAATGAATTCTTGAGGAAAATATCCTTTCTTCTTCTAAAACACTCTTCCTTTCTTAATATGTCATACAATTATAAATTAAAAGAAGTTGATGAATAATAAACTTGAAAACATTTAAAGGAATATTCTTGGAAATAATGTTTTAAAAATCCATTCATCCCGTATAAGTTAAATTAAACATTCTTCGTACTTTTGTCGGAAAAGTCAAAAAGTACCTCGTACAAAAAACAACAAAAGAGTCCTTTCATTTCTTTTACTAAAAACTCACCGAAGGGTAAAAATGGATTTAAACAATTGTAGGTGGATGGAAATAATATTACATATTTATGAAACATGGATGTGGATGATAAAATACACCCTAGTAAATACTTACGAATAAACAATCTCGGATAAAAATGAGATTGTGATATTTCCCTTACCTTAGGTCCGATTTGCTTTGTACGTGTCCGAAGCTCCTGTATAATGGTTTAAATAATGTTATTGACTTATTACAGAATCATACATATTGATATCATATCATATATGGTCATTATCTTAGCTTCTTGTTAGTAATATTTCATTGTTACTTGTTACTCGGGTCTTTATTGCCTTTTGTTCTTATGCGTGTTTTGCCGAATAAATATTTATTCTTCTTTTAAGGTTATAGATACCTTATATCCATAATGGTATTAGTGTAACATATATCCTATTTATTCATTCAATTCATTTATATAATTACTATGTAATTATGATTATGTAGAATGAGTCACATCACATCGTGGAGATGGTATTCCGTACGTACGCACGAGTGATGATATCGTTCCTATGTTTGTGGAATTGTATTGGAGTATATATATATTATTTCAGTACCAATATTACTTTATAATAATCATAAATAGTTACTCATTGCACCATTATACCCATCCTTGTAAGGTGATGGTGGAAAATAGATTACACCACGGCGTAGAGACGGTATTCCGTACGTACGCACGCGTGGTGATTTCATTTTTCCGTAGGATGGATAGAAAATGAATTAGGGTTGTTTCATATTTATAATAACATATCAGTATGTGATTAATACTGATTTTATTACTTTATCATGAAACAACTAAAGGAGAAGAAGTTGAAGAAGAAAGAAATTGAAAAGATCGGTAATGGATATTACCTCTTCTTTGGAACGCTTCTTTGAATCCTCCACTTATGGAACTAAGATTGGTCTTTGAAGAAGACCAGGACCTCTAGGATTATTCTAGGGAAGTGGAGAGGAAAATATTTCAGGGGTTGTCCGAGCTTGAGTGCTCAAATTGGTGTGATGAGGAGGGGGAGGAGGTGCCCTTTTATAAGGGAGGAGAGGGGCACCTTAGGAATATCTCAAAATATTATTTTATATTAAAGTCAAAATCGGTTTATAATGGTTCCAAAGGGTCTTATTTCGAAGCTAAAGTGGGGAAGGGTCGCAATAATATCAACAAATATGATTTAGACAAGTTTAGGGTATTATTTTAACCTTATCAATTAGATTTAACTCTAAGTTAAATAATTTAACTTTTACCATGTCTTTTTGTTTTCTTTCACTCTATGGTTAATACACTTACTATAACATGCCAAAAGAACCCCAAATTGTTTATTATTAATATATATATCCTTATATAAGTCATTTGGTCGAACCATAGATTTTTAGGAATAAAATAACAATTAATAATATAATATTTTATTTAAAAACTATTTTGTGTCAATTTTGACACTATTTGATATATGATTTTTGTGAAAGTCATAACAGAATTATATGTTCGAACCAAGTTGATTAAATCAACACTAATATATAATATGAACCTATAAAATTAGTGTAATTCATAAAAAGTTTCAAATTACATTTATGTTGGTGTTTATAACATCAATTATGTCAATATTTCATAAATAAGATAATTACTGCATCATCGTTGTGTCATAATTAAATTAAATTATTTAATGTCTAAAAATTATAAATAAAATACCATTATGTAGGAAATATTTATATATTTCTAATGAATATTTATAGTGGAATTTATATTATGTATAACCCAATATTAAAAATTATTTACTTATTAATCATTGATTTTAACTATTTTAACCCTTCTTTAAATAAATTAACAATAAATGTCCTAATCTAACCCAAGTGAGCCTAAATGGTCATATTTTATTCATAAGGTTGTTTTTGGTCGAATTACACTTATCCAATACAATTAGGACATGTGTTAGGGTAATAGTAATATCATATTTACCCCTATTTACTATTAACCGCGGTAAAAAAAGTAAAAAGTTACTATTCACCAAAAAATTATTTTTGTCTCATTGAACCACATTTTACTTACTGATATAAACCGTGTCTGTCGGATTTTCAAAATTACATTCACAGAAGCGGTAAAATTAAGTTTCATGCAAAATTCAGTTTTTAACCTACCACTTAGTGGTTTCACTATTAATCAAAAATTGAAAGTTTTCAGAAAAATACCAAAATTTTACCCTAGGCTAATTTAGGTATTCCGAATCTAAAAATGAAGTCCATTTTGAAAAATAATATTTATAAAATTTCAAAAAGTTGTTATTACTATTCATAACGGCTAGTTTTAATAATATTTTAATAGCATATCGTTGTTTAGTGAAACTCGGTATTGCGTACGACGCAAGCTATCGAGGAAGGTCACGATTGCGTGTAAAGTAATCCAAGCTAGTATGGAGTGAAAGATTCCTTTGATGATATATAAAAAAAATATTACTCATAAAAATCTCGGGTGTTACAGGGTGGACTGTTTGGACCAGGGGGCTCTGACTAGGGTGGGCTGTGTCTGGAAAATCAAGTCACCCTACATGCATCGGGTTGTTCAAGGGTGGTTGTGCCGCTCCAAGGGACCAGTGGGATGGACCCTATTGGATAGGCCGGTGTGGTATAGACTATACCAGATTGGGTCAGATTGGCTAGACCATGTCGGGTTAGGCTTGGCAGGTTGGGTCAGTCCCAGACCGAACGCAGGTCAGTCAATTTGACAAAAAACATCCATATATTTCAAACAGTGTGTCTGTTTGATGAACCGTTTGCAGTATAGGGACCCTTGAGATGAGTCGGTCCTTTTGGAATAATATAATTGAGTTTTTGTGGAAAATTTCAACTGACGTAATTGATTGAAAGATAGTCTATCCAGTAAAAAGTGTGATATGTACAGAATCCTACGGTGGGTTAAGACATGATGACTGAGTGATTTGGGGGTTTCATGACCAATCAACACTATGTTTTTTATCAACACATAATTTCTAATAGATACTCGAGGTGTTATAAAAAAATTCATGTTCTATATAAACACCATGTGTTATCGATAGTAGGATTTCTATGAACTACAAATGATAATCCTACTTTTGTGAGTTAGACTTATACCTATGTGAGTATACTGTACTTCATTTGTTTTCACAGTTGTATACTTCTTGTATTTCATCATCGTATATTTCATGTACATCATAGTGGTATAGTTTGTGTATTTTATTTTTGATTACATCATTTATTTCTTAGTGTTATTCCTTTATGTTCTTGAGGTGTCAGGCTATGTACTATTTTACTCACCCCATCACGGAAATTGCCCACACATGTTGCGTATTATGAAGATGATCAACACTTTGATGGTGTTCTATGTGGACAAGGACCATGTGGTTCTTAGATTTCTCAGGTTGATGAGATGTGCCCTTATAGCTTCAGATAGTTTTCCTACACCTCCCCTTCATATAGGGTTTTCTACAAATGTGTTATAAGAACTTGTGAGTTCTATTTGACAAACTCTTTTTTTTTGTGGGCTTGTATTCCGTCCATGGTATCTTTCTTGTTTCCCACTGTCATAATCTATAATTCGTATGTTAGTGTATAAATTCAATATTTACTTAGTGTTTTTACATTTCAGCATTATTTTATCTTAGAGATGTGTTTTTGTGTATAGGTTCATAAGAAAATACATCCCATTTTTGGGATATTCCTACTAAGTTCGAGTCTCCAGCCCCTAGACTTTTGGAGGCGAGATTGGGGTATTAAATGAATGGGCCACTCTAGGGAAGGTTGTAGAATACACACTCTATACCAATTATTGTTTAATGTTCATATCTTCTATTATATTTTTGTTTTATTTCATGTATATTGACCTTTTGGTTTTAGATATAGTTTCTTATGGTTTCATATGGTGCCTTTACTCTCATTTAGAGGTATCTCCTATAGGGGAGTTTTTATAAGCTAGTTGTTGATTATGTTTGGGTTTTTTCTTGTTCCTCTGATAAGGTGGTTTTTCCTTATAGATAGTGAGATATTTGAGGGGTATCTCATGGGGTGGCTATTCGAATAACTCCTTTTCATTCTATATGTTGTTTTTTGGATTCTCAAGCATTATAATTATTCTAGAGGTATTTAATATAAGGGTATGCATATGTTTGGTCTTAAACATTGTGTGATTATAATGATTATGAATCTTGGAGGTGGTATTGTTAAATTTAGGAGAGGTTCATATAACACCTTGAGATTTTGTGAATAGTTTTTTTCAAATTAATTTATCTTTTTTTATTTATAATTTTTGAAAACACAGAAAATAGTTAATTTTATATTAAATCAGAATATTTAGACTGAGTTATACAAAAAACAAAGTTTTTTCATTCAAAAAATATAAATATAGATTTCTCTACACGGAACACTGATGTTATCATTCATTATATGAAAAAATGAATTTCTTTAATGTCCTGCGTAACATGCTAGACCATGTTTTACTAAAGAATAACATAATATAAATATATTATTATATAATTTATTAATATATAACTTATCCCTATTGTTATAAAAATATGAATATAAATGGTTTACACAAATATAAATGTATTCATATTTTTTCAATTAATTATTAATGAATATGAAAAATAATTAAATATATAGGAAAATATAATTATTTTTATTGTAAAAAGGTTGAATTACCCTAACAAATTTAATTGATTAAAATTTGTTATTAATATTAATGTAATATATACGTAATATATTCGATTAAATATTTCCAATATTCATTCAATAGATTTTATATACATAAGGTAAAAATAATCAAAATTTTATGCTTAAAAATATATATTTTGGTAAAGACATTTTTACTCAGTTTTTTATTCTATGAGGACTACCTTCACACACAAACACTTCCATATAATGGGTGATGATCATAATGTTTAGGTGTATAGTGAATTGTCGCATCACGAAATAAGAATTGTCCATTTTTCCATTACTGGCTTTCATGATGAAAATTATTATGTAAACATTATTTATATATGATATATATGTTATTTTTAATATCTAGTTTAATTTTTTAATTTTATTTAGAAAATAAATTTATGCATTGTATCTTTTTAAAATATTATTGTTTTGTTTGAGGATGTGTGGTCTAACACCCCCATAAAGTGATGTGATTTGTTCACGCGCTACATGAAATATATTAATAATTTTTTAGATAAATTATATTATATATATTAAATAATAATTATAGTTTAATAATATTATATAAATACAATCATGTATTTATTTTCCATTCCTTCTTTCAAAACAATAATAAAATGTAAACTACATTCTTGTGTACGTATGTCATTCCATATCCATGAATGGTGTATTCAATTTAATACTTCTATATTCTATAGATAACTATGAAACAAATATAAATAATATAAATTTTATTAATATAATTCATTGTATGGTTTAATTCATGAAATATGTATAAGGACCAAACTTATAACGAATAATGACCCACGCTAAAAATAAGAGAATTTTACATGAAGCGTAATCTTAACAAGGAATTTATAACAATAGGGTAGTATAATGTGATAATAAAACAATATATTGTATTATATATTTTAATTTTCTTATTTAAAATATTTTTAATGAATTAAAAAAAATTATATTGGAGGTTTAAAATAGCATTATGAGAGGTAAGATGCAATGTATGGGACTTCCAACTCACTTTTTATTTCTGTGAGATTCATGCTTTATTCACCACCCACTGATTTTTTGTGGTGTATATAAGCACCATGGGTGTATTATATGAATAATATTATAAAATTTATGGGAGTTTATATATCAATTCAATTATATTTTGTTCATGGGGTTTATGTTTCAAATGTTATGAACTCGGTAAATAATTTGGTCTCGATTTCCATTTTTTGATACCCATGCCATGTTATGAACCTATATTTTTCCATGATGGGTATAAACATTGATTAACATTTTATGTCATGAATATAATTATTTTAATGATAATTTATGTTTATTTTAATTTCATTTTATTACATGGGGAGTATATTTCAGAGTTACTGAGTAGTAAGAGTTTATTTTAATTATATCATTGCTTATCATGACTATTTATGATTACAATTACTTTGATGAAATATTATAATCCATCACTTAAGAACACTCATTTATTTTCTTGTACTCTGATTATTACCTATATCTTCATGAATTTGTACAATTTTTACACTATTTGGTACATAATATTGTTCGGAATGTATTTTATGAATGCATGACGTTACGCTCTCTTCGGTTGGTAACTTGTGGTACTTCAAAACATTATCTTATAAATACTGTCCAAAAATATTATATTATTATCAAATGTTCTTTAAAATTAATTTTTAAACATGATTTACCTTTTAAAATAATATGTTTTTAATATTTAATCAAAATTTTAATTTCCATTCAAGGAACCTTTATAATATATTTATGCTACAAAAGAAATGTTTGGTGTGTATGGATTTATCAAACAAAATGAATGACATTCCATTGATGATTCCCTTATAAAAATAAAAAGAAATTTTTTAAATAAAATGATTTCCTAATAATCATGAAATTAATTATTTAAATGTTTTTTAAATGAAAAGGTTTTCAAAAATGTTTTCATGTTTCTGTATATGTTTTGAGGTTTATTTTTACAAAAATTGTTTTCAAAAGGATTTATGTTTTAAATTTCCTTTTGAAAAAAGAAAATATATTTTCCTCATGAATTGTTTTTAGAATATATTTCAGAATTATTTCTTATCTACGTTGTCACCATTGATGATACTCATTATGAAATAGTTCCATTAATCTTGTTTCATGAATGGTTTATGTTTTTAAGGACTAATTCATATGACACATGATTCTCTTACATGGGTTATATGATATTGACTTCGATTAATTTAATATGTTCTTATTTAATTAACTGATTGGAAATCCTCTCTATTTTCCTTAGGATATGATGTGATGAAATGTTAATGATACCCATTTCCTTTCATGGGTTCTGATTTCTACTTATAAACCCCATATCTTTTTATGGGTTACGATATGATGAAATTTTTATTATCATATATCACATGAATGTAATATTTTGTTATGTTAAATGTGGAATATTTTCCTCCATCTAGTTAATTGGGTAATCATAATTGTTATCTGGGATCAAAGGGTCCATGGGTTATAGACCATGACAAAAAAAAGGTTAATGGATTATAGGGGAAGTTTGATAATAAGTAGGTTCACGTGTTCTAGCCCTAGCATGATTGTAAGAGGTTTCATGGGTTGTATCCCATTCCTGAAAAAAAGTGGGTACATAGTTTTTCAAACCAAGACCAATTATGGAACATTTATTGTTGTCGAATACTAAAATGTTTAGAATATTTTTATAGGTATCCACAATTTTTTGTGTTTATGTGTTTTCCACATTAACATGTGTTATTCCTATATTATGCATCCATTGATTATGTTCATTATTAAACTATAATTCATGTATTAGTAACATCCAGAAATTATTTAATGATTCATTTTTATGATCTTTGATATTCATGGTATGGTATAATAATTTTATGATCATATCCTTATGCCTTCATGGTCATGTTCATGCTTAAATATCTCCCTTGTTCACCGTTTCTGAGAATATGAGCTCACCATTTTTTATGTTTTCATCACATGCTCATGATGATATGTATTGGGTATTATGTATCTAAGAAGGGATATAGTCATTAATAAACTAGGGAGAGATAACATAGCTCACTCATGTACCAGTGTTTATGTATACATCTTTCCATATAAACTAGACTAGTACAGTATTTTGGAATATATTTTTATAATTTATAATGTATTCCAAAAAAGATAGGTTGTGAATATATATATTAAGACTCTGTTATTCTATTTTGTATTATTGAAAGGTTTGAGTTATCATTTATAATCTAGGGTTAGAATACATTAGTGATATCCCTTGTTATATTTCAAAGGATGTGTCTAGGGATGTCACAATATATTAGTATAAGGACTAGTTATCATTTAGGGAAATGAAATTGAATTTTAGTAAAGGATATAAGGATTGGATTCTCAAAAATACATCACTATATGGATCATAAAAGTGGATGTGTCTCTAAATCAAATGTTTTTTGGGGTAAAAACTCCATAAAGGTGTGTCGGGACAAACTTAGCGTAACCGGGTTCACTACAACAAGCCTTGCTTTACACCTAGTTTGACACTTCTGGGGGTAATGATTCAGGAATTCAAAAACCCTATTTGAACAATCATTAAGTATTTAAATAGAAGTGGTCTATGAATAACCCAGTGTAAATATAATGATTCATAGAATATATATGTAGGATAAAAGATTTAAGAACACTTTATATAGTTCTACATAAATATATGGTATCCCAATATGATAAATTTTTCACACACTATAGTTTTTTGTTTTATTAAATAGAGATAAATAAAATGAACATGTTTAAAATTTTATATTTGGGATATGTAAATTATGGTAATTATGTTAATAAATTTCCCATGTAGAAATCTATTAAATAAAATTTGGATGTTTGTATGAGTATTGGTTATACTTCTAAAAATATAGAGACTTAAAAAATTATATCAAATGTATGTGAAGTTATACCATTATTATTTACATCAAACATAAGAAGAATGATTATATTGAGGTTGAATAACCTTAATACCTGATTTATATTTTAAATTATATAAAATGGGTATTAAGGAATAAGTTGATAAAGCCCGAGTAATGGTAAAATAATAATGTTGGAAGAATGAAGTGGTTATGTTTCTTAAATCATAGGTTATGTTATGTTAATCATGAAATATATAAGTATTTTTTTAATAAGTCTTCAATAATGATTGAAATGGAAATGTTTAATGGTGATGAAGACATAGAAAGTGATATATTTATTCAAGGAAGGTAACCCTTACTATTATCAGGATGTTGAAAAAATGATTTTCATCACAGATAAGGAGATGATTTATTTCAATAATGTAAACTTCATAATTATGATTTCCCTGGATTAAATTTATAATTTGTTCAAAAATAAATTCTATGTCATCTAGTATAAAGATTAAAACATATTTTAAATTAATAATATAGATTTTAATCTTTCATATAATAAATCTTGCAAGTTTCGAAAAAGGAATAACAGAAATTCATGTTATTACCCAGTTCCAGGAGTATAATTTATGAAGGTTTTTTCATGTTTTGAATGTGAAAACCATGAGCTACATTGTGATATTGAATGTGATCAATTTTAATCTTATTTCATGACCAACATAATACTGTTTTCAATTTTCATCTTTTATATGGGTTATATGGTAAACCATTCATGAAACATTTCAGCGAAACATCATATAAAGTATATATATATATTGAGACTATGTTGAAATCCTTGGATAAAAAGCTATTTAGTGATTTATCTTATTTCAAGGACGTCCATATTAATTGTTTTGGAAATTATATTAGTGTGTTTTCAAAAAAAAGTACATCATGTATGTGGAGTGAAAACCAATCAAGTCCAAGAAGGGCATGGGTCTTGAACTACTTCTGAAAGGATGATAAGGGTTTCATGCCTACCATAGGAGTATGCAATGTTATGGTTAATGTATAATTATTTCTGATGAGTAAGTATTATAATGAAACAATAAAGTAACATTTTATGTTTAAGGGTTAATTAATTAAATATATTGTTTTTAAGGATTTTTGGAGAAAAATAGTGACACTTTCCATTCATTTACATGCCTTAATAACCACTAAAAGTTTATTTTAGTGCATCAAGAATCAAAGGTAATTACTGAAAATCCATTTCTTGAATGAATGAAATAGATAAAAAAGAACCAGAAGAAAGAATTTTTTTATAATAATATATCATGTAAGAATATTTCCTTATATTCTTAATCTATAAAACAATCATTCAACTTTAGGATAATGATAAAATCTATGTCGTCCTAATACCTTTATTTTTGTTAAACCATTGGACATTTAATCATCATTGATTTTTGACATTGAGTCCCCCGTGTATTATTGGATCAGTTACCTGTTTCTAATTAATGACATCAATCACTACCTATAAATATTGATTCTTTTCTTCAATGTATTATCTTCAATCCAAATAAATGTGATCATATGTGGAATCCAATTTATATGTTACTTTTTGCTACAATTATTGTTATAATGTTCCCTTTTTAAGGGAATTTTAATATTCATTTTTACGATGATGGTTTCTATGAATAAAACATTAAAGTAAAAACCCTTTAATAACAAATATGAATTTTGAGGGTGAAATAAATTTTAAGGTGGTACAATGTGACACCCTAATATTTGTTGAATTATTTTTTATCAAGTTAAATAAACCTTTTTTATATTTTTCATTCAATGAATCATTGATAATACTTTATTTTATATTAAATCGCTATATTTTTTCTTCATTATATGACCCAAAAATTAAATCAGTAATTACTTTTAACATAAAATTTATCTTTATGTACATGTAACACTAGGGTTAGCTTGCGTTATACACAACAATGATTTTCCTTAATGTCTTCAATAAAATAAAAGATCATGTTTTACCGAAAATTAATATATTATTAATGTTTTATTATTCGATATAATAAGATATTAACTAGGCATTAAATCAGTGGTTATGAATATTATTAACTAATTTATAAAATTTTTTGGTTTAAAAAATATAATATTAATTCATTGGTCACCAACTAATTAGAAATGAATATGATTGCTGATTGAATATGTTGGGAAATATTTTTATTTTTTTTATCACAATGTTGTTTTACCATAATATATTAAATTACATACAATTATTGATTGATATTAATTTAACATATATGTTAAATATTTGATAAATAAAATTTAAATTCATTTAATATATTTGATAGACCTAAAATAAGAACAAAACCAATTTTATGCTTAAAAACCAATATTTTTATTGAGGCATTTTTACCACATTTCAATGGAGGACCCATTTTAAATCAAAATTTTGGAACTTTTAAATATTTAATATGTAAAACTAAAGAGCATAATTGAAATAAAAATATTAAAATTAGGTTATGATAAATTATTGGTATTTTTATATAAGGATTCATTTTTTATTTAATAGTTAAAAATAGTGAATTTTAATTGTAAACAATTTTATCAAATAATTATTTTATAATGATAAATTGTATTTTAAATTTTTTTTAAAGATTATTTAGATACAAAATATTATAAATTAATCAAACATAGGTAATTTTAGTCAATTTCACATTGAAATTGGGTATTAAAACATAGAAAACATTTAAACATGTATACGTTAAAACCCTTCATTGTCATCCATTCTATGAGATTAAATTTAAATTAATTTCATCCAATTTTTTGTTTTTAATATTGAGAAATGGATTCCATGTTTTGAATTAGAATAATTTACAATTTCAGATATGTTAAACATTGTTTTTGACCAAAAATATTCGTGAAAGTGATGAAAATTAATTACAAATATTAAGAGAAAAATTATGTTGACAAAGTGTTGAACATTAAATTTATGGTACAAAAAGACCTAGAAAGTTGTTGAATATCAATTAGATTTCGATATTTAGACCCTATAAACCCTATTATATTATTTTTTACATTATTGAATCCACTTGAAATGTGATAAATGTGTATGGAATTCAATTTTCCAAATATTAATATAGTGTCACTCCTCATCCACTATAAAAGGTCCTCATATCATACAAATTCTTTACAAATCTCATACCACATAGGATCAAACAATATCTACTCATAAATTGACCCCAAACCCTCACATAGTCATTAAATCCTTTATAGAGGTATAAATACTTCCATGTAATCCATTTTTTGCAAACCAAATGGTGATCCATGATTAAGAGGCAATATCATCCCTCAAGATCCTTTACTTTTATTTCCATTATCAACTCCATAAAATGATTCTATTCCATGATTTTATATGAAATACAATATCACAAATAAATTTTTATATTTTTATGAAATGGGTTCTACCTTAACATACACACACATCCATATAACGTTTAACAAACATACTAATTGTATGTATGGCAAACTACCGCCTCACAAAATAATGATTGTTCATTTTTCCTTTACCAACACTCATGGTGGAAATTTTGATGGAATTAATATTTATATTATATATATATATTATTAATTTATTTATGTTTATGTAATTTTTATTTATAAAATATATGTATTCATTCCATCTTCTATGAATACAATAATTTAGTTTGAGGATGTGTGGACTTTCAACCCCTAAAAATGATATGATTCATTCTCACACAACAGTGAATGTATTAAGGATATTTTTAGTGAATATATATTAAATATATGACATAATAATTCAACTATGATGATGATATATATGTATAACAATATATTCAATTTTCTTTCCTTCATTCAATACAATAATAAAACGGAAACAGAGTTCATGCGTATGCACGGCCTACCGTCTCCATGAACGGTGTCTTCCATTTCATACTTTTATATAATATATATTATTATAGTACCCATATTATGCCTATAAATTATATTTATATCATGTTTTACATATTTTAAATCATGATATATGTATATGGACAAAACATATAACGAATTATGGAATAAGCGAAAAACAATGTGAATGCTACCCGAAGTATAACCTAGACATGAAATTGTCAACAAAAGGGTAATATGATTCCATAATAAAACAATATTTGGTATTATATATAATAATATGGTTCTATAAAAAATCATAATAAAATTACATTTATTATACAGAATTTTTGAATGAGTACAATGAGAGTCAAGACACAAGGATAGGCAATTGTATCTTACTTTTTATTTCTGTGAGATATAAGAATTATTCACAACCTATTCATTTTATGTGGTGTGCATAATTCCAATGGATTTAATTAATGAATTTTTTTAAAATGTATGGGTATTTATGATTCCATTCTATTATCATTATTGAATGGGGTTTGTGTTTCAAATGTTACCAAATCAGTAGATTAATTTTATCTCAGTTTTATTTTTTTTGGGACAAAAGCCACGTTATGTACATATATTTTCCCATTAAGGTATAAACTAAATTTAACATGTTATATAATGAATATACATCATTTAATGATATTTTAAGCAACATTTAATTTAATTTTCATACATGGGGAGTATAGTTCAAAGTTACCATGTAGTTAGAGATTATTAAAACAGTCACATCGCTTCATAATATTTTTTATGATTATGATACCATTGAAGAATTATTATGATCCATATCTTTAGAAAACTCATGAATTTTCTTATCCTAAATTTATTCACTATAATTTCATTCATTGGTTATATTTTTCAACTTTTTGGTACAAAATATAATTAGCAATGTGTTTTTAAGAAGGCCCAACATTACCCTTTATTCGATCAGAAATCTATGTTCCATCAAAAACATGTATTTTAAGAGGATTCAAAAAATAATATATTATTATCAAATGATTATTAAAATAATTTTTTACCAATGTTTTACCTTTTTTTAATAAAATTTATTTTAATAAATAATCTTCCTGTTATTTTCCGGTTGAGGCACCTTTCTAAAATTCTTACTGTGGAAATGGAATTTTCCGCGTGTATGGATATTTCTAACATCATGACCAAAATTTCCTTAAGGAATCCATTACATGTTTAAAAAATATTATTATATTGAAAAAAAATTCCAAATTTTTTGGAAATTTTTTGGTTCTAATAATTTTAAGATAAATTGTTTTCAAAATGTTTTCATGCTCTTTTATAAATTTTTATGATTTTTTAACAAAAATTGGTTCCAAAAGGTATAATTTTAGATGGATTATTTTTCAAATAATAACATATGTTTTCCTAATGAAATTTTTCTAAAAGAAATTCTAAAAAAATTCAATCCATGATGTAATATGTTGATGATACCCATGATCCAAATGTTTCATTTATATTGTTTCATGAAAGGTTTTTTTATGATGGAAATGATTTTATGACATTCATTTCCCTTCCATGAGTAATTTTATTTTGAATATTTCTTCATTTTATAGGTTATTATTTATGGAAATGACTTGAAAACCTACTTATTATTTATAGTTTATGATGGGATTAAATGTTAATTATACCAATTTCATTTCATGGGTTTGAATGTTTTTTATGAAACCCTTTTCTTTTATGGTTCCTAAAATGATTCATGTTATATTATCCTATGAAACATGTATGTATTATTTCTTGTGTGAATAATGGGACCTATATCTCTCTAAAATTTATAGGGTAATTATTGATGGTATATTTGTTGAATGGGTACATGTCTTGTAGCCCAAGCCATAAAATAAGAAGATACATAGGTTGTATCCCATTCATGAAAATAAAATGGTTCATGGGTTGTAGATCAAGACTGAAAATAATAAGGTTCACTGGTTGTATCCCAAGACTAAAAGTATGATGGTTCATGATTTATATCCCAATCCTAAAAAATAGAGGGTACATAGGTCTTTAGTCGAAGCCCGATGTAGGTACATAGGTCATATCCAAAGACTAGCATGTTTTGATGGTCTTGGTAGGAATCCATGACATTGGATTGTCAATTATTATGTGTATTCCAAACATACATGATTTATTCCTATGTTATACATTCATTCATTATATTCGGTATTTCCTTGAGACTCAGGTCTTACGAACTTCCATGTTTTATGAGATTATTCTTGTATTTGATCTTTGATATACACATTATGATCTTATAATGTTATTATCATGTCCTCATTCCCATATGCTCATTTTTATGCTTACATATCTCCATTTTTTACACTTACTGAGCATTTTTTATCACACCTTTTTTGATTTATTCTCAATGTTATGATGATTTGTATCAATTATGATATGTCTAAGAAGGATTATAGTCATAAAGAACCTAGTGGGAGATAAAGTAGCTCACACATATTCTAGTGTTTATATACCCATGTTTTAAAATTCACTAAATTAGTATAGTCTATTGGTTTCTCTTTATATAATTTTTTAAGTATTCCACTACATTTATCTACTGATTGTGTATGCTAAGATGGGGTTATAATAGTTTAGCTACTAAAAATTATTAAGTTGGTATAATATAGGATTTGTATGTGGTTTTCATATATTATATTTTTATGTCGTGTCTTTTTATAGACGGTTAACAAGGAGTATTACATAATTTAAATCCATGGGATTAAATCAATTGGGGGACATGTTTTTTATGAGATATGAAATTGGACATTTACTTTACTTGTATGCTTTACATACAATTAAAATGATCTAAATAGTGCGGCTATAATGTTTGCATAACCTTAGGTTTTCTCCAACCCATTTGGTCATTATTCATTCCAAGTGATCCATCACCCCTCCCTTAATGTATTTGAGATTAAATCAATGGAGATCTATCATTGGCTCCCCATCATCGATCTGTGGTGATACAATGTACATTCTACAAAGTTTATTCTGGTTCTATGAACAAATTCTTACTATTTATTCGTTAAATGAGATAATAGATCATTAATATTTTTCAAATTAAGTTTTTTTCTTATATGTTTTGGGTTTTTGATGTTGTGTCCTTGGATGGATAGAAATTATTAAGGGAGAAATGATTATGATCCACCACATTAGTCAATTCTTGTGGAATGAATGCAGACATATTTGTGGTATGATAATTTTACTTATATTTTTTTATGTGAAACCATAAATTGATGATGGTTTATTCTGCTGGATGAAAATGAAAAACACATAATAATTATAGAACTAGACAAAAGGAATTGGTTTCAATCGCTTGTTTCCGATGTTGTTTCTTATTAAGATGATGGTTAATTTCCACTTGATTTTAAAGATTTTGTGATATCTATCCCATACCTTGTAAAAATGTAGCTATTTTTGGAATATAATTATGAAAATGAAAAATAATGATAATCCAGAATACATTTATAATTAAATTGATTTAGAGTAATTATAGAGAAAGTATATTTGAATCTACAGTTCAATGTAATTTTATTTTTATCAAATTTATTTAATATGCATGTATAATTAATTTTTTTCTTCTATCTAATTTATATAATATATAAATAATGTAATTAATTTCTATTTTTGGTGATAATATAAAAAGGCATATGAAATTAGAATTTCCATTTTCATTCATGCATGTTTAAAATAATTGTTTAATTAATATGGTTTCATGATATAACATGATTCTTTAGGTTTTTAATTTATGGAACTACTGCTAAATGAATTGGTAAATTCTAGATTGAATAAGAACAACATGTGTGTTAATGATAATTTTCAAAGGAATGATTTCTCCATTTTCTTGAGAATGGAATGTGCCTTGTGTTTGAGCTATACAGTATCATTTACGTGTGAAGGATGGATGCCTTGATTTATTACTGAGATTTATCTTTTGGTAATGATTGTTGTCTAATTTATTTTTTTATTTCCTAAAGATGTTAACATTCTGATGAAATGTTATGGGTGGTTAGGGCCAGTATTTGATACGGTCCATGGAAGGTTGTGATATATGAGTTGACATTGGAATGGATTCCAAAATAATGTGGAAACATTTTAATATTGTGATGGAGAGATGCATCGAGATATGCATATGGGTTCCAGGGACATAACCATTGTTGATAGAGTGTGTTAAAGCTGGGTTTGCACATTGAGGTAATTCTCAGAGCTAATATGATCATTTATAAATCATTTATATAGTTTTTAGTAAGGTTTCATGATTTATCTACTGTCAATTACCCATTTCAGGAGGCGGTTATATTTTCTTGCTTTCATGTTTCTTCTTGTGGTATATTACGCTGGATTTAATAGAGAACATCGATATAGAATGATGATAATAATTTTTAAATAATTCAAAACCCATAGATATTTTTATGATTAAATTAAACTATTAAAATATGTTAATCTTGAAAAATAATGGACATGGATTGAATTTTTTCTATGGGGAATTTACATCACTCTATTTATTGATGCAATGTGATGTTGAATACTATAAATAGATTGTAATTAAATAACTAGCCAAATAATTTTAATTTATTATTTTAATGAAATGATTTGATATAAGTTTCCTCTTTAAAATTATTCTATTCCTATAGGATATTTGGTATTACTAGTGGTATTTAGGTGTCCCAGCGACATTATTTGCATTTTAGTCTATGAAAATGGTATGCCCATAGAGCAGTTATGAGATGTATTATATCATGTATATTATATTATTTAATATAATTCCCCACCCATTTTTGTGAGGGTAATTGACATCCAGTGGAATTTGGGAGGGTTTTGTTCCAACACCCAGGTGGGGGTTGGATGGCTTACTACCCCCTCTGGACCCACTCATTTATCTTGGTTTTTACTTATGCTCATATGGATGGGAGATATTTTCTTCATAGAGTTGGTTAGATGGTAGTATTTACATTTTAATTTTTCTCAAACATATATTACTTTTTATAGTAACCAAATGGTTAGTATATGTTTCATGTTTATTGGTTTTGATGGTTTGAGGTATTTACTGAGTTTGTGGGTTGTGAAGACTTAAGGTATAATACCCAGTGTTGGATATACGTAATATGGGTTATAGTGGATCCTAGAAAATAATTTGTTTTCTATATATTAATATTTTATATGTTATTATGTTATGATATGATGAATTATGTGCATGTTTTTCTACCATACCTTGGAGTTTTTAGGATGGATTAATTTTGGAGATAGATGCTCAAGGTGTGCGACGTTGGTGAAGAGTTGTAAACTAGTTTGGACATCAGAGTGGGGGTACCTATTAATTAATAATTATTATATTAACTATTTTATTATATGTGATACATGGTGAGATTTATCCAAAGTGAGGCTAAGATCATAGTATCCCTCGTTGGGTGAAGAGTTAGTTTCACGATTTATCACTATTCTTTATAATTATTTAATTAAATTTTTTATGAGAGGATATAGGTTAAATCATTCATAATGTACTATTATTCTCACCCTACATATATATAATCAATTTTTCTTGTATATTATAACATGGTAGTGATCCCTATAGATATTACTAGCTTATGGTTTCGTATGAGGTGTTTTGGATTTTTGTTCACTGGTTTCTTTATCTTTTGGTACTCATAGTTTAATTTCATTTGTTATAGTATAGTATAGAATTATATAGTTCCACATGTGATTTATTTATATTGATATGACTTAGTAGGTTTTTAATATTTTATTTTTTTGTCTCTATTTCGTCTTCATAATTCTATTAGAGGTAAATGCCTCTCATATTTATGTTTATTATACCCTCGATGATAGTCACTAACCAATGGACTATGGAAGGCCTGAATTGAGTAGTCAACATCTCTCTCCCTTCATTGGGGTATTTTTGTGGAGAGAAGATTTTTAAAACGAATCTATAGTTGTTATTCCATGATCATTATTTCTTTCATGAACGAATCCCTCACATAGAAAAATTTCTCATTTCCAATTCAGACCATTCTAAGTTTCTCATTTGGAAAAATATCATCTACATGGTTCCTTACTACTAAATCTACTGTGTTTACTAAATGTAAATACATTATAATCAAACATTTTTAACATAAAGAGACATCATAATATTTAAATTATATATCATTTAAATATATCTATTTTGGAAAATAGTATAATGGCATTTTAATGACAGTATCATAACCCATAAATTTATGTAAACCTTATTCTAAAACCATCTTAAAGGAACCGACCTTAAGCAACAAATATTCCATCGAATTTATATGTGAATTAAATTTAATGCATGCCCAAAAGTATTTTAGGTATATATTTTCTTAAAATTAGGTCATAACTCTTTATTAAAAATATTATATATTAAAATGAGGAAAAATGTGTATGGAATTTCATTGTCAAAATATTACAAGAGTGTCATTCCTCCTTCACTATAAAAAGGCCTCCCCTCCTCTTACTTCTTCACACCTATCAAACTATATAGTGTTGATGAATATTTAATAAAATGTCCTCCCCAAAACCATCTCCTCTTCCTAGGATCATCTCTTTTGGAAGAAATCATTAGAAGGAATACATTTGGAGTAAACCAAAAGGATCTACCCAACTAACAGATAACACCCTCCCTCGATCTCCTTTAGTTTTATTTCAATTCTCCACTTAGTCAATGATTATTATTCAATGAATGCATAAAAACACCCGTATCAACAATATACTAGTATGTTTTAATTATATGATGACTACTTTTACATACAAACACTTCTATCAAATGGGTAATGAACATAATGTTTATGTATACAACGAATTGTTTCCTCATGAAATAATGATTGTCCATTTTTCCATTACTCACTATCATAGTGAAAATTATGATGTAAACACTATTTATATATGATATATATTTTCATTATAATTTTATATTTATTTTTTTAATTTTATTTATAAAATTTCTTTATGAATTTTATCTTTTTTAATATGATTGTTTTTTAGGAAGTTTGGTATATTTCCCCCACATGTTGATGTGATTTGTTCACACGCTACAAAAATGTATTAAGGATGTTTTTAGAAAAATTATATTATATATATGACATAATAATTATAATTTAATTCTATTATATAAATACAATCATTTATTTCTCTTTCCTTCCTTCTTTCAAAACAATAAAAAACGGAATAAACATTCATATGTATGTATGTCATACCGTCTCCATGAATGGTTAATTCAATTTAATACATCTATATTATATAGATAACTATGAAAAAAATATACATAATATAAATGATATTAATATAATTTTTTGAGTTTTTTAAATCATGAAATATGAATAAGGACCAAAATATAACATATAATGACCCAAGCTAAAAACAAAAGAATATTACATGAAGCGTAACCTTAACAAGAAATTGTTAACAATAGGGTAGTATAATGTCATAATCAAACAATATATTTTATTATATATATTAATATGATTCATTAAAATATTTTTAAAAAACAATGAAATTTTATATTGGAGGTTTAAATGAGAATGATGAGAGGTAAGATCCAATGTAAGGCACTTTCAACACACTTTTTATTTCTTTGGGATTCATGCTTTATTCACCAAAATTTTATTTATTTTGTGGTGTATATAATGCCAATGGGTTTTTTATATGAATAATATTATTAAATATATTTGTATTTACATATCAATTCAATTATATTTCTTTCATGGGGTTTATTTTAAAATGATATGAACTTTGAAAATAATTCTGTCTCGATTTCCATTTTTTGGATACACATGCCATGTTCTGAACCTATATTTTTTCATGATGGGTATAAACACCCTTAAACATGTTATATTCTGAATATAATACTTATAATGATAATTTATTATTAATTTAATTTCATTTTATTACATTGGGAGTATATTTTAGATTTACCAAGTACTAATATATTATTTTTACAATATCATCGCTTATCATGATTGTTTATGATTACACTTCCTTTGATGAAATCATATGATCCATCTCTTAGGAACTATCATTTATTTTCTTCTACACTGATTATACTACATATCATTATGAATTGGTACTATTTTTACACTATTAGGTACATAATATAATTAGGAATGTTTCTTATGAAAGATTGACTTTTTGCTCTCTTCGGTTGGAAATTTGTGGTCCTTCAAAACCATGTATTCTAAAAAGTTTCCAAAAATGTTATACTATTATCAAATGATATTTTAAATAAAATTTTACCCATGATTTAGCTTTTAAAATAATATGGGTTTTAATATGTCATCTTATTTTTATTTTCCATTCAAGGAACCTTTCTAATATTTTTATGCTACAAAAGGAATGTTTGGAATGTATGGATTTATCCGACATCACGAATGACATTCCATTGATGATTACCTTACAAAAACATAATGTAATTTCTTAAATTAAATGGTTTCTCAATATTTTTGCAATTCATTGTTTTAAATAATTATAATTGAAATGGTTTTCAAATAAAATATCATGTTTCTTTATATGTTTTGATGTTTATTTTTATGAAAATAGTTTTCAAAATGTTTTACGTTTTAAATTTCATTTTCAACGATGAAAATATATTTTCCTCGAGATATTTTTTTAAAATATATTTCAGAATTATTTTCTATCTAAGATGACATCCATTGATGATACTCATGACGTAATGGTTTCATTCATATTATTTCATCAATGTTTAATGTTTTTAAGGACTCATTTTTATGACACATGATTCTATTACTAGGGTTATATACATTTGAATCCAGATTCTTTTAATAGGATATTATTTAATTAATTAATTGGGAATATTATATATTTTCTTTAGGTTATGATGTGATAAAATGTTAATGATGCCCATTTCCTTTCATGGGTTATGATTTCTGTTTATGAAACCCATATTATTTTAGTGGTTAGTATATGATGTAATTTTTTTTATCATTTCGCACTTTTATGTAAGATTTTGTTATGTTAAATGTGGAAACGTTTCCTCTATCTAGTGAAATGGGTAATGATAAATGATATCTGAGATCAAAGGATCCATGGGTTATAGACCATGAAAAAAAGGTTAATGTATTGTTGGGGAAGCCTGATAATAAGTATGTTAATGGGATCTAGCCCGTGCCTAAATGTAAGAGGTTTCATAGATTGAAGCCCATTCCTGAAAAAAGTGGGTACACAATTTTTTAGAGGAATCCCAAAGAAGGAACATTGATTATTGCCAAATTATAAAATTTTTAGAATCTCTTCATAGGATTCCATGATTTTTTGTGTTTTTGTGTATTCCACATTTATAGGTTTTTTTCCTCTATTATACTTCCATGTATAATGTTAATTATTTAATTATAATTCATGTATTATTAACTACCCAGAACTATTTTATAATTCATTTTTATGATCTTTGATATGCAGGGTATGGTCTTATAATATTTCGATCATGTCCTCAAGTCCCCATGGGCATGTTCATGCTTAAATATCTCCCTTGTTCGCCCTTACAGAGAATCTGAGCTCAACATTTTTTATGTTACGATCCCCAGATCCTAATGATATGTATTATGAATGATATATATAAGAAGTATTGTAGTCATTATGAAACTAGGGATTGACAACATAGCTCACTCATGTACCAGTGTTTATGTATACATCATTCCAGATGAACTACACTAGTATAGTATTTGGAAACATATTTATATAATGTATAAAGTACTCCAAAAAATTTATCTGGTGAATATGTATATTTAGACTGGGTTGTTCTAGTTGGTATTATAGAAAGGGTTTTGTTATCTATTGGAATATAGGGTGAGAAAACATTTGTGATATCCCATGTTATATTTATAAGGATGTGTCATGGGATGTTTCTAAGGATTAGTATAAGGATTAGATATCATTTAAGAAAATGAAATTGAATTTTAGTAAAGGATAGGGGGATTTGATTCTTAGAAATGCATCACTATATGGATCATACAGGTGGAGGTGGGTCTGAAACATTTTTATGGAGGGGTATCAACTCCAACAAGGTGTGTCAGGCCTAACTCGACGTAACCTGGTCCACAACAACAAGCCTTACTACAAACCTAGTTTGACACTTCTGGGGATATGATTTAGGAATTCAAAAACTCTATATGAACAATAATGAAGTATTTAAATATATTAGAACTATGAATTACCTTGTGTAAATGTAAAGTTTCAAAGACTATAGAATTATGATACATGATTTAAAAACCATTATTGTATTTCTACATGATTATATAGTATTTGAATATGATAAATGTTCTACACACTATAGTTTTTTATTTTATTAAATGGAGATAAATAAAAGGAACATGATTAAAATTTAATATTTTAGTTATGAAAATTATGATCATTATGTTAATAATTTTCCCAAGTAGCAATCTCATAAATAATATTAGGATGTTTGTGTGAGTATTGGTTATACATCTAAATATATAGAGACATCAAAAACTATATCCAATGTATTTTGAGTAAATATAGTTTTATTTACATTATACGTAAGAAGAATTATTTTATTGAGGTTGAATAACATTAATATGTGATTTATATTTCACATTATATAAAATAGTTATTAAGGAAACTGTTGACGAAGCGTGAGTAATGGTCAAATAATAAAATTGGATTAATAAAGTATTTATGTTTTTTAAATCATTGATTATGTTATGCGCATCATGAAATATATAATTATTTTTAGTATAAGTCATAAATAATGTTTGAAAATGACATGTTGAATGGTGATGTAGACATAGAAAGTGATATATTGATTCAAGGAAGGTAACCCTTACTGTGATCAGGATGCTGATAAAATTATGTTCATCACGGATAAAGAGACATTTAATTTCGATAATGTATACTGTATAATTATGATTTCCCTATATCCAATTTAGTATTTGTTCAAAAATAATGTATATGGCATCATGTATGAAGTTTGAAACTTATTTTATTTTAAGAATATAGCTATTAATCATTCAAATAATAAAGCATGCATGTTTTGAAAACAGATTAATGGAAATTCAGGTTATTTCCCATTTTTAAGAGGATAATTTATAAAGGTTTTTATATGCTTGGAATGTGAAAACATAGAGCTACATTGTGATATTTAGTGGGATCAATTTTAAGCTAATTTCTTGACCTTCATTATAATGTTTTGAACTTTCATCTTTCAGAAGGCTTATAAGGTCAACCATTCATGAAACTTTTAAGTGAAACATCAGAGTAAGTATCTATGTATTGAGACTATGTTGAAATCCTTCATTAAAAGGCTATATAGTGATTTATCTTAATTCAAGGATGTTCAAATTTATTGTTTTGGAAATTATATTAGTGTGGTTTCCAAAAATGGACATCATGTATATTGAGTGAAAACTAATCATGTCCATGGAGGGCATGGGTCTTAAACTAATGCCCAAAGGATGATAAGGGTTTCACGTCTTCCATAGCTGTACTTGATGTTATGATTAATGTATAATTATTTTTGATGAGTAAATATTATGATTAAAATGTAATGTGACATTTTATGTTTAAGTGTTAATTAATTAACAATATTTATTTTGAAGGATAATTGGAGACAAATAGTTACACTTTTCAATCATTTACAATCCTTTCAAATCACTAAATGTTTATTTTAGTGCTTCGGGAATCATAGTTAACTTTTTAAAATCCATTTCTTGAATGAAAAAAATAGATAAAAATGAACACAGGAAGAATGAAATTTTTTTATGGTAATATATCATGTAAGAATATTTCCTTTTATTATTTGTCTATAAAATAATTATTCACCTTTAGGATAATGATAAAAACTATGTTTTCCTAATACCATAATTTTTGTTAAACCAATGGCCATCTAAATCATCATTGATTTATGACATTGAGGCCCCATGTATTATTTGATCATTTAATAGTTTTTGATTGAAAACCTCAATCAAACCCTATAATAATTCTTTTTTCTTCCATATATTTTCTTCAATACAAATAAATGTTATCACATGTGGAAAATTATTTATATTTTACTTTCTGTAATTGTTAATGTTATAGTGTTCCCTTTTAAAGTGAAGTTTTAATATTCATTTTTACAATGTTGGTTTCTATAAAAAAACATTAATGTAATAATCATTTAATAACACAGATGGATTTTTAGGGTGAAATTAATATTAATGTGGTACAATGTGGCACCGAAAAACTTTTTTAATTTATTTTAACCGAAATAAATTAACAATTTTTATATTTTTCATTTAATGAAACACAAATAATTGTTTATTTTATATTAAATCACTATATTTTTGTTTCATTATATAAAACAAAAACTCAATCATGAACTAAACATAACATAAATTTTATCTTTATGTACAAGGAACACTGGTGTTAGCATGCGTTATACGCAACAATTATTTTCCTTAATGGCTTGCGTAAAATAAAAGACCTTGTTTTTCATAACATTAATATATTATTAAAGTGTTATTATTCAATATAATAAGATATAACCAAAGCATTAAATTAGTTGTTAATAATATTATTAACTAATTTGAAAAAATGTATGGTTTAAAAAAGTATATGATTAATCCATAGGTCACCCATTAATTAGAAATAAATATTATTATTGATTGAATATAATGGGAAATATTATTATTTGTTTGGTAACAAAGTTGTTTTACCATAATATATTAATCTAATTATAGTTATTAATTGATATAGATTTAATATATATGTTAAATATTTGGAAATACATGTTTATATTCATTCAACAGATTTAATATACATTAAATAAGAACAAAACCAATTTTATGCTTAAAAATAATTATTTTTATTAAGGCACTTTAACACCTTTCAATGGATAATTTATTTTAAATCAAAATTTTGTTACTTTTAAAAATTTAATATGTCAAAATAAAGTTCATCATTTAAATAAAAATATAAAAATTAGGTTTGGATAAATTTATGGTATTTTTCTGTAAGGATAATTTTTTTATTTCATATTTAAAAATACTAAATTTTAATCGAAAACATCTTTCTCATATAATTTATTTATAAGGAAAAATTGTACATAAATGTTTGTTAAAACACATAATTAGATGAAAAATATCATAAATTAATCATGTTTAGGTAATTTTAGTCAATTTCACTTTGAAACTAGGTGTTAAAACATAGAAAACATTTAGACAATTTTTATTTAAAACCCTTCATTTTCATCCCTTCCATGAGTTTAATTTTAAATTAATTTCTTCAAATTTTTTTTTACATATTAAAAAATTGATTCGATATTTTGAATCCTAATAATTTAAAATTTCAAATATTTTAAACGTAGTTTTGTACAAATAATAGTAGTGATAGTTATGGAAATTAATTATAATGAATAAAAGAAAAATAATGTTGACCAAGTACAAAACCTTAAATTTATGACCCAAAATGACCTACAAAATTGTTGAATATCCATTGGATGGTCCTATTTAAACCATGTTTACCCTTGTATATAATTGATTCCATTATTGGATCCACATGAAATTTGAAAAATTAGTATCGAATTCTTTTTTCAAAATATTAAAATATGACACTCCTCCTCCACTATAAAAGGGCCTCATGTCATACCACTTCTTCACACCTCTCATACAACTTAGTATCAGAAAATATCTACTCCAAAATTGTCCCCAAACTCTCCCTTAATAATCTATAGAGGTATAAATAATTCCTTGTAATCCATTTATTTCAATACAAATGCAGATACCTGATTATGAGGCAACACCCTCCCTCATGATCCTTTGGTTTTATTTCCATTATTGAATCCATAAAATAATTTTATTTGATGATTATATAAGAAAATCTGCAGCATAAACATATTTTTATATTTTTATTAAATACTTTCTAACAAAAAATATTCACACATCCAATAACAGTTAACAAACATACTAATTTTTTTGTATTGCGAACTACCGCGTCACGAAATGATGATTGTACATTTTTCCTTTACTGCCTCTCATGGTGGAAATTTTGATGGAATAATTTTCTATATTATATATATATATATGATATAAATAATTTATTTATTTTTTGTCAATATTTATTTATAAAATACCTTTATTCACTCCACCTCCTATGAATACAATAATTTAGTTTGAGGATGTGTGGACTATCACCCCCTCAAAATGATATGATTCATTCACAGACTACATGGAGTGTATTAAGGATATTTTCAGTGAATATATATAATATATATTTAATAATAATTAAAATATGATGATTATATATATGTATAACCATATATTTCATTTTCCTTCATTCATTCAATACAACAATAAAACGGAAACAGAGTTTATGTGAATGTACGACCTACCATCTCCGTGACCGGTGTATTCCATTTCAAACATATATGTAATATTGATTATTATAATAAACATATATTGAATAAAAATGAAATTTATATTATTTTTTAAATTTTGGAAATCATGATATATGTATTAAGACCAAACATATAACAAATTAGGGCATAAGGAAAAAATAAATCGAATATAACCCGAAGTGTAACCTTGACATGAAATTGTCAACTAGAGGGTTATGTGATACCCTAATCAGAAAATATGTGGTATTAGATACAATAATATGGTTCTATAAAAGATATATAATATACTTAAATTTATTATACATGCATTTTGAATAAGTAAAATGAGAGTCAAGACACAAGGTTTGGGAATTTTATATCACTTTTTATTTCTGTGAGATATATGAATTATTCATAACCTAGTCATTTTATGTGGTGTGAATAATTCCCATGGATTTAATCAATTAATATTATCTTTAAATTTATTGTTATTTATGTAACCATTTTATTATCAATATTTATGGGGTTTTTGTTTCACATGTTACCAAATCGGTAAATTAATTTTGTCTCAATTTTCGTTATTTGAGACACAAACCACGTTATGTTCATATATTTTTTCATAAGGGGTATAAGATAAATTTAACATGTTATATAATGAACATGCCTCTTTTCATGATATGTTAAGCATAATTTAATTTAATTTTCTTACTTGGGGAGTATAGTTCAAAGTTACCATGTAGTAAGAGATTATTGAAAGTATCTCATCACATCACAAGATTATTTATGATTATGATTCCTTTGATGAATTCCTATGATCCATATCTTAATAACACTCATGAATTTTCTTCTCATATATTTATTCACTATATCATCATTCATTGGTAACATTTTACCACTCTTTGGTACAAAATATAATTATTAATGTGTTTTTAAGAAAGACCAACATTACCCTCACTTCAGTCGGAAAACAAGGTTCCATCAAAACCATGTATTCTAAAAGGACTCCAAAAAATAATATATTACTCCTAATTGATTATTAAAATAAATTATAACCAATTTTTTACCTTTTTTTAGTAAAATTTATTTTCATAAGTAATCTTCCTTTTATTTTCTAGTATTGACACCTTTCTTATAATTTTACTGTGGAAATGGAATTTATGGCATGTCAGGATTTTTCTACCATCAGGAACGATATTACCTTTAAAAATCATTTACAATATTAAAAAGATTTTATTAATTTATATAAATTTTTTTCAAAATAATTTTGGAATTTTTTGTTTCAAATCATTTGAAGATAAAAAAATTTCAAAAAATTTCAATATTTTTTATAATTTTTTACGATTATTTTTAGGAAACTTGGTTCTAAAAGGAATAATTATATATAGTTCCTTTTTCAAATAATAATGGATGTTTTCCTAAAAAAATATTTTTAAAATAAATTTCAAAATTATTTTCAATCCATGATGGCATTTTTTGATGACACCCATGATCAGAAGGTTCCATTCCTATTATCTCTTGAATGGATTTTGTTTTGATGGAAATGTTTTTAGGATACTCGTTTCTATTCCACAAGTTATTTCATTTTGAATATTTCTTTATTTAATAGGTTATTAATTAATGAAATGGATACCAAACCTAACTATTATCTATAGTTTATGATGTGATGAAATATTAATTATACACATTTCATTTCATAGGTTATGAATGTTTTTTATGAAACCGATCTCTTTTTATGAGTTCTTAAATGATTTATGTTCTATTATCCTCTGGGACATATATGTATGATATTTTCGTGTGAATAGTGGGTCTTATATCTCTCTAAAATAAATAGGGTCATTATTAATGGTATATAAGCTCAAAGGGTATATGTATTGTAGCCCAAACAATAAAACAAGAAGGTACACAGGTTGTATCACATGCCATAAAATAAAATGGTTCAGGTGTTATAGTTCAAGACTGATCATTAGAAGATGAACAGGTTGTATCCCAAGACTGAAAGTAAGATGGTTCATGATTTTTATCCCAATCATAAAAAAATAGGGTACATAGTTCTTCAACCGAAGCTCGATGTTGGTACATAGTTTGTATCCTAAGTCTAGCATGTTTTGATGGTCTTGGTAGGAAGACTTGAAATTGGATTTTCAATTATTATGTGTATTCCCTACTTAAATGTTTTATTCCTATTTTATACTTTCATTCTTTATATTATTTATTTCCTTGAGACTCATGTCTTCTGAACTTCCATGTTTTATGAGATTATTCTTGTATATGATTTTTGATATGAAAAATATGATCTTCTATTGTTACGATCATTTCACAATCCCATATTCTCATGTTTATGATTACATGTCTCCCTTTTTTCCCCTTAATGACCATCATAGATCACACCTCTTTATGATTTCGTCCGAGTGTTATGCGGATATGAATTAATTATGATGTGTCTAAGAAGGATTGTAGTCATAAAGAACCTAGTGGGAGATAAAGTATCTCACTCATGTTCCAGTGTTTATATATATATGTTTTCAAATTAACTAAACTATTATAGTCTATTGGTTTATGTTTATATAATTTTTAAATTATTCCTCCACATTTATGTACTGATTGTGTGTGTTAAGATTGGTTTATTATATTTCAGCTACTAAAAAGCATCAAGTTTGGATAATACAAGATTTGTAAGTGGTTTTCATATCCTGTATGTGTATTTCACATCTTGTTATGGATGGTTCACGAGGAGCATTACATAATTTAAATTCATCGGATTAAATCCATTGTGGGGACATGTTTTTTATGTGTTATGAAATTAGACATTTTTATGACTTGCCAATGAAAATTCTCTTAATATAGAAGCTATAATGTTTGCGTCACCTTTGGTTTTCTCCAACCATTTGGTCATTATTCATTACAGGTGATCCATCATCCATCCCTTCATGTATTTGATATTACATAAGTCGGTAGATATACGTGGATCCCCATCATCGATCTATAGTGATACAAGGTACATTCTACCACTTTTATTCTGGTTTTTTGTCAGATTATTACTATTTAATCCTTTAATGATATAACAGATCATCTACATTTTTCTAATGGAGTTTTATTTTCATTTATGTTTTGTGGTTTTGATATTGTGACCTTGGATGGATAGAAATTCATAAGGGTGGGGTCATTAGGATCCACCACATTGGTTTATTCCTGTGGAAAGAATGCTGACATATTTGAGGTATGAGAATTTTACTATTCTTTTATTTATGTGAAACTGTAAATTTATCATGGATTATTCCATTGTATGACAATGAAAAACACCTAAATTTATAGAACTAGATAAAAGTAATTGGTTGCAATCGCTTGATTCTAATGTTTTTTCTAATTAACATGATTGTTTCATTCCACTAGATTTTCTAGATTATGTGATATCGTGGCTATACCATGTTAACATGTAGTTATTTTTAGAATATAATTTTTAAAATGATAAATAATGATAATAAAGAATAAATTAATAATTAAATTTATTTAGAGTAAATATATAGGAGGAATATTTAAATAAAATGTTCAATATAATTTTATTGTTATCAAATTTATTCAATGAGCTTGTATAATTAATTTTTTTTCTTTGATGTGATTTATATAATATATAAATAATGTGAATCATTTCTATTCACGAGGTTAACATTAATGAGGCATGTGAAATGCGAATGGTCGTTTTCATGCATGAATGTTTACAATAATCGATTAATTTATATGGTTGCATGATATAACTTGATTCCATAGGTTGCTCATATATGGAACTTGTGATTAATGAATACGTTAATTCTAAATAGAATTAGAACCACATTTGTGATAATGATAATTTTTTAGAGCATGATTTCCCCATTTTCTTAAGAATGGCATGTGCCTTGTATTGGAGCTGTGTGATCTCATTTATGTGTGAAAGATGGATGCCTTGATTTAGACCTAGATATCCCTATTGGAATTTTTTTTTCATATTTATGTAATGATTTTCGACATATGTTAACCTCCCTAAGCAATGTAATGAGGGTGGGGGCTATATTTGATACGGTCCTTGGAAGTTTGTGATATATGAGTTGACATGGGAATGGATTCCAAATAATGTTGCAACATTTTAATATTGTGATGGCGAGATGCATAGAGATATGAATATGGGTTACAGGAATAGAACCATGGGTGATGGAGTGTGATAACACTGGGTGTACATGTTGAGGTGATTCTAAGAGATGATATGATCATTTATATGGTTGATAGTCATGTTTCTTGATTTATCTACATTCCTTTACCCATTTCAAAAGGCATTTAGATTTTCTTGCTTCTGTGTTACTTATTGCCGCAGATTATGACTGATTTAATATAGTACATGGAAATGGAATGGTGATAATAATTGATAAACAATTCATAACCCACATGTTTATTTTTTATTGAATTCAAATATTAAAATATGTTAATCATGATAAATCATGGACATGGATTGAATTATTTCTTTGGGAAATTTACTTTACACTATTGATTAATTAAATGTGATGTTGAATACTTTAAATGGTTTGTAATTGGATAAGTAACTAATTTATGTTAATTTAATCTTTTAATGAAATGAAGTAATTTAATTTACTTCTTTAACATTCTTCTGTTCTTATCGGATATTTCATCTTACAAGTGGTAGTCAGGTGTCCGAGCGACATTATATGCATTTTAGTCTAAGAAAATGTTTTACCAATAGTGGGATTATTGAATATATAATATCATGTATATTATGTTATTTCAAATACTTCCCCACCCATGTATGTGGGGGTAATTGACACTCAGTGGACTTTGGGGGGGTTTCTTCCAAAACCCATGTGGGGGTTGGATGGCTGACTACCCCCTCTAAAATCGCTACATTCCCTTGGTATTTACTTATGCTTGTATAGATGGGAGATATTTTCAGCATATAAGTGTGTAGATGGAATTAATAACTTTATATTACTAGATATAGTAACCAAATGATTAGTATATTTTTTATGTTTATAGGCTATGATGGTTTGAGGTATTTACTCAGTGTAAGGGTTGTGATGACTTGAGGAATAATACCTAGTGTTGGATATATATAATATGGGTTATAGTGGATCCCAAAAAATACTCTTTTTCTATATATTAAGAATTTATATGTTATTATGTGATATTATGATGCATTAGGTTTAGGTTTTTCTACCGTACCAAGCTATTTTTAGGTTGGATTACTTTTAGAGAAAGATAATCAGTGTTTGCAACGTTGGTGAAGAGTTGTAAACTAGTTTGGACATCATAGTGGGTACCCTTGATGTTTCATTATTATATTAAATATTTTATTGTATGTGATACTTGGTGATATTTAGCCATGGTGAGGCGAGGATAATATTATCCCTCTTTAGGTCATGAGTTAGTTTCACTATTTTTCACTATTCTTTATAATTATTTCATTAAATTTTTTATGAAAGGATCTAGGTAGAATCCAACCTAATATACTATTATTCTCACCCTACATATATAAAAACAATTTTTCATGCCTACTAGAACATGTTAGTGATCAATGTAAATATTATTATCTTGTGGTTTCACATGAGGTATTGGGGATTTTCGTTCACTGTTGTCTTTGTATTTTGGTAGTCATAGTTTCTATTATTTTGTTATAGTATAGTATAGAATTTAATATTTCCACCTGGGTTTTATTTATATTGATATATCTTATTTGGGTTTCATTCTTGTGTTTTTTTGTTCTCTATTTGTTCTTCAACATTTGATTTGAGGTAAATGCCTCTCATATTTATTTTTATTATACCCTCGATGATAGTCACTAACCTATGTACTATAGAAGGCATGAATCGAGTAGTCACCATATCTATCCCTTCATTGATTTATTTTTGTGGAGTGAAGGTTGTAAAAACCTATATATAGTAGGGATTCCATGATCATTATTTCTTACATGAAATGGTCCATCACATCAAAAAAATTCTCATTTCAAATTCGGACCATTCCGAGTTTCTCATTTGGAAAAATATCATCCACCTGGTTCCTTACTACTAAATCCTCTATGTTTCCTAAAAGTAAATACCTTATGATCAGTAACTTTTTACATAAATATGCACCATAACATTTAAAATATATATTATATAAATATATTTATTGGTAAAATCATATAATGGAATTCTAATGAAATTATAATAACATCGAAATTTATGTAGACCTTGTTCTAATACCATCTTAACGGAACCGACCTTAAGAAACAAAAATTCCATTGAATTTAAATGAGAATTAAATCTAATGAACTCCCAAATGTATTTTAGGTTTATAGTTTTGTAAAATTAGGTCATAACTCTTAAATATAAATCTTATATATTACAATGTGGACATATCTAAAATGTATCTATTTTTCAATACAATAATGTTTTTAAATAGATACAATGTTTAATATTATAGGATATCTTTCTACATTTTCATATTCCACCCTTGTCCATAATATTCCTTAAATCCAAGTAAAAAACATAATAAAAATAGTTTGAGTAAAAGAAACTCAATATGGAACATAAATAATAATAAATATATTATTCTAGAAAACAATTACTACCATTGAAAAAACATTCACAAAACAATAGACCTTTTTACCCAAAAGGAATCAGTTGTCTTTAAAATGATCATTATATTAATTTTATATGTTAAAAAATTTCCGCAATGAATTAAAGACAATAAATTGAAATTTCATATCGGTTCCATGAAAAATAATCATCATAGAACAATTAATTATCCCTTCTAATTTAAAAAACCATAATATCGACATCAAATATAAATCTCTATAAAACATAATCATTACCGAATTACTTGGAACACCATCTTAGTGCACCTGCCTTATAAGCTACATAATGATAGTCCATGATAAATAATGGGGTTGAAACCTTCATATAATATGTAACATGATATCCCATGAACTATAATTAGGCACTATCCTTGATAATTAATGTCCAAGGACAATATTATCGATAAAAAAACTGAGAAATTCATTTAAACTAGTGTGTAAAATAATATAATATATCAAGAGAACATTTTCTATAAATTTTTTTTCTATAACAATAAACCTATAAAAAGGAAATTATAGTTTTCATTTTATTAATACATGAAATAATTTAATGGAACTCAAAATTAAGGTATCTATTATAGAGGCCGTAAAATTCATTATCTCCATATATATTAAAATAGAATATTTCTCTTTTCTATTATAAGGAAATTCATAAATTCTATAAAAAATCCCTCTAATAAAACGATTGAATGAATGTATCATGAAATTAACATTTTTATTATTTTTAAACAACAAAATAGATTCATAAAATATTTTTAATTTCATGAACATGGAGGAGAACATTTATGAAAATAAATAATTAAAATATGGTTTTATGTTAATGTGTCCCTTTCTGTGACTATGCATCATCACATATGTTTTTTATAATCATAAATTATACAATTATTTTAATTATTAACTTGATTTATAAAATTTTTTATGTTTATTTTTCCTATTATATCATTTATTACCATTCCATTTGAGATTACATAATATTTTATGTTTATGTCGTATGTATTAATGATATTTGTTTTGAAAGTCCAAAATGAATTTTGTAGGTTGACTATTGTCAATGAAGGTAATTATTCAATAATATATATATAATATTAATATATTATTATAATTATTTATAAATTAATTGAATGTTGGAATCCAATCATGAATATTGGTTACGATTAATTAACATTGTTACAATTAGGGAGACGGTAGGTCATATGTACGTATGAGTTAAAAATTTCTATTTTTCAATGATCATTACAGAAATAATGTAAGTATTATATAATACTAAGAGAGTGATAATTATATAATAATTTAAATATTATTTATGTAATCATATTTATATGTAACATCTATGTGATGTGGTGATGAAAAATGAATGAAATCTTTTCATGATCATTATCGTCAACACAAAGGCACAAATGATGTTATCTTTTTTTAGTGAATGGAATTGTAAGAAATTTAAAGATATATTATCATATTATAATGATAAATATTTCTTGAATATGAAATATATATATAAATATATATATTAATTTAGTCATTGTAATAATTTCTAAGGTATGGTGACGAAAAATGAGTTACATTAGTTCATGAGGGTGTATATTTTCCTACACAGTAATGATAGTATTCTTTTCCATTTAATAGAATATGACCTAGATGTAAGTATCACCATTAACAAGATAAAACCTAATTACATAGAAGGTATATTTTTATTAGACTACCATGGTTTAATAATATTTAATGCAGGTGGAAGATGATACAAAATAAAGTCAGTCAGTTAATAATGAAACATCTTATTCCAACAATATCTAAATGTTTACAAACATAAATTTCTAGAATTATTTTTTATAAAAACTAAAATTATTGGATGTTATAATGGATTTAATTAATATATTAGTGTAGATATTAGTTGACCAAAATGGATTTTTATATTTTATAAAATTATAAGAAGATATAGACGTTTATGAGAGAGGGGAGGGTAACTCTTATAATTTCAAAATAAAATAATATAAATTATTTGTGATCTCAAAATGGCTTAAAATTCAATATCTTTGATCTAAGATGAGTATTGGTTGTGATAATATCAAATAAGTTTAAATTTTTTCCTTACATATATTGCCTAATCATTCCTCTTAATCTTTCATAAACCCTTTTCACTCTTACTATGACAACAAGGGGTTTTACACTTTGAGGGTAATAAAAATTAATATAAATATAAAATTTTATATAAATTTACCATGACATATATATTAATCCATATCCTAGTAACATGGCCAAATATATGATTTTTTGGACTTTTATATCATTTTATAAAATATAATTTATTAAACAATATTTTGAATTTGTATTTTTAGAACCATTCATTATATTCACATTAATAACTTCTATAAAAAATAAAATTTAAAAAAATCATTAATACATCCTTAAAATATATTTTTTTTCTTTAAATTTGTGTATCATTTTAATTTTATCAAATTATAATATATTAAATATTTTCAATATCGTTTAATTTATCTGTGTATTTTTTATATAATTATTGCATCCGTGTAGTGTAAGTATATATGCTAAATATTTTTTCACTAAAAAATATAGATAAATTAACATGATGAGTTTAAATATTTTATATTTCTATATAATATTTATATTAGAACATATATTATTTTAATCCCAACATTAATAATATTATAGTTATTAAAAACAATAGTTTCAAAATTTGGATTTCTCTATTAATAAAATATTATTTAGGTCATAATCACATCTAAACAGATGAAAAATGATATATATTTTAACTATGGATGAATATGAATGATTTATACTTACCTAATTAAATTATTAATTTTTAGGGACGTTTTTTTCCATTATCAGTTAATTTATATCTTTAATTCTCTTATTTACCCCACAGTATGTTATAAAAATTTGTAGTTTCACAATTCATATTGAATAAAAAAGGCAACAATTCAATCAATTTATTCCCACTAATTACAAATTTAGAATCATTTTTATAAAAATCAATTCACTGAAGTGTTATAATTTAATTTTATATTTAAAAACAAAACACATTGAAAAAGAGTTTTCTAGAAAATTTTCCTTTTTATTATTAAACATCATTCATGCTTAATTAATGCATAAAAATAATTTCAAATAAAATAATTAATTTTATTTGAAATGAAATAGATTTAAAAAAAAATATAAAACTTGTTAAAATTTTAATTTTAAATTCTTGATAAATGTAATAAAAAAATCAATAATAATCAGTATTTTTTAACATTTATTCGAAAATAAATTGTTTATTAGAAAATAAAAAATATGTGTTAATTATAAAATAATATTAATGTGATGAAATAAAAAATAAATTTAATTTTAAAAAAATTAATTTCTATGATTTTTAAATCATGATTTAACCATATAATGCATGAATATCCATTGATAAAATTAATTTCTCTTTCTATAAAAAATTTACATACTTTTTTTAATGAATTTAAATATAAAATATTTAAATATATATTTTTAATAATATATGAATATGATTTAAATTAAGATGATTTTGAGAGATATAATAATTTATATTTATACTTTAATCCATCGATCTTTTTAGTGGTTAAATCGACCCAAGCATGAACACAAATTAACTCGATCAGTGGGTATGTGAAATGATGTATTTCTAGTGACACAATATCAATATAAATGGAAAATGGTAATATTTTTAGGATTTGATTATAGTGAACCAGATATGAATATATTTGGATAATTAATTTCAAACTAGAAGAAATTTTATAAATGTGTCCCCATAGAGGTTGTAGTCTGTGAACTCCAACTATTGGTTTTCTTTTATTTTTCGAAGTTGACTGAAATGATTAAATAAGGTTATAAAATTAAAGAAATTTTTTTAGTACACTAATCATACTAAATAAACACTACTATTTTATTGACAATTTATTTTTTTGCATATGATTAAGAGGAAATCTTAATATGTAATTTCTTAACTACATTTGATACATGATTTTAGCATTGATGTTCACTTGAAATTGAAGTGAATAAGATAAATGTGTGTGACTAGGGGATTATTTTTTAGGATATGGATATAGGTATATCATAATGGATTATTTTAATAGAGGGATTCTAAAATACCCAAGGATTTCAAAAGTTATTTCTACTTAACTAAATTTTTAATTAGTCGATAACTTTCTTAACATGAAACTCTGAGTTAAAAACAAATCATGAAAAATTATAAATTATTAAAATAATGTGTAAAAAATTATTATGAATTTATATATGTATATTTTTATATTTATCATATATAATTTACCATAGTATTAATTTTTGTGACTTTTCTAAAATATATTTTTGCAAGAATAATGATAAATATTGATTTATTAAAATTTGTCATTTATTTTAATTAAACAATTTAATTATAATATCCCATTTTTTTATTTTATTTTGATGTATAATAATTTAATTTTAATTAGATATAATATAAATAAATAGATATAAATCAATATTATACATGATTTTGGTATAAGTTCACTTTTCAGATTAAAAACACATTTTTTCAAAAAAATATTATGTGTGAAATATGGCTTTTTAATAATTAATTAAATTAATCACAATTGATAATTAAATATTATGAAATTTATATATTATAAAATCAATCAATTTTTTAAAAATTCATCTTTTGATTTTACTATATATTGATTGATAATACATACAGTTTTATGTTAAAAAATATATTTTTTTTGAAAATGGTTTTATTTTACTTTTTGTTCTTACTTAAAAAATAAAAATTCATCTTATATGAATTGAAGACTAAGAAATGGATTTCATATTTCAAATCTGGATAGAAATACATTGTAAATGTGTCACTTTAATATTTTCTCTTATGTATATTACCCTTGTTATATATTTTTGACCTCAGTAAACATAAATCATTTAACCTATGGTTAAATATTTAGGATAAAATTTCATATTTCTAAAAAACAAAATATTTTTATATTAAATGAGTGGAATTCATCCATTTTATTCCAATTTTATTGAAATACTGAAACTTAGTTTAGTTTTTTTTATTATGACCATTATATTATTTCATGAAAAGGATAAATAAAAAATGTCACGCATATTATTTTAATATCTATAAAATTATAATATAGTATAAAAACAGGTTATGTTATTTCATAAATTATTAATTGATATATTAATTAATTTTTTAACATGTGAATTTTTTTAATGAAAATTATGATGAAATATTTACCACAAACTCTTACATAGCACTAAAACATTATTTGAATAGGTAATAGAAAAATCAAGTAAATGTTTTCAAAAAACATTAATAATAATAATACTTGGATAAGATTTTCAATTCCTTGAATGCTGAATATAAATGTAATATAATTGTGTTTTTTTATAATTTTGATTCAAATTCCATGTACACATGTCATTTTTAATGTCAATCACTATGAATAGTCTTGAATATAAATCTAATGGAAACTTATATTAAATAATATTTTATTATAGATTTATAAATCATATAATATTGATATTGGTCAAGGGGGTGTTTTATTGTTAAAAATATAATACCATTACCATTTTAGGGAATATGGGTTATTTAGATGTAAATTTATTACCATTATTGAATGAAAATTTTATTACAGTCGTAAGGAAAAATGGGATATGTTTAATTAAAATTACCAAAAAATTCACTAATCCAATTGGATGAGTTTATTTAAATCATCTATCGTTTTGATTTTGAAATAATTTTTTTACCAAATTTTCTTGAATGAGACTATATAATATTTTAATGTTATGAAAAATTAAAATAGTTCTCCTTTAATCTCATATAAAAGGACACCCCTCCTTTCTCTCCATTACACCACATTAATTCTTTTATATCCATAATAACCCAAACATTTCACTTGATAAAATCTCATTCTCTAATTTTATTTTTCCAATATTCTTATAAGACCATCACATTGTTCCATGATATGATATCGAAATGAAGTCTACTAAATAAGTGGTAATCATTGTACCCAACCCATTTCAATTTATATATTATTCTATATCCTATAAATTTATGGTATCCATTATCACATAATAAATTAAATATATTTAATATACTTAAATGTTATTATGATTATGGATCAAACATTTTCTGCATCATTTTAATTATTGGAACCATGGTCGTTCTATGCATGAATTGGAGTATGGTTTTTGTTTGTTTTCAATCCAGAGTGGAAGTTTAGAATGTGTGCCATTAAAGTGATCATACAGTTCAACACGACAATAATATGGAAGGTGGTGTTGTTATCCAGTGTTTTCCAATTTTTTGGACCCGAAAATCAGAAAATGATGACATAGGATATTGGCAAGAGGAGGTGCGCACAAAAAAGGAAGTGGTGCACGAAATAAAGGAGACGTGCGTGAAAAACAGTGGCGTGCACAGAAAATAGCGGCGTGCGTGAAAAACATAGGCATGCGTGAAAAAAGCCTTGTGGGATAAAAAAAAGTGGAGTGCGTGAAAAACATTGTGGTTCACGAAAAAGTGGAGAGAGATTTTTTGCGGAAGAGGTGTTTCGGAATCAGAATGTCAGAAAATGGCAATGGCATGGGCTACATGAAAAACATGGAGTTGTGTGTGAAAAACAGTGCCTGTGCGAAATATTACGCACCAAATGAGAGGTTTTTCACACCATATGGGGTTTTGTGAGTGGGGGTATGAGATACCTATAAATAAGAGGTGACGCCCCTTATTCCATACGGTTGAATACTCAGAGAAGCTCCAAGGTCTGATGTGTGTCAAAGGTTCGCATAAAGGGAGTTGCGTGAAAAAATTAGGTTTTCATGAAAAATTCAAGCTCACGCGGAATAATTTAGAGTGGCCCAAAATATTCCAGCTTGCGTGAAAAATTCCAAGTTGCTCAAAAGATTCCGGCTTGTGCGAAAAAGGTGAAGTTGTGCGAAAAAGTTGATGTTGGACTTAAAACTCGGAGTCGCGTGAAATAGTTAGTGAAACCTATTTGTGTATTTCTGATTATCTGGTTTAGTGGTTCTGTGCAGTCAAGTGCTTCATTTCTAGACTTCGATACAAGAAGAGTCTCGTGCTATGCAGAGGCAAAGACTTCAATGAAAATATATTAAAGAGACCTTCATGTCTATAAATTTACTGAGACTTCACTGAATGCAGTGAGCCTGGGGGAATCAACAAGAGTGACTCGAGGGACGCAGTGGGAAATCCCTAAACATTTGTAAAGGAAGTGAACCTAGGATAGAGTGACTATTCCCAAACCATTGTAATCCACAACTAATGAAGAATAGTGGAATTAGGTAAGACCGACAACCAGTCGGCATATTCTCCATGGATGTAGCCCTTAGTGGTGAACCAAGTAAAAAGTGATGTGTCATCTCTTTGCATGTGAATGTTTGATTTCTGATCATATCCATCATATAGGTTTGACTAGTTCCTACAAACGTGGGAACAAAATCCATCAGTTTAAAAGAGAAGTTGACACCATGATTCACTCGCCCCTCCAAGGGTGTCTGGGTAACATTATAAATAAAAAGTGTCTCTAATGCTTATGCCTGGCCTACCACATCAAAAAATTAATACGATTCATTTTTAATTGTCTATGTTCAGGGACGATAATATAGATATGTTAAATAAATATATATGATTTATATTATTTAATAATGTCTTTATAATGGTAAATTTTTTCAACCATTCCTTAATTTCAACAATCAAATAGTGGAAAACACACTCGTGCATGTGTGTGATCTACCATCTCTACATTGTGATATAGTTAATTTATAATTTCCACTATTTATGAATAATTAATAATGGTTAAACAATTTTTAAATATTATTAATAATTATTGATTTATATTCTTTATTCAATGGAACCATCCTCAATATGCATTGACAACTCTAAAATGAATCATGTATGGAAAACAGAAGATTTACCACATAGAAAGAATATTTTTATAAATAATATTCAATGAAAACATGTTAAGATGTTATAGTTAAAAAATATATGATATATGATATTTTATTATTAGTAATAAATATATGTATAAAAATTGATATTTTTTAACCAGCTGGTTCCGAAATTTATGAAGCAAGCTGAAACTTGACGTAAGGGATTTCATGTCTCCCTTTTACTTCCATGAGTCATATTAAATATTAACTAATTTTACCATTATATGGAGTTTATAAGTCAAATAATTTATTTTAATATTATTTTAAATCAAATTATTAATATTTAAACACCAATATCTCGATCTAACTTTCATGATTATATTAAACAATTATTACCTATGTAGTGAGTCTTCTTACCCTAAATTTAATTTTTGGAGACATGTGATATTCTACACCTATCATCATTTATGATGTCTATATAAAACCCATTTGAAATGTTATATAATAAACCACATAAAATTGATTATTTTTAATGATTTCTTGAGGATACTGATTGTAACGACCCGAAATTTTTTTAAATAAATTTTGTTTCCCAATTTTATGTGTTATTGTTATACTCAACAAAAACGTTTTATTTGATAAACATGATTATAATTAAAATGAGATCAGTGGGTTTTGACTATTATATAACCATCGGTCAATATGACCGCTGTGAACAAAATGTTTTGATATAAGTAATCTTGGTTAATTATTATAGAAAGAAGATTCGATGGCCTCACCTAGTAGTCTTGGACCGATCGAAGCCCATCTAACAGAGCTTGGGAAGGAGGTAGCACCACTGGGCTTTGCTCTGGATCAAATCCAAGCCGAACTTCATCATGTGAAGCTGGCACGGAATCGCCTTCGTGAGAAGTTCAAACTGATAGAAATTACTACTCGGGCAATGTTGACTGGGCCGCCCCAAGCTTCTATCACCCTAGCACACCTTACTCTTAGGTCCTATGCTGGTATTATAAGGGGTTATGTAACGAGACCGTAACTACCTTGTGTAATCCTTGTTTTAAATAAAAAATGGGATTTCATCTTATGATGAAGTTTATGAATTTTGAAATGACCGGATAAATATCGTATGCATATTTTTGATGGATTTTAGAAAAAAGATATTTTAAATATGTTTATGTAAACCCTAAATAATTAAAAATGTGTAATGATTTTCAAAAAATGGTCTTCTGCAATTATGTTCAGTACTAAATTTTGAGTCTAATAAGATCAACTTAATTTTTGATGAATAGTAAATTATGAATAGTGATTTTACGCTTAGGATTAGTAATATGACCAAATGGATTAGTAATCTCACTTAAAGAAAGTTTTAAAATAATCTAGGCACCTTGATTAAGTAATGTGATTCAATAAAATAGTTAAATAACGGTTTCATTAATTATTATTCAAGTATTAGTTTTTTCGGGTGAATAGTGGTTTTTTAATTAAAAGTTTAATTAAAAATAATTAGAAAATTATTTTTATAAAAATGACTTTATTTTTGAACTCAGAGCATCGATATTATGTTATGGTAATATTTGGGGATTTTTCTGAAAAAAATGAATTTTCGATGAATAGTGTATTTATTTAAAAATAAAATTAAAAATATTTAGAAAATTATTTTTATAAAATGGAGTTCATTTTTGAAATCATAACATTGATATTTGGTTAAGGTGAAATTTTGGGATTATTCTGAGAAAGTTGAATTTTCGGTGAATAGTGAAAGTATAGTTTTTAAGTTACGGGTGTTTAATGACATCATTAAATGATGTATTATGTATATATTCAATATGTTCGAATTATGAATAGTAAGATAAGGTGTGAGGTGTACCAAGTGGCCAATACCATGGGCAAATACCATCGGCAAGCCCATGGTTTTGCCAAAACCACTAGTGAGGTGTCCCTTGGCCATTAATGCTTTGTCCCCTCACTTTCCTTATAAATACCCACCCTTTAATCCTTTAGTTTTCACTCCCAAATCTCCCCCCAACGAAGTTCTGGTCTCCTTACCTCCCAAGGAGTCCTCCCAAGGTGCCCCCAAGCCCTCAAGGTCCAATCCTTTGAGTTTCAAGAGTCACGTTTTAAGGTAAGGGATCCGACCCCTCTCTTTCTTTTCATGAAATCTCTTTTATGTCATTCCTATTATGCTCCATGTTTTTATGTGAGAGGATGTTATTTTATATTCTTCTTACTTCCCTTTCATGTTTATATGATGAGAGATCCCCTCTTACTCTCATCATTTCGTTTTATGAAAGTTTAAGTGACGCCGTTAGGCTGCCGAATTTTTAAGGGATTCTTTCACCCTTCTCATTTTTCAAGTTCGATTTTCATGTCAAGTATTTCAAGTTCCTTTTTATTATGTTGGGGTATGATCTATATATCAATCATACTGATCTCTTATGATCATATGATGAGGGACCCTTTTTGATCTTGTCGAATCATTTTCTTTTGAAGTTAAGTGACGCTGTAAGGCTGCCGAATTTTCATAAGAGAAATCTAATCTTTTTCCTTCCATGTTTTTCATTTCAAATGGTATGTCCCTAAAATTTCGTTACCATGTCCATATGTCCTTCTTAATCTTTCACCCTACTGTTTTATGGATCATTTATGAGTGGGTGACCCATGTCCCCTCTCATTTCAATGTTTTCTAAAACCCCAAAACATAGCCGTTATGTTGCAGAATTTTCCCCTCAAAATGCCTCTCTCTTTTCTCAAAAATTATTTTATGTTATAAAGTGAATAATCAAAGCTCTTATTTCTACATGGGTATTCACATATATATAAAAATTTTCTATTTTAAATTCTGGGATTTACATACATGAGACCCACCATCCTTTTCTGTGGGTTTTAAAGTGATATAAAGATCATGTCTTTAAAGCAGTTTTTAAAAAGTTATGATTATGAAATAAAACCCATTTCCTTTATGATATATGGGTTATTTATGAAATGTTTGATGATGATATATGTGTCTCACATGATAATAAAGGCAAATCTAACGGTGCGCCCTGATAGCGCTCCAATGCATTGGGTAATGATGTAACCACTAGAGATTACAATTTTCACGATACCTTGGTGAATAACCTTGGTAATTTTCAAATGACACCTTGGGGATGGGCCTTGGTGATATGTTCATGATTGTCTATGTTAAATGATGTAGCCACATCTTCAAGTTATGGAAAATGTTGTTTTTATTATGAAATGCCTCATGATTTTCTTTCTCATACCTTAAAGTTCTTTTCATGTCCTTATTGATGTATATCAAGTTCACATGTAAAATGTTCCTCTTGTTTCCCTTACTGGGCCTTCTGCTCACCCTTTCTTTTGATGTATGTCCCCAGGTTATGAGATGTAGTAATGAACCTAGGATGAACTTAAGGAGAAGCCTTTCAAGTGTTTAAGAAGAATGCTTTATGTTGTTTTCATGTATTATGTTCCTGGTTTCCAAGACACTAAACCTTAAAGATCCTCAGTTGTGTGTAATGTAATGAAAGTTTATGTTATAAAATGGCGGGATGCTATAGTTGGTATCAAAGGATGGTTTAGTTATTTGTGGAAATTAGGATATGAAAACTCTAGGAGGAACCCTATATAAATGTTTAATATAGTAAATCTTCCTGGTATTTTGGTGAGTATTGAGTAAAGGGTTTCCAAGCAAATACATCGCTGTCTGGATACGAGCAGGTAGAGGTGGCTCTGGCACAGATGTACATAGGGGTAAAACCCGAAAACACCGCTTTGAGCTAGACTTGAACGGGAACTGGTACACGACAACGGGCCTTGCTGCACTCTTGGTTACGACACTCCCAGGGGATATGCTTTGGTTAATTCACAAGCTTGGTATGAACCATTGTTAAAGGAACAAAGATAAAATAAAATAAAGGTTCACATAAGAATATATGATCATTCATAACCTAGATGGGAACCTAGGAGATCACAAGTTAGGGTACACCTTTCATATACAAGTTATCCTTATATGCTTTCAGTTCCTTTTCATGATTATTAGCTAAGTACTTAAACCCCTAATTATGCTTTCTCTTCTTAGTTAATGGTGGGAAATGGAAGAACATGTCCCGACAACCAATGTGATAGGAAATGTGACGATTTTAGAATTAATATGACAGGGATGATTAGGGGATTAAAATATGATTATTATTTTGGAAGACGTTCATTATTTTGGGAACCATATTTGATCGAGGTAAATAGATTACTACGGTATTTTCATTGAGGAGTAAGGTTGACTTATATTTTGAAGAATCGATGAATTTAAGGTGAACTTATAGTAATTTAGGTTACTTATGGGAATGACTAACCTATCTTGGGTAAAATATGTTTAGGTTAGCTACTTTTTTTATAAGATGTTAGGAGTGGTTGATGTTGTCTGGAGATGAACAATGAAGTTGTTTTGGAAGACTATGTTATCAAATCCTTATAGTATTTGGGTTTCAATCTTAGTTTGGTTTGTTTTGAGGAATTCTAAGGACCGTTATTTAGGGAATGGTCTATGATGAAATCTTGGTAGTACCATGGAACTTTGATGATTTAAAAGTAGTTTCCATTCCTATGGGATTCTTTCTTTTTGAAGAGTTGTTTTACCTTAACCTTTCAGTTTTTGGGATAATGTTTAAAGATAGAATAAATAGATAGTTAATCTTTTGTAGATTATGTGATTCTATAGAAGATGATTCTTGTGCTTTTATGAGACCAAGTGTTTTTCAATTCTCATCATTTGGAGAAAAGATTAGTGTTGGTAGGGACTTGTTAAAGGATGAAACTCTACTTGAAGGTAGGTATATTTTCTTATGTTTTTGTTCTATGTAGTAAATGAAATCCTCAAAATTATGAAAAGAAACGTAAAACAAAAATGATGTTGGTTTACGTTTCCTACTAGGTAATCAAAGACCGTTTACACACATCATTAGTTTGGGATTTTCTCATGGTGAACTTTCTCCTAATCATGTTCTCTATCACTCTCCCTCAGAACTTGACCCTTTGTTTTTTCCTCCATGTCCATGTTTTCCTACATGGAACCCTAGTATGGGTTAACTCGGGTGACCTTTGTACTTCCCTTTCTTTATTTTAAAGTAATAGTTTTACTGACTCCTTTTCCGATGTGGGACTTTCAATGAAATTTCAAAACCCAATTTTAAAATTGCGAGGACGCAATTTCTTAAGGGGGGAAGATTGTAACGACCCGAAATTTTTTTAAATAAATTTTGTTTCCCAATTTTATGTGTTATTGTTATACTCAACAAAAACGTTTTATTTGATAAACCTGATTATAATTAAAATGAGATCAGTGGGTTTTGACTATTATATAACCATCGGTCAATATGACAGCTGTGAACAAAATGTTTTGATATAAGTAATCTTGGTTAATTATTATAGAAAGAAGATTTGATGGCCTCACCTAGTAGTCTTGGACCGATCGAAGCCCATCTAACAGAGCTTGGGAAGGAGGTAGCACCACTGGGCTTTGCTCTGGATCAAATCCAAGCCGAACTTCATCATGTAAAGCTGGAACGGAATCGCCTTCGTGAGAAGTTCAAACTGATAGAAATTACTACTCGGGCAATGTTGACTAAGCCGCCCCAAGCTTCTATCACCCTAGCACACCTTACTCTTAGGTCCTATGCTGGTATTATAAGGGGTTATGTAACGAGACCGTAACTACCTTGTGTAATCCTTGATTTAAATAAAAATTGGGATTTCTTCTTATGATGAAGTTTATGAATTTTGAAATGACCGGATAAATATAGTATGCATATTTTTGATGAATTTTAGAAAAAAGATATTTTAAATATGTTTATGTAAACCCTAAATAATTAAAAATGTGTAATGATTTTCAAAAAATGGTCTTCTGCAATAATGTTCAGTACTAATTTTGGAGTCTAATGAGATCAACTTAATTTTTGATGAATAGTGAATTATGAATAGTGATTTTACGCTTAGGATTAGTAATATGACCAAATGGATTAGTAATCTCACTTAAAGAAAGTTTTAAAATAATCTAGGCACCTTGATTAAGTAATGTGATTCAATAAAATAGTTAAATAATGGTTTCATTAATTATTATTCAAGTATTAGTTTTTTCGAGTGAATAGTGTTTTTTTAATTAAAAATTTAATTAAAAATAATTAGAAAATTATTTTTATAAAAATGACTTTATTTTTGAACTCAGAGCATCGATATTATGTTATGGTAATTTTAGGGGATTTTTCTGAAAAAAATGAATTTTCGATGAATAGTGTATTTATTTAAAAATAAAATAAAAAATATTTAGAAAAATATTTTTATAAAATGGAGTTCATTTTTGAAATCATAACATTGATATTTGGTTAAGGTGAAATTTTGGGATTATTCTGAGAAAGTTGAATTTTCGGTGAATAGTGAAAGTATAGTTTTTAAGTTACGGGTGTTTAATGACATCATTAAATCATTTATTAAGTATATATTAAATATGTTCGAATTATGGATAGTAAGATAAGGTGTGAGGTTTACCAAGTGGCCAATACAATGGGAAAATACCCTGGGCAAGCCCATGGTTTTGCCAAAACCACTAGTGAGGTGTCCCTTGGCCATTAATGCTTTGTCCCCTCACTTTCCCTATAAATACCCACCCTTTCCTCCTTTAGTTTTCACTCCCAACTCTCCCCCAACGAAGTTCTGGTCTCCTTACCTCCCAAGGAGGCCTCCCAAGGTGCCCCCAAGCCCTCAAGGTCCAATCCTTTGAGTTTCAAGAGTCACGTTTTAAGGTAAGGGATCCGACCCCTCTCTTTCTTTTCATGAAATCTCTTTTATGTCATTCCTATTATGCTCCATGTTTTTATGTGAGAGGATGTTCTTTTATATTCCTCTTACTGCCCTTTCATGTTTATATGATTAGAGATCCCCTCTCACTCTCATCATTTCGTTTTAAGAATGTTTAAGTGACGCTGTTAGGATGCCGAATTTTTAAGGGATTATTTCACCCTTCTCATTTTTCAAGTTCGATTTTCATGTCAAGTATTTCAAGTTTCTTTTTATAATGTTGGGGTATGATCTATATATCAATCATACTGATCTCTTATGATCATATGATGAGGGACCCTTTTTGATCTTGTCAAATCATTTTCTTTTGAAGTTAAGTGACGCCGTAAGGCTGCCGAATTTTCATAAGAGAAATCTAATCTTTTTCCTTCCATGTTTTTCATTTCAAATGGTATGTCCCTAAAATTTCGTTACCATGTCCATATGTCCTTCTTATTCTTTCACCATACTGTTTTATGGATCATTTATGAGTGGGTGACCCATGTCCCCTCTCATTTCAATGTTTTCTAAAACCCCGAAACTTAGCCGTTATGCTGCATAATTTTCCCCTCAAAATGCCTCTCTCTTTTCTCAAAAATTATTTTATGTTATAAAGTGAATACTCAAAGCTCTTATTTCTACAAGGGTATTCACATATATACCAAAATGTTCTATTTTAAATTCTGGGATTTACATACATGAGACCCACCTTCCTTTTCTGTGGGTTTTAAAGTGATATAAAGATCATGTCTTTAAAGCAGTTTTTAAAAAGTTATGATTATGAAATGACACCCATTTCCTTTATGCTATATGGGTTATTTATGAAATGTTTGATGATGATATATGTGGCTCACATGATAATAAAGGAAAATTTAAGGGTTCTCCCTGATAGCGCTCCAATGCATTGGGTAATGATGTAACCACTAGAGATTACAATTGTCACGATACCTTGGTGAATAACCTTGGTAATTTTCAAATGACACCTTGGGGATGGACCTTGGTGGTATGTTCATGATTGTCTATGTTAAATGATGTAGCCACATCTTCAAGTTATGGAAAATGTTGTTTTTATTATGAAATGCCTCATGATTTTCTTTCTCATACCTTAAAGTTCTTTTCATGTCCTTATTGAAGTATATCAAGTTCACATGTAAAATGTTCCTCTTGTTTCCCTTACTGGGCCTTATGCTCACCCTTTCTTTTGATGTATGTCCCCAGGTTATGAGATGCAGTAATGAACCTAGGATGAACTTAAGGAGAAGCCTTTCAAGTGTTTAAGAAGAATTCTTTATGTTGTTTTCATGTATTATGTTCCTGGTTTCCAAGACACTAAACCTTAAAGATCCTCAGTTTTGTGTAATGTAATGAAATTTTATGTTATAAAATGGCGGGATGCTATACTGATTGAAAATTACCTTATATAGTAAGGTATTTATGTCCCAATCCCCTTTTAATTGACAGTATTTGTACTAAAATTTACATTAATAAAAGTTTATGATCCATGTAAGATAAAAGTAATATATTATTTCTCATAAGTAATTTCTATAATATAGAATTATTAATAACATTATCCCCTCTTTTACAGATGAAAAAATTATTAAAACCTATCCTTATTTCATTCATTCTCCCAAAATAACTATTCTTTTTATATCTATCTTTTTTAAAATGATTTCAGTAACATTTTTGTACTATTATATTTTGATAGTTTAAATCTACTTGAATCAATTCTTCAAATTTTACAAAAAAAAAGATAAAAAACGAATAACCATGTCATTTATGAAATGAGGTAATTTCTTATAAAGGTTTGAAATGAATCATTGATGTAACGATTACACAAAAAATATAATTTTCTAGAATAATGAAGATATAATTGAATAAAGAATAAATTAATTTGTTTATGGTTACATTTAAAGGAAATATTTACCAAATTATTATTTAAAATTAGATATTTTAAATAACTAATTTCTAAATGAAATATAATTTTTCTTCATTAAATATTCCAGTGAACTATTGAATGTATTTTTCTTCAATGATATCATCCATTGATTTTAAATATAATTTACTATGGATATGGTCTACTGATAAAATTATTATTATTTCTATGTGTGGTTTTTGATTATAAAGATTAAAAAATTATTGAAAATACCCATTTCACATAGGTTATTCGATGGTGAAATTTTTATGAATCCAATTTGATATTTATATGTTAGGATTTTATGAAATGGTGAATTTTTTATGATATTGTAGAAAAAATATGTATATTTTTAATTATTTGATGTTTCAATCCATTAATCCCATTAAATTCCTTTGAAAGAACCATATATCTATGGACATAATAATGGGGAAAATGTTAATGAGCTTGATCAACGATGGTAAATTGGTTTGGATGAATGATAAATTATGATATTAGAAAAAAATTGATTCTTGCTAAATTCTAATATATAAAATAGGTTTTGATCTACAAAACATGGTGACATTATTGTTTTGGTAGTTAACCATGAAATATTATATGGAATCTATGCATATGTAAGATCCACAATAGTATGACTTGTTTTTATTATTAGGACTCTAACTTATGGATCATGATTTAATTCTGATGAATCCCCAGACATATGAACCTATGTTTTAAAATGATACTTTTTTAGTCTGTGTCTCAGGTATATGGCCATTGAAAAATCATGCATGGTCAATGATCCACATCTCATACCCTTAGTCTTCTCTTACTCATAAATACTATTAGTTATTGATATCTCCCAAGATTACACATTCTATGCATTTGAACACAACCATTCATTTTCCTCATTTCCCAATGTTTTCGAGAATATTTTTCTATAGAATATGTGTTATATGGTTATAATTTGAGAATGACATTGTGTGTGATGTTAATTATCTTCCTTGAAATATGTGTTTTATCTGTATATTGTCCATGTATTCTAAAAAAATATTTTCAAGCTTATAGTGTTATTACATGTATCAAATATTCATTTACAAGGATTTCATATTAATATAGGAAATTCAGGGATTAACTTTATTTATATTTGAGATTTTATTTAGTTAATATTTTTTATTAGTATTTGAGTGAGATAGTGAAAACCCAAGTCATAATTATAAGTACCGGGTAATACCATAAGGTTGTGGTAATGTTGATATTGCGTGTTTTTTAGGAAGGTAATTTCAGTATATAATATTATACAGTGGATGGGATTTTGACAAATATGCCCCTAGGGGTAATAACTAGAAAAGGTGAGGATTTTTTGTTTACCCAATCCCCACCTGATCAGGATGAGTAGGCCTAAGATTAAAAAAATGTATAGATAATTTTGATGGATATGCATCGGTTAATTATGAATTTCCTCAAAAACAACTATGTTGTATTTTTTTAGATAATGATAATGGATGACCGAAGCTGAACTAAATGTGTCATATATTGAAAGAAATCTGTTATGAATAAGTAATAATATAATATACTTTTACTGATTTTATAAATAATAACAATGATCATTGTTTCTCTCACTATACTATATTCAATGTTTAGATCCTAATGGAGTGATGTTGATGCCTAATATAAAAGAAAATTTTACAATATTCTTCCAAAGAATATATGTAAGAGGATAGTTTTATGTTTATACTATGGGATTATTCATCTTCAACTACCATGATTGTTAATTAAAAAAATGTAAATTTGTTATATTCAAAAAATAAAAAATATAAGTAAAATAGTATTTAATTGATGATTATGTTTAAATCATCAAAGAGGAAATGAAGTCCAATTTCATTCAGTTCATAAATTTTGGAAGAATGACATATTAGAATGTATTATTAGAAGGCGAGTATGTTTTGAATATTGAAATGACAGAAATAGTTAAATCATACTCAAATTAATTTAATGGGCTTTATGTGTCTATCAAGGATATTATATGATTCTATTTCATTACCCAAGGGTTATATCAAATACCAATGAAGGTAACACGAAATAACAAACACATAAGTGCAATAATTGTAGTGTTTATGTATTATGATTCTGAAATTATATTTTATATATGTTTTCTCTAAGATATTTTCTCTATAATAATACTAAAAAATATATGGATAGTTTAATATTATTTTACCATTGAGGATTCGTTGGAATATGTTAAATGGTAATGAATACAATGAAATTTTAACTTTAGGAAAGATGATTTGTTATGTAAAACAAATTATTGAGGGATAGATAAACCATAAAATGTTATTTGAGTTGAAATAATAATTTCTTCAAGCTACATCAATGAATGATATTTGTAATTTAAATTTTAATGCTAAGGGGACCATGAAAATATGTTTTGATTTGAGGGAAAAGTAATTTCTGATGAATACTATTTTAGTTTTCAAATTATATTGATATTTTATAGTAAGTGATTTTATTTAATGAATAAAGAGAGATTAAATTTTTAGACGCATATCTATTTTCATTAAGTTCTTATTGTGATTTGTGTTATTATATTGTTATATGAGAATATATGATTATGGTATTAATCTGTTTGGAAGGTGAAATTATGAGATAAATTATTATTTTTGGGGACAAATGTTAATGTTCATATCAAAAAAAGAAAAAATGTAATAATATATTTCATACTAGATAATTAGTGGTAACTATTTTAATTTTGGTGAATATATCCTGAAAAAAATGAAACTCTTATTTTTTTTGTGTAAGTTGATATGTGAATTGTAAATATTAGTGATTTTGGAAAAAAATCATATTTATTATACAATTTTAGATGTAAGAGATGATGTGAAAATTGATATTAGAACAACCAGAGGATAAATTTTATTGATGTAGTGGAAATATTTTATGTAAGTGTGTTCTATTGTGTTATCTATATTGATAATAAATTAATCCCCCCAGATTATGAATTAGATCTTAAAATAAAAATGTCTATTATTACATTCATTTGAAATGTATTGATTGTATTTTTACAACTCACAAATATATGGTTTGGTGGTATTTATTTTTTTCATGTATGTCTTCTCAATCACTCATAATTATTCAATAGATGTTAATTTCTCCCAATGTATATGTTTCAAAATTATACCAGTGCTAAAATTATATTGGAAAATAATAATGTGTTATTTTAGTTAAACTATTTGTTTCTCAGTTCTCTTTTATAGAAGATATCTTATTCTACCTATTTAAAATGTGAGTTTCAACATTTTTTTTCAATTTTTAAATATTACATCCAAAGATGAAAATTTTGATGGATGAATAATTTTTTGGGTTACATAACATAAAACACCACAAATTCAATGTATTTTTCTCTTCAAATAACATAATATGTGTTTGATTTCTTACTTGAAATGCAACACCGAAGTTAAAATGAATTGTAATATATTATAATTAAATATATACTATTTTAAAAATTATATTTAGATAAATTGATATCAGTTTTTTATTTCATATAAAAAATTTAGCAAAGTGTTATTTTATAGGATTTATTTATTATAGTTCATTTTTCGTTGAATAATTAAAAATAGTAATTTTTATAAAATCTCCATTTCTTTTCAATAAATCAAGTAATATAAAAATCCAAAAATGTTTTTAATTTCATATTATTATTTCATAATATTCATATAGTTTTATATAATTAATTAATTCCATATTATATTCTTTATACATTATTTTGACATATGCACTTTTTTGGAAGGAAAACTCATTTTTTCTATAAACAGTTTTTGTTTGTGTAATGCATTTTTTTATAATAATTTAAATTTATAAATATTTTTAAACATTTTAATGAAATTTATATTTTTTTTATCTAATATTTTTCTATAATTTCTCAATTTGGTTTTACTAGTAAGGGAAAAATATCTAGTTTTATGATTAAACCAAATTTTCAAATAAAAAATCTCCCACTGAATCTTGTGTGTTAATTTTAATATGGACTTTATTACAATATAGTAATTTAATATTGATATAATAACGGTATATTTGGAATTATTATGGCGTTTTTTGGTTAAGGGTTCCTTTTTATGTTTTTCATTATGATTTGATACGTTAGTAAATATTTTTCACATATGTATGGGAAAAACATGTAAAAATGGATAATGATTTGGTATAATCATTTAAATTTTTTTACCCCATTTATATGTCCTATTAGATGATAGGATTTCATCCATGATCATACATAATTTTACAATATATCAACATGTTATCATTTTTCCTTGATTATTACCCTTATTTATTTTACAAAAGTCATTAATATAAAATGTAAGTCTCCTGACATTAATATTTCTAATATCAATCATAAGGATAAAAATAATATATTTTTAATTATAAATATTTATTTTAATGATAAATAAATTCTTCTTGTCATTGTAACTAATTTAAAAATTTTATTGATGTAACAATTACATTAAATACATACGCTACACCAAAATAGTGTTTGTTCCAATTATAGAAAAATAAAATAATTGGTTATTGGAAATATAAAATGAAAAAAAAATGTTAATTTTTAACATAATTTTTTTTAGATATAGATAAATTAATAATGGAGTATTAAATTAATTTATTTTAATTCTATTTCAATAACTTTGTCTTTAAAGAAACACATTAGGAATGGTATGGAAACTTACTTTAATTTTATCCGAGGTTAAATAATATTTAATTAAAATGATTAAAAGTCAAAAAATAAAGGAGGAATATTTCTAAGGGATATGGTCTAAAATTTCACAATTTTAGCATTTATGTTCCATTATATACTCTATATTTAAACTAATAACCCTTTATGACAGAAAAAATGTTACCCCGGTTTAGGATTAAAAGGGTTAACAAGGGGTTAAACTAAAAGGGAAATCGTTTAATTGACTGTAAAACATGAATAAATCCTATTGGTTGTGTTCATTTAAATATTATATCATATATAAATTGAAATATAAAAAATTTATAGACAAAGGGTATTGAATTTGACTTTATAATATTTTATGATTTTAAAAAATTATAACATTTCCCTTTCACCAACTTATTAAAGAATACCCCTTAGAACATTTATTTAAAAAACATTGAGAAACATTGATTGAAAAAACCATAACTATATTTGAAATATAATTTTATATAAATTATTTTTTGTGGTTATTAGATTCTTATAATATTATAATAAGGGTTATTTTAAATGTATTTAATAAGGTTCTATTGAAGAATATGTAATTTTTCTACATGAACTATTTCAATTTTTTTTTATTATACCTTGTAATACAATATGTTATAAATTTTTAATAGTTACATAATTAAATTCAAAATAAATTATAGTAATTATAATCTTTATAAAATAGATTAAATATTTCCTTCCATAAAATGTGAAATGAAAAGTCTCTAATGTGATTCTATCAACTCCCACCTCATTGAATAGATGTTATTATTTTCTAGATTTCTCATTAAATTTATTGTAATATGGAGATATTTATTGAATATATTTAATATATATGTTATAATTATTATACATTAATGGTGAATTAATATTTAACATTTCTTCATTCTGTCCTTTGAAAATTGAAATCCTCCCTCATACTTACAAACGAAATGTCGTCTCTCGGTAGATATTCAAGTCATTTTTTGTAAAATATTTATAATATTTATTATAAAATAGTTTTTTATGTCTATATATGATAAAAGTGTAATGATTATTATTCTGATGATGAAGGAAGCATTATCAAAGAACCAGGAATCGAAAAAATGATCTAACATAGGCACAAAGAAAATAGTTAATAGTTGAAATAGTGATTTTAATAAATAACTAATCATAAAAATGTTATGAGTAGATAATATTAAATAATTAATTTTATGATATAAATGACTAAAATTTTTAATATATGTATAATAAATAATTATTTAGTATACATGAGCTAAGAACACGTATCAATCAAGATGATACATGAGGTAAGGGATTTCTCATCCCACTTTTCTATCCATGTGATATAAGTCATATTAAACACATGATTCTTTTGTTTAGTGTATATAATTTGTAAAAATGAATTCTACGTTAATTCTAATGAAACATATAAATAAATATGAATTTTTCAAGGATTAATCAATATTGTTGTTTGATTAAGAGATTTGGAATGTTTTATGGGTTTATCATCTCAAATTTTCATCCTGGAGACATATGTCATGTTATGCACATATCTTCTCGGATTATGACTATCTGAATAACATTTTACAATTTATATAAATAATCTCCTAATATTATTTATATTTATTTTTTTCATTTTAAATTATTCTTTCTTGTGGATTATGATTCAAATGGTACCATTGGAGTAAAGGAATTTTACATTAATCACATTTTAGTGAGGAATGTTTCTACTTTAATATTCATTTGATGAAATTATATAATATGTATCTGATAAACCCCATTAATTTTTCCATTCATGAAATTTACATAATTTTTTTACTTCCATTTTTTCTCTCTGAATGATCTAAAATTAAATCATAAAATGCCATTATTTTTTCCCATATTCACCCCCAAAAAGTAATTTCAAACCTAACCATGCGTTATAAAATGATTCCATGAATGATGGTTACTATTATACAATGATTTTTAATAAATTTATAGTTTTTATTCAATTTTATAAAAAAATGGAAATGATGATTATTATCATTTTATGAATGTGGTACATTCTACAAATATCTTGAACAAATTCATTTTTTTAATGATTATGGTAGGAATTGATTTTCTAACTTTCATGACTGCTTATTTATTTTAATATTCCTTCTTTAATTTTCATAGTTATTTTCATTGAATCTTTTACCATAGAATTTTGAATTTTTTTAATATTGTATTATTTTATTTAAAATGAATGGGTTATTTTCCTCAAGAAATATTAATATTATATATTAAAGATAACATCCATCTATGTAACATCCTGGATCTGGGTACCACATAATGGTTCCCTGAACATGGTTTGTCACATGACGTCAAGCGCAATTCCCAAATCACCATAGGTTACCTACTAGAAGCGAGGGCCAAGGTGTGATGTTGGGGAAATTATTCCCTTATTTACAGAGTATACATAGTGGAAGTGAAATTGTAAACAATAGTAGAAGTAGTAATACCATACAAAAGAAGCTAACAGCAAGAAACAGATGGTAATAAATTAACTGGAGCACACACACATATATATATATTTAAAATATGCATGTCACAAGTGTCTAGGAATGAAACCAAACAAGTCTCAATGATGTAAATACAATAAAGAAACAATGAACGGAAAAGTATGTAAACTTCATCGTCGTCACAAGCTTCATCTTAGTCACATTCTCTCCATATCCAATAGAAATCAATTACCTAATTAGTTAGGGAACTTTCCCTTTTATATACCTATAATCATATAATCTGTTTGGGTACAATAGCATTACCCAAACAGGGTGTGAGATGAATCTAAATTAGCAACCATAAAACGATCTCTGCCTAAGACTCAGTAAATATATATATAGCTGGCAAAATGCATAAATATAGAAATAATCTAGTATTTACTCAAAAGTATATAATCCTAGAATATTCAATTACATTCATTTAATTTTATTATTCAATCATAGGAATCATGAAAACCATCAGATCTATCTTAAGATTTATATCCACAATTTCTATAGTAAAACAGGTGTCTCTAAAGTCCGTCTAAAAAATGTAGTATGACCATGTCCAATATTTTTTTTTCTTGGAAGACTCTTCCAAATCATTCAATCATTCATAAACTACCCACTATGAATGTTCTCACATTCAAAAATCTCTGGTCTAACATATCATCACATCATTATATAGTGACCCTCTAGGAATGCTCTCACAGTCTAACCCCATTTGTTCCATAAAAAACTAATCATTTACTGAGAACCGTCCGGGTAGCTCTAACGGTCAATACCCCTTGGTCAACATATAATAAATAAAATATAATAACCACATGGAATCTCTCATGGTCAATTCCATTTGGCCCAACATTCATTTAATCAAAAATAAAGATCACTTGGGTATCTCTAGTACTCTAACTCAATCAACTATAAATGAGAACCTAGGAAACTCCCATGGTCTAACCCCTTTGGGAAGCTTTAACAGTCAAATCCCCTTTAGTCAATAATCAGAATGAATGATCACAGGCATTTCAAATAATTTTTCACTCCATCCAAACAAAACAAGGAATGAAACAATTCAATCAAACATGAATCCTATACTAAAAAGTAAAAAACAATAAAATAAGGGAACACGCCCATAGGGTTTCCCTTAAACAAGGTATATAACATTACGTAGAGTCAAAAACTCTTAATTAATCAACCAAAACATTGAAGGTATTAAAAAATGTTAATCTCAATCATGATATACCCCAACATGGGTATGCAGAACTTTTAGAATATATAATTCAAATAAAAACAACTAAATACACGAACCACAAACCTCAATGTCGTACGATTAATACTCTTGAACCCCAACCCTTGAATCAGCCTCAATCAGCATAGATATACAAAAAGGTGAAAAATCATCATCCATAAATAACATATGAGATAGGAAGTATTAGGAAGAAAGGATCTAGGGGAATTGGAAACTCACCTATCGTATTCCAGTGCACCTAACAACATCTCAATCAGAGTTTAAACGGATAATTGAGAGGGGTTCGAAGTTCTTCAGCATTCTGTCTCTCTCTTTTATGATCCAAGGGGAGATAATGTTGTTTCCTAAGATCATACATGTCCCCACTCTTATTTATCAAATTAAAAGAAAACTATATAGTGTGTTCATTAAAGGTACATGCCATGTAATAATAATAACTGACCCCCACCTTAAGTAGATTTCTAGGTCACCACACAGCCATGTATTAGGCCGTTACATGACCAATACACATATGTAGGCGGTAACCAAGTATACAGTGTGTACATAATAAAATTTCCCATTTGTTCCTATTTCTTAAAACACTTGAAACAACCCATACCTGAAATGAGGATATATGTTCTCACAGACTTCCCTACTTAATGCAATTTTCCCTTGAATTTCCCTTCCAAGATTGATTAAGATAATACTTCAAACATCACTTGAGATTGTTATCCTACATTGGCCTCCCTCTTGGATGTATGGTCCCGTACTAGAACATGTTTCCACAAAACCCATACTAGAGGAATAGTCTTGCCACAGATAACGTTCGTGATATGATCCAAAATCTGAATAGGTTGATCCTGGAAGGATGTATCCACCTCAAACTAAACCTCCTTTGGTTAAAATTGTTGAGAGAGGTCTGAAAATTAACATTGTAACTGAGAAACATCAATGACATTGTGCATATTCGGGTACCTATAAGGTAACTAAAACTGATAGGACACCATCCCAAATCACTCCAATTCCTCAAAATGCTCGACGTATCTAGGTGAAAGCGTCCCATGTCTCATTATCATCCAACGTCCCAACCTCGGTATGACATGTAATATAACCTGATCTCTGAACTCGAACTCCATAGGTCAACTCCATCAATCAGCATAACAGGTTTGGAGACATTGTGTAGTAGTTATCATATTCTGAATCAACTCTACCTACTCAGTAGTATGCGTGACAACATGATGTCCAAGAAGAAATGCCACTCCCACCTCTAGACAACCTATGGATGAATGATCTGGCCTACTGTACGAAGCCTCATAAGGTTACATCTAAATAATTTCCTAAAATCTATTACTATAGGAAAACTCTACTATGGGTATGGGTCTCTCCCAAGATTCCTTGAAATCCAAAACACCTTCTCGAATTATTTCCTCCAAAACCTGAATCGTGTGTTCAGATTAGCCATCTGTTAGGCGATTGTAATCTTTTCGTAAAATTACATATGTAAAAAAAGACCTATGTTGTCCCTAATAGACATAGGAAGTAAATCGGGTATCCCAGTCTAATATGATAGAGTGCAAAACCACATGAAAATATACAATCTCTCAGATGTACGACCTTCCAAGATCATCAACAGTAATGGTTTCCTTGATCATCATGAAATGAGAAACCTTCATGAGCCTAACGATAACAACATAAAATGCATCACTTCCTTATTGTGATATGTGTAACCCTATCAAAAAATCTATCGTCACATCATTCCACTTCCACTCTGAAATGGGTAACTTCTGTAAAAGCCATGATAGTCACAGATTCTCCAACTTCACCTACAGATAGGTTGAACAGTTCATAACAAATCAAGCTACATCTCTCTTCATTACTAGCCACCAATATTAACGATGTGAATATCAATAAATCTTGGTCAAACTAGGATGAACTTCCCATACTGAGGAATGAAAAACCTTGGAATAGATCCATTTATATGTCTATAGACATCCATACACATCAATGAAAATATAAAACCTCATCCTCGCCTATGGTCGACCCATGAGTAGGGTCCTTTCCTGACACACTCCCACATTGGAATAGGCCTATAGAATATGATAGCTACCTCATTATCACTCGATCCAGAAGAGTAGAGGTATCAACTATAAAAAGAAACGCATTCCCCTATCTATCATGTGCCACACAATTCATCCCAGAGAACAGAACCATAAGCTGCGACAAACTGTGGACCTCCGGAACTGCATGTATCTGAGTCCTCCTACTCAACACATTAGCCAATGTGATTTATTTTCCAGCCATGTAGGCATGATAAATGTGAAAATACTGATGGTAATCAACCCACCTTCACAGCCTCAAATTCATATCATGTTGAGTAATGATTTACTCGTGGCCTTTTTTCCAGTGTACACCACAAAATGTTCTCCCAAAAGGTTGTGTCTCCAATAGCGCAATGCATTTGAACCTATAGCCAACTCGAGATTGTGTGTCATGTAATTCTTCTCATATGGACACAACTGTTGATAGAAGTATGCAATGACTCACCCTCTTACATAATAACAACTCCCTGCCTAATACTTGATGCATCACAGTTAATAGTGTAGCACCTGCATGGTTCTTGAAAAATCAATATCGGTGTTGAATTCCATCTCCATTTCGTCACCTAAAAGGTTAAATCACAAGAATCTATCAATAAGTATGTTTTACCCTTCTTAGTCTGCCCCATCAATGGTGCTTATAAGAGTGAAAGGTCTTGTATAAAGTGTCTCTAATAACAAGATACCCCTAAAAATCTCCATACCTCATAGATGATTTGTTGTTTCTCATAAGAAACTACTGATCTCACGTTCTCTAGGACTAATATTACTCATATATCTGAGATGAAATGTCCCAAGAAGTGAATATGATACATCCAAAGTAGAAATTTGAGATCATATCATATAATAAATTCTCTATTCATGTACTCAATATGATCTCAAGATGGATGGCATGTTCTTGTTGATTTTGAGATAACCCCAAAATATCATCCATGAAGACTGACAAAAAAGAATACATGTTACGAAGGAACACTCAGTTCATCAGTGATGTGAAAGCTGTCAGTGGGTTCGGGAGACCGAATGGCATAAACAAATACATGTACAGACCATACCTACTCTGAATGGTTATAATTGGTATATCTAATGGTGTAACACACAACTGATGAAAACCTAATCTCAATTTAATACTCAAGAAAACGAGGGATCCTCGAAGCTAATCAAAAAGATAATAAATCCTCATCAAGGTATATTGGTTCTTAGATGTCAACTGGTTCAGCTTCTGATAATCGAGAAATGTCTAAGGGTACTGTCTACCGGCTACACAAATAGGACAGGAAAACCTCAAGAAGAAGTTTTGGTCCGGACGAAACCATTTTCATGCAACTCCTCCAACTGCTTCTTTATATCTTGTAACTATGGTGTAGCCATCCTATATAGGGGAATGGACACTAGTGCCTCTCCTAACACAATCCCAAGAGATAAATATACCTCTCTCTAGAGGTATACAGGAAATGTAATCTGTAAATACTTATTTGAAAAGGTATACCATTGGGGGAAAGTTTATATGTGAAGTCCCCTAGTAATATAGATATAAATTAGCAATATAGGTTGGAATTACTCCAAACCCATGTTTCTCAGGTCCCGCTCTGCTTTCATGTACATCCCATTCACCCTTTTGTAGAAAGAAACCACCCTTTAGTGATATGAGATTCACTATACCGAGATATAAGTCAACAAAGGCCTGAATGGTGACCAAACAATCCATTCTGTACATTTCATTTAAACCTTTCATCTATAAGACATATAGATCCCATAAGAAGTTACACCCACCAACCATAAGATGGAACTCCTTGCACTGACGTACACTAGTTGTCCAAACCCTCAACGGAGTGTCTAGCATCATAACATCTACAAATTTAAAGATATAGAGACCAAGGCTCTACATAATGGAAAAAGATATAAAAGTATGTGAATCCTTCATATCATAAAGAGCAGAAGCCAAAACTAAGACAACTAGAATCATACCTCTAACCATAATAGATTAGGGATCCTGCTCCTCCTGGGACTATTCCATTGTCATAGTCAGACCATTATTGTGAGAATGTGACCATGCATGGATACTGTGAGATGATCCACCATATTGTAACTGAAAACATATAATATGGTATCCACGACCACAACTACCTCCTCGGCCTGAAATGTTTGATGAACTCTAGTTCCATGCCTGATGAGAAACTGGAGGTCCTTCTTCTAAATGTGGTTTCATAACAGATCCCTTATAATTTTTTATAGGAGAAACAACCTACAAAAATAATGAAGATAACCCATATTGCTACAATATTGAAACATGACTGGGTCCCTCAGGAATTATGGTCTCGTATTCCCACTCTTCCCGCACTGCAATCATAAAACCTGGCTACCTGAAGAAACATCACGTGGACGCTCCTTGTGGTGATTCTTTATATATGTCCAAGGAGTACTATCCATGGATGTTGAAACGCCCTGGCTCGTAGATCCCAACTCCCATAGGTTGTGCTCAGTAATCAGCATCTAGTTTACTATATTTGACATTGATGTTAGCCTAAAAACATTCACCTGCAATTTGATGTCGTACCTGAGACCATCCTCAAATTTCCTAGCCAGGGATAACTCCACGCCTTCCAAAATAGTTGTGATGCGCTGAATCTCTTTAAATAATTATGAATAATCCATCACTAAAATAGAACCATGCTCTAAATTCATGAACTCCTAGGCTTGTTCATCCCTCAATGTCTTATGGAAGAAGTAATCATAGAAGGTCCTCTAGACCACATCCCAAACCATATCTCGATGATGTCTTGCTTGTGGGATAACATACCACCATCTCACGGATGATTCACGTAGTATGTACATCGCAAGCATCACCCTACTCTCAGGACATGTCTCCAATTTCTCAAAGATAGCTAGAATGGCCTCTAATCATGACTCTACAGCCTCTGGTCCACCATTACCTAATAAAGTGGTACGATTCTGTTGTTGGAACACCCACGTCAACTCTGTCATTATCAAGGAATGATGTGGTTCTCCCTAAAAAGACTACATCATACTCATAAAGCATTCATGGAACTATGAATCATCTCCTATGTCTCGTATAACAACTGGTTCCAAGATGGTAATGATGGGATAATCTTATGGAAGTCCCTAATCTACCATTTCTAGTGTTTGATCATCACCCAACAGTTGTTGTACGACTATATGACATCTTGCTGGCATGAATCTAGAAGGTAAATGCACACAATAGTTGAATATTATCAAAGAATGGAACCTAGAAGTGCAAGAAAGGAATAGGAGAAGGAAATCTATAATGATTTAGAAAATAGGGTTAACCAACATATAGAACCACTACACAGTGTTTACCCTTTATGCCTTAACATAGGAGTGTACCCCGGCCAACCTGGTAATGTAACACTACATACGCAAAACGTGTTCCTCCTGAGACATTGAATGTACTTGAATATTACATCCTAACAAAAATCATAAATATGACTAGGAATAAATGGTTTTATCATATTGTAACACTACACAACATTTTCATCCTGGACACGACATGTACCACATAATCTACATCCATCTTTGTCGTTTGTCACACTACCGGATACATAGTCCCCTAAAGAATGGAGTGTACATCCATTAAATGGAAAGTTACACCAATGATTTCCCAACCCCATGTCTCTAATCACACAATCATGTAACATGATAACCAACTATAGAGTGTATACTTAAGAAAATTCATTTCATCCTGAATATGAGAACACATAGAATGTGTCCATAACACCACATGACATTTTTTGGGTTTCCAAACAGTAAGCCTCTAAAACATCTTCATAACCCTTAATATCATTATTTTTTCCAAGTCATGACAAAATCTAACCTTTGGGAGCCCACACTCCCCGTGAATCAAAGCTTTTCATCATTTTTTACATCATAACTTGATAAAATTCAACTAATGTTCTAACATTATACATAAAAATTCTGATCCAACAGGGGCCATGACAGCTCAGTGACCATGGTTTGAAATCTATCCAAATTAAACCATGCATATACCAATACCCTATCAAAATAGTAGGTAATCTATCATGAAATATATCAAAACAACATGAATATCTAACACAATATCTATCACAAAAGCATGCAATCAGTAATGCATCCAAAATTGAACGATAAGAATGCATGACAAGTGATCTCTAACAAGTGCCTTTATTATTCATGAGATGGAATACCCTCATCTCATCGGGTTGCAATAGAAATAGAACCAGAGTAATATCAATAATAACAACACAATACATGTGTATCACCCAATGGTGAAATCTAATCAACTACAAGAATTAAAAAACCCCAAAAACAAATCTTAGTATTCGGGGTTACATGGATTTTCCCTATACACGGGTTAGCTACTCTAGGGAAAACTTATTAACAACTATATATTCCTTTCTATCCCAGTCTATTGGCTTCAAATAGTAAGTCAAAGATGAAAAGAACTTCCTATGATACCACTTTGTAATGTATCAGATCCGGGTGTCGCCCAAAGGATCCCAAAACCCAGTTGGTCACATGATCTCAATCACGTTTCCCCCAAAGGCATATGTTTCTTTCTAGAAGTGAGGGAAAATGTGTGATATTGGGGAAAAATGACCTCATTGGCAGAGTATACACAGTGGATGAATAATAGTAAACAATAGAGGAAGTAGTAATACAATACAATAGATGTAAATTGTGGAAGAAAAATAGTAATAAAATAAAAGGAGAATATAAATATAACTGATGTATGTCACACGTGTCTTGTAAAGTATCCAAACAAGTAACAATGTTTTAAATACAATACAGAAACCATGTACTGAAAAATAAGTGAACTCAAACAGCATTGCATGCCCCATCATGGTCACTTGTTCTGTTGCTTCAAAACCAATCAAGTACCTGATGAGGAAGAGATATTTTTCATATATAAACCTACAATCATATAATCTATTTGGTTCCAAAACAATGACCTAAAAGTGTGTGAGATTAATCCTAGAAAGGAACCAACACATGATCTGTTCATAACTGCTAGTGAATATTTATAGCTGGTAATATGAAAAAAATAAAGCAATAAACTAGAAATTACTCAAAATTAAACTATCCCATTGTTTTCAATTTCATTAATTTAAATTTATTATTAAATCCATTGAAGCATGTAAACCATGGGATCTAGTATATGCTTTGTATCCCCTATGTATGTATAAAAATAGTTATCTTAGAAGACCATCTAAATAGTCTAGTAATACCTATTCCAAGATTTTTTTTGTCTTGGAAGACTTGTAATAATAATTCAATCATTCATAAACAAAAAACTGGGAATGTTCTCATATTATAACCTCTTGGGTATAACTAATCATTAATTCAATAAATAATGACCCTTTGGGAAATCTATAACAATCGTACCCTTTGGTTTTACATAGCACAAATCATTTACAAACGACCTCCTGGGAAGATCTCATGATCAATATCCCTTTGTCTACATATCCTCAATAAAATATAACGTCCACATGGAAGCTCTCACAGTCAATGACCTATGGTCCAACATAAATTTAAACAAAAATAAGGAAAACCTAGGTTGATCTCACAGACTAACCCAATCAATTTTAAATTCCCACATGGGTAGATCTCATAGTCCAAACCCTTTGCGAAGCACTAATTGTCCAATAAAATTAGGTCAAAAATCACAATGCATAAACCCATGAATTTCATATAATTAGAAAAACCATCCTAACAGAACAAGGCATGGAATAATGGACGCCTATACGCATCCTACAACAAACAATCATAAACAATAAAACAACGGAACACACCCATAGGGTGTCCCTTAAGGAAGGTATAAAACCATAAACATAGTAAAAAAACCATAATTAATCAACCAATGAATATAAGGAATTAAATAATGTTAAATTCTAATCTAGCTATAACCCAACATGGGTTTACATCACTTTTAGCATATATAATCTATAGAAAAAAACAGAAAGGCACAAACCGCCTACCTCGATGTTGTACAATCAATAATCTTGAACATAATCCATTGAATTGGCCTATATTAGCATAGATCTACAAAGAGGTTAATAAAATTCAGCCTTAAATAACCCATTATAGGGGAAGAATCAGGCAAAAAGGCTCTAGAGTAATTGAGTACTCACCTCTGGGATTCCAATTCACCTAAGGAAGTGTCAATTGTGGGTTGGATGGAGAATCGAAAAGGGTTTTTAGTTCTTCAGTGTTAAATTGCTTCTCGTATGAACCAAGGGGAGAAAAAGGTGTTTCCTAAGATGAGACATGACCTTTCTCTATTTTATCAAATAAAAAATAAAACATCACAATGTGTTCATTAAAGATATATGCTATGTAGTAGCCTTAACTAGCCCAACCTTTAGTGGTCTACCGGGTCACCACACAAGCATGTAGTCACCCGTTAAACGGCAAGTATGAGGTTGTAAGCGGTACCATGGTACATGATGTGTACTTAGAAAAATTCACATTTCTTCTTTTTTCCTCAAAAACAACACGAAATCAAAATACATTCCTGAAAAGAAGACATGGTTTCTTACAATCTATGATAACATTTTATCACATTAATTATAATATATAGGAAACATGATCTTATCATACCATTATTACACTTGGATATTTATTCATATGATGTGAAGATATTTACAAAACCATTTCATTTCCCATAGTTTATTCTAGTATGAAAATTTTAGGAAACCCATTTCATTTCCAAAATTTATGAATTGATGAAATTGTGAATTTTTTATGATATTTGTATACATAAATTATATTTTTCATTATATTATGTGTGTATCTATTAAATAATTATAATTTTTTAGGTAGTGGCTTATTTTTTCTGGATGAGTTATAGGAAATTTTTTGATGGGCTCAATCAAATACTAGAAAATTATAGAGTTTTCAAATCAACTATGATTTGGGAAACTAGTGGTGATGTTTGATAAATTTTTATATTAGAAATAGGGGTTAATTCCATATCTACTATGAAATATCCATCAATCCTCATAGTCTTCTAATGTGATAAGGTTGATACTATGAATTAGGATAAGTCCCCAATTCAACAAAGTATGAAAATAAATTCAATGGGAATCAAGATCATATGAGGGTTAATATTCCCTTGTAAAGATAATATATTCAAACCACACAAAGAATAACCACACAAACAACTCTATAATCGATGCATACAAAATTAAATGAAAAACATAACCAAGAAATAAACTATATCAGTTTATAGTAGTAAACCAAAATACATACACAATGATAACCAATAACCATAAAAAATCAAAACTCCCAAGTAATCTCAACCAGAAAACCGTAACCTAATACAAGATCCCAAAGGTATTCCCATGGTATCAGTAATCATCAAAAATGTACTGAGATACCCCAAATTACCTCTATATCAATATATGACATTTTCTATTGCACAATAGTTCCCAGTAAGGTGAGTCTTTCTAAAATTAGATGTACTTCCCCAAATACTACCCAACTCATTTCACTAAGAGAAAAAATGAAAATTTATAAAAAGAGTTTGAAAATTATTTTATACAATTTATCAAATCCAATTTCAATTTCCAGGGAATGAGATAAATAAAGCATAAAACCAATTTACCATCATTTTGAATACCCAAATCCAAGTCTCCAAAAAAAATATTCATAACAAGGTGAGAATTACATACTCATGATAAATATATTGTAAATCTAATATATTTTGATGAGTTGACCAATACCTGGTTCCATAATGGCGTATACCCATTCCACATGTTCACATATATGAATTTACACACACAAACCAGGTTTGAATTACTATTTGTTAAAATATTCCTTAAAAATTTCATTACGTATTTTAAAAATAATCATGCAACAATACAACCCCATAAATTTGAAATAAAAATTTTAAAATTATATTAAAAAGTTGTTTTTGTAAATCAAACCAACTATCGCACAATTATCAAAGGCTAATACCCATATGTATTTCCTATAAAAATAACACAAGGATTTCACCAAAATTTCAGGAAATTTATTTAATAAAACTAGGAAATCATTATATATATTAAGTGGAGATAAGTGAGAAGATATGTACCTATCAATGGTTGGAATAAAGAAAGAACGAGTCTATGAAGCTTCATGATCCATTCACAAAATATATTTCATTCTCTATATCCAACAATACATATTCTTAAAAATATATAAGTCATTGATCTATCCATAATGGATAGTATATATGGTTAGTATATATATATATGTGTGTGTGTGTTAATATATAGATTTAATAACCATGGATATATGATGAATGATGAGGAACAAGTACATATTGTAAAATTTGGATAAAAAAAAACACATTGATTAACCTAAAATAACATCTGGAATAAATGAGACGGTATCCCAAGCCATAATATAAAATGAAATTCTGGTTATTAAGGTCTTACGTGATTAGTGGTTGTCCCCTTATTTAATTAGTGTTAGATGCATATTTTTAGTTTTTTCAACTTTACATCATATGTTTAAGATTCCTAGTTTCAAAAACCTTACACCATCCATGTGGTGATACTATATTAATATAATCCCTCACAGGGTTGGATCACGCTATTAGACAAATAGTATGCCAGACATTATATTCCCACTTTTTCAAGAATAATTATTTCCCATTTGTAGTCAAAAATTTAGCTATACTATGTGAAAAATGTGTCCCTAACCAGTTCCAAGTTTCAACCGCTTCACATTTTCTGGGAGATAGTTCACTGTATCTAAGAATCATTCACATTCCACGATCCTGGATTAAATCCTCATAAATATTCCAAAATCTCATGAAATATACTAAAAATAATCATTATCATTGTATTGATCCCAAATAAATTAATAATGGCCAAGGAATATAAAACACAAGGTGTTACATTCTCACCACCATTTTTTCAGAACATAGAAAGTAAAACACCCATATTGTTCAAAAATATTTATTGCTATGACTCCATCATTTCATTCTCACAAACCCAATTTTATTATTGAATATGAATATATTCACATAAAAACTATTCATAACAATTAAATTCTAACTCAATTTCTTCTCCTACCTCTCCAAAATCCTTATCTACACATAAATTAATATTTCATCCAGATCTAGGACAATGTGATATAGTAAAACCTTTTGGTTAGGACTAGGTCAGTACTTCTCAAACAAAGATACATGAAACATGATAAGGATTGAGTTAAATCATGGTAGAAAAGAAAAAAATCCTCCTCACCAACTATGTCAATTATCTCAAAAGGTTATATGTATTATTGATATAACATGATTATCTAATTAAAACAATGATTACCAAGACTTATATAAATTCTGAATAACACATGATCACTAACTTCAAAAGAAAATGGTTGTCTATGATGATACACATATGTTTAATGATGACTCTAATCCATCACTATCTTTTTTTTGATCAACTATATCTTTTTTAACATCACTTTCACATGGATGGGTACATTGATTGTAGTATAACCAATTTCGAAGAAAAAATTTAAGGATGAAGATAATTGCCATTAAATTATTCAAAACTAAATAAGATTATCTACGCCTAGTAGAATGTATTCTTTGATAACTTCACTAATTTAATATACTCCTCCCATGATCTTCCATAACCTGTTACAAAATCCCAAATAAATTCCTCCAATAATTATATTTTACATTCAGATTATCCCTCCATTTGAATATTATAGGCCATATTAAGAGTACACTATGTTCTAAGGGATTATTATAATTATTTTTCAAAAATGAGATGTAAACATGGGGTCTCTATCAGAAATAACAAAGACTGGAAACCCATGAATCATTTTAATCTAATAAACTAGGTGTCTGTAAAATTCATCCATTGTATTAGTTTCTAAAATTACCACGAATCAAGCCATCATTGTGAAATGATTCACAATATTTCATTTGGAATTCTATATTCTAATGATCATTTATAGACCTATATCAAATTGATAGCTATTTTATAATACTTCCACATAGTAATTTGTAAATTATGCAAAATTCAAGATGGTCAATGATTCATTACCATGACTTGATGACAAGTGAGGCATCAGGAATCATACTTCAATATAGATATTTTGATTCCATCTTGTCATTACTATGATTTCATCATTTTATATATATTCATAATTCATGTATTAACAGACCATATCAAAATCTGGTATGATTGGAAATGTTATTCCTGATAAGAAAATGGAAAAATAATTCATTCTCTATATAGAAACATTGATCTCCCATCTATAATGCATCCCCCAATGATCTATCAAGTATTTAGTTTCTAACACAATGGAACACATTTTGTGTATGATTTTTGATCATTTATATAACATACAAAACAAAATTAGGAATAACAATAAATGGAAATAAAATTAAAAAAAATTATCTTATTTCCCATAATTTAGGTTTATATATATTATGACTAACATTAGTCCCCACTAGCGTAAAGCCTCTTTAGCTTAAAATGGATAATACTTTATTCTTCATTCATCTTCTAAAACGATTCCTTTACCCAGTGTATTCATTATGCCAATGTCAAAAAATACAGATAATCCATCCATCTATGGTTACATAAATTCAATTCACTTTGTGATAAATCATTATTCTATCTTATAGTATACCTAAACTATATTAATTTTACACAAAATACATAATTAATAATTTTATTCATATCTTATACCACATTATCCAATTAATAACCATTTTTGGATGTTCATAAAAAATGACAATTACTATGATCCCTAAGAAATAACATGATCTCCTTACATTGGTACATATCCCAACACAGTTCTTTATGCATCAAAATAGATTATATATACATATCTATACATTATAATTGTGTGTAAATTAGACAACATAATCAAAATATAAATATCTTGAAATGGTTTTTGGGATTACTCATTGTATTATAAAATAACAACTTTCCTTGTCAAATCATTCATTAGTGATGTTATCCATTAAAAATCATGTTGAAAACATCTGTATTATCTCTCTATGTTAAAGATAATAGGTATCTAAAAGTCATTAATTTGTTATTTCTAAGATATAAAAACATTTTACTTTTTAGGATCTATTGAGACTACATTTTATAAAATGGCACAAGTATGTAAACTTACCTATTTTACCTAGAAATAAAAAAATGATAAATTTTATTTCAAATTATTATCCCATAAGATACCGAACACTATATCATAGTATTGACCATGATGCTCAATTTTCCTTCAATACACTTCTATATAATCAATAAATACAAACGCAATGAAATCTATATGCCCCCAAAATATTAAATTCATCAATTCCATAATTATTATCAGGGAATTCGTATGTCTAAAAATAATAATAACATACACATAATTGTTGTATGTATTATTGAGATATGTCTAAAAAATATCCTCCATCAAATATAAAATTTAGTGATAAACTGAATGTAATTAAATTTTAGACAACCACTAGTCTCCCATAAATTTATTAAAAACCCATCAATGTCTAGGAGACTAAACTGATTCATTATTTTATCATGTATAAGATTACGATAATCTATATAATGCCTAATAATTACATTAACCTTCGTGAAAAACAAATCTTGTGATTCTCATAGACATGTTCTTGTTCCCATATACCCTTTCCATTACTATTAATCATATTAGAAATTTCATTCCCTGGATTTTGATTGTATTATCAAATCATGTTAAAGGAAAATAGGACTAGTCCCAATTAAGAAATCATTCTATAACTAAACTTCAATAATGTGTGGAAACCTGGAAAATATTTCCATGAAAATTTTAGAAAACTAGTCTTCAATTTTTGGAAAATACCTTATCCAAATATAATAAACAAATTCATTGGTAATAACTACCAACTTATAAGAGATGGATCCAGATAGTAGTGAAAAAATGTATTCTCTATTATCAGTTACATCCTGGTGTCATTTATATAGATGTGTGATGCCATACAAAAAATGTGAAAATAATGCTTTAGTCATAACAATTGTTGTGGGACATGAAAATGTTCAAAACATCCATACCCAAAATTATTTCACATAAATCCATATCAAGCATATAAAAATCCCTTTGAAACTCATCCCCATCGATTTTTATAGAACATTCTTTAAACATAATGGCTTGATAGACTCTATTGCCAAGAGGCATTTGTAATTTTAAAAGAGAAGGAATCATCTCAACATTAATACCCCCAACATAAAAGCCATGTGACTAAATGAATTATTTTGAAGAGAGTGTACAATATAAAACCTTTATAAAGGGGGAATTCAAAATAATTGCAACTCTGACCTTTGAGTTACATGATAGATCATCCAATGTCACTTTCATAGTTCAATATAAATTCATACTCAAATAATGTTTTTCATTGTTACCCAATAGATATTTTTTGGATGATAAGTCACGGTGCTTCTAGAATCACATAGTCTCACACTATTCTAATTTAAATAATTTTTCTTATATACTCATATCATCGAAGAATATGTTTCCTAAGAGGCTTGAGGTGTATATTTAGAACCAGACCATCAAGAACTGTGAAAATAGTGGTGATGATATATCATTTTGTAGTCATTATGACATTCTCTAATATGTATCATACAACCTCATTATAAATGGTTGAAAACCCCACATTGAAAACCACATGACATACATTTTATAGAGGATGGATGTCTACTAATACAGAGGGTTGGTACTAAGGTTTACCACAACATTGGAAGTCATATTCCCTCTTATTCTTATTCCTTGTATTAGAGTTACTACATGTTCATGTAGGAATAATCATTCTCCCTCCAATCATATTTCCCAATATATCTATTTCTACCATTATAACACTATTGACCATCTATGTATAATCTATTACATGAATGATAATATTTTAGTGAAGATATGATCATAATGAAAGATCAATAATGTTTGCCTTCATGGACGAACATACATTTACTTTTTAGAAAATGTGAATTGTGTTCATAAATTTGTCCGCATACTCTATAAATATTTTATTCCCATACGTCAAATTAATGAATTATGTTGTTCGAGAAAAGTTAAGTGTGGGAAAACAGTTTATTGTAATCCAATTTTTCTAAATCCTCCCATGTTATGCCTTGGTCACATTCAACATCAACATCAAATTCCCACCAATAAAATAAAAATAATCTAGCATATATGTATACATATTTATATTAATATCTTCTAGTATCAATCGTAAAAAACATGATTCATCAAATTTAACCTTATATTTACTTTATTATAATTGTAATCCCCCAAAATATATGGGCGGATTGTACTATTTGAACTAATTTTAACAGTCCAGTTTCCAAAGCTCGAAATTTTGATTACCCATATCCATGGATTGTACACCATGAAATGTTCCTTGGATGTGCTATTGGTTAACATGTGGTTCAATTGAATCCACATTTTTAGTAGAATCATCTTGTTGATTTCTATGATGTCAATCATGTGTCATTTAATATAACTAGAATAAAATTCATTTTTATCTAATTAATTAACAACAGAAATCCATATAAATTTAAAAATATCATAACATAACTTATCAAAACATAGTATCCACAATTCATCCTATTTTATCATTTCAAAAAAATTGTGAATACTACAACTGTTCTTTCAAATCAACCATTTTAAAATATTTTAAAAAATCTAAAATGTTTCACCACATCATAATCCATTAATTGAAAAATTAAATAAAATCATATTATTAATCCATACAATCAATTCATGTTATTTAACTCTCATTAGATGGACCCATGATGATGAGGTTACACTACCTACAAGTATTTCAACACTTGTGTACCCAAACAAACTTGTAACATCAAGTTAATCATAAAAATCATATCATTGTATTTTAAAAAAAATACCCATCATATTGAAAATATTATATCTCCTTGATACGAATCCAACTAATAGACTTAATAAATATTCCATTTATCCCTAAATGATAGAAAAACCCATCATTATTTATATCATTTATGACTTAAGGAACAAAAAAACTAAAACCATTTGTCCCAATTTAAATGATGGACCTACAAGGGTTGATATCATTTCTAAATTCAGGCCCCCCCATCTCTGGTTTGAGAAGGGATATGTGTTACAATAGTCCAAATATGACATCTCCAAGATGCAATGTACATAAAAAAATTCCAAGGTCCATAAAAACATAAGGGGTGATTTTCTTTATTCAAGATGAACCATAAATACTACAAAAATGATATCCAATCAAAAATATATTTTATAAAAGAGTAAAAATACAAATCAAAACATAACCCAAAAACCTAAGACTGAGAAAATAAAAAGATGAGATAAAAACAACATTCTCGAAGAGAACCAAAACCTAAAATAAATCACATCTCCCAAGTGACATTAACCAACAACACCCAATCAACTCTAAACTCTTAATGAAATTTATATAGTATTAATAAGAACCACCAAATAATTTTGATACCTTTACTTTAATTTTATACTGATAAATTAAATAAAAAAATGAAAAACAATTCCCACATGAGAGATAAGTATAAACATAGTAGGATTTATTAAAATACATTCCAAATCATCCCATAAGGACAAAAAATTTCATAACTATTTATAAAAAAATGTTTCAAATGACGTTTAAAAAAATTATCAAATCCATTACAAATTTCCCATGGAATAAAAAACAATGCATAAAATATTTTTACAATCATTTGGAAATATAATATCCATGTATCCGTGCATCACAATGCTATCCAAGGTAATAACAACATACCCATGGGAGGTCTCTGATAGATTCATCGAATCAACACAAGGTGACCAATACCAAGTGCCCCAATTCTGAATACCCCTTCTACAGGTCCATGTCAATGAATGTACTCATAGAAAACATGTATTAAAAATCCATATAAAACCATTCAAAAATCCATTCATTAAATAAAAAAATAATATATTTTGATGTATTAAAACAAAAAAAAATTAAATTACGCATTTAAAATTTATAAAACAAATTATTTTTCTAAAATAATATAATATTCCCACAAATTTCTAATTAAATACATATCTATATTTTAAACTATAATCATGAATTTTTTCACAAAAAATTCATGGATAATATTTAAAAAAACTCTAACATCTAATAATTCATGTGTGTATAAGAGATAATCAACATACCTCTCAACACATAATGAAAATGAAGAATGACACTATGAAACATTATGATCTGATCACACACTGTGATTTAATCAATTTAACCATCCCAATTTCATCATATAACAATTATTTACACTTATATCTATCCATAACAGAGTATTTATATTGTTCTGATAGAAAAAACAATCATGGTTCTATAAAAAATGTGCATGAATGGTTACTTACTCACATATCTGGTTGTCCAACTCATATTTATTTTCTTAATAATTTATTCTAAATCGAAGGGGTCATCTCTTAATGAAATGGAGAAAAATGATTTTTATTGATGGTTCGGGTGATGAATAGAGGTTTCAATAAATAATTTAGATTTTATCATCATTTGTTAAGGGTGAAACTTTACGGTACATGATTAGGCCTCATAGGTTGGTAAACCATTTTCCAACTATGGGAAGCCACTATCGGATGTGAACCCCATGCAAGGTTGGCATGTAGAGCTAGAAAAAAGGTGTGTATTCTATTCATATCCCTCTATTTTGAGAAGAACTATTTCCCTTAGGCAGTCAAACATATTGCAAAAACAATGCTCCAATTTAGTTCTTTCCCAGTGCCCACTGTCATCCCTTTCACATTTTCCTAGATATGGTGAATAATTTATACTAAATGTTATCTGGAATTGTACCCCCATGAAATCCTAAATAAAATTACAAAACCTCTTGTAATCTCTTGAAACCATTCATGTTCCATATTTTATGTCAAAATAAATTAATATAGTGTTATTTAAATAAAAATTATGCTGTTTTACACTATGATATAATAGTTTTTGTTTTTTTCCATGAAATTTTATATGGTTTCTATGTTTTTTATGGTTCAACCCTTTTATAACCTATCTTCATACAATTTATTTGAACTAATGGATCCATATTGTTTTATTAAGTATCATTATTCTTATCACTCATGTATTTTTATAAGGTAATGTGTTACGACGTACCTCATGTTTATAATCTATTAATAATTGTGTATGAACATTGGACATGATCTCATACTCATATATTTTTTCTTATTCTTACATATATTCATCTATTGATATCTATTATATATACCCTTTCTATGAATATGAGATCATCCTTTATTTTTTTTATTTCCCTAGGAAATTATGATGGTTATTAAGCGGGTTATTTGAATGAAGGCATAATGTGAGTTGAAAATTATATGAGGTGGTAAATATAATTAAAGAAATAATTGGATTATTTATCTATAGGAAAAAGATTTTATAGGTTTTAGGAGTGTAATTTTGGTAGATATACTAAATAATAATCCACAATGGTGAAATATTTATATATGAAATACCCTTGGAACCACAAATTCAATGGATTTGTGTGTGGTTGAAATGGTCCACTTTATTCCCTATTATTTGATTGGAGAAAGGGAACATCTGTAGAACCCCTTTATATTTTAATAATTCATTTAATATATATTACAATGTAAATGGATCCAATGATTCAAAATAATAATGTGTGGGGTGTCTTTGGATGTATAAAATCCTCACCAAGTGTTTCCATAGATTTTTTATACATGTTACTATGTTTATAAAATTATGTTATTACATTTTAATCTTTTATATTTAATCTTGTTATTTAGTATTAACAAACTTCTTTTCTATGATATTAAAATATGAAATATCCTATATAAAAGGCATTGATGTTATATAAATATTACATTGATATAATCCAATTTAATTAAAAAATATTATAAATTTAACTTTCAAATTATAATATATATTGGGTAAAAATATTGTTTCCTTATAAATTAAATATTGAACATTATGTATTTTAAATCATATTCGGTATTTAATAACAATTAAATGGTTTTATATATATTGATTTATTTGTTTAAACAGAAAAATAGTTTCATTATTCGAACTATTTAAATATTAATTATTATATATAAACTCCATGCTATTACTAAAAAAATAATTTTAATATAATTGTTTCGTCAATATCATTGAAACTGGCATTAATCATTCCATTTTAAATTTTATAACCAATAATGATATTTTCTATATTAAGAAAAACATAAAAATATTATCTGAAATATATTAATAATTTTTAAAATAAATTCATTATATGATAAGTTAATTTTATCTTTTTGTTAGAGCATATTTCACTTAATGAAAATTGTTAAAAACAATTTATTTTCAATAATAAGGTTGATTTATAAGAAAAAATTATCAATTTCAATGATTTTTTAAATTTAAGAAATGTTTTATAATTCAATGATTATTTTATTAAAAATAGAATAAATGAAAATAATATTATTATAATAATATAATTAATTAAAAGAAATAGATGGGAAATATTTTCGATTGATACTCTACATAATTTTTCTAAATGGTTGATCAAGATTTTATAAATCCAAAATAGAATTTTAAAAAAAATTATTTTAATTTATAATATAAACTATAAATGTAATATGATTTTAGAAACATTGAATGTATATATATAAGAAAAATAATTATAAAAATTTGATGCCATTAGTAAAATCAATAACGTTACTACTCTTTTAAAAATATCTTCTTTTAGATAAAACAAAATGTTACATTCATATATACTTATTATTCAAGTAGTTACAAAAATGAATTTTACAATATCTTATTTGGATTATAAAAATTGTAAATTTATTTTTTTCAAATATTATATATATTGATAGTGATTTTTATTGAAAATAATTATTTAATGATTTACTCATATTAATTAAAATTTTCTAATGGTAATACATTTAAAGACCCAAAACCTAGTATCCTAATGTCTCTGGCTACATTATTACGTTGGTTATATATAAAAGAGATCACATCCCAAATAATATAATGTCTTATTAATCACTAAAAAATATATAGAATATTTAATCTCATATTAGAATTGAATACACAAATTGAAATGTATTAATTCTTTTAAAAACGCAATTATTCAATATAACTTATCACTACATATCAAGTATAAACCAAATCAAAAATCATGGGGAAAGAAAATATAAGAAAGAGATTTGTTTAAATTATTAATAACGGAATGCATATATTGAAATTAATCATGCTTAAATAATGAATAATCATTATGTAATGGTAAAAATCAGAAACAAAATTCCATTTAATCAAAAAATTAATAGTGAATAATATTTTGGAACAAATGAGGATAAAATAATTCCATATTACTAATTTAATGATCTTGGGAATATTTAGGTATAATATAAATATTTAAATAACTACATGGAAATCAATAAAAGATATAACAATTAGTGAAATTCATAATATTAGACATCAATTTCTTAGGCATCATGTTATCTATACAATCAAGACCATTCCCCAAGACATAATAATTTATTAGTAGTTATACACCAAAAACAACATTTAATTTTAAATTTATAATTTTTATCATATGAACTATTGATTATTTGAAATATATTTATAATCAGAACCTTCCCATTATTGTATTTATAATGCATTCTTCATATAAGGGATGATCAATTCAGTTATTACAAAATAGTCATTACCAATAAAATTACATATCAATTAAATTTTATGGAATATCATTACTTCCAAAATCACATAGGTATCCATCACCAAAAAATATCATATGTAAAAATAATTTATAGATTATGAAATAACCAAATCAATGATAATGAATGTGGCTATTAAGGTGATATTTTATTTACAACAATCAAAGAAAATGGAATGTTTTATGAAAATGTTAATTACTAAAAAATTAATGAATAAAGACAATGTCTTTCTATTCAATGGTTAGAATGATCTTAAACCATCCACATAAATAAAAAGTGTGCTATCATTAAAAAATATCCCATGTAGAGTATAATTAAAATAGATTTTTTTATTAATGAATACAAATTCCATAAAAATATCATTCAAAACATTTTATTGGACAATACCTCTTTCACCTTGAAAGACACTATAAAGACATAAAAAATCAAGAATATAAGTAAAAATAATTATCTATATTAGATCATTTTATACTTGTAAATAAATATTCAAATCAATGAGAATTCGTGGTGTTGGAAAAAAATTTTTCAGGAAGATTATGTTAAAATAATGATTCTTTTAAAAAATTTGGTAAAATTTTAAATAGTATCATGCTCACAAGAAGAAAGAAAATTAATTTTAAACGATTTTGATAAAATTTTAGCATAGTTAAAATATATTTTCAAAAAATAATTGGATATTAATTAAAATATTCTTGCAATATTTTTTAAAAAATGGGTTTTGAAGGAAATGTATTTTTGACAAGAATGATAAATAAAGATGAAAATTCATTAGAATATTTTCTCAAAATTTAATGTTCCATAAAGAAAAAATGGAGACATTAAAATAAAAATAATTAACACCCATTTTTTATTATATTAAATTGGCTTCATATATATTAACCTATTAATTTCCATCAATGAAAATTTAATAATAAATATTCTTGATTAAAATGATAATGAAGCACAAATCCTTAAGTCTTTAATAACTTATGATTCATATCCCCCATGAAATAAATAACTGTATTTGAAGAATTAAATACGATGAATATAATTTTAATCATGATATATCATATCCAATGTGAATATAATACACCCTATAAAATAATATGGGTGTATAACATAACAAATGTCCCAAATAAGGCAATATGGGTAGAAGAACACTTACAATGATAATTACATGGATATTAGGAATTAATAATTGTTGTGATTATTTTTATTAAATGTAAATACTCATAAAAAAATTGTAAAAATAATTTTAAATAATAAAAATTAATTACAAAAATGATCATAGAATATAAAATCCAATGTAAAATAATATTAATCTAGGAAGATAAATTTATTTCTGAATCACATACAACCTGGTTACATTCATATAAATCCCTTAGGATGAAATAAATTGAATTAAAAATTTATGTAAAAATAATTGTAGTGTATTAATTATATTGAATTAAAATGGAATTGTATATAATAATATTAATAAAATGTTGCATTGAATTAAAATATGTCCCAATTAATAGAAATAGAGGCAAGATCCTTTACATTAGGTCTGAAATCCCGCAAATTTTTTGAAACTCCTATGTAATAAATATATATTTATTATATGTATATTATAGATCCCTAATAATATATATTATACCTTATAATTTTTATATAACATCACTTATCACTAGTGTATTTAAAATTCATTATTAAACTCATTGTTTTGTGCGGCAACTGCTTCATTTTTCATGAATGTATTTGTTTGGTATTTTGGTGTTTGTATATTTATCATGATTCCAACAAATCTAGAATTATGATTATTATATATATATTATTTGTACTTATAATATATTTATATATAAAAATCCATAATAGTTTCATATAAAAAAATAAAATACACCATTCAAGGACACGAAAGGCCTTAAATATGCATCATTTTTATTTCTATTTTTTAAAATGGAATAAAATAAACAGTAAAAAAAATTCACCATTAAAAATAATGATTACTGAAATATAATAATATATTTTAATATAATCCCAAATTTTTTACCATTTATGTAAAGTGGGAACTATATAAAAATTACCTCGCTATGTGGAGGATGTAGTCCACAAATATGCAATAAAGTTGTTATCACTTTTCAATTTATTTAAAGTAACTAATTTGGATTTGATATTGTAATTATATTACTATATTAATGTAAAAAATCATATATATATATATATACATAATATACATTATAATATCTTGTAATGAGTGTTTTGATGAAAAAAATTATGTCTCTTCATGGGGTTGTATTCTTCCATCCACCTGATCAAAAGTCTCACTTCCCAATTGATGGACGTGGATTTGGACAAAGGTTATGACTTCATAATAACATTATAAATTAATATGTATGAAAATTGTATTTCTATATTTTAATTAAAAAGATATGAATTATTTTGTTAAGAGAAGTATTAAAAAATAAAAATCATAGTGAAGAAAATTATCATCTCGTAGAAATATGTACTTTGGATCTCTTATTAAGGGCCTTAAGCTTGGTCTTATATGGAGAAAAAATGAACTAAAATGCGCCTAATTATTTTATTGATATTTTTTAAATGTTTTTGGTCATGTTAAATTTCTTATGAGGTGTGAAATAATTATGTTAGGAGGTTCCCATTTATATTTGAGGTAGATTTCTATTTTTAAAAAAACCAAAATCTATATAATAAAGGGAACCTAATCTCAAAAAATGTTCTTAAAAATATATGGTATTATAGGTAATATATGGTTGGTACACACCTTTATAGGTTGAAAATTTACATTTTTGGAACATGTTTTTATCATTATATTCTATAGTTTCTTAATTTTATCATTTTATTTTCTTTTGAGCATGTTATTGCCTTATATTATAAGGTTACATAATTATTGCATGTTAGTTTTCCCAATGGAAACAAGTTTTATATTTAATTTTTTAATAAATGCATTAGAGGTAAAAAAAATTATACATATTATATATTTGGACCTAATTATTCCTAATATGAAATCAAATTTACCATATTAAAATCATATTTGTTGGAAAATTAATTTTCACATAGCCACATGTTACATAAAATATCTAATTTTATCATTCAACACAAGAATTAATTTTCAATTTAATTAGTATTAATTATGAAAAAAAACATTGAATAATGTCAATTATTCAGATTAAAAATATATAACTCATTTTATCATATTCAATTAATATAACATGAAGAATTTATTTCAAATTAATATTGGAAGCATGACGAAAATGTCTTTTTCAAATGAAAAAGAAATTGTTGAGTATAAATTGTTACTATATATAAACAAAACACAATATTATTTCTAAAAACCGACATTAGATTAATAATAACAATATTCAACTAATTATACATTTAATGAAATATAAAATAAAATGGATCATTGTAAATTTTTTTAAACAAAATGAATGTTTTCAATATAAATAATATATTTCATTATATTAATAGAAATTACTCATTTCCTAAAATTCATAAAAAATAACTCTGAAATATTTTTTCACAAATTATTTAAAAAAAAGTTAAGTTGGTAATATAAAGTTTCTAAAATTTGAAAAATTATTTTTACAATAACTATAAAAATATGTTTGACTAGTTTTTTTTAAATGTAGTTTTTAAGTATGAAATTGTCTTTATTCTTATCTCAGGCATAAAAAAATAGTACATAAATAATAAATAATTTTATTGAATATATGATATATGAATTTCATAAAATTCAACTAAAAAAGTGGTTTATTTAATTTATTAAGAAAAAAACGCATTACAATGATAAAAATGGGGTTTATTAGAAAATTTCTTTTGCGTTAAATTTTTTTTAATTTCCATTATAATCAATTTTAAAAAATAAATTTTTTTATACATATTTAAACCATAAAATTTCCTATTTTATTTATTCCTACACATAGATACAAAATTAATAGCTATGTTATTAGGGTCAAATCTAAATAATATATTTCATAGTTCATTTATTCTTGTTGTTTTTTCTAATATTCACAATTGAACAAAATGTTATTCAGTTAAGATCTAAGGGTTTTATATTCTCCCAACCATAAATAAAATTCATCCTCCCATTTTTACCTTGTGCTATATAATAAATAATTTTCTATCTAAAAATAAATTTTACGAAATATGACAACGTAAAAAGGATAATGAATATTTTTCATGATATAAAGAAATGATAATTATGAAGATTATTTAGAGCCACACATAAGTAGGTTTCATTGTAGGAAAAAAATTTTGGGATGTGGAATAGCAAAAAGAATTCATATGTAGGGTGATAGAGATAATGATCATTAGAAAGTGGTTGATCAAAGGATTGTTAAAGACCAAAAAAATAAAAAACAAATGAAGATAAGGCCATTTATTTATCTAAATGAAGGTAAATGTATAAAATTATTATTTCAATAACATTTTATTTATTTTCAGTTATTTTTTCAAAAATAATGATAGGTAATGAAATAAATTATTCCTACATTATATGAATTTATTTTATAAGAATAATTTTACCCTCGGGTTGTGCTTCAACAAATTTCGTATTGCTTTCTTAGTCCATAAAATGAATATCCATATTTATTTTATTATTACTGGGGTTATAAAATTTACTCTTAATGGATCATAAGATCTATAAAAGGGTGACATGTCCTTCTGTATATCTTTAAATATTTACCCAAACTGAAATGTTTAGCATGGGTTTCATAATATAATACATTAATCTCTAAACCTCATCTATAACACCTAAATTATAAAAAAAATATTTATCTAAAAAATAATATATGTAAAAATAATGGTGTATTAACAAAAACATCATGTATTCCAATGGTATTCAACTCACCCGTATTGCCTTTTGTTTTTCGGTTTATTCCCAACAACCTTATAAGTTTCATTGAGGTTTTTTCTTTATATGTGTGGGGTGCATTTTCAAAAATAATATTAATAAAATATTTATAACATTACAAAAATATGTCATCTATCCTAAATAATAACATTAACCATAAAATAACATTTAAAACACTGTGGTTTAATACCAATGTTTTTTCAGAAAATTAAATAATACAAATAGACTATTAATACTATATATTTAATGCTAAAATTATCCCAAAATGATATTAATACCTTTAAGAATATTGAAAAAGAATTATTCATAATTTAAAATTTCATGTTTAACTAATGGGTTACATTTACATAAACCAAATACAAAATATCAAAAAATGGCATCAATCACATTAAAATACCATCACCTAAAACCATAAATGGGTTATCTATAAATTTTAACATATGAGAATACATAGACTCTTATAACCAATATGGTATCCATAACTATTAAACTAAACATAAACAAATAAATATATAATTATTGAAAATAATACAATTTTTATATGATTCATAATTATTATAACCGAAATACCATATATAAAAACACTTGTACAACATAATTCTTGAATACTAACACTTAAATAGTTCAATAATTCTAGTTCCACAATTTTTATACCATAAACCCCTACCTAGTCTAGAATTTAACCATTAGATTGGTAGTTAACTCAGAGAAATACATATGATCCCACATTTAAGATAATGAACTATTAATGGATCTCTTTGATGAAATTTATTTTTTTCCATCATGATATTCTTTTATCCTTAATAATTCATTACATTATTGCATTATTTTCCAAATATAAAAAAGTTTCACCTTTTGTTTGAGAAATTATATTCGGTGTCTCATTCGACAATACTGATGGAAAAAAATTGATATTTCATTCCTCAATGGTCTCCAACACCTGATTTTTCAATGAATTCGATTTTTCTGTTTAATGCTAAGTCTTAGAGTTAGATGTGGTATTGGTTTTAAACCATATATCATGATACCTAATAACAAATATTAATTGTATTTTTCACTCAAATCATCATCCAATTCAGTTTCTCATAATCAAAAAATTATCTATTATATTCAAGGGTACATAGTTTTGATAGGTTCTAAAAATTTAATAAACCAAAAAAGAATTTTGTTTGAAATAATATTAATTTTTGACAACCATATAATTATATAAATGATGTATAACTCGTGAAACCTTGTTTTAAATCTATGAAATGTTTGGATCAACATAGTTCATTTATTGTTGTTATATATTGAAATCTTTCCTCACTGTTTGTAAACTAAATTTTAATTAACACTAGTATATCCCCCTGAAGTGTCAAACCAGTTGTTCCAAAATAGATTTTTTCAAGAACTATTTGATAATAAAATAAATTCAAATCCAATACTTTATGTATTATTACTCATAGTTACAACTATTTCTAAGAAGCATCCATATATAGAAACTACACATGGATTTATATCTTCAAAAAAAATCTCAATGTTACTAAAATTGTGGGCTTTTACCTTATACATAGACACTAATTCAATTACAGTTTAAATGATATATTCCATAATATATATTTTCCTAAATATAGTTGTAATTTTTTATAATAACATTCTTTCATACAAAATATAAATACCCCGGCCTATGAATTCCGTAGTAAGTGGTTAGATTATTACATTAGTGCTAAATACAATATATCACATCCAAAAGGATCAAATATTTTTTTAATCGTGTGAAAATATATACATACATGAAAATAAAATTATATTTTATAACATAAAATAAAAAATATTAATTCATTTCTGAACACAAGTATTTCTTATAGAAAATACCTACATATAAATCCTAAACAACATAAAGGCATCCTACAGAAAGAAATCAAAATAATGTGGTTATCTTAGATACTCAGTAAGGGTATGCATACAATAGAATCTATACTGAATAAATAATTCATAATAAATAAATAAAGTAAGAAATATTAAATCACATTATACTTAATCAATATCATGATCATCAAGAATATTTTGGAGAAAAAATTAATATCAAATTATTCCAGATAACAAATAACATGGGATTGAAACATATGCATGAATATCATAACATTTTGAATAATCAAACAGAAATGAAGAATTTATATCATAAAGAGGGAAATTTTTAATATTTGGCTTCATTATCTCAAATATTAACAAATATATAATTTTATTACCATGTAGAAATAAATTTTTTGATGGGTTGTTATACACTAAAAATCATATAATGTTATCTTACTAATTTTGTTCCCCTGACCTATCAATTCATCAAGCGGATAACTATAATTATGTAATAACCATTACATTATGTACAATGCATTATTCATAGATGTATTAATAAATTTAATTCATAAAAATGTTGGCTTATCAATAAATATCATTACTGAGTATGTAAAATGTATTATCAATAAATTCACAATCAATCAAATAAATTTATTAATAAAATTTAGTATGTAAGCAAGATATTCCATATATGATGTAATCCTTTCAATGTTATATAATATATACATTAATGATACATGTAATGGAAATTGGTTAGAAAAAAGTGAATTATTTATGGTAATTATAATGAATACCAAATTTATCAACTAATTGATTGTTAAAACATTCCTTGGTCAAACGGATCATAAACCATCCATATAGATTTTAAGGATTGTATCATTACAATATAGCGGATTATATATAATTTAATGGGTTTTTGGAATTTATGAGTATAAATTCCATAAAATGATTAATAAAAACATTGAGTAAAATACACATTTCACATCGAATGTCACTTTTTTAAAAAATAAGTTTCTATAAGAAAAGGATAAAAATATCATTTAATTGATTCTTAAAAACATGTAAATTAAACTCTACAAAAACAATAGTCATGGTGAATATAAAATTCAATAAATTCATACTGATTTAAAATCAATATTACTATTTATTTTTTTAAATAAAATATGCACCTTTTGGAAAACAATAAGGTTACTTTTATACAATTATTACTAATTTCTTCCTATGGGAAAATGACATTGAAAATGATAATATAATATTAATAAAATCCTGATAATATTTTTTAGAAAACATGGATATCATGTTAAAATAATTTCAACAGAAAAGGGACATAATGTTTTGTTTTGTTTTAAAAAATATCCATATCCTAAGGAAACCAAGATACAAAAATCCTACAATGACATGAGATATTCATGTTTAAATATTAGACATAAAATTGGAAGTGTCTTATTTCGTAATGATAAAAAATATTTCCTTCATTGTAAATTTATGAATAAACATTCTTGATTGAAAGAGGATTGAAGCATAAACTATTAATACAATGGTAAAATTTAAATCATTTCCCCCACAAAAGAAATAAAATCATACAAAAAGTAAAATTTCATAAATAAAAAGTAATCATTATATATCATACAAAATGGGAAGTATATACACATCCTAAAATTGGATATGTGTATAACATAATATCTCATCCAAAAAAGATAATTTGAGATTATGTACCATTAAAATCATCATAATAATGAAGTGATGATTTATCAATTAATTTATTATGTGTAAATATATTTAATCCACATAAAAAAATTTAAATAAAACATAAAATATTGAAAATTATTTATGTACATAAACTTATAATACAAAAGATAAGGAATAAGAAATATAATCCAATGAAATGAAATTTTTTCCTGAAACACATACAAAATAGTAAAAATTAGGTTATATCCCCTTGGATGAAATAATTTTATTTGAAACATAAAATACCATGAATTATTAATAATTAATGATATAAAATTTAAAAGGATCAGTATATATACAATATAAATTTAATTCATGTGTAATATTAAAATATTCCACACTAAATGGAAATTCAAACGAACACCCATAACTCATGTTTGGCATCCTTCATAGAGGTTTAAACCTCCCCCATAATAAATATATATTTATTATAAATCATTAAAAACCATTATAATTTAAATTATTTAATAATAATCACTCATCACCTAATTGTTAACAGTTCTTTGTTAAAATCTATGTTTAAGGAAATATTTCTTTTGTTTTTTTGGATGTTCTGGTTCATATATTTGTTTTTCATTTTACACTAATCATGGGTTCCAAAAAACCAGTTTTTGAGCATGATATACAAAAAAATATATTCAATATTTAGGTATTTAGTGTAATTCATAAATGATAGATATTGAATTTTTTTTATATTATACAAGGAGATGGTATGATGCACGTCCACCTGAATGTTATTTCGATTTCATAACATTTAAAAAAAAGAATGGTAAATAAAAATTCACCTTTATAGATTCATTATAATATAATATTGATCATATATGTCAATCAAATCCATCTTATGTACCCACTAGGTAAAAAATTAATGAAATATAAATCGCATCACATAGTGGAAGAAGTGTGCCACACATACACAAGTGTGAAGGTATCATTTTTCAAATAATTAAAAGGTAATATGGGATATTTAATATTATCATTAATTAATTATTATTTTTCCAAATATATCATATATATATATATATATATATAATACATCATTATTTCCTTCCATGACTATTGGTGAGGGAAAACGAATCACATCTATACTTGATGCGACAATCCTCTATACACAAAATCAAAATTTTTCCCAATTTTATTAAAGGGGAGTTTGATATAGGATGAAAAATAAACAAAATAAAATCCTAATATATGAATGAAAAAATGGTTATTATAATGTGATTAATTATTATATATTAATTATGGTAAAAGAGTATGTAAAAATAAAGAGGTTAGTTATGAAAATTATTGTGTCTTAGAAAAACTACCTTTTCAAACACTTATTATGTACACTAGTGTTGGTATTTTTGGAATACAAGAATATTTAGAACATGGATATAGATTTTGGGGAGATATTTCCCTATTGATTCGTAAATATATACGTTTTACAATGTGTAAATATGTTAGGATAGGAGGGTCTCTTCTATAATTGAGCACAAGATTCATTTCTTATGATTTAAAAAAATAATTAAACCATAGGAACACACTCTTGACACATGTAAGGGAGTAATTCCATTTAGATAGATTATTTTCATGTTTTTGAGTTCATTGGTTCATAGGGGATGCAAGAGTAAGACTACATGTTTTTTCTACTTAAAGAAGGAATCAGGGACTATTATCAACATACAAGGGTTTCCAATCATCAATGTGTAGTTCACAGCTTCTGTGAGGATGGTTCATAGGGTTCTTTATATTAACAAATAAATTATTATTAAATGGTTTTAGGTGGCACAATCTTCTGTGATATTTTAATCCTTTATAATTACTCAGTGTAAATGGGTTTTCACTATAGAAATCCACTCTATAGCATGACTTTAATAGCAAATTGTCCTAAGTTTTTCTCAAACCTTATGGATCTCTATTGATGTCCATGATATTTGATATTATATCTCCAAATATATTGGACTTCCTTCAATATGGATTGACTCTCGTCTTATGTCTTTGATTTGTGGTCATTTGATGTATGTTAGGATTCTTGTATGATGGTTTTTTAATCTAAAATCTGCCCCATATTATTTCATGACAATTTTAGACATTATCCATCATTCTAATGGATATATCAGGGGTTTTTGTTTGTGTGGTTGTTGTTCAGCATCCTTGGAGGGATATATCTTCTTGCGGGAGAGGTGATTGGGTACAATAACATTTTTTTATTTTAATATGAAGAATATTGAAAAATATTTGGTTAGGGATTCATTGCCTATACTATTTGTTTTATGTGAATTCATAATGGTTTCATGGTTTATTCCCTCTGATTACAATGGAATTAACCGAATATTGGTCAATCCAGTTTAATAACGAATTTGTTGTAGCAATCCCATGTAGTTTCTTCCTACTCTGATAATGGTGTCCCCTTAATTTTTTAGATTGCATTAGATCACTTTTATATTTGATTATATTACATTAATTCTATTTATTACAATAATATTATTGAAAAAAATTAATAATGAACATAAATACTGAATTAATTTTTTAATGTATATAATAATTAAATGAGATTCTAATTGAAATGAATTTATAGATTCTCATAATTTCATGGTAGTTAAAAGTGATTCAATGTGAATGAGTAATTAAATGTATTATTTCATGATAATATAATAGATAAAGAATGTAATGAATGATAATTCTTATGTATAATGATGAAATGAAATATAACGATAATGATATTGTTATATCTCTAATTGTTTTGAAAGGTTTTTTAATTTTATGTTCATAGTAAACTTATAATAGCTTTTTATATCCTAACATCTTAGGTTTAACATAGTTAGAACCTATGAATAATGATTAAAATAATTCAAAATGGAATAAAAATAACTTGTTGGATAATAATATGTCTATGGACTCAGTATCCTATCTTCATGATAAGGTCAGTTTTCTTGAGTTTGGATTTGGTAGAGATTATTTGGTTGTGAAGGCGAGATGCATTATTTTACAGCCTAGATTTCCATTTTAGATGTGTTTTTTGTTTCATTCAACTTTTGTGATGTGATCCCACTATGAAATTCTCTATAAAATATGATATTGGATGGGGAGGACCAAATTATTTTATGATATAGGGATGTATAATAATGGGATGAATGATGAGATGTGGGATTGTAATCGTGAATGATGTAGCAGTAGTAGATACCTTTGACAGTGAGACAGATTGTGATATACATGTGGGAGTTGGGTTTAGCCAACAGATTATGGAATATGTTGAATCTAGGAATACATTTTCATTTCATATAGTTGTATTCATGCTTGATATGAGTCTATTTAACTAGATATGGTCAGGTTTCCTATTATAACTACATTACATTCTTGAGTACTTTATGAAGATTTATGTTCATGGTTTCATGGTTCCTCCTGGTTTTAAAATAAAAAGGTTTTTCTAGAGTAAATTTATCATGGATTGAATCTAATAATGAATAAAAAATTCATAACTAATGGGTTTTGTTTTTATAGAGTGAAAATGATGGAAATATATTAATCAATAGAAATTGTGGACTCATTTAGGATTATGCCTAGAAGGAATTGATATAGATTTTTAAATAATGTAATTTAATCTAGAATAATTTTTATGAATAATTTATTGATAATTAATTAATTAATTAAAGGGAATGATAAAAAAATAATGATTTACTTAATGTACTTATTTAAAATTATTGAGTTCTTATAGGATATCTAGTCTTCGTAGTGGTTGTTGGGAGTCGTTGTGATGTTAGCTATTGTTGATTAGTGGACTAGTTTATTTCAACAATGTGTTTGTGAGATATATTAAAAAATGTATATTCGATGATTTTAAATTTTGTCCCTCCCTTTTTGGTTGGGGTGACTGAAACCTAGTGGTCTCTGGGAGGGTGTTTTCCCCAATATCTCAGTGGGGGGTTGAATATCAGACCACCCCCTTTAGTCCTACTCTCCAATCACGGTAGCCACTTGTTATAATATGAACAACAGTTAGTTACCCATATATGTTCATAGAGGGATATTTTGTATTGTAGTTATTTTACACACATCTATCTCTAGATATAATATCCAAAAAGGTATTATTGGAATATAGAATATAGGTTTTGATATCATGAGTTACTTAAATTGTTTATAGGTTATAATGGATTGAGGTATAACATTTGATATATTATAGAAATCATGTTATATGTGGTGGATAGTAGAAAATAATCAATTAATATACATAGATATGTGTGTGGGATGTTGTGATGTTGTGTGGCATGAGGATCATGTTGTGATGACTTTCCATGGTGTCTTTAGGTTGGGTTATTTTGTCGAGTGATGGATCAAGATGTGAAATGTTTTGGAATAGAGGAAAAATTAGTGGTGAAAATGGAGTTGGGTACCCAAGATAATTAATTATTAATTTTTATTCTATCTATAATGGGATATGTTAGAGACTATTCCATGGTAAATATGGGAACTTATTATATTTGTTTATGTGATGGGTTAGTTTCACTGTTCATCACTATGTTATAGCATGTTTCCTTTTTGTTTTTCACACGAGGCTTCATTAGGATCATACTGAGTATACTCATGTTCTTTGCATCTATATATATTAAATATTTTTTTGGTTAGCGGGTGGAATTTTCAAATTGATATGGATATTAATAGCTCATGTTTTTTCATAACCTAATTGGGAATTAGGGTCATTTTCATTTTACCTTTTGACACTATAACTTTTTAATTGATTTGTTAAAGTAATGAATAAAATTTTCTATGTTCAATTGGGATTTCATTGTATATATTTTTAAGAAGTTGTTTATTTTTGTATCCATCTTTTATCTATCTCATAAACATGTTCACATTCAGGGTAATGCCTCCCATATGTAGGTATTATACCCTTGATTCTAGTTGGCATCCCGAGGACAACTTGAGGTGGGATTCAATTAGTGACCATCCCATTCACCTCATTTCTAGAAAAGGATTACTACTACTTTGGGTAAGGGGACCCTATAGAGTGGTATTAGAAGATCGAGTTTGAGGGATATGATGGATTTTGGAGTGTGGCACAGGTGATAATGCATGAGTTTGTAGGGAAACCATGTAAGCTATGTTTATTAAGAAATATAAACATGATATTAGATCATATAAAAGGGTATTTAGGGAACCCATTGATCTGAGGCAGTTGCCAATTATTTTATTGTACCTTTTAGATGGATTGATACATGTTTCAAGTAATGTACCTCGGAATGAATCATGTATATTCATTATTTGGAACCCGTGTTTGAAATGGGTAGAACATGGGATAGGTTATAATACTATGAATATAATAAAATAATTAAAAATTTAATGTTAAATATTCCATATTCTAGGTTTAGGATCTCAAACAGTTTATTATTTTTATAGTCCGGCATCTAGGTTGATGTCAAACTTAGGGTAACATTGAAGATATTTAGAAAAATGTTCCAGAAGATAGTCATACATTGGACACTGAATAAGATGTCACATGAAAGAGGAATGTATGAGTTTTTTACCCCCAATTCCTTTATAAATTTGAGGGAACTATTTCAGATTTATTCACATATGTATTTTTAGTGGGGTTTGATATATCTTTCAGTTCAATCCATTCATGGAGGAACACTGAGATTCCCTATATTTTATGATAATCCATAGAGAAGTGATTAAGTGGTGGATCTTGTTCATTAGGGATCATAAGGAGTCGGAAGTCTCATGGGATATTATACGAGTCCCATTTTTTGAAGAGTTTCTTTCATTAACCATGAAGGTGTTCAGTTTCCCAGAGAAAATCAACCTTCATTGGGAGAGTTCTAGAATTTTAGAGCTTATGATCTATTTTAAGACCCTTCCATGATATGCTTCAAACTTGTTGTCGAATGATGAGGATAGGTAAATGCATTTAAAGGAGGTTACAAATTCATGGATCCTTTTCAATTCTCCTAGTTTATGATAAAGATGTATATTTAGTATTAGTATAGAGTAGATGATATAGAGAGGATACTATCTAGAACCGGATCATCATGATAGGATAGTCATCAGGATTCCTCAGGAAGTAGAGGAGTAGTATGGTATTCCTAGTTTCCTAGATATAATAATTTTCAGTCAGTAGAGGTATGCCATAAATCTCTTCATCTATTTTCTCTAGGGGTGTCTACTCTTAGAACAATAAAAAGTGATCATAACACTTTTTTTCTTATAGAGGTTGAGGTAATATATAGTGAGATTTCCTGACCTTATGATATATTATTGTGGACAATGTGTTCCCCTTTAGGTTTCTACATTAAGGAAATTTTTGTTGAGGAAATTCTAATAGTGTGTTATAGATAGGAATTAATATAAAAAAATATAGGATAGGTAGACTACATCTGAGAGATTCTCATCATCCTTAGAGGTAAGAGTGAAAATTTTAGGTATGTAGTTAGTAAGGCCAGAGAGGTTTTGGAGTAGATTTTATTTTTCATAGTGCTTTAGCATTATTATCTTCATTAAAACTAAGTTTTATTTGAGGTAACCAGGGAATATTTTTTGTATGGGTGAAGGATTTTTAAGTACCACGATCAACACACTCTACTATATCACATACCCATGTCCATTCATTGATACTTGAGGTAGAGAGGATTCTAATTCCCTTGGGGTTATCAATCCTAGTGGGAGTTCGAGTTATCTTATCATATGAAAGTATAGACTATGATCCAATGTTGGAGAAGAACTACACTTGGGAGGATTCCTATGATTATCGATACACCAAAAAAAATATCATCCTAAACATTGATTGGGTTTTTATAGTGTTCGATATCATAGAATTATTTAAGTAGTAGCTTTTGTTTTATAAATTGTTGGAGGTCAAGCAGTGTTTCTTAGTGAATAAGACCCTTGTATGGATAGTAGGATTATTTATATATTTTTATCCATGAGAGATGATCTAATGTTATGTTATTTGGAATCTCAATAGTCATAGTTTCCTATAGTTAAATATGTCCACATTAATTTGTTTTTCAGAGAAGGTTGTAGAATTTCTCCCTTGATATAAGATCATGGATTGGACCAATATAATTCCATTCAAGTCCCATATTTAAATGTATATGTATATGAGATCTCATTATATGTTATTATATATGCATATATATGACAATGATCGGTTTTTTTGAGGTTCGGTACAGTCAAGTGTTTCTCCTTAGGCTGAACTAATATTTTTTAAGTATTAAAATAAAAAAATTACATTTTAATCGATTATTACCAATTAAACAAGACTGTTGTTATGAACCACTATACTATTACTTATATTGATGGTTTATTCTATCAATTTAATGGGGGAAGAAAGTTATCAATGATTGATATTTGTTTAGGATATAATCATATGAATGTGAATTAAGATGTTATTCAAAAAAATTATTTTCATCTCAATAATTGGTATTATGATTTCATTGTGATGAAATTTTTTTTTATGAATGATTTAGATGTGTTAAATTGGTTGATGAAAGTGGATTTTAGTGAGTTCCTATATATCCTAATAGTGGTTTTAAATTATAAAATCCACATGTACTCCAATTCAAAAAAAGAAGAATACAAAGATTATTTGTTCCATTCATTTTATTATTCCTTCATTGATGCTATCCTGGAATATATTTAAGTATGATTTCATGGAACATGGTGTCCTTTTCATGGGTAATATATTTTCCCAACAAATAATTATTGTTGATTTTATGATGATTGAGGTGGTTGTTTCTTAAGAATCTTCCATTACATTTGAACTGGTGTGGAGTTTCCTTGGTCAGACTGGCGATCATAGAATGTTCATATCTAATTTGTAATATATTAAAACTCTTATGCTATAATTTACCATAATGGATTAAGAAATATTGTAGAATTAATTGTGAATGTAATCTTTTGATTACCTAAATGAGAAGTTGGTTAGTCTTCCTGCACATTATTTTCCTGTAGAGGGAGTTCATTTTGAGGATTTATATGATGCTTCACTCCTTGTATTTGGTAACATTCTAATGAATTGTAGAATAGTGGATTCTTATGGGCCATAAATGTTATTTCAACATGATCATAACTATTCCACCCATGATATTGAGTTGGAAAAAATTGGGTTTCCTTTGAATTCATGGTGACATATCCACATTGATGAATGTTTTTTGGTTTTTAACAACAATTGAAGCCTAGGGTATATCTTTAATCATCCTAAAATGAATATGTATCAACATCATATGATGAAATTATTGAAGTATTATGAATTCAAAATTTTATATTTTTTAGTAAAGTGAAATATTATGGCATGTCTACTAAGAATGAAGTCATGTAGTAATTTCATTAATAAATGTAGAGATTCCTAGAGAGTGATGGAAAAATTCTCAATGATTAATCAATATATCGGATGGATGGAGTCATAGGTTTAATTTTCCATGTTATGGTTCATTAATATTTGTTTAATAGTATTGAGGAGTCCCTACTATTTAATTTTTAGGTGTAGGTCTGATGATATTGATTTTTATGGGAGATTCTCTTAATGGAAGGTTCAGGATAGACATTACAGAGTGTTGTTCATGGGAATTATTTTCATTCCTTTAGTGATACATGATATGGTTCTCTATGAGATCAAAATAACTCCTTTGTTGGGGCATCCTAACATGATATTGGTGTACAATGATTTGACAGGTCAATTTTTTTCAATGTTTTCATGTAGTTGAAGTGTTTGTTTCTCACTGATTGGACAGTCAGAAGGTGAAGTTCAATAACTATGTAATTAATGGTTCTCCCTGACCATTGTATGTTCCTTGGTAGATGTGGGATGATATATCAATGTACTTCATTAGTATTTTAACTTGATCTATGGGAGGATCAGATTATATATGGGTTGTAGTGAAACATTTGATGAAATTATCCAACTTTATAGATATCAGGGAGTTGAGGCCAGTAAAGATTTTGTTGAGGAAGAATTTTTAAAATTTTTCCAGACTACATGTAGTCCCAAAGAATATAATATCTTATTGGGATCCAATTTTCAAAATAAAAGGTTGTAGAGGCAGTCATTCCTATTCCATAACTAGAATAGAATTAGATGGTGATGGTTTAGGTAATTTGTGTGAGGATTAAGGAAGCCCAGGACCGTCCGAAATATTATACCAACAATAGGAGGACACCTATGTTATTTAACATCAGATATCTAGATTTCTTGAAGGTTTTTCCCCATCATGTGAATTGGTGGATTTGTTGTGGGATTAATCCTTCTCCATATATTTTGGAACCATTCAAGCTGTTATATATTATTGGAGTTATGGCGTAAAAGCTATCAATTCCCTCACTTATTATCGAGATACAAGATGTTTTTAATTTTTCATATGTATTTATTTATCATAATGATGACTCTAATTTAATTTCATATCTTTAGATCAATATTAGAGATCATGTTTCCTTCAAGGAACATCTTGTGGATATCATAGACCACCAGAAGGATTTGGTGTGCATGCATATTATTCCATTGATTCATGTCAATTGGTAGCATGGTATTATGGAGGAGTGTTCCAAGGAATGAAAGTCGGAGACATGAAATAATTACCCCAAGAAGTTTCATATTTATATCATCTCTTATATAATATGTTTTTTGGGGGGATATTGACCATATTATCTTATGAGATGGTTTTTGTAACATCCCAGAACTGGATGCCACTCATCATTGCCCCGAGCCCGATTGGCAACAAGGCCTCAAGAACATCTCCCCAAATTGAAAAGGTTTCTGACTAGTAGTGAAGGCACAACCTAGTTAGTTGGGATATTATGCCCTCATTTCTAGAATATGTCACTATAGATTTCAAATACATATAATAGCTAAAGGGAAAAATAATAAGTCAACTGAAATGTAAGACAACACATGGATATATAATTAAGTAATCCAGAAACATCACATCTACAATAATGTATATGATAAATGTATCTAGAAAGTATCCATAAAAGTACATGGAAATAATGTACAATACAAGTACCCCAAAAAGAACAAATGAACAAAAATTCCTAATAGCATCACGAGCCTCAGCATGGTCCTATTATATCTTTCTCTATATAAACTATCAAAAACTCATACATGGGTGATTTCCCCTACCATCAACTACAACCATATAATCTGTTTGGGTCCCCAAAGATGACCAACTACTGTCTCAGATAAACATCCCCATAGCTAACCAACTAGTGGTCTATATAGTTCTAAAAACAATAAGTAATGTTCTAGAAAGTGTAATTAAAGTAGTAACATAAAAGAAAACTCCCAAGGGAAAAGTCTACTACAATGTTAAACCAATAGCCCCTCATGGCTACATGCAATAAGTTCATCTCTTAAACAAGTTTCTATAAGAAAAGTAAATATGTCACAAGCCCACACTGTACTCCTATCCATACCATGTAACACACAGTCATGTCGTATATCCATCTATATCATGTAACTCATGGCCAAGCTGTATAAAGAAGCCATGTATCCCACATCCAAGACATAAAACGAATTGTATACCACAAGGTTTGGGTCTAATGTGCCTTGTACTATCAAATCTAGGTAAAAAGGGTAGACCATGGTGGGTCAGATCTGGGGTGAATCAGAACAAGGTATCCACATCGAGTCTCGTTTGGATCGTATGGGAAACTCTATCTAGGTGGCAGTTATATTCCTAATAGCCTGTGCACCAACATGTCTAACATGAATCCATGTAAGTAGGATCCCTATGGTATCATGGCATAATACATCCCATAGAATCAAGACCCAAGGGGTAGATTCAAGCTAAGGTTTCATTTACCGCTTTCTAGATCCCAGGAGGAAAGTCCATAGAATATATCCAACCATTCATCCAATTCATTCAATTTAAACAAAATAACCGATGTGAGTATACCCAGTCACATAAACAAGAAATTACATGAGTATACCCACTAATTAATTTAATTTATCATTAAAAATCATATGGGGATACCCTCTAATATTACTCTTTAAATATACCATTAGTCAACTCATATATGGTACACACACCTATAACAACACATTTAAAATTTAATCTATTGAAACTAAATAAAAATTTGATCACATGATATCAATAAGTAAAGAGGTAGTACATCTCCTATGAATGTAATTCAAACATGGAAATCCATTAATGTGCTTCCTCTAACTAATAATGCAAATGCATACACAACATAGGGGGTTTAAACAGGCATAAAATATGTTATTTCCTTAAGGATCACCCTATGGGTGGCCTTGAATTGAGAAAAGTTTGCCAATTCACCTAAAATGAACCAATTATAATACTCACTAGATCTGACTATATTAACTACAAGCAACATGAGAAATAAAGAGGGAGTTTTAAAAAGTCTTCCGAGAGGCATATCAGATGAATGCACAAAAAGCACAATGAAAGTTGATTAAAAGAACATACCACCTACCATAGCTCCATGATGGAGGTTTCATCCAGTTTCATGTATTGATTCATCCTAGTTTAAGAGAGATATTAAGATCATAAGAAGAACATTAAATTATATTATATCAACCTAAATTAAAATATCATTATCATTATTCTAAAGAATCAAGAATGGATAAAAAGGAATCGATTACTTAATGATGCAGTTCTAACGTAACCAAAAAAAATAAAATTTAATCTTTGATGTGTTCTTGATCTAAAAAATCATAATATGATGTTTTTAGTTCTAGAAAACGCAAGAAATTCTATTGTGCATAAAAATTAGAGGCCACTTCCACTTAAAAAACTATCAGGATATTGCATGGCATGCAATCCAATTACATGGAATGCCATTCCTATTTTTTCATTCTGAATGAAAACCCCACACATGTTTTGAATACTCTTAACTAGACCATTACACATTGTGAACTAGGATTACACTACATGTATCCCCCATTCACAGCATATTATAGGCTTGCAGTCACTCTTCATCCCCTTTTTCCTCCTTCTTCCCAAGTACAAACCATCTAGATCATGAACTAGTATAGGATCTAATCCAACATGGAGAGTAAATTGAATTTAATATCAAAAAGAGAAGTTCTATACTTCAAGAAAAACCATGGATTTTATAATCTTCCCCCTTAGAGAAATTCAACCTCGAATTTCACACTAAATGGTGGTCAAGTTTTATCCATGAACAATTGTAGCCACTGAACATTTATATCAACCTCCATATCCCATGTCTCATCCTATAAACATTCATCCTTTCATAACACCCATACTTGAGAAAATGACTTCCTCTAAGAATCTTTGAGCTCCTATCAATTAAATGAATTGGATGCTCCTCAAATGACTCATCAACAAGTAACTCAATTTCATCAGTTTGAAAAGCATGGGACCAGTCCGAATGATAGAGGAACAACTAAGATACATGGAAGATATCGTGAAAGGATCATTACCTCTAACCTAACTACAACTGATATGCTACTAACCTGGATCTCTCCAAAATCTCGAATGGACCAACATATTGTGTTGAAAACATACCATTCATCCTGATCCACCTATGTCCCAACCTCAATGAAACATGATAATATACCGAATCACCAACCTCAATCTCTAATGGTTGTTTGTAGTGATCATCATATGATTTCCAACAAGACTATGTTCTATCCATATGCTTATGAATTAATTGGAACTTCTCATAAGTCTCCTGCATGTGAAGTGGTTGCAGAAAAGGTGTCTCTCTCGACTCTAACTAGTACAGGGGAGAATAAAATGGACTTCCATATAAGGCCTCATAATGTTCCATATCTATGGTATTTTGATAATTGTTATTATAGGTGTATTCAACCAGGGGACTATGCCTCTCAAGTGAACCCCCCAAAAGTTATTATAAATGCTGGTAGCATGACTTCTTGCATCTATATCATGTGCTATGACTACCCATCAGTTTATGGGTTTTATTTTTTGATCAGAATCACCTATGTACCCACAAACCTCTTAAAACTATACAAAACATGAGTAGTAAATAGTGCATGCCTATCCAAAATGATAGTGTGTGGGGACCCCATGAAGGCATACCACATAATAGAGTTACATCTTACTGATCTCATTAAAAATAAAAATATATGTGATCTGAATGAAGTATATCCCCATCATATGCTTGTTAACAAAAACCAACTATACATCATTACCTCAAGGAAACCTTGGTAAACTAGTCACGAAGTCTATCACAACATCATCCCATTCCATCTATGAAATAGTCAACTGCTACAAATTCCCAAATCATTGATGAGGTTTTTCCTTCACCATCTGACACTTGGAACACCATGTAACAAAACCAGGTACCTCTCTTTTCATACTCACACAACAATAATGATGACATAAGTCAAGATACATCTTGGTGACACCTGCATACACTACCCAAGTTGAAGAATGAAACTCCCACATTAACTCCTCACATATATCCACTGGAACCCAAACACGTCCATGGATACATAGGATCTCTTTTTTTTCAGACCATCCATCTTGGAGGAGGGTCCTCATCTACCACACAATCTTGTAGAACAAGTCCCTATGAATTTGATATCTTCCTCATCCTAACTTTATCTAGTAAGGTACGCATCATTACTAAGAATGGTAGATAAGTATTTCCCTGTCTATCATGAACCACCAGATGCGACTCAAAGAATAATGTCCTAAGATTACACTCATTACTAGAATTCTATAGTGCCAATATATGAGTACTACTCCACTAGTGCATCAGCCACAACATTGCATTTTCCAAGTGTATAGGCAAGATCAATGTTAGAGGATTGTCTGTAAACTACCCACCTTCGCAATCATAGCTTAAGATCATGTTGGCTATAGATATACAAGATTATGTTTTTGTCTATTTACACCACAAAATGCTATCCCAGTAAGTAATGTTTCGAACAATGTAAAGCATGAACAGTGGCATCTTACTCCAGATCGTGTGTTGAGTAATTCTTCTCGTGAGGCCTCTCCTAGAAATACCTGTAAGCCATGAATTGATTACCCGACTTCTACACTACTCCTAAAACAATACATAAAGTGTCACAATAACCCATATAAATCATTCCCTTCTATGTAGTGTTAGGACTGCTATTGATTTCAACATCCCTTTCAACTCCTGAAAAGATCCCTCATAATAATCTAACTATTCATGCTTCATAACCTTCTTAATAGTATTCATCAATGGTTCTACTAAGCATGAAAAATTCTTATAGATAACTTATGTAGTATTATTATATCCATAAGATACACCATATGTAAAAAACATTATTGGGTTATTCATAGGAAACAACTGCTCCCACATTCTCTTGGTCTACTGACACTCTTGTATCTGACATGATTTGACCTATGAAGTGAATCTGATCAATCCAAAGGTTGAACTATTTGAGATTAGAATATAATTGATCCTCTTTAGTGTTTTAAAAAATATCTCAAGATGGTTGGAATGTCATGTCAATTGTGAGAATACAACACAATATCGTCCTCGAAAACCACCACCAGAGAATCCATGTAAGTATAGAACATCTGGTTCATCAATTCCAAGAAAACCGCTGGAGTGTCTGTAAGACTGAATTACATAAATAGATACTCAAATAGACCATACCTACTACAAAAGGTCATATGAGGTATTCATATAGGTCAAACATGCACCTGGAGATATCCTGAGCATAGTCGATCATCCTAAACTCTCAAGATCGATGAAGTTGATCAAACAGTTCATCTATTTAGGGAAAGGAATATTGGATCTTAACCATCAATTTGTTCAGTTTCAGATAATCAACACATAGCCTAAGGGTACAATCCAACATTTTCTCAAAAATACCGGTGAACCCCATGATGAAGTAGTTGGTTGGATAAACCCCTTCACCTCCAAATCCTCTAGCTTCTTATTGAGATCTTGCAGCTCTATCATAACCATACTATAAAGAGGAATGAATAATGATGCAATTTCATGAACTACAATGATGGATAATTCCACATCTCTCCCAAGATTAGAACTTGAAAAGTAATTGGGAAACTTGTCTGTACAGAACTCAACCATTGGAGTAATTTCTTCCTAACTCATTACATGGTCATCCAAAAAAACTAGAGATCTAGGATATCATTCCCATCATCCCATGATGCTTGAGTACATATCAGACCACCTAAAAATTCTGTTCACCCATTTCAAGAAACATAGTACCCTCTTGGGATGTAAAAGTCAACCTCTGGGGATAGCAGTCAACAAATACTCGATGATCTAAACACTAGTTAATCCCACGAATGATGCCAAACGCTGTCATCTCGAGGGAATACGAACTCTAGAAGAAGTAGAACCCACCGACATCAAGGGGAAACACAATAAATTGGCCCACATCACCCATTCTATTTCCCAATTGTGTTTGTAGCATCATAACTCCCTCACTAAGAAAAACTGCAATCCCATGGAGTTTAACAACCCATGCAGATATAAAACTATGTGATTCACCTATATCAAATAGTTACTCTGAAAAAATATAGTCTATTAATATCATAACTCTTGTCCTATATGTTTTAGGATCATTCTCATGTTGGGTATGTTTCACAACAAATTTCCGGACCATAACATGGTCATATGATACTTCTTGGATACCCAGAGTTGGTCAACCGTATAGTGTCTGAGGACTTGGGGACTAGCTACTGCGACTGCAAACCCCACTTCCTTGCCTTGATCGACATGCGTAGCTCGATCTCTAACCGTGACATAAACTTGATGTGCCTACTCCTCCACTCGATGTTTAATATGACCCACAACCACCCACAACATGAAGGAAGGTCCAACCAAACTGTTGCATGGGAACCATCCTGTTGCATGCTCAGCGCTCTGCTGGGTCACAGTCGTACTAATTCTTTATCTGGCCACACCTAACATAGTTATGGTAATACATGAAGCTTCCTACACCCACATCCTGACTAAGGCACATATAATAGGAACCCTCAAAGGGAACTTCCATCTTAAGGACATAGATCCACTAGGGCGAGAAATAGTACTCCCCAATTATATACGCCCAACATCCCTCAGCTTCTGCTCTCTGATAAGTGCCTGATTCACAATCACAATGATATTAATCAACCTGAAAACATTAACCCGAGACTTGATAGATTGTTTTAGACCTTCCTCAATGGACCTTGTTCTTCAAATCTCATATGTAAGATATATCAGTTCAAAGCATTGCAGCTCTCTATAGAATATTGAGTATTCCATAACCATTATCCCGCCCTTCTCCAGACGCTTGGACTCGCTAGAACACTCTACTCGCAGAGTCACGAGGTAAAATTAATGGAAAACATGGGGTCAGAATTCACCCCAACTCATATTCTGTAACTAATTAGTCTGGCTCATAAAATCCCTCCGTCACTTTTCTTCTCAATGTGGCATATAATTCAGCATCTTGCATCCCTACTCAGGAGGCATCTCCAGATTCTCAAAAATCATTAATGTGTTATCAATCCATAGCCATCTAGCCTCTGGAATGCATCAGATAAAAACTTTTCATGATGCTCCTACAGGAACACTCATGTCATCTCAGACCTAGACAAGGCATGTTGTTGTGTTCCTTGGAAAGTCTACATATATCGTTAGAACCCCTCACAGAACAAAGACTAAACACCTCTAACTGGAACTTCCTCTAGTGTCATGACTGGCACTAAAGGAGGATCACATAGTAGCCCATGGCCCACTATCTTTGGATTATGGTCATCACCACCCTCTTAGCACACCACTAGAGGTTATCATGGTGGCATGTCACAACAATTCCAAGCACCCGCCTCAAAAAATAACAACATCAATGTATATAGCTTGAATGCATAAGAAATTATAATACCCTTACAAGAACCCAGTAAACCTATAAACTGATCCTAATTCTAGTTCTATATATGGATCATCCACCAAAACAATTAGAAAATATACCTCTTTCCAACTCAAAAGATGGGTCTAGGTCATGTTTGTATCCCTCATTTTATGTTTCAATTTTTTTTCCCATTCTGTTAACCAGAAAATTCTATCAAGGGGTTTCCAATTCTAAATCCATGATGATCCATAACACCTCATGAACAAAAAATATGGTTTCCCTTTTTGACACCTACAAAAATCATTTTAGCATTTAAAATTCATTGGTGTGTCATTTACCTATCTAAATTTCCCAAAGTCCATATGAATTGAAAATGAAATCAATCTATTATTTACTACACCCATACTAACACAACATTAGGCATGTCTGCCACAACAACTATCACAATAGTATGTAATAATTAATGAATCCTAAATTGCAAAGAAAATTCATGGAATGTGATTTATTACAAGTGAATATATAATCAATAAGATGCAATACTCTCATATCATTATGTTATAACTAAAATAGAACACACAATTGCATCATTAGTAATTGAAGAAATCAAGTTTGTCTAACAATGGGGAAATAAAATCATCTTTAATAGTAAAAAATCCAAAATGACAGAATTTAAATATTGAAAAGTTGTCTTTTACCTTTAAATGGGTGAACTACTCTCGGTCAAAATTTATTACAAAATTTAATTTCATTAATATCGCTATATATTATCATCGGATAGATTGGAAAACACGAAATGACCACATCTGAAACCATTTTGTAACATCTCGGACCTGGTTTCCAGTCAATAGTGTCCCATGAAAGGTTGAGAAAAAGGCCTAAAGCGCTTATCCCCATACACTAGAGGCCTTCAACTAGCAGTGAGGGTGTAGGTAAGTCCGTGGGGAGATTATTCCCTCCTTACAATAGTTTATCACAGTGTTAGTCAAATTAATACAATATAAGAAGTGAATAAATAATTATTCAATTGAAAAGGAATACATGAAAATAATATATATATATATATATAATTAAAAAATGACACATATACAATTATTTGGATGATACATGTTTCTAGAAAGAATATGGAATAGTACATGGATATACAATACAATACAAGTGCCCCAAAAAGAAAAAAATACCTTGAAGTCATATTATCATCATAATACTCAACCTCGTCCCATGATATCCTACTCCGAAGAAACTACCAACAACCTTTACTTGTGTTCTTTCCCCTACCACCAACGGAAACTATATAATTTTTTTGGGTCCCAAAAGAGGCCCTAATATGGTGTGTGATAACCATCATAATAGATAACAAACTAAAGTACTATAAATTTCAATCAAAAATAAGAAAAGTGCATAAAGGTGTATGTAAATAAGTAACATAAAACTGAATTCCCTCAGTCACTCTGTAGATCCATCTATATCAAGTAACCCATAGCCCCACCATATAAAAATGTCAAGTATCCCACATCCATTTAGTACAATGATGTGTATCCCACAAGGGCTATATTCAAGGTGTCATGTGCCTAGGAATCCAAGTAAAAAGTATAGACCATGAAGGGATGGATCCAAGGTATACCAAAAAAAGGTAATTACATCGAGTCCCATGTGCGTCCTTGTGGAACATGGTCTAGACACTAGTTGGAGTCCTTGGAACATGTGTACTAACATCTCTTACATGAGTCTAAGCAAGCCTGATCAACAAGGCTAAAAGTCCTGAGGCATCCCATTCAATCAAGACCCAAGGTTCAGAGTCAACCCAACGCATCCACTACCGTATTCCAGATACATAGAGAGAATTTCATGGAATCTAATAAAACATTCTGTCAATTATTTAAATTTATAAAACTAAACCCGTGTGAGTGTAACCACTCACAGAAATAAGTATAATAGATAATTATACACACTAATTCATTCCATTTATCATTCAAAAATCAGATGGAAATTCCCTCCAATGTTTCCCCTTAAACATTCCTTTAGTCAATTCATTTATTTATTCCCAACCATAACATCACATTTGAAATTTAATCCATTTAATTAAAATAAGAATGGAATCACATGATATCCCTAAGGAACGAGGAATTACATCTCTGAGGCTTTTCATTAAAAACTATCAAGGAATTACTAGGCTTCCTCTATCAAGGCAAGAACTATTGCACACCCCTTAGGTTTATTAAAAAAGCATAATATTTATTATTTCAAAAAGGCACATCCTTGGGTGACTATGAATCGTGGAATGAGTGAAAACACAACTAAATGGAACCAACATGAATCCTCACAAGGTTTGACTATATCAAGTACAAGTAACTCGCTAAAAAAAGGGAGATCTAAAATGTCCAGTGAGCAATATATCAGTCGAAATCTGAACAAGCACTAGAAAAGATGAATAAAAGCATAAACCAACTACCATAACTCCTTAGTATAGTTCTCTTCACGTATCTTGTCTTTATGTTTCCTATTTGTTAGGAGAAATATGTAGAATGGATGAAGAAAAATAAATTAGGGCATTTGAGCCTAAATTGAATTAGAGAAGTTGTTATTTTGAAGAATCAAGAAAGACTAAAAAGGAATTGATTACATACTAATGTGGTAAAATCATGACCAGCGATGTTCAAATCGTATCAAATATGAAAAAGATCTAAGAAAACATAATATGTGATTTTGAGTCTTTAAAATGATAGAAATTTGGTTCTATGTCAAAAATTAGAGGCTACTTCCTATTTTAATAAAACTCATTGGGCTATTACGCGGTGTGTAATCCCATTATATAGTGTGTCATTCCCACGTTTCTTTTCCTAAATAAAACCCCTTACATGTTCTGAATACTCCTAGTGAGACTATTACACAGCATGACATGGGATTACAAAACGTGTATCCCCCATTCACGACATGTAATTAGCCTACAGTAAGCCTTTAGCCACTTTTTCCTCATCTTTCTAAGGTATAACCCATAAGAACCATGGATTGGATTAGTTTCATAGACAGCAAGGAATGTAAAATGCATTTATTCTTGAAAAGAATAGATTGGTACCTTAAGAAAAACCCATTATCGTATTGTTTCTTTTTATTTCATATTGTTTTTTTACTCTCGTTTACTAGGTATCACCTCTAGAATATTTTTCTGTGATAGTTGTCATTGTTTTATTAGCTAAAACTTTTCCTATATGTGATATGTTTAACATAATCTGATGGAAATGTTATTGAGATGTTGATCATGGATTGGATGTTTAGATGAACCCTTTTTCCTCTGGGTAAGTATTTTGAATCTCGAGGATGATAAATAATAGGTAATTTCTCTAAATTAGGGGATCGATTCTGTTTATTCAAAGGCACATTATGTTTTTGAATTCTACGGTTCTTGGTATAGGCATTCAGTAGGTCTGGATGTGTTTTGATACTGAATGTTGAATGAAATTAGAGGTCAAGACATGTTAGTGTTTCATGTCATGAATGTGATGTACTCGGATTTTTTTTAGGATGGTTCACATATTTGTTCCTGACATGAAATAAAATGGTATTAAATGGTTTGAGGAAACTAGTTTTCCAGGAATTTTAAAATCCAATAATTACATTACATGAACGGTGATCACATCGTCATATTTTGTGTTGTGAATTTATAAGTTATAATTCCACATACATTCCCAAAAAATATTTAAAAATATCAATTTCTTATTGATCTAAAGTTCTCTCACTTGGAATCTAGTAATACCATTGGCCATGATCAAATTCTCATCTTCAATCATCAATACATGGTGATCTAGAATCTTTAATTTCATTCTATCATGGGATGGTTCTTTTTATCCTTCATTATAAATGAGATACATTGGTCTATTTTTGTTTCAATTTTCATGAAGCATCCTTATATGGATTCCAATTCTTGGATGAGAGGTTATTAGGATCTAAAAAAAATGTACTTTCCTTTTTAGTGGGTGATTAATATCTTCTCTTATTTTTTATGTTCAATCACAAATTTAACATGTATTATCCCATAAAATGGATGTGTAATGAACCTAATAATGACTGAACAAGACTAATAAATTAATATTTTTAGTGATCATGTGTTTTCCTTTCATATCATGATAATAATTTTCCTCTTGATTTTCTAGATATTGTGTTATCTATATTATTCTTGATATCATTTCAAATTATGTTATGGATTATATTTTTTGTTGTTAATGAAAATTGATAAATAATGTAATGAAAAAATAAATTTAGTAATGGTTATAAAAACTAATGAATATGCAACACACCAATATTTCATAGTATGTTATTTCTTTAAAGTAATTCAATAAATTGCGTTATATGCAACATCGAGTTGAAGCACATCATGACGTACCAAACTAGTCGTTCAAAAGCGCTTATGAATAATATTAACTAAATTTTGAATTTTTATATTCTATATAATTTTAAAATCCATATTATGTGTTTCTTATACAAAATATTAGAAACAATTCATTTTTTTCAAGAAAAATGAACTCTTTTTCAGGAAATGCAATTTTACCGCCTTTTAATGGTGAACCCATTTTAAATACAATATATGAAACTTTTATATATTCATTTTGAAAAACTAAACTTCTTTTTTATAATTAGGACATAATAATTTAGTTTCAATAAATGTTTTGTGTTTTTCTGATAACATTCATATTTGGGTGAACAGTGAAAATACTATATTTTAACTGAAAACAACTTTTTTAATCCAAATAATTTATAGTGTTAAATTATAAATTTTAATGGTTTGGAAGTATAAATAGATTATAATTTTACCATTTAATTCATTTTTATTCACTTAATTTAATTTCACTTTGAAATTGAACATAAAGAAGTACTAATATTTTGATTGTTATTATTTCCTGAAAACAAGCTTCTTGGTTTTGACAAAGGGAATTAATTTTAAATTAATAAATTCAACATATATGTATTTAATTTGGTAAAATGGTCTTTATTTTTGTATTTTTAATATCGAAATTATCTTAAGGTGAATTTTTTGAATTTTTCTGAAAACTTTCAATTTTTTATGAATAGTGAAAAACACTAAGTTATAGTTTAAAAGCGAATTTATATTGAAATAAATAATTATTTTATTTAAATTTATTTTAGGACAAAATAGATATATAATCCCTATATATGTTCAATGTAATTAATTGGAGTCATTTTGTAATAATAATAGATATATAAAATTTTATTGAACTTTTCACCGTCTTTTACCCACCACCTAGGATCATTTTCAAATTTACATAAAAATTAATATTATCACTTCTGTGAGATGAATTTCAAAATTATGAGAGACATAGTTTATATCATTAAGTAAAATTTTTTTTAATAAGATGAAAATAATTTTTGATGAATAGTTTATTTTTACTTTTATTTACCATGGTTAAAATTAAATAGGTTAATTGAGGGTAAAAATGATATTATTATTACCATAACACTTGTCCTAATTCAATTGGATAAGTATAATTCGACCAAAAAAACCTTAGGAATAATACATGAACCTCTTTGGTCCACTTGGATTATATTAGGAAATTTATTATTATTTTATTTATCATATAGTTCAAAGAGTTAAAATAAATGTTTAGTAACCAAATAATTTTTAATATAGGGGTATACATAAGATAAATTCGACTGTAAATATTAATTATAAAGATAATAATATTTCCTAAATAATTGTATTTTTTCTAATTGTTAGACATTAAATAATAATATTTATTAATGACACAATTATAATAGAGTAATTTTTGTATTAATGACAAATTAAAATAATTGACATTATAAATATCCAATTAAATGTAATTTGAGACTTTTTATAGATTACACTAATTTTATAGGATAATAGGACATGTTAGGGTTGGTTAGATGAATTTTTTTCGTAGTAATAATGTGGTTATGATGTTAGAAAAAACAAAATACCAAATAGTTCCAAAATTGAAAAAACATTCATTTTAAAACAAATATATATTATTAATTGATATTATTTTCCTAAAATCAAAGATTCGGACAAAGGCCTTCAATAATATTATATATGTCATTAATTAACAACTTGACGTTATCTTGGATGTTTATAGTATGTTTACTATCTAAGTAATATAAAAATACAAAGAGACGTGGAAAATGTCAAACTATTTAACTAATAGTTAAATCTAAAAGATAAAGTTAATATAGTTACCCAAACCATTCTAAAACCTTTTGGTTGAGTGCTGCTCGACCCATACCCACCTTATAATTTAAATAATTTATTTTGGAGCCATTAGAAATAGAAAATTATTTTCTTATAAAATAATATATCAATCATTCCCTAAGGTGTCCCTCATCCCTCTTATGAAAGGGCACTTCTCCGTCTCTCAAATTCACACCTTCAAATCCATATGGATTCACCAAACCCTGCACAAATATCCTATAAAATGTTATCCCTTAATCCTAGAGGCCTTAGTTTAGTCAGAAGGACACATTAAGAGGCCCTTTTTATCAAATTAAAAGGAAGAACCCGAAGAAGAGGTAAATATTTTATCACCTCATTCAAGTTCCATTCTTCTTCCACATCCTATTTCATTGTTGTTTCCATTATAAAATAATAACAATAGTATCTCTTATATACTGTAATGTTATTATAAATATGGTACAACAATACACATTAATCTATCCATCCATTAAAAGACATGTCACCATACGTGTGTACGTACGGCTTACCGTCTCCACGTCATGGTGTAGTTGTTATTCAATACATTATTATTTGGATGGGTATAATAATGAGTATATCAGATGTAAATAATAAATATAATACATTAATTATTATATATATATATGACATACAATCCAATTACATATTATTTCTCTATCAATATAATGATATTGTCGCTCGTGCGTACATACGAATTACGGTATCCACGATGCGATGAGAATCATTTCCACGTTCACCAATCAACGATGATAATAAAATATATATCATTTATAAGTATTAATATATGACATAATAATGATACGGGCTATATATATATGTACTTACATATATCTTATTCACTTAGTTTCGTTCAATACGATATGAAAACAGAAACAACGTTTATGCGTAAGTACGGACTACCGTCTCCATAAACGGTGTTTTCCATTTCATATATATAAGTCTGTTATACTTATTTATATTATAAATATATAACGTATATAAATCATGTTTTATATTCTGGATGTATTTAAATCATGATCTATTTGATACAATCCAGAGTTACAAGTTAAAACACATATGATAAAGAAAGTGATTATTACCAGAAATGTTAATTTAACAAGGAACTTATTATTAAATGGGTAGTATAAAGTCATAAATGAATCATGTATGATATCATAAATATTAATATGGTTTTAATATAATATAATAACATACTAAAGTCTTTATACAGGAGGTTAAACATACCCTCGACTAAAGGAAAATTCAAGGTAAGGGTTAATTTCTCAATCTCATTATTATTATAGAATGTTTATTTGCAAGTATCTACTGGAACATATTTTTTATCAATGTCCATGTTTCATAAAATGGTGTTCAATGGGATTATATTCAAGGGGAATTTTTTTTTACTAAAACATCATTTTAAATGTTTTAAATATTTATTCTTCTAAATTATTCTCATTAATGTCCCTGTTTTCAAAATAGTTTTTACGGATTTATTTATATGGACATGAATGATTTTAAAATGTTAATTACTTTAAAAAGTTTCAAAGTGGTATGGGACAGTTTGATTCAAAAATTTCTTTAAATGTCTTCCATTCTAAATTGTGTTACATTAAAATGTTTTTATGAAAAAGTGATATTTCTCTAAAAGATGTTTACAAATCATTTTCATCTATATCAACATCCCTTGATGGATTTTAAACTTTATTGAAGTTGATTAATTATGATACAAATCATCCATATTATATTGAAGTTTTTTGTGATATGTTTGACTGTGGCTGTGATATTTTTATACCATTCATGGTTTATGGATAAAGTATTGACATTTTGTATACTAGTTTTAATACGAATGTTTATGTTATGATTAAACCTTTTCATATGAAGAATTCATTGGACTTAGTAAGTGATGGGTGGAGCCCGCTATAGCTCCTCGATGCATCGGTCGGTCTAATGAGACAACCAAGTGTCTAAGCACACGGCCATGACAAAATATTATATTTATTCTTGGCACAAGGCCTTGACTATGTGGTTATAAAGTCTGGCATTATGCATTCCATGTTTATGAGAGTGGTTATTGATATTACATGTGATATTTCGACTAATAGAATATCCTTGTGAATAAGTAAATGGAATTATTTTATGGTATCATTGCGATATTATGATGATGTTTAAGTTTAAAAGGATTTTGTTTTAGTATTATACATTGAAATAAATTTTTATGCTTATTTATGAAAGTTTCCTCTATATTGTTATTCTTACTGAACATCTGAGCTCACCCCTTTCAATGTTTTAATTATCCCAGGATTCCAATATGTGTATTATGACTGATAAGCAAGGTTAAACTTGGAGATTAATGGGGTTCTCAAGTAATCATTTATGTTGTGATTTATTTTCTAATGTGTAATTTAATGTTCATGTATGTAATCTATTTTCCAAGACTGCTAAATTGATCAGTCTTTCAGGAGTTGATTCCTTGTAATCAAGAAAATATATTAAAATAATGCAACGACTCCGGTCTTCTGGGGTCGAGAAATTATAGTTGGTATTATAGGAAGCTTAGTAATAACCTTGGAAACAATATTTATATAAACTCTGAATAGAGCACATTACCCTAAGATATACTCAGAGGATTAGTATAGAATAACTTCCTAAATTTTTGTTAATGTAGATATTTTGAGAGTTTTCCAAGCAAATACATCCCTGTCTGGATACAAGCAGGAAGAGGCGGCTCTAACATAGATGTACCTAGGGGTAAAACCCAAAAACACCACTTTGAGCTAGACTCAAATGGGAACTTGTGCACGACAATGGGTCTTGCTGCACTCTTGGTTACGACACTCCCGGGGGATATTCTTAGGATAATTCTCATTTTCATTACAAATCATTTTGAAGGATTTACAAGTATATACCTCCTCAAAGAAAATATTTTTATGATTATTGATTATATCCTTAAACTGTTCAATTTATGTTTGGTATTTTACAAGTTTGTAATTATTCATTTCAATTCATAATCTGACTTAGTGTATGCCATTATATAGAAAATATGCCCATTAGAAGGAATGTGAACTCCAGTAATACGTATGATCCAAAGAGTAAGAAGGATCATATATTTCATGGTATTAAGCCAACATTTATAAGGGAATAGTCTCCCACGTATTCTCTACATATGAAGAAATATAATCATGTGTTAATAAGATAAGTAATGAATTCTCTTATTCCTATGGCTTTGAAGGGAAGAAAGAGAAGAAAAGGATGGAAGAGGGAAATATGGATAAAGGGAGGAGGGAAAAGATGAATTTTCTTATATGTGATAACTATGGAAGAAATCACCCTGGAAAATTCTTGAAGGGAATGTGAATTGTTTATAAGTGTGGAGAAAATGGACACCACGTACGTGATTGAAAGGGTAAGAAAAAGGTTTAAAATTTACAATGCATCATCTAAAGGTGTTGGGACACTATGCGAATCAATGTCCCAATCATCAGCATATACCTTAGATGATGATATTGGATGATAATAAAGTTATTATACAACCTCAGATGAAGAGGAATGACTAGTGTTCTTATGTTTTTATTATAGAATTATTTAATTTGAGTGGTGTATCAACAATATACTCATTATATGAATTATGGAGATAAATAAGGATTTTACTAAAGTACTATTTTACTGCGGATTTGATATTATATGTTTCTACGAAAAGTGACTTAATAGGAAGCTACACAATATTAAAAAATACATGGTTGAAGGAAATATAATCATTAATATGGTTATGATAATGAGTTAGTGATTTTAGAATAAGATATTTTTGATTTGTATAAATATATTGTATATTCTTGACATAATTGGAACTGATTAATAGTTTATATAATTCATTATTGTTGGAATATTCATTATTTTTTGATATAAGGAATATATCCAGTATTATAAGAAGGATAAGTGAGAATGAATGTAATCAATAAGGTTTTATGGTAATTCAGTGAGTTACCATGTTTTAAATATATAATTGATTAAGGTGTTCACATGTTATTACGTGGAAAAAAAGATCTTCATTGTTTTTAACTCCCTTATAAATTTTGGACTATGAGTTTGGATAGAAGTATTTTGGATAAGTCTAAAGGATGTAATGGATTAAGATTGAAACTGGACACTATTGTTAAGGTTATTTTTTGGGTTTTTATAAAAATGAAAACACATAGACCATGTGACAACCCTTCACGTCAGACAAAGCTGTGGGAATTGAACCCACGACAATAGTGTGATTGGGATTTATCGCATACCACTGAACTACGTGAACTCTCTGGATTGTATAATGTAGTTTATTTTTTTAAAGGGCCTGATAGGTGAGTTATAAATTCTTATTTTTAACCCTATAAAAATAAAATAAATTGAATAATTTTTTAGGTTCTATTATCTTTTAGAGTGAAAGATGAGTTTGTGGTAGAAATTAGTTAACAAATGGAACTCTACTTGTCAAGTATATATTTTTTTAATATTATATTCTATGAATAAATTAATTTATAAAATTTTGTTAAGGGATCATAAAACTAAAAATGTGTTATCCTAATACCACATGTTTTGTTGAACTGATTATATTTTAAATCCTTATAGATTGATGGCTTTGAGGCCCTCAATTCTACCATTATTTTTGACTGATTAACTCAATAACTCACTATAAATATTTACATTTTCCATAAAATTATGTGTATCTAATTTCTAGAAATGTTCTCCTAATAGAGATCATATTTTTGTGGTGAACTTTTTCATTTCTGTTTCACTCTTATTAAGACTAAATTTTTTTAACCCAATTTTCGATGTGGGTTTTCCACAAGTATTTTTCTATTTTTAAAAATTTATTTATGAAGAAAAATTTCAAATTTTGAGGATGAAATTTATTGAAGTAGGGGAGAATTTAACACCCCAAGATTTCATAGTGCGTTATTTCTTCAAAGTAATTCAATAACTTTCATTATACGCAACACAGAGTTCAAGCACACCATGACATACCAAACTAGTCGTTCAAAAGCTGTTATGAATAGTATTAACTAATTTTTGAATTTTATATATTCTATATAATTTTAAAATCCATATTATGTGTTTATTATACATAATATAAGAACAAATTCATTTTTTTAGATAAAGGAACTATTTTTCAGAAAATGCAAATTTACCCCCTTTTAAGGGAGAACCCTTTTTAAATCTAATATTTGAAACTTTTATATATTCAACTTGACAAAATAAAATTCTTCTTTTGAATTAGGACATATGAATTTAGTTTCAAAAAAAATTTGTTGTGTGCCTGATAAATTTCATATTTGGGTGAATAGTGAAAATACTATATTTTAACAGAAAACACCATTTTTAATCCAAATAATTTGTACTGTTCAATTATACATTTATTGGTTTGGAAGTATAAATATATTATATTTTTGCCATTTAATCCAATTTTATTCATTAGAAATAATTTCACATTGAAATTGAATATAAAGAAGTATCAATCTTTTGTTAGTTATTATTTCTTAAAAGCACGCTTTTTGGTTTTCACCATTGGAATTAATTTTAAATTAATAAATGCAACTTCTATGTGTCTAATTTGGTAAAATGGACTTTATTTTTGGATTCATAATATCGAAATTATCTTTGGGTGAATTTTTTATATTTTTCTGAACAATTTTATTTTTTGATGAATAGTGAAACACACTGTTATAGTTTAAAACTGATTTTTTATTGAAATAATTAATTATTTAATTTTCATTTATTATAGGTTAAAATACTTACATAGTGCCTATATATGTTCACTTTTATTCATTGGAGTAAATTTTTTATTAATATTAGATATATAAAATTTTATTGAACTTTTCACCGTCTTTTACCCACCTCCAAGGAGCATTTGAAAATTTACAAAAAACAAAATTTTACCGCTTTTGTGAGTTGAATATAAAAATTCCGAGAGACATTTTTTATATCAGTATGTAAAATCTGGTTCAATAAAATGAAAATAATTTTTGGTGAATATTAATTTTTTTCTTTTATTTACAACGGTTAAAAGTAAATAGGGTAATTAAGGGTAAAAATGATATTATTATTACCCTAACACATGTCCTATTTCAATTGGATAAGTATAATTAGCCCAAAAACAACATTAATAATAAAATATTAACCTCTTTGGTCAACTTGGTTTATATTATGACATTTATTATTATTTTATTTAAAGAAAAGATAAATGAGTTAAAATTATAGTTTAATAACTAAAACATTTTTAATATTGGGGTATACATAAGATACATTCGACTATAAATATTCATCAGAAATACAAAAATATTTCCAACATAATTATTTTTTATTAATAATTTTTTGACATTAAATAATTAAATTTATTTATGGCACAATGATAATGAAGTAATTACCATATTATTGAAATATTAAGATAATTGACATTAGAAATGTCCAAATAAATGTAATTTTGGACTTTTTATAAATTAAAATAATTTTTCTTGGTCAATATGATATTTTATGGTTGGTTAGATGATTTTTTTTCAAATTAATAATGCTTTTATGAATTTAGAAAAAACAAAATACCAAAATAGTGTCAAAATTGACATAAAATTGAATTTATAACAAATATTATACTATTAATTGATATTTTATTCCTAAAAATACTAGGTTCATCCAAAGGTATTAAATAATATTATATATTTCATTAATGAACCACATTAGGATCTCTTAAAAGTTTATAGTATGTTTATTAACCATATAATATAAAAATACAAAGAGACGTTGTAAAAGTCAAACTATTTAACTAACAGTTAAATCTAAAAGATAAAGTTAATATAGTCACCCAAATCTGTATAAAACCTATTGGTTGAGTGTTTTTAGACCCATACCCACCACATCCATTATATAATTTATTTTTGCGTCATTAGAAACCAAAATTTATTTTCTTATAAAATAATATTTAAATCTTTCACTATGGTTCCCCCACCTCTCTTATAAAAGGGAACATACCTTATCTCAAACTCACACCTTCAATGTCAATTTTCCAAGCCACCCCAACCCAAATACTCTCTCAACCATCCTCCCTTAATCATATAGGCCTTCCTTTATTCAGAAAGCCATCCTACGGATCCCTTTGAATCAAATCAAATGGAAGAACACGAAGAAGAGGTAAATATTTCATCACCTCTTCCATGTTCCTTTCTTCTTCCACTTCCTCTTTCTTTGTTGTTTCCATTATAAAATAATAACTCCAATATATTCTATACACTATGATGTTATTATAAATATGGTAAAACCATATTCATTATTCTATCCATCCTTTGAATGACTTGTCCCCATACCTGTGTATGTACGGCTTACAGTCTCCACGCCGTGGTGTAGTTGCTATTCAATACATTATTATGTGAATGGGCATAATAATGAGTATAACTGATGTAAATAATAAATATAACATGTTAATTATTCTGTATATATATGATATACCTTCCAATTACATACGATTTCTCCATCAATATAATTATATTGTCGCTTGTGTGTACGTAAGGATTACGGTATCCACGACGCGATGAGATTCATTTCCACATTCACCATTCAATGATGATTACAAAATATATATCATTAATAATTATGTAATATATGAAATAATAATGATACTATATATATATATGTATGTATGTATTTAAATATATCTTATTCACTTAGTTCTGTTCAGTACGGTATGAAAACGGTAACAACATTTATGCGTACGTACGACCTACCGTCTCCATAAATAGTGTTTTCCATTACATATATATACCTCTATTATAAATATTTATATTATAAATATATATGATATATAAATCATATTTTATATTCTTGATGTATTTAAATTATTATCTAAGTGATACAATCAAGAGTAACAAGTTAAAACACGTACAATAATGAAAGTGATTAATACCTGAAATGTTAATTTAACGTGGAAATTATTATTAAATGGGTAGTATAAAGTCATAAATGATCATGTATGATATCATAAATATTAATATGGTTCTGGTTTCATTTAATAAAATACTACTGTCTTTATATAGGATGTTAAACATTCCCTTAACTAATGGATAGTGCAAGGTAAGGGTTAACTCCTCAATCTCATTATATTCTGATATTGTTTATATGTAAGTATCTACTAGGACATATTTATAATCCATGTCCTTGTTTCATAAAATAGTTTTCAAATGGATTATTTTAAGGAAATTTTTTTACTAAAACTTCTTTTTAAATGTTTTAAATATTTATTCTTCTAAATCATTCTCATTAATGTCCATGTTTTCAAAATGGTTTTTAAGGATTTAATTTTACGGACATGAATGTTTTTAAAATGTTAATTACTTTCAAATGTTTGAAAGTGTTAAGGGAAAATTTGATTCAAAAATTTCATTAAATTTCATCCTTTATAAATTTTGTGACTTTTAAATGTATTTATGAGAAAGGGATATTTCTCTCAATGATTTTTATAAATCATTTTCGTCTATATCAACATCCATTGATGGATTTTAAAATTGTTTGAAGTTTATTTATTATGATACAAATATTCCATATTTTATTGAAGGTTTTTTTGATATGTTTGACTATGGATGTGTTATTTTTATACCATTAATGGTTTATGGATAAAGTATTGACATTTTGTATTCTAGTTTTAATACAAATGTTTATGTTATGTTTCATCCTTTTCATATGAGGAATGAATTGGACTTAGTACGTGATGGGTGGAGCTCACTATATCTCCTTGACGCATCAGAAGGTCTCATGAGACAAACTAGTGTCCTTGCACAAGGCTTTAACAAAATCTTATTTGTAGTCCTCGAACAAGTCCTTCACTATGTGGTTATGAAGTGTGGCATTATTCATTACATTATTATGAAAGTGGCTATTGATATTGCATGTGATTATTCAACTAGTAGAATATCCATGTGAATAAGTAAATAACATTATTTTATTGTATCTTTGAAATATTATAATAATGTTTAACTTTTAAAGGCTTTTGTTTTAGTCTTATACATTTCCTTAAATGTTTATGCTTATTTTTGAATGTTTCCGCTATATTGTTATCCTTACTGAGCATATGAGCTCACCCCTTTCTATGTTTTAATTTTCCCAAGATTCCAAGAATTATATTATGATTGATAAGTAGGGTTAGGCTAGGGTATTAATGGTGTTCTCAAAGGATCATTTATGTTGTGTTTTTTTCTATTCTGTAATTTAATGTTCATGTATGTAATATAAAGTTTCTAAAATTTGAAAAAGTAATTTTACAATAACTATAAAAATTTGATTGAATAGTTTTTTTAAATGTAGTTTTTAAGTATGAAATTGTCTTTATTCTTATCTCATGCATAAAAAATTAGTACATAAATAATAAATAATTTTATTGAATATATGATATATAAATTAATTTAAATTCAACTGAAAAGTAGTTTATTTAATTTATTAAGAAAAAAACGCATTACACTGATAAAAATAGGTTTTATTAGAAAATTTCTTTTGCGTTAATTTTTTTTTAATTTCAATTATCATCAATTTAAAAAAAAGAAATTTATATTATACATATTTAATCCATAAAATTTTCTTATATTATTTATTCGTACACATAGATACAAAATTAATAGCTATGTTATTAGGGTCAAATCTAAATAATATATTTCATAGGTCATTTATTCTTGTTGTTTTTTCTCATATTCACAATCGAACAAAATTTTATTCAGTTAAGCTATAAGGGTTTTATATTCTCCCAACCATAAATAAAATTCATCCTCCCATTTTTACATTGTGCTATAAAATAAATAATTTTCTATCTAAAAATAAATTTTAAGAAATACGACAACATAAAAAGGATAATAAATATTTTTTATGATATGAAACAATGATAAGTGTGCTGATTTTTTAGAACAACACATAAGTAGGGTTAATTATATGAAAAAATTGGTGGGATGTGGAATAACAAAATGAATTCATATGTAGGGTGATAGAGATCATGATCATCAGGAAGTGGTTGATCAAAGGATTGTTAACGACCAAAAAAATAGAAATATAGATGAAGAAAAAGCCATTGATTTATCATAAATGAAGGTAAATGTGTAAAATTATTATTTCAATAACATTTTATTTATTTTCAGTAATTTTTTAAAAAATAATGATAGGTAAAGAAATAAGTTATTCCTACATTATATGCATTTATTTCATAAGAATAGTTTTATCCTCTGGCTGTGCTTCAAAAAATTTCGTATTCCTTTCTTATTCCATAATATAAATATCTATATTGGTTTTATTATTACTGTGGTTATAAAATTTACTCATAATGGATAATAAGATCTATAAAAGGGTGACATGTCCTTTTTATATCTCTAAATATTTACCCAAACTGAAATTTTTAGCATGGGTTTCATAATATAATACATTAATCTCTAAACCTCAACTATAACACATAAATTATTAAAAAAATATTTATCTAAAAAATAATATATGTATAAATAATTTCGTATTAACAAGAACATCATGTATTCCAATGGTATTCAATTCACCCATATTTCCATTTTTTGGTTAATTCCCAAAAAACTTATAGGATGCATTGAGGTTTTTTCTTTATATGTGTGGGGTCCTTTTTCAAAAACAATATTAATAAAAAATGTATAACATTAAAAAATATGTCATCTATCTTAAATAATAACATTAACCATAAAATAACATTTAATATATTGTGGTTTAATACCAATCTTTTTTCAGAAAATTAAATAATACAAATATACTATTAATACTATATATTTAATGCTAAAATTATCCCAAAACGATATTAATACCTTTACTCATATTAAAAAAGAATTATTCGACATATAAAATTTCAGGTTTAACTAATGGTTTACATTTACATAAACCAAATATAAAATATCCCAAAATGGGATCAATCACATTAAAATACCATCACATAAAACCATAAATGGGTTATCTATGAATTTTAACATGTGATAATACATATACTCTTATAACCAGTATGGTATCCATAACTATTAAAATAATCATAAACAAATAAATATATACTTTTAAAAAATAATACAATTTTTATATGATTCATAATTCTTATAACCAAAATACCATATATAAAAACACTTCTACAATAAAATATAGTGGATTATATATAATTTAATGTGTTTTTGGAATTTATGAGTAGAAATATCATAAAATGATTAGTAAAAACATTGAGTAAAATACACTTTTTACATCGAATGTCACTTTTTCAAAAAAATATGTTTCTTTAAGAAAAGGAAAAAAATATAATTTAATTGATTCTTAAAAACATGTAAATTAATCTCTACAAAAACAATAGTAATCGTGAATATAAAATTCAATAAATTCTTACTGATTTAAATCAATATTACTATTTATTTTTTTAAATAAAATATATACCTATTGGAAAACAATAAGGTTACATTTATACCATTATTACTAATTTTTTCCTACGGGAAAATGACTTTGAAAATGATAATATAATTTTAAAAAAATCCTGATAATATTTTTTAGAAAAAATGGATATCATGATAAAATAATTTACAACAGAAAATGGACATAATTTTTTGTATTATTTTAAAACATATCCATATCCTAAGGAATCCAAGATACAAAAATCCTACAATGACATTAGAAATTCATGTTTAAATATTGGACATAAAATTGAAAGTGTCTTATTTCATAATGATAAAAATAATTTCCTTCATTGTAAATTAATGAATAAACATTCATGATTGAAAGAGGATTGAAGCATAAACTATTAATACAATGCTAAAATTTAAATCATTTCCCCCATGAAAGAAAGAAAATCATACAAAATGTAAAATTCCATAAATATAAAAGTAATCATTATAAATCATACAAAATGGGAAGTATATAGACATCCTAAAATTGGATATGCGTATAACATCATATCTCATCCAAAAAAGATAATTTGAGATTATGTACCCTTAAAATTATCATAATCATGATGTGATGATTTATCAATTAAGTTATTATGTGTAAATATATTTAATCCGCATAAAAAATTTAAATAAAACATAAAATATTGAAAATTATTTATGTAGATAAACTTATAATACAATAGATAATGAATAAGAAATATAATCCAATGAAATGAAATTGTTTCCTGAAACACATACAAAATGCTAAAAATTAGGTTATATCCCCTTGGATGAAATAATTATATTTGAAACATAAAATACCATGAATTATTAAGAATTAATGATATAATATTTAAAAGGATTAGTGTATATACAATATAAATTTAATTCAAGTGTAATATTAAAATATTCTACACTAAAAGGAAATTCAAACGAACACCCATAACTCATATTTGAAATCATTCATAGAGGTTTAAACCTCCCCCATAATAAATATATATTTATTATAATTCATTAAAAACCATTATAATTTAAATTATTTAATAATAATCACTTATCACATAATTGTTAACCATTCTTTGTTAAAATCTATGATTATGGAAATATTTCTTTTGTTTTTTTTGTATGTTCTGGTTCATATATTTGTTTTTCATTTTGCACTAATCATGGGATCCAAAAATCCAGTTTTTAAGCATGATATACAAAAACATATATTCAATGTTTATGTATTTAGTTTAATTCATAAATAATAGATATTGAAAAAAATTATATTATACAAGGAGATGGTATGATACACGTCTGCCTGAATGCTATTTCGATTTCATAACCTTTAGTAAAAAAATGGTAAATAACAATTCAACTTTATAGATTCATTATAATATCATATTGATCATATATGTCAATCAAACCCATCCTATGTACCCACTATGTAAAAAATAAATGAAAAACAAATCGCATCACATTGTGAAAGAAGTGTGCCACGCATACACAAATGTGAAGGTATCATTTTACAAATAATTAAAAGGTAATATGGGATATTTAATATTATAATTAATTAATTATTATTTTTACATATATATCATATATATATATATTAAATACATCATTATTTCCTTCCATGACTGTTGGTGAGGGAAAACGAATCACATCTGTTCTTGATGCAATAATCCTCTATACACAAAATATAATTTTTTCCCAATTTTATTGAAGGGGAGTTTAGTATAAGATGAAAAATAAACAAAATAAAATCCAAAAATATTAATGAATACTTGGTTATTATAATGTAATTAATTATTAAATATTAATTATGGTAAAATAGTATATAAAAATAAAGAGGTCAGTGAGGAAAATTATTGTGGCTTAGAAAAACTTCATTTCCAATATCTTATTATGTACACTAGTGTTGGTATTTTTGGAATACAAGAATATTTAGAACATTGATATACATTTTGGGGAGATATTTCCCTTTTGATTAGTAAATATATACATTTTACAATGTGTGAATATGTTAGGGTAGGTGTATCTCTTTTATAATTGAGCACAAGATTCATTTCTTATTATTTAATAAATAATTAAACCATAGGAAGACACACTTGACACATGTAAGGAAATAATTCCATTTAGATAGATTATTTTCATGTTTCTGAGTTCATTGGTTCTTAGGGGATGAAAGAGTAAGACTAGATGTTTTTTATACTTAAAGAAGGAATCATGGACTATTCTCGACATACAAGGGTTTCCAATCATCAATGTGTAGTTCACAACTTCTGTGAGGATGGTTCATAGGGTTCTTAATAATAACAAATAAATTATTATTAAATTGTTTTAGGTGGCACAATCTTTTGTGATATTTTAAACCATTATAATTAATCAATGTAAATGGGTTTTCACTATAAAAATCCACTCTATAGCAAGACTTTATTAGAAAATTGTCCTATGTTTTCCCAAACCTTATGGATCTCTATTGATTTCCATGATATTTTATATTATATCTCCAAATATATTGGAATTACTTCAAAATGGATCGACTCCCATCTTATGTCTTTGATTTGTGGTCATTTGATGTATGTTAAGATTCTTTTATGAGGGTTGTTTAATCTAAGATCTCCTCCATATTCATTCATGACAATTTTAGACTTTATCCGTCATTATAATGGAGATATCAGGGATTTTTTGTGTGTGGTTGTTGTACACCATCCTTGGAGGGATATATCTTCTTGCGGGAGAGGTGATTGGGTACAATAACATTGTTTTATTTTAATATGATGAAGATTGAAAAATATTAGGTTGGGGATTCAATGCATATACTATTTGTTTTATGTGAATTTATAATGGTTTCATGGTTTATTCCCTATGATTACAATGGAATTAACTGAATATTGATCAATCTAGTTTAATAACGAATTTTTTTGTAGCAATCCCATGTAGTTTCTTCGTACTGTGATAACGGTGTCGCCTTAATTTTCTAGATAGTGTTCGATCACTATTATTTTTTATTATATTACTTTAATTCTATTTATTAAAATAATATTATTCAAAAATATTAATAATGAACATAAATACTGAATTAATTTATTAATTTATATAATAATTAAATGAGATGCTAATTGAAATGAATTTATAGATTCTTATAATTTCATGGTAATTAAAATTGATTCAATGTGAATGAGTAATTAAATGTATTATTTCATGATAATATAAAAGATAAATAATGTAATGAATGATAATTCTTATGTATAATGATGAAATGAAATATAAGGATAATGATATTGTTATATCTCTAATTGTTTTGAAATGTTTTTTAATTTTATGTTCATAGTAAACTTATAATAGCTTGTTATATCCTAACATCGTAGGTTTTACATAGTTGGATCCTATGAATAATGATTCAAATAATTCAAAATGGAATAAAAATAATTTGTTTTATAATAATATGTCTATGGTCTCAGTATCCTATCTTCATGATAAGGTCAGCTGTCTTCAGTTTGGAGTTGGTAGAGCTTATTTGGTTGTGAAGGCCATATGCATTATTTTACAGCCTAGATTTCCATTTTAAATGTGTTTTTTGTTTCATTCCACTTTTGTGATGTGATCCCATTGTGAAATTCTCTATAAAATGTCATATTGTTTGGGGGAGGCCCAAATTATTTTATGATATAGGGATGTATAATAATAGGATGAATGATGAGATGTGGGATTGGAATCCTGAATGATGTTGCAGTAGTAGATACCTTTGACAGTGAAATGGATTGTGACATGCAGGTGGGATATGGGTGTAGCCAAGAGATTATGGAATATGTTGAATCTAGGAATACATTTTGATTTCATATAGTTTTATTCATTCTTGATATGAATCTATTTAACATGATATGGTCAGTTTTCCTATTTAAACTACATTCCATTCTCGAGTACTTTATGAAGTTTTATTTTCTTGGTTTCATGCTTCCTCCTGGTTGTAAAATAAAAAGGTTTTTGTAGAGTAAATTTATCATGGAATGAATCTAATAATGAATAAAAAATTCATAACTAATGGGGTTTGTTTTTATAGATTGAGAATGATGGAAATATGATAATCAATTGAAATTGTGGACTCATTTAGGATTATGCCTAGAAGGAATTGATATGGATTTGTGAATAATGTAATGTAATCTAGAATAATTTTTATTAATAATTTATAGATAATTAATTAATTAATTAAAGGGAATGATAAAAAATAATGATTTATTTAATATATTTATTTAAAATGCTTGAGTTCTTGTAGGATATCTAGTCCTAGTAGTGGTTGTTGGGAGTCCATGTGATGTTAGCTATTGTTGATTCGTGGACTCGTTTATTTCAACAATGTGTTTGTGAGATATATTAAAAAAATTATATTCGATGATTTTAAATGTTGTCCCTCCATTTTTAGTTGGGGTGACTGAATCCCAGTGGACTTTGGGTGGGTGTTTTCCCCAATATCTCAGTGGGGGGATGAATATCAGACCACCCCCTTTAGTCCTACTCTCCAACCATGTCATCCACTTATTCGAATATGATCAACAGTTAGTGACCCATATATGATTATATAGGGATATTTTGTATTGTAGTTATTTGACACACATATAACTCTATATATAATATCCAAAAAGGTATTATTGGAATATAGAATATAGGTTTTGATATCATGAGTTACTTAAATTTTTTATATGTTATAATGGATTGAGGTATAACATTTGATATATTATAGAAATCATGTTATATGTGGTGGATAGTAGAAAATAATCAATTACTATACATAGATATGTGTGTAGGGTGTTGGGATGTTGTGTGGCATGAGGATCATGTTGTGATGACTTACCGCAGTGCCTTCAGGTTGGGTTATTTTGTTGAGGGATGGATCAGGATGGGAAATGTTGTGGAATAGAGGAATGTTAGCGGTGAAAATGGAGTTGGGTACCCAAGATTAGTCATTATTAATTTTTATTATATCTATTATGGGATATGTTAGAGACTATTCCATGGTGAAGATGTGAACTTATTATATTTGTTTATGTGATGGGTTAGTTTCACAGTTCATCACTATGTTATAGCATGTTTCCATTTTGTTTTGCAAATGAGGCTTCATTAGGATCATACAAAGTATACTCATGTTCTTTGCATCTTTATATATTAAATGTTTTTTAGGTTAGCCAGTGGAATTTTTAGATTGATATGGATATTAATAGCTAATGGTTTTTCATAACCTAATTGGGATTCAGGGTCATTTTCATTTTACTTTTTGACACTATAATTTTTAAATTTATTTGTTATAGTAATAAATAAAATTTTCTATGTTCACTTGGGATTTCATTGTATATATTTTTAAGAAGTTGGTTATTTTTGTATCCATCTTTTATCTATCTCATAAACATGTTATCTTTCAGGGTAATGCCTCCCATATGTAGGTATTATACCCTTGATGTTAGTTGGCATCCTGAGGACAACTTGAAGTGGGAGTCAATTAGTGACCATCCCCTTTACCTCATTTCCAGAAAAGGATTACTACTACATTGGGTAAGGGGCCCTTATAGAGTGGTATTGGAGGATCCTTTTGGAGGGATATGATGGTGTTTGGAGTGTGGAATAGGTGATAATGCATGAGTTTGTAGGGATATCATGTAAGCAATGTTTATTAAGAAATATAAACATGAGATCAGATCATATACCAGGGTATTTAGAGCACCCATTGATCTGAGGCACGATCCAATTATTTTATTGTACCTTCTAGATGGATTGATACATGTTTCAAGTAATGTACCTCAGAATAAATCCTGTATATTAATTCTTTGGAACCCATGTTTGAAATGGGTAGAACATGGTATAGGTTATAATACTATGAATATAATAAAATAATTAAAAAATTAATGTAAAATATTCCATATTCTAGGTTTAGGATCTCAAACAGTTTGTTATTTTTATACTCTGGGATCTAGGTTGATGTCAAACATAGGGTAACATTGAAGATATTTAGAATAATGTTCCAGAAGATAGTCATACATTGTACACTAAAGAAGATGTCACATGGAAGAGGAATGTATGATTTTTTTATCCCCCAAAGCCATTAGAAATTTGAGGGAACTATATCAGATTTAGTCACATAGGTATTTTTAGTTGGGTTTGAGATATCTTTCAGTTCAATCCGTTCATGAAGGATCACTGAGATTCCGTATAGTTTATGATAATCCATGGAGAAGTGATTAAGTGGTGGATCTTGTTCATTAGGGATCATGAGGAGTCGGAAGTCTCATGAGGGATTATATGAGTCCCATTTTGTGAAGAGTTTATTTCCTTAACCAAGAAGGTGTTCAGTTTCCTAGAGAAAATCTACCTTCATTGGGAGAGTTCTAGAATTTGAGAGCTTATAATCTATTATAAGACCCTTCCATGATATGCTTCAAAATTGTTGTCGAATGATGAGGATAGGTAAATGCATTTAAAGGAGGATACAAATTCAGGGATCCTTTGCCAATTATCCTAGTATATGATAAAGATGTATCTTTAGTATTAGTATAGAGTAGATGTTATAGAGAGGATACTCTCTAGAACTGGATCATCATCAAAGGATAGTCATTAGGATTCCTCAGGAAGTAGAGGAGTAGTATGGTATACCTAGTTTCCTAGATATAATAATTTTCAGTTAGTAAAGGTTTGACATAAATCTCTTCATCTATTTTCTCTAGGGGTGTCTACTCATAGAACAATAAAAGGGATCATAACACTGTTTTTCTTATAGAGGTTTAAGTAATATATAGTGAGTGTTCCTGACCTTATGATATATTATTGTGCACAATGTGGCCCCCTTTAGGTTTCTACATTAATGAAATTTTCGTTGAGGAAATTGTAATAGTGTGTTACAGCTAGGCATTAATATTAAAAAGATAGGATAGGTAGACTACATCGTGGAGATTCTCGTCATCCTTAGAGGGAAGAGTGAAACTTTTAGGTATGTTTTTAGTAAGGTCAGAGAGGTTTTGGAGTAGATATTTTTTATCATTGTGCTTTATCATTACTTTCTTCATGAGAAATAAGTTTCATTTGAGATAACCATGGCATATTTCTTTTATGGGTGAAGTATTTTTATGTACCATGATCAACACACTCTACTATATCACATAACCATGTCCATTCATTGATACTTGAGGTAGAAAGGATTCTAATTCCATTGGGGTTAGCAATCCTAGTTGGAGATCGAGTTATCCTATCATATGAATGTAGAGACTATGATCCAATGTTGGAGAATAACTACACTTGGGATTATTTCTATGATTATCAATACACCCAAAAACATCATCTTAAACATTGATTGGTTTTTTATAGTGTTGGATATCATAGAATTATTTAAGTAGTAGGTTTTGTTTTATAAATTGTTGGAGGTCAAGAAGTGTTTCTTAGTGACTGAGACCCTTGGATGGATCGTAGGATTATTTATATATTTTCATACATGAGAGATTATCTAATGTTATGTTATTTGGAATCTCAACAGTCATAGTTTCCTATAGTTAAATATGTCCACGTTAATTTTTTTTAGAGAAGGTTGAAGAATTTCTCCCTTGATATAAGATCATGGATTGGACCAATATAGTTCCATTCAAGTCCCATATTTAAATGTATATGTATAAGAGATCTCATTCTATGTTATTAGATATGCATATAGATGACAATGATCAGTTTTTGTGAGGTTCAGTACAGTCGAGTGTTTCTCCTTCGGCTGAACTAATATTTTTTAAGTATTAAAATAAAAACAATTACATTTTAATCGATTATTACCAATTGAACAAGACCGTTGTTAAGAACCACTATACTCTTCCTTGTATTGATGGTTTATTCTATCAATTTAAGGGGGGATGTAAGTTATCAATGATTGATATTTGTTGAGGATATAATCATATGAATGTGGAGAAAGATGTTATTCAAAAAAATTATTTTCATTTCAATAATTGGAATTATAATTTCATTGTGATGACTTTTTTTATGAATGATCTATATGTGTTAAATGGGTTGATGAAAGAGGATTTTAGTGAGTTCCTATATATCCTAATAGTGGTTTTAAATTATAAAATCCATATGGACTCCAATTAAAAAAAATAAGAATACAGAAATTCTTTGTTCCATTCAGGTTATTCTTCTTTCATTGATGCTATCCTGGAAGATATTTAAGTATGATTTAATGGATCATGATGTCCTTTTCATGGGGAATATAATTTCCCAACAAATAATTATTGTTGATTTTATGATGATTGAGGTGGTTGTTTCTTAAGAATCTTCCATGACATTTGAACTGATGTGGAGTTTCCTTTGTCAGACTGGCGATCATAGAATGTTCGTATCCAATTTGTAATATATTAAAACTCCTATGTTATAATTTACCATAATGGATAAAGAATTATTGTAGAATTAATAGTGAATGTATTATTTTGATTACCTAAATGAGAAGTTGGTTAGTCTTCCAGCACATTATTTTCCAGTAGAGGGAGTTCATTTTGAGGTTTTATATGATGCTTCACTCATTGTATTTGGTAAAATTCTAATGAATTGTAGAATAGTGGATTATTATGGGCCAGAAATTTTATTACCAAATGATCATAACTATTCCCCCCACTATATTGAGTTGGACAAATTTGGGTTTCCTTTGAATTCATGGTGACATATCCACATTGATGAATGTTTTTTTTGTTTTTAAAAAAAATTGGAGGTTAGGGTATATCATTAATCATCCTAAAATGAATATTTTTCGACATAATTTGATGGAATTATTGAAGGATTATGAATTTAAAATTTTATATTTTCAGGAAAGTGAAATGTTATGGCTTATCAACTAAGCATGAAGTCATGTAGTAATTTCATTAATAAATGTAGAGATTCCTAGAGAGTGATGTAAAACCCTCATTGATTAATCTATATATTGGATGGATGGAGTCATAGGTTTAATTTTCCATGTTATGGTTCATTAATCTTTGGTTAATAGTTTTTAAGAGTCCCTACTATTGACTTTTTAGGTGTATGTCTGATGATATTGGTTTTTTTTGGGAGATTCTCTTAATGGCAGGATCAGGATAGACATTACGGAGTGTTGTTCATGGGAAGTGTTTTCCTTCCTTCAGTGATACATGATATAGTTCTATATGAGTTCAAAATCACTCCTTTAGTGGTGCATACTAACATGATATTAGTGTAAAAATATTTGAGAGGTCACTTTTTTTCAATGTTATCATGTAGTAGAAGTGTTTGTTTCTCACTGATTGGACAGTCAGAAGATGAAGTTCAGGAACAATGTTCCTAATGGTACTCCCTAACCATTATATGTTCTTTGGTAGATGTGGGAGGATATATCAATGTACTTCATTAGTATTTTACCTTGATCTATGGGAGGATCAGATTATATATGGTTTTTAGTGAAACATTTGATGAAATTATCCAACATTATAGATATCAGGGAGTTGAGGTCAGTAAAGATTTTGTTGAGGAAGAATTTTTAGGATTTTTACAGACTACATGTAGTACCAAAGAATATAATCTCTTATTGGGATCCAAATTTCAAAATAATGGGTTGGAGAGGTAGTAATTCCTATTCCATAACTAGAATTGAATTAGATGGTGATGGTTCAGGTAATTCATGCGAGGATTAAGGAAGCCCAGGATCGTCCGAAATATTATACCAACAATAGGAGGACACCTATGTTATTTAACATAGGATATCTAGTTTTCTTGATGGTTTTTCCTCATCATGTGAATTGGTGGATTTGTTGTGAGATCAATGCTTCTCCATATATTTTTGGACCATTCAAGCTGTTATATTTTATTGGAGTTGTGGCATAAAACCTATCACCTCCCTCATTGATTATCAAGATACAAGATGTTTTTAATTTTTTATATGTATTTATTTATCTTAATGATGACTCTAATTTAATTTCATATCTTGAGATCAATATTAGAGACATGTTTCCTTCAAGGAACATCTTGTGGATATCATAGACCACCAGAAGGATTTGTTGTGCAGGCATATTATTCCATTGATTCATGTCAACTGGTAGCATGGTATTATGTAGGAGTGTTCCAAGGAATGAAATTCAGAGATATGAAATAATTACCCCACGAAGTTTCATATTTATATCATCTCTTATATCATATTGTTTTTTTGGGATATTGACAATTTTATCTTATGAGACGGTTTTTGTAACATCCCAAAACTGGATGCCACTAATCATTGCCCCGAGCCCGATTGGAAATAAGGCCTCAAGCACATCTCCCCAAATTGAAGAGGATTCTGACTTGTAATGAAGGCATAGCCTAGTTAGTTTGGATACTCTACCCTCATTACAATAATATGTCACTATAGATGTCAAATAAATATAATAGATAAAGAGAAAAATAATAAGTCAACTGAAATGTAAGACAATAAAGGGATATATAATTATGTAATCCAGAAACATCACATGTACAATAATGTAGATGATACATGTATCTAGAATGTATCTGGAAATGTACATGGAAATAATGTACAATACAAGTACCCCAAAAAGAACAAATGAACAAAAATTCTTAAAAGCATCACGAGCCGTAGCATGGTCCCATTATATCTTTCTCTATAGAAACTATCAAAAACTCATACATGGGTTCTTTCCCCTACCCTCAACTACAACCATATAATCTGTTTGGGTCCCCAAGTATGACCAACTAGGGTCTCAGATAAAAATCCCCATAGGTAACCACCCTGTGGTCTATATAGTTCTAACAACAATAGTCAATGTTCTAGAAAGTGTAAGTAAAGCAGTAACATAAAAGAAAATTACCAAGGGAAAAGTCTACTACAAAGTTAAACCAATAGCCTCTCATGGCTACCTGCAAAAAGGTCAGCTTCTAAACAGGTTTCTATAAGAAAAGTAAATATTTCACAAGCCCACACCGTGCTGCTATCCATACCATGTATCACACAGTCATGTTGTATATCCATCTATATCATGTAACTCATGGCCACACCGTATAAAAAATCCATGTATCCCACATCCAAGACATAAAATGAATTGTATACCAAAAGGTTTGGGTCTAATGTGCCTTGTACTATGGAATCTAAGTAAAAAAAGTAGACCATGATGGGTCAGATCCGGGGTGAATCAGAACAAGGTATCCACATCGAGTCTCGTTTGGATCATAGGGGAAAATCTATCCAGGCGTCGGTTATATTCCTCAGAGCATGTGTACCAATATGTTTTACATGAATCCATGTATGTAGGATCCCTATGGTATCATGGCACAAAACATCCCATAGAATCAAGACCCAAGGGACAGATTCAAGCTAATGTTTCATTTACCTCTTTCTAGATCCCTGGAGGAATGTCCATAGAATATATCCAACCATTCATCTAATTCATTCAATTTAAAAAAATTAACCGATGTGAGTATACCCAGTCACATAAACAAGAAATTACAGGAGTATACCCACTAATTATTTCAATTTGTCATTCAAAAATAATATGGGGATACCCTCTAATATTACTCATTAAACATACCATTAGTCAATTCATATATGGTACACACACCTATAACAACACATTTAAAATATAATCTATTGAATCTAAATAAAAATTTGATCACATGATATCAATAACTAAATAGGTAGTACATCTCTTATGAATGTGATTCAAACCTAGAAATCCATTAATGTGCATCCTCTAACTAATAATGCAAATGCATACACAACATAGGGGGATTAAACAGGCATAAAATATGTTATTTCCTTAAGGATCACCCTATGGGTGGCCTTGAATCGAGAAAAGGATGCCAATTCACCCAAAATGAACATATGAAAATCCTCACTAGATCTGACTATATCAACTAAAAGCAACGTGAGCAATAATGAGGGAGTTTTGAAAAGTCTTCCGAGAGGCATATCAGATGAATGCACAAAAATCACAATTAAAGTCGATTAAAAGAACATACCACCTACCATATCTCCATGGTGTAGTTTTCATCCTGTTTCTTGTATTGATTCTTACTAGTTTAAGAGAGATATTAAGATCAGAATAAGAACATTAAATTATATTATATCAGCTTAAATCCAAATAGAATTATCACTATTATGACGAATCAATAATGGATAAAAAGGAATCGAGTACTTAATGATGCAGTTATAACATAACCAAAAAAATAAAATTTATTCTTTGAAGTGTTCTTGATCTAAAAAATCATAATATGACGTTTTTAGTTCTAGAAAATGTAAGAAATTCAGTTGTGCATAAAAATTAGAGGCTACTTCCACTTAAAAACTATCAGGCTATTACATGTCATGTAATTCCATTACATGGAATATCATTCCTAGTTTTTAATTCCTAATGAAAACCCCACACATGTTTTGAATACTCCTGACTAGACCATTACACATTGTGACCTAGGATTACACTACATGTATCCCCCATTCACAGTATATTATAGGCTTGCAGTCACCCTTCAGCCCCTTTTTCCTCTTTCTTCCCATGTACAAACCATCTTGATCATGAACTAGTATATGATCTAATCCAACATGGAAATTAAATTGAATTTAATAACAAAAAGAGAAGTTATATACCTCAAGAAAAACCTTGGATCTTATAATCTTCCCCCTTAGAGAAATTAAACCTCGAATTTCACACTAAATGGTGGTCAAGTTTTATCCGAGAACAACTGTAGCCACTGAACATTTTTATCGACCTCAATATCCCATGTCTCATCCTATAAACAGTCATGCTTCCATAACACCCATACTAGAAGAAATGACTGCCTCTAAGAATCTTTGAGCTCCTATATATTAAATGAATCAGATGCTCCTGAAATGACTCATCAACATGTAACTCAATTTTATTAGTTTGAAAAGCGTGAGACTAGTCCGAATGATAGAGAAATAACTAAGATACATGGAAGATATCGTGAATGGCTCATTACCTATGACCTAACTACAACTGATATGCTACTAACCTGGATCTCTCCAAAATCTTGAATGGCCCAACATATTGTGTTGAAAACATACCATTTATCCTGATCCACCTATGTCCCAACCTCGATGAAACATGAAAATATACCAGATCCCCAACCTCAATAGATAATGGTTGTATGTTGTGATCATCATATGATTTCCAACAAGACTATGTTCTATCCATCTGCTTATGAATTAACTGGAACTTCTCATAAGTCTCCTACATGAGAAGTGATTACAGAAAAGGTGTCTCTCTTGACTCTAACTAGTACAGGGGAGAATAAAATGGACTTCCATATAAGGCCTCACAATGTTCCATATCTATGGTATTTTGATAATTGTTATTCTAGGTGAATTCAACCTAGGGACAATGCCTCTCAAGTGCGCCCCCAAAATTCAGTATAAATGCTGGTAGCATGACTTCCTGCATCTATATCATGTGCTATGACTACCCATCAGTTTAAGGGTTTTATGTTTTGATCAGAATCACCTATGTACCCAAAACCCTCTTAAAACTATACAAAACATGAGAAGTAAATAGTGCATGCCTATCCAAAATGATAGTGTGTGGGGACCCCGTGATGTCATACCACATCTTGGAGTTACAACATACTTATCTCATTAAAAACAAAAATATCTATGATCTGAATGAATTATACCCCCTTCATATGCTTGTTAACAAAAACCAACTATATATCATTACCTCAAGGAAACCATGGTAAACCAGTCATGAAGTCTATCACAACATCATCCCATTTCAGCACTGAAATAGTTAACTGCTACAATTCCCAGCTCATTGATGATGTTTTTCCTTCACCATCTGACACTTGGAACACCATGTAACAAAACCAGGTACCTCTCTTTTCATACTCGGCCAACATTAATGACGACATAAGTCAAGATACATCTTGGTGACACCTACATACACTACCCATGTTGAAGAATGAAACACCCACATTAACTCCTCACATATATCCACTGGAACCCAAACACATCCATGGATACATAGGATCTCTTCCTTTCTGACCATTCAGCTTGGAGGAGGGTCCTCACCTACCACACACTCTCGTAGAACAAGTCCCTATGAATTTGATATCTTCCTCATCCTAACGTTGTCTAGTAAGGTGTGCATCATTGATAAAGACGATAGATAAGTCTTTATATATCTATCATGAACCACCAGATGTGACTCAAAGAATAATTTCCTATGACTAAACTCGTTACTAGCATGCTACAGTGCCAATATCTGAGTACTACTCCACTAGTGCATCAGCCACACCATTATATTTTCCAAGTGTATAGACAAGATCAATGTTAGAGGTTTGTCAGTAAACTACCCACCTTCACAGTCTTAGTTTAAGATCATGTTGGGTATAGATATACAAGACTATTTTTTGTCTTTTTACACCACAAAATTCTATCCCGGTATGTAATGTCTCGAACAATGTAAATCACAAACAATGGAATCTTACTCTAGATCGTGTGTTGAGTAATTCCTCTCGTAAGGCTTCTCCTAGAAAGACCTGTAAGCCATGAATTGATTACCCGACAGCTACACTAATCCTAAAAAAAATATCTAAAGTGTCACAGTAAACCATATAAATCATTCCCTTTTATGTAGTGTTAGGACTGCTATTGATTTCAACATCCCTTTCAACTCCTGAAAGGATCCCTCATAAGAATCTAACTATTCATGCTTCAAAACCTTCTTAACCGTATTCATCAATGGTTCTACTAAGCATGAAAATTTCCTATAGAATACTTATGTAGTATTATTATAACCTTATGATACACCATATGTAAAAAACATTATTGGGTTATTCATAGGAAACAACTGCTCTCACATTCTCTTGGTATACTGACACTATGGTATCTAACATGATGTGACCTATGAAGTGAATCTTATCAATCCAAAGGTGGCAGTATTTGAGATTAGCATTTAATTGATCCTATATTAGTGTTTTAAAAATTATCTTAAGATGGTTGGAATGTCATGTCAATTGTGAGAATACAGCACAATATCGTCCTTGAAAACCACCACCACAGAATCCATGTAAGTATAGAACATCTGGTTCATCAATTCCAAGAAAACCGTGGGAGTGTTTGTGAGACTGAATTACATAAATTGATACTCAAATAGACCATACCTACTACAATAGGTCATATGAGGTATGTATATAGGTCAAACATGCACCTGGAGATATCCTGAACATAGTCGATCTTCCTAAACTCTCAAACTCGATGAAGTTGATCAAACATTTCATCTATTTAGGGCAAGGAATATTGGTTCTTAACCATCAATTTGTTCAGTTTCAGGTAATCAACACATAGCCTAAGGGTACCATCCAACATTTTCTCAAAAATACAGGTGAACCCCATGATGAAGTAGTTGGTTGGATAAACCCCTTCTCCTCCAAATCCTCTAGCTTTTTATTGAGATCCTGAAGCTCTATAATAACCATCCTATAAAGAGGAATGAATAATGAAAGAATTTCATGAACTATAATGATGGATAATTCCACGTCTCTCCCAAGATTATAACTTGAAAATTCATTGGGAAACATGTATGTACATAACTCATCCATTGGAGGAATTTATTCCTAACTCATTATAGTGTCATCCAGAAAAACTAGAGATATAGGTTATCATTCCCCTCATCCCATGATGCTTGAGTACATCTCGGCTCACCTAAAAATTTTGTTCACCCATTTCAAGAAACATAGCACCCTGTTGGGATGTAAAAGTCAACCTATGAGATAGTAGTCAACTAATACTTGATAATCTAGACACTAGTTAATCCCAAGAATGATGCCAAACCCTATCATCTCGGGGGAATATGAAGTCTAGAAGAAGTAGAACCCACCAACCTCAAGGGGAAACTCAATAAATTGTCCCACATCACCCATTCTGTTTCTCAATTGTGTTTGTAGCATCATAACTCCCTCACTACGAAAAATTGCAATCCCATGGAGTTTAACCACCCATGAAAATATAAAACTTTGTGATTCACCTATATCAAATAGTTAATCTGAAAAAATAGTGGCTATTAATATAATACCTATTATCATATATGTTTTAGGATCATTATCATGTTGAATATGTTTCAAAACAGATGACTGGACCATAACGTGGTCGTATGATACTTCTTGGATACCCAGAGTTGTTCAACCGTATAGTCTCTGAGGACTTGGGGACTAGCTACTGCGACCATGAACCCCACTTCCTTGTCTTGATCGACATGCATAGCTCTATCTCAAATCCTGACATGGACTTGATGTATCTACTGCCCCACTCGATGTATGATATGACCCCCAACCACTCACAACATGAGGGAAGGTCCAACCAAACCGTTGCATGGGCACCATCCTGCTGCAAGCTCAGCACTCAGCTGGGTCATAGTCGTACTAATTCCTTATCTGGACACACCTAACATAGTGATGGTAATACATGAAGCTTCCTACACCCACATCCTGACTGAGAAATATATCATAGGAACCCTCAAAGGGAACATCCTTCTTAAGGACATAAATCCACTAGGGCGAGAAATAGTACTCCCCAATTCTATACCCCCAACATCCATTAGCTTCTTCTCTCTGATAAGCGCCTGAGTCACAATCACAATGATATTAATCAACTAGAAAACATTAACCTGAGACATGTCAGCATGTTTTAGACCTTCCTCAAAGGGCCTAGTTGATGAAATCTCATATGTAAGATACATCAGATCAAAACATTGCAGCTCTCTATAGATTATTGAGTATTCCATAACCATCATCCCGCCCTTCTCCAGATGATTAGACTCGCTAGAACACTCTGCTCGTAGAGTCCCAAGGTAAAATTAATGGAAAACGTGGGGTTTGAATTCACCCCAATTCATTTTCTGTAAACAATTAGTCTGGCTCATAAAATCCCACCGTCAATTTTCTGCTCAATGTAGCATATAAGTCATGACCATGGACCCCTACTCAGGAGGCATCTCCCGATGCTCAAAAAAATTAATGTGTTATCAATCCATAGACTTGTAGCCTATAGAATTCATCGGATGAAAACCTGTCATGATGCTGCTATTGGAACACTCATGTCATCTCAGACCCAGACAAGGCATGTTGCGGTGTTCCTTGGAAAGTCTACATGTTTTGTTAGAACCCCTCATAGAACTATGACTGAACACTACAAACTGAAACATCCTCTGGTGTCGTGACTAGAACTAAAGGAGGATCAAATAGTAGCCCATGTCCCAATATCTTTGGATTATGGTCATCACCACCCTCTTGGAGCACCACTAGAGGTTATAATGGTGGCATGTAGCAACAATACCAAGCACCTGCCTCAAAAAATAACATCATCAATGTGCATAGCTTGAATACATAGGAAATTATAATTCCCTTCCAAGATCCAAGTAAACATATAAAATGATCCTAAATCTAGGTCTATATATGGATCATCCACCAAAACAATTAGAAACTCTACCTGTTTCCAACTCAAAAGATGGGTCTAGGTCATGTTTGTATCCCTCATTTTATGTTTCATTTTTTTTCACATTCCATTCACCAGAATATTCTACCAAGGGGTTTCCAATTCTAAATCCATGAGGGTCCATAACACCTCATGAACACAAAATATGGTTTCCCTTTTTGACACCTACAAAAATCATTTTAGAATTTACAATTTATTTGTGTGTCATTTACCTATTGAAATTTCCCAAACTCTATATGAAATGAAAATGACATCAATCCATTATTTACTACACCCATACAAACACAACATTAGGCATGTCTGCCACAACAACTATCACAATAGATTGTAATAATTAATGACTCCTAAATTGCATAGAAAATTCATGGAATGTGATTTATATGAAGTGAATATATTATGAATAATATGAAATAACCTCATATCATTAGGTTATATATAAAATAGAACCCACAATTCCATCATTAGTAATTGAAGAAATCAAGTTTGTCTACCAATGGGGAAATCAAATCATCTGTAATAGAATAAAATCCAAAATGTCAGAATTTAAATATTAAAAAGTTGGATTTTACCTCTAAATGGGTTAACTACTCTCAGTCACAATTTATTACCAAATTCACTTTCCTTAATATCCCTATATATTATCACCGGATAGATTGGAAAACCCAAAAAGACCACATCTGAAACCATTTTGTAACATCTCGGACCTGGTTTCCACTAAATAGTGTCCCATGCAAGGTTGACCAAAAAGCCTAAAGTGTTTATCCCTATACACTAGAGGCCTTCGACTAGAAGTGAGGGTGTTGGTAAGTCTGTGGGGAGACTATTCCCTCCTTACAATAGTTTATCACAGTGTTATTTCAATGCATACAATATAAGAAGTGAATAAATAAGTATTCAATTGAAAAAGAATACACGAAAATAATATATAAATATATATATATATAATCAAAAAATGACACATATACAATTATTTGGATGATACATGTTTCTAGAAAGAATATGGAATAGTACATGGAAATACAATACAGTAGAAGTTCCCCAAAAAGAAAAAAAGTCCAATAAGTCTTATTATCATCATAACCCTTGACATGGTCCCATGATATCCTGCTCCAAAAAAACTACCAACAACCTTTACTAGTGTTCTTTCCCCAACCACCAACTGCAACTATATATTCTTTTTGGGTCCCAAATGAGGCCTTGATATGGTGTGTGATAAACATCAAAATAGATAACCAACTAAAGTACTATAAAGTTCAATCAGAAATAAGAAAAGTGCATAAAGTTGTATATAAAAAAGTAACATAAAACTGAATTCACACGGTCCCTCTGTAGATCCATCTATATCAAGTAAACCATAGCCCCACCATATAAAGAAGTCAAGTATCCCATGTCCACTTAGTACAATGATGTGTAGTCCCCAAGGGATATATTCAAGGTGTCATGTGCCTAGGAATCCAAGTAAAAAGTCTAGACAATGAATGGATGGATCCAAGGTATACCAAACAAAGGCATTTACATCATGTCCCATGTGCGTCCTAGTGGAACTTGGTCTAGTCACTAGTTGGAGTCCTTGGAACATGTGTACTAACATCTCCTACAAGAGTCCAAGAAAGCCTGATCAACAAGGTTGAAAGTCCTGAGGCATCCCATTGAATCAATACACAAGGTTTAGAGTCAACCCAACGCATCCACTACCGTATTCTAGATACATAGAGAGAAGTCCATGGAATCTACTAAAACATTCATTCAATTATTTAAATTTAAAAAAATAAACCCATGTGAGTGTACCCACCCACAGAAATAATTACAAGAGATAATTATACCCACTAATTCATTCCATTTATCATTCACAAATAAGATGGAAATACCCTCTAATGTTTCCCCTTAAAAATTCCTTTAGTCAATTTATTTATTTATTCCAAGCCATAACATCACATTTTAAATTTAATCCATTGAATTAAAATAAGAATGGAATCACATGATATCACTAAGGAACGAGGAATTACATCTCCAAGGATTGTCATTAAAAACTATCAAGGAACTACTGGGCTTCCTCTAACTAGGAATGAACTATTTCACACCCCTTAGGTTTATTAAAAAATCATAAAATTTATTATTTCAATAAGGCACATCCTTGGGTGACCTTGAATCATGGAATGAGTGAAAACATAGCTAAATGGAACCATTATGAATCCTCACTAGTTTTTCCTATATCAATAAAAGTAACTCGCTAATAAACAAGGGAGATCTAAAATGTCCAGTGAGCAACATATCGGTCAAAATCCGAACGAGCACTAGAAAAGATGAATAAAAGCATAAACCACCTACCATAACACTTTAGTATAGTTCTCTTCAACTGTCTTGTCTTGATTTTTTCTATTTGTTTGAAGAAATATTATGAATGGATGAAGAAAAAGAAATTAGGGCATTTGTTCCTAAATAGAATTAGAGAAGTTGTTGTTTTGAAGAATCAAGAAAGACTAAAAAGGAATTGATTACATACTGATGTGGTAAAATAATGACCGATGATGTTCAAATCGTATCAAAGATTAAAAAAGATCTAAGAAAACATAATATGTGATTTTTAGTCTTTAAAATGATAGAAATTTGGTTCTATGTCAAAAATTATAGGCTACTACCTTTTTTAATAAAACTCATTGGGCTATTACATGGTGTGTAATCCCATTATATAGTGTGTCATTCCCACATTTCCTTTCCTAATAAAACCCCTTACATGTTCTGAATACTCCTGGTGAGACTATTACACAACATGACATGGGATTACAAAACATGTATCCCCCATTCACGACATGTAATTAGCCTACAGTAAGCCTTTAGGCACTTTTTCCTCTTCATTCTGAGGTATAACCCATCCGAACCATGGCTTGGATTAGGTTATTAGACAACAAGGAATGTAAAATGCATTTATTCTAGAAAAGAATAGATTGTTACCTTAAGAAAACCCCATTATCATATTGTTTCTTTTTATTTCATATTGTTTCTTTACTCTCGTTTGATAGATATCACCTCTAGAATATTTTTCTGTGATAGTTGTCATTATTTTATTAGTTAAAATTTCTCCTCTATGTGATATGTTTAACATAATCTGATGGAACGATTATTGAGATATAGATCATGGATTGGATGTTTAGATTCACCCTTTTGCCTATGGGTAAGTATTTTGAATCTCGAGGATGATAAATTATTGGTAATTTCTCTAAATTAAGGGATAGATTCTGTTTATTCAAAGGCACTTTATGTTTTTGAATTCTACGGTTCTTGGTATAGGAATTCAGTAGGTCTGGATGTGTTTTGATACTGAATGATTGATGAAGTCATAGTTCATGAAATGTTAGTGTTTCATTTCATGAATGTGAAGTGCTAGGCTTTTTTATGATGGTTCACATGTTTGTTCATGACATGAAATAAATTGGTATTAAATGGATTGAGGTGACTAGTTTTCAAGGAAATTTAATAATCCAATAAATACATTACATGAACGGGGATCACATCGTCATTTTTTTGTGTTGTGAATTTATAAGTTATAATGCCGCATATATTCTCAAAAAAATATTTATAAATATCAATTTCATATTGATATGAAGTTCTCTCACTAGGAATCTAGGAATACCTTTGGCCATAATCAAATTCTCATCTTCAATCATCGATACATAGTGATCTAGAATCATTCATTTCTTTCTATCATGGGATAGTGCATTTTATCCTTGATTGTAAATGAGATAAATTGGTGTATTATTGTTTCAATTTTCATGAAGCTTCCTTATATGGATTCCAATTCATGGATGAGAGGTTATTAGGATCTACAATGAATTTAGTTTCCTTTTTAGTGGGTGATTAATTTTTTCTCTTATTTTTTATGTTCAATCACAAATTTAACATGTATTATCCCTTAAAATCGATGTGTAATGAACCTAATAATGACTTAACTAGACTAATAAATTCATTTTTTAGTGATCACTTGTTTTCATTTCATATCATGAAAATAATTTTCTTCTTGATTTTCTATATAGTGTGTTATCTATATTATTCTTGATATCATTTAAAATTATACTATGGATTATAATTTTGTTGTTAATGAAAATTGATAAATAATGTATAGAAAAAATAAATTAATAGTGGTTATAATGACTAATGAAGATGCAACACACCATGATTTCACAGTATGTAATTTCTTTAAAGTAATTCTATAACTTGTGTTATATGCAACACCGAGTTCAAGTGCATCATGACTTACCAAAAAAGTTGTTCAAAAGCTCTTATGAATAATATTAACTAAATTTTGAATTTATATATTCTATATAATTTTAAAATCCATATTATGTGTTTCTTATACATAATATAAGAACAAATTAATTTTTTTCAGAAAAATGAACTATTTTTCAAAAAATGCAATTTTACCGCCTTCTAATGGCGAACCCTTTTTAAAAAAATATTTGAAACTTTTATATATTCAATTTGAAAAAATAAACTTCTTCTTTAGAATTAGGAAATAATAATTTATTTTCAATAAACATTTTTGTTCTGATAACTTTCATATTTGGGTGAATAGTGAAAAATACTATATTTCAACTGAAAACAATTTTTTTAATCCAAATAATTTATAGTGTTAAATTATAAATTTTAATGGATTTTAAGTATAAATAGATTATACTTTTACCATTTAATGAATTTTTATTCATTGAATTTAATTTCACTTTGAAATTGAACATAAAGAAGTATCAATATTTTGTTAGTTATTATTTCTTAAAAACAAGCTTCTTGGTTTTGACAAAGAGAATAAATTTTAAATTAATAAATTCAACATCTATGTATTGAATTTGGTAAAATGGACTTTATTTATAGATTTGGAATATCGAAATTATCTTAGGGTGAATTTTTGGTATTTTTCTGAAAACATTCAATTTTTGATGAATAGTAAAAAACACTGAGTTATATTTTAAAAGTAAATTTATATTGAAATAAATAATTATATTATATAAATTTATTTTAGGTAAAAATAGATAGATAATACATATATATGTTCAATTTAATTAATTGGAGTCATTTTGTAATAATAATATATATATAAAATTTTATTGAACTTTTCACCGTCTTTTACCCACCACCTAGGAGCATTTGCAAATTTACATAAAAAATAATTTTACAACATCTGTGAGATGAATTTCAAAATTCTGAGAGACGTAGTTTATATCAGTAAGTAAAATTTGGTTTAATAAGATGAAAATAATTTTTGGTGAATAGTAACTTTTTACTTTTATTTACCACGGTAAAAATTAAATAGGTTAATTAAGGGTAAAAATGATATTATTCTTACCCTAAGACATGTACTAATTCAATTGGATAAGTATAATTATACCACAAACAACATTAAGAATAATACTTGAACCTCTTTGGTCAACTTGGATTATATTAGGACATTTATTATTATTTTCTTTAACATATAGTTAAAAGAGTTAAAATAAATTTTTAATAACTAAATCACTTTTAATATAGAGGTATGCATAAGATAAATTCGACTATAAATATTCATTATAAATATAATAATATTTCATACATAATGGTATTTTATTATAATTGTTAGACATTAAATAATAATATTTATTAATGAAAAAATGGCGATGGAGAAATTTTCGTATTAATGAAAAATTAAAATAATTGACATTATAAATATCCAAATAAATGTAATTTGAGACTTCGTATAAATTACACTAATTTTCTAGCATAATAGGAAATTTTAGGGTTGGTTAGATGAATTTTTTTCTAGGTAATAATGCTTTTATGGTTTTAGAAAAAACAAAATACAAAATAGTGCCAAAATTGACAAAAAACATTTTAAAACAAATATTACATTATTAATTGATATTTTATTCCTAAAAATCAACGATTCGGCCAAAGATCTTAAATAATATTATATATGTCATTAATGAAGCACTTGAGGTTCTCTTGGATGTTTATAGTATGTTTACTATCTATTTAATAAAAAAATACAAAGAGACATGGAAAATGTCACACTATTTAACTAAGAGTTAAATATAAAAGATAAAGTTAATATAGTTACCCAAACCTTTCTAAAACCTTCTGGTTGAGTGGTTCTAGACCCAAAACCACCGTTGAATTTAAATAATTTATTTTGGAGCTTATAGAAACCGAAAATTATTTTCTTATAAAATAATATATCAATCATTCCCTAAGGTGTCCCTCATCCCTCTTATAAAAGGGCACTTCTCTGTCTCTCAAATTCACACCTTCAAAGCCATTTGACTTCGCCAAACCCTACGCAAATATACTATAAAATGTTCTCCCTTAATCCTAGAGGCCTTAATTTAGTCAGAAGTACACCTTAAGAGGCCCTTTTGATCAAGTCAAAATGAAGAACCCAAAGAAGAGGTAAATATTTTGTCACCTCATTCAAGTTCCATTCTTCTCCCACATCCTCATTCATTGTTGTTTCCATTATAAAATAATAACTATAGTATCTCCTATATACTGTAATGTTATTATATAAATGGTAAAACCATACACATTAATCTATCCATCCTTTAAATGACATGTCACCATACGTGTGTACGTACGGCTTACCGTCTCCACGTCATGGTGTAGTTGTTATTCAATACATTATTATTTGGATGGGTATAATAATGAGTATAAATTATGTAAATAATAAATATAAAACATTAATTATTATATATATAAATATGATATAAAATCCAATTACATATGATTTATCCATCAGTATAATAATATTGTCACTCAAGCGTATGAACGAATTACGGTATCCACGATGCGATGACATTCATTTCGACGTTCACCATGCAACGATGATTATAAAATATATCTCATTTATAAGTATTAATATATGACATAATAATGATACTGGATATATATATATATTTATGTACTTACATATATCTTATTCACTTAGTTTCATTCAATACGATATGAAAACGGAAACAACGTTTATGCGTAAGTACGGCCTACCGTCTCCATAAACGGTGTTTTCCATTTCATATATATAAGTCTATTATACTTATTTATATTATAAATATATATGATATATAAATCATGTTTTATATTCTGGAAGTATTTAATTCATGATCTATGTGATACAATCTAGAGTTACAAGTTAAAACACATACGATAAAGAATGTTATTATTACCTGAAATGTTAATTTAATATGGAATTTATTATTAAATGGTTAGTATAAAGTCATAAATGAATCATGTATGATATCATAAATATTAATATGTTTTTTATATCTTAATAACATAGTAAAGTCTTTATACAGGAGGTTAAACATACCCTCGACTAAAGGAAAGTTCAAGGTAAGGTTTAATTTCTCAATCTCATTATTATTATAGAATTTTTATGTTCAAGTATCTACTAGACCATATTTATTATCAATGTCCATGTTTCATAAAAGGGTGTTCAATGGGATTTTATTCAAGGGGATTTTTTAAAAAAAACATCATTGTAAATGTTTTAAATATTTATTCTTCTAAATCATTCTCATTTATGTCCCTGTTTTCAAAATAGTTTGTAAGCATTTATTTATATAAACATGAATGTTTTTAAAATGTTAATTTCTTTCAAAAGTTTCAAAGTGGTATGGGACACTTTGATTCAAAAATTTCTTTAAATGTCTTCCTTTCTAAATTGTGTGACTTTAAAAGTTTTTATGAAAAAGGGATATTTCTCTCAAACATGTTTACAAATAATTTTCATCTATATCAACATCCCTTGATGGATTTTAAACTTTATTGAATTTGATTAATTATGATACAAATCATCCATATTGTATTGAAGTTTTTGTGTTATGTTTGACTGTGGATGTGATATTTTTATACCATTCATGTTTTATGGATAAAGTATTGACATTTCGTATACTAGTTTTAATACGAATGTTTATGTTATGATTAAACCTTTTCATATAAGGAATGCATTGGACTTAGTAAGTGAAGGGTGGAGCCTGCTATAGCTCCTCGATGCATCAGTCGGTCTCATGAGACAATCAAGTATCTAAGCACATGGCCATGACAAAATATTATTTTTATTCTAGGAACAAGGCCTTGACTATGTTTTCATAATGTCTGGCATTATGCATTCCATGTTTATGAGAGTGGTTATTGATATTGCATGTGATATTTCAACTAATAGATATCTTTGTGAATAAGTAAATTACATTATTTTATGGTATCGTTGCGATATTATGCAGATGTTTAAGTTTAAAAGGCATTTGTTTTAGTATTATACATTTCCATAAATTTTTATGCTTATTTATGAAAGTTTCCGCTATATTATTATCGTTACTGAGCATTTGAGCTCACCCCTTTCTATGTTTTAATTTTCCCAGAATTCCAAGATGTGTATTATGACAGATAAGTAGGGTTAAGCTTAGGGATTAATGGAGTTATAAAATAATCATTTATGTTGTGATTTATTTTCTAATGTGTAATGTAATTTTCATGTATGTAATCTATTTTCCAAGACTACTAAATTGATCGGTCTTTCGGGACTTCATTCCATGTAATCAAGAGAATATATTAAAATAATTCAATGACTCTGGTCTTCTGGGGTCGAGAAATTATAGTTGGTATTATAGGAAGTTTAGTAATAACCTTGGAAACTATGTTTATATAACTCTGAATAGAGCACATTACCCTAAGATATACTCAGAGGATTAGTATAGAAGAACTTCCTAGAATTTTGGTAATGTAGATATTTTGTGATTTTTCCAAGAAAATACATCCTTGTCTGGATACAAGTAGGAAGAGGCGGCTCTGGAATAGATGTACCTAGGGGTAAAACCCGAAAACACCACTTTGATGTAGACTCTAATGGGAACTAGGGCACGATAACGGGCCTTGCTGCACTCTTGGTTACAACACTCCTGTGGGATATTCTTAGGATAATTATCATTTTCATTACAAATAATTTTGAAGTATTTACAAGTATATACCTCCTCAAAGAAAATATTTTTATGATTATTGATTATATCCATAAACTATTCAATTTACGTTTGGTATTTTACATGTTTGTAATTATTCATTGCAATTCATAAACTGACCTAGTGTATGCCATTGTATAGAAATGGCGCCCAGTAGAAGGAATGTGAACTCTAGTAATACATATGATCCAAAGAGTAAGAGTGATCATATATTTCACGGTATTAAGCCAACATTTAGAAGGGAAATAGTCTCCCATGTATTCTCAACATATGAAGAAATTTAATCATGTGTTAATAAGATAAGAAACTAATTCTCTTATTCCTATGGCTTTGAAGGGAAGAAAGAGAAGAAAAGGATGGAAGAGGGAAAGATGGATAAAGGGAAGAGGGAAAAGATGGCTTTTCCCATATGTGATAACTATGGAAGAAATCACCTTGGAAAATTTGTTAAGGGAATGGGAATTTTTTATAAGAGTAGAGAAAATTGACTCCACGTACGTGATTGCAAGGGTAATAAAAAGGTTTAAAATGTACAATGATTCATCTACAAGGTGTTGGGACACTACGCGAATCAATGTACCAATCATCATAATATACCTTAAATAATGTTATTGGATCATAATAAAGTTATGATACAACCTCAGATGAAGAGGAATGACTAGTGTTCTTATGTTTTTATTATAGAATTATTTAATTTGAGTGTTGTATCAACTATATACTTATTATATGAATTATGGAGATAAATAAGGATTTTACTACAGTACTATTTTATTGAGGATTTGAGATTATATGGTTCTAAGAAAAGTTACTTAATATGAAGCTACACATTTTTAAAAAATACATGGTTGAAGGAAATGTAATAATTAATATGGTTCTGATAATGTGGTCGTGATTTTAGAATAAGAGATTTTTGATATGGATAAATTATATTGTATATTATTGACATCATTGGAACTGATTAATAGTTTATATATTTCATCATTGTTAGAATATTCAATATTTTTGGATATAAGGAATATATCCAGTATTATAAGAAGGATAAGGGAGAATGAATGTAATCAATAAGGTTTTATGGTAACTCAGTTAGTTACCATGTTTTAAATATATAATTGATTAAGGTGTTCACATGTTATTATGTGGAAAAAAGGATCTTCATTGTGTTTAACTCCGTTATAAATTTTGGACTGTGAGTTTGGATAGAAGTATTTTGGATAAGTCAAAAGGATGGAATGGGTTAAGATTGAAACTAGATACTATTGTTAATGTTATTTTTGGATTTTTATAAAAATGAAAACACATAGACCACGTGACAACCCTTCGCGTCAGACAAAGCTATGGGAATTGAACCCACAACAATAGTCCGATTTGGATTTATCGCCTACCACTGGACTACGTGAACTCTCTGGATTGTATAATGTAGTTTCTTTTTTTAAGGGGTCTGATAGGTGAGTTATAAATTCATTTTTTTAACCCTATATAAATAAAATAAATTGAATATTTTTTAGGTTATATTATCTTTTAGAGTGAAAGATGAGTTTGTGGTAGAAATTAGTTAACAGATGGAACTCTACTTGTCAAGTATATAATTTTTTATTCTTATATTATATGAATAAATCAATTCTTAATCATTTGGTAAGGGATCATAAAACTAAAAATGTGTTATCCTAATACCACATGTTTTGTTGAACTGATGATATTTTAAATCATCATAGATTGACGGCTTTAAGGCCCTCAATTCTACCATTGTTTTTGACTGATTAAATCAATCACTCATTATAAATATTTACATTTTATGTACAATTATGTGCTCTAATTTCCACTAATTTTCTCCTAATAGAGATCATATTTTTTTGGCGACCTTTTTCATTTCTGTTTCACTCTGATTAAGACTAAATTTTTTAAACCCAATTTCTGATGTGGGTTTTCCACAGGTATTTTTCTATTTTTAAAAATTTATTTAGGAAGAAAAATTTCAAATTGTGAGGATAAAATTTATTGAATTAGGGGAGAATGTAACACCCCATGATTTCATAGTATGTTATTTCTTCAAAGTAATTCAATAACATGCATTATACGCAGCACTGAGTTCAAGTACACCATGACATACCAAACTAGTCGTTCAGAAGCGGTTATGAATAGTATTAACTAAATTTTGAATTATATATATTATATATAATTTTAAAATCCATATTATGTTTTTATTAGACGTAATATAAGAACAAATTCATTTTTTAGATAAAGGAACTATTTCTCAAAAAATGCAATTTTACCGCCTTTTAATGGAGAACCCTTTTTAAATCAAATATTTGAAACTTTTATATATTCAATTTGACAAAATAAACTTCTTCTTTTGAATTAGGACATATGAATTTAGTTTTAAAAAAAATTGGTGTCTGTCTTCTAAATTTCTTAATTGGGTGAATAGTGAAAACTACTATATTTTAACAAAAAACAACATTTTTAATCAAAATAATTTGTACTATTTAATTAAAAATTTATTGGTTTGGAAGAATAAATATATTATATTTTTACCATTTAATCCAATTTTATTCATTGGAAATAATTTCCCTTTGAAATTGAACATAATGAAGTATCAATCTTTTGTTAGTTATTTATTTTTAAAAGCACGCTTTTTTGGTTTTGACCATTGGAATTAATTTTAAATTAATAAATGAAACTTCTATGTGTCGAATTTGGTAAAATAGACTTTATTTTTGGATTCAAAATATTGAAATTAGCTTTGGGTGAATTTTTTATATTTTTCTGAAAACTTTTATTTTTTGATGAATAGTGAAAACACTATGTTATAGTTTAAAACTGATTTTTTATTTAAATAAATAATTATTTTAGGCCAAAATATTTACATAATACCTATATATATTAACTTTAATTCATTGGAGTAATTTTTTAATAATATTAGATATATAAAATTATATTGAACTTTTCACCGTCTTTTAACCACCTCCAAGGAGCATTTAAAAATTTACATAAATCAAAATTTTACTGCTTCTGTGAGATGAATTTAAAAATTTCTAGAGGCATTTTTGATATCAGTATGTAAAATTTGGTTCAATAAGATGAAAACAATTTTTCTTGGATATTAATTTTTTACTTTTATTTACCATGGTTAAAAGTAAATAGGTTAATTAAGGGTAAAAATGATATTATTATTACACTAACACATGTCCTATTTCAATTGGATAATTATAATTAGCCCAAAAATAACCTTAATAATAAAATATTAACCTTTTTGGTGAACTTGGTTTATATTATGACATTTATTATAATTTTATTTAAAGAAAATATAAATGAGTTAAAATTAGAGTTTAATAACTAAAACATTTTTAATATTGGAGTATACATAAGATACATTCGACTATAAATATTCATTAGAAATAAAAAAATATTTCCAACATAATGGGTTTTTATTAATAATTTTTAGATATTAAATAATTAAATTTATTTATGACACAATGATATTGATGTAATTACCATATTATTGAAAGATTAAAACAACTGACATGAGAAATATCCAAATAAATGTAATTTTAGACTTTTTATGAATTACAATAATTTTCTAGGTCAATATGATATTTTATGGTTGGTTAGATGATTTTTTTTCGAAGTAATAATTCTTTTATGAATTTAGAAAAAACAAAATACCAAAATAGTGTCAAAATTGACATAAAAGTGTTTTTATAACAAATATTATATTATTAATTGATATTCTATTCCTAAAAATCCAAGGTTCATCCAAAGGTATTAACTAATATAATATATTTCATTAATGAACCAATTTATCATCTCTTAAAAGTTTATAGTATATTTATTAACCAAATAATATAAAAATACAACGAGACATGGTAAAAGTCAAACTATTTAACTAACAGTTAAATCTAAAAGATAAAGATAATATAGTTACCCAACCTGTCTAAAACCTATTGGTTCAGTGGTTTTCGACCCATCCCCACCTTATCCATTATATAATTTATTTTGGTGTCATTAGAAACAGAAATTGAATTTCTTATAAAATGATATTTCAATGTTTCCCTATGGTTCCGCCACCGCTCTTATAAAAGAGCACGTACCCTTCTCTCAAACTCACACCTTCAAATCCAATTGGCTGGGCCACCCCAACCCAAATATCCTCTCAACCATCCTCCCTTAATCTTATAGGTCTTCCTTTAGTCATAAATCCATCCTATAGAGCCCTTTGGATCAAATCAAATGGAGGAACACGAAGAAGAGGTAAATATTTCATCACCTCATTGAAGTTCCTTTCTTCTTCCACTTCCTATTTCTATGTTGTTTCCATTATAAAATAATAAATCCAGTATCTTCTATATACTATGATGTTATTATAAATATGGTACAACTATATTCATTATTCTATCCATCTTTTGAATGACTTGTCACCATACGTGTGTATGTACGGCTTACCATCTTCACGCCATGGTGTAGTTTCTATTCAATACATTATTATTTGAATGGGTATAATAATGAGTATAACTGATGTAAATAATAAATATAACATGTTAATGATTCTGTATATATATGATATACCTTCCAATTACATACGATTTCTCTATCAATATAATTATATTGTCTCTTGTGCGTACGTATGGAATACGGTATCCACGACGCGATGAGATTCATTTCCACATTCACCATTCAAAGATGATTAAAAAATATATATCATTAATAATTATGTAATATATGAAATAATTAGTATTCTATATATATATAAATATATCTTATTCACTTAGTTCTGTTAATTACGGTATGAAAACGGTAACAACGTTTATGCGTACGTACGACCTACCGTTTCTATAAATGGTGTTTTCCATTACATATATATAACAATATTATAAATATTTATATAATAAATATATATGATATATAAATCATGATTTGTATTCTTGATGTATTTAAATCATGATCTATGTGATACAATCAAGAGTAACAAGTTAAAACATGTATGATAAAGAAAGTGATTAATACCTGAAATGTTAATTTATCCTAGAAATTATTATTAAATGGTTAGTATAATGTCATAAATGATCATGTATGATATCATAAATATTAATATGGTTCTATTGTAATATAATAACATACTACTGTCTTTATATTGGATTTTAATCATACCCTCAACTTATGCATAGTGCAAAGTAAGGGTTAAATCCTCAATGTCATTGTAATCTGAGATTTTTTATGTGTAATTATCTACTAGGACATATTTATAATCCATGTCCATGTTTAATAAAATAGTTTTCAAAGGGATTATTTTAAGGAACTTTTTTTACTAAAACATGATTTTAAAATTTTTAAATATTTATTCTTCTAAATCATTCTCATTAATGTCCATGTTTTCAAAATGGTTTTTAAGGGTTTAATTTTACCGACATGAATGATTTTAAAATGTTAATTGCATTCAAATGTTTCAAAGTGTTAAGGGACACTTTTATTCAAAAGATTCTTTAAATTTGTTCAATAATAAATCGTGTGACTTATAAATGTATTTATGAGAAATGGATATTTCTCTCAATCATTTTTACAAATCATTTTCATCTATATCAACATACATTGATGGATTTTAAACATGTTTGAAGTTCATTTATTATCATACAAATATTCCATATTGTATTGATTTTTTTTTAATATGTTTGACCGTGGAAGTTTTATTTTTATACCATTAATGGTTTATGGATAAAGTATTGACATTTTGTATGCTAGTTTTAATATGAATGTTTATGTTATGTTTCATAATTTTCATATGAGGAATTTATTGGACTTAGTATGTGATGGGTGGAGCCCGCTATAGCTCCTCGACGAATCGGAAGGTCTCATGAGACAGACTAGTGTCTTGGCACAATGCCTTGACAAAATATTATTTGTAGTCCTGGCACAAGACCTTCACTATGTGGTTATGAAGTCTCCCATTCTGCATTCCATTATTATGAAAGTGGCTATTGATATATCATGTGATTATTCAACTAGTATAATATCAATGTGAATATGTAAATAGCATTATTTTATTATATCTTTTCCATATTATGATGAAGTTTATGTTTTAAGGGATTATATTTTAGTCATACACATTTCCTTAAATGTATATGCTTATTTATGAATGTTTCTGCTATATTGTTATCCTTACTGAGCATATGAGCTCACCCCTTTCTATGTTTTAATTTTCCCAAGATTCCAAGAAGTATATATTATGATTGATAAGTAGGGTTAAGCTAGGGGATTAGTAGAGTTCTCAAAAGATCATTTATGTTGTGTTTTATTTTCTATTTTTGTAATTTAATGTTCATGTATGTAATATATTTTTCAAGACTGCTAAAATAAACAGTGTTTCGGGACTTGATTCCTTGTAATCCTGCCAATGTATTAAAATAATGCACCAACTCTGGGCTTCGGTGGTCGGGGCACTACTGAAGAGACAAGTTGAACTGAATATGGTCTTTCTACTAATTTTATGGTGATTTAAATTGATGTAATGTGCCATATTAATTAAATATGTTCATCCATGATAATGGAATTTCAAAAGAATATATATCATGAAAAAGTTATTGGTGAATGGTGAAATGAAAAGGCATGATGATGAGAATGGTACATCACTAAGACTTTTCAAAATGATTTTAATATAAAGAGAAGGTTAATATTTTGATAATATATTATATCACGTTGCCTCAGGTTTCTCTTAGTTGGAACCTATGAGTAAGGAATTAATAACTTCATGATGGAATAATAACTAGTTGTTTGATGAAGATAATTATTAGCTCCTGATATTCCCGTCATCCTAAAATGGATGATCACACTGAGTTTGGAGCTGTGAGTTCTCATTTCAGTGTCGTGACTGGATGTACTGTTACAGGTCATAAATTTCCATGTTGGATACTTTTGTTTGTTTCTTAATTATTTTTTTTGAAATATGGTATTGATCTTCATTATGCGATGTGATATGGGGTTTTGAATCCCAGATGATTTCATGAGATTGGTAAGGATGATCATGGGTTTTGTAATGTGATGTGGAATGGGAGGCTCATATTACATTCTGTATTTTTTCTCCTGTGATGGAGAGATACATCAAGATATGCATGTCATTGTTAGATATGGAATAAAAGATTATGGAACAAGTTAAATTTTTTCACACCAATTTATATGAAGGCGACGGATTATTTCTTGATATGAATCAGCTTAATGATTGATTGTTGGGTTTCGTGTTTTAACAACATTCATTTTCTCAATACATGAGGTAAATGAATGTTATTATTTTTAGGATTTATTCTGGTGGAATAATATAATTGTTTTACTTGAGTACTAAAATTATGGATTGATTAAAATAATGAATAAAAATTATTATCCAACAGGGATGGTGTGGATGGAAGGGAATTACTGAAAGGATATCGATATTGAGAAATCATGGATTTGATTAAGCTTATTTATGGATTGAATTGACTTTTCCTGATTATTTTTTTTGTTTAATACTGAATAATGTTGATAAATAATTATTTTCAATGAATTATTTATTGAATGTAAAATGTAAAATTAAAATAAGTAATTAGTGTATTTAATTAAAATGATAGTGAGTTTATAGGATATCAGGTCTTAGTAATGTGTGTTGGGAGTCTGGAGGAAGTTAGTGGAAATTGAATCATATACTAGGTTATACACATAGTGTTGTATCAAGATATATTATCTCATATATATTATATGATTTTACACCCTACCCCACCCTTATCAGTTTGGATAATAGACACCCAGTGGACTCTATGAGGATTTTTTCCCAGACATCCAGATGTGAGGACTGATTTCTTATGACCCCCTCTGGACCAACATCCATATCTTGGTAGTTACATTATTTGATATGTTATACATATAGTTCTCCATATATTTTTTTAGTGGGTTATGGTATTTTTAGATAATTTATTACACATATCAGTCATGATATAGTATCCAAAATATAATTATTTTCATGTAGTGTATAGTCTATGATGGCTTGAGGTACTTACTCGGTGTATGGGTTTTAATGGCTTGTGCAAAAATAAATTATGTATGATATACATTATACATGATGTTTTGTCTCTTGAAAACATATTCATTACAATATTTTTATATGTGGATGGGATGTTTTGAGGGTGTGATTCATGAGGGTAAATTTGTTATTCCATTCATAGCAGTCTTCCGGATGACTAATATTGGAGAGAGATGGAACAACATGTGCGGTGTTGGGGATGAGCATAAAACTATTGGGAAAGTGTGAGTGTGGTATCCATATTGTTTCATTATTATAATATATTATATCATGTACTCTATACTAAATTAGAGTAATTCATTGTGTTTCTATGAACATTGTATACTTATTTTTATGATGAGTTAGTTTCATTATTTTTTTCTATGGTTTAGCATGTGTTCTTTGTATTTTTCATGAGATTTTATGGGAGTTCAACTGGAGGAATTTGGATATCAATATGGATATTAATATCATTTATTTTTTTGGTTGTTGTTTGGGATTCAATTTCATTGTCGTTGTGACCTTTTTCTCCTTGTTTTTTTCATTTCAATTGTTATAGTAGTGATTGATATTACACGTTTTCCCAAGGAAAGTCCTTGTGTATTTTTTTAGAAGGTTTTGATTGTTGTATATGTTATATATCTCTCTCTCTATTCCACGTGTAATATTAGAGGGTAATTCATAACATATAAATGTATTATACCCTCTATTCTATTTTCCATTTTGAGACCTACTAGAGGTTGGACTCAGGCTATCCCACTCTAGCTTTCTTCATTGTAGTCCCAGGAGGGGTAATTTTGGATGAGGGTTGATGGGTCATGACTACCCAAGTTCCTCCAATGTTTATAAACAATTTACTACATGGAATATATAGACTTTAGAAACCTCCAATGCATATAAAGTAACATTTTTTAATAATATTATTCTCTTATCATCTAGAGATACTTATATTTACAATTTTAGTTTTCACAATTGTTTCATAGTTTCTTTAACATTGTAATTAATCTTTTAAGACATAAAATAAATGATAATTTTACATAGATTAGACCCAGTAATTATTAAAATGAAATAAAATTTATTAAATTAATGCTATATGTTTCTATGAAATTAAATTTAATATTGTTTCAAGTAATGTGAGAAGCTCTATTTAACCATAATTGCAATCAATAATTTTTAATATATTTTTTTATGGAAAACAATATGTTGATTATATTTTCTAATGTCAATTATTTAGATTCCAATTGTGGAATTAATATTATTAAATTAAAACCATATATGTGGAAAAAATTTAATTTAGAATTAAAATCTAAAACATGATGAAAAGGTTATTTTCCAATGAAAATGTTTTTCTAATGTATAAAGAAATTTACTATGAAATGATAACATAAAATTTATTATAACTATCCAAAGAGGTAAAATGATAATATTACTTAAGTAATATAACTTTGAAGATAAATTAAAACAAAAACTATATTATTAAATTCCATAAAAATGAAATTTTAAATAATTATCAGTATCCCTCACTATTCATTTAAAAATTTATTCTTTTTATAAAATTATCAAATAAAAATTATATCAAAATTTGAAATAATGATTTAAAAAATGAAGTTCAATTTTCCAAATACATTTCCTAAAATTGAATAATTTTAATTTTAGTCAATATTCTCAAAATGTGACAGAACCACTTTTTTGGAAAATACAATTTTTTTAACATAAAACTATATTTCTACTTATTTCATGTTTTGAGAAAAAATATTATTCTAATACATAAATATTTTATTAGTTATATAAATATAAATTTATTTAATATTATTAGATAATATTTAATAATTTTATTTATTAAGATAAAAAAACATGGTTTGCATAAAAATCATTTTAGAAAAATTAATACCTTACATTCAATTGATTTTTTTCATTTTATAATAAGATGATATACAATGAAGTTATTTTATACATGGTTAAACAATATACATTCCAAAATATATTTATTCCAATTCATAGCCTCTAATTTAAAATATTGTTTATAAAATTTGGATTTATATAATATATTTCATCATCCATTTAAGATACGTATTTCATGTTGTAAAATATATTGAACACATTGTTAATCCTTTGATTTTATGGGGTGTTATAATACCTATTAATGGATTACCATTATAAAATTTATTATTTAATTACTAATAATATATTCTTAATATGTTTTGGTTTTTTTTCGTTGAGTGTTTCATCTAACCAAAATTAAAGAACATTGTTTTTTATTTTAATGGAACTGAAATATCATATTCATAAATTATACCCCATTAAATAAATTTCATCCTCACAATGTACTTATCATTTACATGTAGGAATTGTTAGTTGTGGTGAAATGATTTATAATGCATTAAATATTATATCTAATGAGATATTATCCAATTTTTCATAATGAACACATGGATACAGTTATGTTCACTAGCCATTTCATAGGAATGGATATCATAACATTCTATTAATGAAAATTTAATTCATTTAGTTTTCATTATATACAATTCAGTGTTTTCCATGCACTAAAATATGGTCACAATTTATTAATAACTTTTTTTCCTTTTTTGTAAATTTTTTATGATTCATATTAGAGATCACCAATATATTTCAAAAATTGAATAAATTATGACTTTCAGATATGATACTATCATTTTAGAAATTTGTATTTCCAAAAATATAATATTCATAAAAATAAATGACTTCCAGAAAATATCAATCATTTATAGTGGGGACATGATGTTCTTAGAAATCACTATAGATACAATTATATTTATAGAACAAGAATACATCCACTATATCATTATATAAAGTATTTCAAACCAAATTTACAATATACTCTTCCTTGATAGTCTTATTATAGGTTATCATTCCTCCCTAGGTCTTGGAGGTTGTATATTCCAACAATCCTTACTAATTATTTAATTATTTCCTTGACTTGGATATTATTTTTTTCTTTGTATATAATAAATTGAATTGACAATGGTGAACTTGGGAGATTTTTATAATCCATTCCAAATTTAGCTAAACTCTTAATTTTACCTCAATAGTTTGACACTAAATGGATTCTTATACCATATGTAAACCATCTTCACATCCCATTGATGAAATTACCGTATTACATCATTAAATATTTTTTGACATATAGGAAATTGAACATTGTTTACTTCAACATATTCCCCACAAAGACAATAATGATATTATGTATTTATCTTCATTAATGAGTTTGGTACATTTACATTGTTCACACTATTAATCTTATTTCAAGATAATGGGTTGGGAATAATCATAATGTTTTTCATTATATATCAAATCCTAATACATTTTCCATTTTGGTAATTGTCACATTTTTCATCGAACCCCTAGATTTTTCTCGTTCAATACATTAATAATATAAAAAGGGAATACAAGAGTGTCAAAATTTTAAAGTACGGTTCAATTATACATCCTTAAAACATATTTTACATTTTTAATTACATTCGGGAACATATTTCCTTGAGTTTAACCTATATACATATTAGTTTGATCTGGGTTACTGTATAATTGATAATCAATCAAATATCAATCTAATCACTATAATTTACTATGATATAAATCCGTAAAAGTGGTTCATTAATGGAATATGACCAAATAAGGAATATACCATTGGAGTTTCATTCTGTGTGTTCAGATTAGATTAATTTTTATTCACCTAGTGATGATTGAGTTGATAACAAAAACACCCTTTAAGTTTTATTAACCCTAGGAACAATTATTCCAAATTCGTCATCTACCTATACAATCTATATAGTGATATAGTTATAGTGAAATATATCACTCAATAATTGACCAATATTGTAGGATTATATCATATAATTTGACACAAATATTTTTTTTTGACTATGATTATCTAACCATAATGGAAAATGTGAAAAATAAACTCAAAAAATACCTAAACTAGTTACCAAAATGTCTAAAAGAGATCCGGTAAAAACTCTTTCATAACATGAATAACATGAAATAAATAATACATTCATAAAATAATTTATATAATATATCTCTAAAAAATATCTCAATTCAAGGATCGAATGGTTGTGTTTAATAAAAACTAGTAATGTAAATAATTTATTTTACAACAGTTGAAAACTTTTATTCCAATTATTTTCCCCTATATCCCTTTTAGACACCACACATGATATAGAAATAGTCAAACAAGATGATATAAAGCAATAATAATGTGTTTATCTCAAACACTGAGTAAGGTTAAGCCTGTATAACATGATTGAAAACATTAAGAATATATAAATATCATAATAAAATATAAAAATACCATAAATGAAAATTAAAAACATGTGATAGTTACATAAATTATAAAAATATCAATAAGGAAGAATGAATGATTTAAACTATATCATAACCATCCTGAATGATATAAACTATATAAACTATATCATAACATATATCAATATTCGTGTAACATGTGTAAATATTATAAATGTGTGGAATATAATAAAAAAAAGTCACAATCATTAAATCAGGGTATTTTATTGAAAATAAATGAATTAATAATTTTTTTTATTAAATTATGATCCACATTGATATTTGGAACAACTGTGATAATGGGAATTCATATGAGATAAATCTCATCATTCCCATGATTATGTGAATACTATAGTTTTGTAAATGCTTGAAAATGTGAGAAGTCCCATCATGAGAAAGGCTTTGTGAACAAGATCATCTTGTCCACATTAGACTATATAATTAAAAATACACCAACTCCAATAATTTTTAGGGTGATATTATACGCCACCCTCTATCATCTATACATATTTGTGACACATAATATCAATAATAATCTAATCATACAGAGGTTGAAGTTTAAAAAGATCATTAAATTTCATAAAATATAAAAGGATCACGATAGTAAATTGAAATAGGTTAGTATTTACACCATTGAAATTTAAATGTGTTATATAGATTAAATTTATTCCAATAGATTAAATTTTTAGGTAATTAAACCATTATAGCATAAGAAACATTCTAATAAAATCCACTTGAAATATTTGATCTTAATTTTTATTACACCCAATGATTTTATTTGTATTTACCTTCAAATTAACATGAACCATTAAATTGTATCCCTTATTCACATCCACAAGTTTAAATGAACCATAAAAACCTAGAAATCTGATTGATGGGTATGAATTGGATTTATAAAATACTGAAAAATAATTAAAACGTTTTATTTATTAATTTTTTTATTTAATCACAATAACTCCATAATCAATATTCAGTAAATTCATTATATAATTTATAAATATGTTTTCTTCTAGATTATTTTTATTTCATTATGTGTGTGGACATAAAAATTAATCTATATCAATTTTTGGAATAATATTTTATAATAATTAATTTTTTTTTAAATAATCAAATCCAATCATAATTAAGGTAATTTTTTTTATTTATCCGAAAATAATAAGTTAGTATTCAATAGTTAATAATAATGACTTTTCTAAAAATAAAAAATCTTTTTATTTATAATTACTATTATGTTTTGAATATTATTCTAAAGTAACCTAATTATAATTTAATTTTTTTATTTTAATTAATTATAATGGAATTAAAATTATACTTCATTTGGGTTTTTGTTGATTATTATTCTTGAAAATTCATTTCTCTAAAAATTGTATACGGTTGTGTTTTATAAATTCATTTAAAAATTAGTTTCTTTAATATATAGATATTGGTTCTTGAAAATTTGAATCAATATTTTGTACCAAAATGTTTCTTTGTGGAAAATATGTCCCTTTAAATAATTTATCATTATGAATAGTATTCATGGTAAATATTTTTCACCTCGGTATGTTTGAAATGGGAAAACCAGCTTCAAAATAATACAATAAGGGTTATAAATCTATAAATAACAATAATTTTATCATCAGTATAGTTATTTCATTTCTCATACATGGTTTTAAAACATGTCAAATTTCTAAATTTTTCTTTGATAAATTTCATTAAATTATTTTCACTAAAGGAATATTTTAAGGTTTCACTCTCTTAAATTTAATAAATCTTATTTGCTCAAATATTTATAAGATGTTATTATGAATTTATGTAAAAGTTCACATGGATAATAAATATTTTATTTGTATTATGGTAAATATATTTTAATTTTTTTTTTGTGATGGAATAATTAAATTAAATTCTTACAAAACACCATAAAAAACTTTTTCATGTTTAATAAAAATCAAAAAAATATATTTTTTAAAAATGGTATTCTTAATAATATTTTGATATATTATAATGTTCAAAAAAATAATATTAATATAACATATTACTATTGTGTTATATGATTATATTTAAAAAAATCTATATTTTTTCTCATAATTTAAAAATATGTGAATAATTATTTAAATGGATTTAATGTTCTTTATGTAATATATTTTTATGTGATTTAAAATAATAAAATTATTTATGTTGGAAAATTGGGATGGTATACGGTGGAAAATATATCTATTTACCATTTCCCTTATTTTTTTCTTCTATGATACCTTATAAGCCTTTATTCATGAAAACATAATACAACGATTATGGGTAAAATTTTCTAAATAAGGGTTTTACAATATTGTTTATAATTTCATATAATCCTATAAAAATTAGATGATGAAATTTAAACCATAACCCATATTTTCTATTGTATTTTTTCCCATTGGTTCCACAGTCACCTGATAAATAATTTATTGTATTTAAATCTATTATCTAATTCTATATGTGCCCTTACCTTTACCATAAAAGCAAAACACTTTTCCATTATTCATAAAACCACCCGGAGCTACCCAGCTCGACCAAACCATACCACCATACATCTAAACATACCTATCCATTATGTAGAGTTTATTATATTATTAAATGTTTAATTGAAGAGTCCTTAAGGAGGTATATAATGGACATATACCAACGAAGAGGTAATCATCCTTCCTGACGTCTATCGGTTTATCTCTTCTTCTACCATTATGATATATTTTAAATTTATCCTAAAATAATAACATTATTATCTTAAATATATACTAAACACTTATTATGAGTATATAATATCTATCAAACACCAACTATTAAGTAAAATCAGAATTTAAATATCACTCATTCGTACATGTGTTCTAATGCCTCCATTTATGTAATGAACTAACCTTAATACCATCTTAAACTAGTACCAAACCAGATCTATCACATTGCTGAAGGGAATTACCAATACCCAAAAGAAGGAGACGTGAACTGAGGAATCAAAAAAAAATTAGAGGGAACAATTTCACCCAACCATAAGAAACAAAATAGAATTTATATATGGCATATAGGATAGGGAAATATATACATATATATTCCATAAATGAAAACAAACAATGGAAACCAATAAACTCATTAGTGGAAACAATCTAAAATTATAGGTCCAACCACAAAGTGCTCCCAAAATAGGAAAACAAACTATAATATGTGATAGTGTGGGAAAAATCACACCATCTCACCACCAATTATCAAAATCTGCTGATAGGAAACATCGCTACTGCATTGTGGTGCCTTATCTTTCCCTACATCATTAGACATAACCAGTTCTATATATTGTCAATGGGGTACATAGGGTATAAGTTAAAAATATCAGTAGGGTGTCACAAAAGTGTTCTATATCAATTCATTGATAAATAATCCAAGAATAAATTAAATTTATTGAAAATAATGCCTGATAATAGTTTACTAGTTTTTATATAAAAAGCATGAAAACATAGTTTAATTTTTTACTTTCTCCAAATTTCAAAATAAAAAAATTAAATAAATTTTCAATGATATTCCTAACTATATATCATAGAATATATATCAATTCAAAACAAATAATTCATCACTTATCATATAAAATCTATTCTAGTATCAAAAAAGAGTACAATCAAAAAATTAGAACCACATGTTACATCAAGCTGGTGAACAAACTATTTTAGGACAGATAAGACTCTAGTACTTATCATAAATAATCATCTATGCATCATGTAACAATACATATGAATCAAATATAAATAGAGTATTAACACCCTAGAAATTGAACCCCCACCCCCACATCGGTCTAACCAATCTTTGGAACAACAAGCCTTGGAGAAAGATGAAATAACCATGACAACCCCCACCCCAAAAGTGGATGAGACCAATTGCTATACCATACTCCTAACTACCCAAGGCATACCATATGATATATTATATAAACATTATCATCAATCCAGTTCCATCAAACCTAGATTTATAACCCATTTGAAAAACCATTTCCCAATGCTTCAAAATACATCTTTCATTTACCAATGTAGTGGAAAACCATCTTTTATTAAACCCTAGATCTATAAACAAAAAACAAATAAGCTATATCCTATATATTATTTAATATAAAAATTATCAAAAATAAGAGAAATGAAGCGTATCATCACAAGATAGAGACAGAAGCACCTACCTCAATACTCTGGTTGCACACACCAGAAATGGAATCAACCCACAACAAAGAGAAGAGACCCACAATGGAATCCCATGAAATAATTTTTACATTATATAATTGATTAAATTTGTAAAAAGGGTTAGTAAATAATAGGAAAAACCCATACCATATGAATACACACATTAGATACCACAACCAACAAAGGAAACGACCCCTGGAATGAGATCACAGAATATATCTATAGAGAAGCAAGAAAAAACATCACCATAGGTCTATGGATCTAATAACACCACCCAACAGCAGTATCTTGATATTTGAAATGTATAATAATAAAGGATTAATCACCCAAAGAGATAAAATCCAATTAGAACCATGATAAATCGTCTAATTAATCAATCCATATCGAACAAAGGATTAAAATCATAGTAGAGGAGATCTAAGTCAAGATAAAGTGGGTTTTCAATGAATAAACGAAAAATAATTCAATATAGCACCCTAAAAGATGAAATACTAATATTTACATGTTATTTAATATATTAATACAAATTTTAAAAATCATATATTACATATGTCAAGAAACCCGTCAATTTTTTTAAAAAATCAATCTTTTAACTATAAATCCCATGTATCCCTTACACATCACGTATTCTTTTCAAGCTCTGTACAAAATTCCAGGATTTTCTCTATCGATTAACTATACATTTTTTTACCCCATTACTCATTATGTAATCACCTAGAACATTGGAGAAAACATATATTCTTACACAAAACTGTAATCAATCACTATCATTCTTCTTCCTCGTAGATAAACCGAAAAAGCTATTAACTGATTTATAAATAGACACTATTAATTAAAAAAATATTTATATAAACATCATTTTATTTCCTAGAAAATTTTCACCAGGCACGGGAGTCCCCAGTCACACCCAATTAAATATAAAAACAATAAATGTGAATAGAATTTTAGGAAAATGGTTAACAAGATGTTATAAAAACCCCTTCATGAGACTTTACATCCCAAATAATTCATGTGGAAGAATGAAATATATTAAAACAGTGGGTCCATTTCTCCCTCCTGAATTAATCAAAATCCCAAATATCATCATAATATTCTCCATGATTTCACTATACTATAAATAATGGAATATAAATCCCATGTAATACATCCACATGACTGTAATCTCCTGGGTTTTTAGAGTAGATTAAATTCCTCAAACGTTTTGAATTTTCAATGTATATTGTGTAGACCAAATATTTTCCAAATCAACATAAATTAATACCAATATTTTCCTTGACCTAATACTTTGTTTTTAGTAATGGTTTAAGGATTCTCAAGTGTTTCCGATTTTTTTGAGTTTTGGGTTAATCATGTGTTGAAAACCCTATTTTTCAAAGAGCATAGATTGAGGCACATATTTTTTAAAATTATTGCAACCTCTAGGGAGAAACCATAAACCTTCAAGATTCATTTTTTATGATTTTATAATCCATGTAAGGAGGGGAATATTTCCATTTTTGAACCAATATAGTTTTTAGAATAGGTATCCACATATATTTTCCAATGTTTGGGAAAAATTTGGGCATGTCACATGCTTAGTGCCACTAATCTGGTGGCTATAAACACGCTCAGCATGGTTTTTCCAAACCTTTTGATCTAACCATGAAGGTCTGGGATCTTGAGTAGTAAGAGTAGAACAATTTTTTAAACTATGCGGGAAAATTTTGAAGGATCATTGAAAGTGTGGAATTTTGATTTCCACCTCCCTCTACTTCATTATTTTACGCTTTCTTCGTATGTGTTTAACACATAGTACTGGTGCATCCATCGTTTCCTCCTCTTCTAAGAATTTATCCACAATCTCAGTCTGTGATCCAATCTTCAATCTATCTTTTGTGTTGGATCGACATCGTTATCACATTGATTCCTATTACTTCCTTTGTTGCATGACCTCTACCAATGGTTTTCTAAATATTTGAATGTGGTTTTACCATGTTTTTATATTTTTTTGTATAAAACATTGATTTATTTCACATCGGTTTGTGTTAAAGGCTATGATTTAATATGTGGGAATCTACCAACACAAGGCAGGTGGTTCTTATAATTCCTTTTGATTTCATGGTTATCTAAAGTGGTTTTATTTTTGTTCTCCATTGGGTTGTTTGAGCGAGACCCTATAAATTAAATGTATCCCTTTAAATAGTTAATTTAACCCATCAAAGATGATTATTAGAGGGTCATTAATTCCAAAAAAGGTTAACGCTTGGTGGGAGGCCGAAACATTGGAAGATGAGGTCGGGTGTCATTTTATATAAATTGAGTTTTTTATTTTATTTGTATTAAATTTATATTTATAAGTAATTTTTTTGGGATGAGATCCATGGGATTGTGATGGACTCATGTTGAGTATTGAGATAGAATTGGCCATCGGGACTAATAATAAATAATCATTATCCTAGGTGGGGCTCAAGATATATTAATTTGGGTGATGTTGATCATAGGTTGGGTGAATCAGTCATTAGTTTCAGGTGGAGGGGTTTTTATATTGCATGCATGTTTTGGATTATATGAGATAGTGATCCCCATCATGTGGAGAGACACTATCTCAAGGGAACAAGTTACTAGAATGATATTGAAGAATTTTTATTTGGTGATTTTTGATCACTCATGTTGTACAATAAACCATTTCAGAGTTATCTGTATGTAGTAGGACACATATGGTGAGGTCGTATTCACCACTCATTTGGGTACAGGCCTGTGATAGTTATAAATTATAGAGTTGTATGGAGGTTGTTTTTCAAATAAATCCATGGGGATTTTGGAGAACCATCGGGGGATAGTGATGAGTATATCGTTTGGCGGAAGAGTCATGTCATACAAGAGGCTAATGGGAATGAACTTATTTGGGAGTACAAACATCACCATTCTTTGGGATGTTAGGTACTGAGCCGATAGTGATATTATTTTTCAAGATAGTATCTTTTTTCCTTGAAACATTTGTCTTTGATCCGAATAAATAATTCTAGAAGGGTTCTAAGGGAAAATGTTCTAATACTTTCTTATTCCACCAGGACATCCATTACATGATTTATGGCATGTTTTTTTGGGTCAAATTTGGAGGTGAAACCTCAGGGTTCACTCGGGATTACTTATTTTAGGGGATTCCATGATATTAGACTATGGATCATGTCCTCTATGGTACACCACTTATTTCCAATATAGGTGACCTTATTCCTTGTGGTTATTCGGTACAATGTATGTATGTAAATATTTCTGTGATGCATATGAGTGGTTTTATTTACATTCTAGTATACAACTATATAATAAAAAATGTTGGATAGGAACACAATGGTTATGGACTTCAAAGATTTATCACAAACACTACATTGGTCCTTTTAGATGTATAAAGAAATTGTGAATTTAAAATCAAGTAACGGTTTGGTCTCTGGATATGGACCAAAGTATTGGGATGCTTACCATTTTATGCATAGAAACGGGCCATAAGGTTCATACATCATCTAGTATTTAATTTTTCTTTATTTTTATATCTACATGTTTTTATGTATGTATATACTAAGGTCCACCATGGAATATTGTTCTTTATAATGATATGTATGAACTATTTTAATATGAATTCCTAGATAAAAATGGTATTTTAGCCCAATTTTTTTATTTTGGTGCTGATAATGGTAATTGTTATTGGTGATGCTTCTATTGTTGTGTATCCTCCATAGGTGTATAACTGGTCTTTATTTTGGAATTTATTCTCCAAAATATTACTTTTAAATATTATATTATTATAACATCACTAGATGTTATTTTATACCCACTATCACTAATTTACACTATCACTAATAGCCTATCTCCTTTGGAAGATGTGTAGGTGTGCTTGTAGCCCATGTGCTATTGGCCTAAAACACTGTTCAGGTGGATAAACTGGTTAGGAACTGCAAATTTTATCAGAGTAGTTTCTTAACCTTATAATTGGTATTAAAAATGGCTTATGATAGAATAGATATTAGTATGTTGTTAGAAAATGATTTATTGATCATGTTTTGGGTACCTGCAACCCCATTCATGGGTGCGAGACCATGTTTCTATGGGTTGGAATTTATATTCCTCTTTTCTCATTTTATTGTTGATATAATTTCTACCATCAATTTTAACCTTGGAATAGTTTGTTTTCCTATTGTGACATGTAACCCTCATATTGGTATGTAATGGGAGGAATTATTTGACACTTGGACCCTTGTCCTGATAGGGAACGACATGTTTGATATTATTTTTAATTTGGAACATAGGTCATTGTGAATATTTATATGCATGTGTGTGATGGAAATTGTGTGTGATTTCATGGGTGACATTCATTGGGAAAGTTGTATTTTCGTTTCATTAATGTGTCAAAAAGGGAAGCTAAGTGGTGCTTTCCTGCCTAGCTTCTCTTTGGTGGAATCATACTCAACCATCCCATGCAAGTGGGCCTAATTATATTTATGTGACATATGTGATATATATGTATGAATGGGCCTAGATCTTATAGGATAGGGAAGGTATGGTGATATGGGGTGATATTGATCACCATCATGGGAGATATGTTCAATTGTCTAACACGACATGGTTCACCAAGACAAGAATGGACCTAGGAATATATGATACATGACTCTGATATGAGTGGTTAAGGGGCCTAGTGTCTCGATTTTGTGATGTAAGGTTACGATGGGGAAGGTTAAGGCTGGTGATTTTTTTTATATTACAGATTTACCTATCTATGATGTATATATTTACATTATCTAAGCTATCTGACCATGTAATGGTATTCAACGAGATGCAACCTTGATAATATTTAATGAAGATTCTGGTGGGTGGTCATGCAATTTTATAGGGCAAACCACAGTTTGAGTGTATTGAGGGTTGTTATGAGGCCACTTAGTGTTGGTAAGACCATGATCTATACGTGAAAGCATAGTTACAAGCTCAGGTATAGGCAGTACAACTTCTTGATTTTTCATATTTTGGTTCATGGCTTGATGAGGAGCTCAGAGTGAGTCTTGTATTTTCCATTCTATGGATTGAAAGAGTATTTAATGGTGTCGTTCGTTCAATGGAATTCCTAACTAGTGAATTCCATTCATAGAACATATCACTATTTTCGGGTGTGGGTGGACCATAGGTGGATGAGAACTAGATTGAGTCAATGCAAATGATCTTTGAGAATCTTGAGACATCCCTAGGGAGGAGGGTGCAGCTGGACACTTTTATGATTAGAGGACCGGATAATCTCTAGTGTGATATGACGGATTTAGAAGGAAGACACAAGGGACTCTCGTGTAAATATTTTGAGGTCAGGTTCTTCGATATATTATTGACAGAGACATGAGGGGAGAGAAGTATTTGTTGTTCATCAGCCTATAGTATGGTGACATGTTTGTGATGGACCATGTTGTGATAAGCATTGAGTTTTCTCATTTCACAACTGGTATGGTGGGTGACAAAACCATGAGGGTGAGTCATTTTGAGGATGTTTTACCACATGTCATTTTGGTGAAGGTAAGCTTCTTCAGGTTGGCCTCATTTTTTGAGGTGGTGAACCAAGCACTCATATCCAAGGGAAATTTGATGGACTGATTGTAATCTACTCTGGTGATGACATCAGGTGACTATGGTGGAGATTCATTAGATAATTATAATAAAGGTGGAGGGTAGTTCAATAAGGTAAGTTAAGCTAAGGACTTGGGAAGAACACCTTAGATTGGATTAATAATAGTGTACTTATAGTGAACGTAGTCGGGTAATGTGCATATATAGTGTTATCAAGTGATGAAGGAGTTCCAGTCATGCATACAGGTTATGAATCTCAAGATTTTATATGGTTATCCTTCTCAGACAGAAATAATTTAAAGATTAGGTAAGACTTAGGGTTTTGATATCTAACTACGAGTGATACCATGTGATGGTAGCTGAGTTTTAGTTTCACACAAATGTCGTAGTAGTGAAAGAGTGAACTAAAAGTAGGGTCAATGGAAGGTGTTTGGTCTTTCTGCATTGGGAGGAATGGATTTAGGAATTTGATCATTGGGATTTGGGAATTCAATGGAGATTATAGATAATGAGATGGTTGGAGAGTCAGTTATGGTTAGAGTTGTGCCATGGGTCTATCAGTGTCTCTATGTTTTACTTTGTCATGGTATTTTTTGAGGCATGTCTTTTTTGGGTGCTTGAAGTGCATGGGATGTATCTATGAACTAATCAAATATTGATCAGTTTTATAGAATCATAATGACATAGTTATATATATATATATATATACATATATATTCATATGTAGGTATGTATTAGGTTCATGGAACATGTTTTTTTATGTGAGCACCATTGGGTGCGTCGATTTTGAGGGGAATTTTCACCTCCGAATCATTTAGATGAGGGTAATGAGGATGTGTGGGGAATTGTGGTTGATTTTGGGGTCCTTAGAGATGTGTGAACACAAAGGTGAAATTTGAAACATGGTCGCAATGTGGGAATTGATGTGGTATAAGCATTTTATGGGTGTCTGGTATGAATAAAGAGTATCAAAATGAGGTGAAGTAGTGACAAATCATCATGGGAGAACTCTGAGTCTAGGGATAGTCAAAGGACCATTGGTTTCATTAGATTTTTGGTTCAGAATGGGACTGGGGTAGTTAACTCCTATTTTGGGGAGCACCCAAATTATTTTATCTATAAACTATTGGTTGGGGTAGTCTGGGTTAATTTTCAATGGAAGGGTATGTTCGATGTAATCTCAGATTAATATTTTATAGCTTAGGGATAAGCTTTGTTAGGATGTGGATATTATTACAGCCTAGTTTCTTCGAGAAGGTAAAATTCTCAATCTATTACTATTTTTTGTAGAATGGTGGGTATAATAACACATTTTTTATAAACATAACATAACTTTTAGAGTTTCTGTGACCCAATACATTTTTTAGTCATTTTTATGTTTACCAAAGTTCCTTAGGTGTTTGGTTGGGTTTTGGGTACATCAGATTCTAAATTCCCACATTTTATAAATTTGTAGACTGAGGCACCCCTTTTTTGAAAACTGTGTTTCATCTAATGAGGAAATTTGTTCCCTAAAAATACAATAATCATAGTTTTATAAACTACGATGGAGGGTCGAATTGTTCTGCGAAAACTGCTTCATCGTTAAATAGAGTGGTTTTCCCAACTGGAAAAAAGTTTGGTAAAATTCTACATAGGACACATCCTTTGATCCACCCAACTGGTAGCTACAATGGGATCAACACTTTTTGTCCTTACCATGCAAGCAGACTATGTGGGGATGGTCTCTTACGAAGTATGACATGCATGGTTTGTGCACAACTTTCAAAATTGTGTTGGAAAACCATGTATTCTTTTTAACATTGTGAAATTATGATTTCCTCTCCCTCTAATTCTTTATTTTCCTCATTATTATCCCTCCATGTATCTCACATAGTAGTGACACATCCCTCATTTCCTCCTCTACTATGTGTTGATCCATCTTCTTTATATGGGATTCATTCTTCAATTTTATCTATAGCATTGGATCTATATCTATGAATGTTAGATTCTTATTTATTCATTTTGTTCATTCCTCTCTCATATGGTTCAATAATTCTATACAAGGGGTCTAAAAAAATTTAATATGTTTTCCCAAAATTTAAATTCCCTCCAATCAAGTCCATTATAATGGCTATGATCGGATGTGGGGGTTCCTACCAACATGAGGTATCTAAATCTAGTCTTTATTTATGATTTAGATGTTGTTTCAGGGGTGAAAATATTTATTTCTTCATTAGGTAGTATATGTGAGAACCCATAATTTAAATGGTTTCCTTTAATTATTTAATGGAATCCATCGAAGATTCCTATTATAATTGTTCTTATTTATAAAAAGACATGATACTTAGTGAGTGAATGAACCATGATAATATTAGGTAGGGTGTTGTTTTATTTAAATTTAGTTTTTAAATTTCATTTGATTATACTATTATATATATATAATTTTCATGGGAGAAGAGATGTAGGATTGTGATAGGATTTGCCTGAGGATTTATACGGAATTGTCCATATGGACTATGGTGATAGGATCATCAGTATGGGTATTGTATAAGATATATATATTCTACTAATGTTGATCATAGGTTTGGTGACGTGGTCATCCATTTGAGGTGGAGGGGTCATCCTAATGTGGGAATGGACGAGGTTATACGATATAGTGATAACCATCACATGGATTGATATGGTCATAGGGGAATAAGGTACTAAATAGATTTGGATTAGGTTCTATTCAATGATGGTAGTTTCCAATGATAGATTCTTCATAGTGAATTTGATTTAGTTTATTTCTATATAAATCCACGAGGGTAGTGAGGATATTTTAGGGGATAGTGATGAGGTTGTTGGTTGGGGGATAAGGCTCTACATACCTGAGGTCGATGGGGTAAGAATTATTTGGGATGATGGACATATCTATTCCTTGGTATATCGGATTTTGATAGGATTGAGATATTATTTAGAGTGTAGGTATCTATGTGCCTCCAAACAATGGGCTTTGAGATTATGAATGCTTTCGATCAGGGGTCTGAAGGACGAGCTTTAGATTGCTTGGGTGTACCTTTGGGGAATCTGTTACACGATTGATGGCATGTGGTGCTATGTGACAATTTTAGGAGTAACTTGAGGTTTCTATTAGGATAACATTTAATAGGGGATTCCTTGATTTTATGATAAGAATCCTCTCCTTTATGGTATATCAGTGATGGCCGAAGTAGGTGAACACCCTCCATGTGGACATTGAGCACATGGGAGGTATACAACTATTAATGTGATGTGTATGACCTATTATATTTAATTTTTTCTATACTCTAACATAATTAAAAATCTATGATAATAATATGTTGTTGGTGGCCTAATGAGATTTTTTATCACCCCCCTATATGGGGCACTCAGGATGTGTGTCGACATTATGGATTTTTAATCATGTAAAGGTTCCAACACTCATGTTGTTCCATAGTGTTGGGTTGTTTTGCATGGAATGGATTGAATGGGTACTTAAGGATCCTTCATGATCCAAATTTTACTTTTTTATTTATGTATCACAATTTTTCAATATATTTATGTAATTATTTCGACCATTAGAGACCATTATGATTATGGGTATGTAATTTTATTATATTCATTCTATGAAAATAATGGTAGGTAGAAAATGTTTATTTATTCCACTACTGATGTTGGTAAATGTTATTTCTTATGCTATAAATTTTTTGCTTCCATTAGGGGTGAGTTACTAGTATTGAGTTTGGACTTTTTTCTCGAATGCTTTATATTTAAATATATATCATCACACGAGGGTATAATCTCCCAATTATCACATATTTACACTGTCACTTCTAGTGGTCATTCTTTTTTATGGGGATGAAATCTTAATAACTAGGGTAGAATGTCTTAAAACTCTATTTTGGTGGATAAAAATGATGGGGGATACATTGAGTGTCAAAGATAACAATAAGATTCTCAACAGAATGAACTTATGGATCGAACTCAACCTCTTCCCATATAACTACATGAGAGTAGAAAATATAATATTTCTTGAGCATTGATATGTGAAAAAAAATTTCAAATATATTCAAATGATCTTGCAATTCCAATCGATAGGAAACCATCCCAAACCACTCAATAACCTCAAATAGTCTATCATTTTTTGAAGCCAAAATTACATATTTTCCAAGATAACGGTGACCAGAAAGATAAACATTCATGAAAACCAGATCAACAATAGAAAACTCTAATGGATAATGACTTTGATCCACAAAATATTTCTACTTACTCTGCATTGTAACAAGATTATGATGTATAACATGAATAATCAAAAATGCAACGTGAACAAGACTCCATCCAATAAGAGATGCCTCACCAACACCTTCCCAATAAAGAGATTATTATCACATGGGACCATATTGTTGGAGTTGGTGGCCTAGAACCAAATACTTGGTATTTTATTCATTAATAAATACCTTATCACATCTTGATTCTTCTTGTGCATGACAATGCATGTGATATTTTCCTAAGGATAACTGTTTCTATAATGGTTTATAGAAGATCCCTGCTATGATGAGAACACGGAAGTGACATAACACTGTTCTTGAATATATGTTCTATGAACATATGATGTTATTTGAGGGACACAAATAATACAGGCCATTAGGGGTGAGGCTCATATAACATTCAAGAACCTTCTCAGGTTGTAAACCTTTGGTAATATCCAGCATGATATTATGATAACGAGACCCACCATAAAGAAATTAACATTTCACTGTGTCATTGGATGTCCCTATATGCGGATGTGTGTACTGGTCCTTTGACATTAAGATTATTATTAATGGGTATTACAACTCGCGCACTTATATGTATTGATGAAAACTGTTATGACACGATGTTCGCAGTGAGGTATGATATGTTGGGTTTGTCACTAGTGATACTAATTTAATAGATAATGTGAGATAGGATTTGTCCCCTATATTCCATAATGGAAGTAGATATCTCAGGTCCCTTCAAGGAATTGATATCACCTAAATAAATCCATTTCCATGGTGACAAATGTACATATTCAATTCTGAAATATTAAAGAAAGAATAATAGATCACATGGGTTGATGGCTCTAGCATGCAATCCGCTTGATTTGAGACATTGAGATATAGGGATTATATTACATGATAAATGTTCTTATGGGGTGACACATCATTACGGCGTTAACTTCTTTCTCTATGGGTGCCTTGGCGTGTTGCTTGATGTTAACCTTGCACTTTAGGCAAGATCCGTCTAATTCCACTGAGAAAGAGGCTTATAGGGTCACACACTAAGTACGTCCCAGTACCTCAGTTAAATATTATTATAACAAGTTAAATAATGATTATTCCTGATTATGGTTAAATAATTATTTACGGATGGATGATCTCATTTATTTTGACAGAAGTTATTCAATAGAATATACCGTGGGAGAAATAATATATTTATTAGTGAGTAATGAAATTATATTTATGTTACAAATAAATAGCCATTATTCAAGGTCTAATAAATGTGTTATAGGAAATACATAAAAATAGAACAACCAAAGTAAATGCAATGTATATTAAATATACGGGTCATGTATTTATTCTGGGAATTTATGAAAAATAATATTATTTAATTAATTAAATAATATTAGGTGTTATTCACTGGGCGCATGTTAGATAATAATAATATTCAACTGTTATTATTAGACATGAGGTATTAGTATGAAATAAATGAAATGAATAAATGCTTCCGGGTAATTAATTCATTTTATTATTCTATGTAATTAAAAATCCAAATTATATACTTCTCATTAGCCTATAAATTTTTTTTGGTTGGGCACAATGGATTTGGAAAATATTTCAAGCCATGAGAGAATTCCTTTTTAACCAAGAACACTCTCATGCTACGAGAGAGAGAGCAATCCACCTCCATCTGATCAAGGCGATCGAAGGCAGACATTGCAAGTGAAGGATCTTCCACCCTATCACCCAGATATCCCTTCGGCAACATCCAGAGATACATTGATCACGTGTGGATAATTTCTAGAGGAAACCTACACTTTGAATCTACGACGCAACGAAATATCACATCGGATCATGACTGAAAACATCAATGAAGAAATAATTCCATCAAGGTAATTATTATTAATTAATGAAATTAATTATAACCAACATATGATGATCTTATATATGGTTCTGGGACTCCACTCTTTCTTTTCTGTTCTTTGTTCTATTCTGAAGACCCGTCGTTTTATTATCATGATGGATCTCAGATTGAGCGTTATTAACACTAAAATTAATGTTAGGTACACCAACTAATGCGCTTCTGATTCTCCCAAAACCTACAAGTAGTATTAGAGGGAGTTTATATCGTTGATTATAATTATTTAGTTTTTTTGGTGATTTACACATTTAATAATTTGGTTTTTTCAATTCATGTTAACTGTTCATTAAATCTGAATCTCGAGATCCATTCCTCCTCTCTCATTTCTTGTTCACCTTAGAGAAAACTATTTTTTCTTTTATATTTGATTAAAATAAAATAGAGGATCTCATCCAGAGTTTCCAAATGTTCCTGGACGTACAAAACCTAAATACACGGCGTGTATTCAAAATAACATGTCGTGTATTCTAGGTTCAATTCATCTGACTTGTCCACCAAATCAGGTCGTGTAAATGGATCATATCTAAGTCATTAAGACAATGTGTGTTGACAAGGAACAAAGGGCATATGGTTTCTGAATTACACTCCGTGTGGCCCATGGATCATGGTGTGTAGTACCTTCGGGTTAGGGTTGGACCGTGTACCCCGTACACAGCTTGCATGGATACAAACCGTGTAACGTGGATACTATACGGACTGTGTCCCTCTAAACACATCGTGTACTACAAAAATTTCTAAAGTACATCTACATGACATGTCCCTGGGTGTGTACTTCGGATGGATAGTGAACAAAAGTACACGCCGAGTAGTTGGAACTACATGTCGTATACTCATCCAAATTACGCAAATTTATTAAAATTTATTATTATATTATAAAAATTCTTCAGACGTGTACCATAGTGTGGGAATAAATTTGAGGCACTACATGTGATAGGTTTTTTATATATATGTGTTTAATTTAACATCTGTGTAATGTTAATTTCTACTCATTGGGTAGTTATGAATTGGAATTCACCGGGTTGCATCCAAGGTATAAGTTACATACAAAGATAATTTTTTATGAATTTATTTGATTAAAAATTATGATGGATGAGAATATCTAGGAAATTCGGAAATGGGTTAAAGATAAAAGTATTGATTAATTAATGATTATTAATTTATTCGATCATGATTTATATTAAACAAGAACAATTAATGACTTAAATTCTAGTTTTATTTATGCGTATATATTGCTACTTGTGTGGATGATCATGAGATAGAACATGACCTTTGTATGTGAATGGTTTCTTTTAATTTATTTATTTAAATTAAATTTGTTAGCATATGATCCTTCTCCTCATTAGTATGTAGGGCTTGTTCACCCAAGTTTTCTTTTATGTAAAACCATGTTTAAACCCTCACCTGCGTGTGAGATAAATGCATATGTAATGGATGGAGGTCCAATGCTTGTTGAGGCAGCTCAAGTTAGGATTCATGGTTAAACCAATCCAAGGAGATACAAAGGTGGATAATTGGAAAGATGTATATATGAACCCAAAAGTTTCAAGGTGTTTTCCCCTAGGTATTGGGTTAGATTATCAACTGCTAGATAAATTAACCAATATAACAAGATCAAGATCATACCACTTATTTTATTTCTGTCAGTTTCGTGGTTTATTTATTATGGGTGTGTTTTCATGATAACATAATTAATTAATTAAACAAACATGCAAGATGGAACTAAAATAAGACCAGCTTATGTGTAAAATATTATCTTAGATGTGGTCAATCACATTAGTATATCCCACTTAATATTATCCGGATTTTAGTCATAGATATTAAAAAGTTAATTAACGTATAAGGATAAAATCCCTCAATGAAATATGAAGTCGTTATAACCTTCCATAATCATGTTTAGAAATGAACCATAGTTCAAAGTGTTGGACCAAACCTTGTTGGGATGCTTTAAATTATCGAGTAATTGGGTTCTAAGTTGAAATGAATTAGTTCGCCTCAAGGGTTTACTACCACATCCTTACTTGGTGTGACCAAGAGGCAAAGGTTGAGGAAATCCAAAAATAAAAGGATTTCTGGATTGGGGAGTCCACTCAGCAGATCAAGGAGCTGCGAGTTAATGCAGTTGGCATTTAAAATGGCTACCTGAAACCCTTGAAGTTGATTGACCAACCCTAGTTGTGGTAATGCAATGGGAAATATGGATCCTTTCCATAAGAATATTCAGGCAACAAAATATTCTGAAGTCAATGGTGGGGGCTATTAGATTTCGATAAAATAGTAGGAGACTAAAATGTATTAGTTTATTTATTTGCCTCAGTTTCCTCATAATAATGTAATACACCTTTTTCATATTAATTTGTAGAAGTGGAATAAAAAATGACTTCAAACATATCATTTTGAACCATACTCGAGAAGGAAAACCTTCTCAGTGGCACCAATTTCCAAGAGTGGAAGAGGCGTTTACGCGTCATCCTTCACCACGAGAGAAAATTGTATGTGTTGGAAGAGCCTATTCTAGTTGCACCTATAATTGAGGGCAATGATGAGGAACTATCTCTCTATATAATGAAACTGGATGATGCCACAGATGTCCAGTGTTTCATGATGTCGGTCATGTATAATGAGCTCTTGAAGCAACATGAAAACATGGATGCGTATAGAATGATGTCTCAACTTAATGATCTCTATCGAGAGAAGGAGAGACTGGAGAGATTTAAGATCTCCAATGCTTTGTTTACAACTATGCTTGGAGAGCCTACACTAGCTGGTCCTCATGTAGTCAAGATCATTAGCTACATTGAATGCCTAGACATCATAGGGATTAAGTTCCCAGATGAATTGCGTAGAGTTGTTATTCTATCATCACTACCCTAGATCTTCACAAGAATTATTGTCAACTACAACATGAGAAACAATGAGAAGATTCTATCAGAACTTCTGACCGTAATTCTCCAGATAGATAAGTTCATGGGGAGTGACAAGCCCGCAGTCCTAATGGTGAATATGAACATGAAGGACATGTAAAAGGGGCCAAAGACTTATAAACTATCTGAATCCCCCGAGCACCATCCCTCCAAGAATTGGAAGATCCAGAGGAAGGTAAAGGAATAGGAGGTGGTACGTTTTTCTTATGGAATCCAAGACCACTAGAAGAGTAATTGTACCCAGAAGCATGGGGACATTAATGGCATGTTTTTTATCGACTGTAATCATTCCATTTCAACACATTAGGTTTTAGATACATCTTGTGGGGCTCACATATATATTCAAATGCAGAAACCAAGTATATTTAGAAATAATTCCAAAGTAGAGGTGGATATTTGAGCTACCAATGGCATGAGGTTTGATGCATTAGCCTTTGGCGATTACCACCTCTCATTGCCAACTGGGATGATTTTGGATTTAAATAACTATTAGTATGTGCTGAGTGTTACAAAGAACATAATTTCTATATCTTGTTTGGATATGGATGGATTTATTTTCATGTTTGGAAATAAGGGTTTCCTATTTTATACGAAAAACATATGTTATGGTATTTCGCACTTAAATAATGGGTTTTATGTATTAAATTAAGAAAACCAAGTCCTGGAAATCGATAACGAAACAAACTCACATGACTCATACATCACCCAATTGTGGCATTACCATCTCAGTCATGTAAACGAGAAGCACTTAAAAAAGGTCTAACTAGATGGATATTTAGACACTACCGATCTAAAACCACTTGATAAATGTCATGCTTATTTTTAAGGAAAAATTACCAAGTTGCCTTTTGTTGGATAGGGTGAAAGGGCCACAGAGCTTCTACGATAGGTGCACACTGATGCATGTGGACCATATCTAGTAGAAGCTAGAGATGGATATTCTTACTTTATTACTTTTTCTGATGATTTGAGTAGATATGGCTAGGTCAACTTAATGAAGTATAAGTCATAATCCCTAGCTAAATTTATGCAATTCATGAATGAAGTAGTGAATCTTCTTGGTATGAAGATAAAGAAGCTTCGATCGGATCGAGGTAGAGAATATCTGAACCAATAGTTCATCGATCTTCTATGGGAGTCTAGGATTATATCATAGCTAACTCCACCTTATACAATACAAATTAATGGTGTTTGTGAAAGGAGGAACAACACTTTGTTGGACATGGTGAGGTCAATGATGAGTCATAGAGAACTCCCATTATCCTTTTGAGGATATGCATTACAGATAGAAGCATACACATTAAAGAAAGTACCAAACAAGGTGGAAAATAGAATTCCCTCTGAGTTATGGAATGGAAAGAACCCCATTTGGTCGCACACACATGTATAGGGATGAGAGGCATATGTTATTGCCTTCTCAGGCAAGAAACTTGCACCCCGGGGCACGAAGTTTATCTTTATAGCATATACCGTGGAAAGGAAAGGATATTACCCATATAACCCTTCAAACAATAAAGTGATTGTCTCCATACAACCTGTCTTTATTGAGAGGGAGAACATCCTTAAAAAGGGTATTGTTAGCACGATTGATTTTGAAGAAGTTGATGCTCAAGATACACAGGAGTCGGTACAGGAACAAGATGCACAGGTCCATGTGGAAGAGGTTCCAGAAACACTTGTTCTATGTAGGATCTCAAGAAAGGTATGCGAACTAGAGAGATTTGGTTTCCTAGTAACCAAGGATGGTGAATAAGTATTGTTGGAAAATTATGAATCTCTCTTCTATAAGAAAGTAGTAGAAATCTCAGAAGCTACAAGATGGCTAGAAGCCATGAATTCTGAGATGGATTCCATTTATCAGAAACAAGTCCAGGTTCTGGTCGATGAGCTAGTTGATGTAAATACTATTGGATGGAAATGGGTATTCAAGAAAAACATGACATGGAAGGTCATGTTAGCACCTACAAAGAAATACATGTGGCTATAGGACTCAGACAACGTCAAGGAATTGACTATGATGAAACCTTCATTCTAGTTTCCATGTTTAAATCCATAAGAATCATACATTCCGTAGTTTCTTACTATGACTACGAGATTTAAAAAATGGATGTCAAAACAACATTCCAAAATATGATCCTTCATAAAAATTTCTATATGACACAACCAAAAGGGTTTGTGAAACCAGGTGAAGCCAAACAGGTTTGAAAGTTGAAGAAATCCATTTATGGATTAAAGAAAGAATCCAGGTCGTGGAACATTAGATTTGATGATCCCATAAAGGAATTTGGTTTCATTAAGAACAAATGTGAGCCACGTGTTTATAAGCGGTTTAATGGAAATGTTACCATTATTCCAGTAGTATACGTTGACAACATATTGCTTATTAGAAATGATGTACCAGTCTTACAGTCAGTTAAGGACTTGTTGAAAAAGTGTATCTCCATGAAAGACTTAGGTGAAGCAGCCTACATTCTAGTGATCAAGATCATTCATGATAGATCCAAGAGGCTGATCTATCTATGTCAGGGTATATAAATTTACCCGACACTATATAGATTTATTATTGAACAATCAAAGAGGGGATTGGTTTCAATGTGACATGGCCTAAATATTTTTAAGAAAATGCGTCCTCTAACACCTCAAGAGAACGATAGAATGAGTAAGATCCCATATGCTTCGGCTATAGTATACATCGTGTATGTCATGTTATATACTAGGCATGATGTTTCCTATGCACTAAGAATAGAAGGTAGATATCTTGCAGATCTAGGATAACAGAATTGGACTGCTATTAAGACTATCCTTAAGTATCTAAGAATAACTAAGGATATGTTCCTACTGTGAGGAGGAGACGAAGAGCTTATCATCAGAGGGTATGTTTTTGCTAGTTTTTAGGTAGATCAGAACGATCTGAAGTTGAAATCTATATATATTTTCTGTCTCAATGGAGGAGCTGTGAGCTAGAAGAGTTCAAAGCAGCCAGTTGTTGCCGATTCTATAGTGGATTCTGAATATATAGCGGCTTCTGATGTAGTCAAGGAAGCTGTCTGGATTCAGAACATTGTCCAGGATCTTGATGTGTTGCCAAACAGTAAAGATCCTATCATGTTGTATTGTGATAATACTACAGTGGTGGCTCTTTCCAAAAACCAAGGTCACATCAACTGACAAAGAACTTACTCGGGAAATATCACATCTTGAGGGATTTCTATCAAAGGGGTGAAGTTGTAGTGAATAGAGAGTCCAAAAAAGGGAACGTGGTGGACCCCATGACTAAAGACATTTCTTAGCATATGCATGAATATCATGTCAGAGATAGTGGGTTAATGATTTTAGCAGTTGGCTCTTGTCCATGTGGGAGTATTTTGGAGTTGGTGTCCTAGAACCAACTAATATTTACTTTATTCATTAATAAATATCTTATTATGTCTTTATTGTTCTTCTGTATGACAATTCATGGGATAATTTTATAAGGATAGATACTGCATTAAAGGGTCATAGTGGATCCCTGCTATGATTAGAACCTGGAAGTGCCATAAAACTGTTCTTGAATATATGTTCTATGGTCAAATGATGTTATTTGAGGGACACAAATAATACAGGCCATTAGGGGTGAGGACTCATAAAACTTTGAGGCACCATCTCATGGTGTGTTCCCTTGGTAATATCTAGGAGGATACTATTAGAACGCGACCCACCAGTAAGAAATCCACATTTCAAAGTGTCATTGGATGTTCCTATTTATGGACATGTGAATTGGTCCTTAGACTTTAATATTTGTTTTAAGGTTTTTTACAACTTGCGCACTTAGATTTATTGTTGAGAACTGTGATGACACACTGTTCATAGTGAGGTAGGATATGATGGGTGCATCACAAGTGATACTACATTAATTTATAATGTGATAAAGGATTTTTTCCATATATTCCATAACGAAAGTAGATATCTCGGGCCTTTTGATGGAATTGATATATCCTTAATAAATCCATGGACATGGTGACGAATGGGCGCGTTCAATCCCAGAATGTCAATGAAAGAATAATCGAGCACATGGGTTAATAGCACTAGCATGCAACCCGCTGGATTTGAGATATCGAGACAAGGGGATTATATTACACAGTAAGCATTCATAGGAGGTGACACGTCATTTTGGCGATGATTTTTTTCTCTATGGGTTCCTTGGCGTGTTGCTAGACTCTATCCACGGAATTTAGGAAGGCACTGCCTAATGCAAATGAGAAAGAGGCCTAGACGGTCACACACTAAGTGTGTCCCAGAATCTCAATTAAATATTAATTTAACAAGTTAAATAATGATTGTTCTCAATTGTGGTTTAATAATTATTTAAGAATGGTTGATCACATTTATTTCAATACTAGTTATTTGAGAGTTTATATTGTGGGTGAAATAATATTTTTATTAATGAGTAATGCGGTGATATTTATTTTAGAAGTAAATAGCCATTATTCAAGGTCTAGTTAATGTGGTCGAGGAAATAAAGAAAAATGGAAAAACAAAAGTACACGCCGTGTATATTAAATATACATTCCCAATAATTTTTTTCTGGGAATTTTTTAAAAATAATCTTATGTATTGAAATAATTAATATTAGGTGTCATTTTCTAGGTGCTTGTCAAATAATAATAATAGTCAAATGTTATTGTTAGAGATGGGGTATTACTATGAATTAAATGAAATAAATAGATATTTTCGAGTAACTGATTCATTTTATTTTTCAGTGTAATTAAAAATCCAAATTATATATTTCTCATTAGCCTAGCCATTTTTTAGTATTTGTGCACAACAGATTTAGAAAATCTTTCAATCCTTGAGAGAATTCATTTTTCAACAAGAATGCTCTCACGCTATGAGAGAGAGAGAGATACACCTCTACTAAATCAAGGCGATCGAAGGAGGACATCGCAAGCGAAGGCTCTTCTGCACTAGTATCCAGAGATCCCTTTGGTGATGTCTATAGATACGTGGAGAACGTGTGGATCATCACTAGAGGAATCTTACCATTGGATTCTACGATGCAATGATGGATCACATCGGATCGTGACCAGAAAAATCAATAAAGAAGGAATTCCATCAAGGTAATTCTTGTCAATATATAAAATTAATTGTATCCAACATATGATGATCCTAACTATGGTTCCATGACTCTGATCATTCGTTTTCGGTCTTCATTCTATTTTGAACATCCAGTGTTTTATTATAGAGACGGATCTCGGATTGATTGTTGTTAACGCTAAAATTAAAGGTCAGTACACCCACCAACATACTTTTGTTGTGCCCGAAAACTACACATATAAATCCCTAAAAGGATCCATTAGGATTTAAAAAATATAACTATTATTATAAGAAAACTAAATCTATCCTAAATGAAAAAAAACATCCTAAAAAAATAAAATTCACATGAACAATGTATATCCTCTAAAATAAAACGATCACATTTCATTTCATTGACCTTCTATTGATTATATTATGTACCCAATATAACATAACTCCCAATTTCCACCCATAGAATCCTCCAAAAACTCAATGTGAACATAGTATCACATTAAAAACAATGGAATAAGAAACAAAATGTATACAAAAAAATTTATTATAAATATAGCTTACCCAAATCTTCAACTTTTGTAGTGTCCTTACTCAAAATGAAATGAGAAGAATTTGAAACTAATCAATCACCTCCCATTTAGAATTAATACTTCCAGGAGTCTGAGAAATCCAAATACAAAATCCATAGATACCTCATCACATTATCAAACGAGCACCAGAAGTGGATGGGTTAAACTAGATGGATTCAAATGATATACCCTAATCTACTGGCTTGTTTAAAAGTGGGGAACATAATCAGAAATATCATTCATCTTACCCAACCACCAATGTTTTCATAACATTTCATAATATATCTTTATTGTTCCCGTATGAATGGTCCAAAAACAACCATAAAAATAAAATACTCTTTACTGATTCTTGGATGAAAAATTGATGCCCAAATATAATGAATGCTATCTGAAGATAAATACTATCCTAAAACAGTCTCCCTGACATATACAGTTTCTTGAATTCCACTGATCTCATCATCATGCAACATGGTTTTGGGGAATAGAGTAAATGCGATATGATAATAACTAATCACTAGTGAAATAAAACCCTAAAACACTTGTTGGGGAATCAGGATACTACCTAGAAAGAATTATCAAAAGGATCCACAATTCATTCGATTCAAAAAAAACATTTGATGGAACATTAATAATAAAAGAATCTATAATGTTTTTCACTTTATCTAGGTTCTAGGAGATATCAATTTCAAACGTTTGAAGGTATTCCACCCACTGCCTCAGTCGATGATTCATATCTTTCTAGGAAATGTTATAGCTAAAACAATTATGGTTCGAAATAACTGTGAACCTTTCCCCATAAAGATAATCCCACGAATACATAACTTCTTGAATAACCATGGAAGGATATAAATCAATAGTGTGTTTATTATTCTCATGTGGTCAATGAAAATGAGAGGCAAAATTTTACACATGACCATCCTTCATGAGTACACTACCCAAAATAATGCATAATGAATCACAAAAACAATATACCCCATCATGGGATCATCTATAATTATAATTGGTGAAAATGTTAGAAATAATTTAAAATATTTTAAAAAAGATTGACTATTTCCACCCCATATTAATTTCACCCCATTAACGGTACAATCAGTCTAAGGAGACACCAAATTAGAGAAAAACTTTTAGAATAGTCAATAGTATCCCACAAGACCAAGGAAACACTAAATATAATATCTATTTAGTGTATCATCCATTGAAAGGAACTCAATTAAGTTCTCATGATTAACTGATAAACCCATATTAAAAATCACATTCCCCAATAGCATCACTTCTTGGATCCATAATGTGAATTACAAATTATTTCTAATAAAATGGTTACTTTTTTATTTAAGAAACCAAACTCATATGGTTCTCATTGTAATGCTCATATCTTGAATAAACAAAAATATCATCCAAAAACACTACCAATCAAATGTTGAGAAACTTATAGAATATTTGATTAATCATATTTTTAAAAACTACTGCTTCTTTAGTCAAAACATACCATCACAGAATATTTGTAATGTCAATACCTGATTTAGAAATCCATCTTATGTATATCATAATTTCAAACCTAGACATGATGATAACCTGACTAAAGATCAATCATTGAACACCCCATTTACCACCTTAACTAATCAAAAGTTATCTAATAAGTATTTTGAATCTTTTTCATAATTCTAACTTGTTTCAACTTCAAATAATAAACATTCAATCAAATTTAACCATTTTCATTCTAGGAAATAAAAAACAGGGACTTCAAGAGGATAAAATCTAGGGTGAACAAAAAACATCACCCCTGAATCTGCTAATTGAATCATGGGATCATTTACCTTTACTAATTATATAGAATAATAATCTATAGTTATTTTCTATGTACATGAATTCATGTAAATCTTATACATTACATAAAACTCTCTTCGAAGCTTGAACAAATCCTTAGGGAAATGGTCAAGAAAACCCCAGAGAATAGCATTAAGATAAAAATAGGATACATTTCATTACTCTTAGCTACAATTATAGTAAAAAAACACCAAAGCTATGTTCCGGAAGGGCCATTACAATAATACCATGTATCCCACTCTCCCTAAAACATGTGTTAACTAATTTCAACCACAAAAATCATGAAACGCATATGATAACAAACTACCTCAGAATGATGTGAAAAAAATAAATCCATCTGTATGTTGAAATCAAATAGATCTAAATTGACAATAAGAAACCCCCGAACTAACACTCCATCCGATATCGATAGTTCACAATATTGACAATGAAACCACTAATATTTCTTTTTCACATGTGGTGTCTCTAACTCCATAAAAAAGGACATCGAAACCCTTTTATGATTAATAATTTCAATACATTTCTAGATAAAAATGATTTGGATGAACCAGTATCAAGTATTGAAATTTCTATTAGTGATGAAATAACGATGGTATATCACATTATCTATAGATCTGCATATACCACCACTGGAAACACATCTACTACATGAGGGTGCTTCACTCCTAAGTTCTATGGTTGGGCTGCTATAGTAATTGAAGAATCCTATTGTGCCTCAGTCACCTTGGATATAATGATTCCTAATGATATTGAGGTTTAGATATATCATGAATGAAACATTGCTTACGAACATGAATCCTTAAAGCATGACCCATCATCATGAATTTAAAATTGATTTCTTATTTAAATTTAAAAACCCTTAAAACATGTGAATATTTTAAAAAAATGATGGATGAGAACAAAAATCATGGTAAGGGTCACAAATTGAATAATACAAAACCCCTTAATTCCATAATACCTATAAAACTTTTTCAATTTTGAAATTAATATTTTTTGCCTTATAATAATCTTTTTCTAACCCTAGAAATAAACCTTACTACACAAACAATTTCCTAAAAACTTTCATAATAAATATGTAAAGTAAATAAAATTCATAAAGGTATCTTTGATGTTCATAAAGACACATTAATACTCTTTCATATAGTTATAATTTTTACCGTTGATAATTATAATATTCATTCCCTTAAACATAACATCATTAGATTACCTTTCAAAATTTCAATATATTTTTAAAAAAAGATATAAATCATAAATAAATCATGATGGTTACTTGATGGATAATTTCCGTAACACTATCATATATTTAATAAATGTAATTCTTACAAATTAAAGAACCATAGGATTTTCCAATGGAATAATATTTATAGTTATAAATATAATAACCATAGCAGTCAATATCCTACATTAATATTACCCAATGTACCATAGGGATATCATAGACACACACATAAATGGTTTATAAATTAACCACCCAACATTACAAAAAATTATTGATAACCATAACATAATCATAACACATAAATACATGTTGTTTTCAAAATATTTAATGAAGACATAATAAATATATTCCAAATACTCATATATAAAAAAACAATCAAAACTAAATTACCTAGAACATTGGAAAATATGGTTTTCCCCATATTAAATTATAGAATATAATATCAGAATACAATAAAATATTGGTTTTAATGGATTTTAAAAAATAAATCATGGAATATAGTGTTATATATAAATCATGGAATATAATACCAGAATCCAAAAATAAAATATTTTTTCTAATAGATAAAGAAGTTTCTTTCACCGTATATATATTTTTAGAAATATGATCATAGAGGCTCTAAAATTGAAAAATCAAAGAGTTACACAATTCGAAAGGAGGGTATTTTACATTTATCGCGAATCAGCGAATGCATCAAGTCACTAGGAATTGTGGGAAGTGGCATGCATTGTTCTTCCAAGATACCCTTATATGTAAGGCCATCCTCAAGATAGTTCCCTTCCCTGAATGTTTGCATGATAATGCAGTTTATATTGGCATGTTTGTCCAGGCAGTTGACACATTTACTGGTTAATTTCCATCAGAGATGATGTTGACTCATACAAATCACTTGAACAAGCACCGCTGAATCAAACTCGAACAAAATATTGTTCCAATTATTTTTATGGACCATATCAACTGCTCTAATTCGTGTCACCATTTCAGCTTCCAATGCAGTGGCCTATCCACATGGGCCATAACAACACTCCACTACGTGCCCCTGATAGTCCCCGAAAATAATCCCAAAACTTGACGGTCCCAGATTCCCCCTAGAGGCCCCATACGTATTGCATTTGATCCATCCCTTAAATGGAGGGGAAAAGAAACCTCCATTGTTCCCCTTGTCTTAGGGAAAGATCATGCAACCTTCAATCTTCTTAGAATCATGAGGTCCCTCAGTGAATTGCAGCAATGGTCACAGACCCGCTCACGGGCCATTCTGATTTCTTCTGCAATATCTTCCAGTACCGAGGCTTCATGGTATTTCTCCCTTCGATGCACAATGTGGTTGCGAGCTTTCCAAATCGAATGAATCACTTCAGTGCAAGCGACCTGAAGAATTGTTTTGAGCTGCTTTGATTACTATACATTAAATAGCATCTACAAGAAATCCAGAACTGAGGAAGTGCTGGGAGGATGAAGCTAGAATGTATTGAGTACAGATTTCCAAAGTGAAGAAGCTATATTACATGACAGAAATAAATTATCAACATCCTCGTGATGATGATGACATAAAGCACGTCTCAATCAAAGATAAACCCCCTTCCATTGGACAGCCTCATCCACTGGAATTCTACTGTGAAAAAGCCTCCAAAGTAGTGTAAATTTAAATGGACGCAACCATGTTTTGTTCAAATCACCAATACATTTGTCTGGTCTCGGCATTAGATGCTTATAAAAATATTTTGAGTCCAGCACACCATTCGACGAGCCCTCCCATAGCAACATGTCCTCTTGACTAATAAAATCATTATCATTGAAAATGGATATAACCTCTTCTGGAAGGTCCTCAATATGGTCAATATTATTTTTTATGGAAACATTGTGTTCAATCTTCTATTCATCAGCTTTTACACGCTCAATAAGTGGGATGTCAGTCCAGTTAGCTGTCAAAAATTGAAGTGAAAAATTTCTGCTGACCACCCAACGAGAACGCTGCATAATGATGTCAAAAAATGAAGGCAATCCAGGACAAATAGAAGATTCAAGATATCTATGTTTCCCTACGATGAGTCTTGACCAAATTATATTTCATAAAAAATCTAGAGAAGCAAATTGTTTATGAACCAGGTGCCAAAGAAATTTGGCCTGCAATGCTTGGTTGATGCATAAAATATTCCTGATACCCAGCCCTCCTTGTCTGATAGGCATGCAGGATTTCATCCATTTTATAGTGATAAGTATCCTTTCTAACACATTTCTGCTCCAAACAATGTTCCTCATCATTTTATTAAGAGTTCTGAAAATAAGGGACGACATCATATTAACCATACAGGGGTACACCAGCTGTGAAATGACAACATGTCTGACAAGACACACACGTCCAGCCATAGAAGGAGACATTCCCTTCCAAGAAGAAATAATTTTTCTCACTTTAGTGAGGACCTATGAGAAGTGTGATTCTCTTGGTTTTCCACATAAAATAATAACTATATGATAATCTATCAAGAGAGATCCTTCTCTATGTCCAACAAAGATAATGAGTTGATGCTTCCGAGCAACTGGAAATCTTTTTCAAAAAAAAGATGAAGGACTTGCCCCAATTAATCTCCTATCCAGAGAAACTCTCATAATGCTAGAGATCTCGCTTATGATTATTCATGTTTCTCCTATCACCCTGAGTTAAAACAACAATATCATCAGCAAAAAACAGATGGGAAGGGGCAGAAATACCTCTAGCTTCTCTCAACGTGATGATCTCCCCCTTGTCCACCATATTAGTGAGGAGCCTACTCAGATAATCTTCAGAAAGTGAAAAAATAATGGCAGAGAGTGGGTATCCCTGTCGCACACCCCTCAGACAAGTTATGTAACCCTCTAGTAACCCATCGATCAAAATGGAAATTCGTGCCGACTCCATCAGCTTTGCAATCCATTGAACAAACACTGCACTGAAGCCAAATCGGTGAAGAACTTTCTTAATGAAGACACAATCCATCATATCAAAATCCTTTTGAAAGTCAATCTTCAATGCCAAATTTCCTCCCCTCGATGTCTTCCTGAGAAGATTAAAGAACTCTAAAGCAGTGAGCAGGAAATCTTGTGTGCTTCTGCCTTTTACAAAACCAAACTAGTTCCATGAGATGATTTTCTCACTAACAAGACTAAGACTAGTGGCTATAATCATTGTGATGATCTTATGAATTATGTTAACCAATGCAACTGGTCTAAACTGTCCAATTTCGCTTTCATTCTCCACCTTAGGGATGAGGGAAATGAATTGGGCATAAAATCCTGAAGTTAGTGACCCACCATTAAAGAATAACATAACAAGCGCACCCACCTCATTTTTAATAATATCCCAATAGGTTTGAAAGAACAAATTGGTGAAGCCATCAGGTCTAGGAGAGCTGTCTTTTTTGAGACCAAACACTGCCTCTTTGATTTCAAAATCCATTGGATGTGAAGTAAGAAATCTGTTATCCTCCTCAGTAATCAGACTAGGGATAATTTTATCTCGAACCGATTCATTTTGAGATACACCATTAAATATCCCTTTATAGAAAGAAACAATATGATTTTCAAGGTCCTGCCTGGTCTTCAGAATTTTGTCACCTTCTTTAATAAGAGAAGGGGGTCTATTCACTCTTCTGGCCCTTTTTAAATCATTTAAGAACTTTGTATTTCTATCCCCCTCATTGAGCCACCTATCATTGAAGATATCCTTGTGAATGTTGTCTCTGATTCTTACCAGATTTTTCAGATTGGTTGAGAGTTCAGCCTACGGGTTCATGTCACCCGAAAATTTAGATTTATTATTCCTTTCTTGTATGTTATGAAACTGACATTCAAGTTCCTCAATTTCAGCATCCATAGAGATGAAATTGGCTTTTCTCCACTACATCATCTTAATCATAATCATTCTGAATTTTGGGATGCATGAAAAATGGCTTCTCTGACTGGTTGCAGAATTCCACACTTCTCCAATAATTTTTGAGCATTCTGGCATTGAGACCCATGAACTATTAAATCTGAAGGGAAATGACTGTCCTCTCTCACTCCCAAGAAGACTCACCAGGAGAAGATTATGATCAAAATTTAATTTGGCTAGACTGACACTCTTTGATGACTTCCAATCACCAAGAAAAGAATGATTCACAAAAGCCTGATCAATCATGTTAGCCCTCAAACCACTAATATAGTTCCTTTACCAGGTAAACCTATCACCAATAAGATTAATTTCCACCATTCCAATTCTCTCAATGCATTATCTAAATTCTCTTATATAGGTGTCATTAGTATTCGGGCCTATATTCTCATTCACTTGTAGTATGGAATTAAAATCACCCATAATAATCCTAGAATCTGATATACTGCTCTCAAGACACTGATGCTTCTCCCACAATAGCCTCCTATCCATGTAATAGATGGAGCCATAAATTGCCGAGCAGAAGAGTTTCATTCCACTCTCTTTCAATCTTCAAATGATAATTTGATTGTACTCATCATCAATCCTCGGAGAATCCACAGAACTATGTGTAAGTAACCAAATTCTATCAAGATTTGAAACAACCCTGGTAGTACCTAAAAGACTATATCCTCTACAGCTGAACAGATTTCCCAGATTTCTAGAATTAATCTTGGGCTTTGAAATTCCAATTACATCAGGATTATACCTTCCAATAAGTATCCAAAAGTAACCTTCAGTGTCCAGGTTGGCTATGCCCTGATGGTTCCAGAAGAGGAATTTCATTTGGACATTGTTCTGGAGGTCATCCCTCCTTATTTTTCAATTAACCTTGATGATCTTATGGGTGTTTTGTCTTGAATCATATTTGCCTCCACGCCCTGCTTCATGTTCTCCATGTCAGGCCTAGCCTGAGAATCCTCTTGGAGCTCCTGCATGCTTAATTTTTCCGGTTCATCATTGCTGGAGTTGTCCCTCCATGCATGTTCCTGTTCTACCCCCACCTCAATCTGAGAATTGTTGGCATGCATCACTATATGGCACTCATGTAACCCCAACCTACCCTCAATTTCAGATTCAATTAATTTGAAAACAATGTCCACAGTTTGATAACTATATACTGTATCCACCACCTCAAAAGATACTTCCTGCATCTACTCGATGATGTCAACCCAGGTATTGTCCTTGCCTACATTTTCTGACTCAATAAGCCTCTCATTGCCTGTATTTTAATAATTATCTTCCTTAGCCATGTCTTCCCATGATTTTACAGTCTCAATTGGTTTGTATCTATTCCCTGCCAAAACATGAGCCATTCCCTTATCCTTTTCCTCCTACACATCTCTCTTGCTTCGCGGAACCTCCCTCCAGGCTAGAGCAGCTGCCATTGTGTTTACCTATTTCTTCACAACACGACATGATTGGAAGTCATGCCCAAAAATTTTACAATGCTTTCATAATCGAGTCAAACTCTCAAATTCATAACTAATTTCCAATTGGTGATCCATAACTTCAATAAAAATACGATCAGTTGGATGCTGCTCCATATTGATCTCAACCAAGATACGCACATAAAGGCCAAGATCACCATTTAAGGTGCGTTGATCAATTTTAAGATGGGTTCCAATGTTTGAAACAATTTCATTCAGAATCTTTGGTTTCCTGTAAACCCACGACAATCCGTAGATTCTCGTCCAGACCTGCGCTATATAATGATTTTTCTTGAAGGGATTGAAACTTGCATCTCATTCCGCTATTCTCAAGAATCCAGGCATCAAGTCAAGGTTTCCCATTTTCTAAATCGAATCCAAATCTACTTTCCATTCAAGAATAATGTGATAATAACCCTTACCCAGTGGTATAATTCGCCACCGAGGAAAACCCCAGCAATGTGAGATCCTCATCTTTAGATCAGAAATCGAATAGGTTTTCATACCTTTTTCATATGATGTTCATCCAAGCACTGAGAAGCGGCATAGCTCCATTCATTGCAGGAGAGCACTTTGGTCCCCCGCCACCAAGATTAAACCATCCTCATCCCGCATAATTGCATTTCTATTGATGGAAGGAGTGGCAATATTTGATTCCCCAGCAAGAACTTCCATGAAGGAGAGAGCCCTTCGCGATTGCGAGGAGAAGTTTTTCTTTATGCCATTAACCTGTGATGGGAAGGATCTCTCCCAATACAAATTGAAGGAATCCGTCCAAGTTTCTATGATCGTATATATTAATATATAAAACACCTTTTATATTTTGTACAGAAACTCCGAAAAAAAACGGTAATGATTTCGTTTTTTAAAAAATTAAACGAAATTGTAATGAAAAATATATTTTTCATTATAAAATTTTTCATTTTCATATATAAATAGATATTATATTTTTATAAATATATAAATTGAAAAAATAGTTGGTATGGTAACATTAAAATATGATTTTTTAATAAATTCCCTTACCTCGGGTACAACTCACCATGTAAATTCATTATCATCCTAAATACTAAACAAGTGTTTATTATTTTCCATATTAAGAACATTTTCCCATTATTTTATTCATTTTTAAATTATTTAATTCTATCTTATGTTCAATTTAATTAAAAAATCACGTTTTCCTATGATTTTGATGATATTCGGTTCATCTGTGAAAATTGACAATTGTAGGTTGAATATGGTAAAAGTTGTAATTATTCTATAATATAATGAATATTAATCCTAGAATTATTATCTTATTTAGTCATCAATTTTTATTTTGAAGTAGATAATGATTTATGTTTCTGAAATATGAACTATGTTACAATCAATGAGATGATATTCCATACATAAGAATGGGTAATGTTTCATGTTATCAAATATTATGATAGATATATGGTAAGTATTACATAATACTTCAAAAAAATTTATTATAACATAAATAATTTATTATTTGTTTAAATTTTCGTATATATAATATCCATTTGATTTGGTGATGAAAAATAAATTACATCGCATCGTAGAGGTTGTAGTCCACACATATGGATGAATGACATTATCATTTTTCACTGAATAGAATAGAAATAAGGTAAATGATATATTATATTTTAATAAATATAAATATATCATCAATATCATATAAATAAATTGAATACATCAAGATACCCAATCATAGCCTAAGGTGATGGAAAACAAGTAACATCGTTTCGGGAGTTGGTATTCCTCTGTACACAAGAATGATGGTTTCATTTTCCACTTAATGGAAATGGATATGGATATAGGTTACAATATTAACATAATAAAATATATGTATACGGAATAAGCTATTTTTATAATTTCATTATTTTTTAAAAATATTTACATTGGATAAATGATTAGATAAAACAAAAACAATCGGTTATGAACTACACCGCATCTTCAGAGAACCTCATTACAATGATATAATAATCCTTCCATGATTGGATTTAAGATCAAACCAATAAATCTAGCATATAGATAATGATGTAATAAATTTTATTTTTTTGGGAATATCCATGTAAAATGATTCTTAATGTGTGATAAAAGGGGAATAGGAGGTGTATAATTATAATAGAGGAGAGGGGAACATTCATAATTTTTTAACACATTACATTAATATAAACTAATTTCCATATTAAAATGGATCCAAACTGAAATATTAAAAATAATGGATCATTATTTGTCAAAATCCTATAATATAATGAAATTTTCACCTTTTTTTGTGATTTCTTCTCCCTTCATATTTGGTATTAACTTGTCTTTTCCTTTATATGACAATTACCATGATAAAACTGTTTCTAATATTTATGGTTGATGATAGTAACTATTAACGTAAAATTGAAAAATATTTTCACCGTGATTAAAATTTTCATCTATTTAAAAATAACTTGGCCAAATATTGTATATTTATGAATTTAAAATAATTTTATAAAATGTTATTTATTATAAAATTGTGTTAATGTTTATTTCAGAACTGTTTATTTAGATTGACATTAAAAAATCAATAAAATGATTGAATTAGAATATAAAATTTTCACAAAAACAATATATATTATAAATTTGTATTATTATTTTTAAGAAAATAATTCATTAAATATTATTACATTTAATATTTTATAAATGTTTTATTTTGTTATCATTTAACTAAATAAATATTGTGTCGATGATACGGAAGAAGTTATGGTTGTTATTTAACTATTTAAAATTTAAAAAAATTACCATCGTGAAAATTAATTCATTATACTCAATATTCCAAACATGATTCGTTCATAAAATTCTTTTGTCCATATGTGAACAAAAAATCTATATTTTAAAGAAAGGGTTTGACATTTTGTCTTTTTTTCATTCATTAAGTTATAATATAGGTAACATTATTGGAAATCATTCCAATAAAAAATTAGATATAGAGAAATTTGTAGAAATTTTCTAAATACCTCCATTTAATAAAAATTTATATGAAAAATAGTGGCCCTATCACTTACATTTAACCATTGTTTACCTGATTTACCATTTTTCCATGCTGACATGTTTTTTCAATTTAAAATATTCATCATGGAACAAATTTTTTCCCTTATAAAATAATATATATTTTTATGATTCAAAATATTAAATCCAGTTTACCAAATTAGAAAAATTTATGTGTTAGAAATTTTTATTTTATTATCCATTAAATTGTAATGAAAATATGTTTGTTTTAAATAGAAATAGATGATCTTACATTAAATCATTTACTAGAGATATCCATTAAATGAAGTTCACTTAATATGCATATATATGTATATAATAAATATATTCTATTTAAATATTTCATCATTAGGAGTTATTTTATTTAATTAAAATGGGAAAACATTATGCACATAAAAATCATTTTCAGAAAATACGGTTTAAAAAAAATAAACTTCTGGAAAATTCTGAACATTTCAGATTCAAATTAACTAAATTTTATTATTTAAATAAAATTTTTCAATTTGTGTTCATGTAGAAATCCAAAATAAAATGGTTTATAAAAAATAAACGATTTAATGGGAATAAATGATAGCATTTGATAAATCGAAAATTTTCACTATTCACTACAAAATCAATTCATTTAGAAAAAAGCCCAAAAAATTCAGATTAATTTAATTTTGATATTATTATTTTAAAAATAATATCAAATTTATCTTTTCAATTTCATTGAAGATATTAATATTAATTATAATATATTCTAAAAAAATTAAAAGAGTCATTTTTTAGGAAATATTTTCTAACACCCCGAGATTTTGTGAGAAGTATTCTTTTCTAATTTATTTGATGTCTTGTGTTGTATGCTAAACCAAGATTATCGTGCAATATATGCAACACTGTATTAGCTTGCAGTATAAGCAACACTATTTTTGGATCGTGTTACACAAAATTTCAAGTTCGTTTGATAGAATTTATTCTACGCAACATTGAGTGTGTGTGTGTGTATATATATATATATGTATATTCAATGTACAAATGAAATATGGTTGGATTATATTATACATAACAACAAAAGAATCTTTCCATAAACGCAACCCTGACTTGGCTTCCATTACACACAAGAGCATCCTTCCTTGATACCTTCCATTGTACACAATACCGAGTTTCACTAAACTACGTTATGTTATTAAAATAATATATAAACTAGCTGTTATGAATAGTAATACCCACATTTTGAATTTTTATAAATATTATCTTTCAATATTTACTTCATTTTTTAATTATAAATATCAAAATTACCCTACGTTGAATTTTTGGTATTTTTCTGAAAACTTTCAATTTTTGATGAATAGTGAAAACACTAGGTTACTATTTAAAAACCTAATTTTTATTTAAATAAGTATTTATTTAATTTAAATTTATTATAGGTAAAAACTTATACATGATCTCTATATAAGTTCAATGTAATTCATTTGAGTCATTTTATAATAATGTTAGATATATAAAAATTTTATTGAACTTTTCACCGTCTTTTACCCACCTCCTAGGAGAATTTGAAAATTTACATAAAACATAATTTTATCACTTCGTGAGTGGATTTTCGAAAATCCAAGAGAAATGGTTAATATCAAGGATTAGAATTTGGTTAAATAAGATAAAAATAATTTCTAGTGAATAGTATCTTTTTACTTTTATTTACCACGGTAAAAAGTAAATATGGTAATTAAGGGTAAAAATGATGTTATTATTACCCTAACACATGTACTAATTATATTGGATAAGTTTAATTCGACGAAAAACAACCTTAGAAATAAAATATGACTCTTTAGGTCCACTTCGAATAGATTAGGACATTTATTATTATTTTATTTAAAGAAGAGTAAAAATAGTTAAAATCAATGTTTAATAACTAAAACATTTTTAATATATGGTTATACATAAGATAAATTCAAATATAAATATTAATTAGATATCTAAAAATATTTCTTAGATAATTTTATTTTCCTTATAATTTTTACAAATTAAATAATTTAATTTATTTATGACACAATGATGATGCAGTAATTACCTTATTAATGAAATATTAACATAATTAATTTTAAAAATATCCAAATAAATGTAATTTGTGACTTTTTAAAAATTACACGAATTTTTAAGGTTAATATGACATGTTAGTATTGATTAAATTAACTTTTTTCGAACTAATCATTCTGTTATAATTTCCACAAAAATCAATTACCAAATAGTGTCAAAATTGACATAAAATAGTTTTTAAAATAAATATTATATTATTAATTGTTATTATATTGCTAAAAAACTAATTTTCAGCCAAACGACTTATATAAGGTTATATATATTAATAATGAACCACATGGGGTTCGTTTGGCTTGTTATAATATGATTATTAACCATATAGTGTAAGAAAACAAGAAGACAAGGTAAAAGTTAAATTATTTAACTTAGAGTTAAATATAAATGATAAGTTTAAAATAGTAACTTAAGTTGCCTAATACATATTTTTTTAGAGGATATCGACCCATCCCCACTTTAGCTTTGAAATAAATCAATTTGGAGCTATTATAAACCGAATATCACTTTATTATAAAATAATATTTTAAGTTTTTCCTAATGTGCCCCTCTCCTCCCTTATTAAAGGGAACCTCTTCCCTCTTCACTTTACACAATTTTGATCCTTCAAGATCGTCCAAAACTTGCCAATTTCCCTTCTCAACTTCCCTATAAACATTATAGAGGTTCTGGAGGAAGTTTAAAAGGGGTGTGTCGAAGAAGAGATAATATCTTCTACCGATTCTTTCAAGTTTCTTTCTTCTTCAGCATCTTCTTATTTATTTGTGTCATCATAAATTAATAACATCAGTATCACTCAAATACTTATATATTATTATAAATATGAAACAACCCTATTTTACCTTCAATCCATCCTACTAAAAACAAAATCACCACATGTGCGTACGTACGGAATTTCGTCTCCACGTCGTGGTGTAATCTGTTTTTCCACCACCACCTTACGTGGATGGGTATAATGGTGTAAAGAATAACTATATATAGTTATTACAAAATCATAATGATTCTGAGATATTATATCATCAACTCCTATTGAATTCAATAATTATGGGAACGATATCATCACTCATGCGTACGTACGGATTACCATCTCCACGATGCGATGAGATTCATTTTCCATGTTAACCACTCAAGAAAGATTATAAAGTATGTATAATTAATAATAGTGAAATATATGACATGATGAAGCTACTGGATTTATGTATATATATATGTCATCTACTTTCTTCCATTCAAGTCAATAATGATATGAAAACAACGTTCATGCGTGCGTACTGTCTACCGTCTCTATGAACGGTGTATTTCATTTCATTTATCTATATTATATATATATATATATACTAAATATATATGATATATAAATCATGACTGAAATTTTGTAAGTAAGTAAATCATGATATAAGTAAAAATAATATCATGAACAACATTTCCGAACACGTACGATAAATAAAACTATTTTACCCAAAACGCTGCTTTAACATGGAATTTACAAAAGAACGGGTAATATGAAGTCATAAGTGAACCCTATATGATATCATAACAATGAATATGATTCTGTAATAAGTAAATGACATTATTTAAATCATTATACATGATGTTATCATACTTACGAAGCATATTGGACCTAAGGTAAGGGATAACTTTTCCAATCTCATTTTTATCTGAGATTGTTTATTCGTAAGTATTTACTGGGGTTATTGTTATCATCCATGCCCATAGTTTCTAAAAATGTTTTCATGTATGTTTAAAGTTATTTTTACCCATTTTTTTAAATTTACCACTTTTTATGAAAGGAATGTTTCTTTTTTTACCAAACGAGGAACTTTTTTACTTTTCTGTTCAAAGTACGAGGAGAATGTTTTTTTAACTTAAACAGCATGAACGGATTTTTACGTTTTCATAAAGCCTTATTTTAATGCAGCTTACTCGACAAGATTTCATGATCATTTTCAACAAAATAATTTTCTTTTAAAATTTCATGGCATTTTGTGAAAAGAAAATTATTTTGAAGAAGAAAGGATATTTTCCTCAAGAATTCATTTCAATTGTTTTGTCAGAAAAATTTTCCCTATAAGGTGACATTATGTAGTACGATTATGTTTCTAGTATAATTTCTCTATGATTTACATGGATTCAATTTTCTTATGATGAAATGACATCCATTTGTTTTGTATGGATTAGGTTATGATGGGATGATGTTTATGAAACCCATTTTATTCATTGGGTTATGTGTTGATGTTGTGGCACACATAAGAATGATTTCATTATGAGATGTGTGGGACCTATATCTCCCTACAATGCATTGGGTAAAGATTCATATCTCATGAGATAGACATGGCTGGAATGGTAAGTTAATCCGGTTCAGGTTTATAGGACTGGAATGATGAATGAACTCGATTCAGAAAGGGAATTTGTCCACTAAGATGGTCTTGGCAGCAATGCCTTAGCTACTATGGAAATCATATCATGTGCATAATGGTTTTCCACAATTACTTATTTTATTCCTATTCTATTTTATCATGATTGATGACCCATTATGATCTATGCCTTACATACTGCCATGTTTTATGTCATCGCTCATGATTTTGATGTTTAATTATTATGTTCATGTTTTGAAGTTCAAATGTATATGGTTTATTTTTTTCTTCTCCATGCATACCCTTACTGAGCATTTGAGCTCACCCTTTATATGTTTTCTTTTAACCAGGTTATAAACAACGCTTTTAGGTAATAAAAAAAGGAAGATCTTAATGGGAGATGTTGAAGATCTTTAACCAATATTAGAAGATTATATTCTGAGTTTCCAAAGCCACTAAAATATTATGGTCCTTTGGTGTCTGCTTTTGTTATATAATAGATATTCTACAAAAGTATTTTAATGTATATGTACGTCAAGCTTTTTTCCTCTACAGTTGGAATCAGAGGAAAGGTTTAGTGTGCCTTTGGAAACTAGGACGCGCATACTTTAGTGAGATCCCTAGAGATATTTCTAAGCTATTTCTAGGGATGTCCCTAAGGTTAAGTATAAGTATAGGTTATAGTTCTATAATTATGGTAACGATATTATAATTAAACATAAGATGTTAGATATTGAAGGTACCCCCCCCCCCTTGATTATGATTTTTTCCTCTCACACTATTATTTTTGGGTTTTAGAAAATGCGTAGAAACAGGAAGATTCAAGATAATGGAGGATATAATGGACAATAGAATGATATTCTTCATGCGCAAACAATGAAATTGGATCTAGATTTCCACATATCGTTATTATTCCTAATCAGAAATCTCATAATATGATCAACAATCTCAAATTTGGTAAGTATCCTGACTCAGCTAATAAGAGAAAGATGGAGTTTCATGATGATCATAGGGGAATGAAAGTTCAATTTCCCTCATGTAAATCATGTGGGAAGAGGCATCAGGGAGAATGTTTCAAAGAAATAGGAAGATACTTTGGGTGTGGAAAATAAGGACACAGAGCCAGTAATTGTAAAGGGAAAGTTTTAGTTAACACCATGGAGAAAGATAATGGTATTTCTAAGACATAAAAAACTGTTAAATTTTTTAAATGTGGATTGTACGGTTAATTATGCAAACCAATTCCCTAAGGGAAAATCTCAGGAAGAGAATCAGCATGGTCATATGGATAGTATTTTTGTGGATGATGATGAAGAGACTACAAATGATATATGAGATGAAATAAATGATGAAGCTCAGTCAGTGGTTTAATATGGTAGTGGAATGGTTGTAGGTTTATCATGCATAATGTATGGTACTATGAAATAAAGAAAAATCTAAGGATTGTTACAGTGTTGTTTTTCCTTGAGTTTTTGAAAGTATGTGATGAATGGTACCGGTACCCATGAAAGTTTATTCAAATATTTTTGGAAAGTAGATGATATGCACATAATGAAGGGATAATGAGATAATGAGATGTTTGATAGTATTAATGAGCTCATGACTGATATAAGGGCAATGTGATATCATGGTTTGAGTATATAGAAGTTTTGGGATTTTGGTATGTGGAAAGAGTTACCTTTTCACAGAATTCATGTTTTCCTTAAGGTTCTATTGTAATTCATGTTTCAAGAGAATACATAAGTAAGTTATTCACATGTATGTAATGTGACCAACAAGATATATTTTATGATATATGGGGTATAAATTATGGTATTCACATGCTTGGTTGATAACATTTCTAGTAATCATTTTCTTTATACTATAAGATTGGACAAAAGAATTTTTGATAAGCCTAAAGATTGGAATGGATTATGTTGGACATCAGAAAGTATTGTTTATGGAAAGAACTTTTTTTCAATATTATTTTTGGAATGTTATAGTGGTGAATATTTAGAAAAAGGACAACCTGCAGGACGGACGACAACCCGTCATGTCAGACAGGGTTGTGGGAATCAAACCCACAACCGAAGTGCGACATGCCTCTATCACCTACCACTGGCCTAAAGGATGTCTCTGGATGGTAAGAACTAGTTTTATTTTCTTAAGCGCTATGATAGATGAAGTTTAATTCCATTTTTTGAACCGTATACGATTAATCTCAGCATAGATGGACTTATGTATATTTAATAAATTGTGCTAAACTCTTTGCGATAGAAAGAGATGGAATGACCTATCATTCTATCTCATGATTTGCAAACACATCACAAATGAAAAATTAAACTTCATTTCTTTAAGAGATGAAGTTCAAATTGTTCAAGGCACGAAAAATGGTGAAGTTGTACCAAAATCAAGAATGTATTTCTTTTAATTCAATAATTCTTCAACATTAGTGAAATGATCTTGAGAACTAAAAACGTTGTCCTAGTACCCCCATACATGATGAATTAGATGGTACCTTAAATCATCCCAAATTTATGGATTTGTGATTGATTGCTTTTTCATAGCCATGTTCTCTACCACTCTCCATCCGAAAAATGATGGTTAGATTTCTATTTTATATCCATATTTTCACCTATGTTCTCCTATGTTGATACCTAGTGATAAGTTAATTTGGATAACCGTTATGTTTCGTACATTAGTTTTTAAAATTAATCTTTGGTATTACTTTTTACGATGTGGGTTTCTATGAAAGAAACTTTCAAGTAGTAAACCATTTATAACCCCGATAAATTTCGAGGGTGAAATTCATTTTAAAGGGGGTAGAATGTAACACCTAGAGATTTTGTGAAAAGTATTCTTTTATAATTTATTTGATGTCTTGTGTTTTATGCTAAACCAAGATTATCTTTCACTATACGCAACACCGTATTAGCTTGCAGTATACGCAACACTATTCTGGGATAGTGTTACACAAAATTTCACGATTGTTTGATAGATGTTATTCTACGCAACATTGAGTGTATATATATATATTCAATGTACAAATGAAATATGGTTGGATTATATTATACATAACAACAAAGAAATCTTTCCCTACATGCAACCCTGACTTGGATTGCATTACACGCAAGAGCAACCTTTCTCGATAGCTTGCATTGTATGCAATACCGAGTTTTTCTAAACTACGATATGTTATTAACATATCATATAAACTAGCCATTATGAATAGTAATACCCACTTTTTGAAATTTTATAAATTTTATCTTTCAAAAAGGACTTCATTTTTGAATTAGGAAAATTGAAATTAGCCTAGCGTGAATTTTTGGTATTTTTCTGAAAACTTTCAATTTTTGATGAATAGTGAAAACACTCGGTTACTATTTAAAAACCGAATTTTTATTTCAATAATTAGTTATTTTATTTAAATTTAATTTTGGTCAAAATTGATACATAATACCTATATACGTTCAAGGTAATTAATTGGAGTCATTTTATAATAATTTTAGATATATAAAAATTGTATTGAACTTCTCACCGTCTTTTACCCACCTCCTAGGAGAATTTGAAAATATATATATAACATAATTTTACCACTTCTATGAGTGAAATTTTGAAGATCTGAGAGACATACTTAATATGAAGGTGTAAAATTTGGTTCAATAAGATAAAAATAATTTTTTTTGAATAGTAGCTTTTTACTTTTATTTACCACCGTTAAAAGTAAATAGGGTTGTTAAGGGTAAAAATTATATTATTATTACCCTAACACATGTCATAATTATGTTGGATATGTTTAATTCGACAAAAAACAACCTTAATAATAAAATATGACCATTTAGGTCCACTTGGATCAGATTAGGACATTTATTATTATTTTATTTAATGAAAAGTTAAAATAGTTAAAATCAAAGTTTAATAACTAAAACATTTTTAATATTGGGTTATACATAAGATAAATTTGACTATAAATATTAATTAGAAAGATAAAATTATTTCATACATAATATAATTTTATTTTATAATTCTTAGACATTAACTAATTTAATTTATTTATGACACAATGATGATACAGTAATTACCTTATTAATGAAATATTAACATAATTGATGTTATAAATACACAAATTAATTTAATTTGAGACTTTTTATAAATTACAATTATTTTTATTTTTAACATTCCATGTTAGTATTATTTCAATTAACTTTTTTATAACTAATTATACTTTTATTATTTTCACAAAAATCAATTACCAAATAGTGTCAAAATTGACATAAAATAGTTTTCAAAACAAATATTATATTATTAATTATTATTATATTACTAAAAATCTACTTTTCGGCCAAATGACTTAGATAAGGTTATATATATTAATAATGAATCACTTGGGGTTGTTTTTTCTTCTTATAGTAAGTTTATTAACCATATAGTGTAAGAAAACAAGAAGACAAGGTAAAAGTTAAATTATTTAACTTAGAGTTAAATCTAAATGATAAGGTTAAAATAGTAACATAAACATGTCTAAAACATATTTATTTATATGATTTCGACCCATACCCACTTTATCTTCTAAATAAATCAATTTGGGGCTATTATAAACCTAATATGACTTCATTATAAAATAATATTTTAAGTTATTCCTAAGGTGCCCCTCTCCTCCCTTATAAAAAGGCACCTCCTCCCTATTCACTGTACACAATTTTGAGACTTCAGGCTCTGCCAAACCCTGAAAATTTCCCTTCTCAACTTCCCTATAAACATTATAGAGGTTCTGGTCTCCTCAAAAGACAAACTCTAGTGCCTTAATAGGTATCTTAAAAGGGGTGCGTCGAAGAAGAGATAATCTCTTCTACCGATTCGTTCAAGTTTCTTTCTTCTTAAACTTATTATTATTTATTTTTTTCATCATAAATTAATAACATCAGCATCACTAATATAATAATATGTTATTATAAATATAAAACAACCCTATTTCACCTTCTATCCATCCTACGAAAAACGAAATCACCGAGCGTGCATACGTACGAAATACCATCTCCACACCGTGGTGTAATATGTTTTTCCACCACCACCATACTTGGATGGGTATAATGTTATATCGAATAACTATATATAGTTATAACAAAATCATACTGAGTCTGAGATATTATATCATTCACTCCAATTAAATTAAATAATTAGGGGAACGATATCATCACTCATACGTATGTACGGATTACCGTCTCCACGATGCGATGAGATTCATTCTCCATTTAACCACTCAAGAAAGATTGTAAAGTATATATAATGAATAATAATGAAATATAAGACATGATAAAGCTAATGGATTTATGTATATATATATATATATATATATATTTCATCTGCTTACTTCAATTCAAGTCAATAAGGAAAATAAAACAACGTTCATGCGTACGTACGGCCTACCGTCTCCATGAACGGTGTATTTCATTTCATTTATCTTTCTATTATATATACATATATACTAAATATATAAGATATATAAATCATGATTTAAATTCTGGAAATAAGTACATCATGATATAAGTAATAATAATATCAAGAACAACATGTCCAAACTTGTACGATAAATAAAACGATTTTACCCAAAATGCTGCTTTAACATGGAATTTTCGAAAGAACGGGTAATATAAAGTCATAAGTGAACCATATATGATATCATAACAATGAATATGATTCTGTAATAAGTAAATTAAATTATTTCTATCATTGTACAGGATTTTCGGATACATACGAAGCTTATCGGACCTAAGGTAAGGGATAACTTTTCCAATCTCGTTTTTATCCGAGATTGTTTATTCGTAAGTATTTACTGGGGTTATTGATATCATCAATGCCCCTATTTTATAAATATGTTTTCATGTATGTTTAAATTTCTTTTTACCCATTTTTTAAATTTCCCACATTTTATGAAAGGAATCATTCGGTTGTTTACCACATGAGGAACTTTTCGACTTTTCTGTTAAAAGTGCGAGGTGAATGTTTTTTTAACTTACATGGAATGAACAAATTTTTACGTTTTCTTAAATCCTTATTTTCATGAATATTACTCCACAATATTTCATAATTATTTTCAGAAAAATACATTTCTCTTATAATTTCATTGAATTTTGTGACAAGAAAATGATTTTGAAGAAGGAAGGATATTTTCTTCAAGAATTCATTTCGAGTGTTTTGTCAAAACTATTATCCATATAAGATGAAATTATTTAGTATGATTATGTTTCCTGTATAATGTCTCTATGATTTACATGGTTTCACTTTTATTATGATTAAATGATATCCATTTGTTTTATATGGATTATGTTATGATGGGATGATTTTTATGAAACCCATTTTATTCATTGGGTTATGCTGAATGATTTATGTTGATGTTGTGGAAGACGTATGAATGATTTCATTATGAGATGGGTGGGACCTATATATCCCACCAATGCATTGGGTAAAGATTTATATCTCATGGGATCAATAAGGCTGGAACGGTAAGTTAATCTGGTTCAGTATTACAGGACTGGAACGAGGAATGAACTCGATTCAAAAAGGGACTTTGTCTACTAAGATGGTCTTGGAAGCAATACCTTGGATACTATGGAAATCATATCATGTGCTTAATGGTTTTCCAAAATTACATGTTTTATTCCCATGCTATTTTATCATGATTTATGATCCATTATGATCTATTCCTTGCGTACTACCATGTTTTATGTCATTTCTCAATATTTTATTGTTTAAATATAATTTTCATGTTTTGAAGTTCAAATGTATATGGTTTGTTTTATTTTCTCCATGATTACCCATAATGAGCATTTGAGATTACCCTTTATATGTTTTCTTTTCCCCAGGATATAAAGAAAGGATTTAGGTAAGAAAAAAAGGAAGATCTTAATGGGAGATGTTGAAGATCTTTCATCAAGATTAGAAGATTATATTTTGAGTTTTCAAATACACTAAACTATAACGGTCCTTTGGTGTCTGTTTTTGTTATGTATTAGATATTCTGAAAAAGTATTGTAATGCCTATGTACATCAAGATTTGGGCCTCTACATATTTTTTGGAAGATAAAAATTGCATTACATAAATTTGTGTAATTATTTTCTATGAATTTAAAAATACATTTATTTTTAGTGTTAACATTATATATATTACATATTGTACTCAATCTGATTTATACCCACCAATTTTGAATATTGGTTATTTAGGTCATATTTAAATAATAATATTTTATATTTTTTTTATGATTGATGTTATGTGTTATATACCCTATTTATAATTGAATAATTTTTAAAAATATTTTCATGTATCATTAAAGTTTATATAGAGTAATTATTATTTTTTTGAACTGATATAATTTTCAATGAATACTAAAAAATACATATTTGTTTGCTGAAAAAGTTATTTAATCAAGAATTGACCAACATCTATTTTTTTAAAATGATTTTAATGTAATATTATTTGTCTTATACTATGAGTAATATAATTAAGTTATATATAATCAATTTTATGTATAAGTTTTATATAATGTTTTTTATAAAATGTAATATTTCTTGAAAAATTGTTTTCATTGTGTGTTTTATGTTTTTCAAATATTAATTTATTCCATTTATATAAATTAAATCATGACAAATGGATTCCATATTTGAAAGTAGGATTTATAATTTTGTAATATAGGTCCCTTTTATTTTTGGTCAATGTGAATAGTAGTTATAATAAGACATTGTTACCACAGAAAATTTAAAATGGGTTGTGGGTTAAATATAAAATTATAAGTTTTCACAATTTTTCCAATACTAGACATTAACGTATTTAATTAGTGAAATTCATCCATTTACATCCATGTCTCAAATATATGGATACTAGGTGAAATATTTCTTCACCTTTCAATTGTTACAGTATTTTAAGAAATGTTTAAGGAAAAAATATCTCTCTATTGACTTTACTATTTGTAAGAAATTAGTAAGGATAAAAAGTGGGTATGTTCAGTTTTAAATATTTATTTGAAGAATGAGTTAATTTTTTTATCATTACTATTTATTTATAATTTTCATTTATTGAATAGTTTCATTAAACATGTACAAAAAGAAGACATAGTATTTATTTAACATAAAAAATTAAAATAAATGATTTATAAAATAGTAAATTTAATATAATTTTGGAAAATTAGTGTGTTAATAAAATTTTGTATGTAAATAAAATATTGTATGGATTTTCATATGTTTTTTATTTTCATTACATTATTGTCACGTAGTTTCCAAATTCAAATTATATTTATAGTGTAAAAAATAACCTTCATTCGGTATTATGGAAAATTAAATATTATTAAATAACGAAAATATAATAAAAGTCATTAATGTTTTAAGAAAATAATTTAATTGGTCTAAAGTATTATTCATTTGAAATTAAATAGGTAATTATTACTTTATTCATAAAATTTTATTCTTTTTGAGTAAAATATTTTTTACCAAAATTAATTATTATATGTGTTAGCTATGGGGTTAATACAAATGCTAATTTTTATAACTCCCCAAAAACCGGTATATAAATTATCGTTGTTGGGGATTTAATCCAAATAATACCAAAGCATAAAATATATTTCCATTAGTAAGAATTTTTCTTCTAAATGGTTTAAGCATATTTTTTTATTCTAGGAGATTTTAAGAGTACCCCTTCGCGAAATTATAAAAGTGAACCAATACATTATCTTTTTTCCACCACATTGATAAAAATAGTTCTGGAAAAACCAAACATATTACATTAATTTATTACTTTAATATATACTAGATATTTTGGTCCCTCAAATGCACATCCCTTAAAGCCTTAATGTATAACGAAAAGAAGGATTGCCAACGAAGAGGTATAACTCTTCACAAATTGATTTCAAGATTATTTATTTATATAAATTCTCTACATTCAAAATATTCATTCTAAAATTATGACTTCAATATCAAAAATATTCTGAAGTTTTTTATGAGAATTTATACACCATTATCTACCCTCCTCTTATCCGTAAAAAATTATAGTGTCGCTTGTGCGTATGTGTGAACTATCACTACCATAAAGTGATGTGATGGGTTTTTATATTATATATAAATTTTATTTTTATAAGAATACATTTAATTAATATTAATGATATGTGTGATAGAAAAATGATATTTGGAATTAGAATTATTATTTACCTTTATTTTGATCCATTCGTTGAAAAATGATAATTACATTCATTTGTATGTATAACCTTTCGTCCCCTTGAATGATGTAAGTATATTTCCTATGTAATAAATTATTTATAAATATAAATACATATATATTGAATATGATTGATATTTTTATCATGGATAAATTATCCCAAACATGGAAAACTGGGTACATGGGATGTTATCCTAGTGCAAAAAAGCGGTACATAGAAGGTTATCCATATCCCGAGGCTGGTACACTAGAGGATATCCAAAGATTTACATGTAATAATTGTTTTGGTGGAAATCCATCACATAATATTTCTATGATTATTATTTTAAAAAAAGTATGACACTATTTTATGATAGGATCATATGCCATTATTATACTCTGATGGATCATGTTTTTTGTTTGTTTTATGATTCATGTCTTATAAACTACAATGGTTTTTCCATTCATCAATAATTATATATATGATATGCATTATATGGTTTTAAAATTTTATTCTCATATAAGCATACTCTTATTCACATTTTAATTTTAAATGATTCTTAATATCTTCCTTTTTTACCCTTTCTAATAATTTTAGGAGACCCTTTCTTATTTTTTTCATTGTCTATGATAGAAAGAAAGATGTTATGTATGATATTTCTAAGAAGTGGTCTAATTATGAAGACATTAGTGGGAGATGATGTAGAAGTATTATGTACAATTTATTTTCATATTTCCAAAGATAATATACCAATATGATTCTACAAAGAATCGCAATGTAATGAAATGGGTATTCATCTAATAAGAATTCATATTAATATTTGAAAAGTATTAGTCTCTATAATTTATGTCAGAGGAATTTATAGTGTCCATTGGGAACTATGATTATAAAACATTAGTGATATATCTAGGAATATGTCTATGTATGGGAAAACATCCTATCATTTTTGAATTAATCATGAATAAACAAATTTAAAAATATCTTTTCAATGGATGAAAATAAGGTGTCTTTATTTAGACATAATATGAATTGTTTCTATTGAATATGTATTTTCCCACATTTATTATTGTTTCTCACACAATATATTTTGGTTTTAATCAATAATAATAACCCAATAGAATCATTTAGTGGATTAATGTGATGGAAAATGAAATGATTTTCCTCTTAAGTTGTCAAATGTTAGGGGAGTAGTAATGCATAATATAGTTGTTATGCTTATGAAACATTCCCAAGTACTGAATCATATTATTATTACAAATGGGAAAATAGGGAAAAATTATATTGATTCCTATATTAGGAAACAACAAAATTCATTTAAGGGATCATCTGATCCAAATTTTGATGAGTTATATATTATTACCATTGAAATGATGTTTTTCATTCTCAAGTGTTTGTAGCATGAAAAAAATCCTACGCCTGATATAAAAAAATTCTCAAAACTTAGAAAAACATCCCTTTGATACCAAAACATGATGAACCCGAAACAGATAATCATAAAAATGGTACCTGGCCTAAAATATCACATGCGCTGAGGGATTTCTCTGTCCCCACAAATAGGAGACTAAAACCCAAGTATCAATAAAAACATGAGGGAATGATTTATCACATACAAATGTTAAAAAAATCATCTTATATATATATGTGTGGGTAGATATATAATGAAAAAATATTTTAAGGGTTAATAAAAAATGTATTTCATATCAAATAAGAATTAGTTCAAAATAAACAACTCAAAAAATATTTAAACAACATCCAATATACAATTCCAAAAATATAGGATTAATAAAAAACTAAAATAGTTACTCCATGTGATTACATGAGAAAAATCCCCCCATCCTACCACAAACTACCCAGACACAGCTGATAGAATCCTCGCCACTTCACTATTGTTCCATGCCTTCCCCTACATAAAATACATAATAATGTTTTCACACTTCCAAAGGGGTCCATACAGAGTGAGATAAACAGGCTTCATAGAGTCCCACCCAGGTGTTCCATAAAAAATATCTATTCAACAATATGAACAATCGACATTAAATAAAAAAAAGTCATGATAAAGAGTTAAAAAAATTTAATCAAAATTATGGTAAAACATTTATCCTTTTCCACATTAATAAATAATCTAAGTAATATATTTTCAAATAATTCTATATATTTCAAATATGTCAAAACATATAGTATGTTGCATTTCATAAATAATACAATACATACCATAAGTTTATGTAATTTCATGCTAAGGGTCCCTGTACTCTAGGCTAGTTAGGACACTAGTACTTAATCATAAAAAAAATCACGTATCAAGTATATATATATATATGAATTGAATATAGAGAGAATATGAATACCCTATCATGAAAACCCTTGAATAGGTCCCAAAAGACCCTTGAACAATAGGACAATGCCGAAAAATAATTCCCCATGAGTGAATCCCCCTACAGTATCCTAAAAACTTATTCCTCCAAACAGTTCATCAAAAACATTTTTTGTAGTCCATTTATAAATTCATTGAAAATAACTTTTCCATTATACCAAAACATTGGTAATTTTTTTTCATAAACTCATTTCAATCCAAACAAATAATTAAATAAATTAATCCAAATAATATATAAAATATTTTATAAACTATATAAATATACCTAAAAATACATTTGATAGAGATGGAACCACCTATCACAAACTCGGGTTGCACATTTTAGAAAAGGAATCCACCAATAATGAAGAAATCAAGTGAAAAATTGATGGTACATGAATCTATCCTTACATATCAGAATCAATACATTGTAAAAAATGTTTGGTAGGGAAGGTAACATAACCTCTATCTCCGGAAACATCCATGTTTCCCCACAACCAACAAAAATCATAGACTATGTTAAAAATACCAAACAGTATCTATAAAAATTATCAAGAATATTATCATCATAGAATAATAGATCCATTGATAAAACACAATGGAACTTCTTAATCATGTTCAATAATGAAGTATACATTCTTTCCTACTGGGAGAGATTCAATGAAATATACATGATGATAAGTCACTGAACAAATGATATAGAAGGAGTGAAGATCCCAATAATCACAAGGGAGAGATAAATTTTCTTATGAGAGAATCTAATAATCTAACGAAACATTATTCACCAATATAATGTCATAAAAAATAAATAATATCGATACATTCATGAGGTGAATACATTTCCTGGTGTGAATTTATCAACTAACAAATGATTTCAAAAAAATTATCACCTTGGATTAAAATTCCCTACATCAATCATTTCATGATGTGCAACCAATTCACGGTGTGTTAAACTTCCACACCATTAACCAAATTCACAAATTTTCCCAGTAAACCAAAATATGACATGGAACCATTTATGATTTGAAAATACATTAATGGTTTTAAATAATCTTTATTATAAATAATGTTCTCCTATTATATTTATCTTTTTCTGATCTGGGTAAGAACCCCAAAAAACAATTAACACCTTTACAATCTAACACCATTAATTCCAAAAAACTAAATTCCCTAAACAATAGGTAATTTCCTTTTATAAGGGATCTCTTTCTCTGAAAGCCCCAGAACAAACCAAAATAAATGTTGAATCAAAAACATTGTGGATAAATATATATAATAGGGTAATGGGATGTTACAACACAAATAAAGTTAGTGGGGAGTATTGTATATCTTTCACATAAGTAAATGTTAGATGAGTAACACATACCTCACATTAGAATAGTCACAAAACATTATTTTCTTCCTGAATAATAAATATATCTTGACTACATATATTCTTTAATAAATTTATCATGATAATTATGTTATTTAAATTATTTATTAGTATGCTTTATTTAATTGATTAATTGATAAAAATCAAGTTATATGTCTTGAAATCATTCAGATCATATGTCAAAAGTTTATTCGATAAGATGATGATAATAAAAGTGGAAATTATTCATTAAACTCAAACATAATATTAGTTAAATAATTTTAAATTTTATACTTATATTTTAATTTTAAAGTTAATCAATAAATATAATTAAGAACCACAAACTCTGTAATAACCATAGAGACAGTATTCCATACCAACATATTAGTAACAATATCTATTTTTCAATCATTATGATAGAAAATATGTATATATTATTTTATCATTAAATAATTATAACTCTCAAATATTGTTTCATTAAATAAACATAAATATACTAGTTATGTGATGTGGTAGTGAAAAGGAAATCTCATTACTTAGTGGAGGTGGTAGTCTACACATTTTCATGAACGACATCATCATTTTTCATTGAATGAGAATGATATAAAATTTATGATATATTAAATTAAATGAATTATAAATATGTCATTAATATGACATATATATATTAAACCCATCATTTTAACCAATGATGAGAGGTGGTGATGGAAATTGAATTAAATCAATTGAAGATACAGTAGTCCTTCATACACACAACAATACATTCAATTCCAATTTTATGGAAGAGGAGATGGATATATGTTATCCCATTATCATAATAACATCTTAGTATATGGGAGATATTTATGTTTTTATATTTTATTTGTAGAATATTATTTGGATGTAGTGGAAGAATACATAAAAATATTTGGTAAAGAATTATACATCTTCATTGGACAACTTATTTATGACTATACATAAATCCATTCTATATTATATTTTTTTATCAAGACACACCCTTTATGATGTATTTAATGATGTATTTAATAAATTTTGGAAGGTATTCGGTGATCAAAAATTTTGTTAAGGTCTGATAAAAATAAAATAATAGGTTCCCTTTTATAAGGGATGGGGGTAGTACTTTTGTAATTTTGTAATTTATTAAATTAATTGAGAATAATAATTAACTTCTATTTAAAAAACTAATATAATTCAATAATACGATGTTCATGGTTAGAAATGTTGTATTATAATTAAATTTGAAGAAGTTTTAGCTATTTTTTAACCATTATATTTTATTTTTCACCCACATTATCTCTTTGACAATTATCGATGTATTAAAGAAATCTACTTATTAATGGTTAGTAATGATTCCACAAAATTATGAACAACCAATAAATGGACCATGGATAATTTTTTCAACCACATATCATTATTTATGATAAATACATGATTTTTATGAATTTTTATTTATTTAATAAAATATTATTTGTTATAAAATATCATTAAAGTCAAATGTATCACAATTCTTTCATTATTTGTTTTAATTCATTCAATAAATTTAGGGAATTAAAACATAATATTTTCAAAAATCAAAAAGATGTTATATTTATTTAAAAATTTATAGTAACAAAATATTCATTTTAAATTATAGTAATTATGTTATTTTAAAAATTATTTGTTTTAATTATTTATAAAATCAATAAATGTTGTGTCGGAAATTACAAGATAATTTATATTTATTATATCGGGAAAAAAATTGAAATAAATTATCATAATAAAATAATTTATCATTAACATAATTATTTTTTTAGAAACATATCTTTTATTTATCATAATTTGAAAATAATAATTGTAACAAAATAATGGGAATAACATTTTTGGCATTTCTTTATATAAAATAATATAAATATAAAACTCACAACTAAAAGGAAAAAATATAATTTAATCGAATATTTAATGATTATGGATGATATAGGTTCATCCAAGGATAGTGTGAAGTTCATTTTTTAGACCTTATTATATTATGTTTAACCTTAATTATCTAATTTATCCATATCATTTTAAAAATTATTAATAACAGATTGTATTCATAAAAAATAATAATAAAAGGGCCCTATTTACCATATTTGGACCTCATGATTCAAAATATAGAATCATTTTTGCGGTATTATGTATTTAAATAATTTTAATTAATCTCTAATCAAAATTTCAAAAACAAGGAAAAATGATTTTCAAAAGACTACCATTTGGTATAAAAAATATTTAACATCGAATTCAAACATAATTTTCATTCTAATAATATTAAATAGATTATTAATAATATAATATAACAAATTTTACTTTGTAATAGTTTAAAGAAAAAATAAAAAATTTAAATGATTGAAACAATATACTTTTTAACAAATATTCCAATTTTCATTAATCATTGAAAAATCACACTCTATAGAATGATACTAAAATTTCCAAATAAGATTTTTATAAAATATTGATTTAAAAAAATTTATAAAAGTTAAATTATATATTTCTTATGAAAATAATTGAACCATTTTCATAAAATAATACATAAAATAATTTTTTAAGAAAACATATTTTTGACGAATAAAACCTCATTAATAAAAATTATGTTCTTATTTTCAATGTATTAATCTATGAATATATATTATGTTGATACAAAATTTATATTTAATAGTTTTTTTATAAATATTCATTTATTCCAATTAATGGTCTTGGTTATAATGGTCATATATAAATAATTATATTTCACTATGTATTTTAGCATGGCTCTATTTGTTGTATATACTATCAATCATAGTGTTATTTTAAAATTTGATGGTGTTACATCCTACTCCATTCAATTAATTGTGTCCTCATAATTTGAAAAATCAATTAACAACATCTTTAACATTTGATAATTCTTTTTTTGAAAAAGGTCATCATTAAAATGGTTTGATAGAACTTTCTAAAAAAAGATAGAATGGATAATATGAAGGTCATAACAAAATAATTTTTAAAAATAGGAAGCCATTAGTTGAAAGAGAAAATTTTGGCATCAAAGTGAAACATAATGTGTAATTCATAATGGAGAGTAATATAGGACATTTCCATAATAAAATGAATTACCATATATTCATTGATAAATGGTTGGAGAAAAGTACATCAATTATTTGAAAATAAGCATAATATGATATAATTTTTATTTGTAGGTAAGTTTCCTAGAGTTTAATATTTCTTTTACAATAAAGACTATGACCATTAGTAAATATAATTACTTGATATATTTTTATTTCAGAAGAAAAATTACATCCTTCAGTTTTTCATTGATTAGTTTTCACATCCATTCTTAATCCAAAAATTGAATATGAAAGATGTATAGTTGTTGTATGATGAACTAAAATTTATTACAAATAGATCAATAGCTTCAAAAAATAATAATAATGATATATTAAGAAATGGTTTGCATAATTCTATATAGTTCTAAAAATGAAAAAAATCTACAAATAATTAAATTATACATTAATCTCCAATAATAAATAACCAAACCAATTAATTGTCATCTATAATTCCATAAATAAATATCCATATATCCCATATAACCCTATTAACATCAACATGAAAGATGTTTTCAACCTAAAAGGTTACAAAAAATAATCTAGATTAACTATATGAAGACCTTATAATATTATTCTGAAATAGAATTTTACATTTATACTAATGGTTATATATAAACTTCAACCCATAAAAACATCCCCCACCATTTCATTTTTCAACTATAAAACTATGAAATAAAACATATTTGATCCTACAAATTTATTTTCAAAATAATCCTAATCATTATATTTCAAATAATTTTTGTAAATAATGTCGTAATATCTAGGACATCTTGTTGTCTAGTGGTAGGCATTGTATTCTATTCTCCCATATGTTGTGGGATCTAACCCAATGACATTTTCGGATGTGATGGGTTTTCACCCTTACATTGGGATGTCTTTTTTCTAACACTAACATAATATAATCCATATAAGATACCAAAAAATATAATAAATATAAAAATAAATAAAAATATTCATTAAATAACTCTTTTACTAATAAATATTTATATTCATCCTAATATTCATCAAAAACTAACAATCGTAATCAACAATTATTTTTTAACATAAATGTTCTTATTAACCTTATCGGTTATTGATAACACTAAAATTAAATGAATTATTCCATAAATAACATTTTCACGTATACTTATCCAAATTGTTGTATTTCAATAAATGTATCCCATAAAATCCTTAACCATGTTATACTCACATCTCATAAAATATAAATAGGGAAATATTTTCCATTAAAAATATTATAAGGCTTAGACATATCAACCCAAGACACTTTAGTTTTATCCCATATCATAATGTAATATCATATGTCCTTCTATAACATCATGTTTCCTTCATTTAGGTACATCATGGACATTTTTTATCTTTATTTGTTTGGGTATTGTCTTAGGTTGTTTGGGTATTGTCTAAGGTTGTTTTAGGTGACATTGGAAAAAATTTGGGAACTCCTTGGCATGTGCACAGTTGGTACATAACAGGAGAAATCCAAATAGATTTAATCAAATGACAATGTGTCCAATGTGAAGACACCAAAATGAGGGAACATGTTTTTTCCAAACCATGAAGTGACCCCTTCAAATCATATACTCATGTAGTGTGTGGGTTTTCATAGTTGGTACATCTTATAAATAATTGTGCAGCCAACCCGTATAACTCATCCTGAAGTCTAGTAATGGAATTTTATTAGGGATCATGGTTAATACAAACAGTCATCCCCATAAAGTTAACCATGTTTGTAGTCTTTATATTCCCAAAAATATTAATTAAAGTTTCTAAGAACCATGTATTAACTCTTAAACTCCTCTATTTGAATGTTATAAAATTCCATGATCCTTGTAGGTTATCAAAATAAAATTTTTATTCCTCTAACCCTTTATCTTCATGGGTCGAAACATAGGTGATTGTGTTTGAGCTTATTCTGTTAAATGGATATTATCTCATGTGGTTTCTTCTTCTCTCATTGTATCCCCTCCTTATATTTTGATAAATTATCATGTTATTGATGCATCTAATCTTCACATTGACAAATCTTAAATATATTAATTATTTTTTTTCTCCTTCAACTCCATTATCATTAATAATTCCATGGTGGGTGTTTAATTGGTCACATAATTTTAGGTAACTACTTATTTAAGTAATTACCCCATAATTGAAACCGTAATCTTATTAATTGATTTTAAATGAGTTTTTAACTTATTTAAAAACCCCTATTTGTGATGGTTTGATGATTTTTTTGAAAAATTAATAGAAATTGTGCCCCCTAATCACAATGGAATTGAAGATCGTTGATTTATTTTATGAAAATATATGGATTTAATTTATAATTGATTTAATGAAATGATTTGATGATGATTACTAAGAAACAAGACTGAAACTGAATATTGATTTGAATATTAATTAATTTGATGAAACATTATGATTTTCTATTAAAATTAATTATCATGTTGAAAATAAAATTTTGAAATTGAATAGTTAACAATGAAATGATTTGAAATGTTTTATTTTTTTCACGATTTACTGATTTATTATTTGTTGACATGTGTGCCCCATTACTTATATAGTGATTAGGAAAAGCATGCCAAGACTCTAAATCCCTAGATGTGGATGAAAAATGAAAACACTAACTAAACCATGTTTAGTATGATTTACACTAATGAGCCCCCTATTGGGGAATATATTAATATCCCTTAATGGGTTCCCTATTGGGGACTTGATTTCAATGTGCACACATATCTTGAGCTGTGAAAGTGATTGAGATGTGTGTGAATCCTTTTTCCAGAAACTAACATAACATAGGACTTATGAGTATGTTGATATGTTTTTTGACATGACTATACATTCCATGGATTAAAAAAATATTTCATTATTACCACATATTTTATATATTTAACAAATATATAATGTTAATTTTAGAATTTTATTTATATATTTCATATATTTAATGGAAATCATGTTTTACTAAAATTATGAAAATTATTTATAATTACCATTTTTAAATTGAAAGAATAATTGTTTTTTTATTATGGAATTGCATACACAATATTTAGGGTTATACTACTATGATCTTTTTCTCACTCCAATCATTTTACTTTAAAAGTTTTTAGACTATCTTATTCCATTTCAAAAAATAGGGATAGCTCTACCAAAAGGTAGAGTGTGTACATGATTCATCAGTCAAAAAATGATTATGGTGACCGACGAGGACATGATCCACCTATTTCTGGGGTTATCTGAGACTTTAATTGATATATGTGTTGTCTATTAATGACTTATTTTATGTTCATTGTTTTAGCTATTAGATTATGGTTATTTCTCCTTTATGATTTTATTCATAATTAAATATATCATTTAACTTTTTTTTCGAAATAACTTTCTATATATTAATGATTGATGCTAGGAGATATTCACCTACTCATGGAAATCGAGATTAACTTTATGATATTTCAGAACTATATATGGTTTCATTGTTCCTAGGTATTAGTGTTATATGATGATAAAATGGTATCAGGGGATGTTTTTCAACTTTTATTTATTTTAGTATGTAGTTTGGGATATCATGGTAGGTAAAATGATGGATTATCAATAAATATGTTCTAGATTTAAGTGATTTCATGTTCATATCTCATCAAAATAGTCCTTATGTCTAGATGGGTTTATGGAAAAATTTCTCTTGAGGATTAATTTCATCTAACTATTTTCCATTCCTAGCCTTTTATATGACTTTTTTTAAATACTAATATTGAATTCTATAAGAAGGTATTGATACTCATATATCTCTTGATAGTGATGATAAACAGTTTATCCTTTTTGGTTTTCTCAATATTATATATTGATATTTTTTTCATTATGTTTTAACAAAACATTTTAAATTTGATATAGGTGTAAGCTACTAGGGAACCACAGTTAGCGAATACTCATGTCGAGAATAATATTTTTGACATGGTAGTGCATGATTTAAATTCTTTGGGATAGGTAGATGAACCCATTCCTATTACGGATCATGTAGTGGTACATCAAGTTGTTTAATCTATAGTTAAAACCCAAGATTATCATTACAAGAAACCACTATCTTTATATGGATTAAATGTTACTAAATAGGAGGGGAACATTTTAAAAAATGTTGAGCTATATTTTTAGGTATTAGAAACATATGATTACATTAAATTGAAATGGGATACCATCATGCCTTAGGGGACTAATAAAATATAGTGGGAATCAATGGTGATATTAAATAAACAAATGGGTTTACAGTGGAAAAATTTACATATCATTTCATAGACAAGTTATCTCTAGAATTAATGGACTTTGAAATGTCCATTTAGTTTCTCATCCTCTAGAAGGGTGATAAGACCATGAGTCAGTATGAAAACTGCATTTTAGAACTTGTTAATTTCTCTTCTAAAGTAGTAAAATTGATAAAATTAAAGCTCAAATATTTTATATTGGTATTCAATAAAAAATTTAATATGAGTTTTTTATGCTGAATCTCAGTTCTTATGATACTTTAATAAATAAATCAATGGCAAATTAACATTTAATCGCTTAATGTCAGGTTTAAGACGTGTTCCTTTTCTCCAAAAGATGTTGTGTTAGTTCCATTAAAGGAAAAAAGATGTTTTGAAGAGTCCAATGGTGTATCTCAACAATAGGTGTCAAAATTAAAAGTTGAATTCATGTAAGACACCTTATTACATGCATTCAATGTGGAATTGTTGGTCATTTGATATAGGTTTCCACTGAGTCATGCAATATCTATCGTTCATGTAGATGCACAGGTCATCAGCAGATGTTCTATCATATCATTTCTATTATATATAGATTAAGGGATTGATCATCATCTATGATTTTTGTGGGTAAATGAAATACTTCATGAAATATGGGGTTCTATACATCAGAATTTAGAATGAAACTGCTTTACATTGTCAAAGTTTTTTTAATGGAAGTTATCGTATGTCTAAAAATAGTGATATGTATCCTCACTATGGCTTCATACTTACTGATTTCATTATTTATACAACTACATCTCACCAATTCATATTAACTCCTAATATGAACCTACTAAATATTCTTATGAAGCTTTTTTTTGTCAGATATAAATATGCCCCATAGAATGATGTTATAGAATGATCTCTGATGTAGCTAATTCATTTTCTCTCTATAAGAGATTAATATTACCTTCAAATTTATTGTTCTCAGCATGAAATCACCTAATTTTGTATTCATGATGGATTAGATGAATTATTATAAGGTCATAGTTGACTGTTATCTTCAATGGTCCACCGTTAAAATAATCATTAGGGTGTGCCTTATTTATTAGATAGAATGGGACCCAAGGTCAAGTAGAGTTTGAACTTCATCTATTTATTTGGGATTGGTTATTTTAGCCTTTTATTTTAACATAGACTAAGAATATATTATTGATGAACTCCCTCATGTTTTCATCATGTTTCCTAACAATTTTTCAAGTACTTTGTCTAGAATGGAAATGGTAAGAGAGGTGGATTTATCCATTTATTTAGGGCATTTTACTCAGGTTTTATCAATTCCCACATATCATATGGAACCTATAGAACTAAAATATACATGGAAGCAATTTGATTATCTGTTAGATAGATTATTTATAAACCCATGTGTGACACCTTGTGCGATGCATATTATTTTTAAAAAAAAATATGATATTAAAAAATCACCTTTTTTTAATTAGCTAAAAATGAATCAATGTATTATTGTATAACATTTACATATAGCCACATATTGATTATTTTTTGATCAGTTGATAGAGGTGATGTGATTTTCTTAGATTAATCTTCAGTATAGTTATCATCAGCTGAGAATCAAGGAATTCAGAATCCAAAAGACCTCCTTTAGGATTTGGTATAGCCATAATGAGTCCCCTTTTCTGCCTTTTATTCTATAAAATTCTCCAATAATTATTATTTGATGTGATAAATGTGATCTTCCATGATTACGTCAACTTGATATTTTTCATATTTTTGGATTATATTTTTGTTTACTCTAAAATGATGACTATGTGCATCATTCAATAAATATTATAATTTTTTTTGAAAATCACTTATATTACAGATGGCTATAAAAATTTAATTTCCAAAAATACAAAGTTATGTTCTAGGTAAATTTTTCCACAAAATATGACATTTTAGTCAATTATGATTAGGTGAAGGATGTTATGGAATGGTATAAATCATGTAATAGATTCATGATTTTGTTATTCTTGGGCTAGTCAGGGTATTATTGAATTTCCATTAATTATTTATAAATGTTGAAATCTTCCATCAAACCATTCTCTCATAAAAGAGTCCAAGTTAATTTGATATTTTTAATGATGGTATTATTTTCAAGCATTGAAGTGTCATTTTACATATTCACCAGTGTTGAATCTTTTAGAAGCTATAAATGGATATGTGGTATTTAGTGAAGAATAAGGTTTTTTTGGTATATATTCTCATGAAGGGTTATCATGTGGTGTCTTATAGTTCATGATATATTAGGACACACGAGAAGAACTATCTGATCAATGGTATTGATATCAATGATTTGATTCATTATCATAAAATTTTATGGTGTTATATTTTAGAGATATTTTTATCCTTTATTCGTAAAAAAAATTCTTATAATTTCTATTAAATAAAATTGAACCATTACTTCTTTGTTTGTGTAGAAACTATTTTGCCATGATTTTTACATTTCCAATATCCCTAGAACATGAAATGTTGTTTCTGATGCTATGAGATGGAAAATTATAATCTATTCTATGAAATAATCATGATAAGTTTTGAATTTTATGGATATCTTTGAACATTTTCATTTGGGACTCTTGGAGGGTTTGAATGAGAATTTTATAAAAAAACATTCAATTGACCTCCTATCCTATATTGATGATAAAATAGGAACAAAACATGATTATTAATTTTTTGAACTTAGGGATTCTCTTTATGATGCGGATTCATTGGTCAGTGGAATTCATCCTCTAGGTGTGTTATTTTTTTAAACCAGATTTTTGTACCATTTCCAATGAGAATGTGTGTGATGGTGTATTCACATAATTCGTAGTTAGAAATGTATCTTGGTACCACGAAGATGTCATATGATAAGTGATATTGATTATGGTGGGTTTTATTATTATAGTCATGGATAAATTTATATTCTCATTGTTATAGAAGTTAAAAGATCAAGGAAGTCTGTAAAAAACTTCACTTTTTCTTTAAACCCTTTTTGTGATGATTTGAATGTGGGAGGAGAATTATAAGTACATTTTGGACAGGATTCCACTTAAACTTGAGGGAATAATGTGATATTATTTTTGATTAATAACATGAACAAATCATCTAAAATTACTACCATTGGAGATAAAAACAATGTTGATGTGTTTCAATGTCTTTGTGTATAATAAACTATCAAATCACATAGAGTCCCTCTATTATAGCTTCTGATAGAGGTCCCTAGTTCACATATATTTTTAGAGAGGACACCAAAGGTGATGTGAACCTATCATTGATTTAGAACAACATATATTATTTATATGGATAAAAAAATAAGTTTTACCGATTTTGAAATATATTATACACTCTTGTGTTCTGCATTATAGCGGATCTTAGGCTATGCCTTCTGGATTGGTAAAATTATCCTATTACAATAGTTACCCTTTTTTACTTATAATTTAAATTTTGAGGAGTTTTTGGTATACATTGTAAATAAACTCTTTGTCGATTGAATATTTGTGAAGTATCCTTTATTGGACTTAGTTTTGTCTATTATAAAATAGTGAAAATTTAGTTGATTCATCAAAGAATAGTGAAATATTAGAACTGGTATTATTACCATGTTACTCATTGTTAATGAGCTTCATATTTTTTTGATCATGTCTATGTTATTATTTTATTTTCACATAGACCGGGTCACCAATGGCTCAGAAAAAAAGGAAAATATTATAATGAAGTTCTTATAAACATTTTCACATGTTTAGAATATTGGAAATGTGTCCTACTAAATATGATTTTGATCCATAAATTTTTTCACATATCATAGTTCTGGATGTTTCTCTCCGACAATTATCATATCCTGGGTCAGGAAGATTATCATGGTGAAGCTGATTTATCCATGACTGAATATCCTATTCAAACTGTTGATTTTGAGAAAAATATTTATTATGGGAAGAATATACCTTTGGTCTATGTGATATATTATCATTTTTTTATTTTCATGTGACATGGGAGTGTGAGGCATATATGATAGAGTAATGACATCAACTCATTGACAGGGAATATTCCTAATGGGATTTCTATGGAAAACAGTGTTTATTATATGGAGGATGTAAGATCCCATTACATTCATTCATCTACTTCATGACCTTATTTTGAACTAATTTTGTTAGGGTATTTTTCATGTTGTTTCAAATCAATATTAGAAGTTATTTTTAATTTTTTGGTGTTATGAACAGTTACTAAATGATTAGGAAAAACCATAGGGTTTGACCAAGAAAACTGTGTTTCCAATATGCATGCATTGGAAGGGGGAACACTGATTATGAAAACTATTTTTCCACCCCTCCAAATCGTGGATCATTAGAATGTGAGGGTTTTTTATGAATGTGGATAGTTAAACTTACAATGTGCCCAAATAGTTCCCTTGGTCATGAATTCTAGTATGGTCCCATGGGTACGGAACACTTTTACTACTAAACATGTGGCTCTTACAATAAACCATGGACATGGTTTTTAATACCACTGAAATTTTTATCAAGTATAATGGGACACTTAGTTTGACCTATTAATTGCTCATTGGATATAAATACACTTCTATAGTATTTGGACGCCCTCAAGAGATTATCATGACTCCACAAACCCATTCTCTTGGTGAATCAAAGAACTGGAGATTCAGTTCAATCTTCTTTCGATAAGTTGATATTCTATATTTTTGGTTTCTATTGATCTCTTCTAATCTCATTATTAGAAAGTGATATATCATCATGTTATTGAAGGATCTAATCTACATTTTATAAAGTATTGAATCATTTTTTTATTTATTTATCTCTTTTTTCACAATTCTTATTCGCATTCCCATTGTTGGTATTGAATTGGTCATGTTATTAAATTAAGGTGGTTTCATAAGGCATTACCACACAACTGAAACATTGTGATTCATGACTTGTTTGTATTTAGTTTTTAATTAATTTATTTAAGTATATTTTAGTTTATTTGTTGAATTAAATGAATGGAAAATTGGAATGGTTAAAAACACCAATTTCAATGGAATTGAAATAAATGGGTTGACTTTGAGAAAACTGATAGAATGGATAGAATATTGATTTGATGAAATGGTATGATGTTGTTTCCAAAGAAAATTGGCCTAAAATGTAAGATCATTTGAGAAGCCATTAGTTTAATGAAAAAATATGATTCAGTTTTGAAATGAAAAAGGCTTGTTTAAATTGATATTTAGAAATTAAACTATTAATGGTGGCATAATTTGAGATGATTTATTTACCAATAATTTATTGTTTTTTTGAATAAAATGATTTTCTAGGTTATTAATGGTTTTTATTGTAAGTATGAAATGACTCAGAAACCAAAGCAACATATGGATAATGAAAACACTAATTTGAACATTTTTTAAATGATTTTCCATTACGCATACCCTAAACAAGTGTAGATTGATTTCACATAAAGTTTCTCCTAATGGGTTTTCGATATTACTGTCTAGCCTTATCTTAGGTTACAATTATAATAGATATGTGGAAGGATTCTATTTTATAAGTTAACATGAGACACATTTTGTGAGAATGATTATATATATTTTTTGAATTCATTCTGTATTCCATAAATTGAATAACTATTTTATTCAAAAAAAACTTTTTTACACAAATATTTTATATAAAATTATCATTTCTGCTTGTTTTGATATATCTACCTTGTATTTATTCAAAATCATCTTTTGTTGAAAATATTGTATTTCCTTTCCATTACTTATTATATTTAAATTGAAAAAAATGGTTTATTAATATAGAATTAGTTATGGAATATTTTTGTTTATGTCAATTAGTTCATTTTCATTCACCCTATGATTTTCTCCTAGCATATTTTGATTATCTCGTTCTGAGAATAAGAAATTAGAAATCACAATTTGGAGGTGTCATGTGTAAATGATTCGTGGGACCTAGAGTGATAAAGGTAATGAATATAGATGTCGTCCAACTTTTTTATGGGTTTGTTGATCAATTCATTGATAGATGGTGTGCATTTTAATGATGTAATTGTTAGGTATTGTTTTAATTTTATGAATTTAGTGACTTCACCTTGATTAGTTTTTTAAAACCAACTTATATCATTTATCTAATACTTTATTGTGGATGAAAAATCACTTCTGAGTCTTTTTTAATGGATTATAATACTAAAAAACCTTGGGGATCAATAATTCACTTCGTTCCATGTCATGACTATATCATGTATCAGTGTAATGGGTATCTATTTTATTTCATGACATCATACACACACTATTAGTTAACCCTTGGATTGTATAATTGACTCAGATAAAAAAAATGTTCTCCATAAATATTACACTGAACTATAAAAGGATTTTTAGGATGAGATATATAACCATAATTTAAGTATTTATTTTTCATCTGGAATTACAGAATATATTCTCTTATTTCCCACAGATGATAAATTTTCTCATCCATTATGACAATCATTATTTTTCCTAATTCAAACTTTCTATGATGGAGTCAATTGATCTTTATTTCCTACATGGTCTCTACTGCATGATTTCTCATCGAAATATTTTTCTTATTTTCAATGGTGAGTCTGAGATTTAGTTATGATGTATATTGTTAATCATATTTCATGATAACAAATTAAAAATATTGAAAATAAATTTCAATCCCATAATAAACCAATTTTTTTCTCATAACCTCCACATTGTTCATCCTATTTGGTTTAAACATGATTCCATTTGGCTTAATCGATTGACTAAAATCAACAATCATTGTATGGGAAAAAATAATCACTGTGAAAATAAAAATAATATCTAACATATCAACATTATGTTAGATTTTATCCTATATATAGACTTATTCTCAAGTTGATTAAAAGTGTTATGTTACCAAAACATTGTTTTAAAAAGTATAGATCTCAAGGTTTCTACTAATATTTCCTTAATACAATCTTTTAAACCCCCAACACTAATAATCTAGAGTCAATGACCCTTTTATCATATATGAATAATGTATAAGAAATCAAGTCACAAAGGACTTAATATTGTAATATTCATGATGAATGACATACAATAATGATTTGCATTTTGTTTTATAAATACAATATAAAACACATTGATATAAATTATATTATATCTATAAAATCTTACAAAAATTATTTTTTTATATTAACGTTAAAGGAATATAATTAAATGGTGACCTCAAATGATTCATAAGGGTAACTTACAGTATAATATATCAGGAATAAATAAGTCATAATCAATATAGAATGAAAAAACAAAAAAAAATATTTAAATAATACCATGAGAAAAAAATACATCCATGTGGAATTCTCATGGATAATAATAACTACATTTTCAATGAAATAAATTCTTAATAATAGATTTAATTCTTTTAGATATCATGATATCAATAGAATCAAATCCATTTGTCATGATAGATTAATTGATTGTTAGGTATACACTAGAAATTTGTTTAATGTTTTCCTACTGATTTGTCTCATGATACTTGTGGATGCATTAAGGGATATATAATTTTTGGCCCCACACATCACTACATATCCAATATATACCTCATATATAAAATGATAAACATAAATCCTGAAAAATATGACATAACAATATATATACAAATTGAGTAAAGAATATAAAGTATCAATATAATCCTAGTCATTAAATTAACATTGAAAATAAAATTCCATATAATGAAATTTTATAATTTTTAGGAAATAATCATATCCATTACACAAATAATATTTTAATTTATAATAAATTTAAATTTCAATGATCAAAAGAAACTGATTGATTCATAAAAATGATAATTACCACAATATTGATAAACATTTACCTTTAATTCACAAGTACATGTTTTGAAATAGATTCATGTATTTGGCGGAATAATATACTACCAATGAGAAAAAATTTCTAGAAATTGTTTTATTGGTAATTCATTTAAAATAGTATACAAGAAGCTGATCAATGATTAAGATTTATGTAATAAGGTATGTCTGCAAATGTTGTATAAGTTAATAAAGATTCATTTTCACTTTTCAAATAAAAAGGCGGAAAAGAACCCTTTCAGGAAAAAAATAAGAATGATTTATTTTATATCATTTAAAATTTCTATGATAACAAAAAATATAGTTTACAAATCATTTGTGTAAATAATTATTTTCATAAAACATTTTTCAATAATATAAATATTAATGTAATATATACATGATCATTAAGAGAAATAAGATTGTAATATCTTTGAAACATTCCAATATAAATGATAACATTTATTTATTCAGTAATAATATTGAATATAAATATAACCATCTTAAATAACTCAAAATGTAAAAATATAAAATACATAAAAATAAAATAGAAAAAGACTAAAAAATTTGTCTTAATGGAGTGGATATTGATGAAAAACATTACCTTAAAAAGATTATATAATTGATGTGACAACTAATTAATGATTTTTAAGGATTGAAGGTGGAAATTAAAAATAATTCCATTATATTTATTTCAGACAGAATCGTAGCATAACATAGTCAATAAAATTGAATCACTACACAATGATTATAAATTGAGTGAAGAAAACCCTTATCAGTTTTGGAAATTTTAAATCACATTCACCATGAGAGAATAAAATTCAATGAAACATAAAATACAATGAATAGAATGATATTAATGATATAACATATCAATGGGATCTATATATATCACACAAAATAAATAATCACTGAGTATGATATATATTTCGCATAAGTAAAAGTGAGATGTGAAACCCCTACCCCAGGTCCGACTTGTCACTAACATTCATTAAAATCCGGAAAAATAAGCTTATGGAAATTAATAAATTTAATAAGAATATTTTTCAAATTTTTTCAACGTTTAATATTAAATATTAATATTTTATAATTATTTAAATAATTAATTAATTCTAGGTTACATATTTCAAAGCCATTTGGTTCATATGTCCCAAATAGACTCAATAAGTTGACTATAGTAAAAGAGTAATTTCTTATATCATCTCAGGAATAATAACATCATAAAAATTTAATTTATATATTATAGGTATACTACTAAAACCAATAAATAAATTTGGTTATGAACTATTTTATAACCATGGAAGATGATAAGCTATATGTACGCATGTGTGTTGTTATTTATTCATTTTTCATCAATCATGATGGAATGAAGGTATGCATTATTTATTATTTCCATATTGATCATTTCACCATATTATTTACATAAATGAACATACAAACATACATATATATATATATATATATCATTAATGTGATTTTGTGATGAAACATTGATCACAACACTTCATGGAGGTGGTTGTCTACATGTATGCAGGAATGAAGTAATCATTTTTCAATGAACATGAAATAAAGAAACTATATTATTTTTTAAATTTAAAAAATAATAATTTTTAATTTATTTTCATATATTTATATATATTTAATAAATAATAATAATAATCCTTGATATGTTATGGTGGAAAGAGAATTACATGGGTGTGTGAGGCGGTAGTCCTCCTTATAGATGAATAGGGGTATTTATTACCATTTGATTAAGGTGGAGATAAATGTAGGTTTTTAAATTAAAATAATAAATTATCTATATATTTGTAATATTTATTTCATTTTATATTAATGAATATATAATATTTTTTATAGGTGGAAGATGAAATGAAAAAAAATACTCATTTAAGAACGATACCTCTTTTTTTGACAACCTCCAAAATATTATACATAAATCCTTCTTATGTATGTTTAATAATACAAGAATGGAATATATGACTAGGGGAGATATTTAAATAGGTTATTTTAGTTGAAATTTTCGAAAGAAATGGTTTTTTATTTGTGAATAAAACTGGAGTGTATGTGCCAATTTATATGTGAGGGTGGGGAACATTATGAAATTCCAAAAAATATAAATTAATATAAATTTTTTTATATTAAAATGGTTCCAAACTGATATACATTTAATATTGGATGATTATGCCTAAAAATGATATTTTAGAACAAAATAATTACTTTTTTCGTTCTTATTTTAACATTATCTTTTAGGTTTACCACCCCCATTATCCTATCTAACAATCTCCATGATATTAATGTTTACTACTATTTAAGTGTTTATAATATCACCATAAAAAGCACAGAACCCATAAATGTACCATGTTTTATGTTTTCAACCATACTTAATTTTTCTCTTAATATATTATTTTAATGAATTATAAATCATTTTAAAAATATCATTTATTATAAAATATAATTATTTAAATTTTTACAATCTTTGTTATTCATTAATTATATAAATAATGATAAATAATTAATTAATATCTAATCCTTAGTAAGATAACTAAAATTTCATATTTATATGATAAATTAATGGAAGACGATAATTTATTCACATTATATTTTTTTAAATATTTTTAAAATCATTTATTTTATTTATTGTGCTAATTAAAAAAATGTTTTGTCATCATTCTGAATGAAAAAAATGTAATCATTTCACTAATAAAAATAAGAAATAAATTATAACTAAAAATTAAATTATCTTAAAATTGACTATTTTTTACAGAACATAGCCTCTATTTATCATTATGTCTAATAAATAATGAAAATAAAACCAAGAGAATGGAATTATTTTACATTTATTTATATGAAATAATATAAATGTAGAAATCATTGACAAGTTGAAATAAAATAATATATTTTAATATTGGATTCAAATGGTTGAGATATGTTCATAAAATGAAATCATGGAAACTGTAACTATCATTTTCTAGAACTTATCATATTAGTTTTATCATTATTTCCATGATTATTCATTACTGTGGGGAAAATTATTTACTATTCTTACTATTAACAATGAATAAAAATAAAATTATCCGCTTTAAATAATTTGGAAAACTCTATTGAAAATATAAAATTAATTTTTCATGATTATGTTTTTATAATTGGATTTAATTAATTTAAAATCAAAATGAAACATGAAATGAAAAATATTTGTTTAGAAAAATTCATTTATTTTTAAAAAATGTTTCCATAAAAAAATAATTCTTAAACATGATTCCAATGAACATAAATAGATTATTTATAATTTAATATAACTAATTTTTAAACTATAATTTTTTAAAAATATTTAACTTGGTAAATGTTATAGATATTATACATTTTTCACGAAATAACAGTATTTTTTGTATTCAATAAACAATCAATATTCTAATAAAAATATGAAATTTTCATTAGAACATAATTCTAATTTACTGATTCTAAAAATAATATTTTATTCATGAAATCTAATTTTTTTTAATTTCCAGAAATTAATTATTATATTATCTCTAAAAAAATTAATAAAAATAAATTATTAATAAAAAATACTTATGAAGCAAGAGATAGCTTTAGAAAATGTTGAGTATTTATATCTTAATCATTAATCAATTGTGTTTTTGAGTAATTCTTATATATGTATTTGATAATATGGTTTCTAATATTAATTCCATCCAATGTAACTACTATTTTATAACATCCATATTTAAATAATAATTTTTTTTTCGTTTATTCTCGATGTTGTGTTTTCTATATTCTATTGAAAAAAGTGTTCTATTAAAATTTTTGGGTGTTACATAAATCATTTGGAAGGTATATTATACCAATGGTAGACTCTCATAATGAAAAAAATAAATGAGATGAAAATTACTCTATAGAGTGGGATGAGTTTATAAAGCTATTTTCAAAAAATGCCTTCCTCGTATAATTCAGAAAAAAATAGAGGAGTTTGTTATGATAAGGGATAAGGATGATTAATATATTTTAATAAATGAGGATAATTTTTCATTACTTTTGTATCATTCTTCTAGTAATATAATTGATCTATAATTTACAATTTATCAATTCATTATTGGAATAAAATGTTTTCTGAAAAGGGAATTATGCATAAAGGACTTCAAATGTTATAAAGAAATCATTCAATTGTATACTAATGTATAAATAAGGAATGAAGTTTCCCATTAATCACATAGTTTTGAAATGAATATAATGATCTAATTAAAATGAAATAATAATATTAAATAACATAGATTGAATAATAGGATCCTTCAATTATGATCAATGTGTGGAAGAATACATAGTGGAAAATGTCTTAAAGGGACTAGTAAATGATTTAAGTGTTGAAAGGGAGGTAATTAGTATAAGACTGCCAAATTTGTTGGATGAAGTTTTCTAATGATTAAGGATGTCAGTTAATAATTAACCACCCACTTTCTAGTGTTTTCAAATCATGGATTATTGTTATTATGATAAAAAATCAACAAACATGAAGTTTAATGTTGATAATCAACCACAGAACCCTCTAAATCTTAGAGACAATGGGAAATAACATGAGAACACTA